>OY796888.1:7612074-8864079 GCA_963680785.1 Diplosoma virens
ATGCATTTTTTAATGTTTTCAATTGTAAATTTAATTTTTTTTCATCAGAGCAGATTCGCTTGTAGCGTAGAGCTTGGCTGAAAATTATGGAGGCGAAGGTGTGTGGGGGATCGGAGCTGTTGGGGTGTAAATAGGTTTGGGAATGGGTGGGTTTTTTATATAGTGAGGTTTGGAGTGTGTTATTTTTTAGTCTAATAGCGGTATCCAAAAAATTAACTTCCTTAGTCGAGTGGTTCATTGTAAAGTAAATGTCCGGGTCTTCAGAGTTAAAATCTTTGTGAAATATTTCACAAAGATTTTAACTCTGAAGACCCGGACATTTACTTTACAATGAACCATAACACACTCCAAACCTCACTATATAAAAAACCCACCCATTTCCAAACCTATTTACACCCCAACAGCTTCGATCCCCCACACACCTTCGCCTCCATAATTTTCAGCCAAGCTCTACGCTACAAGCGAATCTGCTCTGATGAAAAAAAATTAAATTTACAATTGAAAACATTAAAAAATGCATTCACCGCACTTGGATACAAATCCAAAACTATCAAAAACCAAATAATTAAGGCCATGTCCATTCCCCGAGAAGCCCTTCTCGAATATCAAACCAAATCTAAATCTGATCGCACACCCCTAGTCCTCACTTACCACCCTCATCTTAGACCTATTAACAAAATCGTCAAAAATTTGCAACCTTTACTAAACAAAGACCCACATCTTAACCAAATCTTCTCTACACCACCACTTATATCATATCGTCAACCTCCTAACCTCAAACTTTTACTCACATCTGCCTCCTTACCAAATGAACATTTCATCACGGGTACCTTTCCCTGCAAATCTTCTAAATGCCATCTCTGCCCCAACATAAACACTAACCCTACAATAACTGGTCCTAACGGAGTCCCAATAAAAATCTCCGGAAACTTTAGCTGTAATTCATCTAATATTATATACGCAATTTCATGCAATCTCTGCCCTAAAGCTATCTATATTGGAGAAACAAGCAACTTTATCAGACAACGAATGAACGGACACAGGAGCGACATCAAGTACAACAGAAACAAACCGGTAGCCGAGCATTTCAATAAAGGAGCAGTAGCCCACGAAAGCTTGTGCCCAAAAAAAAAAAAAAAAAAATAGTCAACTTTAGTGCACAATTTTCTGTTTTACTCAAAATTCAATGAGTAGCAGTTTATAGACTCATTCTTAGAATGTTATTTCACTTGAGATTCATTTTTCTAATTTAGCCTCCGTTTGGCTTTACAACACCAAATAAATTAATTCCAATATTAGTGTGAAAATAGTAGCCCAGAAGTGCAAGTATTTTTTTTGTCTTTAACCATAAATTTTTGTGTGCTTCCTAACAATTGACGGACTGGCTTAAATTAATTATCTAAATAATTCTTATCAATTCAACAATATAACAAATCTAGTATTTCAGTAAATCGACATAAGTCGATTTTAAAACCGGTTAAACTATCAGTTTTCTGTGCGTTTGTTTATAGTTTCTATCAGGGTCAAAAAACCAAAAGTCAATTATCATTTACTTATTGCTGACAGCCTGTTATATGACATGCCCCGAAGACAGCAGACTTACAAACAGGAATTGTTATGACAACAATTCTGTTTTTTGATATAGCTCTATGAAAAGGCGAAAAAACATCAAGGAATTTTAAATTACCAATAATGTGAAAAGCTATTTGAAATTTTTTGTATAGCTTTAAGATTTATTCCTTTAATTTAATTTAACTAATTTTTGATTTATGACAAGTGGTCAAGCGCAAAACTACTTCTTACTAAATTGCATATTACGTTTTATTCTGCTGGAATCTCGGGCAGTAAAAGCAAATTAGTTGGAAGGTAGAACAGATATAAACAAAGCGCTAATTACTACTCTTATTGTTGTGACCAAATGAGCGAGGCTCTACGTCAACTAGCTCAAATACATTAATAAGGTGGTAAAGTTAAAAAACCCAGACAGGAGTCTTAATTCGAACAATCCTGGGAAGATACCAGGCAAGATGGGGGCACTCTACCATTGAAAACGTGGCATCAAAAAATAATTTTATCTCAACTTCGGCGTTTGAATTCGTACTTTTCCTGTTAATTACGCTACAGTTAAACGTGACTAACTACCAAGAATACGGAGCAAATATACAGAATGTTGATTCGCAAAAGATTTCATGGGGTTGCGCGAAGTAAATTTTAGATCCTGGATACAATTGGCTAGAAATAAATAAGTAAAACAAAAAAATTTAACACATTATAACCTGGGATCATTAAGCAACTGAAGGAAACGTTACTGGGGAAATCAGGAACCGGTTGAATTCTTCATTTGTGAAAACGAAGCAGTGCACGAAAAAAAGTTGGTACAGGGTAAGATATTCACTTTTTCGCGTCGCAGTTCAATTAAAGCACTCCGAAAAACGGTAGAAATTTGCATTTAATTCTAAAATAAATCTTAGGTTTGAACCACGAACATCCGGTTCAGCTGCTTTCGGGAATTTTTGCATTTTGTTTCTCTGTATTTTAAACCTTTTCTTGTAAACACGTAGAAATTACGCGAACCAAGATACAGACTGTTTTGTTTGAGCACTCAAGAAATAGTTAACAGAAAAGCAAATGCACTAATTAACAGAAAATTGTTTAATAAAAAATGTATTTTTGTTTGCTGCTGTTGTTCAAAATAACAACATTAACCTGATAAAAATATAGGCAATGCTTAAATCGGGGTAATCAACCAAAGTTGATGCACTTAAATATCACAAGCACCATTCAAAAAAAGTCGTTATTCTTTATTCAACCGCATGATGAAGCGCAAGTCGCAATAATAAACGTTTGAATTGTGAAGAAATTCAAATAGTTTGCATCAATCTACTCAGTGTATTAAGCATAATTGGTTGAATTATCTATGCCAATAACTTGTTACCTTAAGAGCGGACAGTTACTCGATTTAGTAAACCTAAAGTTTGACGTACAGAGTTTAAACACAATATTCATTCGATGTCAGTTTCTTTTGCTAGTACGCGGCAGTGAGTTAGCATTCGGCACCAGCCAGTTGTTTCAAATATTAAAAGCGATGCGAAACAGATTTCGTTATAAATATCTTCGCTTTTTGGCCGTGTTCATGAACGAATGGAGTCGCCATTCCGTGTCGGCCGCTTCAGCTTCGTCAATTGTCCCCAGCTTGATTTCGTAAACTGAAAAGCAACCTTTTGATACATGGAAATGTGATGACATTGCTCACCAGGCATTCATATTGCTAAAACTAAAGACTTGTTTCCACTAAGAGCGTGGAATGGAGTATTTGTTGTTTCTTTTATTGATTTTTTGCTTCTCTTAGCCCTTAAGCATGGAAAGAAGCACAAAAACGAATAGAACAAACAAAGAATGCTTCATTCCACGCTCGTAGTGGAAATGGGCCATTAAAATGCTTTATTGATCACAATACCAAACCTAAAATTAGCATGGTATTTTTATCTAAACTGTCGTTTTGTCGGACAGCACTCCTCACAGACATTAAAATGTTCTCAAATAACAACTTCTTAAAAGCTTGTCATTACCAACTGCGGGGATTCAACTAACACCGAAAAGCGAGTGGAGTTATTTCATTGATAGCAACTTTGAAAATTAAATAAATAAAGAACAAAGAAATAGCGATAAATTGAAGAAACCGAACAACTTCTAACCAATGCTGCACTCCCGAAGAGTGAAAAAACAACTCCGAAAACAGTCTAATTAAAAAGACATAGCAAGTAATCGTACAATTGGAATTTTTCTATATCTATATTTATGCTCCTGACTCGTAGGAAAGCGACGGAGGCTCTAATACAATTACCCCGACCTGCTTCCGGAGATGCCAAGGTATTATTTTTGCCTGGTTAAAATTTTTTATTTTGGCTTTTTAATTTTATAGAAAAATGACTGAAATTTAGAACTGCTTGCCAACCAAGCAGGGAAATGCCGTTAAGTGTCTTTTCGAAGGACACAACAGAATGGCGCCAGTAGCTTTTGAACAGAGACCATGTCGATCACAATCACGGAGCTCTAACCACTCGACCACGCTGCTGACATTGCAATAATAAAGAATCAAACCAAAATAATTGGTATTATCATTTTAAGTTTCTAACAATCTCAAATGTTAACACAAATACTAATGTGTAACTTTATGATTTCTTGACACTATAAGCAAGGTAATAAGTTTAATTTTGATAAAATGACTTACTTTTCATTTGAAATCTAGGGCCGACTTCTTTTAAAACTATTTTCTTATCTTCGTCTTTCGAATAAGTATGATGGCGGAAAGAAATAAAATCGTCTTGATTGGCAAAGGTCACGACCCTCTTGGATTCTTCTTTCGGAACAGGAAACAAAGCTTTTAATATAGTTTTAACCTGAGAATATTTAGAGATAAATTAAAGATATCGGAAACTTCCAAGGTTTATTAGGCAGGTCAAAAAAATCAGCGGTATTTTTCAATTTTTGCATAAAACTGGGAATGTAAAATTGTCCGGTATTGCGAAGAAAGTTATTTTGTTTCCTAAAAACAATTTAACATTTTGCTATTAACATTAAATGAAGTTAAAATCGTTTTGCCTTTAAAAAAGTTTTAGTCACAATATCGTATTGTATCACAAAATCGTATCTTTAGGGAAGTTTCTATTTAACGTACATGGTAATAACATTTTCAAATTACAATAAAAATAATATTTTCAAATTACAATAAAGGTAATTACTTTTCGAAGACTTTTAATTTATTTAGATTTTTACAAATAGGCAAATAAAAATACAACTAAAAAAACTGCCTTTTGAAATTCAAAATTTTTTTCGTAACCAGCAACAGAAAGAAATAATGTGTTTTATAAAAACTTTTTCACAATAAATCGGCAATCCAGATTGGAACGTCCCAAACCAAAGGAACAGCTTATCACCATCAATAATCTCTTATTTATCACTAAAGAACGACAAATCAGGAGCATTAAACTCAAAGCGATTACTCGGAACTGCTTTTAAAGATACCAAATTATTGCTGTCCTGTCGAAAGTTCTATTTAGTTTTTATTGATATATAACTACTCCTTTCTTAGACAAGAACAAGAGTCGAACCAAGGCTACGTTGATGATAAAACAGCGCACTGCGTAACGCTGCTGATTTTACTGCAAACAGCTTTTTCTTCTTCGTTTGACCAAGATGTTGTTTCCACACTCCAGAACTATATGTCAGGGCAGATAGTGAGTAACCAGGATGTCATCTTCTCGTCCAGGATCATAAGACTGCGTTCCTCATTTGGAGGAATGTAGACGGGGCAATTGTAAACGATAAGGTCTTCAGTCTGCTCTTTGCCACACTCACAGGCCGCAGAAGGAGTTCAACTATATTTGTGTATGTTTGAGCTAAACCGTCCGACACCAATCCGTATGCGGTTACGCCCGACCCAAGCTGGTTCCCAGTGGTGTAGGGGAGACATCTGTAATATGGAGTCTGGTGAAATTATCTTTCCACTCATTGTTCCATGCGTGGTCCGACCAGTGTGCCGCACTGGTTTTGAAATCACTACTAGTTTTTAGCAAATCTTATGCAGCAAGCACAAACGGGTGTCTAAATTTAAGTCGCCGTCAGGTGTCAGTGAAAAAGCGTGTCAGTTTAAGATGGAGCAGGTGTCGAGGTTCCAAAGCACGACGGGCAAGTGCTAGAATTGCTCCTTCGCGGCGAAGTCCAGCAGGTTGGATACTAGCCAAGATAGGTAAGTTGTCCGTTGGAATTGGACGTATGCATCCAGTGAAAATGAGCAAAGCATCGTTGATGGTGGAATCAATCAAGCGGGTATGAGCATTGCGACACCAGACAGGTGCGCAGTGCTCAGCAGTAAAGCGAACCAGGGCCAGGGTGGTCACACGGAGTGTGTTAGCATCGGCTCCCCAATCTGAACCTGCCAGTCGCCTCGAGAGTGCAAGACGAAAGAAATGTCAGCTTTTCTCGCAGTGATTCCATGCGTCGGCGGTAGGTGAGAGCTCTGTCCAGGATTATGGCAAGCAATGAGCTCAGCACAAAAGGGCAAGGATTTTCCAACGACTTGGAGATGGGGAATAGCGAATTTATTGATGCTATTTCATGCCAGGCGGCTGGAGTTGTGAAGTCGATTGAATTGACAGTCTTTAGCCAGCGCTTCTTTCCTTTTGCATCAAGCCTTAGGAGCAAGACTGTAGCTCTTTTGTTGGTTTCTGTGCTCTGTCGAACTGGCAGAAATGCATTATAAATATTTTCGCATACGGCATCCCAACATGGTACGTAATTATTACGTCATCCACGAGGGATTGATTTTTTCGCTGCAGCCATTATACAGTGGCAGAAGTCCTGATAAGCCTCGTTCACATTAGTTGTTTCAGGAGATGGAAGGTCCTTTGTGAATACGTTGGTTAGGACGGTATAATACTTCCAATCAACCTCGCGAAAGTCGTTTCATGAGTGACGGCAACGATAACCGTCTACCGCGCAGAGGAGTCTTGGAAACGTTTCTACGTTCCCAACATCAACCCCCGGTTATTTCAACCCCAAAACTTGCAAAGCCTGGCCCAAGCGAGCCTTTCAGGCGATGGAACTTTCGCAAGGCTGACCTTCCATCTCCTGCAAGTAACTCAAAAATTCTTAGTGGAGACTGACTTTTTACTTGCTTTCAGTGCCTACTTTTTTCTAACTGTCATGTGGTTTTTGTTCTTGCATTTTTTCATCTTGACTTGTTTGGAAAAATGTTGCAAACACTACAGCATAGCTTCTCAACCAGTGACCCACAGCGAGTTTTTTAGGCGAGCCACACAGAGATGGTGTAAAAAATGTGTTGAAATAATATATTCGTTCATCAAGAATTTTTAATCGGTTTCACCACCTTGAGAACTAGAATTCGTGACACAAATTTAATTAAAAAAAAAAAAAAGATCTTCATCTAGATTTGTAAACGAACTTTGAGGTAAAGACAAAAAAATTCTTCACTTCGACAGCGTAAGTTGCTACAATTACGCTTCAAGTTTTTATGGGCCGCGGTGGTAAAAAGGAAGAGAAGCACTGCACAACAGGAAAAGCCGTGACAATAAAAATCGGCCAAAAACAAGCAACTAACCCGATTTCCTAGTTTTGATTGGAAATTATGGAATATCAAATGAGGGAAAGCTTCTGACATATTCCCAATGTCGGGTATGTCATGGCGCATTACGCAATCGGATAGATTGAAGTAGGCGGTGGGGCCATATGGAAGGTGAGAGATAACCATACCGTCTGAAATCAAACGATTAAAAAATTTGGTGGTATTTGGAATGATTGATAGATAAATAATACAGAATTTTTCATAGAAACAATTTTTTTAACATTCGCTAAGCATACTTTCTAGACCAATTACAATGTATTAACAGAAGCACTACCATTCACAAGAGCTTTTCAATCAGTTCAATTTATCACTTCACCTGGCTTTCCTCTGTTTTCAGTAAGCAGAATGAAATCTGTGACATCATTGGCACGACATGCTTTTATGAGAGATTTCATTTCGTAGCTTCCGCGATTAAGGCGTTGGGAGTTAGGAAACAGTAATTTTATCTCCTGGAATATTTAGGTAACTATCGTTAAAATCATGTAATAACTAGTAAATATATATTAATAAAAGTGATTGGACAAAGCCCGGTTACCGCCATAGCTGTCAGAACAAACGAAATGCGAAAGCCATGTCTATTGTAAATCAAGTACGATAAAGCGTTTAAGTCACGACAAGGCCCTGTTTCGCTCTTATGGAGCTTATCAGATAACTGACACGACAATAAAGTACAAGTGCAGTATTTACATATGTGGGACGCAAAAAGGTAAGTTACATACACAATAATACATTAGTAAAACCGGATAGAGAACCAGATACAATCATGCAGCAATGGCTCAAGATATAGAACTGACAGCAAACTATATATATATATATATATATATTATATTTATCAAACACTACACTTTATTAGTTGAAACCACAACAGTCTGTTTCATCTTATCGAATCGTCAGGTGGTTACTTATTCAAATAGAATCTATTTGAATAAGAAACAGTCTGTTGTGGTTTCAACTAATAAAGTGTAGTGTTTGATAAATATAATATAATTGCTCTAACCGTGTGTTATTGAGTACTCTACCGGCAAAGTGAAACATTACAGGATTATATATATATATCTGTTTGATTATATATACATTATGTATATAATACTGTAGGAAAATCAGTTCTTCTAAAGTGTTCGATAACAAAGTTAGAGCTTGAATTAAAATTAACAATAGCGAAATCACGGAAATAAAAACAAAGCTAAAACCCAACAGACTGTCTCACCCATAAAAGGGATCATCAGAGGTATCTAAAAAGTAAAATAAAATAAAGTAAAGTTAAGATAGAACTGCCAGAAAGAATTGAAAACAATTGAAAAAACTGAAAAAACTTAAAAAACAATTGGAAAGACTGAAAAAAACTTTAAAAACTTAAAAATTGTAAACGCTTATTAGATCGGAACATCCCATCACGGACTCTGCTAAACTAAACTGATTAAGATCGGCGAGAAAACACGAGAAAAAGGAAAAGCGCGCGAAAGAATTACAAATACAAATATTATTTCAAAATTTAAAAATTTAAAAAGGGTTCAAGTATCGGCTAAGGTAGAACGTTGTACACGGCGAAAAAAAGAAAAAAAAAGGAAAAATGAAAGAAAATCACAGTTTAAGTTTGGCGTTAATCAATTTATATTTATTTTTATGCCGACACTTCTAGATCAATTCGGTTCGTTTGTTCAGCAGAGCGTCATCATTTGCAGTTAAGATTGCATATTTTTCTGCAGAAAATGCAATCTTAACTGCAAATGATGACGCTCTGCTGAACAAACGAACCGAATTGATCAATGAGTGTCGGCATAAAAATAAATATAAATTGATTAACGCCGCCAAACTTAAACTGTGATTTTCTTTCATTTTTCCTTTTTTTTTCTTTTTTTCGCCGTGTACAACGTTCTACCTTAGCCGATACTTGAACCCTTTTTAAATTTTTAAATTTTGAAATAATATTTGTATTTGTAATTCTTTCGCGCGCTTTTCCTTTTTCTCGTGTTTTCTCGCCGATCTTAATCAGTTTAGTTTAGCAGAGTCCGTGATGGGATGTTCCGATCTAATAAGCGTTTACAGTTTTTAAGTTTTTAAAGTTTTTTTCAGTCTTTCCAATTGTTTTTTAAGTTTTTTCAGTTTTTTCAATTGTTTTCAATTCTTTCTGGCAGTTTTATCTTAACTTTACTTTATTTTATTTTACTTTTTAGATACCTCTGATGATCCCTTTTATGGGTGAGACAGTCTGTTGGGTTTTAGCTTTGTTTTTATTTCCGTGATTTCATTATGTACAGTATATATATATATATATATACTGTATGTATATCTGTTTGCTTTACTTCGCCGGTACAGAGCTCAATAACCAGATGGCTAGAGCAGTATTTATTAATGAAAGCACTAAAATAGAATAAAAACTAAAGATTTAAAATCCACAACAGCCTGTTTCGCCAAAGACGGCTCATCAGGTGGAATCTGTGAAGTAAAAAAACGTATAATGTAAAAATATTAAAAAAAAATTTTTTTTAAATATTTTTACATTCTATGTTTTTTTACTTCACAAATACTTCACACACTTCACAGATTCTATGTTTTTTTACTTCACTCCTGCAAATACATATATATAATATACGCTATTATATTTATTAAACACTATACTTTATTAGTTAAAACCACAACAGTCTGTTTCATCCTATCGAATTGTCAGGTGGTTACTTATTTAAATATTCTATTTGAATAAGTAACCACCCGACGATTATACACTATAAATACATATATATATTCTGCAAATAATATTCGGCTAACTTTGGATCAGGGTTTTTTGACTCGTTTGGTAGGTGGAGCACTCGGTTGAGTCTCAAAAAAACTTTTGAAACGCATTTAAATATTACACAAGCCTTTCCAATAGATCTACGCTGTTAGTGTATAAAAGTTTCATATGCTTCGAGACTTTTTGATGCGCTTGTCACTGACAATTTTTTTCGGTGTTAGGAATGGTTTTAAGTAAAACACAAAATATCTTGCAAATTAATACTTAATAGAAAAATCTTGTGAGCCTCTCAATTGGTCATGGACCCCCACCCTAAAAACCCAGCTTTAAGTATAAGACGGACTATAAAACTTTGTATATGTCATAACAACCAAAATCAAGGTTTTTCAGCCTTTTTTAACCCTGGGACATGGACCCCCTTTAATCAAAATATTATTGGAGGACGCCTATACAAAAACATGTACCATTTTTTTCATAAGAGAAGAGAGAAGACAGATTATAAACATCCAAAGAGAAGACCTGCTTTTGGTCTTCAACCAAATTTGAGGTAAGAATTCTAGTTCTCAGGGAGGTGAAATCCAAAACCTTTTGTTAACTGTGTTGTCCTGTAGGCCACCAAACTAATACCATGGACCCTCAAATAAACATTTTTTCCGTGTAAATCCCTAAAACTTTTGTTGACCCCAGTTTGGAACCCTTCACCTAAAGCAATCATTGTTATAATCAAAGCAAAAGAAACATGTCTAATTTTTCGGAAATACTTGCTTTTATTATACTAACAAAAAAGGCATTTGTTTTTACATTTAAAAAATAAACTTGTGACTCATAAAAGGGCAAGCTTGGATCTTTTTTCTTACTAACCACGGTCAAAGATGGATACATTATTTTAAAAAGTAAAAATAACCAACATTCTCTGATAAAACAAACCAACCTTGGCGAATTCTTTGAGTTTTGAACTTGGATCACGACTTGTGGTAACCACAATTTTAGGATCTTCTACTCCCATCCATTTGTACTCATCATCAATATGAGTCGTCACACCTTCCCCTCCAGCGTCATCAAATTCAAGTTGTTGCTGTAGATTAAGTGCTTCTTTTTGCACTTCAGTTGGAATAACTTTGTTTGCTGTAAAATTTATTTCTTTAAGCAGAGAGTATCAACAACTAAAACATCATGCCAATTGACCAAAGTTGGCAGTGTGGTCAATTGGTTAAAACGCCATGCTTGTAATCAACACGATCTCAGTTCAAAACCTACTTGCGCCATTCTGTTGTGCCTTGAGAAAGACTTTTATGGTACTTTTCCCTGCTTGGCAGTCTTGACAAGCAGTTCTAAATTTCAATCATATCTCTATTAAACTAAAAAACCAAAATAAAAAAATTCAACCAGACAGCAATTCTTGGCATTTCCAAAAGTAAGTTGGGGTAAATGCTTGCCCTGTGAGTTAACGCCTCCATTACTTTTCTGTGAGTTAGGAGGATAAATATAGAGATAATACAAAATGATTACGGCTCAACGCTTTTTTCTAATGTTGTGATATAGGTGTATTCCAGAAACTTTTTGTCATCATTTTTGTTTAGCTTCCAAGCTACTTGGCACACACGAGTCAGCCAACAAACCCTAAAGTTGTTCATGGCTTTTAACATTTCGAGTAAAATAACATCTTTACAAGGGGCCTTGTCAGCTTTCAAAGATTTGATTGCTGTGCTTACCTTTGCTTTGGTTTGATAAATTTCTTCACAAATTTGTTCCTTGAATGTTTCCAAATGTTGGACTGTTATTGGATTTAAGAGCTTACTAAAGTATTCTCTCCAACAATTTAGGATGCTCTTTTGATGCTTTAGAAGCACACTATTAGCATCCTCAATATAGGTGGAAATTGATGTTCATTTGCTGAGCAAACGACGTATGGTTTGCCAAAATACTTTGTTTGCCGATCTGTAGTCTGTATCCAACTTTTGTCCCAATTCTTTCCAAGACTTTTCTTTAGACTGTTTTGACAATAGTGATGACAGTCTTATGTGCTGCAGAGTATCACAATCAAAGCTGCTGAGAAGACTTGTTTGTTAACCAATTTTAAATGCAACTTTCTTTGCACAGATAGCTTCTTGGTTTCACCAAGCAGTTCTTTTCTCACTAACCTTTCCACCTTCCATTGTTTGCAACCACAACTAGCAGCTGCAGATGTAATGACTGATGATTCAAATAAATCCCACTCAGTCTCAGCGTCTTTAGTAAGGTCAGGAAGTTCTCCAAACAGGAAAGCAACTTTGCTTGCAAAAATATGTCTCACCTTTTTGTTGGTTAGTAGCTTCTACTTTATTATGTATGCTCTTCATGTTCTGAATTGTTTCCTTGTTTTTGAATGATTCAGGCCTCTCAGAATGCAGACGACTAGGTGATGCTCAATAGCAGTTCAGTTCCTCTTTTAACACAAATATTGATTACAAAAGAAAACAAATCTGGTGAGACAATACAGAAGTTAATGATAGAAGGCTGTCCCACTGAATCTCTGTACCAAGTGCACTTGTACTCTTGTGCCATAAAAAGGTATTCATTATGCACAGTCCGTTGGTGGCACAGAACTTTTCTGTTTCTGTTAATTCTGTCTCTTTCTGGTTCTGTGTCTGTCCAAGTCTCCTTGTCTTCTGATAACACCCTTCCATGTTTTGTTGTCAGTACCCAAATGTGCATTGAAATCACTCAGTACGATGATTGATTCTGCAGATGTTACTTTCTGTGAAGCAACACCTACTTCATGTAAGAAAGGCTAGTACTGTGTTTCAGTGTTTGGTGCATACACCTGCAAAATGCACAGCAACTGCTCCTGTAGCCTAAGCATAAGGGGACAAGTCCTTTCTCCAAGTGAGATCTGATCAATGACATAGTGGGCCAAGTGAGGGCTTACAAGAATCCTTATCCTGCTTCAGCAGACATAGCTACATCTACAACCGAGTAGGAAAAGCTCCTAGCCTTCATTCAACTCAACAGTATCAGAGCCATGACAATTTGTAAAGAAAACTTCAACAATATCAAGATGATACTGCTCTATCTACCAAAACAATTTCTGCTCTTTTCCATTGAGCAAAGTGATAATCCAGTTGCCCATGTGAAGATCCCCATGTTTGGAACCAACTCAAGTACAGATACTGTATGCTGCCCCCATTTGCCTCCCCAAATGCATAGGGAATGCAATGATGGGTTTCCAGTTATGGTTGGCTTGTGGGAGAAAATTTAGCTTACTTCTCAAACAGGCCTCTCTGCCTAAAGCCCAAATGCAGATCTTTTCATCCTGTGTGATGCCTGATGCATCATGAATATTTTCATTAGAACTATTCATTTCACCACATTTTATTTGATACATTTCATTTGATAAATGTAGGAGATGAATAAAATGATAAGACATTTTACCACTCAATTTAAAGATAGAGGTCAATGATCTGATTACATAGTTGTTCATCAAATTGGTCACACAAAAGGAAAACTGGTGAATAATTGATTAAAAAATACAAACCAAAATAACAACTGCAAAGCTGATACAACTTGCAAAAGTGATGCTGATTTTAATCTAGTATGAATGGAATGGGACTAGTATTGCTGATATGGTATGGTGAAAAAAGTATATTCTCACCCTAAATTGTGAATTAAATTTAATTTCTTTCTAAAAAAGAATACGAAAATTATGTAGTTGCCGCTATTTTTTTTTAGCAAGCTGGCTCAAACAAATATTTTTTTGAAATAAAACTTTCTGATCTGCCTTGTTAATAAAAACCAAAACGAGTTCCTTTTTAAAAATCTACTAAGCTTTTATTGCTATTTGTATTTGTTTACATGTTTATATATTATCATCATCATTGTTTATTTATGCATTTGTAATATTGTTGTAGTGTTTGTATTTCCTTTGTAATGTAATGTGACTCATCTCTCTTCTTAATGCACATATTTTTTGATAAATTTTTTTCACTAACTTATATATTATTGCTTGCTGTACTTTTGCATTGTGTTTATCAATTTAATTATATTGTAAAAGTCCATCTTAAGATAGTACCAGCATGGTCAAATGGTTAGAATACCGTGATTGTGATTACATGATCTTGGTTCAAAACCTACTTGTGCCACTCTGTTGTGTCCTTGGGAAAAACACTTTATGGCAATTTCAACTGTTTGGTCGTCTTGGCAAGCAGTTTTTAATTTCTGTCATACCTCAACAAAACTAAAAAACCAAAATAAAAAATTTCAACCTGACAGCAATACTTTGGCATCTCTGGAAGCAGGTTGGGGTAATTGCTTGCCCAATGCATTAGCGCCTCTGTTGCTTTCCTGCAAGTCCAGAGAATGAATAAAAGGAAAATGAACTTAAACATTATTTTGATCGTTCCATTACTTATCACTATTAGATAAATACTTAAAACTTTTAAAAAGTATTGGCAAATAAATAGACTAAGATTGTCATGTATATCAACATCTCAAAATAGTAATACATAAAAATTGTGACCCATTATACATATTTGAAATCAGTTTTAATAATACAAAGTCAGAATAAGACTTGCATAACTCAAGTTAGACTGTTCAGAATTGGAAATAGATAAATTTCCAAACAACTTTTAGTATTTGTAATACTTACAAAGTAATTATATCATTGCTGAGTTATATTTGAAAAGAGTTTAAAAGCATAAAAAGTTTGGAATTAGAAATTTTTAAAATATATAAATTAGGGCACACTTTACTTATAGCAAGCTATATCATCATTTTGATTTAAAAGTATTTTAATGCAACTTCCAAATAAAGAGACCTTTTATTTAAGTACAACATAAAAAAATGTATAGTTGTTCATATGGTAAGCTAAGTTGGTCATGCAGCATTTATTTCATTTCTATTTTATCTCTATGTTTATCTGCCTGACTGGCAGGAAACTGATGGAGGGCACTAATACATAGGGCAAGCAATTACCCTGACCTGCTTCTAGAGATGCTACAATATTGCTACCCAGTTGAAACTTTTTATTTTGATTGTTTAGGTTTATAGAGACATGACTGAAATTTAGAACTGCTTACCAAAACTGCCAAGCAGAGTAAAGTACCATTAAATGTCTTTCCAAAGGTCATTACAGAATGGCACAAAAAGGTTTTGAACTGAGACCATGTTGATCACAAGCAAGACACTTTAATTACTTGAACACACTGCTGATGAACAGCACACTGCAACACTTACCAAAACATGTAAAAACTTTTCAAACTTTACTCAAAAAGCCTGGGGTATATTAGATAACATTACTGTTAAATCATGTTCAGATGATGCTATTACATCTAGAGGTGTGGGTTTCACATAACCAGTAGCTTACTGAATAAACAAATAACATTGTTCCTTTTTACAGGTGTACAAGACATCAAACTAATTGAATGTGCATAAAATCCCAAATTGCTCAATAAAATAAATTCCTGATTATTAAAATAAAAGTCATTTTTAAAAGTAGGTTCGAATAAAATTCAAGTCTGCTTCAAGAAGTTACTGTAAGTGATTTTTATTTGTGAAAATAACCTGGATCCTACCTGTCATTACTGCAGCTTAAAGAGATTCTTCTCCTTTCAGATTTTTTTATTTCAACCTGGTGCTATGGAGGGATTCTGGGTTTAGTTTCACTGAAAAAAATCACTTACAGTGATTTTTTGAAGAAACCCTAAAATTCTTTGACAGTTGCTTTTTGCTTTTTAAAATTTTTATACCATTTTTCTATAACTTAAGGGGATAAATTAATTATAGAATAATGATAAAGTCAATAATTCATGCTAATTTCTAAAAAAGTTATAAGAGAAAGTTCAGATGAAGTTTTAAATTATAAAAGCTAATATTATGAATCTAAAAACAATTTAATCATACATTACCATCTAGAGCATTTTTAAGCTTTCGTTTTCTTTCTTCAATACTTCTTTCCTTGTCTTCAATTGATTTTCTATAAATGTACTCTCTTCTTTCTCTAGCTTGTCTTCTTAACTGTGAAATAATGTGCAATCATTTTGGATAAGAGATGCTGCATAATCCAGTCATTAAATGTAGTATGCTGATTATTAAAAACTGAGGCTGCTTTATATATTTACAGAATTCCATACAAAATATTTAAAAAATCTTAATTTTAAATTACTTATCATATATTATAAATCATAAATAAACCAACAATAAAACACATACCATTGTCAATAACCTGCATGCAGTAAGTGAAATGTTCAAGAAATAAAGCAAGAACTGTTGATACCAAATGAATTTTATCAATCTAACCAATTAAACTATCTAACGTAGTAAATTTTGTCAGTTTAAACTTTTTATTAAAGCTTATTTTAAAACTACAAAATGTTGTACCTGATAATACAACAAATATGTTCTTGATAACTTTATTAAAAGGTTTGCAATTTACTTTCTATTTTTTTATATTATTGTTATATTTGTTATTCTGACTTGCAGAAAAGCGACGGAAGTGCCATAGTTAAGGCAACCAATTATTCTTATATTCAAGAGATGCCAAGATAAAGCTGTCCTGTTGACATTTTTACTTATTTTGGTTTTGTAATTTTATAGAAATATCATTGAAATTTAAAACTGCTTGCTAAGACCACCAAGCAAGAGAAAATGTTGTAAAGTGTCTTTCCCAAAGACACAACAGAATCGTGAAGTAAGTTTTGAACCCAGGCCATGCCAATCACAATCATAGCACTTTAACCACTCGACCACATTGCTGAAGAGATTTGAAAACACAAAACAAAAAATTTTTGGGTTTAACCAACTGCTAAGTTTTTTTTAAATTCTTGCATCCTTAAATTAAATCCATGAAGCTTATTAATTAATAAATGGAATAACTAAATTAATTAAACTATTTCTTTATCAATTCAAGCAAAAAACACAACTTAAGTTGTTAGAAACCAATAAAGACAAGCGAAATATAAATTAGGTCATAAGTAAGGAATTGCCCTTGGACAGGACTATAAAGGTAAGAAGTAATGGCCTTACAAAAGGGAGGCCCAGTGCAAGAAAAATGGGGAGCACTTTTTAGTCTTCCGAAACAAAGCAATCTTTTAAAAAACGATCATCATTTCAGGGATGCACTGTCATGGTGTTACTACGAAAAAAAAGAGCAACTTCTTGCTTAGGGGGGGCCACTTTTAGACGTTTTTTAGGGAAGCTCAGTGCAGCTGCTCTGTTCACATCCTACTAAAGCCATTACTGGGTACCCAACTTACTCAGTTGGTATCACTTTCACAATTAACTTTCTCAGCCCTTTCCCATAGCCAACACTACAATTCAGACCATAGGCGTCTTTGCCGGGGGGCAGTGGGGCAATTGTCCGCCTAAGTTTTTAAATTTAGGCAAAATCATAATTTTTTGGGCAGTGATAAGAAAAATTTAGGTAAAATTAGGAATTTTGAAACAGTGAGAAGCATTTTAAAAAAGATTTTTGTGCCAAACGTAGATAGAAATTTCACGATTTTAGTTGAAGACCTTTTTTTTAGAGAACACTATGTTTTGGGATGAAAAGCGAGAAACCTGAAAGAAATTTTTTTGTCCTTTTTTTATTTTGGTCTTTACCCAAGAATCTCAAACAAAAAATTTTCTGATATCGTTAAAATATTAGAAAATCATGATTCGGGCAAATGTCACAAAATTTTTGCAAAACTCTATCGCCTTTTCAAATTTTTTTGACTGGTATTCCTAATAGTTTGACTCAATTATTGCTCGAATCCATTTGGAAAAATCTTAGAAGGACTCGAAATCGACTCGACACGTTTTTTTAAAAATCTCTGTATTTATCCTCCTGACTTGCAAGAAAGCGTCAGAGGCGCTATAGCGTACATATGGCAAGCAATTATCCAACTTTCCTCTGGAGATGCCAAAATATTACTGTCTGCTTGAAATTTTTTATTTATTTTTAGATTTATAGAGATACGACTGAAGTTTAGAACTGAAGACCATCAAGCAGGGGAATGCGCCGTAAAGTGTCTTTCCCAAACACACTGTAACAACTACGTCGCTAATACAAGTCATACTAAAACTACAAATGAAAGATTCAAGTCCAGTCTTCAGTTTATATTTGAATCTTAACTTATTTTCGGGAGTCGACTACAAACCGATCGATCGTCAACTGCTGGACGCATCTAATCTTTTATAAGCAATTTAACGAGGAACCGTCACGTGCCCAGCACGAAGCAAAGTGGAACATTCCAATGGTTCGTTCGCTACATCACCACAGAATGGCGACCGTAGGTTTTGAATTGAAAGCATGTCAATCACAACCATACAGGTGTTTCATAAAAGATATTCATAAGTCTTTAAATTCAAAATATGCCCCTAACTCGTCGTCGTCGTCGTTTGAAGGGTATCCACTACAGGTCAGACACAAACAGGACTGGGGCCGAGGGTTTATCCTTTTACTACCCCAGACTGCTGCACTGCCTGGATCAGATGCTGGCAGTGATGTCATTAAGCCAGCATTGAGTTTCGTTATCCAAAACCGTCAGACCTCGTGCTCCATGTGGTGCCCGATGTATAGGGCACGCTGTTAGTAGCCTACATGGTCTGCGGTTTGCTCAGAGGCGCCACACTCGCAATTCGGTAAAGGAACGAGACCCCATTTGTGCATGGACGAATGGAATCGCTCAACACCAGTCCGCAGGCGGTTGAGCTTAACCCAAGCTGCTCGGGGTAAGCCCATCCCAACAGGCCTGGCACCGGTCTCGGGCACAAAAGCACGGAGCCTGGAAGCATTTTCACAGACTCCGCGTTCCATTTGTGATTTGTCCATTCAGAAGCGCGGATGCCAAGTCTGGCAAGGCTGTCCAAAAGATTCCGCGCAGCTGGCACAAACGAGTGTCTGGATCTTAGTCTCACTTGGCGATTATCTGAGGACCCACTTAAAAGACCATACAAGATATGATTGGGGTTCCAGAGATCAACGGTAAGCCAAGGAGAGGTCCTATTCGGCGAAGCTCAGCTGGCTGGATGCCTGAGAGTACAGGTACGATGCCCCTAACTGATACAATAATATGATTCAATGCATTATTTGCCGTAGGGAAGAGCCTCCAACAGTGCGCCGGTGCAAACAGTGCGCCTTTGCCTTTTATTTTTTTATTGTTGCGTAAAATAACATCGTAATTGCATTATCAAAATTTGTATTAAAATATCAATTTCTCTTTGTATTTTCAGAAATGCTAAAAAAACAGAAAATTTTTTAAAAAGGTTTTTCAATTTTTATGGAAGTAAAGTTAGTTTTTGCTGATAAAAAAAAATTGTTTTTTTTCATTGCATAAAAGCCCTAGGAATTAAGTCAAAATGACATCAATTTCTCCAAAGCGTAAAGTACAGCCTGGTAAAAGATAATAATCGATTATTGTAGCTTTTCTCTGAAATCAAGAGTTAAGGCGCGTTTACAGCCGTTTACAGTACTTTTTTCTTTCAGCGAGATTTTGGTTTGTTTTATTGACGCTCAAATCCACTTATTTTTTCTCGAAAACATGAGTGGATTTGAGCGTCAATAAAACAAACCAAAATCTCGCTGAAAGAAAAAAGTACTGTAAACGGCTGTAAACGCGCCTTTAAAGTCAAAATGGCAGGTGTTCCTACAGTGCGCCACTCAGTAGCACCTAACAGTGCGCCCCCTGGCGACTGTTGGAACAAACATTTTACATATTATTCTATTGCTAAAGAAACATACACAACAGAATCTTCATATATTCGGCTTTACAAATGAGCTTTTTCTTTTACGCTTGTACTGCTATTTACAGCAAAAGAACTTTTTCTTTCAAAGAAAATTTTATTAAAACGATATGTGTGAGAGCGATTGTGACCTTAGTTCAAAAGAAGATGATCTAAACAAAAAATAGTTACCGAATATTGGTGATTTATCCTATAATCATGTTGTTCTCCAAAAAACAAAAAATCATCACTTGAAATAAGTCCCATTTTTCTTACTTTTCGTCCAAAATTTATGGTGTTCTCTAAAAAAAAAGGTCTTCACCTAAAATCTCTCCCTGATTTTCTACTTTTTGTCTCAAACCAGCTCACCTTTTCTAATTTTGTCCCAAAGCAGCGCTGTTCTTTATTTCGTTCAGAAATAAAGGTCATCGTACAAGAATTCGCTGGTCATGCAACGCATAACTTGCATGCCCTGACCGCACGCCACTGGTGTAGGATACCCACAAGTTAAATTGTATATTATTTTTTTAATTTCAAAAAAGTAAAAGTTGTTTATTTATTTATTTGCTAATTAAAATAGTTTTATTTTTTATGTTTTTGTGTTTTATTCATAAGTTACATGTTCTATGTTAACTTATTAATGGTAAACTTTGCATTTGCTTGTTTAAATTGGTTTTAAAGTTGTTTTGTCTTTCTATACAAGAATAAAAAAATATTTTTTGACGTAAGAGTTCCACGTATTTTGCTGTTACAACAAAGAAAAACTTACGAACAAAAAGAACTTAAAAATTTCATTGATCAGGTAATATAAAGCTATGTTGCTTAAAAAAAACTAAGTGGCGCAGTGTTGGAACCGTAATGGCGGACTGTTGGACCTATGCTCCAACAGTGCGCCATTTTTTTACTTCATTTTAAAATCAATTTTTTTGGAAAATAAAGACTTTCAACAAAAAGCCTAATTATGCACCTTAAATATTAATTGAATGAGATTAAAATATCGTAAAAATTTTTCATTTATAGCTTTTCAGTTTCCGAAATTTTGAAAAACTCCGAAAAGTGGCGCACTGTTGGAGGCTCTCCCCTATTTGCCTCTGTCATACTAAAATGTGACAAACTTCTCATTATTTGCTTTTGTCATATTAAAATGTGACAATTTTTTCAGCATAATTTTATTGAAATTTTATACCATTTACTGCTATAAAAAAATATGTTTGCTTTGAAACTTTATGTGAAGTATAAGTATGCATAGTCTATCTCCTTTGTTTTACATATAATTAGTAATTTTTAATTTGAAAGCTTAACTTTGTGTGCGAGTGTAACTTTATTAGATTTTGTATAAAAATAGTATAATCTACTTTGCGATTAATATTATTACAAGTATTATTTTTAATTTTTTGCTTTCTCTCTTTTATTAACTGCTTGTGAATTGAAATCTAGTTTTTTGTATTAATTCTTATGTAAGAAGTAATTGGGTGGCTATTTATATAGCTTTTTCTACTCCTTTTCAAGCAACACTGGCATATTCTTTGTATACTACTGCTTTATTTTTGTTTTGTTTTGTTTTTTCTGTTCACGTGATGCTACAAATGTGTAATTGGTCATTGCAGTTTGTAAATTCTTTATACAACTGCCTGTTTTCGTGGTGGATGAGTCGTTTTAAATAAACTTTTGTGTCGGCTGCCTTACAATCACAACGCTATTAACCACTCATACTGCCGACTCTCAACATTGAAATAGTTCAGTGGTTCTCAATCTTTTTTGAACGAGGCCCCACTTTTGTTTTCAAAAAAATTTCAGGCCCCACCACAACTACTATGTGTCATAAGTAGCCTTTCTCTGTCACTACAATGCTTAAGTTTACTAATATTTATTGAGATATTCTGTAAACTGTTAACGGAAGCTCTGTGCGTGATTCTGATTACATAGCCTATCTGTTTGAATCGAAATTCCAGTTTATTCAGTTTTACCTTCAAATCAACCTTTTCTGGTGATTTTTAATTGATTTTTCTTTGCATGCAGGAAATCCACAACAGCTCTGAAGCCACGTTCGACCAAAATGATGACGGAAATGTTATCGGTTTTGACCTTATCAAAGTAGTTAAGTGAGGAAATTTCTTTCCACATCATGGTTCCTTTAATCTTAAAAAGAGTTTTCTTGGATTTATCTTACTGTAATTTACACAATTTCTCTCGGCATTGCTCTGATACGGCAGTGTTAAAATTATAAAAATAGAACTCGCATTGAAATTGAAAAAGTTAATTAACTGAATAGAAGTCTTTTTTGAAACCTCGTAATTAATTCTATTGTTTGCGTTCACTGCTTTATAGGCAGATCACGTGCAGTGATTTTAATGAAATCTGATTGGTTCACTTACACGTGGCGAGCACACTATAAATTGAGATGTTGGTAAATTTAATTCCTTTCACTCGTTGGTGATCAAGTGGTTTGGTGATTTGGTTTGGTTCGAAGAGTGAGTTTGTAGATCGCAAGCGAAACTTGGGAAAATTTCGTTTTGCGACTGCATCGTTGGGAGCACGTTGGCGGCATCGTTGGCTGAACGTTGGTTGTACGTTGGCTGCACCGTTTAAGCTGTCGTGTTTAGAAAATAATTGTGGTCGTTGGCTTGTGGAAGCCTGTTATACCTTCATATCGAAATCTCAACTTTAATAATTATTATAAAGCCATAAGACGTGTGGAAAGCCAGCGGTGTGATTGGGGAAGGCTCGGATAGCTTCCCCACAGTTGAAGAAATTGAAGCCAAGAAGAGAGGGATTCGCTGTGCGGTCTACAGTAAACTTTTGAAATTAACAAGCAGCTAAATCTGCCAACAGTGGTTGAGTCAACTAGAAGGAACGCAATTGCTTTTAAAGCACGAAATCTTTTTACAGTCATTAATTAGAATTTCTAAAGTGTTCTGCAATAACTGTATTTGCCTTTCACATTCTTTTAACCAAGAAAATTGATCATAGCATTTTCACAAAATATTGTTCCTGCACAGACTGAGGAATGTACGAATCTAATTATCTATGTCACAAATCAGTGGGTGAGGCAAATGAGACAGTTGCCTCGGGCCCCCCTTTTTTTGAGGCCCCCTCCTCAATTTTAGGGGCCTTCCTCGAAAATAGCACATACAGTTTCATTTCGCTGCAGATGTTTTTTGGAGATTATTATGAAGTCGGGACGAAAAGTTGGAAATACAAAATCGATTTGAGGTGAAGACCTTTTTTTAGAGAACACCTTGATTCTGGGAGCAAAATAGGGAAATCAGAGATGAAATCGAAGTAAAGGCTTTTTTTTTTTAGAGATCAGCTTGATTTTGAGAGAAAAAATAAAAGACGAGATCAAAGCTCTTTTTCTTTCTTAGAGAACATCAATTTTTGGAAACCCTTGCCTCGGGCCCCTGAATTTAAATATCCACCACTGATCAAAATAATAACTGAGTTTGTTGTAGATATCAACTCCACGAGAGTTGTTTCTAGTGACTGAAAAAATAGTCAAAAACTCTTCTTGAAACTTTTCTTTGTCGATACATCTCACGTATACTAATAACAACGCTTCACTTTCCCCTATGGTGCATTCATTGATTTATTATAAGAAGTTTTGTGATTTTAACTTTTCGACAATTTGTTGTTCAATGCCTTGCCCCGTCTCGTCGATTCTTCAGCTGACTGAGCTGTTGCGAAGTGGCATTACTTGTATATCTTTGTCATCTATTTGTAAAGCTTTTTTTACAAAAACAGGTATTGCTGGTTTTAGAAGCTGTTTCCCAATCGCATGATTTTTTCCATTTTTCGCTATAAGCAATGAAATTTTGTAACTTGTTTCCAGAGTAAGATTTAGGGTTGCTGTTTGTGTAGTAAATAATGAAGTGATTTTTGTCCAGTTTCCAATTTTTTTTTTTTTATTTCAAAATATTTTAAATTTGAGTAATATGGTTGGGATGCTCCCCTCTCAAATGGCTTTTTTAGAGCATCAGATTTCATTGATTCGTTTGTTAAAGTTTGTTGGCATAGTAAGCATAGTAAGTAGAAGGGTATACGGTCATCATACACGGCAAGTATAAAACCAAATTTCAAAAACTTGGTGGATATTCACGAACCTTTTTATTTTCCTTGCTTATTTGTTTTTAATCATAAACTTAGGCTAATACGAACCAAACAGTTTTCCTATTCTACTGATACGTGAATTCCCTTTACGTTGATAGAATGAACTTTGGCACAATGACAACAACCAATTTTTTTCCCACCAATAATTAACTCATCTTATTTTTTCTTAAATTCCTCATATTGCCTCTCCAACAATCTGGTAGATCTAGAATTGTTGCTAACTCTTTCTCATCTCCAGCTGGCAGAGTTACAGAAATAAAAGCTTTATCGGTAAATTTATCACCATCTTTCGCGAAACTCATCTGTGATATGTTCTCAATGTTATCTTCCCCTGAACTTTCAGTTCTGAACTTTTCTCATGAATTCTAGCATAACTAGCTGTTTTGTCGGCGCTTCATTTTTACTAATTTTTAAAGACAAAAGCCTGAAATAAGAAAAATTTGCTTGGTTTATCTTAAAAATAATCTTGCTTATTATTACACCAGTCTTGATATAGCCTAAAATTAGTACTCTAATAGTAACAAATATTCTACCTTACATGGTAATCATGTTTATGGTGTCCATATTGTTGCAAGAATAACGCAACCTTCTTTAGTTTACAATTCTTTGATGCCAAAAAAATTCGTAACGTTCAGTGCTCACTTTTTTTAATGCAAATTCAAGAGAAAAAAAATCTACGCAAGCAATTTTTAACAACTGGTTTTCTGCAAATAAAATTGTAAGAACAGGCTCGTACGAACCTGTGCGAACCGACTGAATAACACCACCGCCTATGGTTATTTAATATTTGAAAGGTTGATGTTCTGAAATGCTTCTGACCATCAATCTCCTTTTCTAGTGAAATCCATCAAATAAAGCTATATAGCAGCCAAAGTCAATTCGTATCTCTCTGGGACTGCAGGAACGTTGTACAGGGGATTTGACCCTCTTCATCCCATACAGTAGATCCATAATTTTTCCATCTCTATATTTATCTTTCTGACATGCAGAAAAGCGTCGAAGGCGCTATATATGGCGCAATCGTCGAGGAATTATTCCAACCTCCTTCAGGAGATGCTGATATTGATATCCGGATAGAATTTTTTATTTTCTTTCGTTTTGATTTGCAGATAGGACAAGATTTCAAACAGAAAAAAGTGCCGTAAAGTGTCTTTTCCAAGGACACAATAGAATGGCGCGAGAAAGTTTTGAACCGCGACCGTGTCGATCGCGTTCGACATCAATCACAAGGCTCTTAAAAACTTGACTAAGCTGCCGCCTATGATTTCAGCGACTGCGTGAGGTAGTCTTTTTGGCTGCTTTCCTGATGATGTTACAAAAGTCTTGGTAAGCCGCGCCCGCGTTCACAGCAGGTGAATCAAGCGATAACAAAGTTTTTCCGAATTTGTCGGTCAAAGCAATGCAATGACGCGATTTGGCCTTGCAAAAGTTCATTGCTTAACAGATACTCTTGGCACGAGCAAAGCAAATCTTTTTGGTAGTGTAATAAGCAAAGGTTGATGTTGTGACTTAAAAAACTTTTTGAAACACCTTTGTCAGGCTTGCAACTATAAGAGCCTAAACTCGCAAAAGCTACAACTGGATGAGTGTCATTTTTCCATCCGAGAGAGTGGAAGCTCGCAGCATCCTTGGCATTGAATAGAACGGACGGCCTCTTTTCATTTTCGTTCCCACTGTTGGCTTGGTAATTCTAATCAACATCCCGACAGTTGATGTCGCCTGCATAGAAACAAAGATGAAGAAATATCGGAAGATCCAAGGCTTGTAATTGCGTTGATAGTGGTTGTAGACGTTGAATATTGTATTTTTATTGCCATCAAAGTTCACTTACAGCAACTCAATCTTTGTGTTGTTCTTTTACTAAAGGGCGGATCCAGAACTTACTATTAAAAGGGGGAGAGGACGATTTTTAAAATAAATACACCTACCCACACGGCACTCATCACAGCTACACCTGCCGCATTAAAAATGGTGTAAACAGAGAAAAGCGTTTTTATTTAATTGTTGCAAAGTTTTTTTGCTTTGTCCGCCGTTTGCTTGCAGAAATAAAACTTTCAAAAAAACAACAGCTTTGCATTTTTTAAAAAACTAAATAATTTGCACTAAATTTTGTTAATACGATATTAGTTAATATAATTGGTGCATTCCAGTTTCAGAAAATATTTTAAAACTGGTCAACATTTGAAAAATTTTCTAAATATTGTTGCAAAATTTCTTTCCAAAATTATAAAGGTCAAAGGCATAAGATTAAGTCCATGTCTTTTTTCAATGTCAAACGTCAAGTCAATGACATCAAAGATCTTGATAGAAAAGAAAAAAGTTTGTCATAGGCAACAGAAAAAATAAATTGCATCTTTGTACAGTAATTTAATACGGGACGCCCTAAGTATACGAAATACCTTTAACGACACTTTATCTATGGGCGTTTTGAAAAGTAAAGATAGGCTTAACGACTTTGTTGCAGTTTGGTAAAAGAGCACATGAAATTATGCCTAAACAAGGCGACATAAATTGTGAAAATATTGTAAATAATCTTTTGTTAGATTTACAGAAAAGAGCAATTACCTGTCAAATATAGTCATCTTTCTCCTCCCATCTAGCAAACAAAGACAAAACAAATGTATGTTTGAACTAGCATTAAATCCAACAAGTATGCCGTAAGAACGTTTGTTAAGATCTTCATTTTTACGTTTTTGAGTTTTATATCAATGCCACTAAAGTACTTCACCTCTCTAAACTAACTTTTTCCTGCTCGATCCTTTTGTAGAACATAACAACTACAAAATGTTGACCACTGGTTTTTTTCAAATAAACCTATTCCTATTTACAAAAGCTTAAAAATTATAAATTCATCCTATGAAGAAATAACAGATCAAGAACGTAGCTTCAAGAGAACAGGCAAGAACAAAAAACAAAATTATCTTTGCATTGATAATTAACAGGGGCGCCGGAGTTTTTTTCCAGGGGGGGGGAAATTTCAAAAAAAAGGGCACTTTTTGTTAAAAAGGCACTTCAACAAAAGTCGTTTATAGCAACCATGTCATAGCAACGCGTATTCTCTAAAAAAAAGGTCTTCACTTGTAGTCAATCTCCAATTTTCCTGTTTTTGCCCCAAAATCATAGTGTTCTCTAAAAAAAAAAAAAAAAAGGTCTTCACTTGTAGTCGATCTCTGATTTTCCTATTTCGTCCCAAAATCAAAGGTCTGCACTCAAAATCGTTCTTTCACTCTAAACAAACATCTGCCTCATTCGCCTCACCCAAAATCCATCACTACTTAAAACTTACGATTTTCGCGACTTTCATTACTGTACCATGATTTACGGATGTCTTTAATTTTAGAAACATCGTTGCATTTCATGGTGATCGAGATTACATAGGTTAAATGTAGAGCAGATCTAAAAATATTTCTGTAAGACAAATTTCAAAAGGCACAATCTGCCCCCCTGTGCCCCCGTGTTTTCAGAATATTAAAAGGCAGGGGGGGGGCAATTGCCCCCTGCCCCCCGCTTTCGGCGCCCCTGATAATTAAATAATCCCACTTAGTAATCGCAGTTTCACAAAAAAATTTTTTTCTTCGCCTTGATAAATAATGTTGATTAATAATTTGAAATTTAGATGATTAACCAAGTCTAATCGAAAAAGTAAAATTACATATCTTCTGATATAAAGTAAAATCTTTTTGGTAAGTCATATTTTGACCGCTTAGTGATTTTTATCTTTCTAGCCATTTTTTTGGCTCATAGGAAAGACAGCAAAGTTTTTTTAAAAATTTTACAATTGCAAAAAGCTAACTTGATGTCGTTCAATCAAGAAAACTTTTGGAAACTTGTTTATATTAAATTACTGCCTAGTAATTAATCGCGACTTAAAGAAAAACAAAAATAAGAAAAGAAAAAAATTGGTATAAGTCTAATAAATATAGAAATACCTGTATTCACAGTGATGGCTTTAGTTGGGTGCGAACGGAGCAGTCGCACCCCCACCCTAAAAAACATAAAAGTGGCCTCCCTGCACGAAATATTGCTCTATTTCTTCATAGTATAGCACCAGGACGGTGGCATTCCTAAAATGAAGACCTGTTTTTTAGAGATCACTTTGTTTTGATAGATTATAAAGTGGTCCACCCTAAAACGATGATTTTTTTTAGAGATCACACTGATTTAGAACAATAATAGTGCCCCTACCTAAAATAAAGATCTTGTTTTTACAGATCACTTTGTTTTGATACATTGAAAAGTAGCCCGCCCTAAAACAATCGTCGTCGTCGTCGTCGTTTGAAGGACATCCACTCCAGGTTAGACACAAACAGGACTGGGGCCGAGGGTTTATCCTTTTACTACCCCAAACTGCTGCACTGCCTGGATCAGATGCTGGCAGTAGTGTTATTAAGCCAACATTGAGTTTCGTCATCTAAAACCGTCAGACCTCGTGCTCCATGTGGTGCCCGATGTATAGGGCACGCTGTTAGTACATGGTCTGCGGTTTGCTCAGAGCCGCCACACTCGCAATTCGGTAAAGGAGCGAGACCCCATTTGTGCATGGACGAATGAAATCGCCCAACACCAGTCCGCAGGCGGTTGAGCTTAACCCAAGCTGCTCGGGGTAAGCCCATCCCAACAAGCCTGGCACCGGTCCCGGGCACAAAAGCACGGACCCTGTAAGCATTTTCACAATACTCCATTTTCCATTTGTGATTTGTCCATTCAGAAGCGCGGATGCCAAGTCTGGCAAGGTTGTCCAAAAGATTCCGCGCAGCTGGCACAAACGGGCGTCTGGATCTTAGTCTCACTTGGCCTAAAACAATGACCTTTGTCTAGAGATCGGTTTGCCGCTTTGCTTTGTAACACTAAAAAGTGGCCTTTCCTACTTTTCTTCCACCGGGCCCTCTTTTATGGTAAGGAAATCACGGCTTCTTCAGTGTTAAACTGTTTTAAAATCATTTCGTCATTGGATGTTTAAATACTGAAATAGTATTTGGCAAATATTTCTGGACAGTTGTTGTTGGTCTTTTAACTTACAGGTCGCGACTACAATTGAGTTTACTACAATGTGACCAGTTTTTTAAAAATGTATTTTTTTTATTTTAGATTTTAGCATAAGTGTTCAGCATGTTGCGAAGAATTTTTTTAATTAAAAGATAAGAGCTAAGCTGTTTACAAGGCGTGTGTCAAATGAACAGAATTTTGAGATCAAACATAAGAGACAAACTGAAATTAATTTGATTATGAGTAAGCAGTAAAAGGAACAGTTCAAAACTGCTATTTTTCCCGTTTAATTATCTTGATTAATTTACAGCTCGTTTGAAGTTCCGATTACCTGAATTTGTTTAAAACTAGGAATCAAAATTAAAATTTTAATAAACACTGAAAGGTTCATTAAATACATACTGAAAACGCTTGCTGCAAACGAAAGTCGGAAGCGTGGTCAAGTGATAAAAGCACCATGCTTATGATCGACTTGGTCCACATTCAAAACCATTCTGTTCTGTTTTAGGAAAAGACACTTTACAATACTTTTCCCTGCTTGGAAATCTTGGCAAGCAGTTCTAAATTTTAGTGATATTTCTACAAACAAAAAACCAAACTAAAAAAATTCAAGCGGTCAGCAATATCTTGGCAACTCCAAATACAGGACGGGGATATTTGCTTGCCCTATGTATTAGCGCCTCGGTTGCTTTCGTGCAAGTCAGGAGAATAAATATAGAGATAAAATGAAAAAATGAAAATGAAAAGTCCCTTCAGACCAGGGCTCTTGGCGATGGATTTCATAAAAATTCATATTACATAAGAAAAATGCCCAAGTTTGTTTAAAAAAACCGGATACAATGTTTTTTCCAAAAACTACATTAAGTTGGAAACGAGATTGTTTATTATGGAAAATTATCCATGTGTTTAAAGCTCATCAATTTTTGTCCTACATATTAAGGGTTCATTTTTTGTACATATCAATATTCGTCCCCAAAACATAGCGATTTAAAGAAAAAAAGTCTTCACTTTTAATCTAAATTTAATTTCTCGACTTTCGTCCTAAAAGCATCAGTGATCTTTAAAAAAAGTATCTTCACCTCAAATCTTAAACTTTTTTCTTCATTTAGTGTTCATTTTCAATGCACATTCGTTTTCAATTTGTTTTTCCCAAATAATTCCTTGTCGCTTCCCAAAAATTTCTGATTTTGCCCGGATTTTTGAGACTTAACAGGTACGACTATGATTATTTATTTTTTTGAAAAAACCTAGATTTGAAGGAATTTAAAAAAAACAATAACCAAAAAACCCAGATGGGACACGAAAACCTAGATCTGGGTGAAAGAGACCAGGGCTGGGAGCCTTCGTTAAGACTGAAAGCGGACGCGGAAAAGTGAGTAGAAATTTAATTTTTTGACAGTATGGCATGTAATATCAAAATACAATTGAATTTGATTTGTTTAAAATGTACGATAACAAGCGAATTTTTGCTTGCTATAGAGTTTGTGATTTTAACACGATGGCTGCCGCGTTTATTACCGGCAGTAATCGGTGATATCATCGGTGATACATTTCCACCGTGAAAATGTATCACCGATATACGCGGCAGCCAACGTGTTAATATGGTTTCGGGACAATCCATTAAAATTTCTTAGCAATTGTCTATGCCAGAAGTGGTCAAACGGCGGCTCTTTAGACCCTTGCTTGCGGCTCTTTGAACCTTTTAAAAAATTTGAAAAATTATATGGGAAAGCCGATGACCTTTTTTAGAGAACACCATGATTTTGGGACGAGAATAGGGAAATACGAGTTCGATTTGAGATGAAGACCTTCTTTTTTTTTTAGAGAACACTATGAATTTGGGACGAAAAGTGGGAAACCTGAAAATGATTTCAAGTGATGATCTTTTTTTATCAGTAAATGAGTAAATAAATTCATGTTTTTAGATTTTTGTGTTGCGTTTCTTTAAAAGATTGCTTTTATGATATGCGGCTCAAACATGTATAGGTTTGGCCAACCCTCTATGCGGTTACGCAAAGCGTTAGCGTTTGAGGTGGGTTTAAAACCTTAATAAACATCATTTGCCCTGTTTATAGTATTTACTACAGGGATAAAAAATATCCTTTTTCTTTTTGAACTGAATATATGTTGTCGTCACTTTGTGAAGCTACAGGAAAAATACGAAAGATTACAAGAAAAAAATAGTGCCATGTACGAGTATTATCAAAAAATACTTTTATAAATTGTGGATTGTTTTAAATGTCTAACAGAGAGTTAAAACTTTGATTTTTTGTTTAAAAATTGGGCGTTTCAAAAGCCAATATCTCGTTATCCGCAAAAGCAATATATCAATGTTGTTTGCAATGCCGATACAATACAAACAAAGTGTGATAATAAAAATGCTCAGCATTGTTTTAGTGCCATTTAGTCGCACGTGGTTGGCGGATCGATTTCTGAAGTTCATTTTTAAAATGTGAGTGAATAGATGCAACAAATATTTTAATGATTTTTTAAAGTATTTTCTCGCTTGTTTGTCGTTTTTTCATTATTTTTATTTTTTACTAAAAAGCTTTAACTTTTTAGTAATGAAAGTATTCAGAAAAATTGAAATGAACGTTTTACGTAGAATAAATATTTCGATAAAAAGTTTATTTATTAAACATATAAATTTGAAAAAACTCTTTAATTTTTTTAAACCTATAGTCAACTTATAAAACTAATCTAGAAAATTGATTTTCAAAAAATGTAGAATTTTTATTTTCAGATAAAGGCGCTACACAATTAATCTCATCACAATGAAGTTTGCTTTATTAGTCATTGCTCTTTTAACTGTAGGAGTACATACAGCTCCTGTATCAGGTTAGTTTTTTTTCGATTTATAAGAAAACTTTTTTTAAATAATTAAACTATTTTACGTTTAAAGCATTATGAAACCAATCGTTTCTATTTTGATTTCAACAATGAAAACTTACCAGTTAGAAACCAAACCGCTTAAAATATGAGAAGCGCCAGACTTGAGTTTCGCTCTTGTTGGAGCTCGTCGGTGATGCTTATCTCACTGCATGTCCAACTGACTACATGTGACCCTCCACGCAGGAGACAACACCATTAGACCACCAACGTTCCCTCTAAGAGCTTGCTTAGTGTGCGCGGAATGAAAAGCTGTGTGAGCAGTGGTGAATATTGCCTGAGACAAGGAAGTTTTGGTTTCCTCTCCTAAAATGAAGGTGTTCTCTAAAAAAAAAAAAAAAGGTCTTCACTTCGATTTCATCCCCAATTTCCTGATTTTATTCCCAAAATGAAGGTGTTCTCTAAAAAAAAAAAAAAAAGGTCTTCACTTCAATTCCTTGATTTCCTATTTTGTTCCCGAAATCAAACCTTGCCAACGCTCATGCAGCGAAAGCATGTCTTGCCAAAACTTAGGCAGTGCGCGGCAAAACGAAAGTACTGCGCGGGGGTTCCCTCATTACTGCGCGGCCGCGCAGGCGCGCAGCTTAGAGGGAACATAGTAGACCACACAAGCCGAACAACAACTCGCCTCTAATCAGCTCAAAAGTTATTCCCGGTTTTAGAGCACAAGGAATACACAGAATCCACTATGTTGTAATTCCAAGACCGCATCTCATGACCAAGACTTACCCGACAAACGTTAAGCGTCGCCCTTCCTCTTCTAGAGCTTGACGAACAAAGAAAGAATTTTATGGGAAACATGAGGATTACTGCAAAACTTATTGCTCAAAAGCACGAATACAATTTGGAAGTTTTTTTACTTTTAGGGCAGAAAAAAACTTGCTGAAAGTCTTTTTTTATTGATTTATTATTTTAATTTTCATTCCAGAAGCAAAAGCTTGACAATATGCATGACAAAGTTACCGTGTTTTACTTGTTGAATGCAATGTTTTATTACAAAATAATTAAAAGGAAAAATTTATAAGGGACAATGTAATTCAAAATAAAAAATTTTTTTGAAACTTTGTTAAATATCGATTCTATCACCACATTAAATTTAAATAGACTTGAAATTAAATGCACAATCATTGACATTTTCAAACTGATTAAGCTTCAAATCTAAGCGACTACTGGCTATCTTTACAATGCATTCCAGCTTAGTGAGCTGGCATATTTGATTCTATTTCACTGCAGATATAAGGATTGCTCATGAGCAGATTGTTTTAAATAAAATTTTGAAAAAAGGTTTAAATTAAAATAAATTTGTTATTTTAGGCCCGTTTCCACTACGAGCGTGGAAAAGGGTATTTTTTGTTTGTTTTATTGATTTTTTGCTTTGCTTAGCGCTCGCTTTAATTTTAAGCGCGGAAAGATCAATAAAAGAAACAGAGATTGCTCTATTCCACGCTCGTAGTGGAAACGAGCCTTTAAGTTTACTAATCATCACTTAATAGTACTTTTTAATTATTTTAGAAACTGAGAAGGGTCCAGAAGTTTCAACTGCAGGTGATGTGTTTTTTACTTTTTAAACGAACCAGAATGTTCGTACAAAATACCACGACGTATTAACTGGAAAACAGTACTTTTTTACTGAATTCGCTGGTATTCCAGCATGAAAAAATGACTTCTAACAAATACGCAAACTAAATTATATAATATATAATATTTTTGGCAAACTCGTTATTTTACTTTATTATTAATTTTCTGTAAACTAAACATCAGGGAGCATCTGATTAGATAATATTGTTGTTTGGCCTACTTAACTAATTAATTCAAATAAAGAAACTTTTGATATTTTTCGTTTCAAAACGCTGAAGCCTGTGCAAGAAAAAAAGCTTTGCGCAAAAAGATAGTTTGACATAGAGAAAATTTTGAACAACATTTTTATTAAAAATAATTTTTACTAAAAGTTAAATTAATCATTGGAAAAAATAAAAAAAAAATATACTTTTTTGAAGCTTATATATTTGACTCGCTAGTAAAACAACTTTTTGAGTTTTTAAACTTTAATTGCGTTCTAAATTTACAGCTAGCTGATCTATTACGAGTGTTTCACTGCCAGGCAGTGATGACTTTAATACGGAGCAAAGGGAGCGGCTGCACCTGCCTCCCCTAAAAACGTCTAAAAGTTCCCTCTCTGTGCATAATTTTATGACGGTGGCCCCCTGTCTGCACCTTAACTTTAGAACAAAAGCGGGGAACATGAATGAAAGTGTAGAGCTGGCCTTTCCAAACTTTTTGTGTTGGTGACACACTTTTTAAACTCAAATACTAGTCGCGACACATTTTAAACACAATTTAAACTTAGTTTAGTAAACACAAATAACTTTTTACTTCAGATACAAGGAAAATCATTTTGCAGAAAAATCTCAACTTAAAACTTTAATGAGATACATGAGCTTGATAGGATGAACAAAGTGTTTTAATATTTGGTTGAATGTAAGATAAAGACAATCGCATTTCGCCATCAAGCATTTTTAAGCTTCCACGTTTCATTGCCTTTATATTAGTCCTTGTTGAAAAGGACTCTTCGCAAATGTATGTTGTCGAAAATTGTAAAAGAATTTTTAAGGCTTTATTGCCTATGTTCAAATGAATTCTTCAAACGCCAACCCAAAATCTATCGAAATCACTCTCTTTGTAAATCATGAATAGGCTTCGATCATTTTTAATTTCAGCTAATTCTTCTTCTTCAACAAGAGAAAGGTTTTTTGTTTCGGTTAAAATAAATGGATTTCTGATCCAATCATAGTCTTGAATTTCGGGATTGGGAAAGTAATTATTAAGTTTATTCTGAAGCGATATCAAATGGTCAATAATTAGCAAGCTGATATCATTTCTTAATTCGCATTCTGCAGTTTTGGGAAAACTTTCAAAATTACCTTCTTTCACTTTTCTTATCCAAATTGTTATCTTGTCTCTTATAGCACAAATTTTATCTACTGACGTAAGAACATTTTCTCTTTTTCCTTGCATACTGGTATTTAGTTTATTTAAATGCTCAAAAATATATGCAAGATATGCCAATTTTGTGCGCCAAATTTTGTTTTGAATTAGATCACAGAATTCCTTGTGCATATTTTCCCTAAAAAGTTGAAGCATCATTTCTCTCAATTCGTATACGCGACAAAGTACTTTTCCTCTTGAGAGCCAACGAACCTCTGTGTGTAATAAAACATTTTAAAATTTTTCTCCCATTTCTTAACAAATTTTTGCAAGTAAACGTGATTGAAGAGGCCTACGTTTAATGTAATTGACCATTTGAACCACTTGATCCATGACTTCTTTCAGTTCATTTCCAATGGTTTTAGCAACTAGATTTTCGCGATGTATAAAGCAATGTGTGAATATAATCTTTTTATTTTCTTTCTTTGCCAGAGCGGCAAAACCCTTTTTTTAACCAACCATTGAGGGTGCGCCATCTATACATATTCCTACACAGCTGGTCCATAGCAGATTATTTTCTTTCATAAACCCATCTACAATTCCAAATATGTCTTCACCAGTTGTTCTCATTAACATTTCTTGACAACACAAAAATTATTTTAAAATTCATTGTTCTTCTGGTAAAATCAGAGGCAAGTAAAACTTAAACAAATACAAAAGGCGTAATATTTATTCAAGAAAAACTCAACGACGTTTCGTCCGTTGCATCGGGCGGACTTCTTCAGGTAAAAGCAGAACACAACGCGCACCGTATTTAAAAACCAAGAAGTTAAAAACACAAACCAACAAATGTTCTGCTTTTACCTGAAGAAGTCCGCCCGATGCAACGGACGAAACGTCGTTGAGTTTTTCTTGAATAAATATTACGCCTTTTGTATTTGTTTAAGTTTTACTTGCCTCTGATTTTACCAGAAGAACAATGAATTTTAAAATAAGTAATATCCCTGGTAACAGTGTTTATATTAAACACAAAAATTGTTTAATAATTTTCTCGTTATGAATGAAACGTATAAAAACCAATAATTGTGATAATCCGCTTATGTCCGTTGATTCGTCTAACTGCAGTGCAAACATCACATTTTCATCTTTAAAAATAATCTTCATTTGTTGCTTGATATCTTCAGACATGTGTTGAATACGCCTTCCAATCGTGTTACCGCCAAGGGAATTTTTTTGACTTCTTTTTCCAATTCAGGACCAAACACTGTTCGAACAATAGCAAAGCAAGACTGCAGTACTGTTGTTTCGGCAGTAGTATGTGGCTCCTTATTTTTGGCAATTATTTGCGCAATCAAGTAATTGGCTTCTTGAGCTTTTTCTGATGTCTTCATTCTCTTTGTGAATATTCTAGACTGCTTTTTTAGAGATTTTGAAAGCTGAATAAAGTATTCCACTGGTTTTTCTGACAAATGACGTTTAAGTTTATTTGGCACCATACTTTCATTTGAAAGTTTATCCCCACAAACTAAACACAGAGGACAAGGATTGTTTTCATTACCAGAAAATGTAAAACCTAGTTTCATAAAATCTTCACTGTATAAACGAGGCTTACAAACTTTTTTTTTACATGTCTTATGCACTTCATTTTGTATTTTGTCAACGTCACTTTCAATGGCTTTTTTTATTAATTAGAAATTTATCCATTCTAAAAGCTGCAGTTAAGTTATTAAAATGTTAAAATTATTAAGCTTAATTTGTTAAAAAACCCAGTAGATCAGTTTAACCCTATTGGATGAAGATTTTTGGACGATTCTCGTAAAACGCTGATGATCTTTTAATCAAAATCAATCTTAAATTAAAATAAAGTAAATTTTTAACAAGTTTTGGACTGATTCTTGTCTCCTTAATTGAAGAATTTTAAAAATTATTAGAAATAAGTTATTAAAATAAGTTATTATAATGAGTAAATACCAAGAGTTGTTTAGCCTATTAAAGTTTAATCAAATTCTTCGGAGTTTTCATAAGCTAGTAATTATTTCAACAAACTCATTCTTAAACAACAACAGATAGCTAAAAAACTGATATGATGTTAAGGCTAAAAAGTTCAAAAAGGTGGTCATTATTATTAGTAGAAAAGGAAAAGCATTATTGGATAGCAAACGAATATCACGTCACAAACAAGTAAGAATGACAAACTTAAAACGAGTTTAAATGGACTAGCAAGGGAATTGTTTCCATGCGTATGTTAGCTTAAAACGCATGAAAATTTAATAATTGTGAGATTACAGTTTTTAAAGCGATGGCAGTCAAAAATAATACTAATTAGGGAACTGAAAGTAGCTGGTGTCAAATATCATTTCAAGTCTTGCGACACACCATCATACCATAAGCGCCACACTAGTGTGTCGCGACACACAGTTTGGAAAGCTCTGGTGTAGAGATTAATATATTTTGGGGCAAATTGACACATTAAAAAGTGGCTTCCTTCTTTTTGTTCAGCCATCACTGGGGCCCCTGGCTGCAAACTTGATCAATTTTAAATCGAGTTTCATTTTGGTAATTTTTGATGGTGTTTGAAATCGAGTTAAGCAAAACTTTAAATTTTCCGGATATACAGTTTTACAAAAACTTCGTAGCAATTACATGCCTACTTCATCTTATTCTTTAATGTTCAAAAGAAAACATTCTTAAAACTAGAGCAGCAATGGCTTATTTCACGTTGAATTTTGAAACAAATTATCATTTTTTTAATTAGCACTTGGTCTAAAAAAGATTCAAAAGTTTTATTCTCTTTTAAAAAATATTTTATTCACGATTTTGTACTTGATCGAGTCTTTTCAGCTTAAGTTAGAGTTTGTCAAAAAAAAAGTTTTTTGAATTTTGTTTGAGTTCACAGCCACAGCACAACTTGAAGCAAAATAGCAGAAAACTTGATTATATGTATTTCAGCACTGGTAAAAAAACCGTTTTAAATAATGTAATTAGCTTTTTTGTTTTTTAGATCTTGTTTCAGGAAAAGACAAAATTAGTTTAACCAATGGTCAATTGCTCGTCCTACTTCGAGCTTATCTAAGACATAAAGCAAAGGAACCATACGCAATTGACGTCAACACTAGAGGGTTCCAATCACAAGGACAATCCCAAACACAAATCGGTCATGGAGGCGGATTTCAATCACAAGGACAATCCCAAACACAAATCGGTCACGGAGGCGGATTCCAATCACAAGGACAATCCCAAACACAAATCGGTCATGGAAGTGGAAGCCAATCACAAGGACAATCCCAAGCACAATTTGGCAAACGTGGAAGCCAATCACAAGGACAATCCCAAACACAAATTGGTCATGGAAGCGGATTTCAATCACAAGGACAATCCCAAACACAAATCGGTCATGGAAGCGGATTCCAATCACAAGGACAATCCCAAACACAAATTGGTCATGGAAGCGGATTTCAATCACAAGGACAATCCCAAACACAAATCGGTCATGGAAGCGGATTCCAATCACAAGGACAATCCCAAACACAAATCGGTCATGGAAGTGGAAGCCAATCACAAGGACAATCCCAAACACAAATCGGTCACGGAGGCGGATTCCAATCGCAAGGACAATCCCAAACACAAATCGGTCATGGAAGTGGAAGCCAATCACAAGGACAATCCCAAGCACAATTTGGAAAACGCGGATTCCAGTCACAAGGACAATCCCAAACACAAATCGGTCACGGAGGCGGATTCCAATCACAAGGACAATCCCAAACACAAATCGGTCATGGAAGTGGAAGCCAATCACAAGGACAATCCCAAACACAAATCGGTCACGGAGGCGGATTTCAATCACAAGGACAATCCCAAACACAAATCGGTCACGGAGGCGGATTCCAGTCACAAGGACAATCCCAAACACAAATTGGTCACGGAGGCGGATTCCAATCACAAGGACAATCCCAAACGCAAATCGGTCATGGAAGTGGAAGCCAATCACAAGGACAATCCCAAGCACAATTTGGCAAACGCGGATTCCAATCACAAGGACAATCCCAAACACAAATCGGTCACGGAGGCGGATTCCAATCACAAGGACAATCCCAAACACAAATTGGTCATGGAGGCGGATTCCAATCACAAGGACAATCCCAAGCACAAATTGGTCATGGGCAGGGCGCCCAAAGTCAATCACAAGGTCAAACACAGTTGGGAAAGCGAGCAGCTGGTGGTAAGTGTGTAGTCAAGACGATGATTTAAGAGCTTTCGAAATTACTTTAAAAACGAATTTTATGTTATTTTTCACCACAACTAATATAATAATGAACTAAAACTATGTCTTTTATTTATTTATAATAGAATCTTTATCTTGAACGATGCCACTTCCCAAATTTCTTCTGAACGTTGAATCGAGCAATAAGGACGAAAAATTTTCTAAAAATACTTAAAAAATGCTACAAATTCGGCAGCGCTAAGCTTTTGTAGTGACTTAAGCTTCTGCAGTGACTTAAGTAATTTGCATTAAAGAAATTTAAGATGGTCAGTTAAAACTTTTTTGGACTTATATAAAGCATTACGTTGGAATTCCAAGGTGCCATGGCACCAAAAATTGCAATTTCATTTTACGACGCTATAAAATTTTTCCTGCTTTTTGTAGCAAGTTGTATTTATGAATGTAACAGATTGTTGCCGCTGCTAAGAATACGATCTGTATATGGCAATGCATGAAACAGATGCATTTAAACCTATTACATTTTTTTGGGGAAGGAAAAATTTTTACATCAATTTTTAATCGTCCATCATATAAACTACTTACTCACATGTTTTGGAACAATTATACTTTTTCCAAATAATTTTTTAGTACTTTATGCTAAAATTTTGGGCGTCGTCAATTATTTTGGACAGTTTAATTTATTTTCATTTCATCTCTACATTTATCTTCTTGACTCGCGGAAATGCATCGACAGCGCTATAGATAGGACAAGCAATTATCCCGACCTGCTTTTGGAGATGCCAAGATATTGCCTTTCGTTTGGAATTTTTTTATTTTCTTTTTATTAGTTCTATAGAGATATGACTAAAATTAAAGATTGCTTGCCAAGACCACCAAGCAGGGGAAAGTGCCGTAAAATATCTTTTTTAAAGACCCAACAGAATGGAGTGATTAGGTTTTGCACCGGGACCGTATCGATCACAATCGCGGCGCTCTTAACCACTCGACCACGCTGCCTACATTGTTATCACGCCGAGATTGTTTCCTTGGATTTTTGTGGGCAACAATTGAATCAAAAGTCAGCGTCGGCTCACGTCCATTGTAAATGTACTTATAAGCTAGTGTACAGTTTTTTCTTCACTCACTTGATTATGATTATCTGATTTTGAAAAGCATCAGTTGACCAATAGCAAACAACAGAACTTTATTGATTTTAAACAGAAGAACAGTTTTACAAACTAAAATTTGTAAAAGTCCCAACCTATTTTAACAAACATGTTGATAAAATCGAAAAAACTGCGGAAGTAGAGTCTGGGTTCGATTCCCATTGCGGACCAATTTGACACAGTGTTGCCAATGACTATTCAACTCTACGAACGTACCGAGCAAGTGGTGGGGCGGCCCGGACTTGATGTTGTAATGATGGATGTCTTAAAACTAATACACGATTCGGCAAAAAAATGAGTATGATAAAAGAAAAAATCATCTTAGCCTGAAGTAAAAAATATTACTTCTCTACAAAAAAAGTGCAAGGACTCTTCTACGCGAAAGAAATAAAAAGGTGGCCTATCTTTGAAATAGAGCAGTGTTTCCCAACCTACGGTAGCTGGCCTTTATAATTTTTTCCCGAAGAGCAAAAAGTTATTAGCTGAACTGTCAACTGATATTAACTAACAGTATAAACTTGATACATGTTTCCACATATAGTTAAAATAACTCTAAGTAAAAACGATTGTAAATCAATTATATACTTAATAACCTTTCGGATAAAATTCTGTGCTGTCCGTTGTTGCGCAAACAAAAATAATTTTTTTCGTCCGATTGCTGCTTCTAAATCACTGGGAATCACCATTTCTTTAAATATCAAAGACGAACGCAAATAAAAAACATTTTTTATGCTTCTTTTATGTAATCTTGGATTATTGCCACGATAAAAAGATGAAAAATTTCTTCTAATGGACGCAAATTAGCTGATAAAAGTAATAGTAGTTTGTTTTTATTGACATCCAAAAGAAACAATTGATAATAATTGAAGACAAAATAGAGCAAAGGTTGCAAATAGGGAGACAGCTTTTCTAAATGTTCTTTTCAAAGTAAAAAGCTTGCTGTTCTAGCCCGAAAACATCTAAGGTGCAGATGCTTGAAGATCAGGAATAAAAATGTCTTCCCCCGGTCATAGAGCAACCAAAATTCCTGTTAAATACAATACATTAAACCCTGGAAAAATTTAATAGGTTGATTTAAAAAAAAAAAAAAGAAACAACTTTTTTGTACATGCTGTTTTCTTTATCTAAAATGCAATGTAATTTAATCCTCCATTAAGCCAAAAATAGAATTGCAATTGTTGAAATAAATTTGAAAAATGATAAATTTTTCAGAAACGGAAAGCGCTCCAGAAGTTACAACACTAGGTAAGAAAAAAACAACTGATTTTTAGAATAATATTGACACAAATATTATCTATCATTCTATTATTATGGTTTGTATCTCTTCCCTTGACTAATAGAAAACGTTAAAGTAATTATACTTAGGGCAACCCCAAAATGGTTTTCCCGAATTGCTTTCGGAGATGCCAGAATATTGTTGCGTGCCGAAATTTTTCTTTTTTTAATCAGAGACAACGGTGAAATGTAAAGCTGCTTGCCTGGAATACGAACAGATAAAAGCGTTGTTAAATGTTTTTTCTAAAGGCGAAACAGAATGACGAGAGTAGGTTTTAAACGGCGACAGTGTCGAACATCACGACGCTTACTACTTACATGGCCACGATGCCGACAAATAAATACTTCTTTTTTTTTGTACTCCTTGTATTATTAGTTTGTTTTTTAGAAAATTTAGCTGAAAAAATACTTTAAACAAAATGGTGTTTCATTTTGATTAACACTTTGACCGATCACAATTACTCTGTAATATAAGTAAGCTTTAATGTCCTTCATAGCAGTACTTAATATGTGAAGTTGCTCTTAAAAAAACTTAAAGTTTTAATCCCATTTCAGATTTGACTGCAATCCCAGAATTTTCTACTTTGGGTAAGAGAGCATAAAATCTACTTGATTTTTTTGATAAAAAAATAAAATGTACTTTGCCTATTACATAGAAACTATTATAATAACTATCTGAATAACTTTGCATGTCTAAAACTTGAGTAATTTTTTGAGTTTTCTCCGACGAAATTTGAATAAAAATTTAAACTTTTTTTTGGTTTTGAAACAAAAATTTTCTTATCATTTCTTTTTAGACGTTTATAGGTAACGTAAACCACAGTTTAAAAAAAACATACACATACATTTTGGACTATGTGCCTTTTAGTGACTCGTCATTGCTTCCAAAAGAATAAGCTCATTCACAAAACTGAGAATGAAATTATAGCTCTTAAAAATGCTTATAATTGCTTGCACTTTGTTTTAGTGATAAATCTCATTATTAAGGTTTAGTTTTCTTAGAAAAAAGTAAAATACAAATGAACTAACGTGAAAAACAATATGTTTTTAGATCTTCCTCCAAGTCTCTCCGAACTAAGCTTAACTGATCGCGAGTTCAACGCGCTCCTGCGAGCGTACTTGTCGAACCTTCCTCACAAACCCAGCTACATGGACACTAAAGGTGAGTCTTTTAAAAGAACTACCCAGAAAAGAGGCATCCAACATCAAAACCAAGGTCAAACTCACGTCACCATTGAAATTCACCATCAGCATCAGAGCCAAACACAGATTGGATCCGGTTCCCAAAGTCAGTCTCAGTCGCAAAGCCAAGGTGGCCAATCACAGTCACAAGGCCAAACTCAAGGTCAAGGTAGTAAGCCTCCATCATCAAGCAATAGTCCAAAACCGAACAGCCCTAGCCACAGTTCCAAATCATCGAAGCACTCAAAATCGTCAAAATCTAAACATTCCAAGTCGAGTAAATCGAAATCTCATAAAAGATCTAAAAAACATTAAATAAAAATAAAACACAAATTTGCTATAAAAGTACTGTTTAAACTGAGTGTAAATATTTTAAACAATTGTTATTGAGGGTGATATGCAGAATATCGACTAAATAAAGGTACCACTGATTTAAAATTATAACATTAAATTTGTATGCCACAAAATTGGTTCAGTTTACATTTGTCAAATGACTTGATATTCGTTAATTTTACAAAAACTACGTTGGTTCAACTATTTTCTGCTACTTATGGTGCCATCATCAAAGTTCATTGTTCTAAACGCGTATTTGATAAATTTTTCATTGACTGATGTAATAAATACTTTATGTGTTTTCCACATTCACCATAACCGTACGAGCCGGGCGGCAGGGGCAATTGCCTCCCCAAATCTAAAATTTAAATAAATCAAGATTTTTCTCCAAAAAAGACAAAAAATTTTTTGGACAAAACAAATTATTTGTGCAACGAAACGAACTACTCCTGCATGATAAAGAGCCCAAATGCAGAAAAACGAGTAAGATTTGAGATAAAGACTTTTTTTTAGGGATCATAGCTTTTTAGACATAAAAATCAAAAAATTAGGAACAAATTTGAAATAAAAACTTTTTGCAATCTTCACTTTAATTTGGTAAATTACTAGACGCATATTTAAAGTAGAGACTTTTTTAAACCAACACTTGCTTTTTGGGACAAAAACGGAGAAATTGGACACAGTTTTAAAGTGATAACGTTTTTTTGGTCTTCACCCTAAATTTGGGACAAATTTTTTCTAATATCCACGAAATGTTAGAAGATAATGATTCTGACAAAACTGTATTATCTTCGAAACATTTTTTCGGCTGGTACGCTATGATATTGACCATTTGGTATTACGACACTTGATCAAACGACACTTGATCGAAACGGCACTTGATCGAAACGACACTGGATCGAAATGACAGTTGAAAAAAAAGATTTACTTTTGTATGTTTCTGCGATTAAACAATCTCTTTGTTACTGTAAATTAGATTCATAAAACGAGAGGCCATCAGTATATATAAAAACAGTTTGTTTCTATTTTCTATATTTTTTTCCAATGTCAAGGTCAGGGTTTTTAACAAGGTCCCTGGGCAAAGCATTTTTAGGGGGGCAAAAAATAGATCTCTTGTCATGATTATGTTTTGTTAGATGCCTATTGCTGCCATTTTGTTGCATTCTTTTTACATTGTAGTCAGTAACGTATTTAGGGGGAGGGGGAATTGTACCAAGGCCCGACCTTGAAGACCCCTTGGAGAAATTCTCACAATCTTTTTTTGGATCAAAACTCAACAAAACCGGGTCGGATTCAAAGTGAAGATTTTTTCTTAAAGATCATTATGTTTTTGGGACGAACAATTGACAAAACCGGGACAGATTTAAAGTTTTCTCTTTCAGTATTCGATCAGAGTCGTTTCGATCAAATGTTGTTTCTATCAAGCATCGTTCGATCAAGTGTCGTTCGATCAACTGTCAGGTCACGGACGATTCAATTAAAGTATCTAAACTTGAAAATTATATCAGTTTTGTTTCAACAATTTAACATAGCACTTTAGTTTGTTGAATGCATTTTATTGTTGTTTTGTAGCAACAAAATACAATTGCTTTTCTGTTTTTTTCTTGCAGAAGTTCATTAAAGACATTCTGTCAGCCTTCCATGAAATAAAGTAGAAGAATCATAGGCTTTTTGCTTCCTATTCAACTTTTAATTAGACTAAAATTAACTTTTATAATTGAAAAGCAATAAAATTTAAACATATATCACAGCAAAGTAATAGGCCTACGTTAGGTGAGGTATTTTATTGATCAACGTGTTTTAGCACTTGGCCTATACGAGAATAGATTTATGCCAAATAGAAAAAAAAATTTTTTTTAACTACTCTCATTAACTATCAGAGCAATGCTTAGTAAAGAAATTTTAAATAAATTCATTGTCTTAATATAAAAAATGAAATTGGGATACAATCGACTTTTTTACAAAACGATATTCAACAAAATTATCATCAAATTTTCGCATGCAATTTTTTTGTTTTGCAAGTGCAACTTTTGTTAATTTGCTGATATATTTTTGGCATGTACTTCCAAGAAAAAGATGCATTGTTGATGTATAATTTGCGTAGTAGCCGTTATTTTGTTTTTATATCCAATAAACAATTTGCACATTATTGGTCGGACTAAAAGCAAGCGATTTTTTCTTAGTTTTTCTTAATCGAATTTAAGAAAGCAGCATCAAAGTATTGTTAATTAAGTGTTAAATCAAATAGTGTAATTTTAACTGTAATTTTCAAAGCTCAAAAAGCTTAAAGATTAACGAGATCTTGATTTAGCCAAACCTTTATGTTAATAGGAAAATAATTTTGAAACAAACATTTATAAAAAAATATTATGAAAAATAGCAGGCTATACAAAAAAATTTTAAAAGATGATGACATTAACAGATATTTAATAATTTAGTTTAATTTTTTTAAATGATATTTTTCTTTATTTCTTACAAAACACTAGCATTTCTAAATGAAAAATAATTTTTCTGGCATAAAAAAAGTACATTTTACTGAACTACTGTGATAGGCATAGTCAAAAACAGACACGCGCCATTGAAAATTTGACAAAAAAATAGTAAGCAAATTGTTGAGGGGTAATCGTCAGAGGTGGTTGCTTGCGGGGAAGTTTATTGTAGAAATTACGTTTGGGCCTCGTTTACACTGGCATATTTGACGTATACGCTCCGTGTCTTTTGCTTTTTTATTAAATTTTTAGTACCAACACTTTCAGAACAAAAATTATTCGCATGAAGATCCGCAACAGTATCCGGATACATCATTTTCAGTGATTAAAGAAAAAAACATACAAACACAAAATTTTTTCATCTTTAGGATTTTCAACCGAAACTAGGATATTTTGCAAATACCAATAATTTTATTAAGTTCGTGGTTCAACCCAACTGAGAATCGAATCCAAAAGCTACGATTCGTGCATGATGCAACATCGTAAATTAAAATAAACGGTTCAATAAAAGTCAGTGCATAGTGCACTCTGTCAAAAAACAAAAGCGATTGTTGACAGTTCGCTGTGATTGCGCTTAAACATTTCCGGAGTGCGTGCGAATCGCCTGGATGCCGAACGCACTGAACTCAGTATTATGCTGCATCAGCAATCGATATTATGCTGCGTCAGCAGTCTAACTGTCGAACACACTAAACACAGTGTTGAATTGCGTCAGCAATCTAACTGTTTGCAATAGCAACAATGCTATAGACCAGCGGTTCCCAAACTGTGCGCCGCGAGACTTTGCCAGGGGCGCCCCGAAAGCATGGGAAAGTTATTGTACTTACTGCTTTTCTCACAATAATTGCAGTGTGAAAGTTGTTAGCAGCAACGTTCCCTTCCGAGAACGATTCCGATTGAGGACCTTTTTTTTTTTTAGAGAACATCTTGATTTTCGGAGAAAAATAGGGAAATCAGAGATGAAATCAAAGTGAAGACCTTTTTTTTTTTTTTTTAGAGATCACTCTGATTTTTGGAGAAAAATAGGAAAATCAGAGATGAAATCGAAGTGAAGACCTTTTTTTTTTAGAGAACACTATGAGTTTCGGAGAAAAAAAGATTGTTCAAAGAAGTAATGGAACTGAATACCTTTTTTTCATTAAGGCGCCGCGAGTATTGTTAAGTTTTCAAAGGGCGCCGTGAAAAAAAAAAGTTTGGGAACCGCTGCTAGAGACATTTCCTGATAATAGAAGAAAAGACAATTCTTGTCCTGTTTAGCACCATAGCAACCAGAGACTAGCTATAATGTTAAAAGATCGTTGTTTTAAGTAGCTAATAAAGAGTCGCATCATGCAGTCAATAAAATAGCTTAATTTGTATTACTGATGTTGTCCAAAATAACTCTTACGTTGCCTGGAAAATAATATATTCAAAACAACCAGCATCGAGTTTCGTCATTGAAAACTGTCAGATCTCGTGCTTTGTGTGGTGCCCGATGTATGGAGCACGCGGTTAGAACGTAGTCTGCGGTTTGTTTATTGGCGCCGCTCTCGCGATCCAGTAAAGGTGCGAGACTCCATTTGTGCATGAATGAACAATTAAATAAATGTGTGATAATGCACGAATACAGGAAGGCATGAATGAGCAAATGAACAAAATGATTTAAGTAAAGAGGGTTTGTGTCAGACAAAAGTCACGTTCTTGCTTCAAAATAAGAGTAAAAAATGTAGGATATAAGCAGAATAGACAGCTATTTTTAGATTTAATCGTATCCAAATGCTGATTGAGTTTACAAAATCTTGACACAGATGCAGAAGGTAGTGGTTTTGGTTCTTTTAAGGACCGACAAAACCAACCTATGGTAATGGGTTGCTAACAATAGTTGAACTATTTTGCAATAAAATTTTCCTGTTAATCAAACATTAAGACCAAGTCCTTCAAATTCGATATGTCATTTTAGTTGAAAAACATTGAGTAATGTAAACCTAACTGACGATTCTCAATGAAAAGTTTGTAATAAAATCATAACAATTTCACAGTTTGCTGTTTCAAGTTTGTAAAGTGCAGATTTATAAATCACTCTTTGTTTGTTAAAAGTTGAAAGAAAAACCTAATTTTTTTCTCCAAAAAATTGAGAAAAAACTCGCTTTTGGACGCAAGTTAGATTAATTGCATTGTTTGCAAACGGCTAAACTATTTCGAAGTTGTAGTCTGTTTGCTCAGTTAAACGCTTGAATGAGCTTGGCTTGATGCGTCAATGCAAACTGTAGTCTACTTCAAGGACGTGTAACCTATAGTGCAATCGAGCGATTTGCATTGGTTAGAACAAACATGGTTTTAATTTATCGTAACCTTAGCGGAACAGTAGACTAATTGTGAAAAATATAGTTGTTAGTTATGCTAGTAAAACTTGAGAATAAAAATGCGATTTCTCGCCCTCATTACAATCTGTTATTAGCATTTTCAAATGTTTTTATCGGCTGTTGGTCGGTAGAGTTTGTAACCGCCGGCAATTCTTCATTTGTTGGTTGCTGTTTGAAATTTCGCTACTGAATGCTCGTAATACTGACAAATTAACTGCTTTCACTGTTGCTATTGTAAAAGAATTAAAAGCAAAATATATACAGGAAAGTGTACAACTAGAATCGACTATGCAATAAAAATATAAGTTGGAGCAATAATTTTAAGTTTTAGTTTAAACAATTGCACTGCTCATCAAATCTCTCGATTGTGTTTGATTGCAAACAAAGCGTTAATACAAAACTTTTCATCTCAACAATAGAGCAAGCAGACGCTATTCTTTAGTCACGCATTTGCCTTTGATAATCTGACGATTTTGAGAGTTAGTCTACTGCACGAAACGTATCCTTTGTTGCCTGCAAAATTTTTGTTGCTATAGAAACATTTTTTCGGTTTGCTGTAAATAAAACCTTTTAAATAGACTTTCATTATAACCTATAAATTAAAAAAAAACGACAAAATATTTAGTCGACGGTTTGAATGTGCAAATAGATTATTTATAAAAAATTATTTTTAGGCTTTAAGTTTAAAATTTAGATTGAAACTTTAAAATTTTCAATCAAACATGAGTAAAGTAAAGTCTGAACCTAAGTTTAGCAAGGTGGTGCATCCTTCCACAAAGGAAATTCTTTATCTTCCTTCTACCCTTAATCAAAAGAACATGGATTCAGCCGCAAGATACAAAGCAAAGGACTCAGACATATTCGTTTGTTCGTTTGCAAAATGCGGAACAACATGGGTGCAAAATATAGTTTGGTTGATTATTCACGACGGAGAATCCTTTGAAGGATGCATGGCAGATACCATCCCGATGTTGGTTTTCGATGGTTGTGAAGGTGTGGAAGCAATCGATGATTCCGTTTACCCTCGAATCGTTAAAACTCACTTACCCTATTCTATGACTCCTCAAAACCCTAATACCAAATATATCTACATCACCAGGAACCCCAAAGATGCTCTTGTATCGTTTTATTATCATCTTAAGGGATTTAGAGGACATTATGATTGCCCTGACGTTACATTAAACGATGTGTTTCCTTTGTACGTAGCTGGAAAAGTCGACTTCAATTCGTATTTTGATCACGTGGCTGAATGGTATTCGAAACGCGATGAAGCAAAGGTTTTGTTTCTATTTTACGAGGACTTGAAGCGGGATTTGAAATCAAACGTGATGAAGATTGCAAAGTTTCTGGGATCTGATTATGAGGAGAAGTTGTTGGCGAACAATGAAGAAGTTTTAGGAAGAGTTTTGGAGAAAAGTAGTTTTAAATCAATGCAACAGCAACCACACAAATGGGTAAAAGTTATAAAAAAATTGTAGTTAATTAAAAAAAGCTCTATACGTAGAAAAACTTTTATTAGAACTTGAATAAATGCAGTTTAGTATTTTTTTAATTCAATGTCGTCTTTGTAAGATGATGCAAATGCAATTTTAGTTTAATGCTTTTGTTTTTTCTCAGTAATTGAAAGCTTGTTTGGTTTTGTTACAGTTACGGAAAAAATCGCTCGCAAAAGAGTAAATCTGGTTCTGCGTCATGGCACTATGACGTAAAAAGTAAACTTTTTAAATCACTCTATGACTTTAAAATCAACTTCGTTTAAAAAATTTACTTTTTAAATCGCTTAAATCAATTAATAATTTAAGTGTATTTAATCACCCTTATTAAACCAACCCGCTCCTGAAGCAATTGCTGATATCTAAAAAAAGAAGTTTAACTTTTATAAACTCCTACCATTCAGCCGAACTAACACCCACAAATTGTATTTGAAGCTTTACAAAAATTTATTCAAAACTCCTTAGTAGATTTTTATACTTCAGCAAAAACTGACAATTGCAACTAACATCAGTAGCACTATTTTAAATTAAGTTGACAAAAACAGTTAAAACTTGTTGGGTCTGGGCCGGGCTAAACTAAAAAATTTAATAGTTACAGCCAAAGACTGTTGAGTTTTGCGTTGTAGCAATCTATAATGTGTCGTTTCCATTTATTTAAGGCGCAAAGGCAAAGGTTATCAAAATCCGGCTATTTCTTTTTTATTTTTAATATTTTTGGACAGTTAAACAAACTGCAAATAATTTTAATAGTAATATTTGTTATTATGTATTCAAACATAAACAAAAGATAAACAGTCACTAAAACTATTTTCAAAATGTGAGAAAATCGTAAAAAATTATGTCAAACCAAAAAGTTAAAGAAAAGCCTTAAAACAAAAGTTTTTGATATAAATATATGATTTTGGCCAGGAATATTTTTTCCAAACATTACTTTCAACCATGAAGTAAAATACATATTAAATGAACTGTTCAGTTTTGTTGATTTTCCCATCCCTGCTTGTGCCCTATCTTTGTTTAAGACCCCAACCTTGACCAGGGTCATGTATCCGAAAAGGTAACTACTACATATTTGAAAACGTAATTATTACTTATTTGAATATTTTTTCCCAGGTTTCTGAAAAACGCCCTGACAACTTACCTTTCATCAGGAAGGGACAAGTTGGAGATTGGAAAAACCATCTCTCGGATCAACAATCTTCCATAATTGATCTAATTCTTAAAGAGAAAGGAATCGATAAACTGTGGGAAAATTACCCGGAAGTTAATCAATAATTCTTAATGTTTTATTTTTATCGTACATATAATTTATTTACAGTATGTTTTAATTTATATTACAGAAAACCAATGAAAATATATTGACTACAACAGTTTTGTTATAAAACGAAGACTAACGAATATTCGTACATAATTCCACCAGATTAAAGGAGAAAATTTTTTATTGTTTTCTCCTTTGATATAGTGGAATCTTTATCAACTACCATTGACTTCTAAAAATCTTACAAATTCATGAACATTTCATAAGGGCAATATGCAAATGAAATGCGTAATGCAACACACTCGTGCTCCTCATCGAGTTAATCAGTTCACTGCAAACTTTTGGAATTCTTGTTCGAAGAAAAAAAACTTTTAAAGACTATTAAGTCGATAGGTAAGGGGATTAATCTGACAGGGATGGAATAGGGAGACAAAACCGGGTCAAGGTTGGGGTCTTAAACCAATGATGACCAACCCGCGGCCCTTTTAAGGTTTCTGTGCGGCCCAGTTGACATATACTAATCCAGGGGTGGGCAGACTACGGCCCGCGGTATAGATGTGGTGATATGCACTCACTTTGAACCATAGTTGGATAGAATTATGTCCGAAATAACCGATTTTACCATGTTAATTACGTACTTCTTTTTAAAGATCACCACAATTTTGGGGGAACAACAATCAAACTAGAGATCAAATCGAAGTGAAGACCTTGAGATCACAACGACTCTGGGAGAAATATAGCGAAATTTGAAATGAAATCGAAGTGAAGACCTTTTTTTTTTTTTTTAGAGATCACAACGATTCTGGGAGAAATATAGCGAAATTTGAAATGAAATCGAAATGAAGACCTTTTTTTTAAAGATCGTTCTTGGCCCTCGGTCGCTTTCACATTATCAATCTGGCCCCCCTAGAAAAAAGTTTGGACACCCCTGTCTTAAACAAAGGTGGGGCACAAGCAGGCATGGGAAAATCAACAAAACTCAACAATTCATTTAACATGTATTTTACTTCATGGTTGAAAATAATGTTTGGAAAAAATATTCCTGGCCAAAATCATATATTTATATTAAAAACAAATGCAGCAAACAAAAATTTAGTGCAGTAAGCATTAATAAAAGTGTGCAAAAAGACTTTAAGGCTAACAAACTGATCATCGTATTGCTCTCATATAAAGAAAGCCTATAATATAATATACTATAATACAACTATAATACAAGTAGTCCAAAAATTAATACCATCAAAGTGTAACGACATTTCTATTTGTTACAAAATTGTGAAGATTCACGATAGAACGATATGATATCGCATCGTTATAAAATTTATACAAGCAATGCTCCCGTTCAGTATTTGAAACTGCAATGTTGTAAAAGTTATTTTATTTCGAGATTTTTTACCGTGCCATTTAAAAATATTTTTTCATACAACTGAGCAAAAAAGCTGATTTCATAAATTTACCTATTAGCGCAGCAAAAAGTGTTTGGCTTACTTTTGAAAGGCTTAAAGGGGAAGTCCAGTCAAAATACATTTTGAGCTTAAAATATTCTTTACGTGGTTAATAATCAACCCTTAATAAAAGGTCTCTATTATGCCAGTTATCCCAAAAAGAAAAAATCGCCATTGATGGCGCACGTGAATGATGACGTTATTGATTGGCAAAACAACTGAGCAACGATTGCTATTAGTGATAACTACAGCTGCAGCTGCTATCAACTACTGAAACTACAGTTCTAAAGCTGGTAAAAAGAAAAAAATGGAAAACACTGTAAAGGATTTTTATATGAACCTACAAAGAATTTAATAAAATAGACCAAGTACAATAGTTTGATACGACGTCGAATAATTTCCTATAAGCAATAAAGATTATTTTCACTGTTCCTGCGAGCATTGTTATATTATGCCATTAATAATTAAAAAGAAATGCTGCAGAAAAGTTGAAATAATCCAAGAAAAATTAATAAATGGAAACTGCATTACCAACATATCAAGCTTTAACAAAATATGTCTGGACACTGAAGTGCTGATGTTCAGTCTTATACCTGCTTGTGCAGTAATCGCCATAAGAAAACGGTTTCTGGAAGAAGATAAAAGATACGAAGGTTTTCATGAGGCCAATATGCTGACGGTCTTAGATAAGAGTAAATAAATAAAGCACTTGAATAAAATGTCGATTCATCAACATAATTGCTTGCCATTCTTTTGTATCAGATCAAGTACTGGTATCAAATATTAGTTTAGTCAGAAGCATGAGTCGGAGTGTTGATTTTATTTTTTATTTTTATATCTCTATATTTATCCTCCTGACTCGCAGGAAAGCGATGGAGACGCTAATACATAGGGTAGGCAATTACCACAACCTGCTTCCGGAGATGCCAAGATATTGCTGTCCGCTTGTAATTTAATAGAGATATGACTGTAACTTAGAACTGCTTGCCAAGACCACCAAGCAGGGGAATGTGCCGTAAAGTGTTTTTCCCAAGGACACAACAGAATGGCGCAAGTGGGTTTGAGGGTCTTTGCAATCTTCAGGGTCTTATTTCAACTCCTAAGCTTGTCAAGATGTTGTGTTCTTAGGCAAGACACTAGGCAGCAGTGGCATGCAGTCAGGGCATGCAAGTCATGCAATGCATGACCAACGAACTTTCCTAAATACCAAAAAATAATTATATATATTTAATAAGCAGATATATTAAATATTGAATTTAATTCATTGCAAATTTCGAGGAACGCATATTCCAAGTCATAAACTCAAAAGCAACGTGTAATTAAACATAACATGCACCAAAGGAATCGCATTACTTTACTCGTATACATGAGCTCTATTGCGACGTTATTTTAACCACCAGCGTCATTATTCTTAATATACTCGCTCCGGCATGCAATTCTCAAATTGCATGCAGACTTCTAGATTAATCGATATTTGTGATAAACAACCCTTAAGTACCAGTGCTAAAAATCAAGTTATAACAAGTGACCATAGTTAGACTCTATGAGAGACATAAAAATTTGATTGTAAAATGACAATGATTTAATAATGATGTCACAGATACCTAAAAATTGGAATAATAATGCCTTCACAAAAGTGCTTTTGGTACGTTACAATCATAATCATGGTACACATATGTACCAGTGTCCGTTAAAGGGTTGACGTACTATCGTGAATTTTGTTTGTTTTTTCTAATATTTCAAAAAGTTAGTAAGTAATTGGATGTTTTTTATTAATTTTGTCATTTTAAGCACCCTTTTATACTTGCTCCGGCATGCAATTCTAAAATTGCATGCAGACTTCTAGACAAATCTAGATATTTGTGATAAACAAACTTAAATATTAGTGCTGTTTAATGTATCGCGGATTTCGTCCGTTCTTTATAATACTTTAAAAACATAAGTAAGGAATTACATGTTTTTTTATTAATTGCATCATTTTAAGCACCCTTTTATACCTGCTCCGGCATGTAATTCTCAAATTGCATGCAGACTTCTAGATAAATCTAGATGTTTGTGATAAACAACCCCAAGTACCAATGCTCTTGAACTCGCTTTCTAATTTTTTTCGTTCTTGCTAATATTTTAAAAACTAACTAAATAATTACATGTTTTTTATTAATTATATTAACATATTGACTTTGTTGTATAAATTTGTTATCTTTTGTTATTTTTTAAAATAATGCGCTGGCAACGCTGATATAAAGTCAGCGCTGAGAGTGTATGTGCGATGTAAGGTTATCAATTTCACCAATTGCGTCGTATATATCATTGAATTATTTATATATAGTGAAATGAATTATTTGAATTATTTTTATCATTTAATTATTTATATAAAGTGAAATGCATAACTGTGTTCTTGAAAATATTTTGAAAAATAAATTTTCGAAAAGAGATTTCAAGGGAAGCAGTTAATAGTGAATAACGGTAGACCAATGCCAAAACTGGTTAATTTACGAAGCTCCAACAAGAAATGTGTTTGACATTTTCAAGCTAACTGGTACGATAAAAAAAAATGGTTAACAGGAAGTGCTAAACTAAATAAATTATTTTGCTGGCCATGCTTACTTTTCAATTTAGAAAACATTGTTTGGAATGAAAAAGGTTATGATGATTTAAATAATCTACATATGTCAATACTAAAACATGAGCGTTGCCAGAGAAACATAAGATCTTTGATAGACTTTAAAACATTTCGAAAAGTTCGCATAGATTTACAACTAGATGCAAGTAAAAAACTGAGCATTCAGCACCATAACGAGAAAGTTAAAGAAAACAGAGCCATAATACGAAGATTGATTGATGCAGTTATATTTTTGGGCCCCCGGGAATTATCATTTCGTGGTCATTTTGAATCTGAAGTATCCATTAATTGTAGAAATTATAAAGAACTTCTGCATTTGATAAGCAAGTACGATGTAAAATTGGCAAACCATCTAGCCACAGCTTCTGTTTTCTCGGGGGTCTCAAATCGAATTCAAAATGACTTAATTAATGCCATTCAAATAAGCATGTTAAATGAAATAGAAAAAGAACTTACTGAGGCTAATTTTATTGCAATTCTCCTCGATGAAACTAGTGATGTTTTAAACTTCGCCCAACTTTCTACTGTTTCCGTTATGTCACAAAAGATTGCGCTGTTAAAGAACGATTTATAGGGTTTACTGATGTCAGTGGTGACCGCACAGCAGAAGGTTTATCTGAATATGTCTTTAAATGCATTGAAACTTGGAAGTGTAAAAATAAATTAATTGCGCGAACCTACGATGGTGCTGCTACGATGGCAGGAGAATTGAATGGATTGCAGGCAAAGGTTAGGGCAAAACATGAATCGGCGATCTTTGTTCATTATTGCGCTCATGTAGTATGAAAGTTCTATGAAAAAGTCATAAATCTTTTTGCTGAAAAGAATAGAAGAATAGAATTAATCTATAAATAATGTAAGTAATTCTGTTATTTTTAAATTTATAATTTTCGATGTACTGAACAGTGAACAGTTAAACAGGACACGTGTTTCAACGAACTATACACGTATTTTTCAGAGCTTAATTTTATATTTTTTGAACATTTTATTTTAGGCTTGTTTAGGAGGAATTAATACAGCATAGTCAGGGATGAGACAGACAAGTAAAATTAAAAAAATGATAATAGGTATGAAAAAGGATCTTTACCATTCGCCTGAAAGCCATTTTACAACTTCTTTAATACATTTGATGAATAGGCATACCAATTGCATTACCAGTCTTAAAAGTCACCGCACGCCACTGCTAGGCAGTACTTTTATTCGGTTGGGTGTCTAAACAAGCAATTCTAAATTCAGTCCTATTAATAGATAAAAATTAAGTTCAAATGGACAGCAATATTTTTGTATCTTTGATAGCAAATTGAGTTGCTCAACAATTGCTCTGTTTTTCATGTCTTTGACATTGTCCTGAGCAGAACATATAGTTGATATGATATATTTTACTTTTGACTGGTAAGGCACATTACAAAATTTAAGGTATAAAAAATATTTATTTTCAGTTAAAAAAATGTACTGTATATACAAAAACATCAAGTATGGAAACCAGTGGCGTAGCTAACCATTGAATATTGTGGATATATCCAAGGGCGGCATGTTGTTGAGGGCGGCAAAATGTAATGACTTTAATAGCAATTCTTTTTTTCGATTGTGACGCACTGTGCTCCTGTGAAGGCGTAAATTGCTAGTCACTCTGCTGAAGTCATGTCGGCTGTATGCCCGGGCACTGTAGAGTTTATTTAATCTATAGGTTTTGGGAAAAAAGCATTAAAGATTTGACAGTTTTACGCCAGACTTAGTAGTTATAGCTCGGCTACAGCAAATTTGCTACTACAGTGTTGTTTAATATTAAAGATTGCAGTTAAAAAATTCAGTTGCTAATTTTTTTAAGTTAATTAATTTACGTAATGTTAGCCTACCAATGAAAAGAGAAAAAGAAAGTAGAGTTTCTTTCAGAAAAAAAAAGAAAGCCAGGGAAGAAGAGCTGAAAAAGAATGAAGGAGCCATTTTGAAGTTTGTAAACATTTCTTTACAGTCCTCACTCTCTTCAGCTAACGAAAGGGATGAGTTTAGCAGCTTCAGCAAATCTCTACCTCACACGGAAACGGAAAAGACAGTTGATAATCAAGAAGTGATCATTGAAAGTATTCCTACCAACAAAACACTTAAACGATGTGGCTACTTGGCCAGAAGTGATAACATGAGAGTTGAGATGGTCAAAGCAGGACCTGAAAGATATCAGAATAAAGAAGGACCGTTCAAGCCAGCGATTAGAGTAATTAAAGAAGGAGACAAAGAGAAGGAGTCGTTAAGCTTTTGGAGTAAGAAGTGGTTTTATAAGACGCTAAAAAACGGTGATAAAGTTCTTAGATCATGGTTGCACAGTGTAGTTGAAGTCATAAAGTTTCTATGTAAGCAAAATCTTCCTTTACATGGCCATAGTGAAGACTCTAACTCAAGAAACCAAGAAAATTTTCTTAAAACTTTAAAATTGCTTGCAAAATATAATGCAGTCATTTAAGGAACATCTTTCAGTTATCCAACTTTCTAGCAAGGGCATGACAACGTACCTTTCACCAACAATCCAAAATGAGTTAATTGAGCTTCTTGGAAAAAAGGTAAAACATCTCATTCTGAAGGAAATAAAGGCAGCAAAATATTTTTCCATTTTACTCGATTGTATTCCCGACGTCTTTCATATTGATCAAATGGCTCTTATTGTTAGATACGTAAAAGTTGACAGCAGTGAGGAACAAATAAAAGAGTCATTCCTAAATTTCTTTCCACTGCACAGAAAAAACGCAGATTGAAATTATTAAGTCTATTCTCGATGAGCTTCAGCAAAATGGTTTGGACATAATAATGTGCAGAGGTCAAGCATAAGACAATGCTTCCACTATGGCTGGAATCCATTCTGGAGTACAATGCAGAATAAAACAAGTTAATTCTAAAGCAATATTTATTCCATGTGCTAATCATTCGCTTAACCTCGCAGGCGTTCACGCAGTGGCATCGTCTGAACATTCTGCAACATTTTTTGCTGTTGTGGAAAGGGTCTACTCCTTTTTTTCTGCTTCTACTCAAAGATGAGAAGTGTTACTTAAGCATGTACTAATTGTGGTAAAAAGAGTGATTGACACTCGATGGAGTGCGCATTACGAAACTGTGAAAGCCCTTCAGCATTATTTCCTTGATGTAGTAAGTGCATTAAACGAGCTATGTGATCAAAACCAAAATATTGATACACGAGGACAAGCTCGTGGCACATTGGATGCAATTCAGCCATTTTCCTTTGTTTCTTTTTTACGATTTTGGATAGAAGTTCTAAGAGAATCTTATGATACCCAAAAATATTTACAGCGAAGAGGTTTGTCACTGGAAAACTGTTCCCACAAGATGAATGCGTTTATTGCTTTTTTGGTCAATGATCACGATGCGCTGGCTAAGCAAAGCATTGAAACTGCTATCAAGATTTGCGAAAAGCAAGAAATTCCTATTGAAGAGCGACGTGTTCAAAAGAACAAACAGATGCCTGGCGAACATGCAGAAGACGTAGGTCTCTCGGCTGTTGAAGAAATCAAAAGAGGCATGCTAGAAGCTATGGACCAATATCGGAGTGAAGCAGAAAAGCGGTTCAGTAAAATTTGCATGTTAAATGAAGTATTCGGCTTCTTAAATCCTCACGCGTTGTTGCGAAGCGAAAATATCGAAGAAGTTATGAACAAATTTAAAAACAAAAACGCTGATGACGTTAATTTTCTAAATTAACTAATGAAATAGCCAGGTTCAATAGGCTAGTACAATCCAGCGGCACTGCAGTTCAAAGCGATGCCACAGCGCTGGATGTGCTGCAGTGGTTGACAAAATATCGTTTATATTAATCAACACCATATTTATTTTTGTGTCTTAAGCTTTACCTCACTGTTGCTGTTTCTATTGCAAGCTGTGAAAGAAGTTTTTCAAAGCTTAAATTGATAAAATCCTACTTGAGATCAACTATGAGTGAAAGCAGGCTGTCGGCTTTAGCGATCCTGTCCATTGAAAGTGATTTCGTCGAGATGCTATCTTTTGAAGATATAATTTCGGAGTTTGTTTCAATGAAAGCTCGAAGTATTCAATTTTGAACTTTTGAAAATGATTAAACTATCACTATTATTTTTGTATTGTGTAGAACTTCATTAATATGTTCTTCGTTTTGATGGTGTTAAAGGGCAGCAGTTCGTACAAAAATCCAAGGGCGGCAGGTTACGTTGCTACGCCACTGATGGAAACATATTTGTGAAGTTTCACAGCTTCAACCTTGAATGGTTTCTGTTCACAAGCTATTGTTTGCTTCGCCAAAGCATTCACGTGTATATCTTGAATTTTTAAAAATCAAAAAAAACTAATAATTCAAAAACAAAAAACTAAATTTCTAAAAATCAAAAATTTAAATAGCAATAACGGGCGATAATCTTTAATTTATTTGATCACAAACATATTTCAAAAAATAGGTTCAGATACGATTGGTAAGGTGATTAAATACCTTCTAATCTAAGCAAACAATTTGCTGTAGCTAGCATACTTGTAGCACCTTCCTTCTGCATGAGTTACAGGGCTTCTTACATGGTGTGGAACCGCTCCACGGAGACCCAAAAATCATGTAATCTGCAGGATTCACAAGATGATAGTGAAACGCAAAAAACGACATATTTTAAAGGTAGAATCAAATGAATAGAGATGTGAAATTGCTTGCATTGGGTTGCCACAAGTGCAGCACTAATAAATCTACCATCAACCAATCTTAGAGGAGGTCATAGTTTATCACAAGACAGCATGTAGGCCTAGGGGTAGAACCATATGTTATCAGCATGAAATAATTTCTAGTTTGTAAAATTTTTTGTTGCAAAAGCATGCAGTGAATTTACTGTAAAAATGAGTGAGTGGGATTGAGTGTTTCATCCTGTTTTATCCTGTTCCAGCTGACTTACACCAGGGTTGTAAAATAGTTAGCACTTTACCTTTTGAGCAAGAATTGAGGTGAATTCATGTACATGACATTAAATCTTTGCAAGAAGTTTTTTTGAGACACATTGCTTCTTCGCAACGAAAGTTTGGCTGTGTTGGGACCATTGAAGTTTCCAACTACTGTACTTTTACCATTTTCACCTTTGACTTGCTCCAACTTTATATTACTATTATTATCCAAGGCAGCCAACATAGTACGAGTAACCATACCTAATTACAAATGCATATGGTTAAAAAACTGCTGTGTGGGACTACTTTATAACTCTACAATGACATATAAGGATATAGAATAAAATAAAAATTTTATTAATTTTTAAATCTTGAGTAAACAAAATTTTTATATCACTTAGTATATCATTTCATATTTTGGTGCCAAATATATATTTTAAGTTTTATTATGTATTAAATGTTTAAAAAAATACGAATGTCTTTTATAAGTGACTGTAAGTTTGAAAACAGATAAGAGAAATTTTCAGATTGTTTATAAATTTATCAATTTCAAGTTTATACAAATCTACAACCAACTAGCTAGACATCATTTATAAATGTCATGACAAGTTCATTGAAATTGTGAGCAAGAAACACAAAAAATTTCTCTAAATATGCCACTCAAAGTAAAACTACTAGAAGTTACTACCTTTTGCAATTTCAAGTTTATACAGTATAAATTTTATAACCAATTAGCTAGACAGCATTTATATAAATCATGACAAGTGCATTAAAATTGTGAGCAAGAAACACAAAAAAGTTCTCTAAATATGCCAGTTGAAGTAAAAACACAAGAAGTTACTCACCTTTTGCAAAAATTTCTTTTGTTCTCTTTGTTTTATCCTTTTTTGTCTTGCCTTTGATTTTTCTGACATTTTTTTTTTTTTTAAATTTTTACCAGTTAACATGTTATAGGAGGAAAAATCAAACGAAGTTGGAACTGCATCATTCTTTAATTTAACTTGTTTTTTTTGATTCCTAGCAATTGCAATCTCAGGTCTCGTTCATTACAATCTTTAGTAAAATGCTTGCCACATAACTTGCAGTATTTCAAATTACAGTATGTAGATTCTTTAACTTTATATTGTTCAACCGTTTCTGTAACCCTGTGAAATCCTTTATTGGTAATTGGTGAAAATCAATACCATTTTGTTTTACAGGATTTACGATGCGATTCTTTCTAATTCGTAGGTTTATGACGTCACAACCTCACCTACTTAGACCAGGGTGGTCCAACTTCTCCACTCTTGTGGGCCACTTTTCAAAATTATTCGAGTTTGCGGGCCTTAACTGGCTAAAAACACTTATTTTTGTCCCAAGCTCAGGGTGTTCTCTAAAAAAAAAAAAAAAAAAAAAAGTCTTCAATTGGAATCAATCTCTGAAAGTCCTATTTTGGTCCCAAACTCAAGGTGTTCTCTAAAAAAAAAAAGTCTTCAACTAGAATCGATCTCCGAAAGTCCTATTTTGGTCCCAAACTCAGGGTGTTTTCTAAAAAAAAAAAAAGTCTTCAATTGGAATCGATCTACGAAATTCCTATTTTCGTCCCAAAATCATAGCGTTCTCCAAAAAAAAAGGTTGCCGCTGCTTGAAATGGACAAGACTTGTGCAAAATTGTTCCGCGGGCCGCACAAATTCCATCCGCGGCCCGTAGTTGGACCACGCTGACTTAGACGAAGTTGTGACCTTGCAACAAGCCAAGTTGTTTCAATTTGCATGGTAGGTCTCTAAGCAGGGTTGCCATTTCGTGCTTATTTTTTAACCATTGTCTTTGAAAATTTTTAATGTGTTTATTTTTTAGGGTGCCGGAAGCGGTGAGGGGGTCAGAGGACAATTGCTTGGACCAAGCCTTTTTGGGAAAAAATTAAGATTTTTGACACTGATTAAAAGTGATGATCTTTTTTTTAAAGATCAATACGTTTTTGGGAAAAAAATAGAGATTTTGGACGCTGATTGAAAGTGATTGAAACTTTTTTTTTGAGAGACAAAATTAGAGATTTGGTTGTGGTTATTTTTAGGTCAGTTCGGATAGTAAACCTGCCTATTTAGGATAGAATATGAATTTAAAAGGAGGGTAACAATTGAAATTGTTTTAGTCAAATTATAGGACATCATTTGTTTTATTTTATAAGACAAAATAAGTTGGGAAAAAAGAGAGGTGAGGTAAGATGTGCAAATTATTTTTGTAGAAAAAGCTTTCCTTTTTTATTATTTTGGTTCATGGCCTATAAAATTATATAGCGTTGATGGGCAAAGGTACTAAAGAAATTTAGTGAATCCCCTGAATTGACCTGTTACAAGTTGAACTATGAAAATTTGTCGCACCTGCACTTACCAATGTGCTTCTGCTTAACGAGGCTAATTTAACCTTATTACAATTAAATACAGCAACATACATATATTCAGACAGACAGACAGACAGACAGAAGTTTATTTTCTCAGAGATTATTACGCACTATGAAGTAATACATAAAAATAAACGAGAAAGAAAATACATATCAAAATAGTAAAACACAGGTTATGTACAACTACAGTGAATAAAAAAAAATAATAAAATAATAACAATCTTGACAGGAGACTGTGAAGTAACCGATTAAGGTCTTCCCGTCAAGCAGTCACCCAGAAATTGTAGCGGAATTATTCAATTTCAAAGATTATTGCGTTAGGGCATGACGAATTATATCGTTTTGATTCATATATAGGAATTTAAGAGCTGAATTTTAATATTACGTTTTAAGGTATTAAACGATTGGTTTTGAATATGCGGAAAAATGGAGTTCCAGATTTTTGCTCCATGAAATTTAATTGATCGTTGACATAGAGACGATAAGAAGTGTGGTAAGTATAGATTGTTTCGAATATTAGATTTAGTAGACCGATTATGAATTGAACTGGTTTGGGTAAAGAAGGATGTAAAGCAGATTGGAAGGTGTTTGTTGGAGTATTGGTGCAAAATTTTGGAAATTTCAAATAGTACAAATCTTGTATTTTTAACATTTTATATTGATAAAAAAGTGGCGTTGTTGATGTTTTAGGGTTACAGTTTGAGATTATGCGAAGAGCTTTATTTTGGAGACGTTGGAGTTTTTGGAGGTATGTTGGGAAAGTACTTTCCCAAATGGGAAGGCCGTATAGTAAATGAGGGTGGACTAAAGCGAAATAGATAAGAAGAAGAGCAGAGGAGGGGAAAATATGTTGCAATTTATTTAAAATTCCCACCGATTTGGCTATTTTAGATTCAACTAGTTGTATACGTATATTGTTTAAAATTTAGCTTGTTATCAATTAGGATCCCAAGATATTTACAGCAAATACTATTAACTATGAAGGAATTATTGTAAGGAATTTGAAAGGTTAAAGGTGGGGTATTTTGTTTAGTAGGAAGATGTAGTGTGCATGATTTGTTTGGATTGATTTGAATTTTGTTAGCATCACATCAATCTTTAAGCTGTATTACTTCGTCTGAACAAGCTTATAAATAAATACTTCATAAATAAATAAATAAAATAAAGAAGAAACCATAAACGTTTTCGGCTTACATTTGCCTCCTTCACATGAATAAAAATAAAATGTTAAGAAGTTTTACAATGTAATTAAAAGATCGAGGTCAATGACCTGATTACATACAATATTTGCTTACCAAATTTATCGCACGAGGTTTTCGTAAAAGGAATTGTTGAAAAACAGTTGTTATTGATTGTTATTTAACCTCATTGTTATTGATTGAAACGAGGCAAACTATTAGAACTTTTTTGCTTTGCTGATCTCTAACTATTGCAAGCAACTAAAGTTACTATACGTAACGCTGCACAGTGCGCATTATAAATTATTGCTTCTCTTTTTTTAGTAATTTTAGTTTGCTATGGCAACGAACCAGGATAGTACATAATGGCACCAAAGTAGCACTTGGTAGCAACCAGTAGCACCTTGTAGTACCAGGTAGCACCAGGTAGTACTTGGTTTGTGGTCGTATTTAAACTCCATCAGGTTCTCTCTTCCTTCGCTCAATCAAAAGCTTTTAGGAGAAGAGGCTGGAAGACCAATTTCAGACATACCTACGCAGCAAACATATCGTACCAAAAAAAAAAATCAGTCAAACATAAAAAAAGCAAAAATTTCTTTTTTTATGTTTTACTAACTGTCACGCTACTGTTTGAATTATTATCAAATAGAATCATTGCGCCTTTCTAAATTAATGGTTTAAATAGAAAATTCGCCATTTTCTTAATTGGGCATCGCCAGGAGCCGGTTTAGAAAGCGCTACTGTTGAGAACCGAGCGATTGTTGTTGTTTTATTGCATTAACGTTGACGCGGTTATGTAATTTGTATCTGTGACTAACTGCCAGTGTCCTTCCATTGTCGCTGTTGCCCTGGTCCGCTGTTTTGATTATAGATTAACGTTCGTGAAGTGACTCTGTTCCCATTGTTGAGAAAGAATGAGTACAGAGTGTTCTTTTGCACGTGGTCGCTAAAAAGATTTGTATATATATAGGGCAGCAGCGAGATTCAGATTCAGATTCATTCAGATTCAGATGCAGATTTAGATTCTAGATGTTAGTGTTATGACGAACGTATTTTGTGTATAATTTAGTGTGTCAATTGTATCTGTCATGACTGCAAGTTGGCATTAAGCTTTGGCGGGAAAATTTATAAAATTCATGATATTCTCTTGCGGCTCTGTAAATTCTGTTAGGCAATTTGTGAAGTATTTAATCTATTTGTAAATCGTAGCATCTTATATATAATTTTGGCGCATGTTTTTATTTTCATTCAATCGTTACGTCTTCGTTTCTCTAATATAATTATTTTATAATGTAATACCCGCCTGTCTATCTAGTTCGCTGGGGCCCGCCAGTTCAATACTCGTATAAGCTTCATTCAACAGGCTAGTGATTTTCTGCAAAATTCACGTAGGGTTCTCCTCTAGTATCTTATTGTTATTCGGGTTAGCAAAATAAAAGTACTAGGAAGAGCGCGACACTGATATTAAGTTCCTGCCATATTTTATACTTTTATAAAATGATTTGGCTTCATTTCAAAACCGTAATAGTAATTGTCTTGAATAAATTTGCAAAAATATCTAACGCTTTAATGACAAACTGGTCATGGAGGCGGATTTCAATCACAAGAACATTCCCAAACACAAATCGGTTATGGGAAGGGTGCGCAAAGTCAATCACAAGGTCAAACACAGTTGGGAAAGCGAGCAGCTGGTGGTAAGTGTGTAGTCAAGACGATGATTTAAGAGCTTTCGAAATTACTTATCTTGAACGATGCCACTTCCCAAATTTCTTCTGAACGTTGCACTGAGCAATAAGGATGAAAAATTTGACCTAAGTAATTTGCATTAAAGAAATTTAAGATAGTCAGTTAAAACTTTTTTGGACTTAGGCAATAAAGTTTTTCCTGCTTTTTGTAGCAAGTTGTATTTATGGATGTAACAGATTGTTGCCGCTGCTAAGAATACGATCTGTATTGTGGCAATGCATGAAACAGATGCATTTAAACCTATTACATTTTTTTGGGGAAGGAAAAATTTTTACATCAATTTTTAATCGTCCATCATATAAACTACTTACTCACTTTTTTTGGAACAATTATACTTTTTCCAAATAAAATTTTAGTACTTTATTCTAAATGTTGTATCTTTGCACGAATACACAGGTTTATTAAAAAATTTATTAATATACAGGTTTATTAAAAAAAGATATTGAACTGATACAGGTTGTAGAATGGGTTTACCCAGCGTTTGCCACGTCGCTTCACAGCAAAATGTGTCACTGGCTCCGCTATCAATTTCAAACTTAATTCTGTGGTCATTAAGTCTAATCGTTTGATAGATGGGTGAAACAGAACATTGGATTTTGTGCACCAATTTCACCTGTTGTTTCACAAGCTTACTGTTACCTCTTAGTCGAGACATGCATACAGATTGCAGATGACCTGTTTTCTTGCAGAAGCTGCAAATAGCTTTAATGTGGGGACAAGCTTTGCTAAAATGTCCAGAATTTCCACACCTGAAGCAGGCGGTTTTCTTTTCTTGCGTTTTGGAAGTTTTGGACTTTGCGTGATAAACTTTCTGAACCGACGTAGAAGGTTGACCGTGTACGGTTTCCTTTGCTACCTTGGCTGCTTCTTCCACTTCTTGAGCCACTCTGATGGCGTTGCTAAACTTCAGTTCATCGTCCTTGAGCTTGAAGAGTGTCTTTCAAAACTGCTTCGTTGTCGACTGAACAGATAAATTTAGTTCGCAAGGCTTCATCTAAAGGATCTTTAATGGATTGAAAATCACATGTAGCTGCATCTTGTCGTATTCTGCTTGCCAGTTCAGGAATAGTTTCGCCAGGTTTGCGTTTCATGTCAGACCAGAATTTGAAACGTTCTCTGACAACAAATCGTTTTGGGTCGAACTGCTCTGCCATAAACGTCTGAATATCATTCATGGTTAGCTCATGTATGCTTTTGACAGGTTGCTGCTGAGCCGCTAAGTTGCTAAGCATTTTGTAAACGGAGTTAGATTGGTTGGTAAGAAAAATTTGTGCTTGCTTGTTGTCGGGAATAGAGTTAGCAGTGACGAATGTTCGGAACCTTGCCAAATAATCAGTCCATAACTCTTGCCATCGGTGTTGGAACATTTTCTCGCCGGTTGTTCAAGCTGCTTTGTAAAATTTTCAGCTGCTCTTGAAGCATTGTCATTTGCTCTTGGTGTCGCTTGTTCTGCTCTTGGTGTTGCTTATTTAACAACAAAATCAGTTCAGAAATTTCACTCATATCGACAATTCAAGCTTTAATGCAAATTCAACAAATTTTCTTTTTTTCTTTCTTGACGCAGTTGAGTTCCTTGAATCCTCGTCGCCACTTTTGCCTGTTGTATCTTTGCACGAATACACAGGTTTATTAAAAAAACAATAGTAAATATTCACAAAAGTACTTAGCCAAAAAACAACCGTATTGAAGTAGAATGCTTTTAGTTCGTTTGCTGTAGTAGCTTGATAACTCTGAACTGACTGAAGAACCGAAGTAAAGGCGCATATTTAACTGGTAACAATTATGCTTGGAGATGCGCGTGTCCAATAATTGTTCGAGCAGAAGGCGCTGATTACGATTAGAAGCGTTTAGGAAAACACTACGTCATCTATTGCACAATATCACAACACTAAAATTTTAGGCGTGGTCAATTATTTTGGACAGTTTAATTTATTTTCATTTCATCTCTACATTTATCATCTTGACTCACGGAAATGCATCGACAGTGCCATAGATAGGACAAGCAATTATCCCGACCTGCTTTTGGAGATGCCAAGATATTGCCTTTCGTTTGGAATTTTTTTATTTTCTTTTTATTAGTTCTATAGAGATATGACTAAAATTAAAGATTGCTTGCCAAGACCACCAAGCAGGAGAAAGTGCCGTAAAATATCTTTTTCAAAGACCCAACAGAATGGTGTGAGTAGGTTTTGCACCGGGACCGTATCGATCACAATCGCGGCGCTCTTAACTAATCGACCACACTGCCTACATTGTTAACACGCCGAGATTGTTTCCTTTCATTTTTGTGGGCAACAATTGAATCAAAAGTCAGCGTCGGCTCACGTCCATTGTAAATGTACTTATAAGCTAGTGTACAGTTTTTTCTTCACTCACTTAATTATGATTATCTGATTTTGAAAAGCATCAGTCGACCAATAGCAAACAACAGAACTTTATTGATTTTAAACAGAAGAACACTTTTACAAACTAAAATTTGTAAAAGTCCCAACCTATTTTAACAAACATGTTGATAAAATCGAAAAAACTCCAAAAGTAGAGTCCGGGTTCGATTCCCATTGCGGACCAATTTGACACAGTGTTGCCAATAACTATTCAACTCTACGAACGTACCGAGCAAGTGGTGGGGCGGCCCGGACTTGATGTTGTAATGATGGATGTCTTAAAACTAATACACGATTCGGCAAAAAAATGAGTATGATAAAAGAAAAAATCATCTTAGCCTGAAGTAAAAAATATTACTTCTCTACAAAAAAAGTGCAAGGACTCTTCTACGCGAAAGAAATAAAAAGGTGGCCTATCTTTGAAATAGAGCAGTGTTTCCCAACCTACGGTAGCGGCCTTTATAATTTTTTCCCGAAGAGCAAAAAGTTATTAGCTGAACTGTCAACTGATATTAACTAACAGTATAAACTTGATACATATTTCCACCTATAGTTAAAATAACTCTAAGTAAAAACGATTGTAAATCAATTATATACTTAATAACCTTTCGGATAAAATTCTGTGCTGTCCGTTGTTGCGCAAACAAAAATAATTTTTTTCGTCCGATTGCTGCTTCTAAATCACTGGGAATCATCATTTCTTTAAATATCAAAGACAAACGCAAATAAAAAACATTTTTTATGCTTCTTTTATATAATCTTGGATTATTGCCACGATAAAAAGATGAAAAATTTCTTCTAATGGACGCAAATTAGCTGATAAAAGTAATAGTAGTTTGTTTTTATTGACATCCAAAAGAAACAATTGATAATAATTGAAGACAAAATAGAGCAAAGGTTGCAAATAGGGAGACAGCTTTTCTAAATGTTCTTTTCAAAGTAAAAAGCTTGCTGTTCTAGCCCGAAAACATCTAAGGTGCAGATGCTTGAAGATCAGGAATAAAAATGTCTTCCCCCGGTCATAGAGCAACCAAAATTCCTGTCAAATACAATACATTAAACCTGGAAAAATTTAATAGGTTGATTTAAAAAAAAAAAAAAAAAAAAGAAAACAACTTTTTTGTACATGCTGTTTTCTTTATCTAAAATACAATGTAATTTAATCCTCCATTAAGCCAAAAATAGAATTGCAATTGTTGAAATAAATTTGAAATATGAATAAATTTTTCAGAAACGGAAAGCGCTCCAGAAGTTACAACACTAGGTAAGAAAAAAACAACTGATTTTTAGAATAATATTGACACAAATATTATCTATCATTCTATTATTATGGTTTATATCTCTTCCCTTGACTAATAGAAAACGTTAAAGTGGTTATACTTAGGGCAACCCCAAAATGGTTTTCCCGAATTGCTTTCGGAGATGCCAGAATATTGTTGCGTGCCGAAATTTTTCTTTTTTTAATCAGAGACAACGGTGAAATGTAAAGCTGCTTGCCTGGAATACGAACAGATAAAAGCGTTGTTAAATGTTTTTTCTAAAGGCGAAACAGAATGACGAGAGTAGGTTTTAAACGGCGACAGTGTCGAACATCACGACGCTTACTACTTACATGGCCACGATGCCGACAAATAAATACTTCTTTTTTTTGTACTCCTTGTATTATTAGTTTGTTTTTTAGAAAATTTAGCTGAAAAAATACTTTAAACAAAATGGCGTTTCATTTTGATTAACACTTTGACCGATCACAATTACTCTGTAATATAAGTAAGCTTTAATGTCCTTCATAGCAGTACTTAATATGTGAAGTTGCTCTTAAAAAAACTTAAAGTTTTAATCCCATTTCAGATTTGACTGCAATCCCAGAATTTTCTACTTTGGGTAAGAGAGCATAAAATCTACTTGATTTTTTTGATAAAAAAATAAAATGTACTTTGCCTATTACATAGAAACTATTATAATAACTATCTGAATAACTTTGCATGTCTAAAACTTGAGTAATTTTTTGAGTTTTCTCCGACGAAATTTGAATAAAAATTTAAACTTTTTTTTGGTTTTGAAACAAAAATTTTCTTATCATTTCTTTTTAGACGTTTATAGGTAACGTAAACCACAGTTTAAAAAAACATACACATACATTTTGGACTATGTGCCATTTAGTGACTCGACATTGCTTCCAAAAGAATAAGCTCATTCACAAAACTAAGAATGAAATTATAGCTCTTAAAAATGCTTATAATTGCTTGCACTTTGTTTTAGTGATAAATCTCATTATTAAGGTTTAGTTTTCTTAGAAAAAAGTAAAATACAAATGAACTAACGTGAAAAACAATATGTTTATACTCGTAGATCTTCCTCCAAGTCTCTCCGAACTAAGCTTAACTGATCGCGAGTTCAACGCGCTCCTGCGAGCGTACTTGTCGAACCTTCCTCACAAACCCAGCTACATGGACACTAAAGGTGAGTCTTTTAAAAGAACTACCCAGAAAAGAGGCATCGAACATCAAAACCAAGGTCAAACTCACGTCACCATTGAAATTCACCATCAGCATCAGAGCCAAACACAGATTGGATCCGGTTCCCAAAGTCAGTCTCAGTCGCAAAGCCAAGGTGGCCAATCACAGTCACAAGGCCAAACTCAAGGTCAAGGTAGTAAGCCTCCATCATCAAGCAATAGTCCAAAACCGAACAGCCCTAGCCACAGTTCCAAATCATCGAAGCACTCAAAATCGTCAAAATCTAAACATTCCAAGTCGAGTAAATCGAAATCTCATAAAAGATCTAAAAAACATTAAATAAAAATAAAACACAAATTTGCTATAAAAGTACTGTTTAAACTGAGTGTAAATATTTAAACAATTGTTATTGAGGGTGATATGCAGAATATCGACTAAATAAAGGTACCACTGATTTAAAATTATAACATTAAATTTGTATGCCACAAAATTGGTTCAGTTTACATTTGTCAAATGACTTGATATTCGTTAATTTTACAAAAACTACGTTGGTTCAACTATTTTCTGCTACTTATGGTGCCATCATCAAAGTTCATTGTTCTAAACGCGTATTTGATAAATTTTTCATTGACTGATGTAATAAATACTTTATGTATTTTCCACATTCACCATAACCGTACGAGCCGGGCGGCAGGGGCAATTGCCTCCCCAAATCTAAAATTTAAATAAATCAAGATTTTTCTCCAAAAAAGACAAAAAATGTTTTGGACAAAACAAATTATTTGTGCAACGAAACGAACTACTCCTGCATGATAAAGAGCCCAAATGCAGAAAAACGAGTAAGATTTGAGATAAAGACTTTTTTTTAGGGATCATATCTTTTTAGGGATGAAAATCAAAAAATTAGGAACAAATTTGAAATAAAAACTTTTTGCAATCTTCACTTTAATTTGGTAAATTACTAGACGCATATTTAAAGTAGAGACTTTTTTTAAATCAACACTTGCTTTTTGGGACAAAAACGGAGGAATTGGACACAGTTTTAAAGTGATAACGTTTTTTTGGTCTTCACCCTAAATTTGGGACAAATTTTTTCTAATATCCACGAAGTGTTAGAAGATAATGATTCTGACAAAACTGTATTATCTTCGGAACATTTTTTCGGCTGGTACGCTATGATATTGACCATTTGGTATTACGACACTTGATCAAACGACACTTGATCGAAACGGCACTTGATCGAAACGACACTGGATCGAAATGACAGTTGAAAAAAAAGATTTACTTTTGTATGTTTCTGCGATTAAACAATCTCTTTGTTACTGTAAATTAGATTCATAAAACGAGAGGCCATCAGTATATATAAAAACAGTTTGTTTCTATTTTCTATATTTTTTTCCAATGTCAAGGTCAGGGTTTTTAACAAGGTCCCTGGGCAAAGCATTTTTAGGGGGGCAAAAAATAGATCTCTTGTAATGATTATGTTTTGTTAGATGCCTATTGCTGCCATTTTGTTGCATTCTTTTTACATTGTAGTCAGTAACGTATTTAGGGGGAGGGGGAATTGTACCAAGGCCCGACCTTGAAGACCCCTTGGAGAAATTCTCACAATCTTTTTTTGGATCAAAACTCAACAAAACCGGGTCGGATTCAAAGTGAAGATTTTTTCTTAAAGATCATTATGTTTTTGGGACGAACAATTGACAAAACCGGGACAGATTTAAAGTTTTCTCTTTCAGTATTCGATCAGAGTCGTTTCGATCAAATGTTGTTTCTATCAAGCATCGTTCGATCAAGTGTCGTTCGATCAACTGTCAGGTCACGGACGATTCAATTAAAGTATCTAAACTTGAAAATTATATCAGTTTTGTTTCAACAATTTAACATAGCACTTTAGTTTGTTGAATGCATTTTATTGTTGTTTTGTAGCAACAAAATACAATTGCTTTTCTGTTTTTTTCTTGCAGAAGTTCATTAAAGACATTCTGTCAGCCTTCCATGAAATAAAGTAGAAGAATCATAGGCTTTTTGCTTCCTATTCAACTTTTAATTAGACTAAAATTAACTTTTATAATTGAAAAGCAATAAAATTTAAACATATATCACAGCAAAGTAATAGGCCTACGTTAGGTGAGGTATTTTATTGATCAACGTGTTTTAGCACTTGGCCTATACGAGAATAGATTTATGCCAAATAGAAAAAAAAATTTTTTTAACTACTCTCATTAACTATCAGAGCAATGCTTAGTAAAGAAATTTTAAATAAATTCATTGTCTTAATATAAAAAATGAAATTGGGGATACAACAGACTTTTTTACGAAACGATATTCAACAAAATCATCATCAAATTTTCACATGCAATTTTTTTGTCTTACAAGTGCAACTTTTGTTAATTTGCTGATATATTTTTGGCATGTACTTCCAAGAAAAAGATGCATTGTTGATGTATAATTTGCGTAGTAGCCGTTATTTTGTTTTTATATCCAATAAACAATTTGCACATTATTGGTCGGACTAAAAGCAAGCGATTTTTTCTTAGTTTTTCTTAATCGAATTTAAGAAAGCAGCATCAAAGTATTGTTAATTAAGTGTTAAATCAAATAGTGTAATTTTAACTGTAATTTTCAAAGCTCAAAAAGCTTAAAGATTAACGAGATCTTGATTTAGCCAAACCTTTATGTTAATAGGAAAATAATTTTGAAACAAACATTTATAAAAAAATATTATGAAAAATAGCAGGCTATACAAAAAAATTTTAAAAGATGATGACATTAACAGATATTTAATAATTTAGTTTAATTTTTTTAAATGATATTTTTCTTTATTTCTTACAAAACACTAGCATTTCTAAATGAAAAATAATTTTTCTGGCATAAAAAAAGTACATTTTACTGAACTACTGTGGTAGGCATAGTCAAAAACAGACACGCGCCATTGAAAATTTGACAAAAAAATAGTAAGCAAATTGTTGAGGGGTAATCGTCAGAGGTGGTTGTTGCGGGGAAGTTTGTTGTAGAAATTACGTTTGGGCCTCGTTTACACTGGCATATTTGACGTATACGCTCCGTGTCTTTTGTTTGTTTATTAAATTTTTAGTACCAACACTTTCAGAACAAAAATTATTCGCATGAAGATCCGCAACAATATCCGGATACATCATTTTCAGTGATTAAAGAAAAAAACATACAAACACAAAATTTTTTCATCTTTAGGATTTTCAACCGAAACTAGGATATTTTGCAAATACCAATAATTTTATTAAGTTCGTGGTTCAACCCAACTGAGAATCGAATTCAAAAGCTACGATTCGTGCATGATGCAATATCGTAAATTAAAATAAACGTTTCAATAAAAGTCAGTGCATAGTGCACTCTGTCAAAAAACAAAAGCGATTATTGACAGTTCGCTGTGATTGCGCTTAAACATTTCCGGAGTGCGTGCGAATCGCCTGGATGCCGAACGCACTGAACTCAGTATTATGCTGCATCAGCAATCGATATTATGCTGCGTCAGCAGTCTAACTGTCGAACACACTAAACACAGTGTTGAATTGCGTCAGCAATCTAACTGTTTGCAATAGCAACAATGCTATAGACCAGCGGTTCCCAAACTGTGCGCCGCGAGACTTTGGCAGGGGCGCCGCGAAAGCATGGGAAAGTTATTGTACTTACTGCTTTTCTCACAATAATTGCAGTGTGAAAGTTGTTAGCAGCAACATTCCCTTCCGAGAACGATTCCGATTGAGGACCTTTTTTTTTTTTAGAGAACATCCTGATTTTCGGAGAAAAATAGGGAAATCAGAGATGAAATCAAAGTGAAGACCTTTTTTTTTTTTTTTTAGAGATCACTCTGATTTTCGGAGAAAAATAGGAAAATCAGAGATGAAATCGAAGTGAAGACCTTTTTTTTTTTTTTTCAGAGAACACTATGAGTTTCGGAGAAAAAAAGATTGTTCAAAGAAGTAATGGAACTGAATACCTTTTTTTCATTACGGCGCCGCGAGTATTGTTAAGTTTTCAAAGGGCGCCGTGAAAAAAAGTTTGGGAACCGCTGCTAGAGACATTTCCCGATAACAAAAGAAAAGACAATTCTTGTCCTGTTTAGCACCATAGCAACCAGAGACTAGCTATAATGTTAAAAGATCGTTGTTTTAAGTAGCTAATAAAGAGTCGCATCATGCAGTCAATAAAATAGCTTAATTTGTATTACTGATGTTGTCCAAAATAACTCTTACGTTGCCTGGAAAATAATATTTTCAAAACAACCAGCATCGAGTTTCGTCATTCAAAACTGTCAGATCTCGTGCTTTGTGTGGTGCCCGATGTATGGAGCACGCGGTTAGAACGTAGTCTGCGGTTTGTTTATTGGCGCCGCGCTCGCGATCCAGTAAAGGTGCGAGACTCCATTTGGCGTGGATGAACAATTAAATAAATGTGCGATAATGCACGAATACAGGAAGGCATGAATGAGCAAATGAACAAAATGATTTAAGTAAAGAGGGTTTGTGTCAGACAAAAGTCACGTTCTTGCTTTACTTTCTTGTCTTTTATAATTGCATTAGTTTTGTTTGTAGCAATAGTAATTGTAATTCGTATAAAAATGTGTATTCTTTACCTAAGTTATGTTTGTTTTGGTTTCTTAGCAAAATTCAAGTACAGAAAAAGATAAAAAAGATAAAAGGGCTTATGTGCAAAATCTGTAAAATAAGAGTAAAAAATGTAGGATATAAGCAGAATAGACAGCTATTTTTAAATTTAATTGTATCCAAATGCTGATTGAGTTTACAAAATCTTGACACAGATGCAGAAGGTAGTGGTTTTGGTTCTTTTAAGGACCGACAAAACCAACCTATGGTAATGGGTTGCTAACAATAGTTGAACTATTTTGCAATAAAATTTTCCTGTTAATCAAACATTAAGACCAAGTTCTTCAAATTCAATATGTCATTTTAGTTGAAAAACATTGAGTAATGTAAACCTAACTGACGGTTTTCAATGAAAAGTTTGTAATAAAATCATAACGATTTCACAGTTTGCTGTTTCAAGTTTGTAAAGTGCAGATTTATAAATCACTCTTTGTTTGTTAAAAGTTGAAAGAAAAACCTAATTTTTTTCTCCAAAACAATTGAGAAAAAACTCGCTTTTGGACGCAAGTTAGATTAATTGCATTGTTTGCAAACGGCTGAACTATTTCGAAGTTGTAGTCTGTTTGCTCAGTTAAACGCTTGAATGAGCTTGGCTTGATGCGTCAATGCAAACTGTAGTCTACTTCAAGGACGTGTAACCTGTAGTGCAATCGAGCGATTTGCATTGGTTAGAACAAACATGGTTTTAATTATCATAATCTTAGCGGAACAGTAGACTAATTGTGAAAAATATAGTTGTTAGTTATGCTAGTAAAACTTGAGAATAAAAATGCGATTTCTCGCCCTCATTACAATCTGTTATTAGCATTTTCAAATGTTTTTATCGGCTGTTGGTCGGTAGAGTTTGTAACCGCCGGCAATTCTTCATTTGTTGGTTGCTGTTTGAAATTTCGCTACTGAATGCTCGTAATACTGACAAATTAACTGCTTTCACTGTTGCTATTGTAAAAGAATTAAAAGCAAAATATATACAGGAAAGTGTACACTAGAATCGACTATGCAATAAAAATATAAGTTGGAGCAATAATTTTAAGTTTTAGTTTAAACAATTGCACTGCTCATCAAATCTCTGATTGTGTTTGATTGCAAACAAAGCGTTAATACAAATTTTTTCATCTGAACAATAGAGTAAGCAGACGCTATTCTTTAGTCACGCATTTGCCTTTGATAACCTGACGATTTTGAGAGTTAGTCTACTGCACGAAACGTATCCTTTGTTGCCTGCAAAATTTTTGTTGCTATAGAAACATTTTTTCGGTTTGCTGTAAATAAAACCTTTTAAATAGACTTTCATTACAACCTATAAATTAAAAAAAATGACAAAATATCCAGTCGACGGTTTGAATGTGCAAATAGATTATTTATAAAAAATTATTTTTAGGCTTTAAGTTTAAAATTTAGATTGAAACTTTAAAATTTTCAATCAAACATGAGTAAAGTAAAGTCTGAACCTAAGTTTAGCAAGGTGGTGCATCCTTCCACAAAGAAAACTCTTTATCTTCCTTCTACCCTTAATCAAAAGAACATGGATTCAGCCGCAAGATACAAAGCAAAGGACTCAGACATATTCGTTTGTTCGTTTGCAAAATGCGGAACAACATGGGTGCAAAATATAGTTTGGTTGATTATTCACGACGGAGAATCCTTTGAAGGATGCATGGCAGATACCATCCCGATGTTGGTTTTCGATGGTTGTGAAGGTGTGGAAGCAATCGATGATTCCGTTTACCCTCGAATCGTTAAAACTCACTTACCCTATTCTATGACTCCTCAAAACCCTAATACCAAATATATCTACATCACCAGGAACCCCAAGGATGCTCTTGTATCGTTTTATTATCATCTTAAGGGATTTAGAGGACATTATGATTGCCCTGACGTTACATTAAACGATGTGTTTCCTTTGTACGTAGCTGGAAAAGTCGAATTCAATTCGTATTTTGATCACGTGGCTGAATGGTATTCAAAACGCGATGAAGCAAAGGTTTTGTTTCTACTTTACGAGGACTTGAAGCGGGATTTGAAATCAAACGTGATGAAGATTGCAAAGTTTCTGGGATCTGATTATGAGGAGAAGTTGTTGGCGAACAATGAAGAAGTTTTAGGAAGAGTTTTGGAGAAAAGTAGTTTTAAATCAATGCAACAGCAACCACACAAATGGGTAAAAGTTATAAAAAAATTGTAGTTAATTAAAAAAAGCTCTATACGTAGAAAAACTTTTATTAGAACTTGAATAAATGCAGTTTAGTATTTTTTTAACTCAATGTCGTCTTTGTAAGATGATGCAAATGCAATTTTAGTTTAATGCTTTTGTTTTTTCTCAGTGATTGAAAGCTTGTTTGGTTTTGTTACAGTTACGGAAAAAATCGCTCGCAAAAGAGTAAATCTGGTTCTGCGTCATGGCACTATGACGTAAAAAGTAAACTTTTTAAATCACTCTATGACTTTAAAATCAACTTCGTTTAAAAAATTTACTTTTTAAATCGCTTAAATCAATTAATAATTTAAGTGTATTTAATTACCCTTATTAAACGGACCCACTCCTGAAGCAATTGCTGATATCTAAAAAAAGAAGTTTAACTTTTATAAACTCCTACCATTCAGCCGAACTAACACCCACAAATTGTATTTGAAGCTTTCCAAAAATTTATTCAAAACTCCTTAGTAGATTTTTATACTTCAGCAAAAACTGACAATTGCAACTAACATCAGTAGCACTATTTTAAATTAAGTTGACAAAAACAGTTAAAACGTGTTGGGTCTGCGCCGGGCTAAACTAAAAAATTTAATAGTTACAGCCAAAGACTGTTGAGTTTTGCGTTGTAGCAGTCTATAATGTGTCGTTTCCATTTATTTAAGGCGCAAAGGCAAATGTTATCAAAATTCGGCTATTTCCTTTTTATTTTTAATATTTTTGGACAGTTAAACAAACTGCAAATAATTTTAATAGTAATATTTGTTATTATGTATTCAAACATAAACAAAAGATAAACAGTCACTAAAACTATTTTCAAAATGTGAGAAAATCGTAAAATCTTATGTCAAACCAAAAAGTTAAAGAAAAGTTTTATGATTTTATAATTTTTTTAAGCAGTTTGGTTTCAAGTATTAAAGAAAAGTCTTAAAACAAAAGTTTTTATGCATCCGAAAGGTAATTACTACATATTTGAAAGCGTAATTATTACTTATTTGAATATTTTTTTCTCAGGTTTCTGAAAAACGCCCTGACAACTTACCTTTCATCAGGAAGGGACAAGTTGGAGATTGGAAAAACCATCTCTCGGATCAACAATCTTCCATAATTGATCACATTCTTGAAGAGAAAGGAATCGATAAACTGTGGAGAAATTACCCGGAAGTTAATCAATAATTCTTAATGTTTTATTTTTATCGTACATATAATTTATTTACGGTATGTTTCAATACATATTAAAGAAAACCTATGAAAATACATTGACTACAACAGTTTTGTTATGAAAGAAAGACTAACGAATATTCGGAAATAATTCCACCAGATTAAAGGAGAAAATTTTTTATTGTTTTCTCCTTTAATGTAGTGGAATCTTTATCAACTACTATTGACTTCTGAAAATCTTACAAATTCATGAACATTTCATAAGGGCAATATGCAAATTAAATGTGTAATGCAAATACTCATTCTCCTCATCAAGTTACTCAGTTTACTGCAAACTTTTGCAATTATGATGTGTGAGTGACAAAAGCAACAGGTCAGTTGCCGCAAAAATTTGCAGGCTGTACTACGTCGGTTTATTCGTTCTCCCACACTTCATTCGTAATAATTTAGAGTCATGGCGATATAGTTTTCCGTCCTAAAGCAATTAAAAGTTTTAATACGACGTAGAAATCGCTTGGCATGGTACAATCGCTCTTACATTAATTGACTTAAATATCTGCAATTTGCTTACAATTGTTCATATGCATCTACTTTTTTCGTTCTTTCGCCAGACAGTAATGACGTAACGCGCTTCGTCAAGTTATTTTTTTCTTAATGCATGACAGAGCTTGAACTTTATTCCCGAACGTTCTCGTGTACTTTAGCGTTTTCTCTAGAGAATTCGAGTTAATTCCCGCATTATGTAGCTTATACGAGTTAATTCGTCGTCATGTAACATTTGTCTATATATATACGCTCGCTCGATCGCATTCATAGAGGGAGAGACAGAAAGAGAGATGATTTGAGAGACTACTCGAGAAGAGAGACTCGAGAAAAAGTAATTTTAGAGAGTGATAATTTGGGCGCAGAGCGTGGGCGAGGACCCTTTGATTGTATTGCGTGGATTGGCAAGTGTTGTAATTGTTTTTGCGCCAGTGTTTGGAGACAGTGGTCTCTGTTTGTTTGTGGAGAAGAGTCTTCAACAAATCAATCCGAGTTTGGTTCAAGCCACTTGTATAAAAGCTTCAGGCTCTTAGCAGATTACTTCTTGAACCGGAATAAAATAAAATTTAGACACAGCTTTGTTTCAGCGCAGGTATTCGGGTTACCTTGTTCAACTGGTCCTTTAGGATTCCCAAACAAAGTCTGTGACACGTTCATTTGATCTTCTGCAACATAAACTAAAATTTGCTTGATAAAATATAAAACTTGTTTGAAGAAAAAACCTTTCAAAGACTATTGAGTTGATAAGTGAGGGGATTAATTTGACAGGGATGGAATAGGGAGACAAAACTGGGTCAAGGTTGGGGTCTTAAACAAAGGTGGGGCACAAGCAGGGATAGGAAAATCAACAAAACTGAACCGGTTCAATTAACGTGTATTTTACTTCGTAGCTGAAAGTAATGGTTGGAAAAATTATTCCTGGCCGAAATCATATATTTATATCAAAAATAAAAGCAGCAAACAAAACTTTAGTGCAGTAAGCATTAATAAAAGTGTGCAAAAAGATTTTAAGGCCAACAGACTGATCATCGTATTGCTCTCATACAAAGAAAGCCTATAATACAACGATAGTAGTTCAAAAATTAATACCATCAAGTGTTACGACATTTCTATTTGTTACATTCTATGTATAGATTTACGATAGAACGATATGACATTGGATCGTTATAAAATTTATACGAGCAATGCTCCCGTTCACTATTTGAAACTGCAATTTTGTAAAAGTTATTCTCTTTCGACATTTTTTACCGTGCCATTTAAAAATATTTTTTCATACTACTGAGCAAAAAAGCTAATTTTATAAATTTACCTATTAGCGCAGCAAAAAGTGTTTGGCTTACTTTTGAAAGGCTTAAGGCGGTAGCCACACAACTCGTTTTTACGATCTTTTTTCGTCTAGTTTTTCATAATGCCATTTCGTCAACATGTCATGCTTCGTATATATCTTTACCCATGTACCAGTTTATAGCATTGAAAAAAGAAATTTTCTTAAACAACTATGCTAAATCAGCATTAGATAGGGAGACTGTGCGAGAATAGAATAATAATGCGTAGGATGGGGTGCAATCTTAGCGTTCGAGACTGCACTGTATAAAGTGATTTAATTGCTTCATATATGTCATTAGCATTTTACCATGAGAAAAATTAAAAGGGAAAAAGCCGTGTCAACTATTGAAATCAATCAAAAATCAAGTATCAGGTATTTTGTTACTTATGCCTGATAAAGTGAAGAGTAGTTTCCGAAACTTTTGTGCGATTAATAAAAGCTCAATTAACTTTAATGCACATTTTTTGTTCTTTTCTGATAACATTTTAGCTACCTTATGTGTGACATAGATAGTTTTTTGGCTTTTCAGATTCTGTCATCACGCATGATTCTTTTCAAGGCCGCTAGCTAAGCTGCAAAAGTTAGTTGCAGGTTGCGGAAATTCAGTAGCATCCAGATTTACGATGCGATTATTTCTAATTCGTAGGTTTGTGACTTCACAACCTCACCTACTTAGACGAAGTTGTGACCTTGCAATAAGCCAAGTTGTTTCGATTAGCTTGGTAGGTCTCTAAGCAGGGTTGCCATTTCGTGCTTATTTTTTAACCATTGTCTTAGAAAAATTTTAATGTGCTTATTTTCTGGGATGCCGAAAGCGGGGAGGGGTTTAGAGAACAATTGCTTGGACCACACGTTTTTGGGAAAAAATGAAGATTTTTGATACTGATTAAAAGTGATGATCTTTCTTTTTAAAGATCAATACGTTTTCGGGAAAAATATAGACATTTTGGACGCTGATTGAAAGTGATTGAAACTTTTTTTTGAGAGACAAAAATAAAGATTTGGTTGTGGTTATTTTTAGGTCAGTTCGGATAGTAAACCTGCCTATTTAGGATAGAATATGAATTTAAAAGGAGGGTAACAATTGAAATTGTTTTAGTCAAATTATAGGATATTATTTGTTTTATTATATAAGACAAAATAAGTTGGGAAAAAAGAGAGGTGAGGTAAGATGTGCAAATTATTTTTGTAGAAAAACCTCACCTTTTTTATTATTTTGGTTCATGGCCTATAAGATTATATAGCGTTGATGGGCAAAGGTACTAAAGAAATTTAGTGAATCCCCTGAATTGACCTGTTACAAGTTCAATTATGAAAATTTGTCGCACCTGTACTTACCAATGTGCTTCTGCTTAACGAGGCTAATATAACCTTATTACAATTAAATACAGCAACATACATTCAGACAGATAGACAGACAGAAGTTTATTTTGTCAGAGATTATTACGCACTATGAAGTAATACATAAAAGTAAACGAGGAAGAAAATACATATCAAAATAGTAAAACACAGGTTATGTACAACTACAGTGAATAAAATAATAACAATCTCGACAAAAGATTGCGAAGTGACCGATTAAGGTCTTCTAGTGAAGCAGTCACCCAGAAATTGTAGCGGAATTATTCAATTTTAAAGATTATTGCGTTAGGGCAGTGTTTCTCAAGCCTTTTTTTCTGCGACCCAAAATCGCTAAAAATAACGATTTGCAAAGATGACTGCGACCCAAATAAATTTGACTGAGCGTGGTGAAAACGTAGTGATCTCTAAAAAAAAAAAGGCCTTCACCTTAAATCTGTTTCTGATTTCTTGATTATCATCTCAAGAATCTAGTGTTCTCTAAAAAAAAAAAAAAAAAAGGTCTTCATCTTGAATCTGATTCCGATTTCTTCATTTTCCTCTTAAATTCGTAATGACATCTCAAAAAGGTTCTTCACTTCTCAAATCTTGTGCGCGCAGATCTTTTTCTTTTACGTGCGGTAATTTACAAACCTTCGCGACCCATCCGCATAGTCTTGGCGACCCACTTTTGGGTTGCGACCCATGGTTTGAGAAACACTGCGTTAGGGCATGAAGAATTATATCGTTTTGATTCATATATAGGAATTTAAGAGCTGAATTTTAATATTACGTTTTAAGGTATTAAACGATTGGTTTCGAATATGAGGAGAGATGGAGTTCCAGATTTTTGCCCCGTGAAATTTAATTGATCGTTGACATCGAGACGCTAAAAAGTGTGGTAAGTATAGATCGTTTCGAATATTAAGATCTAGTAGACAGATTACACTGGTCAACAAAAAAAAATTTTTTTATTGGTGCCTCAAATATTAGAGCTGTTTTGGAGTATATTTGGGGCGCTGATTCCGAAAATGACGGCGGTTTTTTCGCATCAGCTCTAGTTTTTGAGATACGGTATACCGCTCATATTTGTTTGCTTGTAAACCTGTAGAGAGCATTTACGTCAGTGGATTAATGGAAAGAGACGAAGTTTACAGTTTGGTGTCACAATGGTTTGGAGGGAACCTAAAAATCCTCACGACGATTGCTATTTTTGTATGGTTAACATTAAGTGAATCAACCGTAACAATAGAAGAAAATGGATATACCCCGACTTAGAATCAGCAAGACGGCCTGTCCCGCATTCAGACGAAGTTCCCATTCCTGTGTTTGACCACCTAACAGAACTAATAGAAAGCTCTGATGAATTAGTTCTGTTGATGCAGCAGTGACCTGTAGCAGTGAAAGTGAGTTTGGGCGCAGTTGCTACACCGCTGCGATTTAATCAGTTCGAGCTGAATGACCTGGTCAGAGACCTCAATCTTTCAAAAGAGACATCGGAAATCCTCGCATCCAGGCTAAATGAGAAAAATCTTCTTCAGCCTGGTACTAACATTACGTTTTATCGTAGAAGAGAAAAAGATTTACTGCCCTATTTTTCGAAGGAAAACAATCTGGTTTTCTGCAATGATGTTGGGGGGCTTCTACAAAAAATGGGACTAGCAGATTACAATCCACAAGAATGGCGCCTTTTTATTGACAGTTCTGTAAGAAGTTTAAAATGCGTTCTACTCCATAATGGCAATAAGTATGCTTCCATTCCAATAGGCCATTCAATTAGTATGAGAGAAGAATATGATTCGATTAAACAAATTCTGGAAAAGGTAGCATACCTTAAGTATCAGTGGAAAATATGTGTAGACCTAAAAATGGTAAACTTTCTTCTGGGCCAGCAAAACGGTTATACAAAGTATCCTTGTTTTCTCTGTATGTGGGATAGCAGAGCAAAAAGTGAACACTGGACAAGAAAAGAGTGGTCTTTGAGGAAAGAAATGATTGCAGGAGAGAAAAACATCATTCATCAACCCTTGGTTACCACAGAAAAGATCATTCTCCCACCGTTGCGTATAAAACTTGGTCTTATGAAGTAATTCGTCACGGCATTGAATACAGATGGAGCATGCTTTCGATATTTGTGCAGTGCATTCCCAGGGATGAGTATGGAAAAGATTAAAGCAGGAATTTTTAATGGTACACAGATCAGGCAGCTTATAAAAGATTCGCAATTTGCTAGGCATATGACCGAACACGAATCAGCTGCTTGGACCGCATTTGTGCTGATTATTAAAAAATTTTTGGGAAATTACAAGGCAAACAACTATGCAGAGCTTGTAACCAATATGTTAAGCAGCTTTAAAGATCTTGGCTGCAACATGAGCATCAAAGTCCACTATCTTCATAGCCATTTAGACCATTTTTCAAAAAATCTTGGTGACCTAAGCGAGAAGCACGGTAAAAGGTTTCACCAGGATATAAGAGTAATGGAGGAGCGGTACCAAGGAAGATGAGATGAAAAGATGCTAGCTGATTATTGTTGGAGTTTGCAAAGGCACTGTCCTGATACTAAAAACTCCAGAAAGTGCTACAAAAGACACTTTTTAGATGTTATGTAATTACTGGAATAAAGTCTTGCATTTTTCAATGTCTATTGCTTTCATCGGGGTATTTTATTATTTTGTGTTGTTGAAAATACGTCAAACACGTAGTTACTTTGCTATTGCGCATTTGACATACCTTTAAACAATCTTAAACAAATTCTTTGTTGCTTAAGATCCATGTATAACAGATAAAAGTCAAAATTATAGGGGTATGCCGTAACTCAAAAACCAGAGCTGATGCGAAAAAACCGATGTCATTTTTGGAATCAGCTCCCCAAATATACCCCAAAACAGTTTTAATACTTGAGGCACCAAATTGTGTGTTGACCAGTGTTATGAATTGAACTGGTTTGGGTAAAGAAGGATGTAAAGCAGATTGGAAGGTGTTTGTTGGAATATTGGTGCAAAATTTTGGCAATTTCAAAATAGTTCAAATCTTGTATTTTTAACATTTTATATTTGTAAAAAGTGGTGTTGTTAATGTTTTAGGGTTACAGTTTGAGATTATGCGAAGAGCTTTATTTTGGAGACGTTGGAGTTTTTGGAGGTATGTTGGGAAAGTACTTTCCCAAATGGGAAGGCCGTATAGTAAATGAGGGTGGACTAAAGCGAAATAGATAAGAAGAAGAGCAGAGGAGGGGAAAATATGTTGCAATTTATTTAAAATTCCCACCGATTTGGCTATTTTAGATTCAACTAGTTGTATACGTATATTGTTTAAAATTTAGCTTGTTATCAATTAGGATCCCAAGATATTTACAGCAAATACTATTAACTATGAAGGAATTATTGTAAGGAATTTGAAAGGTTAAAGGTGGGGTATTTTGTTTAGTAGGAAGATGTAGTGTGCATAATTTGTTTGGATTGCTTTGAATTTTGTTAGCATCACACCAATCTTTAAGCTGTACTAATTCGTCTGAATAAGCTTATAAATAAATAAAATAAAGAAGAAACCATAAACGTTTTCGGCTTACATTTGCCTCCTTCACATGAATAAAAATAAAATGTTAAGAAGTTTTACAATGTAATTAAAAGATCGAGGTCAATGACCTGATTACATACAATATTTGCTTACCAAATTTATCGCACGAGGTTTTCGTAAAAGGAATTGTTGAAAAACAGTTGTTATTGATTGTTATTTAACCTCATTGTTATTGATTGAAACGAGGCAAACTATTAGAACTTTTTTGCTTTGCTGATCTCTAACTATTGCAAGCAACTAAAGTTACTATACGTAACGCTGCACAGTGCGCATTATAAATTATTGCTTCTCTTTTTTCAGTAATTTTAGTTTGCTATGGCAACAAACCAGGATAGTACATGGTGGCACCAAAGTAGCACTTGGTAGCAACCAGTAGCACCTTGTAGTACCAGGTAGCACCAGGTAGTACTTGGTTTGTGGTCGTATTTAAACTCCATTAGGTTCTCTCTTCCTTCGTTCAATAAAAAGCTTTTAGGAGAAGAGGCTGGAAGACCAATTTCAGACATACCTACGCAGCAAAAATATCGTGCAAAAAAAAATCAGTCAAACATAAAAAAAGCAAAAATTTCTTTTTTATGTTTTACTGACATTAAATTCCTGTCAGACTTTATACTTTTATAAAATGATTTGGCTTCATTTCAAAACCGCTTGGTAATAGTAATCGTCTTGAATAACTTTGCAAAAAACCCAACGCTTTGAGGCCCGTTTCCACTACGAGCGTGGAAAAAAGCATTCTTTGTTTCTTTTATTGATCTTCGATTGAAGCGAGCGGTTAAAATTGAAGCGAGCCGAAAAAAAATCAATAAAACAAACAAAGAATGCTCTTTTCCACGCTCGTAGTGGAAACGGGTCTTTAATGACAAACTAACAACTCAGCAATTTGCCGTGTAGCGCAGCCAAGTCAAAAGAAAATCGTGAGTTTTCGTGATGGTAATCCGAAAGCCAATATTTATTCTAAGAACACGGGCCCAGCCCCCGAAGTGTATCGATCAATGCCGCAGTCAAAAGCGTATAAACAATGGTGAGCAAACTTTCTGGATCGAGAGCCGTACTCAAAAGATAATTTTAATAGAGAGCCGTACTAATACGCGTATTTACAACGCCAATAAGTATAAAATTGATTGAAAGTGATGACCTTTCTAGAGAAATCATTACGTTTTTGGGAAAAAAATGGAAATTTTGGAGTCCAAAATTTCTATTTTTATCTTAAAAACCTAGTGATCTCTAAAAAAATGATAAAGCTCATGATTTTCAATCAATGTCCAAAATTCCCATTTTCTCCCCAAAACGTAGTGATATCTAAAAAAACAAAAAAAGGTGAAATTTAAAATGATTTCAATTTCCAAAGTTTGGACATTGATTGAAAGTGATGATCTATTTTTTTAGATCACCACTATTGAAAGGAAAATAAAGTAAATTAATTTGCTCGAGACTTTCGCGGGCCGCACAGAAATTTGTGGCGGGCCCCAGTTTTCACACTCCTGAACTAAACACTGCTTGTTATAAATGAAGTGCTTTGAAAAACACGAAATCAGGTTATTGATAAAAAGGAAATAAATACTTAAAAAAGTCAAAAGCAATTATATGTACTAAAAAAATGAAAGCAAATTGAAACAAATAAGCTTTCACTTTCACAAAGAAAATGCTGTTCTAGGTTTTCCTGTTCAATATTATAGTTTTTGAGATCCAAAAAAACTTGAAATGCATAACAATCAGATAAAATAAAGATTTGGATGTATAAATTGAAATGAGTCCGCCAAAATAGTGTGACAGGTTTTGGAATGAAATATTTGTATTTTTGAGGTGTAAAAATCATATTTAATACAGCTTATTTGTTAAAAAGCGATAATATTTTATTTTTTAAAAGATGACATAAGATCTTGCTGTCCCTTCATAATCACGGTAATCTTTATTTACGTTAATTAATTGAAGTTATTAATTATGAAACTACACTAAATTAACTATAGAAAGATGAGTATCGAGAATCACTCCCAACTCTGCCACTGCTTTAATGAATATAACCAAAGTCACTTTTGGCCTGCAATATATTCAACTTATCAAGAAAATGCACACACAGGGGTAATTTGATGTCTTACTAATGAACTTTAACTAACGATAAACTAAATTTAACAAAGAAAACCAATTTTAGAATTTGTAAATGTATAACAACAAACAAAAAAAGGAAAAGAATGCATCAAAAAATTCTTCAAACCATCGTTTCTTTAAGAAAAGTTTTTGAAGATTATGACGTAAAAATTAAACTTTTTTTTGTATAGAAATGCTAAAATGAAAAATTGTTGCTTGTTTATGTTGAAAAATCATGGAGCAGCACTGAACGTTGTAGCCTTTTTACATGGCATAAAATTATTATTTTAAAGACTTAACTTTTAGAGTTAAAAGTTTTTCAGTATAAATGTTTTGTAATAGATATAAACGATCAAGTCACGATGTAGATTAATGGAATAAGAAACTCCTACAATATATGCCTGATTAATGCAATAGTAAGTTATATGATTTCAACAATTTTCAAGATACTGGTACAATTCCTTGTAGTCCTACCAAAACCCTGAGTCTAGCAGAGCTTCCCCTTTGGGCGAGGAATGAAAAACGAATAAAAGCCCACTGATCTACCGGAATACAGAATTACGTAATTTAAGTAGAAATCGCACGGGAACAGATAGGCTACGCCTGTCAGCTCGTGTCCGGCCCGGGGTGTGGGCGATTAAAGAGGGTTGGTTTATCTATTTTAAATTAGGGGAATATGGGGGGCAAATCAATTTCGAAAAAAGAGTGAATGTACTGCCTTTTTCAAGTTTTCAATCTTGAATGCTGCGAAAATTTCTCAAAATAATTGATTTTCTATATTTTCATAATTTCAATGTTTTTGATGACAGAACTCAAAGATAAAAAGTTTGAAATTGAATAAGGGCGGGCAATACAAAAAACTCTTGCAGGCACCGGCTGTAAAACATCGCCCCATCCAGACCTTTAAATTGGAGTAACCGATTGTATACATACAAATAGCCGTAGAATTTTCCAATTACCGATTGCTTGCTGAGACGTAAAGTTTGTTTATATGGAATCCAGTCGAGTGATTTCAACTTTATCAGGACAACAGTTTTGTTTTTAAATTTCTTATTTTATTAATTATTTCCTTGCATGATGTAATTGTGCATCCAATATTTGTTATTTTTTTACTGTTTTCAATCGGACGTAATAGAAAATCACTTTGCTGGTGAAATTTATTTATTTGCTGCTGAATATATTATATTTGCTATTATATTTGCTATATATTATATTATATTTGCTGCTGAACTGGTCGATTTGAGGTTGATTTTCAAACTGATATTGATAGTGGAGATAGTTGGTGTGTCCAATCTTCCAATTAGTTGCAATAGAACTGTTTTTTACGAAAGCAATTTCGTTTGCTTCAGCTGGAAAAAGAGAGTTCTTCTGTAAGTGACTATTTATTAAATTCTTGTTCTATATTTATTTATATATTTATATAGGATGATGTTTTATAAAATTCTCGTTCAACTTCTGCTGGAGTCACCGTGCCGGCAAGAAGCTTTTTTAGCTTTTAAGTTTGGTTGCGAGTTATTACCGGGAAATGTTGAATGTCGGTGAATATCAGTGTTTATATTTACTGTTATATAACACCTCTGTAGAAAACTACCAACGCACGTGTTTGCTTTATTTCCTTTGCGTTTCTGATCATGATTTGCGCGTGCACTCGCTGCCAGCGCCTTTTTTGTTTTACGCTTTAATTTAGTTAATCTCATCTCGGAGCATAGTTCGTGTATGCAGCGCGTTCATTTAGAGCTGGCTTAGTTGCATTCTTGTTTACACTTCTCAATCTGTGAGGCGACCAGCAGCAATTGGTGGCGGCTGGCTAAAGTCTGAGTAGACTTAGTGTTTGTTGTACCCTGTTTGGATTGTCTCTTGTCAAACTGTGAGGCGACCAGCAGCAGTATTTGTGGGCGGCTAGTTGAAGTCTTGAGTAGACTTAGAGTAGTTTTTGATAATCTACGTTTTGTTTCCCGTTATTCCCCCTGAGTCAGCACCGATGTGAACTGCTCGGTAAGACATCTATGTGTTTTCTTTTTGTGTTTAATTTTTGGTTCGTTTTATTTATTTACAGATTACCGGTTTTCAACGCTTCTTAACAATTTCCTTGGTTGTTATTGATTTTTCATTTATCGAAGCCGGAAGCGCGTTGATCGACTACTCACTTTGCGGCAATCGGCAACTTCAGCGCCGTTTACCGTTAAAACCTCTATAAAATATTTGCTAATTTTAGAGGTAATCGGAGCGCTCAATCAAAAAAAAGTAAAACTTTTCAACTTTTATGCCATTAAAAAGTTATTTTTCACAATTTAAACTTATTAAAAAATCTTTAAATTAGTTAAGATTAAAAATTTTTACTTTTGTTGTTTTTCATTATAACTTTGAAACACACACACACGCCGTCTTTTGATTATTGTTCTGCTTACAAGTTCATAAAAACTCTTTTATAATTTCTAAAATAAAAGTGTCATAAATGGTTCACAAAAATGCTCGTTTCCACTACAAGCATGAAATAGAATATTTATTTTGTTGAATATTAATAAAAGCTACAAACGAGCTATTATACAATCAACAGCCTTAACCAAGAATTTTCCTGTAACTTCTGCTTTTTTAAACGAGTTTTTAGGCGCTTTTTTTATGAGACAGTTGAGCGGCCCACAGCAACATGCAAATGAATAAATGTCATAAAAAATTTCCATTTTAAAATTTACTTCCCAAACAAGAAAAAAATCTTTTATAATAATCGTTGGTTCTAACTTTTCCACTTCACTGTAAACAAATTGTTTTTGATTAAACCCTATCAGCAGATATCTTCAACACTGCAACTATCAAGAGATTTCACTAATTAAAAAGTAACCGGAAAAAAAAGATTTTAAAGAGGAAGTTTTTTTAATTGAATTTCATCAACTTAAAGGTATAGTCTTAGAAATATTCTCGGTTGTTTTTCATCTTTATTGATTATTTATTGACAAAACATAGGGTCGATTATGCTTAGGAGATAAAAATTATTGAAAAGTGTAAAAGGGTGTAAATTCAAAAGTTAAATTTTCACAGAAAATTTGTTGTTTCATAAAATAGCTATTTATTTATTTATTTATTGTAATGTTAATCAATAAAAAGCAACAAATTTACTAAAAAATTAAAGAATAGTGGGGAATTTGGTCATAGATGACCTATCAAAAGTGTAGTTTTCTACAATTTAGTCAGTTAGTTGATATAAATGCTCACCACCTTTCTTTTTGATCATGCAAAAATCCTTTTTAAAACTACATCTTGTAAATCCGTAAATCTTTCTGTTTCTAAACATTGGACACACGATTCAACAAGAATCAACTAGAATTGAACTGGCGATGTCGTTATCATTGAAAAACCAATAATCGATATGGTAATGCTTAAACACAATTGAAATTCCGAAGAAGAAAATCTGCTAATAAAAAACATTTCGTCTAAAAAAAACTCAACGACTCAAGTAATAAAAATCAACTCCTGTTTAATTTCCTGAACCATTCACTAAATTATGACTTAGCATCGATCAAATACGGCCAGAAAAAAATCTAGAAATTAATCTTTACTTATATTTCCTGAATAGGCAGCAAACAATCGTCACCACCGCATCTTCCCATATGCCGCGAGACAGCTGCTTCTTTTTCAGACCTTGTCGAAATTGCTTTCAACTTCTTGCGTCTGTATGTTAAACTTTACTTTTAAATAACAGGAATTTTAGAAAAATCCAATAAAACTAGGTTGACAGATTTTTTGAAAAGTCAAAAAGATTTCATTAAAAACAAGTTTTTGATTACGTCAACTATCTCCTGACAGCAATCAAATCTTTACGCTTCGACAAATTCGATTTCAACTGACTTCCCACGATTAGTTTGACACGTCCACACACGACGTCGCTAGTTACGACGTCCGTTATTGACGAGCTATTCATTTTGACCGCTTGATGCCCCGTAAAAAAATGATGTTGGCTCCAGGTTTATAGTAAAGTAGCTTTGAAAAGGTGTGTCAGGGCTCTCAATGTCTATAAAATCTGTTGCAGGTTTTGTTAAAAATTACGTAAGTATTTTTCGTTCTTGATGATGATGATGATGATGATGATATTTTATTCACGCTTAGTAACAATATTTAAGTATATGCAATGTACATTAATATATGCAACGTTAAACATGCAGAAAGTATAGAGAGGGGGTAAGAAAGAGAAAAAATAAGAAGCTAATTCAAACTAAATATTATTATTTAAAAAGACAAAAAAGACACAAAAAAATGACAAGCCAAAAAAAAATGACAAAAAAAAATGTGCAGTGCAGGAACGGTTATGTAAATCATTGGGAGGCACAACCGCCCTATATAGCTAACTATAAATTTAGCTCAACTGAGCATGGTGAGTAAAGAAAACCTCCCGAAAAGAAACCTCACCAGGTCCGGAAACCTTTTCTGGAGAATCAAGTTCGAATTTTTTGTTTTTAAAGTTTCGTTTATTTGCCAAATGACTTCTATCGAAATACCGACAACTTATGTTTTAAACCGAGGTCAGTCGTTTCTGATGCTACCCGATTATTCTTTTCATCTGCTTAAAATGCGGACGATTCTGCCAACTGCAGTTTTTTGCTGTTTTGTTTTTAGGAGAAGATGAGATATGTTATTAAACAAACTCTTAAAAGTTTTTAGGGGGTGACAATATAATACTGACTCGAGACGTCATCATTGTTTTTATTGCTGATTCTCGTGTTTAATAGCTGCTAATAGCGATAATAAGGTAGTTGAAATCAAACTTTAGTCACCACATGTCAAGGTCTCTCACGCCGCAACGCTTTATGTGTTTTTGGCGACGGGTTTTTCTCAGTTTCTAACGAACAAAACTCTTGCATTTTTGCAATATGTTTTTCATCAGGTCACAAACCGCATTGTTGCAGTTTGTCCAACTCTTCGATCAGTTGATTATATTTTGAAAAAAATTACATTTTGCATCGATGTAGCGCTAATTATAATAAAATTTTAATGTTTGTGGCTCTTATCTCCTATCAATGGTCCTATCAATAGTTGGATAGCTTCAATCAATCATTACCAAACGACATGCGTTATACACATGCCGTGCATCGCGCATGTCTCAGATCAAACTTTTTAATTCTATGTGCTTGCAACTCATGCATATTTTGTTTGAACAATTGCATGATTTGAGAAGCAAAAAAAATGTAGAATTAGAAACATAAACAAAAAATTAAAACCTACGTAGTGTAAGGAATCAATTCTCTTATTTTATTAAAGCTTGTTGTCATTAACTTAAAAAAAGTTTGCCCAAAGGTATTTGGAGAAAGTGATTGAGTATACTTATTCATCTCAACTCAGTTGATAAACGGAAAAACTGGATTCTGTTATCCTGTTTACTTTTGCACACATGAAAAATCTTAATATTTTTGTTTAAATTTGTGCTTTGAAGTCTTTTTTTGATTAAATTATTATTAGATCATGCATTTTTTGCAAAGTTTTTACATCAACTTGAATTACATTTTTTACAAAAATTGCCTTTTTTGTTGGCAGGTATGAGGATTGCGTTTGAGTTTTGATAATTTATATAAAAATAAAGTAATTTTTAGATTGATTTTTGTCGTTACTGAACCGTTGTTGCTAAATTTAACATGTCGAAATCATCCGAAAATGTTTCAAGTACCAAGACCGTTGTAGAAACTTTGAAAGGAGACATTTTTGCTCTTTTGTCAGCTGTTGCGGGAGCCGCGGCCAGTTTATTGATAAAAACATTTAGAGAAGAAAAAGTATTTGTGGTTTTGTTACGAGGACTTTTTCAATTTTTGATACTTTTTCCTATTGCTTCATACAAAAAAGTCGATCTTCTGGGACCCAATTGGAAATTTTTAATTTTATTAATTGCTCGTGGGTTTGCTGGAACTATTTCAACTGTTACTCTTGCAATGTCTCTTCGTTTTTTACCACTTGGAGATGCAACTGCAATACTTTATACGTATCCGGTTATTGTGATGTTTTTTGCCTGTATATGCCTGGAAGGTAAGTCCAGCTTTATTATTATTGGCAAAAAATGTATAACCTTAAAGCGTTAATGTTTCTGAGACGCAACCTATTAACAATAAAAGATTTTAATACTCTTGCAATGAATCGAGAAGATTAAAAGCAAGGTGCACTCAACTGTGACGTGCGGAATGCAATGGCTTTTATTACACCGATTTTACCTGATGTTCAAAACAAATAAAGGAAGATTAGTTAAAGTTTAATCCTGTTTACTTTTAAATGTTTGCAGTAATTTTCATAACGACGTGATTGGGTTTTACACTGACGAAAGTTAACCCGAACGCAAAAAAGAAAATACACTAAAGCTTTGTTTTTGACTCTTTTTTTTCTATCAAACAACACAATCAAACAAATTGTCCACATAATATGTTGCTGGAAAAGATCAAAAACGGTCATCTCGAAATAAATTTCCGAATTGCGTTTTAATCATTCTCTCTTTAGGATCACTGGGATAGCCTCGGAAAGAAATCAAATAAATCTTAGTGTTTATGTTTGGATATAAAGGTTAAGAAAAAAAAATCAATTAAAGAAGTTATTGACAGATATTTTTGAATAATTCAGCGCTCAATATTTATAAAGTGCTGTTAATCAGTGGTCCCCAACCTTTTGATTGCCTCGGACAGGTCAGGGTTTGATAATTTTACCGCGGCCCGGTGAGAGGGGGCATTTATTGTTTATATTTCAGATTGTTTTGATTTAGTAATTTTAATTTAATTGTTTTTAAACATGCCTTCAAAGAAAATATAGTTACACCAAAAAAAACGAATGTAAAGAAATTTAACATTTCAACTCACTAGAATACTAAACCAATGAGAACCCTGAGCTTGTTTCTCTGCAACGAGACGATTCCATCTGGAGTAATAGGAGACAATGACATTTGAAGTGCGTTACTTATGTCCAGTTTACTCCGTTGTTTTGTTTTGGTGGCTTTTACTGCAGAAAACCCCATTTCACACAGATAGCATGCCGAAAATGGCAACAAGGTTTTAAGTGATGTGGTTGCGATTTTAGTGTATTCTGCCATGACTTTAATTCAGAACATCGGCAGAGTTGTTGTTTCAAACGTAGTTTTAAGGCAGCCGTCATTTGCAATCTATAACAATTGATCTTCTTTTTGCAGAGACATGCTAGATTCGCCTGGTTTGCTGACAAATTGGTCGCGAATCTATTCCTTACCAATTCGTGGGTCTTTTGTGATTGAAAAATAGCGCCAAAACTCTTTTAAAAGCAACGACAGATGATCATGCACCAACTGGGAGAATGAAGGCTCAGGCTCGCCCAAAATCCTCACTTATGTATGAAACATGTCCAAAATGCCTCTGTTTACGCGCCGTCCCCACAAATCAAGTTTGGCCTTAGATGCAACTACTTTGTCTATCAACTTGAAAATAGTTGTCATTTCCATGTGATTCCATGTGAATGGCACATTGCGTAGACGCACTCTCAGGTGCATCCTCCTTAATCCGAGCACTTAAACCAGACAGTCCTCCATTCATGACAGCAGTTCGTGTGTGCATTTGCGACACAAGTGGACCTGTTAGTTGTCCTGATATATAGCCAGTTAGTGTCATTATACATCTAGAGCAGTGGTTCCCAACCGCTGTACCACGACACACTGATGTGCCGCAACAAGTACACTGGTGCGCCACGAGGCGATGCCCGTGAGGCATCAAAAATTTTGTTTTGCTTTTTGGCATATTTTGGCTTAAATTTTTGGCTTTCATGTGCAAAGTAGGCATGATTTTGGGAACAAATCTGAGAAATCATAGACAGATTTTAAGTGAAGACCTTTTTTTGTAGAGATCACCATGATTTTGGGACGAAAATTGAGAAATCAATAACAGATTTTTTAAGTGAAGACCTTTTTATTATTAACCAGTATAATGGGTGTGTCGCGAAAATTTAAATAGCTTAATAGTGTGTTGCCATATAAAAAAGGTTGGAAACCACAGAGCTAGAGTCATATATAGTCGATATATAGCCAGTTAGAACAGCTCTGCTCCTGTCGTGTTGGTTGGCAAAGATAGTGCACAAAGCAAATCTTCATGCACATCCTCATGATAATGATATCGCACATAAACAAATAGTAATGCCTTGTTTTCGATATCTGTAGATTCGTCAACCTGGAGTGCGTACTATGATGATGTATTAATCCTCTCCAACAATTTTGTCTCAATGTCTTCAGCTATTTTCTCAATGCATTTAGTCACACAGTGCTAGCCGACAAAGGCACATGTTCTATCTTTTTAATAGCAGCCTCTCCTAGAAGTTCACGGCAAATGTCTTTAGTGGAGGGCAAGATCAATTTTTCACCGATAGTAAATGGCTTTTTTGCCTTAGCAATACAGTTAGCAATTGAATACGCGTATAATGCTCTCAGTGCATTCTCGTTTATTGATAGCGTAGTTTATTGAACTCCATGTAATTTGCAGAATAATTACGTGTAAGAGAATAAACTATGGAACAAAGCAAAGTGGAAATAATTAAATGTTTCTTGAGCACCCCGTACGGCCCGGTAACAATCGATTCACGGACCGGGGGTCGGGGACCACTGCCGTTGTATAAACAACAACTTTTAAACACTTTCTCAGTTACAGGAATTCAAAAATACTTGGTTTTATATACTAACTCTTGTAGTGTAGAAATTAACAATACAGCTTAGTCCTTTTCGAAACCGTATTCATGTTTTAAAACATTGCATTTTATGTTTTAGAACATTGCGGTATTTTAAATGTCGTTTTGACCATCATGACTATTGGTGGTTTTGTACTGGTTGCTCAACCGTCATTTCTGTTTGGAGAAAGTGAAAAAGTTCGTTCTGCTTCAGGAACTTTAAGACTTCTTGGAGTTTTTATTGCTTTTGCTAGTTCCATATCTCACGCTTTAGTTATAATAATATTACGAAAACTGGGTAACAATGTCCATTTTACAGTGTCAATCTTGTACTTTTCGGTGGAGAGCGTTTTTTTCTTGGTTATGTATAAAGTTTTTAATGCTTCACCATTAACGTTTTGTTATAGTTCATTGGCTGTTGGTGTATCAGGTGCTATGTGTCAGATAATTCAACAAATTTTTATAACTTTATCTCTTCAGCAAATAAAAGCAGGGAGAGTGTCATTGATTCGAACTAGCGAGGTACTTTTCTCCTATTTATTTCAGTTTATTTTTCTTCAGGAAATTCCATCGTTACTAGGGGGCTTAGGGGCTGGACTGATTTTGCTTGTTTGCATTATTTTAGCATTAAAATCTCTTAGAAAAGTTGTAACTTGCTATAAAAAAGTGTAGATGATTCAATATTGCCGCAAAATTAAAGCATTTTTTATCTATTTGCAAATGGTCAATTTGTAAAAGCCTATGAAAAACTATTTTCGTCGAGAAGTTTCTTGTTTCTGTTTGTTTTAGTGTAAACGTAAAAGAACTGACGTTCTTTAAAAACTAATGCGTCATAAACTTTTACATTGAGTGGCATTTATGTTGGAATCCTTTATTCGATGTAAGACGATGACGTATTACTCAGTTGCCGGAGGGCCCGTAACCGAACCAATAGTTTTTCAGTTAATCCTTTATTCTACGTCTTTTTCACCATACAAAAGCTACCAACTACGCTTTTTGTTATTTTTGTACGGGTATACTTTTAGGAGTATTCACTGAAATTTCTCCAACTAAACATAACATAATTCGTGTTTCAACTCCTCAGCTAAACTTCAAAAATTTATTACATGCACATATACCAATCGGTGGAAACTACTTATTAATAATCCCAAAATTGCAAATTACTTAAACCGTTAAAAAAAATTTTAATACTGGTACAGCCTTTCTTTCATTGTCAATTAAAATAAATAAAAATTTTGTGCTACTTCTTTTTATTGCTTTTTATAGATTGAATTTAAATAAATTTTTGCGTAAAATTAATGTTTTAATAAAAGTTCTTTTTGTGATTGCTTCTATTTTTTTTCTCGTTTCTGTATTTTGCGCTACGTCCAATAAATTTTCTGTTATATAACCAGTGTTGTGGAGTTGGAGTTGCAGGAGTCGCATGTTTTAGGAAAGAGTAAGAATTGTTTTTTTAAGATTTGTTATAGTCGGAGTCGCTTTTTAAAACTTGGGGGAGTCGGAGTGGTTATTTTAGGTTTGCTGGAGTAGGGAGTTGGAGTTGGAGTTGTTTTTGGAAGCTGTGCTTTACGATAAACTATGCCTCCACGGTTTGCCGGAATTGTTGGAGTCGCCCATTTATGGTTGAGTGGTGGTGGAGGTAAGCTTACCCGACCTATTCCTAAGAATGAGGGCTCGGATCAACACCACGGATTCCCAGTAGTCGGCCAACCCCCGAGGAACGAGAACAAAGGTCTAGAATAGAGAGGGGAGTGGCCAAAGACGGCCAGACGTAGAAAGTCAAGTACAGGGCAGTCTAGCACGAGATGGAAGATGTATTGTAATTCAGAACCACAGTTGCTGCCCGAAGAAGTCTAGAATTGACCATTCCTGTGGAGGTATGTAGCCAGAAGTGTGCTGTGCCCGTTGCAGCGTAAACAAGAGAGGGCACAACGAGCGAACCGAGGGAGGGTAAACTCCTCAGAAGATACTGGAGGAATTTGATGTTGGAAGAACCAGATTGAATACCGCGTCTCCAACTGATGTAAAGGGATGGACGTTGGGAGGAAATAAGAAATGAGAGGGAGAGTTGTATGATGGAGGGGTCATGAGTGGCACCAACTTTAGCAAGAAATTCAGCTAAGCTGTTGCCTGGAAGAGAAGAATGACCGGGTATCCGTTGAAGATGGACTTACCTTAAAGTCGGATAAAGAGTTGAGAAGAGCTTGGGGGTCAGTGAGGGATTTCGGTATTAAATATGGCAAGGGGGTAGAAAGAGTTTTCAGGAAAGATTGAGAGTCAGAGAATAAGGTCATGAATTCAAAGGCACAAGATGAGGAGTGAGAAATACACCACTTAAGAGCGCGAAGAATGGCATAAGCCTCGGCGCAATAGCTAGTGTCCCAGCATCCAGCTGAGAAGACAGCAGTAAGACACTTTATACATTTAATGTGAGTATTTGCTCATCTCTCTCCTATCCCGCCGGAAACCGAGCCATTAGTTCAGGCAGTAATGTTGCTGTGAGGAAAAGTGGATAGATGGGAAAACCGCGTCGGTATTGCGGATGGAAGGAGGTCGTTACGAGTTCATGGAGAAGCAAATTGGTATGAGGTAGAGTAAGAAGGCGTAGACCAGGGAGGTTTTAGAGGGCATGAGATTTGAGTTAAGGGTTGAGTCGGAGTTGGAGTCGAAAAACTTAAAATAGTTGCAATCGGAATTGGAGTTGAAGCCGAAAATTTTGGAATAGGTGGAGCAGAGTCGGAGTTGGAATCGGAAAAAACAATGATCTATTCCCAAACAATTGTCGATTATGTCCACGGCTATCTTTTTTGATCAGTAAAACTTTGTAAATTTTAGTTTTAAAATTAGAATTACATTTTTCAATTATCTTAAACGAATTTACTTAATATTTGGTACTAGCACAAATATCGCAAGACATAATAGGATCTTTAACGTACCTTTCAGTTTTCAAATGAAATTGAAAGCGCTCAGCACTACCCCAAGGATCGCAAGTTCCAGTCCAAAAAAATATTTATATAAACTGTATATAAATAATATTAAAACAACTTATTTAATCATTTAATATAAAACTGCTAAAAGCAATTTAGTGTTTTTAGGATTCGCTTTTGTTATTTTAATACTGCGTAGTTTTAGACAGGATCCCTAATGTGAAGGCTTGAGCTACAGTGTAAACTAATTTCATAACGATGTGAGAGTAGTATTTTTTTAACAAGAGACTGCTGTACCTTTAAAAGCTAAAAAAACAAAAATAATCTAGATTTCGCAGAGCTTTAATTGAATTAAAACAAACAGTTAATTATTATAAAAGGCGGCCTGGAAATATTTAAATACCCGTTATTGCTGCTGACTTATGGTGTAAATTGATACAAAAACGAGTTCACAATGACATGTAACTGTTTAAAGTGTCACTTGGCTTTAATTTTATTCTAAAATCAGAAAGTTTGTTTACTGAAATTCTGATTTATTGGAGTAAGTCCATGTTCTATTGGATATTCTTGAAGTAAAATGAAATAATATTTTCCATTTCCTGCCAATTTTTTATAAACTTTGACCTTCCGACCGCAGTAAAATTGCAATAACGTAATAGCCATAGGGATGGCCCAGACGACAAATGCTTTCTCGCAGCCTGGGCCGTGAGTACGTCTGTTATCGCTGTTAAGCATGACAAATCGAAACCAAATCTGCCGAAACGGAAAGATTTCTACCCATCCCGATGTTCAGCGAAAGTCTGCTAATGGCAAACGTCTTTTTCAAGATGGGACAATGTCTGAAAAAGCCTGCCCTTTTTAGGGAACATTGCCAACAAGTTCCAAAGACCCACTATTTTCCAGCTAAACATCAAAAGCCTTACTGCAAGCACTTCCAAGTAACTCGGTCTTCCTGAAGCAGGAAGCACATGGCCTTGGCACTTTTATCCACAAGCGACTAAGGTTATGATTTTGGACCAATCTCCATCGACATCAAAGATCGAGTGGTTGTGCGTAGACGTTGATGATTATAAAATAGTCAGCGTCTACCAACATCCACCAACGCGACTGCGATCCCTAGATCTTCCAGTGTTTCCTCACCCTGTCTTTATGCTGGCGATTTGAACTGTCGACACGTTGATTGAGGTTACGATAATAACTGCCCGGACGGTGAGTGCTTGGCTGGCTAAACAAGTATTAATAGTCTTGCCTTCTATACAATGACAAGGATGCCGCCAGCTTTTACTCCGGCCGCTAAAACCCTGGCACCAATCCAAATCTAGCTTTCGCTGGCGTTGGTCCTTACGATTGCTTACTGGAAAGACGTATTTTTGAAAAGTTCCTTAGTTCACAAGATTGACCTTGGCTTAGTAAACACCAAGATATACTTTGTTAGTTCCTAGCATGCCTGTTAAGCGATTGAAGTTTCTTAAGGCTAAATGGAGTCACTACATTGCTTTGACGAACCAATTCACAAAAACTTTGTTGCTGCCTGATTTACTTAATGTTGATGCGGCTTACCAGGACTTTTCTAACATCATCAAGAAAGCAGCCAAAAAGACTATCCCACGCGGTTATCGAAACAACTATAGTGTATTACTGTTTGGGATGCGGAGTGAAATCCCTCTATAAAACTTTTGTGCAGTCTTCTCAGGGAGACGACTCAAGTTTGGCTGCTACAGCTTTACTTGCCAAACATTTTAGAAAGGGGAAGAATTGATGTTACGAAGCAGTTTACAGCATTGACTTTTCACACTCCAGTCGAAAAGCATGGAGTATATTGAACAACTTACTGGTAGGTCACGACACTCTCCTCGTCACTGTCCCGTCTCAGCTAATGCTATTGCATCTCAGCTAGTTAGAAATGGGAGATACGAGACTGTTGAGCGAAGTCATCTTGACTTGTTTCTTAAGCAGTGTCTGACCTTTTAAGAACCACAACACCAGACCCAGTGAATATCTTTGAAAATTCAGTGGTGCCCTTCAACACTTAAAACCAGGTAAAGCTCCAGGACTATGCCCTGATTCCTTCTGCATAGAACTTATAATCCATGCTGGATCTGCCTTGAAATTCTGGTTACGTGACTTCCTTTCTTACTCCTTTCCAAGATCTGGAAAAGAGCGCTTGTTTTCGCAATCACAAAGTCGACAAAACCCGTGGGGGACCCAAATGTTATTGATCGATATCTCTGCTCTGTGTCTCCTGCAAGATCCTAGGCAGACTTATCTACGCCCGCATCGAGCCAATTACTGATCCACCCCCTACTTATCTTGGGGTAAAATTAATCTGATCGCTCACGATTGTCACCATCTAGTGGCTTTGAGAAAAAAAACTATCTTCGGGCGTCACATTGCTGAAGCGATTTGTGGGCTGACGATGGGATCCCACAGCTGTCCTATCTCTGGTCTACTCAACAGCTGGGTACTGTGCACCAGTTTGGTGTCGCAGTGCTCACACTCGCCTCATAAACAGTGTCCTGAATGACGCCTTGCGTATAGTCATTGAATGCCTGCGTCTCACTCCAACGGACCACTTACCCATACTTTCAATCTGCATCCAGCCAACTGAGTTTCGCCGACTAGGAGTGCACTCTCCTTGGCTAATCGTGGATTTCTGGACTATGATCATATATTGTATGATCTTTTCAAGTGCGTCCTCAGATGCCTTCCAAGAGAGATTAAGATCTAGACGCCCGTTTGTGCCACCTACACGGAATCTTTTAAACAACCTTGCCGTTTTGCCATCCGCTCTTTTAAGTGGACGAATTATAGATAGAAAACGGAGTACCGGTACTACAAGAATCCATCCAGGCTCCGTGTTTTCATTTCCAGGACCGGTGCCAGATCCATTGGCACGAACGGTTGGGGTTAAACTCAATCGCCTGCGGACTCGTGTTTGGCGATTTTATTTGTCCATGCACAAATGGGGTCTCGCTCCTTCACCGAATTGGAATGCGGCGCCTTTGAACAAACCAAGGACCACGTTTTAATAGCGTGCCCCATACATAGGGCACCACATGCCCCATACATCAGGCACATGGAGCAAGGAGTACGAGATTTGACGGTTTTCGATGAAGAAACTCGATGCTGCCTTTACACCATTACTGCCAGCATCTGATCCGGGCAGTACAGCAGCCTGGAATAGTACAAGAATAGACCTTCGGCCTCAATCCTGTCTGTGTCTGACCTGGAGTGGATGCTCTTCCAAACAACGACCACGCCGTAAGGATACAAAAAAAGAAAAAAGAAAATATTGGTAAATTAATTGGTAAAAATATATTTGAAATAGGTAACTTCTTGAGTGAAAACATTTTAAACAAAAATTTCTGGCTTTCTGTTTTTCTTAAAAAATTTCAAAAAATCGTTGCCCTCACCGCTTCAAAAAGCACTTTTTTATAATTTTTTGGAAAATATAAATAAAATTTACATGAAAAAATTAAGATAAATTTTTGGCGGATGCTGAATAAATTAGTAGAGGCACATGTAGTGATGTTACTATATTTTTAATGTACAAAAGGAGAACACACAACTTAACAGCCAAAGTTTATATTCAAACAAAATAAAATAAGTGAAAACAACATTCACAAGCAAAATGTTGCTCATTTTGAAAGCCTCATTGCCATGTAGCTGAAGTTTCAGCATTTTGCAGATATGAAAATAGCGCTAAATATAGTTATTATTATCAGCCAATCAATAATCTCTGCAATGCTCTTTGATCTTATCATTTAAAGGGCTTTGTATTTTTACCGAAAAAAAAACTTAAATCTATAGTTAACTTCCTATCCGTTGAAACTGGCCCTACTCTTTAAAAAGCAGTTAATTATTTAAATAATTCAATTAAATAAAACTAAAAAAATCACTGAACATTTCCTTTCGGTAGTCTTGACAAGTACTTATAAACGACAAAAACCTTAAATTTTAAATCTTAAATTCAAGTACACAAGCTCAGTGTGTGTCAAAGCAATTTATCGCTTGTGGGAGTGGAACTGAAACTGCTCTAGTTGTGTTAAACTGTACCAAATGTTCTAGAATCAAACTAAGCAAATATCAAAAATTCTAAATTTTCATGAACTGCGCTTTATGCCAAACATTTAAAAGTATTTATTTTGTTAAAATAGAAATATCGGCTTTTGTGTTTACTTGGCTTATCTTTAAATTGTCGTCAATACAGGATCAAAACTTATTTTCTGAATTTGGGATCTGCATAGGCGGGTGTTCTTGTTTTTATTTTTCGAGACATCAGTACTTCTTACATGAAAGTGCGCATCTGTTAATGCAATACGTTAAAGTTGCAACAACCGTGCAGCCGGAAGTGACGCTCCGGCAATTGACCAATCAAATTTTGCCACGTCACATGCAGGTGACTCTGACTTTGCATGTAAATACTTTCCGCTCCAGATATAACTTTTTTCAACACGCCCATTCATAAAAAAACTTTTATATTTAAAATATAACTTCGTACGACATGCTCAAGCGTAAAAAGTATAATTTTCAATTTTTTTGTGTTTTGTTGTTTGCAGATTATTTAGTGAAAGCCGAAAATATAAATCTTCTATAACTTTAAAAGAAAGCCTTGAAATAGAATTAAGAAAAAATTTTTGTAAGCAAAATGTTTAAACTTTAAAGCAAAAAATTACGGATAGAAGTCAAACTTGCTTGAATGTACTGTTTCCCAGCAAGGTAGGCAAATTAGAATCGTCCCTGAAGAGGTTAGAAGCATAAATTCAGGAAACCAGCTAATTCAATCAATGGAGTAAAACTACTCTTGTTTAGTTTTGTAAATATTCGCGCACTTGGTCTGCTTGTTTCAATCTAGGTCGCGTTTTCTTAACTTCTTTTTTCTCTACAAACTCGTTTAAAACGCGCATTCTTCTTTCGTCGATAGTAGTATACAATGGGTCAAATCTTAGCAATTGCGTCGGATTTGCGTCGGATCTGCGTCGGATTTGCGTCGGATCTGGTGGGGGATCCTAACCCTAGCTCTAGCTAAAACCACGAGTTCGATTTCCAGGCAGAGCAATAAAGTCGCGTTGAAACCTAACTTATGTCGCCCAACGAAGTTGCGAGTATGATTCCCAGTCAGAAACAAAAATCATTGAGTTGTTACATTGTTGTAATAATAATGTAATAATATGATTTTTTAATTTGTTTCAATGAATCAAGAGCGATTTTTGGTGACAGAACGTTTTTTTTTGCGGCGTTTGCAAAAGCTCTATGAAAAGTTTCTTGTTCTGATTTAAAGTTTAAAGTTTAATGTAACTACAAAATGTGATAACCAAAAATGTGCCTTTTCTTATGATAAATTAGGTGTTTGTTCGTTAGTAAACTAAGCATTAACAAAGGAAATCGTAAGAAAAGCTATGGTTTTTAAGAACGGGAGCGATCTTTTCTTCACTCTATAGATTAAAACGTTAGTTTTCTTGTTGGTTTTGGGAAAAGCTTGTAAACCTTATTTCATAAATACGACTGCTTTGTTTAAACAATCAACTTATAAAATATGCACCAAAAAGTAGTTTATGCAGCGTACTCGAGTGTCTGATTTCAAACGACTTTGTTGTCGCTTTTACTGTATTATTATAAAATTACTTGCGAGCAAGCAATAGTTAAAAACTCTGTATCTTTCACTCTAAAGCACAATTCTTTCGTAAATCTAAAGTAAAGCTTATCTTCAAGATTTACGATCACTTCTACTTTTACATAGTTTCACGAATGCTTAGTGTAAGTTTTTACAATGTTAACCTTTTTAAAACAGAAAATCGAGACATGATTGAAAACTTTTTTCTCAATACTTCAACTCGGTGTATACAATAAAGCACAAAAAGTTTAAGACTGTATGTTTTATTTACAAGTCAGAAAAATACAACTGATTTATTTTTCGCTAAACAAAAAGTGATCATTTAAATCAGGCATTACAGCGTTCTTGCTTTTGGTAGAAAAAGATGCAAGATATTGGCTGATTTCGCAAAGTTTCTTCTTTTCGACATCGCTTGCATTTTCAAGGCGAATGCATTCATAAGCGACAAGAGATTCCTTCATGGTTTCCACATACAAAAGAGGAGAAAACAAATTGATATATCTATAATATAGCTTCATTTTATCAGCCAATACTTCTTTTTGCGCTCTTTCAAACATAGCACGAACTGAACATTTGTTAGGGTCGGTTTCGGCAAGAAAAATTATGTAAGCTTTTCGAATTCCTTTGCTGTTTTGTTTTTCGAAGAGTAGCAGACATGTTTGAAAAGGTAGCAGTTTCAATAAAGCTTCGCGTAACTGAAGGTGATCGAAATACTGTTGCTTTTCCACTTCAACAAAGAAAGAAATCATTCCCAACTCGCTGTTTGTTTGAGGTTTCTTTTTGTATTTTCGCTTGGCCTTTGCTGCACAAAACACATTTCGAATCGAAGTAATGTCTGTTGCGTTGTACGTCGGAGAAGAAAGCGACTTCTTCTTTAACTTTGCTTTACCACTCGCAGACATTGGTGCGCTGTATGTTAGGAAAATGACTATTTCGACTCTAACGAATAATTATAAGAAATTTATTTATTTTTTTTTCTTATTCAACCTATTGTCTAATAGCAACTCTTTTAAGTTTCTTTTTTCGTCAATTACTTGCTGTTCACTTGAAACGTCTTGACAAGTTTGAACACGCCTGAAGATGTCAAAAACTCGTAAAATGTTTTTAACAAACAAGTGTTTTTTATCTTTGACTAAATGTAAATGATGTGTTTTAGTTTGTTGAAACAACCAATTATTTCTTCGAGAAACGGGTACACTCTAAGTTTTGAAATATTATTTTTTAGTAACCAAAACGTATGCTTTTGAAATAATATGCTAACAAATTTGAAAAAAAAAGATTTTATAAGCTTTTCAAAACTACGTAAAAATGATAAACAACGTCATGTTTAAGAAAAAGCAAAAAATTGGATGACTTTTTAACAAAAAAATAAGGTAATTATAGCTAAATACTTTAAAACATTAATTTTATTTGTTTTGATATCGTTATAACAAAATGGTTACATTTTCGTGTTAAATTTTACAATGTAAAGAACTTTTAGTTATGATTCGCAAAAAAATATTGGCAGTCCTGCAGCGAATTAAAACCAGGGTTGTAGAGTTGTTGTAGGAGTTTTTTTCGACTCCAACTCAGACTCCGTTGTTCAAAAATTTCCGGCTCCAGTACATCTAAAAACGAACCGACTTCGACATGTCTAAAAAGCAACTCCCTTCCGACTCCGACTTCTTCTTAAAACATGCGACTCCGGTGATTTCTACTCCACAATCCTTATTAAATTCGATTTTGTTGTGAACAAACTGACAAAATGTAAAATTGACCACAAGTTTTATCTTTGTCATTCTTAACCAAAACAGTGAATTGGAACTGAAAAACGTATAATTGAATAAACTCGAAAAATGTGTGACGCAAGTAATGGTTTTTCATCTGACACTGGAGTGCGCCACATCGTATGTCTTGATTAAAAATTTTTACTTTTTTGTAGACCTTTGATGTCTTAAGAAATAGTTTTATGATTATATACAAAGAATCGGTAGACGGTGGGGTTGTTTTAAATGTTGTCAGCAGCAAACTTTTCAAAGGTTTGGTATAAACAACGAAGATTTTTGCTTCCAAAATCAACTATTTTATAAAAACAGTAAAATTCGCTACAAAACGTAGTTCAGAGAATTTGTTTTTTGTAAATTATAACTTTTATCTGATATTTTACCTTGAGACAAATTTTTACTTATAAATCTTGATGTAAGAAAGTTTTACGTGTTAAATTTTTTGGTCTAAAAAGACGATAAGACAAGAGAATAATTTATTAAAATATACGGTGCAGCTAAAATCACACCTCTATGTTAACACGTCTGCACCTTTTAAAAATCCGAATCGTAGTTCTAGAATAACAAAGTATTGTTTTTTAAAACAAGACTCAAGTTCACTGACGCATATGCTGAAAACAAAGCGGGTTGACACCGTGTATTTTTCATCAGACATGATGTCGAGAATTTTGCCTGATATAAACTAGATGTTGAAAATTGTTTAAAAACGTTTTGTTTTCCTGATTTTTAAAAGTATAATGTTCTGTTATAAAATTAATTCAATAGGTCACAAGCTGAAAAGTTGTTGGAAAAGCGATATTGTTTTGCAAATTGACTGATTTTTTGTTATTTTTCGATCAAGAAGGTTTCAACTTTAAGAAATCTTTGCAATATTCGTAATGCTGACTGTTTTTCGTTTGCAGCGAAACGCAAAATTAGATGTGAAATCACGTATTGAACCAGTGCAATCTTAGACGTAATTCAACTTTGTAAAATAGGTTTTGAAGGGATTAAAAGATTTTCTTAACCAACTGTTCTTTTATTAAAACTTTTAACCACTATTTTCTTGTTTTCAAAGTCGAAAAATTATAAAAGTTTTACGTTGTGCTAAAGAGCGACTTCTTGACTTTTAACAAAATTTTTACTTGAAAAAAGTCACAATCAAACCGTTTTGAGGTTAGAAAAAACTTGAAGAATTTGCATCAATCGTTGTGCAACGTAAAAAAAATGCAAGTTTTTTGCATCAACAAGTCAGGCGGTTTAAAAATTGTGACAGACGCAATAGTTTTTTTGAGACGAGCCTAAACATTCTTGATTTGTTACTTTTCTGGAGGTAGTTTTCAAAAATAATCTTGGAATAAAAACGTCTTTACTTTGTTTGGTGAAGAGATAGTTTAAAAACAGATTAACCGGTGTTAAGAAAAAGCGAATTGTTTTGAAACAATTAATAATCTATTGCAGCGTGGTCCAACTACAGGCCCGCGAAACAATTTTGTGCGGCCCGCGGAACAATTTTGCACAATTCAAGTCTTGTCGATCATAAGTAGCGGCAATCTTCTATAACAGCGTGGTCCAACTACGGGCTCGCGGGCCGCATGCCGCATATCAATTTTGCACAAGTCTTGTCGATCAGAAGCAACAGCCGTAATTTTTTTTTGGAGAACGCTATGATTTTGCGCCAAAATAGGAATTTTGGAAACCGATTCCAAGTGAAGACCTTTTTTTTTTTTTTTAGAGAACACCTGATTTTGCAACGAAAATAGGAATTTTGCAGACCGATTCCAAGTGAAGACCTTTTTTTTTTTTTTTTAGAGAACACCTGATTTTGCAACGAAAATAGGAATTTTGCAGACCGATTCCAAGTGAAGACCTTTTTTTTTTTTTTTTAGAGAACACCTGATTTTGGAATTTTTAGCCGACTGAGGCCCGCAAACTCGAATAATTTTGAAAAGTGGCCCACAAGAGTGCAGAAGTTGGACCACCCTGATGTATTGTATCGCTTTTAAAAGAAAAATGGAGCGAAGTGCAAACTAAGAAATCTGAAACCGTGCAAAATAATGTTGAAACGCTTTTGCTTCTGTTTAAAAACAATTTTTATGTTTTAAACAATTCATACTCCCAAGCTTCGAGGTTTGAAAAAATTACAACGTTCACGAAAAACTTTAAGATTCGAATCAAAATTAAAAAATTAAATCCATGTTGCTTTTCCACAAAAATCTGCAGCTGACGTTCTGTTGCTGGTATGCAGATACAAATTAAAAAACGTTAAAGAACAGCAAAAAAAAATCCCGAATAAATCACAATTTTGTAGGAATCTGTCGGTTTTTTTGTGTTTGAAGAATTTAAAATAATGTAAATTTTTTATCTAAAAGTTTCAAAATATGAAACGGTAAGTTCACAATTGCAGACTTTTTAAAAGTTTTTGAAAGTATAAGCAATATAAAAATTTTTAATTTTCTTGCAAGTCCTATCCACAGTTGACGTTTTAAGAAACACGCTCACGGTTTTTCTTTTGGATATTTTGCAGCTTCCCGATTAAAAGCTATGCAGAATGTCAAACTTTGGTTGTCAAATAGATACGATTTAAATCTTTTACACCGTAGTTTTAAAAACTTAGCACAAATACCAATGTGAAAAATGTGTAAACGTATATTCATTGTCAATTTTTAAGATACTTTAATAGAAATAGCTTGTTTGAAATGCGTTTTCTACTTTGATGTTTCTCACTCGAAGAACAAAAACATGCCTTAAGCTCTTGTGCAATTACCGTTGTTTGACGCGGATTGTTTCGGACAAGTTTTGAGTGCACAACCAACAAGAATAGATGTCTTGTATACAGGTCCAGCAAAATATAATGTGTCCACAAGGCATGCAAACTGCGTTTTTTTTCCTTGTTTTTTACGTTTCATGCATTTGTCTTCTTTCTTTATGTCCAAAATAAGGTTAAGTAGCTCTTGGCAATTGGAGAAGTTGCAGTTATTTTTTTCCATTTGTTGCAAAAGAGCATAACGGATCTTGGTGTTTTCAATGCCTATGCTTTTTGCATATTTCACGTGAGGGTCAAGCAGCATCATTGCTTCTAATCTTTGACTTCTTTCCTCGGCTGCAACCGTGCTTTGCGTTTGATTGGTCAACATGGTACGTAGCTGGTTTGTTGCAGCGGATCGAATTGGATTTTCTATATTTGGTCGATGTAAACCTGGGTGTATTTGGCATACTTTTTCCACATATTTTACACCTTGTTTCTTTAGAACAAATTCCCACAAAAGAAACCACTTTGTATGCTCGTACCACGGGTTGTCACGCAGTTTCCAGTGAAATAATCGTCCTCCGCAATAGAAACAACTGACACGGTCACCAGAACCCATATAATAAAATCCTGCGTTAACCTGTTCATGCGGCGTTGGACTTTCCTGATCATACCCAAGAGTTGGGAAAGGTTCGCATACGATCTTCTTTGTCGCACATATGCGGTTTTTGCGGGTTTAAGCAGTGAAACATTTCAGCTTCTAACTCTCGAGAGATAGAATCTTGTGGCATATTTCAATGACGAAACCAAACCACGCTGTCTTATATACACCACTTCGTATGACGTCATGGATCGCATCATGTTTTGTAACCGTTGTCTAGGAGACTTTTTAATTGCTGACGTCTCTTTGCAGTAGAAGGAAAGCTACTCAAATCTTGTTACCGACAGCTGAAAGATTACTGACATGTCTTTACAGTAAAAGAACAGTTGAAAGTTTAGAACAACAGCTTTGACAAGATTACTGACATTTTTCAGCACAAGAACTAAACTCACAACTTCGTTGCTCAGCAAAAACTATATGTTCAACGTGACTTCGTCGCTCTGACTGGGAATCAAACTCGCAACTTCGTAGCTCAGCATAAGTTATATTTCAACGCGACTTCGTCGCTCTGCCTGGGAATCATACTCGCAACTTCGTAGCTCAGCATAAGTTATATTTCAACGCGACTTCGTCGCTTTGGGTGAGAATCAAACTCATTGCTCGACATAAGTTATGTTTCATAGCGACTTCGTTGCTCGACATAAATTATGTTTCAACGCGACTTCGCCGCTCTGACTGGGAATCATACTCGCAACTTCGTTGGGCGACATAAGTTATGTTTCATAGCGACTTTATTGCTCTGCCTGGGAATCATACTCGCAATCGAAGTTGCGAGTATGATTCCCAGGCAGAGCAATAAAGTCGCTATGAAATGAAATCCCCACCAGCATAAGTTAGGTTTGAAATCGCTATGAAATCCCCACCAGCATAAGTTAGGTTTCATAGCGACTTCGTCGCTCTGCCTGGGAACCATACTCACAACTTCGTTACTCGACATAAGTTAGGTTTCAACGCGACTTCGTCGCTCTGCCTGGGAATCGAACTCGTGGTTTTAGCTAGAGCTAGGGTTAGGATCCCCCACCAGATCCGACGCAAATCCGACGCAAATCCGACGCAAATCCGACGAAATTCCGACGCAAATCCGACGCAAATCCGACGCAAATCCGACGCAATTGCTAAGATTTGACCCATTGTATACTACTGTCGATAAATTGAAGATAAATCGGTAATTGGTTACCGTTATAGTCTCACTGAGATATGCAACTTTAAAAGCATTTTTTGAGGTCATGCAGTGGTTTTGGAATGTGAGTGATAACTTCTATTTGAATAAGAACTGTTAGTTGTTTTAATTTGTTCTAATCTAAATTTGGGCTGCGTTGAAAACAATTTTCATAAGTTGGTTATTCTTAATTTCATATGGTCGTGTTTTTTACGTTTTTTGCCTTTGTTTAGAATTACGGAATAACGCTTCAACAGATTTCAAATCAAACTTGGATTGAGCGTTCTCGTCAATTAGTCTACACAATTTAGCTATTAGAAAAGAAAACAGATTAAATCAAATCAATATTGAAAAAAAATGCCAGTTAGATAAAATTAAAATTTGGTCTTACCTAATATGTTTTTTAGACAAGTTTATAGTTACAAGCTAAAATCAACAATTACAAAACTTTTAATAGTGAACAGTAGCTGTGTTTTACCTCTCAGTAAATTATGAAATTGTTTATTCACAAAGATTTACTTTTATTTGCAAAATCGGCCGCACAAAGTTTTTAAAAGTCATAGTTTTTAGTTATTTTATATGAACCATTACAATACTTGACTACTTGAGTATCAGTATCAGTATCTTTTATTTCTGCTCCGCCACAATAAAAACAGAAAGAAATAAACAAATAGGACTATAGCAGAAGAGTTAAATGGAAGTGCATAAATTTTCATTTAGTTTACAAAGGTTTGAGCCGGAAATTGATAAAATTACAAATCAAGGTTAGTCAAAAAAAGTTGAATGCTTTTACAGATTTACTCATAAATATTACTACTGTATTACTTTTGATTAAGTTGGCAAAAATAAAACCATTTGTTCAATAACATGGCCCAATTACAATCCGAACTAACATACTCTAAGCTGATACATCCTAACACCGGAAGAGACTTGTTTGTTTCAACTCCTATTACACAGAATATTATTGATTCCGCTTCTAAGTACCAAGCTAAGTCATCTGACATTTTTGTGTGTGCCTATCCCAAATGTGGCACGACATGGTCGCAAAATATTGTTTGGTTGATTGTTCACAATGGAGAATCATTCCAAGGTAACATGAGAAAATCAATTCCAATGTTGGAATTCGATGGTTGTGAATTTACGGAAGCAATCGATGATTCCGTTTATCCTCGTATCATCAAAACTCATTTTCCTTATTCTATGACTCCTCAGAATCCTAATGCCAAATATATCTACATCACCAGAAATCCCAAAGATGCTCTTGTATCATATTATTATCACGTTAAAGGAGTTCCACAATTCTATTGCAGCCCTGACGTCACAATCAACGACGTGTTTAATTTGTTTATATCGGGCAAAATCGAGTTTAATTCGTATTTTGATCACGTGGTTGAATGGTATTCGAAACGCAATGAAGCAAACGTATTGTTCTTACTTTATGAAGATTTGAAACGGGATATAAAATCAAATGTGATAAAGATTGCAAGGTTTTTGGGATCTGATTATGAGGAGAAGTTGTTGGCGAACAATGAAGAAGTTCTAGGAAGAGTTTTGGAGAAAAGCAGTTTTGAATCAATGCGACAGCAACCAAACAAATGGGTAAGTAGAAAGTAAAAATCTCTCTGATAACTTTTGTTATAATGTTTATTCTTCAATATTTTTCGTAGCTAAACGTTTTCAGTAAAAACTGATAGAAACTTCTAAAACCAATTTGCAAAGTCAACCATTGGGACATGCTTTCTTGACCACTTTCGATTTATTCGAGAGCTTCTATAGGTGGTAGGCTGAAGAATAATAAAAGTGCTTATTGCTTTTTTTGGCTTGAATTCAAAAGGTTGATTTTGATGACCAATAACAATAACACTTTGATTTTTGACAAAAAAGATAAAGTAATGATTTGTTAATTGTTAAACCAGAGTTGTAAATGGGATCGGACTTTTCGGGTCGGGTTCGGCTTCGAGCTGGGTTTGGGCCGGGTTTCAGGCTTAAGTTATTAGAAAAATTCGGGCTTATTTTGGGCTTTATTTTGCATTATTGTTGAAATCAGCCAAATTGACAGCAACATGGTCCAAGGGAGCTCCAAGAACTTCATCAACTGCACTTTCTAGAAAAGGTTCAACTGCACCAAAAGTAAAAATCTTTATTCCAAATCAAACTTAAAATGCAAATCTAATGATTAAAGGCACAGCTAACATACAACACAGTTGGCAAACTAAATTAAGTGATGGCTCTTCCCGGCAACCAAAACAACAAGTCAACTTAATTCAAAGCAATAACCAAAAAAGAATCAAATTTTAACGTCAAGCCAAATGCATCAAACAAAAAATGTAATAAAAGCGCGGACTATTGTAACATAAGTCAAAGGCCGGCATGAGATCGAGTTCGATTCCAATAAAGGTATGATTTAGATTGGCAATTCTTCAACAATTGTAATATCATTATTCAAGCGCTCATTGCGATATCATCATTTAAACTTTCATTAAGTAGCTAAAACCATCAAGCAGAAAGCAAATTACTATTTGAAATATTGGAGCGCACAGTATCTGTACTCGAGTTAGTCCCAAACATTGAGATTTTCTTATGGGCAACTGGAACGTCACTTCACTCAATGGAAAAGAACAGAAATTGGTTTGGGAGACAGAGCAGTATCATCTTGGTATTGTCGAAACTTTCTCTACCAAGTGTTGTGACTCTAATACTGTTGAGTTAAATGAAGGCTGGAAACTTTTCTACTCAGGTGTAGATGTAACCATATCTGCTCAGGCAGGGAGGCATTTTTGTAAGCCCTCACCTGGTTCACTGTGTCACTGATTGGATTCTACTCGTAGGAAGGGTTTTTACCTTAAGCTTAGGGTACAGTTGCGGTTACTACGCATTTTGCAGGTGTACGCACCAAAGGCTGAAGCGCAGTACCAGCCCTTCATAGATGAAGTAGGTGTAGCTTTACAGAAAGTAACATCTTTAGAATCCTACTGGGTGATTTCAATGCACACGTGGGTACTGACGTCAAGACTGAAAGGATGCTATCAGAAGACAAGAAGACTCTGACATTAACAGAAACAGAAGGTGTTTGGCACAGTTTTGTGCCACCAACAGGCTGTACATAATAAATACCTTTATTTGGCACAAAAGTATTCACAAATACATGTGGTACAGAAATACGCTGGGACAGCGTTCTATCATTGCTTTCTATATTGTCTCAACAGACTTGTTTTGTTCTGTGGTCAACGTTGGCGTTAAAAGAGGAGCTGAACTGTCTACTGACCATCACCTAGTTGTCTGCATTCTGAGAGGCCTTAACTATCCACGAGCAACGAAACGATTTAAAACATGAAGAGCATACGAAGTAAAATGGGAGTTACCAGCCGACAAAAAGGGTGAGACATACTTTTGTAAGCAAAGTTGCTTCCCTGTTCGGAGAACTCTCTGACTTTAGACGTTGAGACTGAGTAGGATTTATTTAAATCACCAGTTATTACATCTGCAGCTGCTAGTTGTGACTGCAAGGGTGTGGGAAGTCAAACGGATACTGAAAAAAAACTGCTTGGTGGAACTAAGAAGTTGAAAAACTATCCGTGCATAGAAAGCTGATTTTAGAGCTTGGTTAACAAACAAGTGTTCTGAGCAGCTTCGATTGTGATACTCCACAGCACATATGACTGCCATCACTATTGTAAAACAGTCTAAAGAAAAGTCTTGGGAAGGATTTGGACAAAAGTTGGATACAGACTACAGATCAGCTAACAAAGTATTTTGGCAAACCATACGTCGTTTGCTCGGCAAACGAACATCTATTGCCACCATTATCGAGGATGCTAATAGTGTGCTTCTAAAGCATAAAAAGGGCATTCTAAATTGTTGGAGAGAATACTTTTGTAGGCTTTTGAATCCAATAACAGTCCAACATTTGGAAACAACCAAAGAACAAATTGGTGAAGAAATTTATCGAACCGAAGCAAAGGTCAAAACAGCAATCCAATCTTTGAAAGCTGGGAAGGACCCTGGTGAAAATGATATTTGACTTAAAATGTTAAAGGCCATAAACAGCTTTGGGGTTCGTTGGCTGACTCGTGTGTGCGAAGAAACTTGGAAAGCTGGTGAGGTACCAAAGCAATGGGAGACCAGTGTGACCTATTTACAAAGAGAGAAGAAGAAGAAGTGCATTAACTACAGGGGCATTTCTTTGTCAAGTCTTCCTGGAAAGGTCTATGCAAAGTGCTTCGAAAAGAGATGGCTTAAAACAGTCGAACCTCAACTTCTGATGCACAATGCGGATTTTATCATGGCAGATCCACCATGGACCAGATCTTTGCCCTTCAGCAAGTTTTTGAGAAATTGTGGAAATATGCCAAAAAGTTGTATACATATTTTTGTAGACCTTGAAAAAGCATATGATCGTGTTTTAAGAGACAAACTGTGACAGTACTGCTGGAGTATGACGTGACAGGTCAGCTTTTAGTGTCAGTGTGTAGGCTTGAACACAAAACCTTTTAGTGTCGCTGTTGGACTATGACAGAACTGTGTTCTTTCTCCCTCCTGTTCACAATATACATGGATAAGATAGACAGAGACAGTTCCTCCAGTAGTGGTGTCACATTTGGGGAGTGTAATGTTCAGCGCCTGTTGTTTGCAGATGACCTTGCATTGTTAAGCTCGAACGAAATTGATCTCCAATATGCACTTCATTGGTTTTTTGATGCATGCTTGGAAGCTGGATGAAAATTAATTCTAAGATTATGTGTATGTCAAGACAGCCTGTCCAGTGTTTTTTCCAAAGAAATGGAGTAACTCTCCAGTAGACGGAGACGTTTAAGTATCTTGGAGTCACATTTTCAAGTGATAGTAGACAGGACAACAAACCGGATACTCGTATTAGAAAAGCAAGTGCAGTAATGCACCAGCTTTGCCGATCGGTTGTACTGAAACGAAAGCTGTGTACAAAAGCAGAGCTTTCTTGTTTCTGATCGGTTTTTCTTTCTATCTTATGTTTATGATTGTTGGGTAATGACCGAAAGAGTGAGATCCCGAATAGAGGCGGCCAAAATGTTTTTTTTGCCAAAAGTCAGAGGTTTATCCTTACTTGACAACATTAAAAGCATTTACATTCGTCAATTTCTCAACATCAAACCGCTGCTACTCCGCATAGAACGATCGCAACTGCGCTGGTATGGCCATGTGACACGAATGTTCCACGAGCAAACAACAAAGCAGCTAATGGATGCTCTTTCAAGTACGTAGTAAAAGGCTTAAAGGGAAACTCAGATCTCGCGGCGGAATTATGTTGAAGACTTGGCCTGGTTGCGTGTTGGAATGTCACCCGAGGAATTGCTGCTGGTTGTTGGAGATCGGGATGCTTGGAGATCCCAACTCTAGCTGCTGCCCCTGCAACCCAAAAATGACAAGCGGACAAAGGGAAATACACTGAACTAATTCAATGCTTTTTCCAAAATGATGATGATGAGTATTTGTATTAGTATGATGTAAATGAAGTCATTTTTTAAACAAAGACTTGTTTATACTATTGCCCTGTTTAAAATTGAAACAATAAAAGTCAAATTCTGTTTCATTTTGTCTGGTTTCAAAACAAGAAACAAAAGGACACAAGACAGACTTGTTTACACAGCAGCTGCTGAAAAACAATAAAATTTTAACTTCGTCTTGCAGTCTATTGTCTACATTAAAAACATTTGATTGCATTAAGACATACGTGTTAGTTTAAGATTTTCTCACATTTTAACACAATAACTCCATTTACAGTACTAAATGAGAGAGAGGAAAGGATTTTTTAATGATCAAATTCGTGCAGTTTGGACACGTGGTTTTAAAGTAGTAAAAAGAAAACTAAATTTGAAATCTAAGTCAAAATTACTCTTTTACAACAATCAAGAAATTTTGCAACGTCTGGCAGTATTGAAGTTGCTAGATAAAGCTGTTTTAAAATTAGGAAGATAAAACCATACCTAAAACTTATTTGTTGATTTTAAAATAATCCAAGTAAACAATAAAAGAGAAGAGGAAAAAATTGAAAGTACTTTTGAAACAATATCAAAAGTCAATTAGCAAAAAAGTTTTGAAGCAACAAGCTCGAGTTTCGCAATTATTTGTGGTTATCAGCGAGGCATAATCCATTGTTATTCATAATAAAACTAAAAAAGTGTTACCATTTAAAATAAATTAAAATTTTCTTATTGGCTCATATTGCGGATTTGTCGCGACTTTACCGGAGACTTTTCCGCATGTGGACTAACAATGTCGCAATGCCAAGCTTTTTTGTCACCTTTTTTATTGTTGAATCCACTGAAATAATTAACTCTTCATTAAAAAAGGATTGATTTTACAATTATGTTATTGTTTTGTATTTGTTGAGCGTTTAGTCAGATTAGATTCTACAAAATCATTTAAGCTGTTTGTTCAACTAATTTATTCGCTAAACATTAAACATAAAATTGAATCCTGACCCGATTCAGGATTTAAAAAAATTTGGGTTCGGGCTGGGTTCGGGGTTGTGTTTTTGAGTTCGGGTCGGGTTCAAGTCTAAAAATTGGGCCTGATTACAATCTGTGTTATACAGCTGCCAATTCTTCTTTGCAAAATAGGTCATCGACTTTTTTCTTCACAACACCGTGCAGTTGTAAACTTGTAAAATGCCGACAAAGGACGCTTTATGATTAATAAAGATTAATAATACATATTGTTACAGAATCAGGTTTTTACAGCATTGCTCAAAACACTCTCTTCGCTTGTCACACTGCTGAGGCAACTTGCGGGATCAGGATGGGGTGCTAGTGGCACACGCAGCTTCCCTATTAGTTGAGTACTGAGCACCGGTCTGGTGCGTAGCGCATACACTCACACTCTTGACCCTGACAATATACCGCATGGTCTTTCAAGTGGGTCCTCAGATACTCGCCAGGAGAGATTATTATCTAGACCAGGGCTTCTCAACCTTTTTTGTTCTGCGACCCCATTTTAAAAAATAAATTTTTTGTGACCTCAATATGTGTGGACTAAATTTACGTTAATCTTTTTCAATGGAAAACCACGAATCTGCATGAAAAAATAACAAGAAATGAAAACAATAACCTAAAGCGAATTAACAAAAATACAAAAGCCAGGTTTTCTCTAAAAAAAAACAAAAAACAAAAAAGTCTTCATTCTAATTCTAGCTTTATTTCATCGATCAAATGCCTTAAATGCTTACTAATCTTAGGCAAAAATTGTGTAATGACACTTTACCTTTTCTAGTTTTTGATAGTCAATAAATATTGAAAAAAGCCAATTTCAAAAGGACAAAAAGCTAATTTGTTTCGCGATCCCAAAAATTTTTTAAGTGACCCATATAGGGTTGCGACCCACAGTTTGAGAAGCCCTGATCTAGACAAACTTTTCTATCTCTAAGGAAACTACTAAACGACCTTCCCGAACTAGGCATTCCGCGCTTCCCAGTGGACAAATCGTAGATGAAACACGGAGTCTTGCGAGATTACATCCAGAGTTCGTCTTTTCAATTTTATGATCAGTATTAAGCCTGGTGGAATGGACTTGCCCCAAACAGCTTGAGTTAAGATTAATCGCCAGGGGACTGATGTTACGCAATTTCATTTGTTCATGCACAAATGGGGTATGGCTCCTTCAACAAATTGCGAGTGCGTCGCCACTGAACAAACTGCAGCCACGTCGTAGCAACGCGCCCCGCGCCTTGGGTATCACATGACAACTGAGATAAAGATAGCTCCGTCAAAGTACTTCATGTGATTTTCCGCAGTAGCCCAATGTTGCTTTGAAGCAACAAACTAAACATTCAATAAACGGCCTATGTGGCGAAATGTTGCTTTGAAGCAATTACAATCATTGAAAAATTGATTTATCTTTATAAAATATTTTTTTAAACATTTTTTAACATTTTTGTACTCTTTAAAACTGGTTATTACAATAAAAATTTTTTCAACTCAAAATGTAAGCCTAAATGTGTGTTATAATTGCTTTTTGTAAGTAAGCTAAATTCGAATATCTTGCCGTGGCATTGTGAAGGCAATGCAAATAAACAAAATTCGAAATGGCCAAGCAAGTGAAGCATTGCGATCTTTGCATTATTTTATTATCATGAAATGAGAAAAAGTTAAATAGCAAACTAAATTTATTTTAATCTTAAATAAAAGTAACTTAACCAAGTCTCGAAGTTGTACAAATTTCATACTCAATATTGATAATGATATTTTTAATACCTTTGTCCATAGGCTTGGATATTACAACATGCTTATTCTTATTCAGAACAGAACATAACAGAATTTATTGTTTTGCCCGAAAATAAACACATAATCCACGTCAACACAGAACTGTTCAGGCCAGGAAGCATCGAAAAACCCTAAGATTTTTAAGTCAAGATGTTCCCTGTTTATTCATAAGCTGTACTTTTGAGAATTTTAAAAAATAAAACTTTAATTGATGTTTTTACTTATTGTTTTACAGGTTTCTATCAAACGACTCAATGACCTGCCTTTTATTAGGAAAGGAGAGGTCGGAGATTGGAAGAATCATCTTTCTCAGGAGCAATCGTTGATCATCGATCGGTTGCTTGAAGAGAAAGGAAGAGAAAGCGGAATCAATAAACTCTGGGAGGATTATCCGGAAGTTAAAATTTAGAAAGATGTTTTAGAAAAATCATTGGAGTTGTATTTTGAAAATTTAACTCAAAATACAAAACCAAATCTAAAAAATTAAAAAATAATTAATTCAATAAAAGTTTTAGCCAAAACTATGTTACATTTTGATTGATGGTAAAAGTTTAACACCTACTAGTTGTTTAAAATAAATTTAATTCACTAATTCAGTTCAATATCAGTTTGTTACACAATATATTAAATCATTTCAGTTTTTTTTATTTCTGCCTCATGACAAAGTAAAATTAGAACATATTACAATCATTTAGCAGTATTTATATAGATAAAAAATAATATTGTAGTCATAAAGTTGATCGAAATTTATGGAAAGTGTTTTCTTTGACTCATAACGCCAAAAACTACCAGCCATAATTTCTCCTTTCAAAAAAATACTTTACAATTTTTAAAGAATATTTGTTGCAATTTTAATTGATGGTGATCTGAACTATGGAAAAAGTTTAAAACTGACACAAAAAATCATGGGCCTACATTTTGCATATCGCGCTAAAGTAGAATGGGAAGAAATAAAAAGAATTTTTTGCGAATCTTCAAAATCACAACAATTGTGGTTCATAGGTTACTCTTTAATTGAACTTGGAAATCTAAATTAGGATTTTTGTGAAATATAATTATATTGTGTTTAATTATTTGCAAAAATAAAGCAAGAATTATAAAAAGTTTGTTTTACCAACTTGCACCATCATAGCCAAGAAAACAGGAGCGCCGTATTTCTGGCGAATACGATCGGTATTGCAGCACTTCAATTACTACTCTGCTTGGCAATCTCAGCCAGCAGTTTTAAATTTCAGTCATATCTCGAAATAAAAAACTTGAAAAACAAAACAAAAAATTTTCAACCAGACAACAATATTTTGGCATCTCCAAAAGCAGGTCGGCGTGGATTAAAGACTTGTTTACGTTGTCTTGCCAGTTAGAACGTAGGTAGAAATGATAATGACTGCCACTGTTTGATACCTAGAACATGTGCTGGGCGTTTATATTTTTCTTTGTCAAGTTTCGTTTTGCGATTGTAGAAATTTCAATGAATAAACAAACCTACACAATCGCACGTGGGGTGTAAAAGAGCATTAAATCAGCAGCTCACGCAAAAAATTTTGTTTGTTGAAAAGCAAAAATTTAAGCGTATAATATTATTCATAAATTACTTTACAAGAACATCGGAAACATGATTTACTTATATCTTATTAAACTAAATATAAAGTTTAAAAAATACGCTTGCTAATAAAAATATTTTACTATAACTGGATTGAATTAATCCTTTTAATTGAAAAGCACAACTTCAGGAAATTACATAAATCACTCATTCTATTCAACTCAACAGTGACTACCTTACTAAAAAACGAGAGAGAGATGTCTGTCAGCTGAACGCTAATTTATGGTCTTTACAAACAGATTTTGGCTGTTGTCTTTGCTAAACAGTTTCTATTTTAAATTTATCATGTTTCTGATGCCCTAAAGAGAAAGCCACAAAAAGTTAGACTATGCTTTTATTTTGGTATAAGCTTAAACGAAACTTTGTTTATTTTATTGAGTTCTTGTGGAACCTAAGCTTTGTTATGTTCAAGCTTGCTTAACAGAGTTAATTTCTGATCAAAAATAAAAATTATTAAGTTTGGATCTGCACCAGCTAGATGAGCAGTTTGATAAGGTTCTATAAGTTTTTATTTCTCCAGTACAAAGGCTAAAATTGTTAGTTATCCAAAATATGCATGAATATAACACCAAAAAAACAAATCAGAAAAAGATTTACTTTATTGATTAAAATTTTATTGATAAGATATCGCATTTAGTTAAATAAAAGTAAAGTCAAGGTCTAAACTGAATTTTAGAGGATTGAGCGCCAGCGCCGAAAAGAACTTTTAAATGAAGGTTAAAGCTCTTTAGCCGCTTACTCTGAAACAGACTTATCGAACCAAACTACTGTTAGTATCATTGTTTTAAAAAATCATTAATATGTTTGCTTTTTTTATACCCTCCTATATCTCTAGAGTAGGGCTGGGAAAGCTTTCTAGCTCGAGAGTCGGATTTAGAAGTTAATTTTGATCGCGAGCCGCACTAAGTTTTACAACATAAACTTTGGTTTGTAGTACTATTCTAAGAGGTGAAAATAAAATTAGTTATTGAGTTAAATTGAAGGAATAAATCTTTCAAAATGGACCATGATTAGGGCATTGAGAATCAAAATATTGGTTTTTAGCTCATAAATAACTGATTTCTTAAAAGCAATTACAAAAAGTTGTTTTACTGTTTTATTAGAACCACATTAATTGACTAAAATTTTATGGCAATAGCGAAGAGCAACGCGGCAGCGATGACTCAATTTGCTTCTATTATAATTTTCTAGTGAGAAGTGGATTCTATTTTCTAAGTTACATAACCAATTTTCTATTTTATCATATCATTGTATTTGTATAAATTGCGTTGTCCAAATGTTAGATCTATATAATAATTAAATTAAGAATTCTTGTTCGCTCCAATTTGGTTTTCGGTTTTTATCTAGAAGCTTTTGGCCGATTTATATGACTAGCTTGCAGTTTACTTTAATTTCATTCCAGCTAAGTAGTCAGTCTAGATAGTGATGCAAGCCTATAGTGAGATAGAATTGTTTAAAGAAGCTATTACGTATTAGCTATCGGGGTGGTAATTTACTCTTATAGTGGGTCAGTAAAGTTGTCGAGTGATTATTCGCAGTTGTTGAAAATTGCTTTGAAATTTGGTAAAGCTTGACAGTCAAGTTTTACAAGAGTTAATTAAGTTCGTTCAATTTTATAAATAATATGTTCTTTACAGTCAGAAACCGTGGTTTCATTCTTTCTTTTGAAAGAAGTTTTATTAAAATTTGATTTGTACTTAGCCGGAACTAACTTTATTAAGAACTTCAGTCTTGCGGCAAATTATTTCTAGAGTCGTCATAAATAAAAACAGCTTTGCTTCAGAGCAGGGGTCATTTAGTTCAACTCGTCCTTTTGGATTCTCGAGTAAAGTTGTGACAATTCGTTTCACCCATAGCCGGTGCATGGATTCGGGGGGTTCGCATGGGTTCGCGCAAACCGGCTCTTGCCATTTCAGCATGTTCAGCAAACCAGCTCTTCATTTAACGTAATCTATGTATCTCTATATCTCTGTATAATGAGGGAACCCTTCTGTTAGTAATTTTATATATACAAAAGAGAACCAGTACTTAAGATTTTGAATCCCAACACTGCTCATAGCCGATTGAGGTAGAGACCTGTTTTTAGAGATCACAATTTTTTTATTCATCATTTTATTTCGTCTTTAAAATTATCCTCTTGAGTCGAAGAAAAGCGTCAGAGGCGCTACACATAGGGTAAGCAATTACTTCGAACTGCTTCAAGACTTGCCAAAATATTGCTGTCTGTTTGAATTTTTACTTTATTTTATTTGGTTTTTTAGTTTTACAAAGATATAATTGAAATTTAGAACTGCTTGCTAAGACCGTCAAGCTGGGCAAAGTGCCGTAAAGTTTTTTTCCTAAGGACATGACAAAATCTTTCAAGTTGGTTTTGAACCGAGACACCAAGACCATATCAATCATAATCACGGCACTCTAACCACTCGACCACACCACCAACTTTTTTGAGTCGAAAATCAAAAAAATCAAGACAAATTTAAACAAAGACCTTTTTTTGGTCTTCATCCTAAATTTGAAATAAAATTTCTTCTCATTTTTGTAAAATACTAGAAAATCATGATTCGGGCAAACCTCATAAAATTTAAGCAAAACTGTATTGGCTACCAACATTTTTTGGCTGGTACGCCTATGATTTCACCCTTCATGGAGGCGAAAACCCAAAAAAAGCTTTTATTTTACTTTTTTACACAGTTTATATTGCATGTTTAGTGGGTCGGTTGAAAAGGCTTAGCGGGCCGGATTTGGGCATGAACTACGGAACAGCAAGCGAAGGGAAAGAGAGGCCCATTTCTTCCTTTATCCCCGCTTTCGGCACCCGTGCTCATTTGACCTATTGAGTCTTTTACAAACGTCACACTCGAAAACTATTAACAATCTGAACATCTATGCATATATCCTGTATTGTGAGGGCTCAGATGCACAGCCCATTATTCTTAAAACTATCATCATTAAACTGATGAAAAAGTGCTTGTACATCTGCTTTGAGAATATCATGTGCAAGCAAACTGATGGAGTTGCGATAGGTTTACTGCTAAACCAAGCCCTAGCAAGCTGCTTTGCTGGTTTTCATAAAGAAAAAGTTCTCTCTCAAATACCTACGCCTTGAACCTATTTTAGTTATGTCGATAATACAGTGAATTTGTCATTTTTAAGAATAATAAAGAGTCAAATCACACTCTAGTTGAAAAGTATGGAGTATATTAAACAACCTTACTGGTAGATCACGACACTCTGTTTCGTCTCAGCCGATGCCATTATATCTCAGCCAGTCAGAAATAGGAGATAGAGACTGTTGACCGCAAGTCACTTCGACTTGTTTGTCTGACCTTTGGAGAATTACAATACCATACCCAGTGAATATCTCTGAGAATTTTCACAGAGAGAATTTAGTGCTGCCGTTAAACACTTAAAACCATGTAAAGCTCCGGGCCCTGATTCCATTTGCCCAGAGATGAATCTGCCTTGAAGTTCTGGTTACGTGACTTCCTTTCTTACTTCATGCACCGACGCAAAATTTTCAAGATCTGGAGAAGAGCGCTTGTGTTCGCGATTCCAAAGCTGATAAAGCCCATGGGTGACCCAAAGACTTATCGACCAATATCTCTGCTCTGTGTCTCCTACAAGATTCTCGAGAGGCTTATCTACGCCTGCGTCTAGCCAATTATTGATCCACTGCTCTCTAAATAGTAGGCTGGGTTTCGATATGGGAAGTCTACAGCTGTAGATCAATTTGTTCTGCTGACCCAGAAAATCGAGAATGAGTTCGAGGCTAAGAAGAAGGCCAGCTGCGCTGTCTCTTGTCTACTCAACAACTGAGTACTATGCACCAGTTTGGTGTCGCAGCACTCACAATCGCCTCACAGACAGTGTCTTAAATTACGCGTTGCGCATAGTCACTGGATGCCTGCGTCCCACTCCAACGGACCATTCACCCATACCTTCAGGCATTCAGCCAGTTGAGTTTCGCCGACTAGGAGTGACACTCTTCTTGGCTAGTTGTATATCTCTGGACCCTGATCATATCTTATATGCTCTTTTAAGTAGGTCCTCAGATGCTCACCAAGTGAGATTAAAATCTAGACGCCTGTTTGTGCCAACTGGGCAAAATCTTTTAAACAATCTTGCTTAATTTTTGAGTGGACAAATTATAGATTGAACATGGAATACTGCAAGAATACATCCAGGCTCCGTGTTTTCATTTCCAGGACAGTAACCAGGCTTGTTGGAATGAGCTTTCCCGGAACAGCTTGGGTTAAACTCATTTCCTGCGAACCGTGTTTGGCGATTCCATTCGTCCATGCACAAATGAAGTCTCGCTCCTTCACAAGTGTTTCAAACCCGGTTTTACCCAAACCCAAAACCCGGTTTTTACTGCTATTTTTCACCACCCGAAACCCGGGTTTTGTAAAGTAATAAACCCAATTTTTGAGTTTGTCTCAGTTTGCTTTATTCTTGGAGAGTGAACACAAAAAACTATTTCAGCCCATGAAGAGATCCGATCTCAAACTGTGGAAAAGGAAATGAGTCTTTTTTGGGGAAACAAAAAAAGACCTGATAATCTAGAAAAACTGTACCGTGCCTTACTTACAATCAAGCCTAAGTCAATAGAGCCAGAGGGGGCATTTTCAACGATGGGGCTATTTATCACAAAATTGAGAAACAGATTGAACGATGATAGTATCGACGCTTTGACTTTCATACGTCAGTATTACAAAAATCAATAAAAGCTGGATATAAAGTTGGACATTCAGAAAAAAACGTTTGTAAATTATGTATTTTAAAATGAATCTGAGTGATTAACCTACAAAATTACATTTATTTCAAAACCCGAAAAAACACGATTTTTTTCGGCTTTTTTTTCAGGTACCCAAAATCCGGGTTTTAAATTTTTGTACCGAATTAAAAACACTGCTTTTCACCGAATTGGAGTGCGGCGGCTTTGTACAAACCAAGGACCACGTTTTAATAGCGTGCCCCATACATAGGGCACCACATGGAGCACGAGGTCTGACGTTTATGGATGAAGAAACTCGATGCTGCCTTTACACCATTACTGCCAGCATCTGATCCGGGCAGTACAGCAGCCTGGGATAGTACAAGAATGAACCTTCGGCCCCAGTCCTGTCTGTGTCTGACCTGGAGTGGATGCTCTTCCAAACAACGACTACGCCGTAAGGATACAAAAAAAAGAAAATATTAGTAAATTGATAGAAATATATTTGAAATACGTAACTTCTTGAGTGAAAACATTTAAAACAAAAATTTCCGGCTTTCTGTTCAGTTTTCCTAAAAACTTTAAAAAATCATTGCCCCCCACCGCTTCAAACCGCACTTTTTTCATAATTTTTTGAAAAGTATAAATAAACTTTACGTAAAAAAATTAAGATAAATTTTTGGCGGATGCTGAATAAATCCGTAAAGGCACACACAGTCGGGTTACCACAATTTTAAAGTAGTAGGGTTACCATATTTTCAACGCATAAAAGAGAGAACAAACAACTTAACAGCCAATGGTAATAATCAAACAAAATAAAATAAGTAAAAACAACATTTACAAGCAAAATGTTGCTCATTTGGAAAGTCTCATTGCCATGTAGCTGAAGTTTCAGCATTTTGCAGATATGAAAATAGCGCTAAATATAGTTATTATTATCAGCCAATCAATAATTGCTGCAATGGCCTTTGATCTTAATATTTGAAGAGCTTTGTATTTTGACCGAAAAAAGAACTTAAATCAGTGATGGGATTCAGGGGGTTCGCACGGGTTCGCGCGAACCCGTTCTTGGAATTTTGGCACGTTTAGCGAACCCGTTCTTGGAATTTCAGCACGTTTAGCGAACCCAGTTTTAACTTTATGTAATCTATGTATTTTAATATGTCTGTGTTTAATGTAACAGTTTCAATCTGCTGCAGATGTTTTTTCAGAGTGTAAAGAACGATTCTGAGTCAAGACCTTTTTTTTTTTTTTTTAGAGAACACCCTAAGTTTGGGAGAAAAATAGGGAAATTAGAGATGAAATCAAAGTGAAGACCTTTTTTTTTTTCTTTAATAGAGAATACCTTAGTTTTGGGAGAAAAATAGGGAAATTAGAGATGAAATCAAAGTGAAGACCTTTTTTTTTTTTTTAGAGAACACCCTAATTAGCGAGTTCGATACAAAAGAGAACCTGTTCTTAAAATTTTGAATCCCATCACTGACTTAAATGTATAATTAATTTCCTATCCATTGAAACCGGGCCTACTCCTTAGAAAGTAGTTAATTATTTAAATGATTCAATTAAACAAAACCAAAAAAATCACTGAGCATTTCCTTTTTCGATAGTCTTGACAAGTAGCCTACGTATAAACAACAAATCCTTAAATTTTTAATCTTAAATTCAATTAAACAAGCTCAGTGTGTGTCAAAGCAATTTATCGCTTGTGGAAGTGGAAGTTAAACTGCTCTACCAATGTTTTAGAATCAAACCAAACAAAAATAAAAAATTCTAAATTTTCATAAACTGCGTTTTATGCCAAACAATTAAAAGTATTTATTTTGTTGAAATAGAAACATCGGCCTTTGCGTTTACTTGGCTTATTTTAAATCGTCGTCAATACAGAAACGGAACCCATTTTCTGAATTTGGGATCAGTATAGACCTGCGCTTCTGTTTTTATTTTTCGAGACATCAGTACTTTTTACATAAAAGTGCGCATCTGCTAATGCAATACGTCAAAGTTGCAACAACCGTGCAGCCGGAAGTGACGCTCCGGCAGTTGACCAATCAAATTTTGCACGTCACATGCAGGCCTCTAACTTTGCAGTGATCTAATTTTGCATGTAATTAGTTTCCGCTGCATATGTAACTTTTTTCAAAACGCCCATCCATAAAAAACTTTCATATTTCTAATACAGGGTGTCCATAAATTATTGTTGCAATTTTCAAAGTTTGTCAAAATTTTATTTTTTGAGATATTTTCATTTGATTTGTTTTATAGTGAAGAAAAATGCTTTAAGTTTTTACTTCCTTAACAGGTACTTGTGGAAATAATTAGGTTTAAAGTTACAATTTATTTGGTGATTAAGCGAAATATTTTTGAATTTAATAGCGAAAGTAGAGTTTAAGAAAATGAGCACTCCGCAGGAAAAAGCCCAGTGTGTTTCCTGGTTTATAGAGACAAAGTCAGACATCCAAGCACAGCGAAATTTTAGACGCAAGTTTGGAAGAAAGCCAGCTGCGCGACCTACCATTCGAGCATGGCATAAAAAGTTTATGCAAACTGGTAGTGTGTTACAGAGAAAGGAAGCTGGCCGACTTCAAACATCAGAAGAAGAAATTAAATCTGTGCGAGTGGCATATACCAGAAGTCGTAGAAAGTCCATGTGCGTGGCTTCTACGCAGTTACAGTTCCCACGCTCCACTATTCACAAAGTTTTGCATAGAAACATGCAACTTTATGCATATAAAGTGCAGTTACTGCAAGCCCTTAAGCCACAAGGTAAGCCGCGATGAAAAGAATTTGCAATTGCGATGCTGGACAGGTTGCTGATCTGATTCAGGGTATTTAGAACGTGTTTGCTTCAGTGAAGAGTCAACGCTCCACGTTTCTGGATTACTAAACAGACACAATTTTAGAATATGAGGCTTGGAAAATCCGCATGATATCTGTGAGCTTGAAAGGGACTCCCCTAAACTAAACGTGTGGTGTGGAATTATACATAATAAAAATATTAGTCTGTTTTTCTTCGCTGACAAATCAATCACAGCTCAAATTTACCTTGACGTTTTGACAGAATACGTGTCACCGCAGCTTGAACAGTATCAACCACAAGTTATTTTCCAGCAGGATGGTGCACCACCTCATTGGGGCCTTGAAATTTGTCAATTTTTGAATGAAACATTTCCAGATAGATGGATTGGACGTGATGGTACAATTCCATGGCCGTCACGTTCCTCTGATATTACATTGTTGGTTTTTTTCGTGAGGGGCTATGTAAAAAATATTGTTTAGCAAATCAAGGTCAGAGACATTAATGATTTGACACATCGAACAATTAAACCATTGATACAGTTACTGTAGACATGTTAGCAAGAACATGGCAAGAAATTGAATATCGGTTGGATATCGTACGTGCGACTGATGGTGCACAAGTAGAGGTGTACTAAAGCATCTAACATAAACTTAAAGCATTTCCCTTTACTATAAAACAAACCGATTAAAAATATCATAAAAAATAAGTGAATTTTTGAAATTGTAACGATAGTTTATGGACACCCTGTATAACTTTGTACAACATACTCAAGCGTAAAAAGTGTAATATTTCAATTTTTGGATCATGTAAAAAATACACCACCAAAATTACACATGTAAAAACTACACCCCTAAAATTACACATGTAAAAACTACACCCCCAGAATAAACTTAATAAATTATAACACAAAGATATTTTTATTCATTAAAATCTCTTATTAGTTCCAATGTTTTCTCGAAACAATATTCTACAATGTTATCTCGCCGAGGCTCTTCTTAGAGTCCAAATCATTTCTTCTTCGCAATGTCTACATTTCATTACTGATTGTAATATGCCTTTTGATTTAAAAAAAGCGATCAATTCAGTGACATCGGCATTTAACAGACTTCTAAGCCTTTGTTCATAAAAGTACCTGACATGGAAAATTTTTTTAAAAATAAATTAAATTTAGAAAACCTACCCAACATCCTTAAAAAACTTTTCAAAAATTATAAAGTAAAAATTACACTTGTAAAAAATACACCCCTAAAATTACACATGTAAAAAATACACCCCTGGGGGTGTATTTTTTACATGATCCCAATTTTTTTGCGTTTTAATGTTGTTTTAATGTTTGCAGATTATTTAGTGAAACCTTCTATAACTTTAAAAGAAAACCTTAAACTAGAATTAAGAAAAACTTTTTGTAAACAAAATGCTAAAATTTTAAAGCAAAATTTTACGAATAGAAGTCAAGCTTGGTTGAATAAACTGTTTCCCAGTATGTTAGGCAAATTAGAATCGTCCCGGCAGAGGTTAGAAGAAGCATAACTTTAAGAAACTAGGTGATTCAATCATTTGAGTCAAACTACTCTTGTTTAGTTTTGCCAATTGAAAAAAAATGCCAGTTAGATAAAATTAAAATTTGGTCTTACTTAATACATTTTCTAGACAAGTTTATAGTTACAACCTAAAATAAACAATTGAAAAATCTTTTAATGGTTAACAGTAGGTGTGTTTTGCCTCTTAGTAAATTATGAAATTGTTTATTCATGAAGATTTACTTTTATTTGCAAAATCGGCCGCACAAAGTTTTTAAAAGTCATAGTTTTTAGTTATTTTTTATAAATCATTACAACAGTTGACTGCTTGAGTTAGGTAGCAGTGCATGAATTTTTGTTTAGTTTACAAAGATTTGAGCCGGGTTTTCTTTTATGTGAATAAAATCGAATAGCTTTTATAGATTTACTCACAAATTTTACTACTGTATTACTTTTGATTAAGTTAGCAAAAATAAAAAAATTTGCTTAATAATATGGCCCAATTGCAATCTGAACCAAAGTACTCTAAGGTGATACATCCTAACACCGGAAGAGACTTATTTGTGCCAACTCCTATTACACAGAATAATATTGATTCCGCTTCTAAGTACCAAGCTAAGTCATCTGACATTTTTATTTGTGCATATTCAAAGTGTGGCACAACATGGCTGCAAAATATTGTTTGGTTGATTGTTCACAATGGGTAATATTCGATATTCGAGAGCTTTTATAGGTGGTAGGGTGAAGCCTAGTAAAAGTGCTCATTGCTTTTTTTGACTTGAATTTAAAAGGTTGTTTTTAATGACCAATAACAATAACGTTTTAATTTTTTACAATAAAGATAAAGTAATAATTTGTTAATTGTTAAACCAGAGTTGTAAATGGGGTCTGACTTTTTGAGTCGGGTTTGGGCTTAAGTTATTAAAAAAATTCGGGCCTATTTTGGGATTTATTTTGCATTGTTATTGCAATCAGCCAAATTGATAGCAACGTGGCCCAAGGGAGCTCCAAGAACTTCATCAACTGCACTTTCTAGAAAAGGTTCAACTGCACCAAAAGTAAAAATCTTTATTCCAAATCAAACTTTAAATACAAATCTAATGATGAAAAGTACAGCTAACGAACAACACAGTTGGCAAAATAAATTAAGTGATGGCTCTTCCCGGAAACCAAAACAACAAGTCAACTTAATTCAAAGCAATAACCAAAAAAAGAATCAAACTTTAAAAATACTCATTAAACAATATCGCCTATACACTGTAAAAAAGTGTAAAATTTTACAATCGTATCCGACATGACGTAACATTTGTAAATTTGTAAGAAATGTCTCGGCGGGCCGGATGGAATGGCCTGACGGGCCGGTTCTGGCCCGCGGGCCGTATTTTGGAGACTTTGGGTTATGGTGGAATAGTAAAAACTGTTTGCTGGGGGTTCCGGAGGAACTGTGACAGGAAAAATCATCCTCTGAATGGCATGCATAACACAGTTACTGGAGAAGACTTATTCAATGAGTTAAAAAAATATTTGACCACTATAACTTGGATTGGAGTTATCTCCATTGCGTGAGTATTGATAAGGGAAGAAATATGTGTGGCATAAAGAAAGCTTTGGTTGGATAATTGAAGCAATTATGTGCTAAAAATAAGATTTCAGAACAAATGTTCCTGCAATGTATCATTCACCTTCAAGCTCTGTGTGCTAAATATGTTAATATAAGTTGTGTACTGAAACCTGTAATCAAGATGGTAAATTTTATAAGATTACATGGGCGTAATCATAGGCAGTTCAGAGAAATGTTGAAAGAAACTGATACAGAATCTAAAGATTTACTTTATTACACTGCAATAAGATGGTTAATTTTTGGAAAACTGCTAACAAGAATTTTTGAATTGCGATAGGAAATTTGTGAATTTCTATAAGGCAAGGGAAAGCCCCAGCCATTACTATCTGATGAAGAGTGGATTTGCCAGTTGGCCTTTGTCACAGACATTACTGATCACATGAACAATCTTAACTTGAAGCTACAGGGAGAAGAAAACCTCATTTTTGATTTGTATACCTACCTCAGATGTAAACTCGATCTCTTCTTAAAACATGTAAAGGTAAAAAATTTGTCTCACTTTGAAAAATGCAAAGTATTTAACGCAGAAGTAACCACACAACTCCCAGTTGCATTTTCTTATGGGATCATTTAAGATTTACAGCATCAGTTTCAGGAGAGATTCTCATATTTGGATTTAAAAGCAGATGAAATTAGACTTTTTCAGAACCCTTTTAGGTCTTGTTGCATTTTATCAGTTCTTACCAAAAGAATAATTTCCAAATTTAACACACTTTGCCTCAAGATTTCTCTGCATGTTTGGTACCACGTATATGTGTGAACAAGCCTTTTCCAGAATGAAGTTGGTAAAGAGTAATTTGAGAACAAACCTTTCAGATAACAATCTCGAAAATCTTTAATGTTGGGAACATCCCGTCTTAAACCAGATTTTCCTGCTATAGTAGCATCAAAAAAACAATTTCATCATTCTCATTAATAAATGTGTTTTTACTAACTATGAGTTTGTATCTACTGTGGTATCATTTTTCAAAACTTTTTACGAAATAAAATGAGCTGTTTATAGACATGTACAATATATTGATAAAGTGTAATTAAATATCAACAGTTAAAACAACATTTTTAATTTTTATTTAAATCCAGAATATATGTTTGGCCCTTGAACTACTGTGTGAAAGCTTATTTGGCCCTTAAGCTCAAAAGTTTGGAGACCCCTGCTCTAGGCTAACCCTAACCCTAACCCTTTTTTCCTGACAAATCCATTATGGACCAAATCTTTGCCTTTCAGCAAGTTTTTGAGAAATTGAGGAAATATGCAAAAGAGGTGTGTAGATATTTTGTAGACCTTGAAAAAGCACATGACCGTGTTTCAAGAGACAAGCTGTGTGCAGTACTGATGGAGTATGACGTAAGAGGTTAGCTATTAGCTGCGATCAAATTATTGTACAAACAGTCAGAAGTCTGTATTTATGTCAATGGCAAGAAAACAAAGCTTTCTAGTGTCAGTGTTGAACTATGACAGGACTGTGTTCTTTCTCCTCTCCTGTTCATTATATATTCAATACATGGACAAGATAGACAAAGACAGTTCCTTTAGTAGTGGTGTCACATTTGGAGAGTGTAATGTTTGGCGCCAGCTCTTTGCAGATGACTTTGCATTGTTAAGCTCGAACAAAAGTGATCTCCAATATGTACTTAATCGGTTTTTTGGTGCATGCTTGGATACTGGATGAAAATTAACCCTATTCTCCTCAATCTTTTTCGAGCTATTGACTCCTCAACGGCCGGGCTCAAAGCCCACCAAATCAACGATTTATAACTCCAAAACTACATAAGCTATCTTTATGAAATTTAAGCAGAGTAACGATCATTAATTTAACTTTTGTTAGAACAAAAATGTTTTTGAAAATTCATTTGATAAAGTATGCAAAACTGCAATTTAGCAAGGTCACTTTAGTTTTTACGTTTAGACACTCATTTAACTAGCGTGAAATGCGATTGTAACGGTTTCGTTGTTGTAACAGTCGTAAACTTAATTAAAAATTGGACGTAAAGAGTGATGACAATTACAAACAATGAAGAAGCTAAGGAAGCTTGTTTCATTGTTTGAATGGTGGAATTATGAAAAATATTTTAGACCAGTTTTATTTACTTGCTTATATGTTTTGTCCAAATGTTTTTGTCGTTGCTAATAGTTATTGCTGCTTTTTTGAAAAAAGATAAAAAAACGAAAATGAATTTTTTTTTAAGCCAAAAGAATTTGAAATTGGCTATGTTTTGATATTTAGCAGTGTTAAGATATTGACTTACAGATATTATAAAACCAAACAAACTTTATCTTTTATATATCCCTGTTTACATGCACATCGTATTTCACCGCCGCGAAAAGAGTTTTTTAATTATTGAAATGAAACTACGCCATTGCATTACTTTACAAAAAAACACTGAGAAAACAATATTACTCTATATAACTGTTACTGTTAGCCGTGAAACATATCTCAGCATCAATCAAAGCATAAAGCGAAAATTTGTAAGCAGTGCCGCAAACAAGTGGAAGAACCGCATGTTTGACACTGATTTCGTGATTTGTTTATGTTTTGTTTTTGCATGTTCTGGCCTGATCCAATTTCATTATCATAGTAGAAACAACAACGTTTCCTAAAATTAGACTTTGAAGCATAATTTTGATGTGTAAATGTTACAACACTAGAGTCACTCGCACGGAAACAACTTTCGCTCAAAATCAATTTAATTTTTCGTTGAACATCAAACTGTAAGCCAGTCAAAGGGCTTCTTTCAACGTGCGGTTGAATTATTGCTGGCGAGAGGTTGCAAGTGTCGTTTTGATGGGAACGGATAAAGATCGTATATGCTCGTTTCTTATTACATTTTATTGTTCTATTAGAAAAAACATTTTATGCCATTTTTCCAATTAGAAAATCTTTATCAGCAACTCTAAATTACAGTTTACAAAAACTAGAGTGCCCAATAAAAAAATTTTTGAACAGCAATATTCCAAAATTTGTGAAGATTCGAGATTCACATTTTTTATTTTGTCATTAAACATTTGCAAATATTCGCATAACACATAACTGAGATAGTATAATATACTGTATAATTATAAACAGTGGCGTGCGCAGAAATTTGTGAAAGGGGGTTTTGGAGCCGAAAAAACGATTGCTATAAGTCCTGGTAATGGGCAAAAACTTCAAAAATTAGGCCTATATTCAAAAACAAAGTGTTACGCTTTTAAGAACATCTTGCAGTAGCATGAATTGACCTATTTTTACAATGAATGCATGAATTTCTTTTTACCGGATGCTAAATTTTATGCATGAATTTCTTATTTTGCAATGAATTTCTTTCTACCAAACTGAAAACGGAGAGAGAGAGACACAATTTGTCACACAGACAAACAATCGAAAGATATAAGAGACACAGAAACTCGCTAGATCTTTCTCTCTCTCTCTATGGTCCTATTTGAACACCGACCGTGAGGGTATGGAGCCAGCTAAACTTCTCTCGCACAGAAGAGGTTACCCGACACAGTTTATATCAATATTGTAATTTAATAATGTTATCGTAACTGGTCCGGCGGTTTTAGACTAATACTTCACAGTCTGAAACAAATACAATATAATATTAAAATATAAAGTTAATTTAGCAAATAGAACATCGGTTATTATCTTCCAAATTAATAGATTAAAATTGATACATAAAGAACACAAGCATACCTCAGCTATCACCTCGCCATGTGCTTAATTCAGTTAAGACAAAGAAGAATTACGCCACCGTGTTTCCAACAAAAAAGATAGGTGACAAATTAAAAGTTTAAGGGCGAAATAACACGTATATCGACAACACAAACTGTAAAACTATCTATTGAAAAGGCATGTGCGAGTACGCAAATTTAATTCAATTATGACAAGAAACTTTCCAAATTAAAAGCAACATAAGCAACTCGTACAAATGATCCGAATAAATGGTGAAAAATCAAATAAAGAAAAAAAAAAACCTTACTTAACAAATATTTAAAGTTTAAAGTTTAAAGAGAATGACAATAAAGTTATCAAGAAATGGAATAAAAATTCCTACTCTAAAATATTCTTCATCGGTTTCAGCAACAATGTTGCATGGATTGGTCTGTCTTGAAATAAGGCGTGGTGTTTTTTAAATAAAATTTTGGGTTTTGGCCGTTTCTTGCGCAGAAATATAGAGCTGGTGAAATTCATCTTCGACTTTTTCTCTAAGACATTTCAATTCATTTGCAATATCATATGCAATGTTGATGGCCTCAAGAAGGTTTATCGACTTTTTTTGCATAACTTTGCACAAAACAACACTGTATCCAAAAACGTTTTTTAAAACTAAGACAGCAATTTAAAATTCACTTTGCCTAATTGTCGATAGCAACTGTAGAGCTCGGGATGAAGTTTCTCTATCTGGCCATGTTGAAGTTTCTGTCAGAGCTTCTACAACGGCAAATTGTAAATTTGAAAAGACACTGACACTCTCGTGTCGATCGACCCATCTGGTGGCAGAAATTTGAACAAGTTTTTGAGCTTTTGTTGTTGACAAAATCGTGTTGATAGATTTGGGTAAAACGTTTTGACGTTTTGGAGCATTGAAAAAATTGTAGACCGAAGCTATTGTTCCCATGCAGTTACGAACCGGCGAGAGATCGCATGAATTAGAGACAGCCAAATTAAGACTATGGGCTGCACAGTGAATGTAAAGAACTGTAGGAATAATTTCCCTGATATAGGCTTGGGCATCATTCAATCTTCCACTCATAGCTGTGGCCTCATCGTATCCTTGACCGCGCATTTTTGAAACATCAATACCAATCAATGTTCGATAAATTGTTCAAAATTGTTGAAGCCAAATTCTTGCCTGATAGATCTGTTATGGGTACAAACTGGAGAAAAGATTCTTCAATAGCAAAGTCATCACTTACTGTACGTACCGAGCACAAAGAGTCAATTGTTCCTGACATGATATATCGGTTGTTTCGTCAGTCAATACAGAAAAAAATCTGGACCTGTTAATGGAATCAACCAATCGCTTAAGTATCAAGTCATTGCAAATACTAATAATTTCGTTTTGCATTCTTGGGCTGATATACTGAGAGCTGCGTCCGGCAGAAAGAAAATCATTTTTGAAAACTTGATCATGTTTCGTTCTGTATCGAAGCAAAGCACACAAATTTCCGTCATTATTATTATCTTCTAGATTTTTTTCTGATTCGAAAGTGAGTGGACCACTATCCCGATGTCCTCTTCAAGAAATACCCTGTCGACCACAGAGTATAATTGTTTCTATAATTGGTGTTTTCTTCGGTTTTCTAAAATTATTGGCTTCTGTTGCTGATTAAGTTGAATTTCGATGCTATCTTGTTTTCTTGATAAGATTGAAATAACGGCCACTGCTGCCACCACACTGTCGCGGTGATATTTTGTGCTCTCGTGGTCTGCAAAGCGTTCAAGCGCATTTTTCCATTTTTGAAACTTTACTGCGCACAAAGTTTCTAGAGGTTGGTTTTCAACTCCACTGCCTGCTTTACTTCCAAATAAAACGCAGTATTTGCAAAAGGCTCCATTTTCTGAGTATGAGTACGCTAACCACTTGAAGCGAATAAACCAGCGGTACTGAAACCGTAAATTTCGGTGATTGGTTGCGGTAATTGGAAAATTAAAAGACTGATCCGGAATCCATATGTTTTTTAGCTTTCGAAGTCTTTATGCTTGAATATAAGTTTTTCCTATACAAAGTGCAATGTCATTTGACGGTTGTAAAACTAAATCTTTTGTCGCTTTGTCTGCGTCTGGAGTCTCACCTGGTTCTTCTATTACATTCTGCGGATTATTTTTGCTACATGCCAAATCATCAACGGGAATACTTTTTTTAACATTTTCGCCGTCGTTATTGCGAATTTTTTTTAAATTAAAGTCTAACAAAGTTTTTCTCTTTTTTTGTTGCGGAAACATGACTAAATGATTAAATAAATTCTTTTAAGATTAAAAAATTATGCAACCTGAAATCTCTTTTAAATTAATTCTTATTAGAGTAACCGTATATTATCAATACGAATGGCAGGATAAAAAAATTTGTACCAGTGCAAAAAGTATTAACTGGTAATTTTGAAGCAATAACGTTAATTGTTAACTATCAAAGAATTAGAGCAATAACAATAACGTCATGCCTCATCCTTTGCTAAACGCCATAAGCGTAAAATTTTTGATTATTTTCCATTTATTTTAAAATACAATTTTCAGCATTTAATAACAAAGTTAGAATTTATGAAATCAAATAATTACAAATTTAATTTTGAAAAAGACGTAATTAAAAAAATTTTATGGCTAATTTTTACCATTTCAAATTACTTGACTTTAACAAGTTTGACATTTTCGGCTTATCCTGGTAAAACTGCCTAAAATCTTCGATTAGTTTTACATTTTAAAACAGACAATACCAAAAAAATAAAAATGCTTTAAATATTAAAAGTTTTCCCGAGTTAAGCTCGCTGTTACAATTGAATTAATTCAGCTCAAAACGAACTCAATTTTAATAATGATTACGATCACCAAGCAGATACCAGGTAGGCTACTACCAAAGTATAACAACTCATATTTTGCTACATATTCATTTCTCTTTGAATAAGAAACTTGTGACGATCATACTTTTGCGAAACATACTCTTACAATTGGGATTTTAATAAATTAAATGGTAATTAATTGCATAATAGTTTGATTTAGAAATATTAAGCTCTAACTGCCTTATCGAACAAACTGTATTGCTACTGCTACAAATGCTATCTAGCTGCACATTAAAATAATTTCAGTAAAAATCAAGAACCATTTTTATAAAATTTGCTTATTTGGTTATGGTGTACAATTATTACTTTATAAAGTTTTATGAGCCTTCGTCTCACAGAAAAAAACTTTTTACAATAGTGACTTGATCAGTTAAACTATTTTATATTATATTTTACAAATTCATATTTAAATATTTTTATCACGTTTATTAGAGTTCAATCAATCAATCTTTCAAATACTCCTTAGGTGCTTAAAATTTGTTTTATTTTTCATATCAATGTACAGCTGGGTAAGCAGGCTTGTATCTCATGGGGAAGCATTGTAATAAAACGATGGAGATCAAAAGCAAAGAATAAAATGCTTAACTTTCAATATTTTACAATTTTGAAAGTTTTCTTCACAAGTGGCAGCCGTACATTAGCTAACTTGACGCAATTTAGGCGATAACAAAAATTGATGCGCAAGCAGTAATTAAGTTTAAAAAGTGCAGTAAACAATAGAAACTAAAATCATATTATGGAAGCCTATTTATTATCATGTATATATGCCTGAACACCATTCTTCAAGGGAGGGGTTTTGACCCCTGAAACCCTCCTTGCGTACGCCTATGGTTATAAATAGTCCTACATAGATATAAATGTAGAACAACGTGACTAAGAAATAACTATGTGTCTTAGTCAAGCAGTTACTTTTATTGTATCATTCAAAATGACAAAAAAATTATAATAAAACAATCGTTTGAAAAACAAGCAGCAAAAAGGCAAAAAAGTAATTAACAAGTGAAGACCTAAAAGCAAAACTAGAAAATAAGCAAATCTCGGTAACAAAAGTAGATAGATATATTTTTTATTTTGCAATATGAAAAATATTGCATGAAATATGGGATAAAATAATACATTTTGGCTCCAATATATTTAATTAAAAAGTGCGTTTTTTGTTTTACACTGTCGAAGATTAGATTAATCAGCTTCAAAAAATATTGATCACCACAAGACCTCTCCAAGATCACTTCGAAAAAGAGATGCTAAGCTGTAAAGGCCTATTTTCATCATTACGTAAAACAGGGCAAATCTATGCCGAAATTGTTGTAGCATGTAAAAATATCCACTTCAAGTAAAACACATAAATAGGACTGGCCTCTGTGCTTTATTTTTTTACTGCAAATTGCTATTGTATTGCCTGGATTAAATGTTGTTGTTAATGTACAAGCCACAACCGTTTATTTTTTATCTAAAATTGTCCGACCTCGTGCTCCTTGTAATGCCCAATGCATGTGACACTCCGATACAACGTTATGTCTGGTTTGTGCAAGGCATTTGCAATGAGAGAAAGGAATGAGACCCCATTTTTCTATGGACAAATGAAAACGCGCAACTACAGTCCGCAGGCGGAATGAGCCAACTGGGCGCAACCAGATGAGTTAAGGACAACTAGAGGCAGTCGATTGGTTAGTTAAGCTGCCCCCAGTTGGCTGCGTCCAGTTGTCTTTAACCCGTCTCAAAGCGTTTAAGCATAACTTAAACTGTTCCGGACACACTGTTTTGAATGGGTAAGGCAAGGCGCTGGTAATGAAAGCACAAGGCCGGATGTACTCTCACAGTACTCTGCGTTCGATCTTTGATATATGATTGGCAGATCGGATGCGCTTAATTCAGCAAAATTGTTCCAGTTTTTGCGCAGCAGACACAAACATGTGTTTAGACCTTTGTGTTTATCGACAGGGATTTGATAACAGATAAATAAACCATAGTCAGGATCTAGAGCAGTGCTCTGCAACTCATATTCTGCGGAAAAACGAGAAAAATACTCTTTAAAATAGAGATAAAGTTATGTTCCTGTGAAGTAGCAACCTAAAAATTAAAAAAATTCATTATACAATACATTTCATTGTGTAATGTCAAGACCTTTTTTGGTCTTTACTAAATTTTGAACGCTTTTTTTCATATGAAGCTTTATTTAGTGATCATAAAAACTCTCTGCTAATGAATTGGTAATTTTTTTTCATCAATTTTCAACCAGGCTCGATTGTGCACAATATGCGCATAATGGTAACTTGAAATGAAAAAAAAGTCATCACTTATTTTTTGAGTTTAGATTGAGTTTTTAGGTCTTTTATGACAACAAAATGAAACTTCAGGTAACGGAAAGCGTTCAAAATTTAGCTCTTTACCTGGTCCAGGCAGTGGCGTACGCAGAAATTTCTGAAGGGGGGGGGTTTGGAGCCAAAAACACGATTGCTCTCAGTAGTCCTGGTAATGGGCAAAAACTTCCAAAATTAGGCCTACATTCAAAAATAAAGTGTTTTGGTTTAAAGAACATCTTATAGTAGCATGAATTTCTTTTTACCAAACCTTAAAACTAACTATTGACAAGGCATGGCTGTATGTTTGAAAAAACTGTTAAGTGGTTCGTTGAAGAGGGACGGAGGCATTCAGTGACTACGCGCAAAGCGTCATTTAAAATACTAAATATAAATCAAGTACTACGAGAACAAACAAGACTCCAATACTCGGCAGTTGAATAGATTAAAAATAAAAGAGCTGTATCTGATGTTTTGGCATCAGCACCCGCTCTAAGGCCCCACGTTACCTCAGCAGTGGGACAGGCGAAGTTTTTTGCGCAATGCCAAACGGTGGTGACAAAACTCCAGTGATTTGTCTAGTTTTACTTCAAGATAAATCGGAACCAAACACAATGGTGAATGTTGATTACTGTAAACGTTTAGCTCACATTTTTTCTTAATCTGGTATTGTGGACAGCAGATTATGCGTCTAGATGTTAAAAAAGTCGTGATTGCTTTTGGAGGAACGCTGTTTCTCTGACACCCGAGACTATTTTGTTTACTGTCGCCGTTGGAATGAAACCTTCGTTGTGAACTAGTTTTATAATCATTCGAACCACGGCATTCATCCAGCAAAAACCTCAGCAGCTTGCATTTAAAGTCAAGTTTGATTGAAATGACAGTGTCATATGCAGCTGTCATATTAATAAATAGCACTGGCATTCTTCTTTGTCTCAAAAAAATTGTCGATGATTTGGGTTAACAGAACAACTCGATCCACGGTTGACTTTTTGCATTAAAACCATCAATTGGCTTGTTGCAGACGTAGGTAAGCGTATCAAATTTTTCCCAAAGGACGTAAAGTGCATAAATTTGTCAATAACTTTTTGAATCTTCTACCGCCTTCTTTGTCTTTCGAATCGCAACTACAAGCGCTCTTCCGTAGATTTTCGAAATCGGAGTTGAAGCAATTAGGAAATCAGTATCAGTATCAGTATCTTTTATTTCTGCTCCGCCACAACAAAAACAGAAAGAAATAAACAAACATATAGGACTATAGCAGAAGAAGAAAAAGGAAGAAGCAACAAAACGTTAAACGTTTTAGCATGCAGACAGTAATATTTGATATAGTAGTTATAAGAATGGTGCATGGTTGCAACACCTTACATAGAAAAACAGATAAATACATAGAAAAGAAGATACATAGAACAAATAGAATTATAAGACAGGGAAAAACATACTAGGAGATAAAAAAGAAAAGCGCGACAAAGTAAGACGTACCATGTATTTGAGGCATTGTTGCGTTGGCGGCAAAAATATGGTGGGAAGCACAACAAGCCTTTGACCAAAAAGGGTCAGAAAAGAGAAAGCTATGTAATCAAAAATTCAAAGCAGCTTTAACATGGATTATAAGCTCTATGCATGTAAAATTAGGGCCCTGAGCTTTATCTGATTTTACGTAAAAATACCCTTGTAAACAGCCCAGGTCATCCATAACTAAGATATCTAAGTTGATTTTATTCAAAGGTTCCAGTTAGTGGATCATTTTAAATCTAAAAAGACGTCGGAATATAATAGGATAATCATATTAGACCAGAATTCATATCCAATTTTTTTCTAAATGACATTTTAAGTTCAAACATAAAATTTATTGCGAAAGGAAAATGAAGACCATAAATGATTTTTACCTTCACATAAAAAGTTCTTTTCGAATTTCAAGAATGAAGTTTTTTGGTCTTTATTTAACTTTCGAAATAAATTTATCAAACTGTTTGCAATAAGTAAGGACCATTTTATAAACTTTAGAATTTCTGACTTAATTGTATGTAATGTAAATTTCTCACTTTAGAACTGTCATGAATTTATACAAGTTAGAAACCCCTGTTTTATTAAAATTCAATCGTATCAAACGTGTTTTTATTCTCTGTTTTCTGTTTGCAAAAACCACTTGTAAAAGCTATAAATCTTTTTACAAAAATTTTTAAAACAAGTAAATTCATACACAAAAAAAATACGTCAAAGTTTTCATTGTCAGGAAAATTTCGACAAAAACGGCCTGTTACTTCAAATGCAACGCGAAATATAAATAAAAAGTTAATTATAAAAAGTCAGGTGTTGTTTAATTGTCTGAAGGCGTCAGCATAAGAGCTAAGATGTGAGCCAGTTAATTTCATTTTTTTCCTACGAATAAATAGGTATAAGAAAGTTTTATAAAAATGCTTGGTATAAAGATTGAATTTTGTCCGCTTGATTGGTATTCAAGCAGTCCAACAGCAATTGTTTTATACAAAAGAATGTATTATATGTGTAAAATGTTTCCAAGCCATTGCCAAAAGCTCAAAAAAAAAATGCGATTTACATGAAATAAGTTCTGCATCGCCTAAGGCATTTTGACGTCGGCAAAAGACGTAATTCGCTTCGTCACGCAAAGGCAATTTTTGGTAAAATTCATGTCACTTAATAAAAGCGTGAAATTGAAATCCCACGCTCTGCTTACGAAAACCAGCAAAAATTCACAAATTTGCTAAAAAACGACTATTTTAACCGTTAACCCTTGTTCGGGGGCACCTAAAAATAGTACCATTTTATTCAGCATTTCAAATTAGAAAAAGTCAAGAAATTTTAAAAGAAAGATAAAGTAATTACAAACGTTTTCGCAAGGGCCGGGCTTCTCGTTGAGGAGAATAGATTTAATATAGTTAAATCTAAGATTATGAGTATGTCAAGGCACCCTGTCCAGTGTTTTTTTCAAACGAATGGAGTAACTCTCCAGTAGACGGAGACGTTTAAGTATCTTGGAGTCACATTCTCAAGTGATGGTAGACAGAGCAACAAACTGGATACCCGTATTGGAAAAGCAAATGCAATAATGCACCAGCTTTGCCGATCGGTTGTACTGAAACGAAAGCTGTGTACAAAAGCAGAGCTTTCTGCTTTCTGATTGTTTTTTTTTTGTATCCTCACCTATGGTCATGATCATAGGCGTACGCAAGGGGGGGGTTTCAGGGGTCAAACCCCCCCCCTTGAAGAATGGTGTTTAGTCATATATACAGTACATTGTAATAAATAGGCTTTAATAATAGGATTTTGGTTTCTATTGTTTACCGCAATTTTTAAACTTAATTACTGCTTGCGCATCAATTTTTGCTATCGTTTAAATTGCTTCAAAGTTAGCTCATGTACTGTACATTGCCACTGTGAAGAAGACTTTCAAACTTGTAAAATATTGAAAGTTAAGCATGGGAATGGAAATAAACTGCATTGGAACAATAGCTTCAGTTCACAATTTTTTTAATGCTCCAAAACTTCAAAACATTTTGCGCAAGTCCATCAACACGATTTCGTCAACAACAAAAGCTTAAAAACTTGTTCAAAGTTGTGCTATCAGATGGGTCGATCGACACGAGATTGTTAGTACTTTTTTAAATTTACAATTTACCGTTGTAGAAGCTTTGGCAGAAATTTCAGCATGGCCAGACAGAGAAACCTCATCACGAGCTCTGCAGTTGCTATCGACAATTACGCAAAGTGAATTTTGCATTGCTCTCTTAGTTTTAAAAAACGTTTTTGGATACAGTGTTGTTTTGTGTAAAGTTAAGCAAAAAAAGTCGATAAACCTTCTTGAGGCCGTCAACATTGCACAGGATATTGCAAATGAGTTGAAGTGTCTTAGAGAAAAAACCGAATATGAATTTTCCCAGCTCTATATTTTTGCGTAAGAAACGGCCAAAGCCGAAGATTTTATTTTGAAAATACCATGCTCTCTTGAAGACAGACCAATCGATGCAATATTGCTGCTGTAACAGATGAAGAACATCTTAGACTAGGGATTTTTATTCTATTTCTTGATAACTTTATTGTCACTCTCAAAGCAAGATTTTCAGCCCACAAATCGATTATTGGTGAATTTCAGTGTTTAATTTCTGCTGATCACACTAGTGCACCAACTCCTCAACAAATTAAAAGTATTCAAGTTTTGGAAAAATTTTACGAAAATGATTTAACGAAATCCTGGGGAAAATTAGTGCCTGAACTGATATTATGTTACAGGAAACTTTTTCGGTTGAACGCAGCAGAAAGACTAACTGATGCGTTGAGCAGCATCAAAGAATGCACTTCCGATGCTTTTCCGAACATATTTACATTGATGACCATTTTGTTAACTCTTCCAGTGATAACATGCACTAGTGAACAATTGTAAAGCTTTCCACATTACGCAGACTAAAAACGTGCTTACGAAACACAAGTGGTACCACTCGAATGAATGGATCTGCATTACTAAACATTTATAGGAGCCACACGCGTGCCTTGCCCTGATGATGTAATTAACAGATTAAGTGAAAAAAACAGGCGTTTGAATATAAGCCTTTAAAAAAATTTTAAATATTTGTTAAGTAAGGTTATTTTTTTGTTCGTTTGATTTTCCACCTATTGTTCTCATCATTTACACGAGTTGCTTTTAATTTGGAAAGTTTTTTGTCATGATTGAATTACTCGCACATACCTTTTCAATAGTTAGTTTTAAGGTTTGGTAAAAAGAAATTCATGCTACTGCAAGATGTTCTTAAAATCAAAACACTTTATTTTTGAATGTAGGCCTAATTTTGGAAGTTTTTACCCATTACCAGGACTACTGAGAGCAATCACATTTTCGGCTCCAAAACCCCCCCCCCCTTTACAAATTTCTGCGTACGCCACTGGTCATGATTGTTGGGTAATGACCGAAAGAATATAGGCGGTAAAAAATTTTTTTTGCCAAAAGTCAGAGGTTTATCCTTACTTGACAACATTAAAAGCATTTACATTCGTCAATTGCTTAACATCAAACCGCTGCTACTCCGCATAAAACATGCGCTGGTATGGTCATGTCTCACGAATGTTCCACGAGCAAACAGCAAAGCAGCTAATGGAAGCTCTTCCAAGTAGCAAAAGACTTAGAGGGCAACTCAGATCTCGCGCACGGAATTATGTTGAAGACTTGGCCTGGTTGCGTATTGGAATGTCACCCGCGGAATTGCTGCTGGTTATAGGAGATCGGGATGCTTGGAGATCCCAACTCTAGCTGCTGACCCGAAAATGACAAGCGGGCAAAGGACAACACACTGAACTAATTCAATATTTTCTCCCAAAATGATGATGATGACTATTTGTATTACCATGATGTAAATGACGTAATTTTTTTAAACAAAGACCTGTTTATATTGCCCTTGTCGTCGTTTGAAGGGTATCCACTCCAGGTCAGACACAAACAGGACTGGGGTCGAGGGTTTATCCTTTTACTACTCCAGGCTGCTGCACTGCCTGAATCAGATACCGATGTATAGGGCACGCTGTTAGTACATGGTCTGCGGTTTGCTCAGAGGAGCCACACTCGCAATTCGGTGAAGGAGCGAGACCCCATTTGTGCATGGACGAATAGAATCCCCCAACACCAGTCCGCAGGCGGTTGAGCTTAACCCAAGCTCCTCGGGATAAGCTCATCCCAACAGGCCTGGCACCGGTCCCGGACACAAAAGCACGGAGCCTGGAAAGATTTTCACAATACTCCGTTTTCCATTTGTTATTTGTTCATTCAGAAGTGCGGATGCCAAGTCTGGCAAGGTTATCCAAAAGATTCCGCGCAACTGGCACAAACGGGCGTCTGGATCTTAGTCTCACTTGGCGAGTATCTGAGGATCCACTTAAAACACCATACAAGATAGGATCGGGGTCCAAAGATCCACGGTGAGCCAAGGAGAGTGTCGCTTCCAGTAGGCGAAGCTCAGCTGGCTGGATGCCTGAGAGTACAGGTAGGTGGTCCGTTGGAGTGGGACGCAGGCATCCAGTGGCCATGCGCAAGGCGTCGTTCAAGACATTGTCGATGAGGCGAGTGCGACACCAGACTGGCGCACAGTACTCAGCTGTTGAGTAGACTAGAGATAAGGTGGCTATGCGTAGTGTTTTAGCACCAGCACCTCATCCTGAGCCCACAAGTTGCCTCAGCAATGTGAAGCGCGAGGATAGTTTTCTGCGCAATGACACTAAATGGTGTCAAAACTGAGCGATTTATCCAGTTTTACCCCAAGATAAGTAGGGGTTGGACAGAACGGTAAAAGTCTACCGTTGTTGTAGACCTTTAGCTCACGTTTGGCCTCTCGGTTATTTAAGTGAAAGGCAGTCGTCACCGTCTTAATGTGACTGAGCTTCAACCTACAAGTCTGGAGATACGCTTAAAGTGTAGACATGTCTTGACTTAGAGTCCCCTCCATATCCTTCCAGTTTCCAGAAGAGTGCAACAATGCTAAATCATCAGCATAAACAAACTTTCTGGAAATCATGGAAGGAAGATCGTACGTATAGATGTTAAATAGGAGGGGAGCCAAGACCGATCCCTGAGGAACGCCGTTTTTAAGACGGCGTAGCCTGCTTTGCTTGCTGTCACCGGTGGTAAGGGTGAAACTTCAATTTCGGATAAGCACCATAATCATTCTGACCATGCGCTTATCCGGAAGTAGTCTCAGCAGCTTGCAGGTAAGGCCACGGTGCCAGACAGTGTCAAAAGCAGCTGTCAGATCGACAAATACGCCACCAGTCTTCTTTTTAGCCTCAAAAGAATCCTCAATGTTTTGGGTTAGCAGAACAACTTGATCTACAGTTGACTTCCCGCGTCGGAACCCAGCCTGCTCTTTAGGGAGCAGTGGATCAATTAATGGCTCAGCGCGGGCGTAGATAAGCTTCTCCAGAATCTTGTAAGGTACATAGAGCAGAGATATCGGTCGATAACTCTTTGGGTCCCCCACGGGCTTTGCTGGTTTGGGGATCGCGACCACAAGCGCTTTTCTCCAGATCTTGGGAATTTTAAGTCGGCGCAAACAGGAAGAAAGTAAGTCACGTAACCAGGACTTCAAAGCAGCTCCAGCATGGATATAAGCTCTGAGCATATGGAATCAAGGTCCCGGAGCTTTACCTGGTTTTAAATGTTGAAGGGCAGCAGCAAATTATCTCTGTGAAAAATTGTCAGAGATATTTACAGTGTCTCTTGTTGTGGCCCTCCAAAGGTCAGACACTGCTTGAGAGGCAAGTCGAGATGACTTGCAGTCAACAGCCTTGTATTTCCCATTTTTAACCAGCTGAAATGCAATAGCATCGGCTGGAACGGAACAGTGACGAGGAGAGTGTCGTGACCTACCAGTAAGGTTGTTCAAAATACTCCACGCTTTTCGACTAGAATATGAGAAGTCAATGCTCCAAACTGCTTCGGACCATCGATCCCTCCGCTTCCTGTCAAGCTTGGGAAGCAGAGCTGTAGCAGCCAAACTTGAGTCGTCTCCCTGAAGAGACTGCAGAAAGGTTTTATAGAGGGATTCACACTCTGCATCCCAGCACGGAATATAGTTATTTCGATACCCGCGTGAGATAGTCTTTTTGGCTGCTTTCTTAATGGTGTTACAGAAGTCCTGGTAAGCCGCATCCACATCAAGTGAATCAGGCGGCAACAAAGTCTTTGCGAATTTATTCGTCAAAGCAATGTAGTGACTACATTTGACCTTGCGGAAGTTCCATCGCTTAACAGGCATGCTTGGCACTGCCATAGCAAATCTTGGTGGTGTAATAAGCGAAGGTCGATGTTGTGACCTAGGGAACTTGTCAAAGACACGTCTATCCGGTAAGCGACTGTTTAAACCTACGCTAGCGAAAGCTAGATCTGGATTGGTACCAGTGTTCCAGCGGCCGGAATAAAAACTGGCAGCGTCTTTGGCATTATATAGGAGGGCAAGACAATTATTAATTGCCCAGCCAGCCAAGCACTTACCATCCGGACTGTTGTCGTCGTAACCCCAGTCAGCATGACGACAGTTAAAATCGCCAGCGTAAAGACAGCGGTGAGGAAACACTGGGAGATCCAGGGTTCGCATTCTCGTTGGCGGTGGTTTGTAGACGTTGACTATTTTATAGCCATCAACGTCCACACACAGCCACTCGATCTCCGATGTCGGTGGAGATTGGTTCAAAAGCGTATATCTTAGTCGCTCGTGGATAAACGTGGCAAGGCCATGCTTCCTGCTTAAAGAAGACCCAGCTAGTTGGTAGTTTGGAAGTACCAACTTCTCTGCATCAGTGCAGTGGGTCTCCTGCAGTAGGATGACGAGTGCCTCAGACTGCATAGCGAGGTGATGAAGAACGTTCATCTTGCTTGCAGTGAGGCCTTCGATGTTCAGCTGAAGAATAGTGGGTCTTCGGAAATTGTTGGCAATGTGCCCTGAAAAGGGCAGTTTTATCCTGACATTGCCCCGTCCTGAAAAGGACGTTTGCCGATTAGCAGACCCACACTGAACATCGGAATGGGTGGATACCCTTTCGTTTTGGTAGGTTTGGTTTCGGTGTGTCATCTTTAACACCAATGAACAGACTTACTCACGGCCCAGGCTGCGAGAAAGCACCTACCATCTGGGACTTATATTGCCCTGTTTGAAATTGAAACAATAAAAGTCAAATTTTGTTTTATTTTGTCTGGTTTCAAAACAAGAAACAAAAGGACACAAGACAGACTTGTTTACACAGCAGCTGCTGAAAAACAATATAAATCTTAACTTCGTCTTACAGTCTATTGTCTACATTAAAAACATTTGATTGCATTGAGACAAACGTGTTGGTTTAAGATTTTCTCACGTTTTAACACAATAATTCCTTTTACAGTACTAAATGAGAGAGAGGAAAGGACTTTTTAATGATCAAAGTCGTGCAGTTTAGACAGGTGTTTTTAACCTAGTAAAAAAAAATTAAACTTGAAATCTAAGTCAAAATTACTCTTTTAGATGTAGAACAATAAAAAATTTTGCAACGTCTGGCAGTATTGAAGTTGCTAGATAAAGCTGTTTTAAAATTAGGAAGATAAAACCATACCTAAAACTTATTTGTTGATTTTAAAATAGTCCAAGTAAACCATAGAAGAGAAGAGGAAAAAATTGAAAGTACTTTTGAAACAATATCAAAAGTCAATTAGCAAAAAAGTTTTGAAGCAACAAGCTCGAGTTTCGCAATTATTTGTGGTTATCAGCGAGGCATAATCCATTGTTATTCATAATAAAACTAAAAAAGTGTTACCATTTACAATAAATTCTTGATTGCAAAATAGGTCATCGACTTTTTTTCTTCACAACACCGTTCAGTTGTAAGCTTGTAAAATGCCGACAAAGGACGCTTCATGATTAATAAAGATTAATAGTACATATTGTTACAGAATCAGGTTTTTACAGCATTGCTCAAAACACTTTCTTCGCTTGTCACACTGCTGAGGCAACTTACGGGATCAGGATGGGGTGCTAGTGGCACATGCAGCTTTCCTATCTCTGGTGTATTTGACAGCTGAATACTGAGCACCGGTCTGGTGCGTAGCGCATACACTCACACTCTTGACCCTGACAATATACTGCATGGTCTTTCAAGTGGGTCCACCGATACTCGCCAAGAGAGATTATAATCTTGACAAACTTTTCTATCTCTAAGGAAACTACTATACGACCTTCCTGAAATAGGCATTCCGCGCTTCCCAGTGGACAAATCGTAGATGAAACACGGAGTCTTGCGAGATTACATCCAGATTTCGTGTCTTCATTCCCATGATCAGTATCAGGCCTGGTGGAATGGGTTTGCCCGGAACAGCTTGAGTTAAGATTAATTGCCTGCATACTGATGTTGAGTGGTTTCATTGGTTCATGCACAAATGGGGTATGGCTCCAACAAATTGCGAGTGCGGCGCCACTGAACAAACTGCAGCCACGTCGTTGCAACGCGCCCCGTGCCTTGGGTATCACATGACAACTGAGATAAAGATAGCTCCGTCAAAGTACTTCATGTGATTTTCCGCAGTAGCCCAATGTTGCTTTGAAGCAACAAACTGAAGATTCAATAAACGGCCTATGTGGCGAAATGTTGCTTTGAAGCAATTACAATCACTGAAAAATTGATTTATCTTTATAAAATAACATAATAACTGCGCATTCTTGCAGACATTGGAACTGGTTTTTACGACAAAGTTAATTCAACTCAAAATGTAAGCCTAAATATGTTATAAGTAAGCTAAATTTGAATATCTTGCCGTGGCACTGTGAAGGCAATGCAAATAAACAAAATTCGAAATGGCCACGCATGTGAAGCATTGCAATTTTTGCATTATTTAATTATTATGAAACGAGAAAAAGTTATATAGCAAACTATATTTATTTTGATCTTGAATAAACGTAACTTAACCTAATTCGAAATTGTACAAATTACTACTGAATAGTGATAATGAAATTTTTAATACTTTTGTTCATAGACCTAAATATTACAACTTGCTTGTTCTTATTCATATACAGTATTGTACTTTTGAGAATTAAAAAAAAAAAACTTTAACTGATGTTCCTATTTATTGTTCTTCAGATTCTCATGAAACGACCCAATGACCTGCCTTTTATTAGGAAAGGAGAGGTCGGAGATTGGAAGAATCATCTTTCTCAGGAGCAATCGTTGATCATCGATCGGTTGCTTGAAGAGAAAGGAAGAGAAAGCGGAATTAATAAACTCTGGGAGGATTATCCGGAAGTTAAAATTTAGGAAGGTGTTTTAAAGGAATTATTGGAGTTGGATTTTGAAAATTTAACTCAAAATACAAAACCAAAACTAAGAAATTAAAGAAAGAATTTAATAAAAGTTTTAACAAAACCTATGTTACATTTTGATTGATGGTAAAAGTTTAACACCTACTAGTTGTTCAAAATCAATTTAATTCACTAATTCTTTTTTTGCCGCACTTTAAATTTAATTATTTTTGCCGCCAACGCAACAATGCCTCAAATACATGGTACGTCTTGCTTTGTCGCGCTTTTCTTTTTTATCTCTTATTTTGTTTTTCCCTGTCTTATAATTCCTTATCTGCTTTACTATGTAAGGTGTTGCAACCCTGCGTCATTCTTCTAACTACTATATCAAATATGTGCATGCTATAACGTTTAACGTTTTGTTGCTTCTTCCTTTTTCTTCTTCAGCTATAGTCCTATATGTTTGTTTATTTCTTTCTGTTTTTATTGTGGCGGAGCAGAAATAAAAGATACTAATACTGATACTGAATTCAGTTCAATATCAGTTTGTTACATACAATATATTAAATCATTTCATTTTTTTTTATTTCTGTATCGTGACAAAATAAAATCAGAACATATTAGAATCATTCAAGAGTATTTATATCAGAGATATCTAGAGGTACGGGATGCGCAACTCTTTTTCGTGGCGTACAATCGTAGGGCTATCGCGCATGATGCGCCGCCATCTTGTATTATGTTGAATTACAAAATTTTTTTGTCCAGTACGTTTGACATGCACATTGCAGTTTAAAGAAAAAAAATTACAACAGACAAAAATAAATTACACCATAAAACAACCAAATATTTTGTATTATAATTACAAGAGACAAAATTATATTACAGTATAGAACAAACAAATATTAAATATTACCATGCAAAGTTTTTTTTTTATTTTTACAATTTTTTTCTTCTCAAAAACTTATACTTATTTAATTAATAAGCTAGAGCGCATAAAATTCACAACTGAACGGCCTAACTTTATATAAATAAAAAATAATATTTGATCATAAAGTCGATCGAAATTTAGGGAAAGTATTTTCTTTGACTCATAACGCCAAAAAATACTAGCCATAATTTCTCCTTTCAAAACAGTTCTTTACGATTTTTGAAGTATATTTGTTGCAATTTTAATTAATGGAGTGTTTTACGTTATATGCACGTTTGTAAACGTCCTTTTACAGTCTTTTATTTAAGTTTGTTTTAAAGTCTTTTTGTTTCTGAATTAAATTTGAATAGATGTTTATCGTTGCTGTCTGATCTTAATTATAGAAAAAGTTTAAAACTGACACAAAAAATCATGGGCCTACTTTTTGTATATCGCGCTAAAGTAGAATGGGAAGAAATAAAAATAATTTCTTGTGAATCTTCAAAACCACAACAATTGTGGTTGATAGGTTACTCTTAAATTGAACTTGGAAATCTAAATTAGGATTTTTGTGAAATATAATTATATTGTGGTTGGTTATCTGCAAAAATAAAATAAGAATTATAAAAAGTTTGTTCAACCAACTTGACACCATCATGGCCAAGAAAACAGGAGCGCCGTATTTCTGGCAAACACGATCTGTATTGTTGCACTTCAATTACTACTCTGTTGGCAATCTCAGCCAGCAGTTTTAAATTTCAGTCATATCTCGAAATAAAAAACTTGTAAAACAAAACAAAAAATTTTCAACCAGACAACAATATTTTGGCATCTCCAAAAGCAGGTCGGCGTGGATTAAAGGCTTGTTTACGTTGTCTTGCCAGTTAGAACGTAGGTAGAAATGATAATGATTGCCACTGGTTGATACCCAGAACATATGCTGGGCGTTTATATTTTTATTTATCAAGTTTCGTTTTGCAATTGTAGAAATTTTAATGAATAAACAAACCTACACAATCGTACGTGGGGTGTAAAAGAGCATTAAATCAGCAGCTCACGCAAGAAATCTTGTTTGTTGAAAAACAAAAATTTAAGCGTATAATATTATTCATAAATTACTTTACAAGAACATCGGAAACATGATTTACTTATATCTTATTAAACTAAATATAAAGTTTAAAAAATACGCTTGCTAATAGAAATACTTTACTATAACTGGATTGAATTAATCCTTTTAATTGAAAAGCACAACTTCAGGAAATTACATAAATCACTCATTCTATTCAACTCAACAGTGACTATTTTACTAAAAAAACGAGAGAGAGATGTCTGTCGGCTAAACGCTAATTTATGGTTTTTACAAACAGATTTTGGCTGTTGTCTTTGCTAAACAGTTTATATTTTAAATTTATCATGTTGCTGATGCCCTAAAGAAAAAGCCACAAAAAGTTAGACTATGCTTTTATTTTGGTATAAGCTTAAACAAAACTTTGCTTGTTTATTTTATTGAGTTCTAGTGCAACTTAAACTTTATTATGCTCAAGCTTGCTTAACAGAGTTAATTTCTGATCAAAGATAAAAATCATCAAATTTGGATCTGCACCAGCTAGATGAGCAGTTTGATAAGGTTCTATAAGTTTTTATTTCTCCAGTACAAAGGCTAAAATTGTTAGTTATCCAAAATATGCATGGGTATAACACTAAAAAACAAATGAGAAAAATTTACTTTACAGATTAAAATTTTATTGATAAGATATTGCATTTAGTTAAATAAAAGTAAAGTCAAGGTCTAAACTGACTTTTAGAGGATTGAGCGCCAGCGCCGAAAAGAACTTTTAAAATGAAGGTCAAAGCTCTTTAGCCGCTTACACTGAAACAGACTTATCGAACCAAACTACTGTTAGTATCATTGTTTTAAAAAATCATTAATATGTTTGCTTTTTTTAATGCTCTCCAATATCCTCCTATATCTCTAGAGCAGGACTGGGAAAGCTTTCTAGCTCGAGAGTCGGATTTAGAAGTTGATTTTGATTGCAAGCCGCACTAAGTTTTACAACATAAACTCGTGCATCAAACGTACACAAAGACACAAAAAAGAAAGATCTTCACTTTGGTTTGTAGCACTATTCCAAGAGGTGAAAATAAAAGTAATTATTGTGTTAAATTGAAGGAATAAATCTTTCAAACTGGACCATAAGTAGGGCATTGAGAATTAAAATATTAATTTCTAGCTCACAAATAGTTGATTTTTTAAAAGCAATTACAAAAAGTTGTTTTACTGTTTTATTGAAATCACATTAATTGACTAAAATTTTATGGCAATAGCGAAGAGCAATGCGGCAGCGATGACGCAATTTGCTTCTATTACAATTTCCTAGTGAGAAGTGGATATATTATTTTCTAAGTTACATAACCAATTTTCTATTTTATCATATCATTGTATTTGTATAAATTGCGTTGTCCAAATGTTAGATCTATATAATAATTAAATTAAGAATTCTTGTTCGCTCCAATTTGGTTTTCGGTTTTTATCTGGAAGCTTTGGCTTATTTATATTACTAGCTTGCAGTTTACTTTACATTCATTCTAGCAGAGTAGTCAGTTTAGAGAGTGATTGAAATCGTTCTGTGTTACTGTGCTTTATGGACGTGATTTAGTAGTTTAAGTTTCAAGTTGATGCCCTAAAAGTTAATTCTATAGCAAGATAGAATTGTTTGGACAAACTATTCGGTTTAATATCAGCCATCGGGGTGCTAGTTCACTTTTATAGTGAGTCAATACAAAGTTGTCGAGTGATTATTCGCAGTTGTTGGTGCTGTAAATTGCTTTGAAATTTGGTAAAGCTTGACAGTCAAGTTTTACAAGAGTTAATTAAGTTCGTTTGATTTTGTAAATGATATATTCTTTATACCCAGAAAACGTGGTTTCATTCTTTCTTTTGAAAGAAGTTTTATTAAAATTTGATTTGTACTTAGCCGGAACTAACTTTATTAAGAATTTCAGTCTTGCGGCAAACTATTTCTAGAGTCGTCCTAAATAAAAACAGCTTTGCTTCAGTGCAGGTATTTGGGTCATTTAGTTCAACTCGTCCTTTTGGATTCTCGAGTAAAGTTGTGACAATTCGTTTCACCCATAGCCAGTGCATGGATTCGGGGGGTTCGCATGGGTTCGCGCAAACCGGCTCTTGCAATTTCAGCATGTTAAGCGAACCAGCTCTTAATTTAACGTAATCTATGTATCTCTATATCTCTGTATAATGAGGGAACCCTTCTGTTAGTAATTTTATATATACAAAAGAGAACCAGTACTTAAGATTTTGAATCCCAACACTGCCAATAGCGCACTGAGTTGGAGACCTGTTTTTAGAGATTACGACCTTTTTATTCATCATTTTATTTCGTCTTTATGTTCATCCTTCTGACTCGCAGGAAAGCGACAGAAGCGCTATAAATAGGGAAAACAATTCTCCAAATGCTTTAGGACATGCCAAGATATTGCTGTCTGTTTGAATTTTTATTTTATTTTATTTGGTTTTTTAGTTTTATAAAGATATAATTGAAATTTAGAAGTGCTTGCTAAGACAGTCAAGCTGGGCAAAGTGTCGTAAAGTTTTTTTTCCTAAGGACACGACAAAATGGCACGAGTAATTTTTGAAACGAGACCATGTCAGTCATAATCACGGCACTCTAACCACTCGACCACACCGCCGACTCTTTTGGATCGAAAATCAAGACAGATTTAAAATAAAGGTTTTTTTTTCACTCTAAATATTCACTCTAAATTTGAGATAAAATTTCTTCTCATTTTTGTAAAATACTAGAAAATCATGATTCGGGCAAACGTCATAAAATTTGAGCAAAATTGTATTGGCTACTAATATTTTTTGGCTGTTACGCCTATGATTTCACCATTAGTGGAGGCGAAAACCAAAAAAAGCTTTTATTTTACTTTTTTTACACAGTTTATATTGCATGTTTAGTGGGTCGGTTGAAAAGGCTTAGCGGGCCAGATTTAGGCATGAACTAGGGAACAGCAAGCGAAGGGAAAGAGAGGCCCATTTCTTCCCTTCTCCCCGCTTTCGGCACCCGTACTCATTTGACCTATTGAGTCTTTTACAAACGTCACACTCAAAAACTATTAACAATCTGAACATTTATGCATATATCCTGTATTGTGAGGGCTCAGATGCACAACCCATTATTCTTAAAACTATCATCATTAAACTGATGAAAAAGTGCTTGTACATTTGCTTTGAGAATATCATGTGCAAGCAAACTGATGAAGTTGTGATAAATTTGGTGCTAAACCAAGCCATAGCAAGCTGCTTTGCTGGTTTCCATAAAGAAAAAGTTCTGTCTCAAATGCCTAAGCTTTGGACCTATTTTAGTCATGTTGATGAAACAGTGAATTTGTCGTTTTTAAAAATATTGAAGAGTCAAATAATTTTTTTTAACTTTCAAGAAAGAGAAAAATGAATAATACTGTTTCTGGATGTAAATATGGAACAAAAAATACTTGTTTTGCCGCAAGTGAACAAACAAAACCTATCGTCAGTGGGCAATTTTTACCTTGGCCATTCTTCTGCCCCAACAAACGCAAAAATATTCCAACTGTGTATTGACTGTTGTACATCGAGCGCTAATGATATTCACAAAATCTAAATGACATAAAACCTATAAAGAACATTTTATTGTAAAATTTATTCTATTCTAACGTATGTTCACTGTAGCTCGCAAAGATATTTTATGTAACTCGCTAAAAAACCGTTAAAAATGATTTCTCTTGCCACTGTGATAGCAAGTTTGTAGGACAAACATGGCGGTGAGTTCAAGATTAAATAAAGCAGAACGTATCCAAATGGTTACATCAACAAGCAAAGACTATTCTCCATCTCAGTCCCACAAATCTTATAAACAAACTTGAAATAATCCAGGTTGTCACTCCGCCGAAGGACATCGCTGACTGTTGAATCAGCATAGTGCAGCGAACTATGATAACAAGCGATTTAGATTCTAAAGGTGGAACACAATTTGTTTCATTTTTGTCAACTTGAGACCACCTTTATTAAAACTAGACATCCTGACCAATGCAACCAAAATATTGTTACAAATTCAAAAATTGTTGAAGTAGCTACCGTTGTAAACAGATGGCACACTTTCTACAGTGGTTTTCTTTTGAGACTACGCGATTGTGCATGTCTCCCATTCTGAGATCATGTTGTTCAATGCCTTTAAATAGAAGTTTGGTGGTACAGAATCTGAAGATTGCGTGAAGTAAAAGATTTTTCTTCCCAAAGCTTTTTATCTGACACTCTTCAGGCGAAATCGTCAAAATAAAGCAGAAATGAAACCGAACTGGATTATAAAGATGAAAGCAGAGTTCTCATTAGCTGAAAGAATTGCCTTCCTGGATTCCTGGACGTGTTGGTAGAAAGGCATGATACGGAATTTCTAACTTTAGTGTACAGAAAACCCACCTTCACTGGCCAGAATCTACGTTGGAACTCCTTTAGCCCCCAGAAACGGAAAATCAATCTAATTGGTACTCTTGTTCACAGAGCTTTTATGATCTGTTCTAAAAGCAAACTGGACCCAGAGCTTGGCAAAATTCGTTCAATTCTATTGGAAAATGGCTACCCGGAATATGCAATCAATTCGGTTTTTAAACGAAAACTTCAACAACTAAATTCTAACCCGGTTCACAGAGTGGAAACGTGCCCTCTCGACCTATACATCCCATGGATTGGAAATGTCTCAATGAAGTTTGAAAAGCAGATTACGTCTGCTGTGCAACACTGCTTTTTCTCCATCGCACCACGTGTTATTTTTACAATCTGACAGTTCTTACCAGCAACTAAGAAAGATGTGTTACCTTCCCATCATCACAGCAATGATATTTACCAGTTTGTGTGCCACTGTAATAGTCGGTACGTTGGTCGCACGTCTCAACGCCTAGAAGAGTGAATTAAATAACACGTTCCTCGATCCATCGCTAATCCTCTTGCCTCGAACAACCGCCAAGGCCTTTGCCGCTCTTGCAAGGCCAACATACGCTTACAACAATTTCACGAATCCGCCATTGGTCAACATCTTCTTGACAACGCCCAATGCGCTTTTCAATACAACAACGAAAAATTTTCTATTCTCGCTCAAGGTCACTCTTCTTTTCACCTTTCTGCTCTTGAAGCGACTTTTATTAAATCTCTTAATCCCTTTCTGTGTAAACAAAAAGAATTCGTCTACTTTTTAAAATTTTCTTAAACTTTTCTCTCATTGGCTAACTTTTTCAGCCAATGAGAACTCTGCTTTTTTCTTTATAATCCAGTTCGGTTTTATTTCTGCGTTATTCTGACGATTTCCCCTGAAAAGTATCAGATGAAAAGCTTTGGGAAGAAAAATCTTTTACTTCACGCCATCTTCAATGCCTTTCTCGTAACATGTTGATTCTAAATATAGTTAATTTTTGGCTCGGTTCAATTAACGCGATAGCTAGTGATGAGAGAGTTAGGGAAAGCTTATGGTTATTTTGGCTTGGATTTTTTTTTTGAAACGATTTAAAATTTTTGTAGATTTATTTAGGACACTTATCATTATTTTTGATTAACTAACTATATGTAATTATGTAATTATATACCAACACAATTGGTTTCGTAATATGACTCAAACAAAATCAGAGCCAAATTTTTCTGAGCTGATACATCGGCCTACGGGAAAAAGTTTGCTGGTTCCAGGTTCAATCACACAAAATATTATTGATTCAGCTTCGAAATATCAAGCTAAGTCATCCGACATTTTTATTTGCCTATCTCAAATGTGGCACAACATGGCTGCAAAACATTATTTGGTTGTTTGTTCACAATAGAGAATCATTTGAAGGTAACATGAGAAAATCAATTCCAATGTTGGAATTCGATGGCTGTGAATTTACTGAAGCAATTGATGATTACGTTTATCCTCGTATCATTAAACTTCATTTTCCTTATTCTATGACTCCTCAGAATCCTAATGCGAAATATATCGATGTCACCAGAAATCCCAAAGATGCTCTTTTATTGTATTATTACCATATTAAAGGATTTTCGGACGTTTTTCTATGTTCAGATATAACATTGAAGACGTATTCAATCTTTACATAGCTGGAAAAGTTACGTTTAATTCGTAATTTGATCACATGGCTAAATGGTATTTGAAACGCAATGAAGCAACGTTGTTTCTGCTTTATGAGGATTTGAAACAGGATTTAAAATTAAATGTGATAAAGATTGGGAAGTTTCTGGGATATAATTATAAGGAGAAGTTGTTGGCACACAATAAAAAAATTCTAGGAAGAGTTTTGGAGAAAAGTAGTTTTGAATACATGCGTAACCGACCAAAAAATTCTTGGGTGAGTTAAAAATATTAAATTTTTTAGCTAATGCATATGCTGTTTTTGTTATAGGCAATTTAATTAGTCAAATTCAGTGTTTCTTAAACTTTATGGTTCATTAAGGTAATATTTAACAAAGATCCTAAGCGCCCATGCTTTCCAACTCATTTTAAGTAAAGAAAAGTTGTTAAATGAAAGCAAAAGCACTTTTGACTGCCTATAGCCTGCGGAAATCAATTAAAATAAAAAAAAGATTTTAACTAAGTTTTTGCATGAATCAGCCAAAAGAAATTTATCGAGAAGTGAAACAAAAAAAATTCAGTTTTATTAAATGGATAATTTATATAAACGGATAACTTATTTCACTAGTGTGACCTCTGATTCTCCATGAAACTGGTGATGCGGAAGCGTACAATTTAGTGATTGGTTTCAATTCCGCTTCTTTTTCGATGTTCATACCTATAACATACACGGCTCTGCCAAGAGCCTTAGGTATATTTGAAAAAGCCTATCCTAATTTAAACACTCAAATATAAGACTAAAGTTGCGGTATCAAATATAGCATTGTTTTTCTTTTATAAGGCGGATACTTTTGGTGGAATCATTAATAATTCAAAATTAAACTGTTAAAAAGCTTTGAAGCTTTGAAGTCCAAAAAATCTTATTTTGCTTGTAATTAGCATTGCTTTTAAGCAGTCAAAGTTGCAGTCATTTTTTTTTGTTTTTTTTTTAAATCTTTCTTCGAAAAATTTTTATTTTAGTGTTTTTTATTTTATCTGCAGGCCAGTAAATGTTTTTCTTTAATGGGTTAGATTGAAATTGTATTCATTAAAAAAATACAAATCTCTTGCATTAATTTAATTTGCAGACAACTAAAAAGCTCCCTGATGACGTCTATTTCATCAGGAAGAGTGAAGTTGGAGATTGGGAAAATCATTTATCTCATCAACAATCTTCCACTTTTAATCGTATACTTCATGAAAAAGGGAAAAACAGAGGGATTGATAAACTGTGGGACAACCACCCGGAAGTCCATAGCTAAAGAATACTTTTTATAATTGGCTATTTCAAGAGTTTTGGTAAAAAAACCAAAGAATTAGAAAGCGGCTATCTTTGTGACTCGCAGAACAACCTCAAAAATGTAAACTTTGAGCAAACTCTAAAACCATTTTTCAAATATTCTTTCGAAGATTCCAAATATTGCAGTTCAGCATAAAATTTTTTTACTGTTTTTAAATGATGAATAAAAGCTGCTTGTAAAATTTCCAAGCAAAGAAAATGGTTGAATCGTTCTTCTCCCTACATTTTCTTGGGGCATGCATCCTGCTTTTCTCAATGCTTCTTCTCGGTTTTAATTATCCTTATCCTCTATTTCATGGGCGGCGATATATTATTTGACCCTTTCCCCATCACTCCTGCCCTATTTGCACCCATCAGGTTGGCTTCGCTGTGCTGTTTGTTTATTCTCGGTTCATAGGGCCTGGTGTAGGGTCTGTTTTTCTTCCTTTGGAAAAATTTTCTCTGGACAGTTTGGACTTGACCTGAGTGTTCGTCTATTTCTCAAAACTCCTGTCCACCCAACTTCTTGATACCTTCTTCTAAAAATCTCTCCCCTCTCCCTTCTCAAACAGAATTTTCTGTTTTTCTTATTTTGAAATTCTTAGCTATTTGTGAAGCTTAACCCGCAATGACGAAACACGTCATGTGACTATTACGCAATGCAGCTTCTGATGTTGATTGTTTTGATTTTTTGAAAACTGTTTTGCAAAAAACAGTGTGAATTTAAAAATCTTACTACTAATTTGTACTTCATGCCCAGATTTTTAAGTTAATCTTTTGTTTGTTTGGTCCAAGGCCGGGTCACAATTTTCAATTTTGAACCCATGGAATCGTAATCTACATATTTTCAACCGATCAAAAATCTAATTTTTTTCTCTACTCATAGAAATTCTATCACTCAGCTCTTGCAACAATGAAGGAGCAATCTATGTTAGTTGTCGTGGCAAAGCTTTTTTTTGGCAACTTTTTAAGATGATAAACAAACCAATCTGTTTCTTATATTGCGTTTGCAAATGTACTAAAAAATAGATATGATTGATTTGCAAATGTACCGAAAAATAAATATGATTAAACTTTAAAGAGCTGAATGAGAATTTTTTGAGCAGAGAAAAAAATTTGGATTTTTGATAGATTAAAAATATGTAGATTGCAATTCCATAGGTAGAAAATTGAAAATTGCGGCCGGGACTACATTGGCTCTTGCTTGCCGAATAAGCGAATATATTTTCAGCGTTACCTTCTTTGTTTATTCAGTTTAATGCGTCGCTTAAGAATTTCAATGATCAAACAAACGCACGCCGATACATTTCTGGATAAAGCCCAGATTTAGACAAACTCTAAGGTTGAATTGCTACTGTAAATGGTACCGATAGAATAAGAACTGAGATCTTTTTTAAGTAGATTTATGCTAGCAGAATTTTAAAGAAAAAAATAAAGAAAAAGAAGTTTTAAGTTTTCCGTTTTAAAGAAAAAGAATAAAATGTAGAACTGCTTGCCAAAACCGCCAAGCAAAGGAGAGTGCCGTAGAGAGCCGTATGAATTTTGACGCTGATTGGAAGTGAAGACCTTTTTTTATTCTTTACCTTAATTTTGGGACAAAAATAGAAAATATGGTGTAGGGCTTGGGTTTCGTTTTTTGTTTTTGCCATCAAAGAGGGGGCGAAAATTTTGCTTGCATGAATAAGAAGGGGCGCGAGTTTTGTTTGAGTGAAAAAAAGGGGGCGCGTCTAAAAAGTTTGAGAAACCCTGTTTTAACCCATGAAATTTGATATTTTTTGAAAAGTAGACTTATTGCAAAACAGGAAAAAATAATTAAGCTTACAAAGCTTAAAAACGTCAATAGCAGCAGACTGTGTCACTGTTTCAGTTTATATGACCTTGTCAATGCTACGTTGACCTCGTCGGTGCTGCGTTGACCAGTACTTTTGACTTTTGATTTTGACAGAAAAAATTAACGTTTGATTTTATTCTATTTATTTCTTTATCTCTACGTTTATCCTCCTGAGTCGCAGGAAAGCGACGGAGGCGCTAATAAATAGGGCAAGCAATTTTCCCTACCTGCTTCCGGAGATGCCAAGGTATTGCTGTCCACTTGAAATTTAATAGAGATGTGACTTTAATTTAGAACTGCTTGCCAAGACCACCAAAAAAGGGAGAATGCTGTAAAATGTCTTTACCAAGGACACAACAAAACGGCGCGAGTAGGTTTTGAACCAAGACCGTGTCGATTAGGACACCGGCGCTTTAAGCACTCGACCACGCTGCCGACGAAATATGATAAAAGGTTTTAACAAAAACTACTAGGTTTTAGATTTACTAATATAATTATAAAATATTTTAATTAACACGTGTAGGTCTTATCCTGTACCAAAACCAGATACATTTTTTAAAAATAAGACCGAGATTGACAAGTTTTGAGCCCATGGTTCTTGAGCAATTGTAGAAACAATCGAGTCTAAAACCGCAATAAGACATTAATATGTAACATAAAGTAAAGCATGCAAATAAATTTAAAATAAATTCCACATGAAATATTTTTCTAATTTCCGAAAATACAAAGAAGTATTTCAAATAAACAAGTACCTCCAAAATGTTGTAAAAGAGCCTTACTTTCAGTGGCTGTATCCTTAAATCACCAGCGCCAAAAATTTTACTAACTAGAGGAGAAGAAACTGTAATTTAAAAATTAAAAATAGTAGCAATATTCATAACATTTTTAAAAACTATTTGAAAGCTAAGCTCATATCAAAAGCTTTGTTTAAATTTTTTTAGTAAGCTTTTTCAATTCAGTTCAATTTTCTTTTATTTCTGCTTTGCTAAATAGTAAAAGCACAATTATTTAATGATAAACATAATTATGGCTGCGGATTGAAAAAAGGAAGAAGCAACAAAACAAGTGTACGTTGTAGCTTGCAAAGATAATTATTTATAGAAGTTGTATTACTAGAAGCAAGGTTGCTTCAACTCGATATGAATTTGTTTATATAAAAAGAAAAAGGAAAGAAAAAGAAAAAAACAAAAAAAGCACAAAAATTAAAAAGTTACATTTAGGTCATTTGATAAAAAAACAAAGCTCTGCCATGAGGGTGGTACATTGGTGGGACCATAACAGAGTTTGACTTATAGAGCATAATCAAGTCTGAAGTTTAGTGAAGCTTGAACATACTCTACCAGCCGAACAGGCAAACAAACCCACCGAAAGAAATCCTGTTTTGGATCATAAGATCATTTTACAGAAAAAATGCCTCAGTAAAACACACACATACAAAAAAACATTAATTAAATACTGTTTTCATTATTTTGAGAAATGAGTAATGCAAACGTAGACACGTTGATTAAAGTCAAAACAAAGTTTCATGCAAAATCATTACAATTTATAATAAGACAATTAAATCTTCAAAGCACTCTTTTGTTCGGCCATGAAGTTGATTTTCTGAAAAACATAAAAGAAGAAAAACCAGCAACGAGTTGCATGAGAAAGCAAGTTATTCAGATGTCAGATAGTTCTTCAAGAAAGAAAATTTTTGCTTTTTCAATAAATGTAGTCGAAGATTGACACTTTTTATGCTGGCAGGCAATTGGTTCCAGATTTTTGGTCTTATGTATCTTAAAGATTGTTTAGACCCTGTATTTTTACATGATATGGATATAATTCAGAAGTTACTTCTGGTAACCACATTGAATGTTTTTGTTTGAAATATATTGATAAATGCTGTAAATTAAGGGTATCCAATCTTTTTGAGCCGAGGGCCATTTTGACCCATCGAAAATATTGGTGAACCAAACAAACAAAACACCCCACTTTTTGCCCCAAAATCATGGTGATCTCTAAAAAAAAAGGTCCGCCTGAAATCGATCTCAGATTTCCCATTTTTTGTCCCGAAATCATAGTGATCTCTAAAATTTGAAAATAAACATGAAAAAAGGGGTACAGGATATACACATCAGGAGTACTATTAAGGTAGAACGGTTAGGAATGAAGATGAGGGAGGGCAGGCTGAGGTGGTATGGACATGTCATGAGGAGAGACCAAGAGCATGTAGGAAGAAAGATGATGGAAATGGAGTTACTAGGAAAGAGGAGAAGAGGGAGATCGAAGAGAAGATTTTTAGATGTGGTAAAAGAAGATATGAAGGAAGTTGGTGTGAAGGAGATGGACATTGAAGACAGAAAGATGTGGAGAATGATGATACGCTGTGGCCACCCCTGACTAATGGGAAAGGCCGAAAAGAGAAGAAGAAGAAGAAGAAGAAGAAACATGAAAAAAGGGCCTTCACATCAAATCTGTCTTCGACTTCTGCCAAAATTGACGGGACAGAGGGCTTCAAAAAATACTGCGCGGACCACTCGTTGGACCCCCTGTTCTAAATCTTGAGTCCTGCATAAATAATCACTTTTCCTTAAAAACTGATTTTATACTCTTTCATTTTTTTGTTAATGATTCACGGGGTACTCAATGATGAAAAGGTTGCCGGCCGCGTGCATTCTAGTTGTATAAAAGTGCTTGCGCAGGTACGGGCCGGCACTGGCCCTAACTGCAGCAGTCAAAATTGAAAATCCATATTCACATGGGCTAACCTTGCACTTGAAGCTATAAAATATGCTGAGGAAGTCGGATTGCTTTATTTTTAATCATCTGATTAACTTGGTGTAACTGTGTGTGAGCTAAGTTTCTCGTGGACAAACGTAGCAAGGCCACGCTTCCTGCTTGAGACTTAACCTGCCAGTGTAAAGTTTGGTATTACTAACTGGTTGCATTCGTGCAATAGTTCTATTGTAATAGGATGACAACAACTTCTAACTGGACAGACGTAGGTTAGAGAAGCTTGCTGGGTTTCAACATTGACTACCGCTAATTACGGCCTCAAAAAATCTGGCCCCAGCCCCAAATGAGCCCTATAAGCGTTGGAACTTCCGCAAAGCCAACTGAGAACTATACGGCCTCATCGCAAACCAGCTACGTTATCTCAGAAATTACCATCATCTGACTCTAACTCTATTGACGAAGCATACATACCAGGACTTCTGTTATACCATCTTTGTAGCAGCAAAATTGTCGATTCCACGCGGTCGCAGAAAGAACTAACCGCCTTGGGATGCGGAGTGCGAACACTTCTATCTGGCTGCTTTGCGGGCTTTGCAGGGTGGATAATTAATCAAACGACACTTGATCAAAACGACACTTGATCGAAACGACACTTGATCGAAACAACACTTGATCGAAACAACACTTGATCGAAATGACACTTGATCGAAACGACATTTGATCGAAACGACACTTGATCGAAATGACATTTGATCGAAACGACACTTGATCGAAACGACACTTGATCAAAACGACACTTGATTGAAACGACACTTGATCGAAATGACATTTGATCGAAACGACACTTGATCGAAACGACACTTGATCAAAACGACACTTGATTGAAACGACACTTGATCGAAATGACATTTGATCGAAACGACACTTGATCGAAATGACACTTGATCGAAACGACACTTGATCGAAACGACACTTGATCGAAACGACACTTGATCGAAACGACACTTGATCGAAATGACACTTGATCGAAACGACACTTGATCGAAATGACATTTGATCGAAACGACACTTGATCGAAATGACAGTTCATTAAAAAAAATTGATTTCCAGCTATATACCCCAATTCATAAGCTTCCGTTTCCATTTCGATCAAGTGTCGTTTCGGTCAAGTGTCGTTTCGATCAAGTGCCGTTTGATCAACTGACCTAGTACCGAAGCAACCAGCTCAGCTGCTTCCACCTTGCAGTCCCATCTGAATGAGAAACAAAAAGACCACTGGTCCGAAGCATTGACTTCGCGCACTCCAGTCGGCTGGCATGGAATATTAATAACAACTTGACCGACAGAACCAAACACACACGCCACTTCTGCCCCATTACCGCCAACTAGATTGCTTCCCAGTTTGTTAAAAATAAATTATACAATACAACAAAAAAAAGCATTAGAGGACCCAAAGAGCTATAGATATATTTTTTTCCTTTGTGTCTCCCCAAGATCTTGGAGAGACTTATCTATGCCCGCGTCGAACCATTTGTTGAACCACTGCTATTTAAAGAGGAAGCTGGGTTTTGACGCGGAAGATCAACCGTAGATCAAATCACTCCTCTAACTCAACAAATTAAGGATAGCTTTTCGGGAAAAAAAAGGGCCAGCACTCTGTGTGTTGATCTCGCAGTAGACTACAATACTGTATGGTATCGCGGCCTCATGTGCAAGTTACTTCGTCTGCTTCCGGACAGGCACATGGTGTCATTGATCAGGAAACGTGTTTGTAATCGAAGTTTTACCCTCACCACTGGTGCCGGAAAACAAAGGAGATGACAACGCCTTAAGAATGGGTTCCACAAGGATCAGTCCTGGCTCCCCTTTTGTTTAATATCAATGCATAATACCTGCCAGTGACAGTCCACAGAAAATTTGCATAGGCTGATGACCTGGCTATCTTGCTGTATGCAAGCGACTGGCAGGCATTAAAAGAGGCTCGTACTCAGGACATGGCAGCCCTATCCTCCTACTTTTACAAACGGAAGCTTAAGGTTAGTACAATAAAGACTGTGTCACAGGCTTCCACATCTACAACAAGAAGACACGACGTGATCTTGGCATCTTTGACAACAGACAAGCCCGACGGTTTTGTGCTGAGCCCAATTATCTCGACATAAAGCTGGATAGACTACTTATGTTTTGTCCGCACTTAGAGTCACTGTGCAAGAAGTTAACATTTTGCGTTGGTTTTTTAAAGCAATTTGCTGCACCAAGCTGGGGTGTGGATGTCACAATACTCAGCACAGCCAGCCTTGCCTTGGTCCATTTCACGGCTGAGTACTGCGCATCTGTGTGATGTCGCAGTGCCCATGCTCGCCTTATCGACAAGCTCATTAACAATTCCATGCTCATAGTTGACCCGGTGCCTGCGTCTCACACCAATGGAAAACCTTTTCGTCTTAGCAGGCAGTAACTTTAAAGCCTCCAACCAACTGACCTTTGCTATCAAAGAGCCATGCTGTCTCTAGCTCGCCGCGCTCAGGAACCAGAACACCTCGTATATGAAAGGCTCCTGTCTCCACTTGGTAAACAGCTGTGGCAACGTAAGTCAAGGCACTCATTTGTGCGTGTTGAACTGGAACTGCTAAATGACCCAGCCGGGTCAGGCATCAGTGTAGCACGATGGGCGGAATATAGATGGAGCATGGAGTGGCTGGAAAGCGCCCCTAGACTCCATACATTTATTAAGGATGTTAGCCCAAGTAGCTTTCCCAGACCTACATGGGTGAGGCTTAACAACTTCTGAACCGACGTTAGTCTATTCCGCACAAACAGTGTATGGCTTCTATGGCGGTCTGTAAGTGTGGTGCAATGGAGCAGAGAGCTGAGCACATAGTAGCATATCGCTCCACCTATCACCATTCAAATAAAGCCCGTGCTGTCTCACATGTCGACAAGAACCTGGTAACCCGGCTGATGGAAGCATGTCCGACCATTTAGTTGACCATCCAGCTCCCTTCCATCTCCCCCAAACGAAGAAAAAAAAGGGTGTAAGCGAAAAAAGGGATGAAGATAAACTTTTTTGTTGCCGAAAGAAAGAATAAATTTACATTTTTTTCCTTATTGGATTGGCCAGACACATATGGCCCTGATTGCATTATAATATTTCAACAGAATAAAATAAAAAAATAACAGTATTAAGAGAATTTAAAAAAATTCAGACCTTTTGCTTCGTTAACTCTTTCAAATTTAAAAAACTGGTTAATTAATGCCACACTTCATTTGCGATAATTTTAATTTTACAAAACTATAGTTTATTTTCTGTTTTAAAATAATTTAATTCTTATTATGACATATTATTTTTATGGCCAAATAATTCTTATCATGACGTAATATTCTCATGGCCAAATAATAATCGCAAAGTCTGTAAAGTTCCCCCTTTTCTTTCTTAACTTATTGGCAAGCTGTTTTATGATAGTTTTGAATGTTTTCTTCTAACCAGACTAGTGATGTCAACCGCGCAGCGTAGTAACCTTTTTCGGAGGATCTTGCCGCGTACCGCCCCGCACCGCGTGCAAACTATGAAAAGTTTACATTTAAATTTTAAGCAACTCTTATTTTGCATAATGCTATTGCTTGGGTTGCCGATTTAGTTGCTTCCCCTTCATTAATCCAATCACAGAGAGCAAATTGTTAGGTGCATAATCAACTGAATTACCTAGATCAGGGATATCCAACCCGCGACCCGCGGGCCGCATGTGGCCCCCAAAGCCTTTTGGTGCGTCCTGCAAAGAAATTTTTAATCAGATGGTCCATCAACTTGAATTATCGCAGTGCATTTAAACCTCTACTACCTGTGTTGCGCGAGAGATGCCGAAGTGTGCCGCAAAAGCTTTTGGAAAGCACTAATTCAACACAAAATAATGTCCACAAGCAGAGTGAAGACGTTTTTTATTTTTTTTTAGAGAACACATAGTTTTGCAGACGAAAATTCTAAAACAAACTTTGATTAAAAATGAAGACCTTTTTTTTTAGGGAGACGGAAATTTTCGTACAAACTCGCATGACAACATCACTTTGATTGTTTCGATTGCAGCCCGTAATAAACTTAGAGACGAAAATTTGGCCCGCAACAAGCAAAATGTTGGACAAGCCTGGCCTAAATCTTTCCGTAGTACCGGTAATTAAATAATGCAAATAGCGCGTATAGTAGCCAAAAAAGAAAAAAGATATGAGAGAAACTGCATGAAATCAATAAAGAGAGAGGCGAACTGTTCTTAAACCTAAAGAAAGCAATAGAATCTATTAGGTGTAGAACTAAGTTTTTGCCCTCTGATAGTTTCAAAAGTATGTAAAATTTACAAACTTACTTTTCTTACTGAATGAAGTTTTTAGTACCTTGCATTAGTGTTATTAAATTTTTTCATTTTTTTTTTTTTCAGATTAAAATTTATAAAAGAATCGACACTTCATAACAGAGATAAAGTTTTTTTCAAAAATATAGTCTTACATTATTTTGACTTAAAAATCCCTCCTTTAAAGACTCACAAAATTCTTTTTGAATGCTACAAAGACGATTCCCATCATTAAGAACTATCAAATATTGGTATTCTCGTTTTAATGATCGTGATTTTTCTTTAACTGATAAACCAAGAGCAGGTAAGCCTCAAAAAATATCTGATAAGGAAATCATTAAAAAAGTGAAGGAAAACCCCACTATAACACAAAGGGAAATTGCAACTCATTTTAATGTCTCCCAACCAGCAATATCCAAAAGGTTAAAACAAATTGGATTTATTCAAAAGCAGAATATTTGGATACAACACAATTTGTCCCAGAAAAATATTGAAAAAAGAAAAAGTGTCTGTAAGAAACATTTGGAACTATCAGAGGGCAAAAACTTAGTTATACACTTAATAATTTTACAGCGGATAAAGGCTTGTAAAATAGATTGTTAAGAGAGAATAAGCAATGTGAATTTTAAAGATAAACTTGAATTAAAGAAGGTGAAGCTTCCCCACTTTTTTAATCAACTTGGCATTTGCATTATTTTATACCTTTTAGCCGATTATTCAATGCCAAAACAAAGTCTTAGCTTTTTTCTTATCATTTTATAGGGTTTTGTTTACTGATAGCCGTTACTAACCTTACAGCTTTTGGGGGTTTCCCAAAATTTAAAAGGTAATTAACGAAACTCGGCTAATAGTGAACGAGAACCAATTATTTTTACATAGCTGCATAAACCTTTACAAATTAGCGTACTGTTTTACTTAGTAAAAATGTGCCCAAAACTTTAAACGCCATTGTTTGTTTATATAGGAATTACTAATTGAAGCAAAAAAAAAGCAGATTATGAAATCAGACATAGAACTGTAGGATGAGTTTTAGAAAATCTTTTCAATGTGAAATTGAAGTTGTCAACCATTAATACTCGTAAGTAATTAATTTTAGCAACTTGTACGTAGATATTTTTTAATTTTTTTTAAAGTTTAACTGAAAAGCACCCCGTAGCTAGGGATGTGCCGAAGCCACTTTGCCGAGGCCAAAGCTTTGGCTTTGGCAAAGATTTGTTGTTATCGTCATTTTGTGAGGGTCCTTACTCCCTCTTGATAAATTATTTTTTGCAAAATATCCAGACTGCTTTGCTAACATTCTCATTACTTATTTTGAAGTAATCCATAAAGAATTTTCACATTGTTTAGGCATTATGAATAATGATTAGCTTAGTTCTCCATATCGTTAATGCTAAGATCTGAAACATCAATGATCAACATGAGGATATTTATACGTACACTTAAAAAGATGCAATTGTTTATAACAATTATATAATGCAGTACGAGATACTGTGGCCGAAAAGTAACGAGAATGGTGTTATAAAAACTTTATTGAAAAATATTGAAATATACCAAAGTCAAACTCCTTCAAAGTATTCCCCTTCCACTTGAAAACACTTGTGCATTTGCCTTTTCCACAATTCAAAACATTCTTGAAAGGCATTTTCTGAGATCTTTTTGAGCTCTATCGTTGCAGTCATTTTGATGGGATCGATGTCGGAAAAATGGGTTCCCTTCAGTACAGATTTGACCTTAATGAAGAAAAAAAAGTCACACAAGGCCAGATCGGGGAAATATGGGGGTGTTTCAAAGTTGCAATGTTTCTTTCTGCGAAAAACTGACGAATACTCGGGGCTGTGTGAGCAGGAGCGTTATCGTGATGGAGCGTCCATGCGTGGCTTCCCAATGGCTGTTCCTAAATTTCAAAATAAAAGTGATGCTCATTGTGTTCTTTGATATTGAAGGCATCGTTCATTTCGAATTTCTACCCCAAGGCCAAACAGTGAACCAAACCGTCTATAACGAGATTCTTCGGCGCTTTGTTAGATCAGTGCGTGGCAAGAGGCGGAGCCTTTGAAGGAAGGGGATTACTTTGAAGGAATTTGACTTTGGTATATTTCAATATTTTTCAATAAAGTTTTTATAACACCATTCTCGTTACTTTTTGGACACTCCTCGTAGCCTATATACTTTAGATATAATTAATTAGCTACAGACTAATTATAAAACAACATTATTTACAACAAACGTTTTTTCAGCACTCAGACACACGAGAAGTTTTTTAATTTCATATTAGAACAATAGAAAGTTACAATTGAAAGTTCAGACAGTGATAACATAGCACACACTACTATCGATCTGAAGGTCGGGCATTTTACTGCCATAGTCCTTGCTTAATGCTAACACAACAGAAGATGGAAAAAAGTGAAGCTAGCTGTAAGTTAGTGGCTTGCAATGACCTCTGAGGCTGGACATGCAGTTGACAAGCAATACTTTATCGATAGGACAAAATATTGTCTGAGATTCTCAGACAAAGACTAAATTTGCCTCAAAATCATGATGCTCTCCAAAAAAAATTCTTCAATTCTAATCACTTTCAGATTTTTGACTTTTTGTCCCAAAAGCTTAGTGTTCTCCAAAAAAAGTCTTCACTTAAAATCAGTGTCAAATTTCTAACTTTTCGTCCCAAAATCAGCGTTTTTAAAAAAAAAAACAGATCAGCCTCAGATTTCTCTAATTCGGTACCAAAACCGTGGTGTTCTTTATTAAGTAAAAATATAAAGGTCATCACGCAAAAGTTTGTTGCTCAAGCAAAGCATAACTTGCAGGCCATGACCGCAGGCCACTGCTGTAAGTCAGTGTAAACCAGGGGTTCTTCTCCAACTTTTTGAGACGCGCCTCCCTTTCGTCATGAAAATAAAACTCGCTTCCCCTTGATTATACCAACAAAACAGTTCATCTTTTGTTTTATACATGTGTGCTAACTTGTTAACTAAAAAAATAAAAAGAACTTGGAGAATAGTTTTGTAATTACAGCACTTGCTTTAACGTAGTTGACGGCCGTATGATTGTTGCAAACCTGCTTTTGATGGCAATAGGTAAAGTTCTAAAGCCCTGAGCATTTCGGTGAATCACGCAATGAGATCTAATCGCATTGGGGTTCCTCCTGTATCTTTGCAATGAATTCACTTTGAGATCCAAACATTGTCAGATGTTTTGCAGACCCCTAGAGAACACCATATCCTTTTCACTCAAAATGAACGTAGACTAACAACTGAGACAATTATGAAATATCAGTTGTTTCATCACGTTGAATTGGAAAAAAGCTGGTAACTTTTTGAAAACTTGACACTTGATTTTCTTTGCAAGCTTATCAATGGGTGTTTTGATCGTAAAATCTGAGAGTGAAATCTTTGCTATCTTCTTGCTGTATGTTTTATACGACACAAAACCAGCTGCTTTTAACGTGCACGGTTAAATCAATGTTTCACGAATTAATGTTGCGACATTTCTTCTTTACAGCAAGCAATCAATTTCAAATGATGCTTCTACTATTTCTGCAGACGAAGATTAGCAAAAACACTCACTTTCAAATTTTTTTAGACCGTCTTTCTTGTTTTGAAAGCTAAAGGCTTATCTCTATGGCCAGGGTTTTTTTGTCTAAGATGACGCTGAAACGGCTTGGTCTTATTGCATGATTACTGTGGTTTTCATGGCATATCACGCATTTGTCCTCGTTGTTATCGTTTAGAATCATCCGTTTGTTCTTCTTTCATCTGATGATGGCAGTAATGTTCTTGAACCAGGATCTGGTATATAGGATGGACCATGGACTCCTAAATAATAGAACCTGGACTGGAAACGAGAAATTACGAGTGTACAAAAGTAGGCCATTGCAGTAAAATTGTCTTTTTAGAAAAAAAATATTGATGCTTTTTTTAAAAGCATAAATTGGTTAAATTAAAGCTTTACTTGATTGATATTTGCAGCGGAAACGTTTGGGTCGGCCCACAGCCTAGTTGAACCAAAAATGTTCTTTTTTAGTCGACTTGAATTTAGTACGAATGAGATTCTATGATAAACATCATCTTAGTCTAGCGACTATTTCTCTGATTTGGTATAAGCATGATTTAAAAAGCTACAATCAAACTAAAAGGCTATATTGAAAAACAAACAGTAGAATAACATCAACTTCTAAAATAGAATAACAAAAATATGTAATAAACAATTAGATAAAAATATATATGAAAAAATAAAATGCATACATGAGTAAAGTAAAAACTATTATCGAACGCATAAACGTTGTGACAAGCCTGGTTTTGGGAGAAGCTTGTAGAAAGCTTGTAGGTAACTAAGATCAATCATAAAGTACGTTTGATATGTACACAAGTACTACAAAATGAAAGACCAAAACAGAAGAATGAAAAAACTACGTAACAATATTTTATAAGTAACTGGACTGCAATTTACAGTTCATTTGCAACGTTTTAAGGTGGTTTATGTAACAGTAGCTTTAACAAAAATATACTTCAGGATGTGATACAAAGTAACACAAACCTAAACTTAAAAAAAGCAAAACATTAATGAATTTCGGCAAATTTTAGAAGCTTGACGAGTTTAAATGGTTTATAAAAAACAGTAACATTACTAAATGTTTAAATCCGGACAACAACAAACGAATTATTATTTTTACGCATAGCTAGACGTTATCTAAAAAAAACTAGTAATAATATTTGCAAAAATCAATAATTTTAACTGGGAGTATTTACAGTTTAATTACTATTAAGTTTTCTAATTTTGGCACTAGTACCTCTACGCCCCTTTTCCGTTAATTGGCGAATTAAATTTTTGCACATGCAATTGTAGAAACGTATTGACACTCCTTCTACAATATTGTGCCCGTTGCTACACAATACTGGAAGCGACCGAAAAGCAACATCATCATTAAAATAAGATATGTTTACAATTTCTTTAAAAATTTCCTGCTGATTTTCGGCACTTAAAAATGACTTTTTCAAGTCACTATTGCAAAGTTCAGCAAAAACCTTCCAACAAAGACAACCAATTTCATATAACTCGGTTGTTGGTTTCCAAAGACCCCCACGATTTATGCCATCAAAAAATTTGTTTGCATACTCATGCATAGTTGTTGTTAAAGGAGGAACATATTCAACTATGGTTGCAACAGTAGCTGTTTTGCATTCAACGCATCTTGTTGATTTAACCAGTGATTTGCAACAGTATCCGGTAACATAAAATATAACAGCTGCATCATTTTCTGTCGGCAATATATTAAATAGTAGCTCAGCTTGCAAGGCTTCTGCTGTGGCCATTAATTTATTGTTACTAGTGCATTTTGTTTTGACTATGATATCAATCTCAGCGATAGATATTTGCGAATATTTCAACAACGAGATTGAGCGGATTTTCCTGTCACTTTCTTGAAGTTGTCTCATAGAAATATAATAATTTGCTCCACTGAGTTGACGAATTCGGCTGAATCTTCGTTCAATCATATCTGATTGAATTTTTCCCAACAGCACATAATTGAAGCCACAGTTTTCCAACAAGTATTTTGACATCTGCGTTATTGCTTCACATGTTTGATGCAAAGCACGGGAAGTGTGTTCAGTTAATCCAGGTTGCTGAATAGAAAAAAAAAAAGATATTAAGAAAATACCCATATAAACATAACAATGAAAACATTGTAACAAAGAAAATCACAGAAAGATCATTAAGTAATACAAAGATTTTGCAAACAGCCAGTCGGATGTGAATACAATAAATTGCAAGCAGCTGATCTAATAATTTTGTTTCAATTAAAAACTTACGTTATGACACTACTCTTGAAAATTAACATATCAGATATAGGTATGAAATCTGTTTTATATTTTTAAACAAAAAAAGTTTGCAAAACATACTTACATTTGAATTTTTCCAAAAACTAACATAATGGCCAAAGTCCGTCAAAAATTTCAACTTCCAATCAGCAGTGGATCGAACTGGGTCACGAGAAATATCCCGTTTATGCTTTCCAATTTCTGATGTTGAAACATTTAAAATATTCCACAGCTTCAAAAACAAATCAATAGCAGAAGCAGTTTCATGAAATCCATATTCCTTTAATCCAATCACAGTTGACTCATGAAACACAGCCAGAGCAAGTTTAACATTAACTTTTTCTATACTATTGGGTTTTAAAACTGTTTCTGTTAGACGATGGGCAATCCTTAAAGGTTTTTGGCATTCAAGATTGTAAACTTTCTCTATATCTGCAAAACTGGCTGTAAGTGGAGTATCAAGTATGGGAGTCATACAAGGCATTTCAAACACTCTTCTGTTCACTAAGTTATTATATATATTCTTAATTATGTGAGTAGGGTCAAATATTAAAAAGATTTTTCCATCTGTATACTTGTTTGGAATGGATGCTTTCCATGCACCATTACAAAGAAAATCTTTGAAAAACTTTCTATTTGCAGAAGCATTGTCAACACAGATTCCAATAACATTAAATCCAATTTCATGAACAAGTAGCATAACTTTATCAAAACAAGCTTTTTGTGTTTCAGCTTTTAAATTTTTAATTGGGTAAATTCCTACCATATCTTGATAGCCACTAGATAAAGACTTAATCATGAAACATAAAGCTGTGGCAGCTACAGCACAACTTTCAGTCAAGCCAAAAACCTGTCCTCCACTTGATTTGACACGTTTTGAAAGATATATTTCATCAATCATCAAGAGAACATTTCTGTCAAAAAAGTTTAACTTTGAAAATCTTATATTAAGATAATCAGAATCATCAAGTCCAGTTCTTTGGTCTAGATTCATTGTTATTTTTCTCAACGTTTTCACTGAAGGTAATATAATAATTTGCTCTTGACATAGCCTTTCATATGCCTTAGAACTGGTTGCATGCATTATGTAAGACATGACCAACATTTCTACTGAATAGCGACGTTGTTTTTTAGTAATAAAAAGTAATTTCAATTGCTCCAATATAAAATTCAATGGTTTTTTTTTATAGTCATCCTGGCACAAATCAATATATTTTTCTATTAGATTTAATAATTTTGCTTTAATTGTTTCCATTAATGTTGTGATGTTTTGGTCTAAATTTTTTGCAAAGGCTATTAAATTTTCTACTTCAGAAAATAGTGTTACTTTCTCAGAAGACAAAATGTGATGGTAACAAGAAGGAGGAATAAGTTTTTTTTCATGATAGATTTGCACATGCAGATCTTTATCAATGTTTATGGAAAACAAAATTGAGAATGGTTGTTCAATAGACAAATATATTAAAGAAATTCCTGCTTCTGATTTATATAAAACAAACTGTGGAGACAAAACTGTGCATGAAAGTTTTTCTAACAAATCATAAAAATTTTTTAAATTGTCAGACTGCAAAAAATTTTCACACTGTTTTTGCAGTATTGCTGATTCATTATCATGCCTAGTTTTTGAAAGAGCATTACCGCTTCTTAAAGGTATATCTTTATTTGTATAATACAAAGGAATATTTTTGAAAATTGAAGGAACAGCACCAGGTTTTAGTCTTTTATAACATAAGTGCTCACTATCTCTTTTTCTTTTGCGTCTTTGGTTTGAATCATGAGAAACTTTAATAAAATCATCTGCTTTAAAATGGAGTGAGCACAACTTTGAGTATTTTGAAGGTTTAAAATTTTTTCTAGCTATGTTTTTTAACCAATTACATAAAAGTTCTTCATTTTTTAAAGGGAATGAATGATATGTAACATTTAACTTTTTTTCTTCTGAAGAGTATCCAGATTTGCAATCAATGGCAGCACATTTATAAACCATTTTTTAAATAAATATTTTTCTATGCAAAAAAAGGTAATTAAAAGGTTAAAAAAATGCCTTTTCCTTAAATTTAAATAAGATAACCAAAAAATAATAACCTTTAAATACACTTTTAAAATAAGATAATCAAAAAATAAAGTAGAAAAACACTAAACTTTAAAATGCAATTATGTGCTTCAATAATAAATGTACTAATTGTATTAAATTCAATAATTTATTCAGTAGTAACATTCAATTGAAGTAGCAGATAGATAAGACATAAATGTTGTTGCATATAAATTAAAAAATAAAAAAATGTATTACTTCTTTTATTGTTTTTACTAATGTCACAAAAATAATAGTGAATAAATTATAATGCCATTGTTAAACTATGCAATGATCAAGCTTGATTCTGTGAAAAAATACACAACAAATAGAAAATAGCTGTTCATTCGTAAGTTGCCTACATTATTAACTGATAAAAAATTTTACCTGAATACCAGAAGTAGAATATAAATTTTGCTAGTATTTGTAAATTAATGTGTGCAATATTTGTGATTCTTACATATTTTCCTTAGTCATTAATCTTTTTTTAATAAACCTACACTGATTTTTTTCCAGCATTCTTTTCACATTTATCATAAATCTATTGTTCATTATATTTTGCAAGCCATACTTCTAAGTTTAATAACTTAACAGTGACTAGTTTCTAAAAAATCGAACTAATTTTTTAGCTTTTTACAACTGGCCTACCTTTGTACACGCGCTCTGCGATTTTCAATTCCGTTTCCAGTCCAGGTTCTATTATTTAGGAGTCCATGGATGGACAGACCACGACGTCCTTTTGGTGCTGGGTGTGTAGAGCATGCAGAAATGATTTGGTCTGGAGTTTTTTTATGTGCACCACACTAGCAATTACAAGAGGAAGCAAAACCTATTTTTACAAGGATGACCAAAAACGCCCAATGCCAGTTCGCAAGCGGTTGAGTCTTACCTAAGCAGGCCCAGACCAAGAAGCCTGGAAGCAACTCTTGGGATGAAATCATAAAGATTAGGTGCGCTATTCAAGTACTATATGTTCCATGTAAAGTCTGTCCACTGACCAACACGGATATCTAGTTTAGATGATTATCTTATAATTTCTGTGCGGCAGGTACAAATGGACGTCTGGATTTTAATCTCTCTTGCCGCTCATGTAATGGCCTGACCAAATGATTAAGCGAGAGGTGCTCGAGGTCTAAAATGCTGCGGTCGGCCAAGAGAATAGTGGCTCCCAGACGATAAAGTTTAGCTGGTTGGATACGGCAAGAATGGGAAGGTTGACCGTTAGAACGGGATGCAGGCATCCAGTTACAACCATTAAGAACACTGTCATAAGACGAGTGTGTACACTGCGACATTAAACTAATGCACATTTTCCGCTGTACTGTAGGGTAGACTACAGATAAAACGACTATGCACAGTGTTTAATCACCAGACCCCCATCTTAAACTGCTAGTCGTCTTAGAAGTGTTACGCGCGAACCTGGGTGGGGCCGTCAGTCAAGAGCGGTCATGTCGTTCAGGTCGTCAGTAATCATGAGTAGTAGTAGTAGTAGTAGTTTGTTTTTATTCGCACCCAAAAGAAACAATTGATAATAATTCAAGACAAAATAGAGCAAAGGTTGCAAATAGGGAAACGGCAACTAAACGATATACGTTATAACATGCACAAAAAATTGTGCATGGTCACCGTACCTGCGTCTTAACATTCAAAATTTAAAAGTACATTTACAAAGAAAAAAGAGAAAAAGTATAAAAAGCAATAACACATTTCTACAGGTCACAAGTCAAGAGTGCATTGCTTAATCAAGGGTGGGAGTGCAAGCACTGGTGACTCCGAAGGGTCGGGCAGGCAAAGAAACCCACCAAAAGAAATCCTGCCGTGGGTCAAAGACCATTTCAGTAACTGGTGACCTGGGTATAACTCTAAGTTGGTAGGATGTGTCAATACACAAGAAAATTATCACTTGTCAAAACTCTGATTAAATAGAATCAAAAAATCAAAGCATAATTTAATTGATTTCAAGGTTCTTGCCACTCTTCTTATGCTTGGTTTGAGAATTAGATTCGGATGTACTTTCAAATCTGCAACAACAAAGAAAACCAGCAGAAACCACAGAACACTAATTTATATGACATAAAAACAACAGCAAAAAGTTTAGTAGATCTATGGAGGCCACGTACTAAGAGTGTAAGATATGACGCTTCAGCTCTTTTCGAAATTTTTTGTAAGTTTTTAATTCTTTAATTTTTAATGGAATTTTGTTCCAGACAACTGGTCCTCTGTATTTAAGGCATTGTTGAGTAGTTCAAGCCAACCTTGCAAAATGAAAAATCATCTATATCATGCATTATGGTACCACTTGACTATTCACCATGAAATCTATAAAACCATACTTTAATAAACCACTGTCATATTTTCTCTTTTTCCCTTCATTTTATACCAATGCAGTTATCAAATCAGCTTGTATCAAGTTGTTTGCGCCCCCTGAAAAACCTTTCATGCCAGTTTAAGAAATTGGGGTGTAAACAAACATATTTCAAAACAGATGAATAACACATCACAGCAGCTATAGCGTGTGACTTTGTAATAAGCTTTGTATTTGATAAAATGAATTATATCAGCTATTAGGTGTAAGGATCTTATAATAATAGAAAATTGCTTGCCGAAGCCAAAACTTCGGCAAAAAAGACCTTTGGCTTTGGCCGAAGCCGAAGCTTTAAATGAGTTTTTCAAAGTCTTTTTGGTGATGTCTCAATATCTTTATACTTTTAAATGCCATACCATGATATACCATCTATGCTACTACGTAAATTATGATTTCAGTAGAGCATTAAAAATACAATAATATTAGGCTATTCTCAGCATAGTTATGACAAAGTTTAAAAGCTTAAAACTGTCTTTATATATCACAAAAAAAGTCAAAAATTGGTAAACTTAGTTCAATTGATTTAACAAAAGCCAATTTAAATTTGGGGTCATACAAAATGTGTTGATGGAGACAAAAAAATTATTATTGTGCCATGTTAGAAATTGTTGAAATAGTTTAAAATACATACACCACACTATTAACGTGTTGCATTTGGAAAAATACCTTGAAAAACAAATGTAAAAGCTACAGTAAAGCACCATTAAGTAGATGTTTACAAACTGCAAAAAAAGGAGTTTGTAATTCAATTACTAATCTTGTACGACAATTTAAGACCTATTTTTGTGTAAGAAAGTGGAGAAGTAAAGGCTCTGTGCAAAAAAAAAATTATAATTGCATTAAAATTACATCGTTTTCTCTTCATATTACAATTGCATATTAAGCTATTATGTAACATATTTCAAAAAACAGATTTAACTTTGAAAAGTCTATTTAGCTGCAATGGTTAGTTTGGTAGCATTGTTTAAAATCAAATGATTTGAATAAAAAATTGATCTTAACTGAACTTATTAATGGTTTAATTTACTTGTATCTGATTTTTTGTGATTTCTTTCAGAATGTAATTTTTAATGGTAGTTAACTACCCATGACAACAACTATTGCTTTGACCACAAATGCATATCAAAGGTTTTGGTAAGATTTTATGGTTAAAAAAACTAAGTAATTTATGCAACATGCTCGAGTGGTTACTTTTTCAAATTCCAAGCAAAAAACATTGAAAAAAATAAACTTGATAGTGAGCAAGATTTGTGTTCGCCAAAAAAGAAATAATATATTTTCGCTATTTATCTTTTTAACTTGCAAAAAAACATTGAGGGGCATTATAGTAAGAGCAACTATCTTTATCAGCTTTTGAAGATGCCAAGATATTGCTGTTGGTTGAAATTTTGTATTTGTTTTTTTTAGCTATAGGGATATTACTAAATTAGGGCTGCTTGCTGGGATGCCAAGCAGAGTAATGTGCTTAAAGTGCCTTCCAATAATATAACAAGATTATGCCAGTAGCTATTGAATTGCTGAATCTGAAATACTGCATAAAGGGCTTACTTTGATATTAAAAACAGTGAGTATTGCTTGAACAAACACCTTTTTAAAAAAAGGAAAAGATGTCAAAAATTTCCCATTTAAATACATTATTTTGCGGTGCAGCGCAGTGCGGTGTAAATTTTTGGTAACAATTTTGCGGTGCAGTGCAGTGCGTTGTCACAAATAAAAATACTTGCGGGCTGCGGACACAAAACTTTGTATCTGTGACATCACTAAACCAGACATCTATTGACGTAATACGTTTGTCCCGATTCTTCGATTGGTTGTTTTTCTGTACACGCATACGATGACCAAGTGTGAACTTTGTTGTGGCATAGGCTTACCAAATGTCCCGGTTTAGCCGGAACAGTCCCGTTTTTTAGGCAAGAAACCCGACACAGATTCAAAGCTAAGACTTTTTTTTATAGAGAACACTGAGAATTTTTTTCTTTTAATGAACATCCTGATTTGCCACTTCATAAATATGGTATGCCTATTGCAACAGAAACAGGAAAATTCGATTGTGATGTAGTGCACCCTACTGTGATATAGCGTCACGTGACGTGATTCTGTATAAGCGGACGGTTAATTTGCATGATTATTTGATTTCCATTCCAATGTTTATTCCAGTGAGTAGATTCGAGGGCAGTGAGCCCAGTCGTTACAATGTCCTTTCCAGTGTGTTGATTAACAAGTGTTGGAATTGTTTTGCGCCAGTGTTTTTGGAGATTAATTCTAGATAGAATTATTTTGTGCATCTGACGAATTTAAGTTTTAGCGCTGGAATCGCTTTGAAGTTTGACAAAGTGGGGAAAAGAGTTTTCTTGAATAGTTAGTTTTTCCGTGAATTTTGTAATAAGCTACATTCTTTCTAGTTAAAGACTGTGGTCTATGTCTGTTTGCGGAGAGAAGTTTTCAAACAAATCAATTTGAACTTAGTTAAAACTAACTGTATAAAAAAAGCTTCAGTCTCACAGCAAACTACTTCTTGAGCCGGAATAAACAAAAAAATAGACACAGCTTTTCTTCAGCGCAAGTATTCGGTTTACCTTGTTCAACTGGTCCTCTTGGATTCCTAAGTAAAATCTGTGACAATTAACTTGCAAAAACTTTGTACAATCACATGAAAAAATAGCAAATAATATTAAAACATGTCCGGCCTCAAGACCAATCTTAAAAATGGGAGACAAAAAACAAGAAAATCAGCACAAGAGATTTATAACAAGACTACAAAAACTCAGTCTCTAAACCACTTTCACTGTTTTGTTCTTTTAAACGCTAAGCTATATGATTCTTTCGGTAATTTTTATGAAAGCTAAAAAATGGGCTAGTAGGCTAAGTTTTATAATAAACATGCCTAAGTTTGGATATTGTTGAATTTTGAAACGAAGGCTAATCGTATAAAAACAATAAAACTAATAAAAACTAAATAGATAACTTTTTCAAAAAAACTCTTAAAAACAAGTACATATATTTGGCGTTTTCTATGACTTACTGTGCGGTATATATATTTTTTTAACTGTTGAAAAAAGATTGAATTTAAAATAAAAATTCTCGCTCTGCGCAATTGCGATTGGCAACAACAATTCTCGTCAGAAAGGCAATTTAAAATCATGAGATTGTGCAACGAACAAAATATTAAAGTCAATATTGCTCATACTGAAATTTTTAACACCCCAATATCGGCTTTTGAGGTAAAGAGGTTGAGAAACACGAATTAAGCATAAATCCAAACAACTAACAAAAAAAATTTTTTTGTCCAATTGTCATTGCCTATTTTAATCAAAATTAAGAAATAAACGACCCTCGCCAAAAATCAAAAATGTTTTTTACTATCAGCTTTTGGCCACTGTATTTGTCAAAGAAGTTTATTGTTTAAGTTACGTATGTTCTGTTGATTATTAATTAATGTCCTAAAGCTATGTTTACTAAGCAAGCGACATGTGTTATACGAAATTTTAGCTTCAATTTGCGTATTGCAATTGCGGTACATTGTGTTCATTAGTAAGATATTGTTGCTCTCAGTTATTTTTTTCATTGAGAAAAGATAAGGAGACAATTAAAATGATCAATTTATTCATTAAATGATGAAGAAATATTCAGAAAGCATTTGTGTAATCTTCAAAATTTTTATAACTAATCAATGACATGTGTGATGAAGTTGCCCAGGTCAGATGCTATCTTATAATTTTACCAAAATTAATTGAAGCTTAAGATACCTAATTTTTTAAGTTTGGTCATTTTTTATATCAGTTTTAAAAATGAGAACAGGATCGAAATTTTTTTTGATTTTTAGCCGCATTTCCGCTACGCTATGTCTTCTTCAAATTTCTTTGTCCAATTAAAGTGTGTTTAAGTTTTTTCCATTTATTCTCTTTTTCTTTTTTGTAATCTTGGAGCAATTAAATATGTTATGTTGAAAATTAATATTACAGTGGCCAAGGAATCCATGAAGTTTTAAAAAATAAAAGACCAGCTTTACAAAACTTCTTTTTCGCTTGAAACTCAACTGTAATAAAAAATAAAAAATTATTAAAATTATTAATTTTTAAAACGTTTCTCATAATATTTAAAACTCCTGCGCAGATATTTGGGGGTGCTGCAGCTCTACAGCTCCTATGGACAAGCCGCCATTGGGCTCATTTAATTCGAAATGGAGAGCCAAGGAAACCCTTAGTAATCAAAGGATTTGCGAACTATACTGCAGCTGGGTAAACAAGTTCATCAACGTACAAATCACATTTTGTATTTGCGAACTGACGTTGTAAAGCACTTTAACATAAACTTTCATTAAAGTAGTAATATTTTCCTGAGATTATTGATCTTTTGTGCACCCACGTAACATGCCCATTGTATCTATATAGAATGAATCTGGGGGGCTAGGCCTAAATTTAAACACGTATTTCTGAAAAACTTAACGGTTTTTGCGCAATTTTAACCTCCATGCTTTTCTTACTTAGTCATACAAATCCGTATGTTTTCAAAGCGGCGGACAACTAGTTCAAACATGTAGATTAATTGTGAAGAAGTTTATAACAATTTATTCCCTTCTAACTTACGCATTCAATATATCACTTGTGGTGCGCAGAAAATATTTAACAGCCACCAATCAACTTTATCGTCAGCTTTATAAAATATGGCATGGCCATCTAATGCAACAAGAGGAAACCAGTTACTTGAAAGCAAAAACCAATATTTTGATTCTCAACGTCAACCCTACGTCATGGTCAATTTTGGAAGATTTACTTCTTCAAACTTATCATCGCCAAAGACCCTTTTTTGATATCTTGAAAATTAATTTTGATGTAGGCCTATTTCTAGATGATTTATAATATCACAATTAAATTGGTTAAATAATTTAGCTTAAAAAGAGAAAACCACCAACATGATTCAATTAAAATCTGAACCAAAGTTTTGTGAGCTGATATATCGTCCTACCGGAAAAAAATTGTTTGTTCCAGCGCCTATCAAACAAAGCATTATTGATTCCGCATCTAAGTACCAAGCAAAGTCATCCGACATTTTTGCGTGTGCATATTCCAAATGTGGCACAACATGGCTGCAAAACATTGTTTGGTTGATTGTTCACAATGGAGAATCAATCAACGGCAGCATGAGAGAATCAATTCCAATGTTGGAATTCGATGGCTGTGAAGGTGTGGAAGCAATCGATGATTCCGTTTATCCTCGTATCATTAAAACTCATTTTCCTTATTCTATGACTCCTCAAAATCCTAATGCCAAATATGTTTACATTACAAGAAATCCTAAAGATACTGTTGTATCGTATCATTTTCACGTTAAAGGATATATACAACTTTTCGACAGCCCTGACGTGACTATCAGCAACGTGTTTTCATTGTTTGTAGCAGGAAAAGTCGAGTTTAATTCGTATTTTGATCACGTGGCTGAATGGTATTCAAAACGCAATGAAGCAAACGTTTTGTTTCTGCTTTATGAGGATTTGAAACGGGATTTAAAATCAAACGTGATAAAGATTGCGAAGTTTCTGGGATCTGATTATGAGGAGAAGTTGTTGGCGAACAATGAAGAAGTTCTAAAAAGAGTTTTGGAGAAAAGTAGTTTTGAATACATGCGTAAACAACCAGCAATTAAATGGGTAAATAGAAAGCAGAAAAATATTTGATGTCGAACTTCATCTCGTTCAGATCTCAAAATTTTTGTTAGTGAAGATTTAAAAGCTGCAACAAACTTAAAAAGTTTCATAAGTACAATTTACCAGTGGCGTAAATCCCCCTTGGATACTGTCGATTTATTTTAGCGTCGCAAAGATATATCAGGAAGACATACAGAAGAAACCAATGCTTGATAAGTTTTATATAAATTAAAACAAGCTTCTGAATGACTAAATGTTTAAAAGCACGTCAGGGCGAGAAACCTTGACCAGGTCATCACGCAAAATTGACTTGTAAAGAAAAAGTTAAGATTTAAATGCTCTGTATTTATTTTGCTCAAAATTAAACTTTAATTAATAGTGGTCCTGTCTTTATTTTTAATTTTACACTTAAAGTTTTAAATTATTAATGATAACCAAATAATTTCTCCATTGGTATTATAAGATCTTATTTTTATTAATTTACTTTTGAGGATTTAATAGAAAATAAAACTTTATTAATGTTTATTATTACTTTTTCTGCAGACTGGTTTAGAACGACCTGAAAATATGCCTTTTATTAGGAAAGGGGAGGTCGGAGATTGGAAGAATCATCTTTCTCGGGAGCAGTCGTTGATCATGGATAGTCTGCTTGAAGAGAAAGGAAGAGAAAGCGGAATCAACAAACTCTGGGAAGATTATCCAGAAGCTAAAATTTAGGAAGATGTTTTAGAAACATCTCCGGAATTTAGAATATCTCCGGAAAGTTAAAATTTAGAAACATTTCCTGAAGCAGGTCGGGGTAATTGCTTACCCTACGTATTAGCGCCTCCGCCGTCGCTTTCCTGCGAGTTAGGAGGAAAAAATATAAAGAGAAAATAAATAAAAATAGAAAAACTATCGGAGTTAGGATTTTGAAGAATTTTAGCGGCTTAAACCATGCTTTTACAATTGGCAACTTTGCTACCTTCCTATTTACGTCATCACATTAATGCAAGAAAAGTTTTTAGAAGTAGTTATTTAATAGCCTCGCAATCACAAGATTGCGAGTTCGGGTTTCGCTGGTGGCACTTATGTTTCTCAAATGTACTGTATACCCGTAATAAAAATATACATATACGAATTTCTGTGTTAGTGTTTTGCTAAAACTAATTGCAATGTCAATATCCTAATTCTAATTGCTTGATTTGATTCGTTTCGAAAAAAAGTAATAGTCTTATTTATTTTTACGCTTGATAGGTCAAAAGACTTAGCTCAGTAAAATAATATTCTTACTAGCAAACAGAAGGATGCGAGTTTGAGACTCAGCTTAGCTTAGTGATTTTGGTTATACTTTAGGAAAAGCAAGGGTCGAAAAATTTCACAACGTGGTCACACTGCTCACCTGCAATGGTGAAAAAATATCAGCTATCTGACCGATGAGACCCAAAGAAAAAAATTCGATACTTAAAGTTAATATTCACTGCGGTTCAATGTTCATTCTTCTTACAGTGTTAAAACAGGTAATGTAACAAAATTGATATTGAACAAGAACTAAACATGCAAAACCGAACATTGAACCCGGTGGCAAAAAAGTGTTTAAGTCAGCCATCTCACTGTTTAAAATTAAGATAGTTTTTATTGTTGTAAAAACTATTTCGATTTTACCTTATTTATTTAAAATACCTTTCCTATATCGCCTTATCTATGCCGCTGCAATAATCAAACAATTCTAAAAGGCGTAAATATTAGAAAAAAATATTTAAAACACTGATTTGTAAAAATCATGCTCAAAAAAGTAATTAAATCATACAATCTACTGGAGCTCGAATAATCTATTTTGCCCTTCATAAAAACTAAATCACGTCTAGCAAAAAAGAGCATCTAAGAACAGCAACATTTTTACAGTTGGCTCTTGGGCTATGTTTGTTAAGCAAATTTATTGAGTGACGTGCTGTCACTTTTCACTTAAACAAGATGTCGGTTAATCCGTCAATTTTTTTCTCTATACTAGTAATGCAATCGTTTAAATACTTGATTGTAATTATAGCTGATTGTTAATGTCCGCTTGTTTGAACGTTACTTTTGTTTTGTCGGGCTCACTTTTTTCATTGCCATTATTGGGCTAGTTGACGTTAGCTGATTAATTTATTATACAACTGACGGAAAAGAAGAAATGTCTACACGTTATAACAGCATTTCCAATTGAACGAGAGAAAAAAATAACATCTTGCCGTCTATGTGCAACGCGCATGCGCGACACGCATGCAGTTGGCAATCAAGTTGGTTAGCTAGCTGCAAATAGTACTAAGAAATCTGATTGTGCAAATTTAGAAAGAGTTATGGTAGTCATTGTTTGACAAATTTCTATGATTCAATGTTTTTAACTTTTTTGTCATCCCAAAACTATTCTAAAGCTTAAAAACTGAATATGCACATAAAATTGTTTGTAATTTATAGTTTTGAAAGAGAAATACTGTAGCTTTTTACATAATTTCCCAAACTGTTTGCCATGAAAGAAATTAAAGAGTGGCACAAATTTTTCACACTTTGACAGTAAGCAAGTTGAGTTTTGGTCTATAGCTGACTTCTACGTTCCATGTAGTCGAATATAGCTAAAAATCTCTAATAAAGACTGCTTCATTAAAAATGTAATAAAAAATATCACCCATTTTAATAAAGTTGTTTGTTTGCTGCTTGTGAAAAAGCAATTCTATGCAAATAAAATCACTTGTATTTATGCTGACGCAACCTGTATTAAAGATAAGCAAAAACAGAATGCAAGTATAAGCGATCAGGAAGTGTTGTCAAAACAGTCTAAAACAATGTTTTCCAGTCTTTTTAAGCAACACAGACCAAAAAATTGTAAAAGAACTGCTACGACCCAGCTATGCATCTTCACTTCACTTTGATAAAAGAATATATAAAAGTAGAATGACGACAAAAAAGGCTTTAATTTAGGGCTGGTAACGATTAATTTATTTTTAATAGTTAACTTTTAGGAAATTAACGATTAATTAATATTTAATTTCGATTAAATCAGAATTTCTGCAGAGCATTTATTAACTGACTAAATGAAGCTGACTTTGCGAACTGAAGTTTTGAATATTGTAGCGAGTGTTTTTTTTGAAGCTGGTAAGTTTGTGACCTGTTAGATCCATGGTATGCAAACGATTTGTTACTAAGAATGCAATAAACTTGGTCAGCACTTTTGATATTATTGTCAGCCAAAAATTTAAATCCAAAATGTTCTTGTAATTTACCTGATATAGGTTTATATTTAATAGATCACTTCTTCTCTGTTGCTATTTTACTGTTATCGCTATTATTTTTCTGGATGTTGATACATTTAGCCAGATGGGTTGTTAGTTACTTCAACTCGATGGCCTTGATTACCCAAGTAAGGAACATAAGTGATAGGTGGTGGTTGACAAATTGTTAAATTTCCTTTTGACAAGGCGCGATTTATACACTTTACACCTTTCTTTTCATTAGAACCGATGTAATTCTGGTGTTAATGCGGTTTATCTGCAACAAATTACGTGCATTCATGTACAAATAGAATCCAAACAAAATACGCTTATTAGAATAAATACTACAATCATTCAAATTTTGTAAATAACAGCAAACCAAATCAATTAACCAATTAAAACACTAATTATTTACTGCCAATTAAAAACGTCTATAAAAACATTCTCCATATCGAAATATTTTTTCAAGGCCGCTTTCTTCAAGTTATCAATTTATCGACCACCGTAAATATCACGAAATATCAACTTTCAATTCCACTCAAAACAACTTTCAAAGTACCTTAATGCATCAATGCATTTTCTCTCTGGTTTAACTTCAGTTTCGGCAAGACGAGTTTTAATGCGAAGACGTCACGCAGAGAACCTCAGCTGATTCACTACGGAACTACGGCGGCTATCACTTTTAACAAATTTTACAACCTAAGAATCCAAAGCAGCGCTTGCTTGTAGCGAAAATTGATAGCGAATATTTAAAGCAAAAATCAACAACATGGGTTAAAAATAAATTTTAAATTCGATTAACAGTTAAACAAAAATTTAATCTGTATAATCAATTAACGATTAATCGATTAATTTGATCTTTAAATTCCGCAGCCCTACTTTAATTATAAATGTTTTCTCTTTAGAAAAATAAGACAACCTTCCACTGCTAGCGTCAATTTTAAGTATAAAGGCAACAATCATTCGAAATCGAAAAGCTTCGATTTGCATCGACAAAATTAAATTGGTTCAGTCAAAAGTGCACGGCCCATCTGAAAATGCTCTGCTCTTCACCAGCTGTTCGCAAACCACTAATTGAAAAGTTTTGGTTTTAGATAGAAAGCGACGACAATACATTCATAATTATTGTGTAGGTGGCAATTTTTGGGCAATTGGTCCCTTATATTTCTCAGGAAGCCGTTCATATTTATTGCCGTGGACAACGACTAATTACTAACATAAATTGGCGTTTTTTGATTAAAAACAAATGAAGATGAGGACTTGAAATTAAGTGTCGAGCAGGAACAAAGGAGTTCCTGTGAGATATTTTAGCCAATATCATATCAATTTGTGCAAGCATTAAAGCGAACTTTTTTTATAAATGGTGCTATTGTTATGTATTAATATTATTTTAGTATGTAGGTTCGTAAATTATATTTTATTTATTTTATCTCTATATTTATCTTCCTGACTCACAGGAAAGTGATGGAGGCGCTAAACATAGGGCAAGCAATTACCCCGAACTGCTTCTGGAGATGCCAATAGATATTGCTGTACGCTTGAAATTTGATAGAGATATCACTGAAATTTAGAACTGTTTGCCCATATCACTAAGCTGGGGAAAATGTAGTAAAGTGTCTTTCCCAAGGACATAACAGAATGTCGCGAGTAGGTTTTGAACCGAGACCATGTCGATCACAATCCCGGTGCTCTAACCACTCGATCACACTACCGACACAAGTAGGTTCTCGCTTTCACGAAGTTGGTGTCCTCGGGAAAATCCAAAATTTATTACTGAGCCATGGCAAAAAAAAGTTTAAATGCACTTGACTTGTTATACTGTTAAATTACCACAGAAAGCAGCAATATTGGATTTTACACTTTTTTCCACACCTACTTATTATATGGACTTATAGTTTGGGAGTCTACTTCTTTTTCATACCTAAAGATGTTTACAACGCTTCAAAATAAGACAATTACATCTATTAGGGAGGCTAAATTTAGTGAAAGTGCAACACTATATCATTATCGTTTTGAAAGTCTTAAACTTTTAGATCTACACAGACATGAAGTTGCTAAATTTGTTTATGCAAATTTTAATAAAAAGCTTCCTCAAACATTTCTAATCTTTTACTTTAATAAGGCAGGTCTCGAAACTAAATACTAGATCTTCATGCCAGTGAAGCAAATCTGTTTATTTTCCTCTGTACCACATTCTCGTTTACAAAGATGCATAAACTCCTACCAGAGAGTTAAGATTTAGAACAACATTCCCCACAAAATACAAAAAACATCTTCCAATCTATTTACAAAAAAAATTTAAAGAATTTTTATTGGCAAATTGTAACCAAAATTAATTTTAATGTGAACACGCCAGTTTAAAGGTAATTAATCATGCGCAATTTCGCGACAAGGGTGGCTGCTGACTAGAAGATCGAAAGGTCAATTCGCAGTCTCTCTTTGACATCATTACATACAGTACTATATATCCTAGGTCTACAGATTACTGTTTATTCAATTATGTGCCATTTTGTTTTTTCTTGTTTTTTGGTTTGATATATATTTCTGTAAATAGAAATCTATTGATTGATTGACTGATTAATACAACTTGCATTCAACCAATTTATTTAAATTATTAAACAATAATCAAACAAAAACATTAATAAATAACAATGGTCAAGTCAGTACACAAGCATATGCCGACAGCCTGTTTTGTTGTAAAAAAATATTGTTGTTTACTAATGAAAGTAAATTTAAATATTTAACGTTAACCTAATATAACTTCTTTAGGAGCTTAAAACTTTGAACGCTTAACTAATTTCAGAATAAAAAGTAAAGCATATTTATTTTGAAAAGTAAAGCACATATTTTAAAACATAGCTTATTGAGGAGGTTTCGGAATTGTCACTCATTCTATCATCAACTAAGTTAAACTCAGTTTTCTTCAGAAAATGTAACTCTTTTCGTCATCAACTGAGTTAAACTCTTTTTTTTTTTTTCAGGAATTATAACTCATTTCATCATCAACTCCGTTCAACTCAGTTTACATGTAGTTCAAATTCTTTCAAAAATTATGCCAAGGTTATGAAGCAAAGTATTATTAATCTCTGCAGCTTCAAAATATTGTGCACTGGGTCTCAAAAAGAAACATGTTGATTTTTCCTAAACATTTAATGCCAAAATTTGTTCAAATTTTTCAAAATCTGTAAAAAAAAACAAAACTGAATGCATATTTCTGATATGGATTCTCTAAAGATAATTGGCATTTCTTACAAATAGGTTTTGTCATTAAAACTATCTGAACTGTAAGTTGCAAGGTATAAACTCAAAGATGCTGAGACATAGACAAGAAGTTGCTGCATTTCCAGTCAAACTTAAACTTTGGAAAATAAAAATTGTCGGATTCAAGCGGCGTTTCCAACATTAAGTGAAATGATTGAAGTGAATATTATTTACGGTGTTATTCGAATTAAAACCACTAACCATTTCAATAAGCTTATTGACAAAATTCACAAAATTCATCGCAAATTTGCTGATTTTAAACATCTCACTTTTTTAAAAAAAAGATAAGCATAAAATCAATTTTTGGATTTTGAGTCAGATTTTCAAAATTAACAACTCAATATTGCGTCAATTGTTGTCAAAAAACGAAAACGAAATATAGTGCTAACAATATTGTATAAATTTTGAACTGTTTTTCATGTTGTTTTTCATGTCATTTTGAACTGTTGTCGGCAGCTTGGTCGAGTGGTTAAAGCGCCGGGATCGTGTTCGAAACGATCTCAGTTCATAACCTACTCGCAACATTCTTTTGTATCTTCGGGAACGAAACTTTACGGCACTTTCCCCTGCTTGGTGGTCTTGGCAAGCAGTTTTAAATTAAAGTCATATCTCTATTAAATTTCAAACGACAGCAATATCAATTGGCATCTCCAGACACAGGTCGGGGTAATTGCTTGCCCTATGTATAGTGCATCCAGCGCTTTCCTGCAAGTCAGGAGAATATAAATATAGAGATAAAAATATAAAAAAGTTTTTTTATAATTCTAATTTTCTTTTTGTTGAAGTTTAATTTCGCTTGGGGTAGAACTGGTTTGAACTCGATAACCCTTATTTCAAGATGTCAGGTAGTAGTTAATAGCGTTAAGAACTATTGTTTTAGCCCATTATAATATTGTTGTTTAAAAAATTGGCTGCACTAACTATTTGAATAGGTAAAACTTTTAAGCATCATGTTTTCACCATCTTTCTTAATAAAACTTTCAATACAGTTGAGCGTTTGAGTTGTGTTGCAGTACATAACTTTCTGGATAAAGCTCGCAAAAATTTGGGCAAGATTTTATTTGTTTTTAATAGAGCAATTTATCGATTTTATATACCAGGATTAGTTTAAGGAGAACGCAAGGTTTTCCGTAGATTATCTCAAAAATATTTTATTTACTTTTGATCAACTATTACTAAAGATAGATCTGCAAACAAAACATGACTCAATTAAAATCGGAACCAAATTTTTCTGAGCTGATACATCGGCCTACCGGGAAAAGCTTGCTGGTTCCGGGACCAATCACACAGAGTATTATTGATTCGGCTTCGAAATATCAAGCTAAGTCATCCGACATTTTTGTGTGTGCCTATCCCAAATGTGGCACAACATGGCTGCAAAACATTGTTTGGTTGATTGTTCACAATGGAGAATCATTCCAAGGTAACATGAGAAAATCAATTCCAATGTTGGAATTCGATGGTTGTGAAGTTACGGAAGCAATCGATAATTCCGTTTATCCTCGTATCATCAAAACTCATTTTCCTTATTCTATGACTCCTCAAAATCCTAATGCCAAATATATCTACATCACCAGAAATCCTAAAGATGCTCTTGTATCATATTATTATCACCTTAAAGGTTTTCGAGAGAATTATTCGTGTCCTGACGTCACAATAAACAACTTGTTTCCGTTGTACGTAGCTGGAAAAGTCGATTTTAATTTGTATTTTGATCACGTGGCTGAATGGTATTCAAAACGCAATGAAGCAAATGTTTTGTTTCTGCTTTATGAGGATTTGAAACGGGATTTAAAATCAAACGTGATGAAGATTGCGAGGTTTCTAGGATTTCATTATGAGGAGAAGCTGTTGGCAAACAATGAAGAAGTTCTAGGAAGAGTTTTGGAGAAAAGTAGTTTTGAATATATGCGTAACCAACACAAAAATTCTTGGGTGAGTAAAAATGTTTTTAAACAATGCACAATATACTGTTTTTGTTATACGCATTTACATGTAATTAGTCAAATTCAGTGTTTCTTAAACTTTATGGTTTGTCAGTGTAACATTACTAAAACTTTTTTTAATTATTGTGTCCAAGAAACCTTTATTTTGTCAATGTTTATCTTTTGCTGTAAACGTTCAAATCATAATAAAGCATAACTGACATAACATTTTATTGATCCGGTTTTTAAAGAAAATATTCATTCAATTTTTTATTTTTATTTTTTATTAAAAAACTTAAAAAATGAAACAGAAGAAAATGTAACAAAGCAAAAAAATTTTGTACAACACTATAATTGAATCATTACACTACGTTATACTAAATGACTTTAATAATTAATTTTAATAAAGAACCCATTAAATATTTAGATAATTAATGATATAATAAAAACTATAAGATACAATTAACAGTAAGTACCATTTAATAATTACACAAGTTAATTTACACAATATAAATGATAAGGTATAAAACACTGTAGACAAATAAGTACATATTTAAATTACGTTATACAATAACATTACAATATTTTATTTGTAAAAGTGATTTATTGAACTATTTAAATACCACACAATAGATTTATAAGCATACATTATAAAAGAGCTATGTAAATTTTATTTGTGTGTGATTTTAAGTGTGTTTGTGTGTTTGTGTGTGTGTGTGTGTGTGTGTGTGTGTGTGTGTGTGTGTGTGTGTGTGTGTGTGTGTGTGTGTGTGTGTGTGTGTGTGTGTGTGTGTGTGTGCGTGCGTGCGTGCGTGTATAGGTATGTCCGTAGGTGCATATGGTAACTTAATAATAAAACATAGTTATTTCAAATTGCACATTATATACATACTATACTGTAATTCTTTTTAAATACAAGTTTTTTTCCCCTTTTTATTTTAAAATAGTCTGTTTTGGCAACACTTTCGTTTGAATGAAGACGTCTGCTAAATAAGACCCTCCCTCAATGTTACAGGCGTACCAGCCCAAAAAATTTTGCGGGGGCAATGAAGTTTTTCCCAAATCTTGTGACGTTTGCCCAAATCATGATTTTCTACTACTTTATGAATAGGACAAAAAAATTGTCTGAGATTCTTGGACGGAGAAAAAATTTCGTCCTGAAATGATGGTGATTCTCTAAAAAAAAAAGATCTTCACTTGGATTCAATCACATATTTTTCAATTTTCGTCCCAAAATCAAGGTGTTCTCTAAAAAAAAAAGGTCTTCACTTAAATTTGGTAACTAATTTTTGCAGTTGATCAATGTCAATGCCTGAAACTCCTGACTTTGCCCAAATTTTTCATATCGCTGCCCAAAAAATTATGCTCTTTCCCAAATATTTTCTTGTCACTGCCCGAAAAATTTGAATTTTTCCCAAATCTGGGAAACTTGGGGGGAAATTGCCCCCCCTGCCCCCGGCAAGTACGGCTATGCTCAATGTATTTATACAATTTACAATACTGATTTTATTAATAAATTTAACCAGTTAAATAAATCCTCAATTTCAATTTGCTGAAAAGAGTAATAATAGATTTCCTTTAAAAGACTTTTAACTTGTACAACCTACAATATGAATAAATATTTTGATAATTTTTAAGGATTGTCTGATTCGTGTGATTTCACTAAATATCTATAAATATTAATATTCTGTTGTGGTTTGAATGTTTAAAAATTTATATCGTTATAACCGTCAACTCAAGACCTGGAGATTCTGTGGAAGAATTTGAGCCGGAAATTTTAAGGCTAACCTGCCGGCGTTGAACAATCTCACTTTCATAACGCGACTACTTATGGAAAAAAATTTTAACACGACAACAAGGCCATAATATATTTTTCATTTCTTGGTTTGACTTGCTGACGCGCTTAATATTGTTTATGGAATCATAAGTTTTATAAAAGACTTCATCAGGATTTTTTTACTATCCGTAACTTTACTTTACAGTTGTTGGTAAAATCATATTTAAGTTCTTCCTTTTTTTACCAGACAGCAAGCAAGCGGCCGGACAACTTGCCTTTTATTAGGAAAGGAGAAATCGGAGATTGGAAGAATCATCTTTCCCAGGAACAGTCATCTATCATTGATCAGCTGCTTGAAGAAAGAGGAGGAGAAAGCGGAATTAACAAACTCTGGGAAAGTCATCCAGAAGTGAATAAAAAAAGTTTCAATTGATAATTTGCATTGATTCACTGATGATTAAAAAAAAAGTTTTTTTTGCCTTCAAATTCATAAATTTATGCAATACTAATTTAATAGAAATATTTCAAACAACTCTTCTCCTGTGTTTTATACAATGTTGTTGTTTAATATTTCCTTTTTTTTACTTACGTTATTTGTAATGTGTTAAATTAAGTCATTTGGCTTCAATGCCAAAATTCTTTGTAGCCGTATTAATTGATCATTAAAATTTAAAAAAAATAATTAAGTAAAAAAATAGATTACTTTTAGAACCTTTTAGAATTTTCGACTTTAGAATTTATCATTTTGCATGTTTTATATTTATTATCAACTTGTTGTGAATAAGTAATAAATATGAAAAAATACTCCTTTCTATATGTACGAAAAAATCTCGTATGCATATAAAAATATTCAAAAGATCGTATTGATTTTTCCGTTTGCTTTTACTTCTATGAACTAAAAAAAATCTATTTAAATTTTTAGAAAGACTAACAGATTATGATGTGATGATAGAAAGCGTTTTTATTCTACTTAATTATAAAGATACACAGTGTATATGGTTTTTAAAAGTTACCTTTAAATGTAATCGAAATTGTTGTAGAACATACGAGTGTTTTCCACAGCATTTTTTGGCCTAAAGCAAAGTATTTTTCTTGGACACACAAAAAAAAGTAGTTTAAAATCTCAAAACAAGTTATTTACTCCTCTGGCATTAGCTGGAAAGTGGAACTTGATTTCGAGGAAAAACATGAGTTCAATTAACAATATGTCGACAAGAAAATAAAAAACATAAATTGCACAATTTTTCGCGCATGTTATAACGTATATCGTTTAGTTGCCGTCTCCCTATCTGCAATCTTTGCTCTATTTTGTCTTCAATTATTATCAATTGTTCTTTTGGATGCAAATAAAAACAAACTACTACTAAAAAAAATATACTGTAATAAAATAGCTCTTGGAAATTGAAATAAAATAAACCACGATTGCAGCTTTGTAAATTGATGCAGTAAATTAGAGTCAAATAAGTTCAAAAATTATGTGATCAATTCATGCAACAAAAGTCTTGTGAAAAGACAAGATTACCCTTATATAATTCGATAAACCAATTAATTGTAAAAAATGTGTTCAGCAGAAATGAAGATTTCTTTGCAAACTGGAAAGGCTTCCAAATAACATTTTTAGCCTTAGGGCAAAGTATTTTCTCTTTCGCGCAAAAAATTAATTTGAAGTCTCAAAACATGTTATTTAAGTGGTGGCGTCTTAAAGGTGTCCAAATGTTTTAGATATTACACTAGCGGAAAATCAGAGTTTAAAAAAAGTTTAAATGTTAATTATTGCAACAAGCATCACGATATATGAAGTACTGTAATTGCACTAAGAGAAGTTTTAGTGTACGTGTTCCGCATCTAACGTTTACTTCCAGTCCGATAAAAAGCGCGGTTTTTGTTTAACATATACTCTACACCTTTTTAAAGTTTCATAGTTTGCCTTGTGCTGCAACATGCGCCATCCTTGCTGATAATTAAACTGTTTTGCTTTGTTTCACAGTTAGTTTGTTTATGTAAAATGTCTCAATTTTTTACTTTTTTTTTACTTGGGAAACCTTTTACATAATTGTAATACATGTATTAATTTACTGTAATTACAGTACTTGAAGCAATATTTACTACAGCAGTACAACACTACAGCAAGTACTACAGGTAAAACTCGTTCTTTATTTTTGTCAACCTTGCTTTGTTTTTAAAAACCTTTTTCAGAAATAAAGAGCGAGTTTTACGAAATACGTAAAAAGCAAGTTTTGAAAAATAAAGAGCGAGTTTTACTTGTGGTACGTAAAAAATATTGCTTCAAGTACTGTACAGTAGTTACAGTAAAATAATAAGTGAAGAACAACAAAGAAAGGAAAGAGTTAGTGTAAATCTCGAAATATTTCATCAAGTAAGGCGAAACATTTGATCAAGTACTGTAAAGCGGCCACCTAGAGTAAAAACAGAGCTGTTTGAAATTGCAAATTTGAGTCTTTCAGCTAGTAATTTCAAATTTGTAATTTTTTATTTTTCGTCCATTTATTTATGAAATGTGTCCATTTATTTGTAAAATGTGTCTATTTATTTGTGAAATGTGTCCATTTATTTGTGAAATGTGTCCTGTTTTTAATGAAATACCCTCCTGTAACACTTTATTCTCATTGATTTTTGCCATTAATCTTTTACGACAGCGTTTATTGTAATAGCATACGATGCAAAATACAAGAAACAAAGTTAAAAGATTTGTAAAACAGAAATGAATCAAACTTTTATTGCTTTTAATAAAAAAATTAAAAACAATATTTTTCAAATAAAATTATTTGGTAAATTTTCCAGAAATGAGCAAAAGCTAATTAGAAAAAGACTGATTTATTGTTCCATAGCCATCACTTTTTTCAAGGTTCGATTCGCATTGAGCTGAATGCTTGAAAGATGGATTTTGTTTTTCAAAAGATCCGCTGTTTTGTCTTTCTTTACTTGCATTATTTTGTTCGAACGTTTTATGCGGTGTGGTTGTGGATTCATCGAATTTGAGTACAAAAGAATCTTTATTTTTGTTTTTGTGAAACAAAATTGTTTTCTGGAGTGTAGCTAGTAACGGCACTGAAGTGTTTCTGAGACAAGAACAAACTTTTCTCAAATTTTGAAGTTTCGACAAATTTAGTAATTAAACACTAAATAATTCATTAAAAATAGTATTTATCTTTTTAATGTTCTCTCTAGCGTTTATTTATCCTCCTGACTCACAGGAAAGCGAGTAATCACATGAAGGAAGCACTAATTACATGAAGCTAGTAGCGTAACTCAATTATGAAAAAGTTTTAAAAATTGTTCAAATTACTAACTTTTTATTATATTTTATATTTACAATGACATACCTGTATTTTTTATACAGGGCAGCAGATGACAATGCAAGTATAAGAGCAAGAAAAATAGGGATTAGAAAAGTGTAGTTGATTTGAAATTGGACGTTCTTACTCATAGGATTGTTTGATGCTGAAACATTTTTTCCTAAAACAATGTTGTAGCATACAATTATTTTAAAAATTGCGTGACATTTTTTAAAAAAGTTACAAATGTTTGATTAATAAAATTTCGGTGTTAACTGTATAGATCTATACACTTTTCTAGATCTACCCAAATCAGTTTTAACAACCTTACCCGTAATTAGTTGGTAAAGTTCTGTTGCAGAGTTTGCTTTGCTTTTTAAAACTGAAGTCGAAAGGTTTTCAATATTCTGTGTTTTATGTCGAGCTGCCAGTTCTGAAACAATTATTTTATAATGTTTTTTCTTTACAAAAAAGCATGATGCGAAAAATTACTTTTTTTTTTACCATAAAAACCCAATTTTGTTTTATGGATTCTTGAACAACGCAAAAATAGGAATTTACAATTAAGGTTTAAGTTAATTATAAGTAAAACATTTAGTTCTGATTTAGGCTTGTCAAATCTTTTTAAAAACGAATGATTTTTTCAAGTTACTGTTGAAGCAAAAAAAATGCTGTCAGTAGTTAAAAAAGAAGAAAAATTGGTTTAATAATCTATATGTTTTACTCCAATTATACTTTCGTTTGTTTTGGTGCTTTTTTGGGAAAGCACTTAAAGAGCCGGATCATCTTTATAAACACCTTCAAAATACAATCATATGAATCCAAACATAAAAGCTAAAAGACCAAAAAACAAATCAAACGAATAACAATACTTTAGCATCTACTGAGGTAGGTCTATGTGAAACCTGAAGGTTGTTTTCACATGAAATTATCTGTCGTTGTCCTGCAAGTAAAAATGTATTGTTTGATTCACCCAAATAAAAAAAGTCTCTGTGCTTGGGTGTATTTTTAATCGGATTTGTTTTCTTTATCATCAAAAAAGCAGTTCTTACTGTTGTAAGCAAATCGGAGGTCTATGCAAAGAGACCCGAATTCGACCAGTAGCCAAAGATACAGCTCGAAACCGACCTGGACTTAAAACGAGCAAAAACAACAAATTAATGACAAAAAAATGTTTACAATTGATTATTTCTTTATTTTGGATTTTCATCCCTTTTATATTTGGAACATATTGCTATATTTTGATGAGTAAAGCATTCTTTCAGGTGTTTCAAGTCCAGACTGTATCATTATAATCTGGGTAAAATTTTTTTGAACTTGAGGCCGAACCCACCCGCAATAAAACCTGATCCTAAAATAACCATTTGTAATCCTAAAATAAACGATCAAAATTATTTATGACTCCGTGAAAAGAATAAGAAGTTGTTAATCTAGAATTATGACAATGTAGCTTATATTTCGCTTTTCCGGTAAATTACCAGAAGAGCATGAATAAAGATTTTGATGTAGCTTATATTTGATTAATTTTATTCAAAAATTGATTTAAGAGTCCGTAATATCAGATGAATTACTTTCAGCCCGAAAGATTGCCTTTGTTTATAATAAAAATATTACTGTTTATTTGTATACGGATTTCTGTTTAGGTTGTTGATAAAAAATCTTGATATCTATGGACAAAAATTATTTTAAATTTAGAAAAATTACTGAATTTTTTATAAACACTAAAACTAAAATTTATTTGCAGTATTAGCAAATTGTAGAAATAAATCGAACGAAGATAAAAACAGTCGAAAATGTAGCAACTGGCCTTTTCCATCCGGGACGGTGTTACTAGCATTAAAAAAATCTTTTGGAGAACAAATGTATTTTCCAGTCCACTCTCCGTCATCATTGCACTCCATCAAATATTTTTTGGAATCGGAGTTGTCGAGGCATCGGAGTTGGATCACGGATCCGAAAAGTTGTCCGCATGTTGTGTTGACTATTTTGGTTGTTTTTTTTTCTATGTACTTTTGCATTGGACCACACCTAATAGCTGAAAATAAAGCATAATTTGTTGTTTTGCTAATACATCAGAATACAAAGAGATAGTGTAAATAACAAACTGTGACTTTCTTACTTTCTAAAAAAGTTTTTGTCCAAAATTTGCAAGCAAAGATTTTGGAATTTTTCTCTTAGCCTGAAGAAAATATTTAAAACAAAAAAATTATCAGATTCTTTGCCAAAACGCGACTTTTTTAAATCATTTAAATAAAAATAAAACAAGAAGCAGTTTATAGGTTTTAAATTTAATTCTATTTTTTTAAAACTACTGAATTTATCATTTTAATCGCGGTTTAATTTGTCCGATATAGCAGCTATATCTTCAATAAATTTTGAAAATAATCAAATAATAAATTTCAATAATTAATGTTGGGATGTTTGTAACCTTTTACAATGATTATCATCTTGCAGGAGACGTGATTGCCTGCAGGATCGACAGCAAGATATTGATGTTCATATTTCCCCTCCGATAATTTCAACGGAGGATGATGGGCAGGAACTTCAAGTTTTACTTTACCGGAATTATCAGTTGCTCTAGGAATCTAAAAAAGCTTTGCTCAAAAAAAAAAAAAAAAAAACAGCGAAAGCAAGCTATTTCAATTGCTATTTTTTACGTATCAAACTGTTGCTAAACTTTTAGCATAATGCCTGTTTTTGTACTCTATTTCTTTTAACAAATATTGTAAACAATATCTTTCATGTTCATCTTTATGTTCTATTGTAACTTCTTTCCAGTTTAACTTGTAAAAACTAGATTGCATTTCAAGATTATGATGATTTTAGCCAACAGTTACACTTGTTCCGTAAAATATCAGTTTTTACGATGAAGAAAGACCATCCTTTAAAAACCTCTGATTTTTTTTAATGGCACAAAAATAATCACCGGGTAGTTGACAATTGCTTCTTTCTTGCATGGGAGTGCATGAAAAGTCAATGACCCTGGGCAAGTTCTCCCAAAAGATGGCGGAATGGAGTCGGTGTTATTAGTGGGTTTATCACAATCTCCTGCATATTCATTTCCACATAGACACACTCTTTGTTTATTCTTTGTAACGTTTGAATATCCTTGATTTTTCGGAACAGGAATGCAAAGACCGGTACAATTTCCATTTGCAATGTGACATGGATTGATGTCTAAACCAAACAAACAAACAATATTAAAACGTTCGTGAAATTGCTGTTTTTCGAGACAACTGAAATCACAAAAGCGTTATTACCCGAAAGATTAAGATCTTTCGTCACATCAATGACATCACTTGGACGGTCAAATATATTTGGTCCGAAATTTTGAATCATTTTCGGTTCTGGCTTCAACTCAAGTTTTTGGATTGAGGAAAGAGTCCAATCCGTCCAGAAAATAGTATCTGCTTAGATTTTCCATTTCATTAACGTAAAATAAAGGATAAATATTTGCTAAATATAATTCAAAAAAATTGATTTTTTTTCAAACATAGAAGGAAACGAATTAACGTTGTATTAAAAATTAAAAGAATTAAGCGCATCAAATTATCAAACTAAAGTCGACTGTGCTGCAGAATGACAAAATATTTTATTTTGTGAAATCAAACAAATTCAAAAAAATTATACGCATTTAAAACTTACTTCTAGTAAAAAAAATTCCAAACAAATGAGAAGAAGCCTTAGTTTTTAAAACAACTTTTCGTTTTTTTCCGTCAAGATCCGATGCTTCGATCCTTTTCAGTTTGGCGTCACACCAGTACAATTTGTTATCTGTGACAAAGATATTTGTTGTGAAAGTGGCTTTAATTTTAAATAATTTTTATCTGATTCAAATGTAGATTATTTTAATTAAAGTTTTAATTTTCAACCAGCCAAGATACTTTTTTATCAAAGAAAAAGCTGTTAAAGTTTTTGGAAAAATTGAGATAGGCTAATTGAAAGTCGATAAAATAAAAACAACACGAAAAACTTAAAGTATAGTAACGTGCTAATGCGCCATGAAATAATAATAATAGTAATGCTAAGAACTGTAAAACTTTGCAGTCATAATACCAGTCTAGATTTTCTAATGTAGTAGAGCAGTGCTTCTCAATTCCTGGGTCACGACTCAAAAATGTTTTAATTTGATTGGGTCGCCGACAACTGTAGAAGTGTTAAAATTTAATCACTGCTTTTTACGGACGAAACTAAATATAACCCGAGACAGATTCAAGCAAAGACCTTTTTTTTAGAGATCACTACTTTTTAAGAACAAAAATCGAGAAATCCGAGACGATGAGTCGCTTAATCTTTTCTCTCTATTTCCGCTTAGCATTTGGTTCGGCACAAGAAAAAAGGTTGAAAAGCAATATAGTAGAGGTTAACGATGCATACTCTTATAAACATTTTTCTTGCTTTTTCCTAAAACTGTGTTTCACTTGGTGTAGTTTATTCTATTATTAAAAAAAAAATTTTAGAATTTCCAAATTAAAACTTCAGTTTTAAGCCAAATTAGGCACTGATTTTTAATGGTTGCTTTACTTTGATTTGAATATTTTTTTCGTCGTCTTAAAAAACCATAAATAAAGCTGAACAAAAGAAATTTATGGGAAAAGATTAAAAGTTTTAAAGTTATCTTTATAGTTCTTAAATTTTATAGTTATTAACCCAAATTATTCCAGTGTCTACGAAAATGAACCCATTTTCAAAGAGCGCTTTCTACCCCCGGAACAGAAATAATTTAATATTTTTCCCTTCTTCATATGGAGTTATGTTGAAACTTTCAAGTTCAACATAAATTCAACAAATTCCAAATATTCTTGATAGGTTTTCATAAAACTGAAAAACCGCAAATTTATGGTACACAAGCCTCGTTTTTGTTTTCTCTCGAAACGTTTAATCAAGCGTAACGATGCGTGAAAAAAGAAAGTTCCTATAAAGATGATTGAGTTATAGATGTGAAATCATTAGAAAGTTTCTCAATACTGCAGTTCAAAGAAAAGCCACCGCCACTGGAATAGCCGAGTCTACAAATGTAGCAAGTGGGATAATACGAGTTCATAAAATCTATCCAGACAGGAATTTGGCTAAGCGAGTCATTAGCTAGACGTATAAAAATTCAACATTCTTACAACTTTTGCCTTGTCTTCGTTCCAATATACAGTAATCATGTACTATTGTTTTCTGCATTATTACATCACTTTAAAGTTTTCTTTTCGCCCAAGCTTTTTGTACTGTTTAAGTTATTCTGTACAGACAGAGACTGATGATGCACTATTAGTGCGAAATATATCTCTCGGATTATTTAAGATCGACTGTTGATTGATCCCTGGGATTACAAGACTGAGGTCACAGTGTAGATTCTTACAACTTTGATTGAACGGTGGTTGCGCAAATAATCTGGCTTTAACTGGATATACATAGGATCATTTTCTGGTCAAGTCCTGTCCCAAAAGAAATTCGAGTGGTCAGCATTATAATCAGAAGGTCTGCTTCTCAGATCATGGATGTCAGAAATCGCCCAGCCCGTACTTTCAAAGTGGCGGATGAAATGCGTCTAGATGGCGTAGGGCATTATCCTTCTCCGGCTCCTGTGAGAAGATGTGCGATTTGTAAAAAAATTGCTGTAATTCTTTTGCAAAATGTTGTAAATACGTGTAAATACGTGTTTTCAACTGTTTCATGTGAAATAAGAATCTTCTCCTGCTTCTATTATCTTTTTTGCTTGTTTGCTACTATAATACGCTTAGGAAGGGTTTATTGAAGAAAAGTAAACAGAAAGCAAAATCAAAGTTTAAAATCCACACAGTACAAATAAGCAGCTTTACATCTGTAAGCAGATTTTCAAAACTCTTCTCCAGGAAAGGCTTAATGCACGCAAAGTGCAAACGCTTTATACATAAGTGTTGCCAAAAAACAATTTTTAAAAAATGCGCGTGTTGAAAACTAGATATGTAAATGAATAAATAGCAAAAATATGCCGTAACTAATAGGGTCCGACAAAACGACCGCTAGCAAACACAACAAAACAAAAAGGAAAAATAACGGAACTTAAAAGACAACCTTACATAATTGAGTTATAGGAAAGAAAACACCAACCAAGCACACAGCACGCTTGAACTTATCATCCCTTCTGGTAAACCATCGGGAATACATGATAACAATAGACTAAACTTAGCTAATTGCCCGAATATGGGGAATTGACGATCACTGTCGGACAAAATTAGCCATTCTACATCTGTCCAAATGCTAAATGCACAACATTTTATGCACAAACGTTTCGTTTCGAGCAGCAGTAACGCAAAACCTGTGCTGGAGTCCAACTCTAAAAAATATTAATTTGAGCAAAATTTTATACTGGATTAGTTCAGTTCAGTTCAATTTATTCCCATAAGCATGAAAAGATGTACTAAAATAACAACAAAATATAAAAGTGTCAAATCTATATTTGCTCATGGAGGAGACAGCGAAAAGACCAAAAGTCATCGAAGTCAGCTGCCACCGCATTTATTAAATTTGAGAGTAACCACATTCACAACTAATGTTTATATATTGAATAAATAAATATGAAATATAGGCATAATAAAACCAAAGCAGCGACAATAACAGCAAAAAACAGAAGCAGTAATACGCAGAAAAAAACATATAAACACACATAACAAAAAAAAATTAGTTGTATAAATTGAGTAAAAGTTTTTCATATTCTTTTTTGAATTGATGTTTATGAAGTGATCCCACTGATTATAAAAGTAAACAGTGATTACAATTACAAACAGTGATTACACTGATTACAAAAGTGATTATCCCACTGCACTGACAACAAAAGTAGACACCCTAAAAAAGGGCCTTCCCATTTTGCAAACGAGATGAGGCTTACAGAATCGTCAAATAGCGTAAAAATTAGCTGCCACACAAAATTACAGGATAATTTCTTGATTTTTAAAGGCCTTGGGATAATATGGGTTAAAGGTACAATATAAACAAATAACAACCAATATCCTCAAAAAATCACCTACTTTTAAAGTCCGCCGTTAGCCCATTAACCCAACCAACTCCTTTCTGTGCTATAACTTTTCTCCTTGTCCCATCCATATCAGCCATTTCAATTGTTTTTTTGGCCCAATCGGACCACCACATCAATCCAGCCTCCGGATGTAAAAGCAAAGCTCTTGGCATCAAAGAATCATTTGAAATTAAGGTTTTATGATGGGTTCCATCGGCTTTGACCACATTAATTGTTCCACTTCCTGAAATTCAATGTTAATCACAATCACATTGCAAAACATAAATTAGTTTTAAGTTACCGCAATATATTTATTTCAAAAAAAGCTATTTCTATATTACAAGAACAAGCACCTTTAACCAAAATGATCAGCCTAACTACAGTATAAGTGCTGTAAAGTTAAGATAAAATAGCTGTAAAAAGTTTGAGATCTTAAATTTTTATTTTTATTTTAAAAAAATACTCGCACAAATACTATATTACACAGTTTTTGACGCTTAAAAAAAATGAAAACATTGCATTTGCTTATCACCCATGGCGTAACATAAACTTGCAATGCACATTTTATCAATTTTTCGCCTGGACTATACCTCTTACGTAACACCTCTCGCAGTGACGAGTCTTTGGTTAGCTGCTGTCAATAAATGTCTGGCCAGGAATTGAACCCAGGCTTCTTTTTCTTTGAGATCAGAAGCTATTTAGTTCAGCAATGGTCAGTTTTTGTTGATTAATCATAAAACTAATTTAACTAGTTTTGTTTTAAATCAACTTGCTTAAGTTTAGAACAACGTTTCTTGATTTGGGCGTCGCGACCCTGTGAGGGTCGCCAAATTTTTTCAAGGGGATCGAAATAATATACTATACAACATTTTTCAAATCTTTATCTACAGAAAAAAAGAGTTGGAATGGAGTGGCAGGTGTCATAAACCTTGAAAAATTGCAAAAGGTTGAAAATCATTGGTTGATAATCCGATTATTGGGAAAATTCACCTTCATCTGTCCAGTAAACGTTTTCGGAGGATCTATCAAGAGCAATACCGACAGGATCACGGACATTTTTTGACGCTAAAACAACGTGATTACTTCCGTCCAAGTTAGCTCTGTTCACAGAAGATGCTCCGATGTCAGTCCAGTAAATCTGTCCAACCATAATTAAATTTTAAAGTACAGCAAAAAGTTCAAATTATATTCGATTTTGTTTGCAGCATATTGAGAGAAAATAGAAGTCAAATTTTTTAATTTGTTCCTGCTGAAAAAGATTTGTGGTTGCGTTGATAAGGCGTAATTAAAAAAATTCAAATTCATAATGTAATTACTTCTTCAAAATTTTTATTGCTAATTCTTGTTTGTGTATGGTGTCAAACTAAAAACGCTTTTTTTCCAGAATTGTTAGATTGCTAACTGTTAAATCTTGTGAAGTTTTTACTGATTTATAGCAGTGGTTCTCAATCTGTGTACCGCAAAACGTTTTAAAAAACATTAGTCAAATGCTCTGCAACTTTTTTTTTGAGTAGAACTACTTATTAGGAACGAAAATCAAAAAATCCGAGACAGATTTAAAGTGAAGACCTTTTTTTAGAGAACACTAGTTTTTAGGGACGAAAATCAAAATCTGCACTTTGGTCCAACTTTGCCGCAAATTTTGAAAAGGTTCCTCAGTATGGTGCAGGCGCGAAAAGGTTGATGTACTTCAAACATTCTACTGTATAACAAAAAGAACATCATGACAAGATTTCTTACTCTTTTTGTCCTTGGGTCATAATCGACCTGAACAGGAAGCTTTGCGCTTGGTAATGAAAGTTTTGAAAAATTCTTTTCATCCGAAGATACTTGAAATATCCACCGAAGGTCCGAGTCCACAACCAAGAGAAAATCTTTTTTTATTAATTCTAAAATATTGAACTTGAAATAGAAAATACGTATGAAAAAGATTTATTTAAAAAAAATTAAAATACTTACCAATAAAAGTACAAAACTATTTTAAAAGTAAATTTGCTTATTTAACTTTTTTTGATCATTATGCAATAGGTTTGCAAACGTTTCAAGCAGTTAAAATAAACAATATAAAATTTGACTTGCGAGTCCCATCAGGGCCAAAGTGCACTTGATTCAATCAAAAGTTATTAATTTAGGTAAAAATAAAAAATAGAAAAAAAAAGATATTTGTAGAATTGCTTGTCACTTAATACTGGACAAACTAATTTTATGAATCGCTTCACTTCATAAAGTCTTTTTTTAATGATAAAATTGTTTTTAAACAAAGTTAGCGAACGATTTTATATCAAATGAATACATAGAAGCTAGAAATAAAAATTTTAATAGCTATTTTTAAATTTGTATCAGCAAACAACTTTTTAAAAAGTTATACAAACAACAACCAAGCCTTTAATAAAGTAAAAGTAATTTACTGGTGACACATGATTTTCCATCTGCACCAAGGATCATTCCGAGATCACATCCGCAGATTCTTTTATTTCCTGGAGGTTGAGCAAAACAAAATTGCTCACATCCTCCATTATCAATATCACAGGGTCCTGAAAAAATCATTTGTTTGCAATTCTTTTAAACCTGGTAGCGGAATTAAACGGCTTAAGATATGACTCCTAGTATTTTACAATGTCACTTCTCACTCCTTTTCCTTGTGTTTATAAATCCTCTGACTCTTCGCATCCCCAAGTCCGCTCTCAAGTATGAAATAAACTACAGAATAAACTTTAAAAATATCTATTTCTAAAAAGATTAATTGTAATAAATTTATTAGCAAAAGTTGATTTTTTAAAATGATGGCACCTAAGCTATGCAGAAAACTAAAAGCTCGTTTCCACTACGAGCGTAGAATGGAGTATTTTTTGGTTTCTTTTATTGATTTTTTTGCTTGGCTTAATGCTTAAGCGCAAAAAGAAGTAAAAAAATCAGTAAAAGAAACAAAGAATGCTCCATTTTACGTTCGTAGTGGAAACGAGCCCAATTGTTCTTACCTGCTTTGTGGTGGCTTAAATGGTCATTGCTTGTGGCTACGCAGGTTGGTTTAAAAGTTTTGATTTCATGTATTAAGTTTCCAGAAGTTTTGTTCAACATCAAAATAAGATTGTCTCTCTCCGAAGTCACATACAACCAGTCCTGCCAGAATTTAAGAAACTGGTATTGTTAATATGTTGCATTCAAAACAGCAATAAAACCTTGCAACATGGCGCGCTTTGGTTGGAAAGAAACAGTGTGCTAAGGACCAATGACCTAATACAGTGAAATCTCGAGATACGACAGCTTCTTCATAAGAAAGTTTCATAATACGAAAAGTAATGCGAGATTTTTTTGTCCCGGCATACGAAAAAATTTAGAGACACGAAAAACAAGAGCGGCAAAAATTTTAAATTGGTGCCATAAGATCCTGCTCTCCCAGCCATAAGATCCTGTTCTCCTATTGGTCAGAATGTTTCCCATGATGCTTATGTGTTAATGTTTCCTGCCATTTCCTATGTTTTCTGCTGTTTACCCTCCTCCTCTGCCGCCAGTTTCACTTTCGAACATCGCCTCACTCGAAAGGTAAGGTTCCACATTTTCTTACTAATTATTTTTTGTATTTATTATTGCATTATGTTCTAATATCTACTGCATTTACAGGTAGAGTATTAACGGTTAGCTTATGTCAGTGGTTCCCAAACGGTGTATTGTGGCACACTAGTGTGGTGTGAGAGGTCTCCAGGTGTGCCGCGAAAGATTTTGGAAAAAACTATTTAAGGACGTCGAATTTTTCGGTTTTTGTACGTGAGATTCGGAGGGAAAGAAAGAGCGTGAGTTCAGCTGGAAACCTTTTTTTAGAGATCACCATGATTTTGGGACAAAAATTGAGAAATCGTTGACAAATTTTCACTGAAGACCTTTTTATTATTAACCAATATAATAGATGTGCCGCAAAAATTTACATAGCTTAATAGGGTGCTGCCATATAAAAAAGGTTGAAAACCACTGGTTAGGTACTACTGTATTTGGCTCTTAGTTCATTCCGCATTTACCCTTATTATAAAATTTAATGAGTGTTTTCATTGGGCTTGGAACGGATTAGGCGATTTACATGTAAATGCCTTTCGAGATAAGAAAGCCACACTGGGATCAATTGATTTCCTATCTCGAGGTACCACTGTACTACCTTTTGGAAATTTTTATTAGTCTTTGAGTGTTTGTTTTCAACAGAGTGGGGTATTGGCTGATTTTTGAAGCTCTAGCTGGTAGAATAAGAGATAAATGTTAGCCCATAGTGTAACCTAATCAACTCTCGCTAAAGACGTATAAATATTGCAGCAGGTTTTTATTTTTAATCTATATTTAATTTTTACACAAACGTTGTTTGTTTTTCACATCATGTGATTTGTTGTTTCAGATTTTTTAATGATTACTTGTTTGCTAGTTCATGATTTGATATTTACTTGCTATGCTACCAATAATTTTTTATTATATCTAAAATGTTTTTTTTCAATGGCTCCTAATCAAATCGTGATTGGGTCAACAAAATGGATAAAATGACGGCCTGCAAAAGCCAGTTAATCTTAATTTTAGGTCTGTGTTACAATTGTTTTTTACCTGGCGTTTACAATTGCTGTTAATTTGTTTGTTTGTAAAAATTCGTATTCCAAGCTTATGCACTGAGTATAAAAATTGTAATTAAACAAACAAATGTGCGTCATTTGAAAGCTATCTGGATTTTAGGCCTAAAACATTTGGCTTTTCGGTCAACAAAGTTTTAAATGCTTAGCGGCATAGCCCAGAGGAAAAGAGCTGATCCGATTTTGTTATTATCAAAAAAACGCAGCACTAAGTCACGCAACTTTTGTTAGAAAAACAATAAAAGAAAAATTTCATGATGCGGAGCCATAATTAAAAATCCAACTTTACTGGAGAAGAGGATTTCATTCTTGATAAATTTGTTTTTTTAATTTATTATTTTGATTTCTTTTAAAATTCTTGACCGATAGTTTTAAGTTAAAACCGTTTTAAAACAAAAAAGCAACAAAAGATAACTTTCGACATGATTGCAAAAATCTCATTAGAATTGTTTGCGTCTTTTTACTAAGTATTTGGATTAGCACAGCAGCCTATGAGATTGTTGAACTTAAAACAGACATCAGGCAATTACTTGAAATAATTTTTTTTACTCTTAATTAAATACAATTCAACTAAGTCATAACACCTTGTAAATATGTAAGTCTCTAAGTGAAAGACTCGTGTTTGTGTACACTGGTGATGACACACTCTTCTTTTTTAGAAAAGAATGACAATAAATTGTCATTTCGTTCTCATCAATCCAATAGATTCTGAAAATATAAAATACTGTACATATCAAGACAAAGTAAATTTTTAAATCAATTAATCAATCAATCAAGGTTTTATTTTTTCGTCCGTTACACAGCAGACGATCATATTAAAATGCACACATGTGGTCGAAAAAAAGGAATCAGCGATAAAACAATACAGTATATGTTGAAACATGCGCCAATTCAAGGTTACAAGAGTAATTATTTAAAGATGCATGGTTGCTGACCCTGAGTTTTATTCAACAGTTCAACAATGGACTCATCAGTATGGATTTAAAAGTTTGCGAGAAAAGTTTGACGCCGTGCTATATGTTTTCTCTTATTGATTGATTTTAGACAGATGTTAACACGTTTCCCGCAAAGGAGCCCACCGGTGTCCACCAAGAGGTTCTCTGTAACGCAAAGGGGGACACCAGTACTGCACGCTGCACTGAATTCTAGATGGCGCCAAAGGCATTGCTTTGTGGCCGAATTGGCAATTACGGGAAACGTATTAATTTGCCTAAAATCAAGAATTATTATAGAACTTAGGACATTGAATGAAATTTATAAAAAACTTAGTAAGTTGATTTAAAATCACAAAAGTGGTACAGACAGCATTGCTGATACTTACTTTTTTTAACTTATGGCAAAAATTTACGGAAAGATTTTTAAAATATTTTATTAGAGTATTTATATTTTTCGCCAAATCGCGAGAAAAAAGTTGTTTTCTAAGTGCTTTGCATAAGCTAATATGTTTACCTTTTTGTATCATAATCTAAAGCAATTGCAACGGGGTCTCCATAAGTTAATACAATTTCCGTTGGGTTTTCACCGGAAAGTGTAGCTTTCATGATCTTGGGTAACTCCGTAGAGTCATAGGATTGCGACCAAAACATGAGCCTTGAAATTACACAGATTGTATTAGATATAAAGTGAATTACATAAATAAAAATTTGAAATTGGTTGCAAAGTAATGCTTTTGAAATCATTATGAAAACTTTCTGCTTGAAATGCAAAATTAAAGCAGTTATTTTTAAACTTTTTGAAAAAAAGTTTGAATTAAAAAGCTTGCTCTCTATCAATGTTCTTTGATACGACTTTGAAATTATAAAAACGTTTGACTGTATACAACCTTATACACTGATTTTTTTCAACCACTTACTCTGAAACATATTCCTCAAGAACTTTAATTACAGTAACCTTTCGTTACTTGCGGTAAATGTGTTCCAGGACCACCTGCGCAAGGTGAAAATCCGCGAAATAGCGACAAACTAATTATTGCACTATTTACGTATAATTTAAACCAGTGGTCACCGAACTACGGCCCGCTAAGGTTTTTCATCCGGCCCGCGGAGCTCTTTTTATAAAAAACGTATACTGTATACCCACTTTGAGCCACAGTTGGATAGAATTATATCGGGAACATCCCAGTTTCAGGTTTTTACCTTGTACTTTTTATTGGAGAACACACCAAGATTTTGGGAGAAAAATAGCGAAATAAGAGCTCGAGTCGAAGTGAAAATCTTTTTTTTTTAGAGATCACTGCAATTTTGGGAAAAAAATAGCGAAATTACAGATCGAATCGAAGTGAAGACCTTTTTTTTTTAGAGATCACTACAAATAGCAAAATTTGAGATGGAATTGAAGAGAAGACTTTTTTTCTCTCGCTTTGGCCCGAGGAGGTCCAAAAAATCTACATCAGGCCCCGGCTCGAAAAGTTTGGGGACCACTGATTTAAACGTTTATGAACTCTCCCCAACCGATATTAAACCACCCTATATCTGCACACTACCTTTCCTACACTCTTATAGACTGTTTTAAACACTTTTGTATTAAAGAAAAATTAACCTGCGTACTGTACAAAGCTCTGTTATATGAAGTGTACAGTACTGATACCGTACACGGAAATATTAGTTGTTACACATTCCCTATATGTACTAACATATTGCAAAGTGAAAAAAAATCATTAAGTTCCTTTTGCTACATACAGTTTTAGTAACAAGAATTGTAGGAAGAAGCCGGTATATCTGCGAAATTTACGTTTATATATAATTTGAAAACCCCACGATGTAGCGAAGGCGCAAAACTTAAAGCGCGATTAAACAAGGGATTACTGTATACTTAAAAATACTAATTATTCAAAATTGGAAGCTCTTAACTTCTGTTTTAGAAAAATAGAAATTTAATTTTTTCAACATTTTTAAATTGATTTTTATTACTTTGTTTCTTAAATTTTGAAAAATAAGCTTTGAATTTTTAAAAAACAAAACAAAGCAACATTTTTAGATAGCTTACTGCAATAATAATTAATAGTTACGGTTTTAACTTAAAACCATCGGTCAAGATTTTTGAAAGAAATCATAATAATGAATATATAATCATAATAAAATAATTATAAAAACAAAATTAACAAGAAATAAAATTCGGATCTGCAATTGAGTCAGTTTTACTGCAATAATGTTAATAGTTTATTGCAACTTATTCACCCTTTCTGTGGGTACAAAGCAATATCCTTTGGAATTCCAATATTTTTCAAAATAACATTATAATGATTGAATTCTTTCGTCATCACCGAAATTGATTTTCGACCTTCATCTGTCCAATAAACATTTCCAGTTTTCCAATCTACTGCTACAGAGGAAGCTGTAAAAATTATATCGATTTTCAAACATGTATTAATGTTATATCTGACATTTAATCTATTTTAAAAGAATAGTAAGTTTGGAAGTTGGACAACAGTTTGTTATTTTAAATAGATGTTGAACGTTTCTAATTAAAAGAAAACGACTTTTTTTCTTTTGTTTGTCTGGCTAATATTTTCTACACTATACTTGGCTGGGAAAAACTTGTGAACTTCAGGCCATAATTAATAGAAGATTAAAAACACTGCATTCACCAAATTATCTTTTAACTATGTAAGCAAAATTTACTGTAATCAATAAAGCAATGAAATAAACTAAATAATATAATCAAAAGATTTGCATATTCTATTGCTTTATTTTCTTACCGAAATCTTTTGTATATTTTTTTTATTTCATTAAGGTTTTGATCTTGCTTTTTAAACTAATTTACAAGTTAGGCAAGTCGATTTTTGTTTAAACGACGAATGTGACCAATGATAAAACTAAAAAAACAACCTGAACACGAATTAAAATTTACTAAAAGTTATCTTTTTTTAGCTCGACTTAAAATCTGAAAAAAAACTTAAAAAAGACCAAAAAAGGTTTAATAAGAAAAAATTGGAGTAAAAGCCAAATTCTTTTATGAATTGCAATCATTGTTTCAATTTCAAAAAATATATTCGGTTGTTATAAAAATTGGCAAAAAAGAAATATGCAATTTACGAAAAATTCGTTTAATAAAAACATAAAGATGCTGAAATACAAAATATCAAGTAAAAACTTTATCATTAAATAATGTTTTATTAAAATGTTACATAAGAAATTAAATAAAAATGTTTTACAATTTTAAGTTAATAGAGAGAAACCATTTTATCGTTAAAAGGTAACAACGTGCATTTAAAAAAGATTTTATTTTTTCGTTTTATCCCTATTTTATCCTTCTGACTCGCAGGCGCTAATACATAGGGCAAGCAATTACCCCGACCTGCTTCCGGATATCCCAAGATATTGCTGTCCGATTAAATCTTTTTATTTTTTAATTTTTTAATTTTATAGAGATATGACTGAAATTTTAAACTGCTTGCCACGACCACCAAGCAGGGTAAAGCACCGTAAAGTGTCCTTCCCAAACACATAACAGAATAGCGCGAGTAGGCTTTGGACCAAGACCATGTCGATAACAACCACGGCGTTCTAACCACTCGACCACGCTCCGACATTTCACTAATTTATCATTGCAAATATGCCAATTAACAAATTTTGTTTAAGATTATAATTACATGTTATCATCATTTTCTGCGGTACCGGTATATCTGGACTTTAACCAATTACCATACAAAAAATAAAGCAAACTATCGATATTTATGATTTCATATTTGGTATAACAAAAAATGTAATTAAAATCCAATTTGCTCTTTAGAAGATGCATAAGAATAACTGCTTATAAAAAAACTTTGCATTTGTAATGATAATTTGAACTGTGTGGCAAGATCTGACGCCAGTTGTTAAGTTATCACGAGCGCATTCACAAAAGTCCACCATGTTGGTTCAAGTCACTGGAGCACTTTACCTTTGTTGCTGATCCCTCTATGGTAGTGTAAGATTTCCTGCTTGTTGACGTCGATTGTGACTAGATTACCTCGACCAACATCCAACACAGTTATTTCTTGTTTGTCATTGTTGCTGCAATAAGATTAGCGATAAGTCATTCTCTCGCCACCTAGCGGATATGGCAACCGTCGCTAAATCAAGCAAGCTTTTACTTTATTTAGCTGCTTTGCAGCCAAGTAATAAAGCGTATAGCTTATTTCAGTGATTTGAATTTGAGTTGAAACTATAAAATTATTTTTAATTTTACAATCTGTTAGCCAAGTAATGAAAACTAATTTCTTGCACTTATTAGGCGAGACTAAGGATTTTCAACGGAAGCCACGGGAAGAATCCTCATTTTGAACTTCAATTTACTTTTACAACAAAATTGATGAAATCAGAGACAATTTCAAAGTAGTGACATTTTTTGGTCTTCATTTGACCTTTGGGACAATGTTATAACTAGGGGACCATGCATGTTTAACAGTCTCTGAAAGGGGGCCTCGGACCACTAAAGTTTTAGAACTATTGAGCTGGGTTTTGTTTGTATTCAGATAGTGTAGTTTATCTTTTTAAAATATTTTCTTTTAAATTTTTACACTGATCCTTGCAGTAATTTTGCTTTTTGAATTTATTTAAGTTCAATGTTACACAGCTTGAATTAATACAAAATCAGGTTGACGACCGAAACTATTTTGCAACTTCGTAAGAGCTTGAATGCTTACTTGCAAGATCTAAATCAACTTAAAATGGTAAGCTACTTAATGAAAAAACCAGGTTATTCAAAAACAGAAAAGTATGGTACCAAATACAATACCAAAAACAAAAACAATTACTAATTATTTTTTAATTGATTTTAGCTAATAACTGTAGAGGATTAAGGCTACAAGAAGCTATACTTTATCAAACAACAATGAGCAAATATATCTTTATTTTTCTTAATCTAATTGAATGGAAAGGACTGTCAAAATATACTAGCTAAAATTAACTGAAATTCATTATGTCATGCAACTAGACTGCAATAAGATTGGAGATAGAAAAAATTATAGGAATACACGTAAGCATCATGCCAGATCCAACTGTTTGAAACACGAATTGTAATAATTATTCATTTTTACAAAAAAATTTTAACACAAACACATAAATGGTTAATATTTGTAAATTAAATAGCAAATATGCTTACAATAGTATAGTTGCAAAATAGTTTGGTCGTCTACCTAATTTTTGTTTAATTTAAGCTATGTAACATTGGCCTTAAAAGCAAAATTACCATGAGCTACAGTGTAAAAAATTACTAGAAGAATTTTTTTAAAAAGTAAGTACAGTACCTAACTATGAGCAAAGTATAGCCTAATAATTGCCAAAAATTATTTTTTATTGCTTAGCTAATAGATTGTAAAATTTAAAATAATTTCATAGTCCCTACCCAAATTTAAAGTACCGAAATAAGCTACCTGCTTCATGACTTGGCTGTTGAAACAAGCTAAATAAAGCCAAAGCTTGCTTGGCTTAGCAACGATTGCCATGTCCGCTAGGTAGCTGAAAAAAAGTTTCGTGCTTGACATGAACAGTTAGTTCTTTAGTAATAGACGCAAACAGTGATTTTTAAAGCTTATTGTCAGCAATACACTGACCCAGAATGTATAAAAGTTAGGTGGTAAAATATACATTTTTTGGCAAATTTTTACCATGACAGTCAAGTATAAAAGTTCGATTTTATGCTAAATAATTCATTCTAAATTCTTGAAAAACTTAAAGTTAAGGTTGCGCTTTGCGTCAATTTAAATTTTGATTTATTTGCGAGTTAACCTCATGTATAAGCTGATGGTTTTTACGGCAAGAATTTACACAGCATTAATATGAAACTCTATATTTTTTTACAGAAAATGATCAGTTTTTAACAAACATATTAAAAGTAAGATACAACCTTATATGAAAATCTTTCTTTTTACTTTGAATTTTTCAATTAGGCTACATTATATCAACAATTTGAACAACGGAGAAATAAGAGAAACTTGTGATTAGTGATAATCTGCCTAACGAGTGGCTTGTAGCAGTGTGCGTAAAATGCTTTTTAATATGTTTGAGTGCTTATATTATTGTCAATATGTTATCCCCAAAACAATAAAAATTGGCTGCAGTATCTTTTCGTAAAAAAATTTTTTTTAAAATCTTCTCCTGTGAAGAAGATGTTTATAACTATTGTCCTAAAGCTGCTAGTTCCCCGGGCGGGGTGGTCTGTTACTTTAGTTTAAAAAAATTTGATAAATTTTATAATTTATGATTTTCATCTCTATTTATTTTTATGACTCGCTAAAAACATCGGATGCGTTAAACTCAGGCAACCGTCAAACGATTACCCCAACCTGCTTTTGGAGATGCCGAAATATTGTTGTCCGGTTGAATTTTTTTATTTTTAGTTTTTATTTAAAGATATTTAGAGCTGCTTGCTAAACAACTAAGAAGAGGAAAGCCCTGAAGTTTCTTTTCCAAAGATACAACCAAATACCGAGAATAGGTTTTGAACCAATAACGTATCGATCACGTTCACCGTCAATACGGCGCTCTTAAACCATTCCGCAATGCTGCCAACTTATCTTTGTAAAGGATCAAGAAAAAAAAAATAATAATAATCTTAGAGGTCTAAAACAAGGACATTGTTACGTGAACTGGCAATTTGATTGGCTTTTAGAATTTGCCACGACGACTTACGATTCGACCTATAAATTTGACTACGTCACTGTCACGGGACCGCACGATGGTCACAAGACCGCACGAGGCACACATGACCAAAAATCATGGGACCTCATGTGACTCATCGCTATAAAGGCCAGATTTGAAACCGGTGTCTTAGGCTGGCTTTACACGATCAAGTTTCTTGCGGCAAGTATTGCGCGAGCTTTTACACGGCGAGCTTTTTTTCTGTCTGAAATTCTTGCAGAAAGAAATGTCTGCGATTTTTGCGCAAGAAACTTGCTGATGTATTTACACGATGTTCGTTCCGCAATATTTCAGCAATATTGCCGACGTATCTATCGCATTGGTTTCCTCACGATTGGTTTAAATAAACCTGTGGTTCGTTTTCATTTTATTTCAATTTATCAGTTTTTAATGTTGAAATATTCGAAATGCTTCGAGCAAGAAAACGACAAGCAGCAGCAATAGTGGTGATAGCAGCTTTAAATAAGCAACGTAAAAAGCGAAAATGCTGGGTACGACCGTGGATTGGGCGCAGGAATGCATTGGGTGCCTATAACACCCTGTTGCAGGAGCTGCACATAGAAGACCCACAACAATTGCGATCTTTTTTACGCATGACAGCTAAAGATCTTTAAGAAATTTTGAGATTGACAGGACCAATACTTTCTAAAAAAGATACGAATATGAGAGAGGCAATTTCAGCAAAAGAACGTCTGGCTATGACACTTCGATTTTTGGCTACAGGTACCGTATTTTAAAATATGCTTAGTTATTACTCTATGATTTGTTATTCTATGCTAACATAAGTAAATAGTGTGCATTCATACGTTTAAAATTTATTGAGAAATTGAAAAACGAAAATCTCAAGTTTACATTCCATTGGCATACTCTTTAGGTGATTAATTCGAAAGTCTTGCCTACTTATTTCGAATTTTAGTAAGCGCTATTTCAGGAATTATCCCTTAATAAATGCTTTGTATAGCATGTTAATTGGGAAACTAATTTTCTTAAATAAAGAAGCCCTTATAATTCTGTTTTGCAATGTTTCTATGGTCGTCAGTGTGCTTTATTAGCCTGTCCCCAGTTTATAATAAAATATTGTAAGGGCAACCAAACTAATGAAAAATATAATATTCTCAGAGTACTGAAAGGTACATAACGCTTCATTGCTTCAGTTTATAAAAAATGCCACTTGTTTTTGACAATTTGCTGCATATGTTAGCTACATGATGTTTTCAATTTAATTTGTCTTTCAAAAAAGTACCTAAATATCTTACATAATTTGTTTATTTAATTTAGCCCAGTGGTTAAAGTTTAACCCAGTTGTTCTTAAACATTTTATTTTTGCGGCGCACTTTTCAAGCAACTAAAAATATTTTGGCAAACTTTGTAAAAAAATTTGGTTTTATGTTTACTATCCCTTGTAGTCTTCGAGACGGAATAATTACAGTTTAATAGCACAAATGTTTAAATTTACTTTTATATTAACTATAAAAACGATCATGCAAACAGTCACAACAGAATATATATTATATTTTAAATTAATGCCTGACTTCAACTTCACTTATTAACGTCTTTACTTCGTCTGTCGACCACGATGGCATTTTCAACCGAAAACTTACTGAAATCTTGCTGGAAAATAGAACCTCGCTCTATTCCTAGCAATATTGCACCAAGACGCACTTTTTTCTTGAAAAGCGCTTTTACACGTGCAAGATTTTTATTGCGCAATATTGCCAGCAATCTTGCTCAATAATCTTGCGCGGTACTTTACACACAGATAGAATATTGAGGCAAGATTCTTTCTGCAAGAAACTTGATCGTGTAAAGCCAGCCTTACTTTGGTCGTGGCTAGGAGCGACGAAGTAATGCGTGATAAGCAATCCAGAATATGTAAAATAGGTAAAATAACTATTAATTAGTAAACTTAACGTGCGCGGCATAATGTGGCAATTATAAATTGTAGTAATTTGATTATGTTTATGTAGACAATGGAATAATCGAATTTAACCCTCCTTTAAATCTTTAATTGGCTTTCTGACGTAATAAAATTAAATACACTATTTGATTGAAGTACTCTGATTGCTTGAAGATTTGGTGTTAAAATTCTCCCTAAGTCTTTTCGCGTAGAATCACTCGAAACTTCAGAAGCGTTTGAAGGGACGAGCTTACAGACATACTAATGTACCTTAAGCTAAAATATTTTTTAAAGAATAGTAAACAAATCACAATTGCGGATTTCATTATTTTTTATCAGGAAATAATTGTTTTTGTTTGCCTTAAACTATTTTAAACTTGTTTTGAAATTGAAATATTTGCAGTTGATGTAACTATTTTATTCATAATTTATAATTGTGAAGTTGAAAAACTTTTCAGAGAAAGATAAAAAATTAACCTCTCAGATTTTTTTCTGCAATTACCTACGCGTAAAAATATTTAGCTTTTACATTGAATGAGTAAAGCACGACAGTCGTACAGAAAATGTGAGTAGTCAAACATATTGAAAGTCAAATTAAAAAACAAACACATCACTACGAGCCATTTTAAGCAGGTTGCCACTAATCAAAATTTTTTCTTTTTTCCCCCGTTTAAATTGTTGATATCAATAAAAAAATGATATCAAGTTGAAACGGTTTGTTTTTACAGACCTGTCAAAAGCGGATATAAAATGAGGATCTCGAAGTGCGAGTACACGGTGGCCCCAATTAAATCCTTGAACCTGGGACTGTTTTTCGGGTAAAGCGTAGGTCGCGTAGATGCCTGTGACGCTTTTTCCGGGCTGTCTACCGCTCCAATATAACCAAGTAGAATCTGAAATTGTTATTTTTTTTATTGAAGCCATTTAAAAACTAGCCTATTTATATTAGTAAAAAATTTACTAATAATAAAGGAATGTATTGGTCGTACTTGTATTGATTCACTTAGACCCGGCTCAGTTAGCAATGATTTTATTAGTTGCAAAACTTTTTTTTCTATTTATCGAGGAATTTTTTCTCAAACTCTTTAAATAGTTAGAAATTAAGCCACCTACAGCGAGAAGCATGAGACCCGAGTTTCGCTCTTGTTAAAGCTTGAACCGTCTAAGTATTTTTTCATAATCATATCTCATTAAGATTCGAACCAAACCCCAGTGGAATTTGCATCACTGACGAGGTCTAACGAAAGCGACATTTTAGTGTGATGCTTGTGGCTTAGTTTCCAATTAATCCTCATGTAAACAACTATAAACTCTTTAAACGATTTAATTAAAAGAAATATTTTTTATTCCGATCACTCATTTTTATTTTTTGATTCATTATGAAACAATTAATAAAAAAATAAAATTATTCATTTAAATTAGTCATTATAAATTAATTCCCATTCAATATTAATTAGTGATGCTCTAAACTTTTCTGATTTTTCTGACTAATAAAAATGAATTTAATCTTAAAAACATTTTATATCTTACCTGATTTTGTTGCATTTGTTAGGCTTATCAAAAAATAAAATACAAAAAAGACAAATTTCTGTAAAAACATTTTTTTAACAGTAAACAAATCTAAAGCAATAAAAATAAATGTTTTTGTAAAAGTTTAAACAAGAACGTTATGATGGACAAAAATTAAAAAAATATATATTTTAATAAAAATAAATTAATAGTTTTGTCCATTTTTTAACACTGTCAAAGCTAAGTTTTTGCATCGTTTATTATTTTATTGCTTGCCTTAAAAATGTTTTTTGGCAATTTTTTCATCAAAACAAAAAAAAATTTAAATTAGTGCTATTCCCACATTTCAAACGTACAATACGTGGTATAATTTTGAAATCGGTCATAATGTTTTTTATATCTTCAAACTCGTACAATGCTAGCCTATATATCAGGTGGTAGACGTTTCGCCAAGCCTTTTCATCCGATTCGCAAATATTCAATGTTATATTTAGCTACGAGGCTACGTGTTGTCACAAATCAAAGCGAAGGATCTTTTTATCTTTGAATAAGTTGGAGGTACGAATTCACATTGTAAATACTACTGTGTAGTGCGGCTTCAAACAAGATCAAGTTCTGAATGCGGCTCTCGGGCTAAAAAGTTTGCCCACCCTTGCTGTACATAGACCGATTAATTTAAAATGTTGTTTTACCAATGAAAGGATTTTTTACTTATTCTTTTCTTTTTCAGACCTTTATAATTATCTTTTGACTTTCTATTTGTTTTGCCGCCAATTCATCGATCGTTTCAACCAATAAAACTTTCGATCTTTTTCTCTTTATTGTATTTTATTATTTTCTGTTTTCAATCTCACAATTTTATTTATCATTTTCTTTCTTTGTCATTAAAATGCTGTAACTGTGCTTTTCCAATCAATTATTTTTTGCTCATGTAAGAACCTTTAGCGTTAATTTGCTTCTTTTATTTTCTTGTTCTGCTATGTACCTGTTGTTTTGTTATTGGCACGCGGAAATATACTGTAATATACTGAAACTTCACTTTGACTCAAAATTAAATTTTTTGTTCAATATGTAAAAACTTTTTCAATTATTGATCTACAAGTTATAATAATTTAATTTAAAAACACATTTTTTTTACTCCATCAAATTCGTTAATGAATATTACATAAACTACGTGGCTCACTACATTGCAAAAATTGCAGCAAAAGCACCAAAAATATTTTATCGATTGCACGAACAAGCTGCTATGAAAGATTCAGAAAGGTTGTTTGAGCGAAAGAACGCCATATGCTGTCTGCTGTCACTGCAAACCCTTGATTAAAAAACAAAGCTGCTCACAGCTCGGGCACATCATTGACAAGTGGAACACATTGGTCTTGTATAAGTAAGTATTGAAGAAAAACAGCGACAAATTAACTTATTTTCCGGTTTATTAAAAACACTTTGCGACTAAGTATTTTAGTTTTCATAGGTCAAGAGAAACGTCTCTTTTAAGTTTGATAAAGGTTTAAATAAAGAAAAATTAGTTTTTAATTTTGGGGGATTAAGAATAGGTGGAAAATTTCGGATTATCAAAAAAACTTTTGAAATAGACTTTTCCGATTATCATATCACTTTCAAAGAAAGTTGCTAAATCTAGAATGAGTTACATAAAATTCCGTTGTTTGATGTCATGGCGGGCGTACTCATTTGTTGACAATAACACTCTGTACATTTTTATTGTTATAAGCAAAAATAAATAATAAAAAACAGGTCATTTGTTAAAAGAAAATGGGGCGATGCATCGGTTGGACCGTAACAAAGTTTGAGTGGAGGAAAGCAGGTCGGGGTAACCCCTTGACGGTTGCCCTTAGTATAGCGTCTCGGGCACTTTCTTAGAAGTCAAGAGAATAAATATTGAGATAAAAACAAAACGTTTGTTCCGTCTAAATGTTTAAGGATGGCTTGATGACTTAGCTACGATATCTATTGGCCCGTATTACGTATTCGCGCTCAATACGAGATGGCAGAATTGAGAACAAAAGAAAAAGGAAAGCACGAAAAATTTTATCTTGACCTAAATTGTATTAAGTACTGATAACGTGTAAACTTTAACTAGCAATTAATTTTAGACTGTTATCCGCTTCAGCAATTTAATGAGGTATGATAATTGGGTTACAGAAAACAAATACCAGAAAAATTCAACAGGTTGTTGGCCCTTAATTACGCATTTGTCAACAAAAGAGCAAAAAAAGAGGAGGAAAGCGAGTGAAGAAGCAGCGAGAAGCATGGAAAGGAAGATGCTCACTCATAAGGGTGGGTACTTTAAATATTGGAACAATGACTGGAAGGGGAAGAGAGCTGGCAGATATGATGGAGCGAAGAAATGTAGACATATTGTGTCTACAGGAAACAAGGTGGAAAGGTAGTAAAGCAAGGAACATTGGAGGTGGATACAAAATATTCTACAACGGAGCTGATGGAAGAAAAAATGGGATAGGGATAATGCTGAGGGAGGAGCTGGCTGAAAGTGTCTTTGGAAGTAAAGAGGGTGTCAGACAGACTGATGGCCATGAAGCTGGAGGTAAATGGGTCCATCCTAAATATAGTAAGCGCATATGCTCCACATGTTAACAACAGCATGGAGGAGAAAAATGATTTTTGGGAAGACCTGGATGGATTGATTGAAAGTATATCAAAAGAAGAGAGAATAGTTTTTGGTGCAGATCTTAATGGACATGTGGGCGAAGGAAACATAGGGGATGAGGAAATAATGGGAGGTACGGTGCTGGAACAAGAAATAAGGAAGGATCAACGGTTGTGGATTTTGGGAAAAGGATGGATTTGGCGATTGTCAATACTTATTTCAAGAAGAAAGATGAACACAGAGTGACATATAAGAGTGGAGGAAAAAGTACCCAAGTAGATTATGTGATGTGCAGAAGGAGAAACTTGAAGGAAATGTGTGATTGTAAGGTAATATTGAATGAGTGTGTCGCAAAGCAGCACCGTATGGTGGTATGCAAAATGGCTCTTATGGTGAAAAAGAAAAAAGCAGAGAAAGTAAAGCCAAAGATACGATGGTGGAAACTAAAAGAGACAAGCTGTCAAGAAGCGTTTAGACAAGAGGTGACCAGGATTTTGGGAGGCAAGGATTGGTTACCTGATGAGTGGAACAAAACGGCAGAAATGCTAAGAAAAACAGCTAAAACTGTACTGGGAGTGACATTCGGAAAACGAAAAGGAGACAGGGAGACATGGTGGTGGAATGAGGAAGTTCAAAAGAGCATAAAAGAAAAGAAAGAGGCAAAGAAAGCATGGGACAAAATAAGAAATGAAAATACTAAAAAGATATACAAAGAAAAGAAGAGTAAGGCAAAGAAGGCAGTTGCAATGGCAAAGGGACGTGCATATGACAATTTGTATGCTAAATTGAAAACAAAAGAAGGTGAAAAGGAGTTGTACAAATTGGCTAGGCAGAGAGACAGAGAAGGGAAAGATGTACAGCACGTGAGGGTTACAAAGGATGAAAATGGTAATGTGATGGTAAATTCGGAAGCAGTGTTAAAGAGATGGAAGGAGTACTTTGAGAAACTGATGAACGAGGAAAATAACAGAGACCCTTGGACAGAGGAAACAGAAGTGGTTAACGAAGAGGTAAATTGTGTCAGTAGAGAAGAAGTAAAAATGCACTAAGAAGGATGAAAGAAGGTAAAGCAGTTGGGCCAGATGAGTTGCCAGTAGAAGTTTGGAAGTGCATGGGAGAGATGGGGATAAAGTTTTTGACCAGACTGTTCAACAGACTATTAATAGGTGAACGGATGCCAGAAGAATGGAGAAGGAGTGTGCTTATCCCAATCTATAAAAACAAAGGGGACGCACAGTGCTGTGGAAACTACAGAGGAATAAAGCTAATGAGCCACACAAATGAAGGTATGGGAAAGAATTATTGAAGCCAGGTTAAGAGATAGAGTAGAGATCAGCAAACAGCAATATGGATTTATACCAGGAAAGGGAACCACCGATGCCATATTTGCTCTAAGAATGTTAATGGAAAAGTACAGGGAAGGTCAAAGAGAGTTACATTGTGTATTCGTGGACCTAGAGAAAGCTTACGACAGGGTTCCACGGGAAGAGCTGTGGTACTGTATGAGAAAATCCGGAATAGTGGAAAAGTATGTGCGACTAGTACAGGATATGTATGAGGGAAGCGAAACAGTGGTGAGGTGTGCAGTAGGAACTACAGAAAGTTTCAAGGTCAAGGTTGGACTGCACCAGGGATCAGCATTAAGTCCATTCCTGTTTGCAGTGATAATGGACAGGTTTACGGATGAAGTAAGGAGAGAACCACCATGGACGATGCTGTTTGCTGATGATATTATGATTTGTGAAGAGACCAGGAAAGAAGTGGAGCGAAGATTAGAATCCTGGAAGTATGCATTGGAAAGAAAAGGGATGAAAGTAAGTAGGTCAAAGACCGAATATCTTTGCATAAATGGAGGAAATGATGACGAAACAGTAAAGACGGAGGATGCAAAAGTGCCAAGAGTAAAGGAATTTAAGTATTTGGGATCAACGGTGCAAGAAAGTGGTGGTTGTGAGAGGGAGGTAAAGAAGAGAGTACAGGCAGGATGGAACGGATGGAGAAGAGTATCGGGAATAATCTGCGACAGGAGGTTACCAGCTAGAGTAAAAGGAAAAGTGTACAGTTCAATGGTAAGACCAGCAATGGTGTATGGACTTGAGACAGTGGCAGTCACAAAAAAACAAGTAGAAGAGATGGAAGTCGCAGAGATGAAAATGTTGAGGTTTGCTATGGGAGTGACGAGAAAAGACAAGATTAGAAACGAGCACATCAGGAGTACCGTTAAGGTTGAACAGTTAGGAATGAAGATGAGGGAGGGCAGGTTGAGGTGGTATGGACATGTCATGAGGAGAGACCAAGAGTATGTAGGAAGAAAAATGATGGAAATGGAGTTACCGGGAAAGAGAAAAACAGGGAGACCAAAGAGAAGATTTTTAGATGCAGTAAAGGAAGATATGCGGGAAGTTGGTGTGAAAGAGACGGATGTTGAAGACAGAAAGAGGTGGAGAATGATGATACGCTGTGGCCACCCCTGACTAAAGGGAAAGGCCGAAAGGAGAAGAAGAAGAAGTTGGCACTTAATAAAATAAAATGTAACGCAACGCGCTAATGAATACAAACTTTCTTGGGGTGCAAAGTAGCATATTGCACCGGTCCTGGACACAGCGATAGTAAATCTTGTTTGAACTTTTGAATTACAACGATTTTCAAAAAAATAGAAATAACTAAAAAATCTGATTGTTAGGGCAATTTTACCTTGCGCACGCAGATCTCAAAAATGATTACCTTATTGGTGTGGTAATCTCGGTTTTGCGTTTAAGCGTTATAATTGCGTGGTATGTAGTCGTTTTTTTGTCTTAATTTTTAATACGTTGACTGCTTTGCTTAAGTTTCTCCAGTAAGTTTACCATAAACTCTGCGTCAGCAATTAAATTTTGGTTAAATTCCTACTACGTTAAAAAAAGCAAATTTGAAGCAAAAATAAACAAATAATTTCGTTTAATAATGAGAAAATTTACAAGTCCGCTCATGTTATTATATTTTCAAAGAAATTTAATCAGAATATTACTGAATTCGCCTACCTTGTTGTCTTGTCGTCCTGTAAACTGAGAAGTTTCCTCCCACTAATGGTCTGCACAGGTATGGGTAAACCGTCGGCCCATACCCACCCCGCCAGGCTTATGCACGAGCCGAATTGAGCGTAAAAAATAAACCGGTAGGTACAGATGAGCCGAATCACTTTTTAAAAAAGTGAATGCCGACCAAGAAGTTATCAATCTTAAGGTCATGTAAACCATCTGTTGTTTGAATATTTCAAGGCTAAAAACAAAATCAATTTGCCGACGGGGCGATGCTTAAAGATGAAAAACTACGGCTATAGGCAGATTTTATTAGGGAAAAAATTACAGACCGCGCACGGATAAGTTATATTACCCATTAAAGACGAGTGGTAGAAAATTCTGCCGTGTCATTTAATCAAAGAGAAATAATTATTCAAACAACGAATCTATGTTTTTATAGACGAATGGCACGATTTCCTGCCAGTCAAAAAATAATGATTGTTTGCTACTTATTAAAATTTTTATGCTTAAGTATTGTCAAAAGACTCCTAAAAAAGCATATCCCTGCAGAGATACAATGACTTTTTACCGCAATAATTCTCGTCCTTAATGGTTTAAAAAGCGTATAGGTATAGTCCGCAAAACATCGGCACATACAGGTCTCTAGCGCCCACTATAGAACAACTTGGGTGATAATCGGCTAGTTTTTCTGCTAATTCTCTGATTTGTCGGCAACATTGTCGAGTGGGTATATAGGAGCACAGCATCGATAGCAAACGTGATCGATCCGGCCACGGTTCAAAAACTATTGGCGTCATTCGATTGTGTTCTGAGAAAAAACATCTTACGACATTTTCTTCTACTTGGTGATACAAGCAGCTCTAAATTTCAATCATATTTCTAAAAAAAACTAAAAATCAAGTAAAAAATATTAATCGAACAGCAATATTTTGGCATCTATGAGAATAGATCGAAGTACCGGTAATCGCTTGACGGTTTCTGTAAGTATTACGTCTCCGACGCTTTCCTGCGAGTCCAAAAATAAAAATAAAGATAATAATCACCGTCACAGAAAACTAGATTTTAACGAGCTTGTTTAGTTTTCTTAATGCCAGAATTATTTAAAAGATAAGCAGCTATAGGCGTACGCAATGGCGGTTTAGAGGTCAACCCCTTGAAGAATGATTGTCAAAGATATGCACTTATCTAAGTAATTAGCTTACTAGCGACAAGTAGGCTACAATAAGTCTATTATAGTATAGGAAAAAGTGGGGCAAAGCAAAGCAGTTTTACAAATTCTTTCATAACTTCTGCTGCATGCACTGTAGAGACATGGTTCCTAGTGGCAATAGTTGTGCCCCAGGTGTAGTATTTTCATATGCCAACTTACAAAAAAATTTTGCATACGATTGATACAATAAGCCAGTTTCGAAATTGATATTTTTTCCGCTTTGCCCCAGCTTCGGGGCAAACCAGAACGTTTGTTCCGTTTCGCCCCAATCATTATTCTGTGGCTTTTATTATTTATCCAGTTAGTTTGCTACTGCTTGGATTTATTTTAGCGTTCAAGAAAATTACTTTCAATTAGGCATACCAAAATTAATGGTTTGATTCCTTGTTGAGCAATATCGTAGCCAATAATAGATTTTGAATTAAAGTAAAGAGTGGGACTAATTAATTATAGATTGCAAGGCCTATTAGACATTAATTGCTGCATCTCTGAAAGATTACACACAATTTTATTTTAACACCACCTTAATTGCGGGTATTGCAAGCAAGTTTGTTCATATTGTACAATATAAGAAAACAGCCAGATTTGAAATAACAAATAACACAGTAAAAAGCACCGAGACGGCTTCTAAGAAATACTGCTACAGCAAAGCAAACACCCAAACCTGTCAAAAAAATATTACATTAAAATACACCAATTTGTCTTCAAAGAAATAAAAAAATGCACAGCGCAGCAGTAAGCTAAACTTAACCTAACACAATTCTAGCAATAGAAAAAGCTAAAATTTTATCAGCACGTGGAGATTAGGTACACAAATCACAAACGAATCTACTTCATCGGTCATAACTGGTGCATTTTTCATGACACCACTCTTTATAACTGTCACACTGGATCCAGTCTTCAGTTGGTGGATTAATGTACGGTTCACTACACATTAGGCACTGCCATTCACCAATTTTACCTTTTTTTGACAGAGCTCGTTTCATTTACTATTTGACTTTTTTATTTTTTCCACCATAATTTTTTGTGTGGGGTACTTGTCAACAGATCAGCTTTTTTTCCACGACGTTTTTGTGTGCCACAATGAGTCTTTGGCAGTGGTGAAATTTCTGTCACACTAACTCTTCTCACTGTGGGTGAGGAATGCTGCAGTTTATTGCAATTGCCTGCTGTTTCTTGTATTTGGGCAGTAGTATCACTTGCGTCAAGAATTTTTTCAACTGAAGCTTCTGCAGCATTTCCTCCCCTTGAAGATGTAGATGAAACTGGAACTTGAGCATTTGCTGATGAAAAAAAAGCTGCAGTTATTGCCCTCATCTACTTGAGGCTGTTCATCTTGATTATCAGTCACATTTGCAGCAACAAAATCTGCATTTGTAAAAATGTATGAATTGAAAGGCATAATGCCTGTGCATTCAAAGTCTTTTGCAGCTTTTTGTTCATCAGCTTATCACAGGTATGCTTTGTTGAAAATTCTTACCACATCAATGTGTAAAACTCTTCTTCCTGGATGGTTCAGCAACCACTTCTCAATTTCCTGGTTGTAATAGGTCTTTTGAAGGTCCGAAGAAAGTGCGATTGAGAAGTTGGAGTCTATGAGATGTGGAAGGTGGAATTAATAACATCATAATATTATTCTTTCGACAAAAATTTATAGCTGCCAATGATATATGATTAGCATGATTGTCTAGTATCAGCAACACTTTGCTTTCAGGTGTTGCCTTTACTTGAATTTGAAAGTGAATATACCACTGCAGGAATAAAGCAGTATCAATCCATCCACTAAATAAGCAGTATCCTATTGATCAAAAAGGAAAACCAGTGAGTATGGGAGACTGGGGTAAGTCGGGACAAATTTCAGTTTTTGGACCATAAATCGGAAACTACATGAGCTATTTTAAAATAAAACTTTGGATAGAAAACTTTAAAAACTAATAAATTAACATGAGCAGTACCATTTGTTTTCAAAATTGGGAAACAGCCGAAAACAGGGTATGAAATGACGCACTCAAACGTCCCGACTTACCCCATGCATGGGGTAAAGCAGTATCAATGCATGGGGTAAGTCGGGGCGAGCTATGGGGCAAATTGGGACAGCTACAACATTTATCACACACACACACATATAAAGGCAGTTTTATTAGAAAAAGAAGAATTTAAAAGTAATCAATTGTACATTCAACTGTAGGCTTCTATTATACATACATGCAACTGTACATTGCGGACAACAAGAACAACACCTCTTTTTCCCAGTGGCCAATTTTCAGCAAAAAATTAATTCAACTAATGTGTTGTATCAACAGGAAACACCAATTGATTACATTTTCTGCTGCTTCCAGTGTTCTTTACTGATTCGGGTAACTTTTCAATCACATCATTCCGTTGAATTGTAGGACACACTGGCATATGTCCTACAATTTGAGGCACTTTTTTAAGAAAGGTATCTTCAAACTCATCTCCGTCAATAATATCCACTTGGGCGATATATTGTATTTCTCGAGATTTTCCTTCCACTTTTACAACCACAAAATCGCCTTCGATAACTTCGTCATCACCCTCTTCAGTGCATGTATCACTTTCCAGCACTAATTCTACTTCACTTTTACTATCAGAACTAACTTTACAAAATAGAGACTTTCTTGCCTTTTTTGTTTTCTTAATTTTTGTTATACGATTTGTTTTATTAACTACAATTTCATCTCTGACGGGGGTGCTTGTCAGCACCTTTGATTACGCTCTTTTTCTTCCGCCTTTTTGTGTATTTTTTCTTTCAGCAGCTTTTGGGATAGGCAATATCTGTGAAGGTGAGATATACGTTTCTTTGTAAAGTGCTTTTCCAAGTCTACGCAGTGGAATGTCATATGAACCTGTACTTGAGGTACTTGGTTGTTTGAAGTTTACAAATTTTTGCCCAGTTGAATTGTTAGACTCGTGTTTACTTAATTCATCCGGATCTGATATATTTTGGATTCTAGGGTCTTGTTGGTCATTTACGTCACTTGCACAACCGACAATTCCCATATCTGGGCAATTAGTCACTTCGGCTGGCGCAAAATCCTCATCTGTAAAGTGTGAACACATTTCTGTTATATGGATGAATACCCAAGACACGGAAACCATTCTGAATATTCCGAATAGTAAGTGAATGAAGCTGAGCTTCAGCAACTAGAGATGGTACGTCATATATTGTAACAATACAACCTGGGTGAGAGCGCATCCACCCATCCATTGTCACACCAAAGGCAGTTTTGAAGGGTCCATAACATGTTCGATCTAACGGTTGGAGGTAATGCGAGGTGTGTGGAGGTATAGTTAAAATAACTACACCATTTTCACGTGCCAGATCAATTGCTATAGGACTTATATGTGCACCCTTTTCAGGACATCTATTGGAGTCTGTCCTCTGTTGGTCTTCCTTGTATATTTTCGAGGCATAGGCTAGCACTCTTCCACGTAGAAAAGACGATATAAGCAATTTAAAATGAGCATTATTTTTTTTATTTGTTTTGTTTCTACTTGTAGATAGCATCCTAATTACTAGCTTTTTACCGGTAGGTTATATTTCTTGCTTTTAATAAGATTTGAACAAGTGAACTTTCTGATTGGCTAGATTGAAAGGTTATATTATCATATAAATTTACATGTAAATAGCTCAAGGTTATTGACTATTTTTCTTTATTACGCAGCCGACATTACAAATGCTTACCGCTTGGAAGTTAAGTTATAAGTGTAATGGGGTAAGTTGGGACAGTGGTCCCACTTTCCCATGACGATGTCCCAACTTACCCCAAAGGTGCCATTTTGAAACTGAGTGTTATAAGTTAACTTCACTTCAAGATCTAGGCCAGTTATAGATTTTAAATTACCACATTATTCTATCATAATCAGCATTGTAATCATTGAGGCATTAAACCATATACCGGTACATACAGAAATAGTTAGCAGCATACCTGCTTCTTTAAGATTAACTGTTTTTGCGAAAAATTGAATTTTTTCTTATTAGCTTAAATAAGTACTTGCTAACGACCGTATCGCGTAACTAGTATTGTTGCTAATGCAAGACGTAACCAATGTTGGCACTAGAGATTATTTCAACCAACAGTATAAGCAGTACATAGGTTGGACCAACTTACCCCATGTCCCGATTTGCCCCAGTCTCCCCTAGAGTTTGTAGCATTCTTTTTCTGGGAAATATAAACATTGGAGGTATATAGTTCCCAATTGAATTCATTGCTCGAACCACTGTGATTATTTTCCCTTTTTCCAAACTTGTTAATTAGCCAACTTGCTTCATTCCTCTTTCACTTATAATTTTTTCTGGCTTTTGCACGCTTTTTTTTATCTCTATATTTATCCTCCTGACTCGCAGGAAAGCGACGGAGGCGCTAATACATACGGTAGGCAATTACCCCGACCTGCTTCCGGAGATACCAAGATATTGCTGTCTGCTTGTAATAAAATAGAAATATGACTGTAATTTAGAACTGCTTGCCACGACCACCAAGAAGGAGAATATGGGGGGAGTTGAACCAAGACCATGTTGATCATAAGCACGGCGCTTTAACCACTCGACTACGCTGTCGAATTAATATTCCTGTCCCGTCCATATTAAAAATTCTAGCAGGTGAGATATTATTTTATAACAAAATTTCTTGTTGTTTGCTGTAAAAAAGTTCAACCTGAACTTTGTTAAAGCCTGTGGCTCTAGAAAAACTTATGGCTTCTGACTTTCTCAAACTTAGGTCAGGATGACGATAAAAAAGCCATTTATAACCAGTCTTTACCAGCTTTGCTTGTATCATCATTAAACGGTACTGTTAGACCATTTGCTTGTGCAACATCATAAACCAGTTTTCTTAAGCTGTCACAGCTTAAGCCGTATAGCACTTTCTGCATGTGGTTGATATGAGATACAAGTTGATCTTCGAAGTCAAGACTTAAGGCAGGTTTAAAGCGACCAAGATTCTTCGTACCTGGATTGGTCACTTGCATACGTGTCGAAACAACATAGATCTTGGTATTTTATAAAGTTCCCTCGCTTTTGAAAAGGTAATTGTTTTGTCCTTTATATCTTTTATAGCAGCCTGTAAGTCGTTTTCGGACCATCTGGCGTTTTCAGTTTTACGTTAGCAATTTCTAACCATAGGGGAGACTGGGACAAATCGGGACATGGGGTAGGTTGGTCCAACTTATGTACTGCTTATACTGTTGGTTGAAATAATCTGTAGCGCCAACATCGGTTACATCTTGCATTAGCAACAACACTAGTTACGCGATACGGTCGTTAGCAAGTACTTATTTAAGCTGACAAGAAAAAATTCAATTTTTCGCAAAAACAGTTAATCTTAAAGAAGCAGGTATGTCGCTTACAATTTCTGTGTGTATATGATTTAATGCTTCAATGATTACAATGCTGATCATGATAGAATAATGTGGAAATTTAAAATCTATAGCTGGCCTAGATCTTGAAGTGAAGTAAAGATATAACACTCAGTTTTAAAATGGCGCCTTTGGGGTAAGTTGGGACATAGTCATGGGGAAAGTGGGACCACTGTCCCAACTTACCCCATTACACTTATAACTTAACTTCCAAGTGGTAAGCATTTGTAATGTCGGCTGCTTAATAAAGAAAAATATTTAATAACCTTGAGCTAGTAAGTTTATGCGCTCTCACCCAGGTTGTATTTTATTTTTATTTATTTATTTATTATTATCTCTAATATTTATCCTCCTGACTCGCAGGAAAGCGACGGAGGCGCTATACATAGGGTAAGCAATTACCCCGACCTGCTTTCGGAGATCCCAAGATATTGTTGTCCGCTAGTAATTTAGTAGAGATATGACTGCAATTTAGAACTGCTTGTCAAGACCACCAAACAGGGGAAAGTGCCGTAAAGTGTCTTTCCCAAGGACACAACAGAATGGCGCAAGTGGGTTTTGAACCTAAACCATGCTGATCATCAGTCCGGTGCTTTAACCATTCGACCACGCTGCCGACATTGTTACAATATATAACGTACCATCTCTAGTTGCTGAAGCTCAGCTTCATTCACTTACTATTCGGAATATTCAGAATGGCTTCCCTGTCTCGGGTATACATCTAACAGAAATGTCTTCACAGATGAGGATTTTGCGCCAGCCGAAGTCACTAATTGCCCAGATATGGGGATTGTCGATTGTGCAAGTGACATAAATGACCAACAAGATCGTAGAATTCAAAATATATCAGATTCGGATGAATTAAGTGAACAAGAGTCTAACAATTCAACTGGGCAAAAATTTGCATAACAACCAAGTACCTAAGGTTCATATGACATTTTACTGCATAGACTTGGAGAAACACTTTAAAAAAAACGTATGTCTCACCTTCACAGATATTGCCTATCCCAAAAGCTGCTGCAAGAAGAAATACACGAAAAGGCAGAAGAAAAAAAGCGTCATCAAGGGTGCTGACAAGCACCCCCGTCAGAGTTAATAAAACAAATCGTCAAACAAAAATTAAGAAAACAAAAAGGCAAGAAAGTCGCTATTTTGTAAAGTTAGTTCTGATAGTGAAAGTGAAGTAGGATTAGTGCTGGAAAGTGATACCTACACTAAAGAGAGTGATGACGAAGTTATCGAAGGCGATTTTGTGGTTGTAAAAGTAGAAGAAAAATCTCAAGAAGTACGATATATTGCCCAAGTGGATATTATTGACGGAAATGAGTTTGAAGGTACTTTTTTTAAAAAAGTGCCTCAAATTGTAGGAGATGTGCCAGTGTTTACAATTAACAAAACTGACATTGCAGCATTTCAACGGAATGATGTGATTGCAAAGTTATACTGGAACCAGTGAAGAACACTGGAAACACCAAAAAATGCAATCAATTGGTGTTTTCTGTTGATATAACACATTAGTTGAATTAATTTTTTGCTGAAAATTGGTCACTGGGAAAAAGAGGTGTTGTTCTTGTTGTCCGCAATATACAGTTGCATGTATGTATAGTAGTAGCCTACAGTTGAATGTACAGTTGATTGCTTTTAAATTCTTCTTTTTCTAATAAAATTGCCCCTTTGTGTGTGTGATAAATGTTGTAGCTGTCCCAATTTGCCCCATAGCTCGTCCCGACTTACCCCATGCATGGGGTAAGTCAGGACATTTGAGTGCATCACTTCAAACCCTGTTTTCAGCTGTTTCCCGATTTTGAAAACAAATGGTACTGCTCATGTTAATTTATTAGTTTTTAAAGTTTTCTATCCAAAGTTTTATTTTAAAATAGCTCATGTAGTTTCTGATTTATGGTCCAAAAACTGAAATTTGTCCCGACTTACCCCAGTCTCCCCTACTGCAATTTAGCAATGTACAGATAAATCAACCTAACCTACATTATATATAAGCAACTGCGTAAAGTCAATATTCCAACCTTGACAAAAATACAAACAATGTTAAATAATTTTATTCAACTACATGCTATAATTCAATAAGATCAGGTTTGAATCAACTGACTATCTAACTTGGGGCAAAGCGGAGCGGCATTCTTTTTTGCCCCAAAAGCAATATTTCGTTTTGCCCCAAACCAGCTTCGTAGACAAAAGTAGCAAATTGGAAAATTCTCATGAAGCAAAATAGTTGTTGAACCTCGTTTGGATACTCTTTTAATGCACTTCAAACCCAATCTTAAACATGATAGCTGAGCAGCATAGCAAAAGAAAAAATTACGTATCTTTTAACAGTTTTATCGTAGTAAAACATGCTTAAACTGAAATTTCTGCGTAACCCCACACACTGAATACGCCAAGTAACAAATTTTGGCAGGAAAACCTGTCAATCGATAACCATTCACGTGACGAAAAATGGTGCGCTATTTCTCAAAATTTGTAAAATATTTCAATATTCCGTTTTGCCCGCGTTCTGCTTTGCCCCACTTTCCCCTAAGTTTTTATTTTAACTGCTCTTGGGTCATTTTAAACTTTATTTGTAATTTTATTAAAAATCACTTTTTCTATCGCCCAAATTGCGTCAAAGTTAGTTAATCTGAGTAAAACTTTTAAAATAAAAAAATATTTTAACATAAAGTCAGGTCTGTTGTGCTTTCTTTTGATGTCCATTGTTTATCACAAAGTTTGCGCGTGAGATGCAAGCCTCTCCCAATCCGCTGTAAGTTACATTGCTGTAGAAAGCGAAACAAGTGCTAAAAACACCTAAGGAGCATCTTCAAAAAAGAAACTCAATTATGGTTTATAAAAAGCACAATAAAAAAATGAAAAATATACGCAAATTTAAGAAAAATAGTAATTCATTTTTACAAAAATTATTTCAATATGTATCTAGGTAAAATTAGTGGTTCTCAAAATTTAAATGGCATTCTTTCCTTTCAAGACTCAGGTATAACCATTCCGCAAAAGTATATGACAAAAATTTGTTTAAAAAAAATATCTTTTTGTTATTATTTGGTAAAACATTTTTTTGGTTTTTGTAGTGAAGTGAAACACCGTGGGCTTATCTGCAAGCTGCCGAAACTTCTGTTGGATAAGCACATGATTAGAATAATCATGGAATTTGTCCGGAACAGAAGTTTTACTCCTTGACAGAAAGCAAAACAAGCTTCGCAATTAGAGAAATGGCGTTCCTTTGGGATAGTTTCCCTTCTTTTTAATATCTTTACGTGTGACCTGCCTGCCATATCTCCAGAAAGTTTGCTTATGCAGACGATCTAGCATTGTTGCACTCTTCTGAAGACTGAAAGGATTTAAAAGTCAAAACATGACTACACTTACAGCGTATTTCCAGACTTAGAGGTTAAAGCTCATTCAAAAAAAGACTGTAACACCAGCTTTTAACCCAGAGGCCAAACCTAATCGAAAGGTTTATAACAGCAATAAACTTTTATTATTACCGGATAGATTGCTTACATTTCGTCACCATTTTGTGGCATTGCATAAAAAACCTATCTTCATGTGTTTCACTGCTGAGGTAACTTGTAGAGATGGGGCCGATACCAAAACATTACCACTGCCCTATCTCTAGCCTACTAGACAGATAAATATTTGTATCAATCTGGTGTCGCCCAGTCGATAAATTATAGATGAAACATAAAGCACATAGTACAGGATTCGTGCTTTTATTCTCATAACCGGTACCACGCCTGTTGGAATGGGCTTGCCCATTTGTCCATAAACAATGGAGTTTTGCTCCTTTACCTGATTTCGAGAGCGGTGCCAGTGAAAAAATTGCAGACCACGTCTTAACAATGTGCCCCACAAGCCGCATTGGGCATGACATGGAGTACGGTCTGACGATAGTTAATGACAAAGCACGATGCTGGCTCAACACCATCACAGCCAGCATCTGATCCGGGAAGTACAGCAGCCTGGGATATTAGAAGGATGGTCCCATTCCTGTTTGTGACTGATCCAGAATCGATGGTCTTTCATACTACGACAACAAGATTTTTTTGGTCTTTGTTTTTTTTTCTTGTATTTTTTCTTAAGGAGCAAATGAGGTATAAAACAAAATAAAATTGCATGTATGTGAAAACTACAAAAATGGTCTTTATTTTTGTGAAATAATTTTTATGAGGTATCAAGGTACAACTATAAAGGACGTGAAATTTTTGTTTTCAGCAAATAATTTTGAATAACTTACATTTTATTCAAATTTCTTCCTACACGAGACAAAAAACAAATTTCCTCCTTGAAAGCTAAGTGACTTACTTTGAAAAACACTGAGCCAGATCTTGTTAATTTCAGATGCAATACAGATAGTGCTCGATAAGGCAGTTTGAGCTGAATATTTCTGAATTAAACTATCATGCAGTTAAGATATGATTTATTAAAAAAGTCAACAGTTTGTTTTACCAAATGCGATTGTCATTTTATTTAAATCAAACTCAATATGTACCAACAAAAGGTGAATTATTCTTATACTTTTGCAGCAATGCTTTGTGTTCGTAGCCATTATTATATTGAGTTCGATTTGAGCTTAATTAGGTTAATTATATAGTCGGCAGCGTGGTCCAGTGTTAAGGCGCCGGGCTCGTGACCAACACGGTCTCGGTTCAAAACCTACTTGCGCCATTCTGTTTTGTCCTTGGGAAAGACACTTTACGGCACTTTCCCCTGCTTGGTGGTCCTGGCAAGCAGTTTTAAATTACAGTCGTATCTCTATTAAATTTCAAGCGGACAGCAATATCTTGGTATCTGCGGAAGCAGGTCGGGGTAATTGCCTACTGTATGTATTAGCGCCTCCGTCGCTTTCCAAGTGTCAGGAGGATAAATATAGAGATAAAATAAATAAAAAATAAATTAGATCAGTAAACTAAATTCGTGGAAAATTTTATTAATATTTAAATAATTCATGGTTTTCGAAAAAAACCTCATGCAATTGCAGGGTACTCAAAAAAGCATATCGAAATGTAAATTTGGAAAAGTTTTTGGCCCATGATTAAAACTACTTTTAATAATCGTGTTTTTGACTTGTAAACCCCCTTTTCCATTACAAACTTCTGCGTACGCCACTGTAAGCAGCTAATAAATTTTGTGCGACAATTCAAACTTAATATCAGAGTTGCAACGAATCTAAAATACTAGAGTCAGTCGAGTCCTGATCACTTTGGAGTTTAAGTCGAGCTTGAATCATAAAAACATGACTTAAAACGAGTCTTATCTTTACAGCGGCATGCGGTAATCTCTAAGGCTAATAATGCAATGGGTATGCCTGTTCATTGAATGTATTACAGAAATTCTAAAATGCCTTCAAGGCAAATGGTAGAGATCCTTTTTCATATTTATCATTTTTAAAATTCTACTAGAGTAGTCATCTCATCCCTCGTCGTCGTCGTCGTCGTCGTCGTCGTCGTCGTCGTCGTCGTCGTCGTTTGAAGGGCATCCACTCCAGGCCAGACACAAACAGAACTGGGGCCGAGGGTTTATCCTTTTACTATCCCAGACTGCTGCACTGCCTGGATCAGATGCTGGCAGTGATGTTGTTAAGCCAGCATCGAGTTTCGTCATCCAAAACCGTCAGACCGCGTGCTCCATGTGGTGCCCGATGTATGGGGCACATTGTTAGTACATGGTCTGCGGTTTGCTCTGAGGCGCCACACTCGCAATTCGGTGAAGGAGCGAGACCCCATTTGTGCATGGACGAATGGAATCGCCCAACACCAGTCCGCAGGCGGTTGAGCTTAACCCAAGCTGCTCGGGGTAAGCCCATCCCAACAGGCCTGACACTGGTCCCGGGCACAAAAGCACGGAGCCTGGAAGCACTTTCACAGTACTCCGCGTTCCATTTGTGATTCGTCCATTCAGAGGCGCGGATGCCAAGTCTGGCAAGATTGTCCAAAAGATTCCGCGCACCTGGCACAAACGGGCGTCTGGATCTTAGTCTCACTTGGCCACTATCTGAGGACCCACTTAAAAGACCATGCAAAATATGATCGGGGTCCAGAGATCCATGGTAAGCCAAGGAGAGTGTCGCTCCCAGTCGGCGAAGCTCAGCTGGCTGGATGCCTGAAAGTACAGGTAGGTGGTCCGTTGGAGTGGGACGCAGGCATCCAGTAACTATGCGCAAGGCGTCGTTCAAGACACTGTCAATGAGGCGAGTGTGAGCACTGCGACACCAGACTGGCGCACAGTACTCAGCTGTTGAGTAGACTAGAGACAAGGTGGCTATGCGTAGTATTTTAGCACAAGCACCCCATCCCGAGCCCACGAGTCGCCTCAGCAGTGTGACGCGCGATGATAGTTTTTTGCGCAATGCCACTAAATGGTGACGAAACGTGAGCGATCTGTCCAGTTTTACCCCAAGGTAAGTAGGGGTTGGACAGAACGGTAAAAGTCTACTATTGTTGTAGACCTTTAGCTCACGTTTGGCCTCTCGGTTATTTAAGTGAAAGGCTGTCGTCACCGTCTTAGTGTGACTGAGCTTCAACCTCCAAGTCTGGAGATACGCTGACAGTGTGGACATGTCTTGGCTTAATGTCCCCTCCAAGTCCTTCCAGTTTCCAGAAGAGTGCAACAATGCTAAATCATCAGCATAAGCAAACTTTCTGGAAATCATGTAAGGAAGATCGTACGTATAGATATTAAATAGGAGGGGAGCCAAGATCGATCCCTGAGGAACGCCGTTTTTAAGACGGCGTAGCCTGCTTTGCTTGCTGTCACTGGTGGTGAGGGTGAAACTTCGATTTCGGACAAGCTCCATGATCATTTTGACCATGTGCTTATCCGGAAGTAGTCTCAGCAGCTTGCAGGTAAGGCCACGGTGCCAGACAGTGTCATAAGCAGCTGTCAGATCGATAAATACGGCACCGGTCTTCTTTTTAGCCTCGAAAGAATCCTCGATGTTCTGGGTTAGCAGAACAACTTGATCTACGGTTGACTTCCCGCGTCGGAACCCAGCCTGCTCTTTAGGGAGCAGTGGATCGATTAATGGCTCAACGCGGGCGTAGATAAGCCTCTCGAGGATCTTGTAGGGGACACAGAGCAGAGATATCGGTCGATAACTCTTTGGGTCTCCCACGGGCTTTCCTGGTTTTGGGATCGCGACCACAAGCGCTCTTCTCCAGATTTTGGGAATTTTGAGTTGGCGTAAACAGGAAGAAATGAAGTCACGTAACCAGGACTTCAAAGCAGCTCCAGCATGGAGTATAAGCTCGGGGCAGATGGAATCAGGACCCGGAGCTTTACCTGGTTTTAAGTGCTGAAGGGCAGCAGCAAATTCTCTCTGTGAAAAATTGTCAGAAATATTTACTGCGTCTGGTGTTGTGGCCCTCCAAAGGTCAGACACTTCTTGAAAGACAAGTCGAGATGACTTGCGGTCAACAGCCTCGTATTTCCCATTTCTAACCAACTGAGATGCAATAGCATCGGCTGAAACGGGACAGTGACGAGGAGAGTGTCGTGACCTACCAGTAAGGTTGTTCAAAATACTCCACGCTTTTCGACTAGAGTGTGAGAAGTCAATGCTCCGAACTGCTTCAGACCATCGATCCCTCCGCTTTCTGTCAAGCTTGGCAAGCAGAGCTGTAGCAGCCAAACTTGAGTCGTCTCCCTGAGGAGACTGCAGAAAGGTTTTATAGAGGGATTCACACTCTGCATCCCAACACGGAATATAGTTATTTCGATACCCGCGTGGGATAGTCTTTTTGGCTGCTTTCTTAATGGTGTTACAGAAGTCCTGGTAAGCCGCATCCACATCAAGTGAATCAGGCGGCAACAAAGTCTTTGCGAATTTATTCGTCAAAGCAATGTAGTGACTCCAATTGGCCTTGCGGAAGTTCCATCGCTTAACAGGCATGCTTGGCACTGCCATAGCAAACCTTGGTGGTGTAATAAGCGAAGGTCGATGTTGTGACCTGGGAAACTTCTCAAGGACACGTCTATCCGGTAAGCGACTGCTTGGACCTACGCTAGCGAAAGCTAGGTCTGGATTGGTGCCAGTGTTCCAGCGGCCGGAATAAAAACTGGCAGCGTCCTTGGCATTATATAGCAGGGCAAGACAATTAATACTTGCCCAGCCAGCCAAGCACTCACCGTCCGGACTGTTGTCATCATAACCCCAGTCAGCATGACGACAGTTAAAATCGCCTGCGTACAGACAGGGGTGAGGAAACACTGGGAGATCCAGGGTTCGCAATCGCGTTGGCGGTGGTTTGTAGACGTTGACTATTTTATAGCCATCAACGTCCACACACAGCCACTCGATCTCCGATGTCGGTGGAGATTGGTCCAAAAACGTGTATCTTAGTCGCTCGTGGACAAACGTGGCAAGGCCATGCTTCCTGCTTAAAGAAGACCCAGCTAGTTGGTAGTGTGGTAGCACCAACTTCTCTGCATCAGTGCAGTGGGTCTCCTGCAGTAGGATGACGAGTGCCTCAGACTGCATAGCGAGATGATGAAGAACATTCATCTTGCTTGCAGTGAGGCCTTCGATGTTCAGCTGAAGAATAGTGGGTCTTCGGAACTTGTTGGCAATGTGCCCTGAAAAGGGCAGTTTTATCTTAGCATTGCCCCGTCCTGAAAAGGACGTTTGCCGATTAGCAGACCCACACTGAACATCGGAATGGGTGGATACCCTTCCGTTTTGGTAGGTTCGGTTTCGGTCTGTCATTTTAAAATCAATGAGCAGACTTACTCACGGCCCAGGCTGCGTGAAAGCACCTACCATCTGGGCCTCTCATCCCTAACTATGCCAGATTAACTCCTCCAAACAAACCTAAAATAAAATGTTCAAAAAATTTAAAATTAAGCTCCGAAATTAATAAAAAAATATGTAATTACTTACTTAGGCTACTTTTTAAAATATTAGAAAGAACCATTTCACGAGAACAAATTTCACGACAGCACGTTAAACAGCACTGGTACTTACGATTGTTTATTGAAAATATGTAGATTAAAGTCTGTATGCAATTTGAGTATGCAAGATTGCTGTCCGCTTGAAATGTAATAGAGATATGTGAGAAGTTTAGAACTGCTCGCCAAGAACACCAAGCAAAAGAAAGTGCCGAAAAGTGTCTTTCCCAAGGACTCAACAGAATGGCGCGAGTAGCTAGGTTTTAAACGGAGATTATGTCGACTACAATTACTGCGCTCTAACCACTCGACCACGCTGTGGACCCGAGTCTGAATCCCTTGCTAAGACGCTATCAACCCTTACAAAAAAATATCCCGGTAAACCGAAATAAACGTGGAAAAACCAGGATTTACCGAGATTATTCTGACTAAGTCTCGGTAAACCAGAAAAAAACTTATAAAATACTGGCCTCCAAATTAACAACCTGGTATACCATAAAAAAACTTGTTCATTTTTTAAAGATAATATCGTCTATGAAATATTTACCGCGAAAAACCAGAATTTACCGGGTTGCTGTAATTAAATCCTGGTAAACCAGCAAAAATTTTGTAAAATACTGGCCTCCAAATTAACCATAATACTCATATTTTTACAATGGCCGCCATAATACCGATACTTTTACAAGCTTTTACCAGGATATTACCGGCTAAAACTATCCCGGTTTTTACCGGTTTACCGGGATATTTTTTTGTACGGGGAAACCGAGACTGAATCCCTTACTAAGACGCTCGAGATTTTTTTAATTTGAATTTATCGATTTTTGAGATTTTTTCGATACTGAGTTTATGACCAATATTATAGCCTATCCAACAATTTATTGGCGTATATTCAAGTAATTCAAAAGCGAAAAACCTTGGTTTTCTCTTGATTTCAAACAGTTTTTTACTTCAAACGGAAAGTAAAGAGACCAGAAATTTTAGGTAAGCTATAGGTCTAATACTACGGTTTGTAATTGTTTTGTTTTTTTTGTTTTTTTGTAAGCAGGGATTAACAAAAACAAGCTTGAAGTTTTTTGTTGTCCAATTCATTTTTTCCTGAATTTAATTCAAATTCGGGACATTGATTAGTTGATTTGAGGACTCAAGTCAAGTCAGAGTCCTTTTGGAAGAAGGATTCCACAGTCGAGTCCAAACTTCAAGCCTTTTTTAGCTTTTTTTTCTAATGTATTTCAAGAGTAAGGGTTTCCATAGATTCTACAATATCTGCTCCCAACTTTCTACTATTGGACACCCAATTCCTACCTACTAGACTATACTAATAGTTCCTACTGTAGACCATAGTTGGACAGGAGATTGTTTACTCTAACACAGTCACGCATTCCCTTTTGTAAATATTCCGGCCAAAGTCTCATTTAAAATATTTTTAAGTGCTTAAAAAGCTGGACTGGAGTCAATTTGAGTCTCTTCAAGAAGTCACCGGAGCCATTTTTTCCGGTGAAATTAACCCGGAATCCCCTTTTTAGCACCTTGGAATAAAGAAGAAATCAAGAAAAAAAAGGATCTCTCAAGAAGCGATAGAAAATGCAGGGGGATCCGGGTTAATTACTCGAACAAAATTGCTCAGGGTGACTTCTTGAAGAGACCCGTCATTTCAACTCTGCTAGATATTGCTAGTTTTATTAGTAATGATACGATGTTCCACAAAAAAAAGAATTCCAAAATTCTTACAATGATATGAACATGTAACTTTTTGCCGCCGTACTTTTCACAACTCTCAAACTGCGTTAAAAAATGTGAGCAAGGAGATTACAGTCATTTGCAAAAGTATAATACCATCTCAGTCGCAATGACATTTTGTCGCAAAACTTGAACTAATCCATCATTAAATGGTCCAAATTACATTATTTCATCAAAGAAACACATTATTGCCTCATAGTCAAATATTGAATCTTTCAAAAATTTCAAATATATATTTGCAACCAGTTGCAGTGCAGATTAATGTATGGTTGAAAGGCATTTTTAATCTTTTTGAAAGGAGAGAAAAGTGGTCAAAAATCTTTGTTATTGACTGTTGAGCATGCTCAGATAGTGGCTTTGCATATGGAAAGACTCTCAAAAAGGCAGATAGCAAAAAGATTAAAATGTAGCAAAAGTTCAGTCCACATGCCATAGAAAAATTTAAGAAGCATGAAATTTATGATGATATGAAAAAAACAGGTAGACCCTGTGAAACTTCACAAAGAGATGATCATGCTATCTGACAAGCTGTCATGCAATCACCCACTAGTTCTTGTAAAATATATACCAATTTGCTAAAAAATGGTACAGACATTAGTATTAGCACAGTTTCATATCAATTGAGCAAGGAGTTGGGTTTAAAATCCTTTAAGCCAGCTGCAAAACCAACTGCAAAACCATGCTCTCACATGAAAATTTCGGCATTTCAGTAGTTGCCTGAAAATTACCCTTAAGTAAAATTAGAAGTATGTTTAAGAAACAAATGACAAATAAAACTGTTGACAGTTTTTGTAAATCAAATATTTTTAAGCTCTTTTAATTTTGCCTAATGAAAATACTTATTAGCCTTCATTAATAATTTTCTTGAAATATTTTAATTTATTTCACAAGCCATAACAAAATTTTGAGTAGACATGTATGGGCTATTTTATAGTCATGTGTAATCCTTTCTAGAGCATTAATGGATCTATCTGTTTACCAGAACTTGCAGGTAATACCATAATTTATTTTTACAGCTTTTCTACTATAGAAAACACGTTCATTACTTTGAGACAAAAATTTCTATAGAGTTTCTTAAAGTGCTTGGTTCAAGAAATTTTATGTATGAAGAATATACGCACAAATCAATGTAGCCTAAATATTGTACAGAATCACCATGTTTTGGACGGTCTTGAATGATATTCAAATAACACTCGCCAACTTTGATTTCTGTTAGTTTACTGTTTGGTTTTGTTCACTGTTTGCCTTTAATAACCTCATAGGCTTTGAGATTCCCAAAAATGTAAAAGATGATAAACTAAACATGGCAAATAGTGAATGAGAACCAATAGTTTTTCTGCGTAATTAGGGATTATTTATTCAATAAAATCTAATTTTTTAAAGATTTTGTATTAACATCAAAGTTATGCCTTCATTCTTTTTAATTGCTTTGGAGTCTTTCTGAAGAGTTTTATTGGATCAAAGTTTTGAATATATACATTTAATGTCAAAACTTGTCAAACTTAGTTTTATCAACTTTTTTTTACAAAAGAATTGGTTTCTTACTTATATAAAAATGGCTTGTTAAATAGCCATAAAAACTTTTAAAATTTTTATTTGGTTGTTAAAAATGTTTTTTCTTTTCTAGCCATTGTCAAAATAATGTGTTATTAACACAATAATATATTTCAAACTAAAAAAATGTCAACTTGATTGGTGTTTGTTAAAAAAACATTTATTAAAAATGTAAATTATTTGTTTTTTAAATATTTTATATTTTTCCTGCAACATTTTAGCCAAAATCTGTATATCAAAACATTAATAATTAGCAAAAATAATTAGTTCAAAATTTAAGAAATAATAAAAAAAAATTTAATCAAAATGAAAAGGGCTTAAGTTATAATTCAAAGTTAATATGGGCTTTTATATGCATAATTTAACATTAAAATACATGTAGCTAAAATTTAATTTGTATTTTATAGATTGATGCTGCATAAAGCTAATGAGTTAATTAGGTAATGTTTATTAATATGTTATGGATTTGAAAAAAGTATTAAAGATTTTGGACAAACTTGCACCTCTAAAATTGGCAGCAAAATGGGACAATGTTGGCTTATTAGTAGAGCCATCATCACCTCATTCAGTTAAAAATATCTTGCTGACAAACGACCTTACTGAAGTAGTGTTAAAAGAGGCCATTGCTTGGAGTGCTGACATGGTTATTTCTTATCATCCACCAATTTTTCATCCTTTAAAGCGTTTGAATATCACCAATTGGAAAGAACGCTTAGTCATCAAAGCTCTTGAAAACAAAATTGCTGTTTATTCACCACATACAGCTTGTGATGCTATACAAAATGGTGTAAATGATTGGTTGAGTCTTGGTTTGGGTTCCCTTGCTAAATCAGAGCCAATTGAGCATTCAGTTGAGACTTTATCTTATAAAATGCTGAAAATAAGATTAAATCAAGACTACAATAAAAAATACAATTTCTTAGAAAAATTACAAAATAAATTCAATACTACAATAAAAGAGCATAATGATTATTTTGATATTGATATCATAATCACTAGTCACCACATTAAAGATGCATTTTCACTTATCCCTTCAGAATATCAGAAAGACGTTAAAATGATTGACTTATGTCCCAAACCATTACCTTTCACTGGCATGGGAAGAATTTGCCTCTTACAGAATCCTATCAGCTTAATTGATTTGATTGAAAAAATTAAACTACATTTGTCTTTGAGTCATTTGCGTTTAGCAATTGGTGATGGATGGAGTATAAATGATATTGTAAAATCAGTTGCATTGTGTGCTGGCTCTGGTGCTTCTGTTTTAAAAGGTATTGCTGCAGATGTATTTTTAACTGGTGAAATGTCGCATCACGAAGTTTTAGATGCTGTTTCAAATAATATTTCAGTCATTTTGTGCGAACATAGCAATACTGAAAGAGGTTTTTTAAAAGAATATCGAAAGACTTTATTAAACGAGTTAAATTGTGAAGCAATTAGAATCAAAGTATCTGAAGTTGATAAAGATCCTTTGGTTATTTGTTGAGTTCAAACAATTATTTTTATGTTTTTTGTTGGTAATTATGGTGAAAAACATTTATATAAAAATATCTGGCGTTTGCAAACATGATTAAATTCATCTGTTTTTTTAAACAATTTTTAATTATACGTAATCGTTGCATTTTTGCGTACTAAATCTTTATTAGTTGTAATAAGCTTACAATCGATTATGTATTTGTTGCCAGCTGCGGTTGAAACGTCGCGTGATGGCTTTGGAAGCTGTGTGATCTGTCGCGTTACTCACTGGTACATGTATTCTACTTCCACACGGTCATATCTCCCTTCTCGTAATCGTATCGCTAATTTGCCAAATTGACGTGGATCATTAGACAATTAAAAATCTTGTAATGTGGTAATTTCTACGCCCTATAGAATTAAATGATCTGAAACAGGGTCTTTAAACTTGGGGTGATCGTGATCTATTTAGAGGCCCACAAGATTTTCCAATAAAATAATAATTTGCGATATACTTTGTGCTAAAGATTTCTAAAACGGTGATCAATATGTGATTTATCTAATATACATTTTTTAAAATCGGTTTTATGGGCTGGTTTTAGAGTTAAGTGCTTAGTTTTCATTAATATTGTTTTAGTTATTAATAACTTTTCTAGAAAACTAGCTTATACTGACAAGATCAAGTGAAAACAAAACAAAATTTTTCACTTTAATGTTTGAAGAATAGCGGTCGCTTTTTAATTAAACATCAAGTGGAGATATTTTTGCTTTCACTTGACATTGCCAATAAAAACAGTTGCAAAACAATTGCCGGTCGCAAGTTTGGGTCTTCCTCTTTTTCTACAGTTTCCCGGAGTTTAATAAAATAGCGTGGTGGTTCCGATATTAAAACTAGTGAAGAAACCCTGATTTAAAAATACTGTTATTGAATTAAGTTGCAAGAAAATCTGTGTTAGCTTATTTGTTAAATATAATTCGGCGCTGCTCCGTGATTCCAAAATAATTGTAATTGTATTAACAAAGTTTCCCCGCACTAAAATTGGGTAAACGCGCAATAATCGTAGGTCAAAATTTGACTAAGTACATGTTTTATTGCTGTGATTTTCAAACTGTGCGTTGCTTAACATTCCATTTTTGGGTTCGCTTTTCGCATGGTCCCCAGTTCACCAGATATTGTTGAAAAATATTTCTGATCTCCGATTTACTTTTGTCCATATACAACTGACTAGTTTTATCAAAAAAGAAAATCAGTAAGTTATAAGTTAAGAGCAAACGCAGGGTGCAACAATGCCGTATCTTCCGTAGTCAAGCTTACTTTAAAGAAAAAACCCTTTAGAAGAAACGTACAGTAGATAGATGGCCTAATAAAAATAAAAATTTAAATTTATAACAACTGAGTTGAAATTAATCTAACACCTAAATAACAACAAATGAAAGCTTTTAAAAAGGACAGTTGAGCATGTAATAATATCTTGCCCCATCTATCATCATGAAAAAGGAGCTCATGCTCTCCCAGATGTCGGCATAAGCCTAATAACCTGGCTGACGTAAAACATGTCCGGCCATTTAGTGGAATATCCAGCTTCCATCTTCAAACGAAAAAGAAGAATAGCAACAAATGAATTTCCTAATAAGAATGTAAATCCAACCTTGTCCATTCCGAGATCAGAAATGTAAATTTTTCACAGCCCACTGAAAAAGATTTTTAATCTTATTCTTTCAAACTTTTTTATTCCGCACTTAATCCAGAGATCGACAACCGGCGTTTTCTTTAAACGGTTCCTAGTGGGTGATTGATAAACACAGTACCAACAATGCACATTTGTTGGTATTTAATTTACAGGAATAATCTTTTGTTTTTCTGTTTTTTTTTCATGTTATAAAATTGCTTTTTTTTACTGTTGATTTGCAAACGCTCATTATAACAAAGTTTTTCTGGTATTGGAATGTTCGGAACAGTTTAAGAATACCAGCTACAAGCGAGTTATACATTTTCTAAAAAGAAATATTTGTTGATTAATAGGCTTAGTCTCCAGCTGGGATTTCCAGCCATTTTTTTCTGCGTTATTCAATTGAGAATTAAGTGTAATAGACCATAAGAACTATTGGGTACTGCTTGTACCAGTGATGAAGGTCTCAGGACTGTTTTTTGCTGGTGTCGTGTTAAATTAGTCTCAAGAACAGACATTTTTTGATATTATCGTTACTTGATGTTGTAACAATTTTTGTACTTTGCTTAAGAACGATAATCAATTCATCAGCTTCGTTGCGATTGAAATGTTAAAAACCTGAAGGTTGGTTGAAACTGAAAGCGGTCGCGGTAAAAAATTCTTCCGACTCCACAACCCTGCTTTTAACTACCCATAAAAATACGATAAGAAGTATTAGAGTTTGTACGGAGAAGTTTGGCAGAGAACAAAAACATGGAATTTAATTGTTAAAAAGTCGGCAACGTGGTCGAGTGATTAAGAGCGCCATGATTGAAGGCGAACGTAATTGACACGGTGACAGTTTAAAACCTATTCGTGCCAATCTGTTGCGTCCTTGCAAAACACAGTAAAATTATGCACAAAACGCACATATAGTTAGGCTATCATAGACGCGTTTGTTACAAAAAATTCATCCCTAAAAGGCTGTGATCTCTGAAAAAAAATCTTCACTTTGAATCTGTTTTGAATCTCTTAATTCATGTCGCTAAAAAGTAGTGTTTTCTAAAAAAAATGGTCTTCACTTTGAATTTGTCTATAATTTCTTAATTTTTTTCGCTAAAAAGTGGTGTTCTCCGAAAAGAAGTCTGAACATAAAATTGGAAATAACAGTTAACCGGGGGGACACCAGGACAAAGCTCTAAAAATTGGGACTGTCCCGGCTAAACCCGGGCGTATGGTCAGTCTACATATAGAATACTATTGCAATGTTGATCAAAACCAGGGAAGGCATTTTGTGGTCTTTCTAAAATCTATGTACACTATTAGGCCTATGGTATACCATGTTTTAAAGTTGTATTGAAATTGGTATTTTGTTTTTAGTATTGGTACTTTATGCGATCTACATGTACGTATAACTTATTTATTCAGATTAAGAAATAAGTGTTTTAACTTAAATAAAAATTTTGCTCTAATTCTCATCACTAAAAACGGTAACCAGTAAACCCAGCCTCTAAGGTTGTTCAAATCAGAGCAGCCTTGGTGCCGGTCCCAAGCCCGGATAAATGGTGAGGATTGCGACAGGAAGGGCATCCGGCGTAAAACACAGCCAAATATTTTTCAATGCGCGTTGTAAAATCTGACTTCATACTGGATAGGTCGAGGCCCGGGAAAACAACGATCATTACCAGTGACTGGACACCAAGGGTTACTGGTGGGCACGCTACTTGGATGCAAAGAAGAGGTGGAAAGCAGTGGAGAAAAAGGAAGGAGAGAAATGAAGAGAGAAAGAAAGCTAAGAAGATCAAGCTAAGGGTTGCTCCATTAAATGTTGGAACCATAACTGGTAAAGGAAGAGAAGTGGCGGATCTTATGGAACGAAGAGGGGTGGACATACTGTGTGTGCAGGAAACTCGCTAGAAGGGAGAGAGAGAGAGCAAGATGCATAGGTGGAGGATATAAAATATGGTACTGTGGAAGTGGAAACAAAAAGAATGGTGTAGGAATCATATTGAAAAAGGAGTATGTGGACAGGGTAGTGGAATTATGGAGGGTAACAGACAGAATAATATGCTTGAAGATGGAGCTTAATGGTGTTATATTGAATGTCATCAGTGCATATTCGTCACAGGTGGGGTGCATACGTGAAGAAAAGGAAACATTCTGGCTGGACCTAGATGAGACAGTGGAAAAGATACAGAGGAATGAAAGAATTGTGGTGGGAGCAGACCTGAATGGGCACGTAGGAGAAGGGAATAATGGTGATGAAGAATGCATGGGCAGACATGGATTAACAAAGAAATAACGAAGGACAAGCAGTGGTGGATTTTGCTAAAAGAAGGAAACTAGCGATCAACAACACATATTTTGTAGAGAAACCAGCTCATAGAGTCACCTACAGCAGTGGCGGACACAGTTCGCAGTGGATTATATCATGGTGAGAAGACGAAGAATCAAGGAGGTGGTGTATACAAAGTTGTTGTCGGTGAAAGTGTAGCAAAACAGCACAGAATAGTGGTCAGTGCAATAATCATCTGGACAAAGTGGAGGAAAGCACCAAAATTAGAGAAGAGAATAAAATGGTGGAAACTAAAGGACTCGAAAGTGAACAATAAATTCAAAATGAATGTGATTGAAAGCGGAATACTTAGTGGACAGGAAGACTGGCAAAGAATAGCTAAAATGATTCGGAGCATTGCCAGAAGGGAACTGGGTAAAACATCGGGAAAAGTTAGCACGGCAAGTAGACGGGAAACGTGGTGGTGGAACCAGGAAGTACAGGGTGTCCCAAAATAAATGAAATCCACAACATTTCTAATAAATATGCTGATTTTAATCCTGTTGTTTATATTTTTTCAGATTTGAAAGCAGTTGTGAATAATAATTATTAGTTTAAAACCCCATGGCTTGGAAGTTAGAGGAAAAAATTTTTTGCGTCATGACTTATATAGAGACTAAATTCTATAAGGTTGTTCAAATACGCTTCCGCAGAAAGTTTAATTTCAACACTTTTCCTGAAAAATCCCAAATATTTCTGTGGTATCACAACTTTTAAACCTATGAAACTGTAGATAAATCCAGTAAGAAAACAGAGAATCCATACAGCGGAAGGAAATTGAGTGCAAGATCTGCAGACAATGTGCAAGCATCCAGAGTTTCTGTTGGCCGGATCCCGAAAAAGTCAATTCGAAGACGGAGTAATGAGCTCGGCATTTTGCGGTCATCGTTGCATAGAATCCTTACTCAGGTTTCATCTGTATCCTTACAGAATACAGATAAAACACAAATTCACAACAACTGACATGCAGAAGTGTGTTGAGATGTGTCACTGGTTTCAAAACACAAATGAATGTGACCCTGATTTCCTTAACCATGTATGGTTCAGCGATGAAGCTTACTTCCTGCTTTCTGGGCATGTCAACAGCAAGAATAATGTATTCTGGGGTACACAAGCACCAGAAGAGGTGCTTCAGAAGCCATTGTACTCTCTAAAGTGCACAGCATGGGTGGCCATATCAAAACACGGCATTATCGGACCATACTGGTTTTAGGATGATAATGAAAAAACACTTACTGTCACCAAAGAGCGCTATATTGCGGTGCTTAACAAGTTCTGGATGGACCTTGAATCATAGCAGGAAATAAATCAAAATATACAGTGGTTCCAACAGGATGGAGCTACTCCACATACAGCCAATATCACATTAGAGTGGCTGGACCAACGATTCCCTGATCGTTTGATTAGCAGGCGGCGTGATCCAGAATGGCCGCCACATTCGCCCGACTTGAATCCCCCAGACTTCTACCTGTGGGGCTTGTTAAAAGACAAAGTTTATCAGAATAATTCCCAAACTATTGCTGAATTGAAATTGGCCATTATGCAGAACATTTGTGCAATAAAAAGAATGTAACAGAGTGATTGATAACTTTGCTCGCCGCCTTCAAAAATGGCTGAGACGTAATGGTGGTCATTTGGAGCACGTACATAGCCGTACCTGCCGGGGGGGCAGGGGGCAATTGCCCCCCCAAGTTTCGAAGATTTGGGAAAAAGTAAGATTTTTCGGGCAGCGATACGAAAAATTTGGGCAAAGTCAAGAAATTTAGAGAGGTGACGATGAGGAACTGCAAAAAATAATAACCCAAATTTGGGTGAAGACCTTTTTTTTTAGAGATCACCATGATTTTAGGACAAAATTGGTTTTTCGTCTGAGAATCTCAGACAATTTTTTTGTCATATCCGAAATGTACTATAAAATCATGATTTGGGCAAAGCTTCATTGCCCCCCCCAAAATTTTTTGGGCTGGTACGGCTATGAGCACGTAATTAAATAAACTTTAAAGTTTTGTCGCTTAGATGTGATACTATATTTGTTTTGCTACGATTGTCTTGCGCTTGATCAAAATTTACATTTCAACTTTTTCGTAGCCTATCATCGGGTGCTCAACAAGAAACATTAAATTTAGACGCGTCGTTGTGATTATTTTAAAAAGTTACTAGAAAGGCTGCGCAAGCTGAATGTCCGCATAGCTTAGAGACGAGTTAGAAGCAAGGCAAGATTTTTTTATAATATTTATATTTTTAACCCAAAAGTACCAAATATTTATACATGTGGGTGCTTTTTTAAACTTTGGTTTTTCTCGTATTTTGTCAAACAGATCTAGCGCAAAGTCAAATTGTTTGTAATGGCGTAAGACCGACATATTAAATTCGTGAGCGTGTGTGGGCGGAGTAGTAAAGTTAAGTCTTGCAATTTCTGTTACTAGTTTCTAAAATTTCCGCCTCAGGTTTACCTTTTCCTAATCTTATGTTGCAACCGAAGTGAAAACCAAAAAAACGTCAGCATACAATCAGTTCTTCCAAAAAAAATCCATGTTGTTTTCGTAGGTGAAACCGAGTTTTGAATTGATTTATATTTTGATTTTGTATTGAGCATCTGATTAAAAGTTTTTCAAAAGACTTGCGGGCTGCGAACTTGACATGCTTTGTAAGAGGCAGCAAGAGGTAGCAACAAGATTAACATTGAAAATGCTCTGTCGCGGTACTCATTACTTAATACAAGAAAATGAAACAAAACCAATGTACGCTGATGTAAACACTAATAGTCGGCAGCGTGGTCCGTGGTTAAAGCGCTGTCCTGTTGATTAACACGGTCACGGCTCAAAACCTACTCGTGCCATTCTGCTGTTTCCTTTGAAAATAGACTTTAGGAAACTTTTCTCTGCTTGGTAGCCTCAGCAAGCAGCTTTAAATTTTGGTAAAATCTCTAAAACAAACAAACCAAACCAAAAATTTCAACCAGACTGTAATATCTTGGCATCTCCGGAATAAGTTTGAGATAACTGCTTGACAGTAGTTCTATAACACCTCCGACGCTTTCAGCGATTCAGGAAAATAAATATGGAGATAAAATAAAAACAATACAGTGATGTAATCAAAAGTTTGGCAGAAAGCTATTGTTACACATGTTACAAAAAACTATTTCCGCACGCAATTTTTGAAGTGTTAGAATAGTTTATTGTAGAATACTGTAGAATAGTTTATCATCTTTACTTTCTGGAGCATACTGTAGAATAATCTTTTTTTACTATCAGGAGCACAACACACAAACTTTTAAATTCATTTCTGGCATAGCGATACTGCACGAAACAAACACATGAAAATAAACTATTTACTAGAACTACTTTTTTCGTAAGAGCAAGCAATACTCTACGGCGAAAGCATACAGTAAACTAAATACGATACAACCAAAAAAAGCCATTGAGATCATAGAAATTTCAGGACTCATTAGACTCTCCAGATAACAGAAATTATAACAAGTAACAATTTTAAAAAAAACAACGAAGTGCGCAGTAACCCACGAAAGCTTGTGACTTTAATAAAAACCAAGTCAACTTTAATGCACAATTTTTTTGTTCTTTTCTGATTGATGTCAATAGTTGACACGGCCTTCCCAATTTTTATTCCTTCCAATCCTTCAATGATAAAAAAAAAAATTCTTGGATCTCACCAAATTCATCTCAGCACAATTGTAAAAATAAGATTCATTTAACACATTTTTTAGTGCTTTATAAAAATTTTTAAAAATCCTCAATTGATATTTTGCTGTGCTGAATTTAATGCGATCTGATACATGTTTTTTTTGATACATTTTTACTAATATTTCTATATTGGCCATTGCTGCTATATAAAAACGTAATATAACACTAAAACAAAAATAGTACAAAAAAATTGCATAATCTGAATGTAATCTCGCTTAAGAGTGGTTGGGCAACTTAATTAACGCAAATTAGTTCGAAAATGGTAATCTTTATAATTATGTATACATGCTGTGCATTTCAAAATTATGTGATGGCCTTTACCATTTCCATTTTAATACTGATCAACTTTTTATATTCTGATAAAGTTTTGCGTTACAAGAAACTTAAGTATCTTGACTAGCAAACTTTACAGTTGTTTGATACTTCCTTTCCTTTTTCTTGCATTATTTCTTTTGTTATTGTTTTTATATAGTTATAATTTATATATTTATATATATATATATTATTTATATTTGTATACATTTTTATGTGGTTATAATTTAAATTGTGTGTGTGTGTGTCTGTGTCTGTTATAGTTTTGTTTTACAGATTAAAAGTTTTTCAAATGCTTTTAAAACAATCAATTTTGTAGTAACAACATTTAATACAAAAACAAGTAATTTTTTTTCTTTATAAAGTATCTTGAAGTTTTTTTAATTACAAACACACTTCGGAAGCCTTTTCCGTCGAATAGCAAAAACAATTGTTTTTCATTGTAAAATCTACTTGAAATTAAAAAAAAATTTATCATAGCAACAGCATTATATCAAGTGAACCAAAATAAAAAACATTTCTTTTTCAGACATGATTTAATAATTTAAACACTGCACAAAAATGGTTTAAGAAGAACGCATTTTTCACTTAGATTTTCTAAAAGTGCACTATAATATAGTGACAAAAAAATAATAAACAATGCAGCGATGCGATTATTCACTGATAAAATACGTGGGCACATTTAGCATGAAGATGAGACAAAAAAAAAGCAATTAACACTACGACGTGCTACTATGTACTTTTTTTGGTGAGTAAATAGCATAAGGAACATCTGGAACTTGGGCATTTTTCAATAGTTTTACTTTAAAAACGGCTAAAGTCATTCGATCTGTCAAACTAAGAAAGTAGTTGGATGAATTTATAACATTCCAGCAAACACCAGCAAACCAAGGAGGATCTTCAATACTTAAATGAGGAAAAACTGTAAATTGCTCTTTAAGCAGATAAGTTTGTCGAAGTCGTTTGAATCGATTACAAGGAAGAGAAGCAGGGAGAACAAGATAAACATCTGAATTAACCTTTGTTAGTGACAAATTAAGAGTCTCTTCCAACTTTTCATACGAGCTGCCAGCTAAGTCAATCACTTGAAATAAGCCACTGTCAGCTGAACTTTGCTTTGAAATACCAGCCAGATGTACTGGAGGCATATAAGTTTTATAAAACAATATATCAATATTTTTGTTTTTGTTGTAAGAATGTTTTTCGTTATGCACCTTCGCTAATGAACTCACAAAATCCATTGTAGGAACCAAGCCAGCTTGATGGAAAAGTGCATAAAATCCGTAGCAGAAAATATTAAACAAGATCCACAAAATTACCAGGAATTTGTGCGATGAAAACGGATGAAGACATCTTGACAAAAGCACAGCAACAGGAATCACCAAGGGAAGTAGAAACCTGGGTTCTTGATGAGCAATGAAAGTCAGCATTGATAGACTAAAAAAAATTGTTTGAACTAGTAGCAAAAGTAGCTCTGCATTGCCTTTAGTGCGAGGGCAATTTAAAAATTTTCTTGGTACACTTAGAGCTGGTATAAGTGCATAAATAAGTGGACTAAACATTAATGGCAAATTAATAGTCAAGTGGAAGAACCAAGGATGAAGTCCATGCTTTTCAAGGTTATTAACATCTAAATTGTACTCAAGAGAGTTTAAAGGAGTAATTGGCAAGCTTCTAGCCCATTCAAAAAATTTGGTTAAACTCTTCTGCTGCAATACAACAGCAAATTGTAACAGTACATTATATTTAAAATATGCACAATCAATTAGAATTATTGCAATTGTTGATATGATTGCACCTGGAATAAGCAAGAATGATCGAATAAAAAACCTTTTTATTGCTTTTAACAGAGATAAGTTAAATAGCCCTTCTAATAACCAATATGCAACTGGAATCAGTGCAAACCCAAGAAATGAAATGCGTATAAAAAACCCAAATACTGCAATTGCTGAAATAAACAAAGAGTTTTTGTTTTTACTCTTTTCAAGATTAATTAATTGTTCGTGATCCCCGAATTGTTCAAGTTGTAAATCAGATGAACCGTTTGACTTTTTTATTTCTGTTGGCTGTTCTCTTGTAACCAAATCCAACAGCAAACCCAATAGAATTGTTTCAGTGCAATTTGAAAAAGTTCTAGTGCAATATACCCAACAGGTATAAGAACTGGCAAATATTATACTAGCAACATTAGCGATATCTTCCTTTTGAAATAATCTAAAAGTTAATCTATAGATAAGATGATCTATTGCAAGGCTTTGAAAAGTCATCCACAATCGTGGAAGCAACAATAAAAGATGTGGGGTTATTTTAAAACCAAAATATGAGGAAGTGGCTTTTAAAAGCATAAAGGGTAATCCTGAGGATATGAAAGGAAAAACAACTGTTCTAGTTGGTTTTTCATGATTCCATTCCCAGCTTCGAAAATGTGACACTTTCAAGATATCACCTAAATAACAATACAAATAAAAACTAAAAAATTTAACTCTATTGTGACAGGCTACTATTAAAAAACAGTGTGACGTCACATAAAAGTTATCTTTTAATTATTTGTAATTTGCAAAGCAAGGAGGGCAAAAATAAAAAATTTTGGCTGCTAGCAGCAAAAAAATCACGGTACGTCACTGTGCAGTGTATGAATCTATGGGTAAGCCAATTGGGCAAGATAATAATTAATTTCAATTTAACTTCTCTACTTTGTTTTGCTGCTATTATGGTTAATGATTGCAATGCTATGGTTAAAGATATATAGCAGAGAATCACTTTTATACATGTATTTAATCTTTTCATAATATACTTGAACAAGACAATTTGAAATGCGAATTTAAACTCATAATGCTTGTTTGTCACCAACGTGCTGGTCATAAATGTCATCTTTTGTGATGTCACAAATTTCACACAACCATGAAAACTTATAACATTTTGGTTGCATTAACTCTTAATTTATATCATCATAAAATTCCGCTAATCACATCATTGGTGAATTTTACCCAAGTGCCATTTTTTTTAGGACATTAACTAAAAGGAAAGTGAGTAATTTTATTATATGCAGTTTATAGCATATACAGTGATTAGCTAGCACAAAATGAAAAAAAAAATGATCCCTTGGCACAGAAAAGTACAATTACAATTTAAATTAATTGATCAGCTATTATCCAAAAATGGTACTTAAAATTAAATAAAAAAACACTGTTACTAATTTTACTCATACTGTATTATCATTCTGGTTTTTATATGAAATCAATGCATACACTTAGTTTGTGTTCAAGGCAAATTGGTTTATAAGATGGGTAAAAATTTACCCCCAAAAAAATTAAGTATATCATATTACGGGTAGATTTTACTTTCTAAAATTTGAATATACACTCACTTGTAAAGACAAATAACACCTACCACTTATTACTCTGACTTTAACTGAGAATACCTAGAATCTGAGTTTTTTCAAATTATAGATGCCTGATGTATGATAATATAAAAAATTTTCAAGGCTAAATTTTACCCTTAATATGAATTAAGGGTTAATGACAACTGTGCAATTATAGACATACCTGCTGGGGGATAATTGCCCCCCAAGTTTTGAAAACTTGGGCAAAATCAGAATTTTAACAGCAACGTAGAAATATTTGGTCAAAATAAGAATTTTTCAGGCATCAATAAAAAAATTTGGGCAAAATCAGTAATTTTAGGGCAGTGACAAGGATTTATTTCCAAGAGCAAAACATATTTTTGTGCATCAAAAATGAACAATAAACACAGAGAAAAATTTAAGATTTTAAGTGAAAACTTTTTTTTAGAGATCACTATGTTTTTGAGACAAAAATCAAGAAATAAAAGATAGATTTTTAAGCGAAGACGTTTTTTTGGTCTTCACCCTAAATTTAAGACAAAATCTCTTCTTATATCCATAAAGTACTAGAAAATCATGATTCGAGCAAACATGACAAAACTTGGGCAAAATTGTATAGTCCCCCATATTTTTCTAAGCTGGTACACCTATGTGTGCTATTAACGATTCTGGAATAATACTTTAACAATAAAAATTATTTAACAATACATTGAGTAATAATCCAAAGTAGGGATGTCTAGCCTTTTTTCAAAATGGGTCAAATTATAAATTTTAGTATAATTGGCAACCTGTGAAAAGGTTTTCACTTTGAACCTGTTTCTGATTTTCTCAACTTTCATCTCCAAAAAATAGTAATAATCTTAAAAAATATTCAAGTGTTTTGAGGAACACATTAAGTAAGCCGGATAAGAATTCTAAGTGATGAACAAACAAACATTTACAGCATATCATATATACCGGCTAATAAGCTGATTTTCTGGACCTAATTTTTTAACCAGTCGGCTTATTGGGCGAATACAACTTTGGACCAAAAATACCAGAGGCGAAATTGGTCACAAAATGACACCTTCAATCTCACTATAGCACCATCTCATCGCACTCAATTCACAGCTAGAGTTAAATAAAGATGGTAAATTAAAGAACAAGTTTAAAGCCGGCATCATAGCACATTCTTTTTTTTGCAGGAGCAGACATCTTTTCATGCACAAAAATTAACAAATTAACCGTACCAAATTATTTAGTGACTGATTAAAACAAAGCACTTCGTCTGTTGCATGTGTACTATAAAGTGCGTTGGTGCATAAAAAGGAAAAAACTGCAAATAGAATGATATTAGTTTAAAAGAACATGCATTGTATGAGTTTAAATTCGTAAGGAATGTAACGTATAACTGAAAAAAAAATGTTAGAAAAAGGGACAGTAGTTAATGCAATTTTTCCGCCTCGACTTATTGGGCAGTAACATGTAAAAACCCTCATTTTCTGAGCTAAAAATTGACCTCGGCTTATTAGCCAGTATATACGGTATATCACCTGTCATAATTTTTGCTTTGCATACAAGCTATTTTCAGTTTTCAATGCAAATTTCTAATCTGTGTGACTGACAAATGCACTTTTATTTCAATAAACTTTAAATGTTTTCTAACCATACCAAATGCTTCTATTTGGAATATTGCTTTGCACTTTCCTTTCAATAAATTTTAACAAATATTTCTGTTTAGATATTTGAAATATGATAATACCATTTGAATTTCAAAATGTTTGGTGCAGCAGCATTAACTCACATGTTTATCTTTACCCACAGAGTCACGATCATTTGCCTTGATAGCAAAGCACTAGTAAAGTTAAATTGAAATAATTACACTGATCAACAGCAAATTTCAAATGGAGATTCTAGTGGGTGTTTCTAGAAATATTTTTGATGCTAATTCCAAACATGTTTTTACTTTTTTTCTAGCACATCATATTTTTGAGATATTTTTGTTTTTATAATTTTAAATTAATTTTTGTTATTAACCATTTAACAGTCCAAATACAATAGAATATTGCATTATGACATCATAGAATAACAGTCTTAAGTGGTAAAACTACATAAACGAAAGTGATAAGTAGCATTGAAAGAATGGAAGTAGATAGTTTTGCAAGTTATTTAAGTAAAGAATATGAAAAATGTTTGAGCATAGGTCGGGGCAAAGGAGGGGATAATTTTAACAATGCATGTCAACATGTTAACTTTATTTATTTCCAGGTGTAAAATAGGTAGGCCTACATTAATAATATTTTTAAAATTTTCTAATGTATTCATAAAGCCTAAAAAGTGCTTAAACCACCCAGATCAGTTTTGCTTTGTCTGTGGAAAGTTTACAAGCAAAGAACAACAAAGAAATATCATTCATGATATCAAGAAGATGTAAATGGTATATTTTGGTAGCCCATCAGGTGACCAAGATAAGACCTGGGCACTTCATATAATATCCAAGAAATGCTGTTTAGGTTAGTACAATTGGCTAAATAAATGGTCTTCTTCTATGCTATTGGCTGTCCCAATGATTCAGCAGGAACCCAAAGAAAGGTAATTAAAGTGTTTAGAATGAGGATATGATGAGTGATTTTTGCTGGATGCTGTACCATCATAATTCAAACTATGCATACAAATATTTTTAAATCTTTATCTTAACTGGTATTGATTGCAGTTTGAAGTGATGCCCTAGTTGAAAGCAATCAATTTGCCATGCTATTCTTAAACAGCCTTTCTTAAGGCTACCCAACACAACCTTTTTTAGGGCTATTAATAAGCATCCTTTGTTAAGGCTACACAAGTAGGACTAGCAGCTTTTTAAGACCACCAAAGAACAGGTAGTTCCAAGGCTTTCTATATACAGTCTTTTTCAAGATTACAATAGACAAAAAAGCCTGTTGTCCAATTTTCTGTCTATTGGTAAACATCCACATCAATACATTAAACTTGCTTGTTTTATCTTTTATTAACAATAACAGCATGCTAATCTATTTAGTATGTCAAAAACTAAACAACTGCCATGATAATGGCAGAGATATTGCCATTTATAAGGTATAAAATGCCCACATTTTCTCATATCCACAAAACCAGATGTATTAGAAAGAAATCATGCCAGATTTGAAATCAGCACCCTGTTATTTCCCAAAAATAAATGCTCTTGTTCTTGTTTAGAAAAAGCTATTTTTTGTTGACCAGGGTAATTTTTCATCCAAATTGGTTCCATAACAAATTTGTATCACTGAATAGTCTTGCTTAAAAAAATCATTAAAAGTTAAGGTTGTTTCCATTGCAAGCATGGAATGAAGTTTCTTTGTTTCTTTCATTGATTTTCTGCTTTGCTTAACACTTAAGTGCAGAAAGAAGTAAAAAATCAATAAAACAAACACAGAATGCTCCATTCCACACTTGCAATGGAAACAACCTTAACTTTTAATGATTTTTTTAAGCAAGACTATTCAGCGATACAAATGCAAACAAGCCTATAAGTTTATATAAAACTGAAACAAACAAACTTGCCTGCCATTATTTCTGGTGACTGAAAAAATTCATCAGGAAAAATATATCCATATTGTGGTGAAATGCAAAGCATAAATCTTAATGAAGCTAAATGATACCACATCAACTTTAAAACCAAATTTTCCATTATTTGGGGATTAAAACACCATATTTTGAAAAAAATTTAATCTATTCTGTACAACACATAAACATCAAAAAATTAAACAACTTCTACTTTTAAAATAAATGAGAAGGAAGATTGGGGTATTTGATTTCCATATGTATAGCACCTCTGATGCTTTCCTACAGGTCAGGAGAATAAATGTGAAAAAAGAATACATACATGTATAATTTTTGAAATTACAACATTAACAAAGCAAAACTTAGTAAACCTAGATCAAAGGTTGTCAAACTTTTTGCACATGACTTCTAATTTAATTATAAAATTTTCCATAGACCTCTGTAGCCTAACCTAACAGTTACAAACACAAGGAAAAAAAGACACCAAAATAAATTTAAACAATTTTACTTGAAATGCATGATAAATAATACACAATATAAAAATATTTTTAGAACTACCAACATAAGCATAACTGACAATGCAGCACACAATTGTCCCCACTTTCCAACTTATTAATCTGAAAAATGTACACGATGGATCTCAACAACCACAGTGATATCTAATTGGAGGTAAATAAGCTTTAGTCATTAGTGACCTCACTCTTTGATAATCAGTCTGGTCCTTATGGAAATTAGCCAAATAGAAATACTTTATGTTGGGAAATGTATGCACTAAGCTCTTTCCTTAGATGGCATATTGATACACTGCTGCTATCTGTGAAAAAATATTTAGAGTAACTATCACTCAGCTCTGCCACAATACTTCCAATCTCATCGCTTGACTATTATTGCCCCTTGGATGATCCAATTCCCTCCTAGGAATCGATAATGAACCACGAATTATGATAAATAAAACGAAAATACTCAATAAAACGTTGTTCAAGTCACATCTTTTTTAGGGTAAATAATAATTCTAAATAACTCAAAACAAGAGTTAAAACCACTTCTTTTTTTTAATCAGTTCCATTCCTGCTTTCGTATTTTTCAGATCCTAATCCGGTTCAAATCGGTAAAACCATAGTAAAACATAAAAACGAAGAACCACATCTATTAAAATCTAGTAGAAATTTAGTCAATCAATCTTCACCTATAGTATCAATAAAAAAATTTACATTGGGGAAGTGGATTTCTGTCTTCGACATTATTTAACATTTACACATCCGGTATTCTACTCCCTTTATGTGCATATTATCATTATTATATATAATAACAACACCATCACAGTATCTCACATCAAATACCGTACAGCTCAGCGATTAACTTATCATTATCTTTTCAAAATTTATATATGGGCCATCACTCACAATCCAAGCTTCATCACCCAAATTTTATGATTATATTATAATATTTATTTATCGCAGAGAATTGCATGCTGGTGCGACTGAAAGATTCCCAGCACATACACGACATCCGGCTGCGGATAATGGGATTTGTGTTCAACTTCAAGCAAACGCAAGCAAAAACGGTCAAATGCCGTCATACTCAAAAGAATTCTTCAATGCAATTTTTAAAAGAATAATTGTTAACCTTTTCTTTTCACCTCACACACAATGCTATTTATGCTCCTTTACGCAAAAGCTGGCAACTTTTTGTCGCAGAGAAAAGACGGTTAGCCAACTTGCTGAAGGACGCTTAACAACAAAAGAAAGATGTCCTATTCGTAAGGTTATTACCAAACTATATTCTAAGCCAGGGTTGGCGAACCTTTGTTATACGATGGGTTAAAAAATGACAGTTTTTGGAAACTTACGTTATGTGGGTCATTGGCTAAAAAAAGTTGCAGACTAAAAAAAAAGTCTTCACTTCCCATGAATATCTAAAATTTCTAATTTCTCCCAAAATTCAAGGTGAAGACAAAAAAAGGTCTGCACCGTCTAACCCAGGGGTGTCCAACCTTTTTGAGCCGAGGGCTATTTTGACCCATCGAAAATATTGGTGGGCCAGACAAACAAAACACCCCACTTTTTGCCCTAAAATCATAGTGATTTCTAAAAAAAAAGTTCTCGCCTGAAATCGGTCTCAGATTTTCCAATTTTTGTCCCGAAATCATAGTGATCTTTAAAATTTGAAAATAAACATGAAAAAAGGGGTCTTCACATCAAATCTGTCTTCGACTTCTGCCAAAATTGATGGGACAGAGGGTTTAAAAAATACTGCGCGAGCCACAGGTTGGACACCTCTGGTCTAACCCGTCCTAAATTAATGTTGCAGACTAAAAATGCCGGAAATTTCAGAACATCTGGTGGGTCATTGAACTTCAACTAGTGGGTCACAACGTGACCCGCGGATCAATGGTTCGCCATCCCTGTTCTAAGCGGTCTCTTTGATTGGAAAAATTAAGAAAAAAGGGACTTTGTTAGCAATTATTGGAAGTCCTTTTAAACGTTTGATTTGTTATGATTAAATTGTCAACCCCCGCTGCCAACATCTGAAGAAATTCAGATGTGGTAAGCAATTCCATATTTTTTTTACGTTTCTCACCTTCGACATGCTAAGAGAGCATCTTGACTTGATAACCACATATGGTTCTTTGATGATTTCTGCCATTGTGCATTGCTGATTGCTATAGTTTGCGATATAGGCTAGTTTTCTTTTCTTATATGTTTTTTTTCTGTTATTGTAAAGTTATTTTATTTTCTTTTGCGTGTGTGTGCATTGGCTAAATAAACTTTACTCGTACCCTCTAAAAAAAAACATACGCTTTGCATCTCGGCCACCGTCGCACGCTCTCCCAATCTTTTCTGCGTCTCTTGCAGTATTTATCTTCGGCTCTATGTAGGTACCACAAAATGAAGCAATAGGTCATACGTTGACGAACAAACAAAAACAAAATGCATGGAAAAAACTGAAGCTGATTCTTGATGTTTGAAAACTAAAACAAGACACACAGCAATTCATCAAATACAAAAAAAGATTGTCAGCGCAATCAAATCAGATACAATTAAGCTTACTATCGTGATATTTAGAATAACCTAATTATGAAAACGGGAGTTAACGTTTCCAACATTGAACCGAGGTATTTGTAATTGAATAAAGCACAATTGGTATGAGACTTTAAAGCAAAATGTAAAAATGGTACTTAGAAAACTCAAATTAACTAAATGAGGTCTGGCTTAATTTATAAATTATAAAGCTAAAGTCAAACAACAATTAAAATGTAGAAAGTGAGAACTCAAAGAGGAACACTTAAGAATTTTTTTTGGGCATAACCGTACCAGCCGAAAAAAGGTTGTGTCTAATTCGAATAAAAAACGATTGGAGTGAGAAAAAAAGAAACAAAACTAGTTGCTTTAAGAGATGAAAAATGAAAAAAACGTCGCGCAAATTGTTCTTGAGAGGCTAAAGTGAGCCCGAAATTTTTGAAATTTTTTTAATTTGTCAAGATGCTCAAGAAGAACTTAATTTCTTTTGAACTAACAACTTTCTCTCAAAAACTAACCTTGTATCTCTCTAAAACTAACTCTCACTCCAATCAGCTTTTTTTCGAATTAGACACAACCCCGAAAAAATTGTTGGAGCAACCTAATGTTGCCCAAATTTTTTCCACGATTGCCAGAATCGTGATCTTGTAGCATTTCACGGAGATGAAAAAATGACACATAATTTTGTTTGAAAAATCTACTGAAGACTAAAAAAAGGTGATAACTTTTAATTTGTGCCCAATTCCTTTATCGCCTCAAAATACATGTAAAGAACTGAAAAAGATAGATAAATAAAAAAGGCTCTCCACGTGATATTTCTGACCAAATTCTGTCTCAATGCACAGGTGAAGACTAAAAAGAAAAAAAGATTTTCACTGCAAATCTTAGTTATGTTCGCTCGATGATCTAAGTCGTTCTAAATTGGGAAACTTTATCTATTCCAAATACTGTAATTCCTTGTCAGTGTCTAAAAAGTTCTGGTTTGGCCCAAATTTTTTTAGTTGCATTTTGGAGTGGCAATTGCGCCCTGCCCCCGGCTTGTAGGGATATGGTTATGAGTTAACTCCTCTAAGATCTGTGATATTCTGTCGTTTCTCTCTTATAAAGCACAAGTCAGTCTTATTTGTTTTGCTCTTCTTTATTATACATCGTCTTCTTCACTAGTCCGTGATAGTTACTAAGAAATACAAATTATGTGTTGCGTGTTGCCAAATTAAAATTACCAATATATTACATCCCCCCCATATATTGAAAGTTGTTTATATCAAGGCTTATAGATGATCGAGAGTTAATATAGTTTTAACTTAAAAATTAATTTCAAGATTGATAAACCCGTTATAGCAATAAAGGATTAAGAAAGAACATAAATAAGCAATAAACAAATAAGAAAATATACAAATAAGCAAGCAAAAGGTTGTGTGATGAAAATAAAAGGTCATTTCGAGGTAAATGTTTGAATTATTCCATCACCAGTGGCGTGCGGTCAGGGCATGCAAGTCTGGTTAGAAGCGATGACCTTTTTTTTTTTTTTTAGAGAACACCTTGATTTTGGGAGAAATTGGAGATGAAATTTTTTTAGAGAACACTTTGATTTTGGGAGAAAAATAGAGAAATTGGAGATGAAATTGAAGTGAAGACCATTTTTTTTTTTTTTTTTGAGAACACTTTGATTTTGGGAGAAAAATATGCAAGCCCAGATCAGACCTCTTTTTTTTCTTAGACTACATCAATTTTTGAAAATTCTTGCCTCGGGCCCCTAAATTGGAATATCCACCACTGTTTTTAAGTACCGTATTTTCCCGTGTATAAGAGACCCTTGTGTATAAGAGACCCTTCAATTTTTAGGCAAAATTTTCAGGAAAAAAGTTTTTTAGTAATCAAAAGACTTACTCCCATGTATAAGAGACCCCCTATTTTTAAAGTGAAAATTATGAACAAAAAAGGGTCTCTTATACACGGGAAAATACGGTAATGACTTTTTTTAGAGATCGCCTTGAATCTAGGACGAAAATTGGTCTTGAATAAACCCAATTTTATGACCCGGTTTTGGCATGCTAATTGCATGACTAGTCTCAAAGTTCACCGCACGCCACTGTCCATCACATAATCATCAAAACGACGAGGTCGCCGATGTTTACGGTCAGATCGTCTAGGTTCATCACATGAACTTTCAGTCTCGGTTACTGCTCGGTTGAAGTTGTTTCCGACTTCGTCATCAGAATCATCGTTCAGTTCATTGTTTTTGACGTCACCATTATCGAGGTAATTGCTTGGTTCAGTGGAATTAGTGTCATTCTTGGGATGAGAATATCTCTTTCGAAGATAAATTCTATTTCGTCGAATCATTAATCCTGACTCGAGCTTAATCAAGTATCGGCGTGATTGGTGGTAGCATTCCATTACCCGTCCATATCTATCCCACCTCTTAGTGCGATTATTTTGTATGCAGACTGGATCATTAACTTTAAGCTGTTCTAAGTTTCTTGTGCCTCTGTTATAGTATTTTTCCAATTTTTCTTTTCTTTTTGCTGCTTCCCTGTCAACTCGAAGTTTTTCGTCATGCCAACTTCGTGATAAAGAACTTTTGTGACAGAAGATAGCGTCCTGTACGGAATGACCATACAACATGATGGCTGGAGATAGATCTGTGGATTTGTGAGGTGTGTTTTTCCACTGCAGAATTCCTTTGATCCATTCTTCATTTGTTCTCAAAGGCTGTCCTCTGCCACGCCAACATTTTCGAAGAAGACTTTTTGCCCACTTAACAGCTGATTCAGCCACAGAGTTTCCTTGAGGGTACCGTGGGGACGACGGACTCCACTCAACTCCCCACCTTTTTAAAAAGTCGTTAACATCTGATGAGCCAAAAGGAGGGCCACCATCACTCCAAAATACATCACAAACTGCAGTGTTTACAAACCATTCTCGCAAACTGCTAATTACCGCAGCTGCATCAGGGTTGATAAATGGACCTTTTACTTCAAAGTATCCCGAATACCAATCTACTATTACTAAAAATTTATTTCCATTTAGGTCGAACCAATCAGCTGAAATAATCTGAAAGAGGTATTCAGCAACTGGCAGATGTTGCAACGGCTCTTTGATGTTACTCGGTCTACCAATTCGTATTTGGGACAGCTTCTGCATTTATTAGTAATGTCGTTATCCATACCAGGCCAGTACATTATTAAGCGAGCTCTTGCTTTTGTGCCTTCGATCCCCCGGTGACTAGCATGCAAATCTGACAATATGCTTTTTCGTAATTCATGAGGAATAAGTAAGCGTGTCCCTTTAAAAACAAAGCCATCATCACTTACTAATAAGTCTTCACGAACGTTCCAATAAGGGTGCAGCAAATCGGAGAGGTCGCATTTGTTTTGGGGAAAACCGTGGTTAATTTGGGCTTTTAAAAGTTGATACTCCACGTCGTTGTCAGCAATCTCTTTAAGCTTTTCTAATCGAAACGAACAATCTGCCATTTCAGCTTGGGATAAACGGCAAATTCGAAGAAAGAATGCCTGTGAATCTACATGCTGTTGGTCAGTTTCGTCAGGGTTATCAACAGGGTTGCGAGAAAATGAATCCGCAACTTTATTTTGAAAACCTGGAATGTAGTTTACTGTAAAATTATAATCCATTAATTTTAAGAGGCTTCGTAAAATTCTGGAGTTGTTTATGTTATCCAGCCTTCTCTTATTACAAATACTTACAAGAGGACGATGGTCAGTGAATAAATTAAATTTGGTCCCGGCTAAGAAATTGTGGCATTTTTTCGTGGCATAAACAATTGCTTGCAGTTCAAGTTCTATAAGAGCATATCTTGTTTCAGCTGGTGTTAGGGTTCTTGACCCTGTTTGGATCGTTTTCCAATTGTTGTCGGTTTGTTGCTGCTTTAAGTAAAAAACAAGACCATGTTTTAAACTAGCATCAGTGAACAATCGCAATGGCGCTCCGGGTCGATAATACGCAATCACATTGTTACTGGTGAAAATTCCTTTAGCATTTTCAAAGGCTAATGTTTGTTCATCATTCATGTGAAAGGGTTGCGCATTTTTTTGCAGCAAAGGTCTTAAGGGTTGCAAAGCGGTGGCCAAATCTCGGTTAAAGGGAGCCAGTTGGTTAGCCATGCCTTGAAACGATTGCAAATCGGTCAAGTTTTCTGGCTTTTTAAAGTCGCGAATAGCTTTGATCACTTTGTCTTGCATTCTATAACCGTTATGATTTAGTACTATGCCAGCGAAAGTAATTTCTGGTTCAGCAAAGATGAATTTATTGCGCTGTAAGCGAATACCTGCTTCTCGACATCGAGTTAGAAATTTCTTTACAAGGGCAGTATGCTGTGCTAAACTATTTGAAGAATATACGATATTATTATCAACAATTTTTTTAGTATTTGGCAGATCATGTAACTCTTCAGACATTCTTCTGTTGTAATGCTCACTGATCGAATTAATGCCAAAGGGGGCGCGTTCGTATTGAAAACGTCCAAAAGGTGTCAAAAAAGTAGTTAAATGCTTACTCTCTTCAGCGAGTTCTATTTGGTGGTACCCCTTCCAGGCATCAAAACTAGAAAATAAATGTGCATCATTTGCTTGAATACTTTGAACAACGTCAAGCACACTAGGGCTGAAGTAGTGCTCACGTAAGCAATATTTGTTTAAGTGTCGAAAATCAACGCATAGCCTAACTTTTCCATTATACTCCACGTTTTGGTCGCGTTTTGGCTCTACAACAATTGGATTAACCCATTCTGTTGCCTCTGTGACAGGTGTTATTATGCCTTCTGCTAAGAGCTCGTCGAGTTCGTTTTTTAGAGCCTGTTGAAATGCAATAGGAATTTGTCGTGCTTTAGAAATACAACACGGTATAGCATCATCGCGCAAAACAATTTTAAATTTCTCACCTTTCATTGGTGGTTGGGATTCGAATACATCGTCGTACTCTTGAAGGATTTGCTGTTTCAATAGTTTGGTATAACTGCCCTCTGGGTCAATTGTGCTCGAGGAACAACGGGTTTTACAGTTTAAAAAGATTTTACCTTTATTAAACGGAGTTAAAATTGACTTGGGATTCTGAGTAGCACCCGCCGCATATTTCTTTGCTTCAAACTCAGGGTGTCCTGGGGACTCTTTGGTGTTGATATTAGGGATAGTAACTACGGGATTGATAACTTGTTTTTGATGCTGCCAATAGTAGGGCAAAAATTTCAGATAAGTTTTACCACCTATTAGTCGCAAAAACTTTTGTTGCATCAAAAAAAACTTTAATATATGTTTCAAGAGACCAATCTTAAACATTTGAGTTCAATTCCCAGCCCAATCACCTTCTCATAATTTATTTATTTCAGGCAGTGCAGTCCATATCATAATAAAAGCGAAAACAAACAAACAAAAAAACAAATTTAAAACGCCACTGTTTACAAATAGTTTTAAAAAGTTACAAAATTTTTACAATTAAACTTGTAATAAATCAATCAAGAAATTGCAATATTTTATTTCCTATTTCTTCAAATCATCAATATAATTATTACAGTGCTATTGAATCCCAATAATAAAACATGAAGCAGCGCCCTTTAATCACCTGTATCAGAGGCAAAAGCAAGTTGCCATCTAAAGTATGTAAGTAATACCACCTAAGTTCAATCTACTTATTTAGTTTAAGTTAATAAAATAAATGAGAGAAAAGCAAGCATAAAGTGATAAGTAACATTACTAAATAAAGTAGAAAGCATGCAAATTAACAGAACGACTGTATATAAAATTTAAAAAAAAAGAGATAGTAAAAACCAGCACTGGATGAGGCTCATAGGCGGAGTGGTCTTTGGTAATAAACAAAAATCACACGAAAAACCGAAAAATAACGCATAAAATTTTCATCATAAAGTGCTTTGGGAAAGTGATTCGGATTTCTAACAACAAGACAATTTTGACAATCATTGAAATGCTTTATTGCAGTGAGTGTAGTAAAAATTAATCGTCTTGATCATTCATCTTGCTTTCACGGAGCACGAGGTCTGACGGCTTTGGATGACGAAACTCGATGCTGGCTTAACAAATAAAGCCAGCATCTGATCCGGGCAGTACAGCAACCAGGGTTAGTAAAGGGGTAACTGTTTGTGTCTGACTAGAAGTGGATAACGCCCTTCCAAACAACCACGACAACATCTCGGTTGTCTTTCTTGAAACCTGTTTAATTAATAAAAAATAAAAATTTAGAAAAGTAAATAAAATTTTATTGCAATTTTTGTATAAGAAATATATGATTCTTTGAAGGAATTTGACTTTGATATATTTCTATATTTTTCAATAAAGTTTTTATAACACCAGTCTCGTTACTTTTCGGATACAACTCGTATATAGTTGACATACGGTATAACAAAAAAGTAAATTGAGATTTATTAATAAAAACCCCAAAATATATAGTTGACATACGGTATAACAACAACGTAAATTGAGATTTATTAACAAAAATTACGATAAACAAAAATACCTCTGCTCAAACTACTATGAAGAAAAATGGCTTTCACTCTTCTATAATTGCTTTCTACAAATCTTCATTCTTTTGAATTTCTCTAAAAAAAAAAAAAACGTTTAAAAATACCACTTATTGAAAACAATTTTAATACTTTAAACTATCAATTATTTCAGCAATAAGAAGATTGGCAAAAATAGTTTTAAAAATCTTGCAAATGAGGAGTTAGATCTAAATTTGAAAGTTAAAGCACAAAGTGTAATCATTGTTCAAATTGCAATGAATTTTGAGGCCTGTATTTTGAGTGATTTCAGTTAACAATTTTTATAAAACATACAGTTAGCAATTACTACTATATACTACATGACAAGTCATCAAAACAATATAATCTGGCTGAAAAGAATTTAACAGCAACATTAAATAAACATCTTTAAAATTTTTACAAAGACACATCTAATAACACATAAAAATATCAATTTTTCTAACAAGTTTTCCTACAAATATGCAGTGTCTGATAAATCTGATATTGCTCAATTTTTTTGCTTGGGTTGAGCAATTGCCCCCCTATTGGTAGGCCAAGTTACTGAACTCCAACCAAAATCTTTGCACTGTCAGTGCATATTAATTCTTTTTTGTTAAGACACATTGAAATCAATGTCAATAGTAAAACCTATAAAATGGCAAATAATTTTTAGGGTAAAAAATAAATTTTTATAAAAACTTTTAGTAAATTAAAACAATGCATCAAAACTTTGTCAAATGGTAGTTGTTAAAATTGTAATGTTAAAAAAGTAACAGTACTCTAAAAGTTTACTAATCTCTTTTCAACTGTTGTGCACAATTTTTTTCTTCCAATCCATTACCATTTTTTTCCTATTTAGACATTATCTATTCATAGTAAAATTGAACTTTTAACAATAACCTATAACTCTCGCTACAAAAAGATAATAAAATTATGACTTGCAACTGTATCAACTTAAGCAAATATGACATAAAAATTGTAAAAAATAAATCTTTTATTTAATGTCATACTAATGTGAACCTACTTTTGCAGTCCCCATCACCAGTGATGAAATTCAAAATTTTAAAAACAGGTTTCCTTCTGTGTGGAAAACATTAACAATAGGTTCCCCCATTATACAAAAATAGAGAGGTCTCAAGACTTCATTACATGAATTTGCTGAACTTAGTGACATTTCAATAATGGATTATGTAAACCCATGCAAACCACTGAATATCACCACTGCTCATCATTTTGATACACATTTGATGAATTTTGATACACACTGGAAAAATTAGTTGTGCTTTTTTTAAGCATATTAAATTCCTCGTATTGTTGTGCTTTACAATTTTACCTTGCTGTTTTAACATCAGGATTATCCTATTAATCTATATTGAACTATTAAATTATAACTATCAATAAAAAATCAACCATATAACAAACAGTTGATATTACTTCAAAAGGTTATATAAAATATCTGTTCATTTATAATTCTTTATAAGTAATTATTATAGTGTTATTTTTAATTTCATTTTGACTTGAAAGCAAAAATAAATAATAAAAACATATAAGAATAATAGTGCAAATTATTTATTTAAATCAGACTCACAGTCCATAACAGAAATAAAAGGAAAAAAAAAACCATTGAAATATGAAACCTAAAGTGTTTAAAAAATCAAATTAGTTATGAAATCAGCCCCTATAAGCATAAAAAAATTTTTTATAATCAAAGTTTTACACGAGGAAAGTACACAAATAGTTTACAGCAGTTTGACATCAAATAATAAGTAAATAATTAATATTTTCATCAATAGCAAGCATTTAAAAAAAATTTTTTTACTGCAGTTTTTTTTTACCTTTACGCTCATAGCCTTGGTTTTAAAGCACAAGAGTTTTTAAGAGTAATATTCTTATAGTAAGAATGGTCAAGTCAATCAACAAGCAAGTGCCGACAGACCTGTTTCGTCCTTATTTTTTTTTTTTTTTTGTATATAAATTTTAATAATAATTGTAAACACACAAAATAAACAAAACATATAAAAAAAACGGTTGTCAAAATTGAATACATTTAGTTTTGATTATATATGTGTTATTTTAAAATTCTTTTATTTATATTTCGAGTGAAATATTTCAGTGAAGAGTTATGAGATAACGATACGTTATGTAATTGATGACAGAAAATAAATTTGAAGTAGTTTAAAAGAAAAAGTCAGTTTATGTAATGGTCAATAATGAAAATGCAAAGAGTCTTCAATTCACGTAGACTTTAAAGATGTTTTGAGTTAAAAATAATTGCAGTAGACATGCAGATATAATAAAACATTTGTTCATAACATTTAATTTGGCGGTTAAGGTAGAGTCTTGAGTTTTAGGTCTCCCTTAATGTTTTTGGTTTTGTGGGTTTATTAGTATTTATAAAGTTTAGTTACACGAAATAATACACACGAAATAAGGGAAAAAAAAACAACAAACAAAAGCAACAGAAATATGGAAAAAAGATAAAAAGGAACAAATATGGAAGTATTAAACTGAAATTTCAACGATCGTGTAAATCACATAACGTTTAGGATTGCATTGATTCAGACATGTAATCAATTCATAAACAGGAAAAAGATTTGTTCATAGCATTTCAGGGTATTAGTAATGATGAGTTTTGAGTTTTTATGTCTTTCTTACATTGTCAGGAAAATATTGTTGTATAAATGTTTTGAATTTTGTTTTAATTTTAAATTTTTCATCATTTAAGAAGGACGATGGAATGGGTTTGTGATAGAGGGAGCTGTAATTTCTTACATTGAAAAGGGATAAACGGATTAATGATGCTAGTTTGGATATTATGACGTGTGTTGTTCCAGTGGTGTTGGTGTGGTTGTAGAGAAGTGTGTCTTGGGTTAGGGTGGTGGGTTGTTTTAGTGCTGTTGTAAGTAAGGGTTCCAAGTCAGAGATTAGGTGTTGTGCGATAGGGCAGTGATAGAATAGATGGTGGGGATCGTCAGAAGGAGAAGAGCAAAGTTTACAGTGAAAATCATTGGGGGTACGAGGTTTGAAATTATGTTTAGAGAAGAAGCATCCCCAGGTATATCCTTTGTAAGCTGTTCTATAGGATATTTCTTTTTCATGATTTGAGAATAGAGAGGGTCGTGGTTTTGCAAGGGTAAGTCGTAGCCAATTATGGGGAGTATTACTGTTGATTGAGGGGATGGGATTGGGGTCAGGTTTAAGTAAGAGTTGGTAGAGGGATTTAAAGGTGAGTTCATCAAGGGTTTCTGCGGGGATGGAAATCTTTTTAAAGAGAGATAGGGTTTTTGTCCATAAAGGGTTGGGTTTAGGACGGTGGGGTTGGGAATTTGAATAGAGTTCGGGTTTTAAGGGTAAGATTTTTGTTCCGATATTGTAGAGACCGTATGATATCCAAAAGTATGGTTGGTTTTTGGGTGATTTGAGTAAAAGAATAAGTTTCCATAGGAATGCTGTTGAAGTTTTAATTCCAATAGAGGGGAGGCCGATTCCTCCATCAGATTTGGGAAGATAGAGGGTGGACCTTCTAATTGGTTCAAAGGGGGAATAGTTCCATAAGAATTTAAAGAGTAGAGTGGTTAGGGTTTTAATCTGCTTTGGTGTTGGAAGGATAATTCTGGATAAGAAAAGAATCTTAGGTAAGACGTGTTGATTTATAGATATGACCTTGGAAAATAAGGTATCTTTAGGGTTAAGGGTGGCGAGAGTAGAATGGGGGAGTGAATGAATGAGGTCGTCCCAGTTTTTTGACAGATCTTCATTTTGAAAGGAGAAGGTTATTCCAAGGATTTTGGTGGATGAGAGAGTTTTACCTTGGGGAAAGGAGGAGTGGAAGGAAGATATCAAATCTGGAGAATTAGAAATAATAGAAGTTTTGGATTGGTTAATTTTGAGGCCAGAGTAAAGGGAAAATTGTTCAATAATTTCACGAATGACTGGGAAGGATTGATGGGAGGAAATAAAAAGAGATAAATCATCAGCATAATGGGTTACTTTGAGTGATGAAGTACCAATAGAGATTCCTTGGATTTTTGGTGAAGAGAGTATTTTTTTTGTGAGGGGTTCTATGCCAATTAGAAATAAAAGCATGCTAAGTGGACATCCTTGGCGGATGCCACACTTAACAGGAATGAGGTCAGATAGAGAGCCATTAAGGTTTAGTTGGGCTGAAAGATTGTTAAGGAAAATTTGGATCCATTTTAATAGAATATCTGGGATTCCTAATTTCGAGGCTGTGGAGAGGATGTATTCGTGAGAGATAGAGTCGAATGCTTTATAAAAATCAATTTGGACTATTGCTAATGGTTGATTGAGGTCTTTAGAATAGTTTATTGCTGAGAGAATATTTAGGTGGTTGTTGAAGATCTGTCTGTTTGGGAGGCCACATTGCTGTTCAGGAGAAATAACAGAGTTAAGGATGGGTTTTAGTCTGGAGGAAATTATTGTGGAAAGAATTTTGTAGTCAGTGTTTAATAGAGAGATGGGACGCCAGTCTTTAACAGATTTGGGATTAGGTGTTTTGGGGATTAGTTTAATAAGGGCCAGGGATTGAGAGTAAGTAAGTTGTTTGCGTATAAAGGAGTTATTGAAGGTTTGACATAGTATAGGGATTAATGAGGGAAAGGTGATGTAGAGACATGGGGTAAAGCCATCGAGTCCAGGAGAAGAGTTTTGGTTTAGGGTTTTGATAGCTGTACGAATGTCGTCGTGTGTAATTAAGGGGGAAGAGGGGAGGGTTTGAAGAATATCATCAGGGATGGTGGCTGATATTTCATCAAGATATTTAGTTGGATCTGGGTGAGTAGATGTGGGGTTCCACAGGTTTCTAAAAAAAGATAGGAAAGAAGAGAAGTTATTTGGATTTGTTGGGTTTGTAGAGGTAGAGGGGGTGGTATTAGGAGCTGCAGGAAGAAGAGATTTGGATTGGGTTAAGTTTTCAGTGATAGCAGCTAGTGGGGAGGGGCTATCAATGCTAGACAGGAGGGGTATTCGGGCTCTAATTTGTATTCCTTTTTGTCGATTAAGTTGAATTTGTTCCAATTGTTGTGAAATGAGAGCAATTTCTTCATGATGTTCTAGTTGTTTAGCTTTATTGAGTTTCGTCTGTAGTGAATTTTGTGTTTTTCGTATGTTATTTTGTTGTGTTTTTGCGTAGTAGATGATTCGGCTTTTGATTTTGAATTTAATTTGGTCCCACCATTTCAGGGGCTGTGCAATAGGGTTTATAGGGTTGAGAAGGGTTTCAATGAAGGATTTGATGTATAGTTGGTTAGTTGGAGTTGCGAGGATAGAATTGTTTAATTTCCAATGCGATGCTTTAAATTTTGTTTTTGAGGGTATTTTTAGCGTGATGATTGGGGCTTTATTATGATCTGAAAAGGATATGTTGTGGTAGGAGGATTGGGTAATTTTTGATATTAATGATGACGGTATGTATATTCGGTCAAGTCTGGATATGGGGAGGGAGCGGGAGAAGGAAAAGGTTTTTGAGTGGGGATACAGGGAGCGGTAGGAGTCAATAAGGTCGAAGTTTGATAGAATTGTTTGAAATAGAATTTTGTCATTGGTATTTGGGGTGAAGTGGCCAGTTCTGTCAATCGGGTTCAGTACGAGATTGAAGTCACCTGCTATTATTATAAGATTGTTTTTGTAATCGAAGTTATGTAAGAAAGAGGTTAGGGTTTTGATGGCTTTAATTCGTTGTGTTATTTGTTTGGCTGTTTTCCCAGAGGGAAGGTAGCAGTTTATAAGCACGTAGTTTATATCTGTAAGTGTAAAGGAAAGGGAGTGTATGTGGTTAGGAAGGACTATGTGTGATGTGATCATTTGTGAGTTGAGCTGTATGTGTTGGGTGTTAATGATTGTGAGGGTGCCTTGTCTGTGTATGGCTTGTGCTGTTAGAGAGTGATCTGTGTTAGAGTAACTTAAGAAATTATTTTTGTTGGAGAAGTGCGATAGTTGCTGATGTTGTATTGTGTGTGTTTCTTGTATACAGGTGAAATGTATGTTGTGAGAGATGATGAAGCGAGCAAGTCGGTCTGAAGATTTGTTGAATCCATTTATGTTTAAAGAAGCAATTTTCAGTTGCATCTTTCAGGAGTATAGGGTGAAAGGATACAAGAAAACGTTATAGTAGTGTATATGAAAGCTAGTAAAGTGTATAATTGTGGGATATGTTTAACAAAAGGTAGGGTTAAGGTAAGGATTAAGGCATGGAAAATAGGGGAGTATACGGTAGAAGGGGTAAATAAATTAGAACAATGGAAAGAGAGATATTTACAATATTTACACAATTTACAATATAATGAACAAAAACAATTACACAATAAAGAAAAAGGTTGGGTTTCAAACATTTTGCTTAGGACAACGCATAGTTTACATAAGAAAAAATATTAGATTATGCATTTATGTAGTTTGCTCTATCATGAATCATGTAAGGAATTAAAATTTAGCAATGTTAACTTTGCAGTGAAAAAAAAACGTATACATTAATTAACATTGTCAGGTTTATACCATTTTTACTTGGGTTGTCATCTACGTAACATAAGGTCAAATTGGTATTAGTTGTAAGTACGCTTTGTATATATTTGTATATATGCTTAATTTTCAAACAAATCATGGTTTATGCATGTAGATTAAGAAAAAAAAGGAACTTACAGTTGAGGAACGGATTGTAATCATATCTTGTTTGTTTTTTCTTTTGAGTTGGCTCGTTTTTTTCTTGGCTTGAGGTCAACTGATGGAATTGATGTTTGAGGAGATGGGGAATGTTTCCTTTTTTGAGTTTCATCTTCTTTTGAGGTGGTCGGTAATTCCGGGTTGTTTTCTTTTATTTTACAATCCAGAGGTACTTTTGCAGTTTGCACATTGTCTAGGGGTTTGTCTTGTCTTTCTTGGTACTTGTTTGGGGATGTAGAACTGGATTCAGAATGTAGGGGTTTTTCGCTGTGAGGGAATGTGGTGTTTTGCTGGAGGGTAGGGAAATTTTCTATTGTTTTTTCAATATTTTTCTTGGATAGTTTTAGTTTCGTCATCGGGTGGAGGTGTTGCGGTTCAGTGTTCTTGGGGGTGGAGGTGATCGTTTTTGCATATGTGGGTTTGTGTTGTATGATACGATTGGGTGTTTTGTATTCTGTTGCTGGTTTGTTGAGTGAGATCTTTTTTGGGCATTCGTCTATTTGATGATTAGTTGATTTACAGTAATTGCATCGGTCTTTTGCATTCTCCCCATCGATATTTACAGCTATATATCGATGCCTAAAGTTAGTTGAATCAGGTATTTCTCTTCGTTTAAGATTTTCGAGGTAGATGTGGAGGTAAGGATTGCGGATTAAAGGGCATTTTTTGTGTCTTCCAAACTCAAAGAATTTAAGGTCTCCCCAGGTTTGGGTGATTTCTTTTAGGGTTTCTGAGGTTATGTCGAAGGGCATGGGGTAAAGGGTTATCAATTGTCTGTAGCCAGGTGGGCGGTTTACTTGGATGGTAAAGTTTAAGTTATCTTTGTTGGTGACTTCTTGTGGTTCGCTGAAAGTTTCATAAATTTCGTCCAGGGTTGTTTTTGGGGTACTTTCCTTGAATGTTACGTTGTATATTTTTAATATGTAATTATGGGTGGCGATGCCATATATTTCGTCCAGGTAAGACTCGAATAGACCATCTTCAAGAAATAAATCGATGAAGTTGTTTACATTAAAATCATGGTTATCATCTTGAGGTTTTATTTTGAATAATAACGAATTTTTTTTGGTAGTCATGTTTCTAATTTCTTGAAAATGAATTTGTATCTTACTTTTCTTCCTTTGAAGAACTCTCGAATAATTAATCCAATCGTAGGTTTGGGTAATTTAGTGCGAGAGAACAGAAGGGAACAATTCCAGTGATGTTTTATAATATATTTGAAATATAAAAGCTTGAAGCTTGTGGTTTTTAATAACGTCGGTAAATATACTAGACCCAAGACGCTGTTGGAAAAGAACTTCCCGTTAAAGAAATCCAATAACGCTGCTTAACCTGACTATCTATAACTTCTCAAAACAAAATAGACTGCACTATCTAACTAACACTGCGCCAGGACACTACAGCTTGTTGTTATTAGGACTCGTCAGGACACTACAGCTTGTTGTTGACCCCAGCTGAAAAAGTTGAAAACTTAAACAGCTGGCACAACTTTCTGTTTGTGGTTTTTACACCTCAAACATCCAGTTGTGGACCTGAACGCTGGGTAGGTAGTACAATGAAAACAATGTTTCACCAGCGCAACTGCAAAAGACACCGCTAAACCGCAAGGGTATACTGGCGGCGGTTCCGATATGCTAACCACATCGAGTTAGCTAACACGGAGACGGGTTAAGACAGACTTGACCATTCTTACTATATGTTTGTAATGGGAACTGCAGGGTTTTGCTTGTCTTAACCCGTCTCCGTGTTAGCTAACTCGATGTGGTTAGCATATCGGAACCGCCGCCAGTATACCCTTGCGGTTTAGCGGTGTCTTTTGCAGTTGCGCTGGTGGAACATTGTTTTCATAGTAATATTCTTACTATTCAATGTTATAATCTCATTCAATATCAAAAGCTAATCTGTAAACTATACTACAAAGAAGAATGTTTAGTATGCAGTATGCTTGCTTGCTATCAATTCGATTAACTTTTTTGCCCTACTCCGTGTTGACTTTGTGATAGGAAAAAGCGGAATTATCAATCCCGTAGTTACTATCCCTAGTTGATATGAACAATGTTCAACTTTTTAGCAACATCGATGAAAAGCAATGGGGTTTTAATGTTTCTAAAAACAACTAATTCTGAATCAACATATGACTGGCCAAAATAAAATCTGGCGTAAACATAACCTTCCGGAGTCATTTTTTCGCCTGTGGCTGTAACAGTGGCTTGCATTTCTGCTGTAGGCTTTTTTAATTGGTTCGGCAGGAGATACAACAGAGTCAAATGATGAAGTCCGATTACCGTCCAATCAGATCCTGTATCGATTATAAAGCGCAAAATACCGGAACAATCGTTGTCAATGGCTACGCGTACCTGAACTGTTTCAGTCCTACTGCCGACTTGCGATAGTATTGCTCCCGATTGGGCTTCTGCTTCACTGATTTTTGATGGAAAGGTGTTAGCTGTCGGCCTCCGATTCTTTTTGAAGCACATTTTCTCACAATGACCAACACGACGGCAAAAACTACAACGTTGTCCTTTCGCAGGACATGTACGCAAGGAACCATGTACTGTATATAACCGCAGCGTGTACATATTAGTTCCTGATTTGATAAAGTTGATCGATAACCACTTGAAGTTTGTGTTACCGGTTGTTTTGCGATTCGTTCAATTGCGATAAAATCATTTTCAGTTAGAGCGTTGGTAGTTTTTTGTAGCGAGTCATAGGTGTCTAATATTCGCACGGCGGCTGGTAAATCTAAATCCGGCACTTCCATTAATTTTCTTTGGGCAATTGAATCGCTTGTGTGAAGCACAAGCTTCATCAATAAACATTGATCAACTGCACGAATTTTATCGTCTTCACAAAAATCTTTACCAAATTCACACATAGACGCAAGTTTCACAATTTCAGCATACAATTGGGGTCTCGTTTACTATACGCCGTAGTGACATTTTAGACGGTAAAATCCCCGAAGAGGATTTCCCTTCTTTCTCTCGCGACTGCTCTTTATCCTTTGTTTCTTTTTTTTCTTTAAAAATTTTTGCTCCCACCACGGTCTCACTACTCCCGATCTGTTTCTTGTTTTAACGCTTTACCCGATTCATACTAAGCTTGATTTAATCAGTTTATTTCGCCACAATTTGCAGCAAACAAGATTCTCAAAAGAAAGTTCGGATTATAACTTTAAGTGTCCTTATACATTTTAAACATAATAAAACTGTTTATTATAACAATCCTGCATAAAAGCTTAATTTGTTAAGGTTGGTTTAATCATTTTATTTTGCCACGGTGAATAGTAAACGAGATGGTGAATTGGAAGTTCGCGTAACAATCTTTAAATCTTATTATAGCCTACATTTTAAACTTAATAAAACTGTTTATTATAACAATCCTGCATAAAAGCTTGGTTTTTTAAACTTGGTTGAATCATTTTATTTTGCCACGGTGAATAGTAAACGAGATGGTGAAATGGAAGTTCGCGTTATAACTTTTAAATCTTATTATACACTGATTCTCAAAAGAAAGTTCGGATTATAACTTTTAAGTGTGCTTATACATTTTAAACATAATAAAACTGTTTATTATAACAATCCTGCATAAAAGCGTGATTTGTTAAGGTTGGTTTAATCATTTTATTTTGCCACGGTGAATACTAAACGAGATGGTGAAATGGAAGTTCGCCTTATAACTTTTAAATCTTATTATACATTTTAAACATAATAAAACATCCTGCATAATATTATAACAATCCTGCATAAAAGCTTGGTTTTTTAAACTTGGTTTAATCATTTTATTTTGCCACAATGAATAGTAAACGAGATGGTGAAATGGAAGTTTGCGTTATAACTTTTAAATCTTATTATACACTGATTCTCAAAAGAAAGTTCGGATTATAACTTTTAAGTGTGCTTATACATTTTAAACATAATAAAACTATTTATTATAACAATCCTGCATAAAAGCTTGGTTTTTTAAGCTTGGTTTAATCATTATATTTTGCCACGGTGAATACTAAACGAGATGGTGAAATGGAAGTTCGCCTTATAACTTTTAAATCTTATTATACACTGATTCTCAAAAGAAAGTGCGGATTATAACTTTTAAGTGTGCTTATACATTTTAAACATAATAAAACTATTTATTATAACAATCCTGCATAAAAGCGTGATTTGTTAAGCTTGGTTTAATCATTATATTTTGCCACGGTGAATACTAAACGAGATGGTGAAATGGAAGTTCGCCTTATAACTTTTAAATCTTATTATACATTTTAAACATAATAAAACATCCTGCATAATATTATAACAATCCTGCATAAAAGCTTGGTTTTTTAAACTTGGTTTAATCATTTTATTTTGCCACAATGAATAGTAAACGAGATGGTGAAATGGAAGTTTGCGTTATAACTTTTAAATCTTATTATACACTGATTCTCAAAAGAAAGTTCGGATTATAACTTTTAAGTGTGCTTATACATTTTAAACATAATAAAACTATTTATTATAACAATCCTGCATAAAAGCTTGGTTTTTTAAGCTTGGTTTAATCATTATATTTTGCCACGGTGAATACTAAACGAGATGGTGAAATGGAAGTTCGCCTTATAACTTTTAAATCTTATTATACACTGATTCTCAAAAGAAAGTGCGGATTATAACTTTCAAGTGTCCTTATACATTTTAAACATAATAAAACTGTTTATTATAACAATCCTGCATAAAAGCTTGATTTGTTAAACTTGGTTTAATCATTTTATTTTGCCATGGTGAATAGTGAACGAGATGGTGAAATGGAAGTTCGCGTTATAACTTTTAAGTGTCCTTATACGTACATTTCAAACATAATAAAACTGTTTATTATAACAATCCTGCATAAAAGCTTGGTTTTTTAAGCTTAGTTTAATCATTTTATTTTGCCACGGTAAATAGTAAACGAGATGGTGAAATGGAAGTTCGCCTTATAACTTTTAAATTTTATTATACACTGATTCTCAAAAGAAAGTTCGGATTATAACTTTTAAGTGTTCTTATACATTTCAAACATAATAAAACTATTTATTATAACAGTTCTGCATAAAAGCTTGATTTGTTAAGCTTGGTTTAATCATTATATTTTGCCACGGTGAATAGTAAACGAGATGGTGAAATGGAAGTTTGTATTATAACTTTTAAATCTTAGTATACATTTTAAACATAATAAAACTGTTTATTATAACAATTCTGCATACAAACTTGTTTTTTTAAGCTTGGTTTAATCATTTTATTTTGCAAGGTTTACAGTGAACGAGACTCTCAAAAGAAAGTTCGCATTATAACTTTTAAATCTTATTTTACATTTTACACATAATAAAACTGTTTATTATAACAATTCTGCATGCAAGCTTTATTTTTTAAGCTTACTTTAGCCATTTTATTTCGTCACAGTCAATAGTGAACGAGGTAGTTAAATGCCACAGTGAATCGCAAACAAAATATTTTGCCACGGTTTACAGTAAACGAAATTCTCAAAAGAAAGTTCGCATTTAACCACTTGCAAGATGCTTCTGGTCTGTTTCTGGCCACATCCAATTTAACATTAAATCATAATTAATTTTCAAGCCAAAAACAGCATCAAATATCTCATTAGGGTTGTGACAATATTTTATATAAATAAATTTCGTCATGAGCTGTCAAAATCAAGAGTTGAAATGAAGTTAAATACGCAAAATTCAGATTTTTTTTTTTTTCACAATAAAGTTATTGTTAGTGGAAATCTATCACGGCCGGCCGAAACCTTGCAAAGTTTGGTTTTGGCCCGCGACTAAGAAAAGTTTGCCGACCCCCTGTAACATAAAATTTCAAAAATGCTTGTTAAAGTTGCTGCCGCGTTGTCCCACTGAGACTGTAATCAATTAGCAATTTATCATTGTGCTGGCGAGGCAAGTAAATTAAACGTTTTTTATGAGCTCGTTAAGAAAAGGAGTTAGGAAGTGCGACTTTAAACAAAAAAAGGGAAAAAAGTGAAGGACCTTTACAACCCTTCCATTTGAACCAAATTATTGACGTTATTTTACTGTGTTTGTAGGTCGACAATTTGCGCCCGCGATATCGCAAGTGGCTCTTTCATCTCTCTGCTGCGACTCCCTGCTCTTTCGGCAAATAAACGAGTTTTTATTTAACCCTAGTTAAATACCGCCAAAGTCATCAAATGAGTTTCGTTTCAAACATATATACTGTATGGTTATTGCGGGCGCAAATATTTTAGTCATTGTCAATGCCCAGGCGCAAGTTTAATGTTAATCGTTAGCAAATTTATAAAAACTTCTTAAAAATCTTAATCTATCATAACATTGTAGTGTTTCCACTATTCCACTGTCGCGCAGTATAAAAAGGTCTACTTTTGGGCTTTAGGCGTAGGGGCCTGCTCGAAAATTAAGCTACGTTTTTTCCGATAACCTGACTGTGACGCGAAACTCATCAGTGCATTCGCTATGGATTTTGGAAAGGCAAATGATGGCAAAGCACAGTATCTGTAGTCCAGTTGGTTACAAATACAGGGATCTACGCATGGACAATTAAAACGTCACTTCACTAAATGGGAAAAAGCAGGAATTGGTTTGGGAGGCAAACTAGTTTCATCTTGATATTCTTGGAGTTTCCTCCAGCAAGCGTCGTGGCTCTAATACTGTGAGTTAAACAAAGGCTGGACGCTTTTCCAATTAGGTTTAGATGTACCCATGTCTGCTCAGGCAGAGGTAGGCATTCCTGTAAGCTTTCGCTTGGCCCACTGCGTCACTGATTCGATCCCACTTGGAGAAAGGGTTTTTTTCCTTAACCTGAGCATACAAGAGCGGTCACTGTGCATTTTGCATGTGTACGCACCAAATGCTAAAGCACACTACCAGCCTTTCTTAGATGAAGTAGGTGTTGCTTTACAGAAAGTAACTTGTGCACAATCAATTGTCTTACTTGATGATTTTCCCAGATGGCAGGTGCTTTCTCGCAGCCTGGAATATGGGTAAGTCTGTTACTGCTTTCAAACACGACAGACCGAAACCAAACCTGCCGAAACGAAAGGATATCTATCCATTCCGATGTACAGCGTGGGTCTGCTAATCGGCAAACGTCCTTTTCAGAACAATGCTTGGAAAAAACTTATCTTTTCAGGGCACATTGCCAACAAGTTTCGAAGACCCACTATTCTCCAATTAAACATCGAAGACCTCACTGCAAGCAAGATGAACGTTCTTCATTACCTTGCTCTGCAGTCTGAGGCACTCGCCATCCTACTACAGGAGACCCACTGCACTGATCCAGAAAAGCTCGTACTTCCAAGCTACCAACTAACTGGGTTTTCTTTAAGCAGGAAGCATGGCCTTGCCACGTTTGTTCACGAGCGACTACGGTTTACGCTTTTGGACCAATCTCCACCATCATCAAAGATCGAGTGGTTGAAAATAGTCAAAGTCTACAAACCTCCACCAACGCGACTGTGATTTTTGGATCTCCCAATGTTTCCTCACCTCTGTCTTTACGCTGGCAATTTGAACTGTTATCATGCTAATCGGGGTTACAACAATAACAGTCCGGACGGTGAGTGCTTGGCTGGCTAAGCAAGTATTAGTTGCTTGCCTCTTATACAATGCCAAAGACGCCGCCAATTTTTACTCCTGCCGCTGGAACATTGGCACCAATGCAGATCTAGTTTTCGCTAGCGTAGGTCCTAACAGTTGCTTATTGGATAGACGTGTTTTTAAAAAGTTCCCCAGCTCACATCGACCTTTGCTTATTACAACACCAAGGTTTGCTTTGTCAGTGCCAAGCATGCCTGTTAAGCGATGGAACTTCCTCAAGGACAAATGGAGTCATTACATTGCTTTGACGAATAAATTTGCGAAGACTTTGTTACCTGCACCAACGACAAGCCACCTCAACGTGGTGGTGCAGTCCCCTTCCCTGCACTGGGGAGGGTCGAAATGGCTTGTCAATTCCCCGAGGGTCTCATCCTCGGGCGATTCTCCCTTGGACAACTCTTCTCATTTTTTATCCCTGCTGTCCAATGCGCGGTCACATGTGGACAGAACTCTTAAACCCAATTGACCTCCCCCCTACCCCTTCTATTCTCTCTCGGACATCTCTTCCTCGTCCCTCCTTCCACCCCAAACCTCTTCATTACTCATCCCACTCACCGCTGATTCTTATCTCTATGCTTCTTCTTATCAGCGGTGACATTCACCCCAACCCTGGCCCTATAGACCCCTACTCTGTCTGTTCCCGTAGAGTCACCTGGGGAAACAGATCAATACAATGTACCGGCTGTTCTCTCTGGGTACACCTCTCCTGCTCTGGTCTTTCTCCCGCTGACTTCCGCAAAATCTCCCCGGGACACTCTTGAACTTGCCCAATGTGCCCATTCTCTTCTCAACCCCCCCTCCCTCTCACACTCCAATCCCGTATCCTCATTCTTTTCTGTATCTCCATCCTCTCACACTCCAAATCCCCCACCTACAGTCACAAACAACCACAAAACCATATCTTCAAAAACTAAACCCTCCCCCAAAACAACCTTGAATAATCCCACCTATCTTCCTAATCACCCCCAACTAATTTATACTTACCCTCCCTCAGCATTGACTACTCCTTCTCCTCAAACCCAACAAACCACCTCTCCTCTCACACAATCCTCATTTCATCCTTCCTCTCCCTCTCGAAACAACCTCCGAATCCTACAGTGGAATGCTAATGGGATTCGGCCGCGTCGTACTGAACTCCTACACTTTCTCTCTCATAATCAGTACAATCTCATCTTCATACAAGAGTCACACCTCTCCTCTGACTCCACCTTCCGTATACCAGGCTACAAAACCCTCCAAAAGAACCGTTTTATGACGAGGAGAGGAACCACCAACTCTACGGGAAACCTAGGAGGAGGTGTTCTGATACTTGTCAAAAATGGTCTATTTACACTTCACTCTCCACACAATCCCTCTCCTCCCTCGACCCCAGCTCCGATTATTTAGCTATCGCAGTTAAAATAAAAGGAGCCGCCCCCATACATCTTTTCAACGTCTCTTCCTCCGACTCTCGCCCAAAATCCTTCTCACCCTTTCTCCTACCATCATCTCCTACCACTTACATCTTTGGCGACTTTAACAGCCATCATTCATCCTGGGACTCCCACTCACCGGAAGACCATTCAGGCAAAGATCTGTTTGATTGGCTCCTCTCCTCTGATCTTTTACCTCTTAATAACCCCGAACACCACACCCTACTACACCGTGCCACCGGAAACCGCTCTACCCCTGATCTTTTCCTAGTTCCTGCCCGAATAGCCTCTAAATGCACATGGCAGATTCTTCCGGACCTCGGCTCAGATCATCTTCCTATCTCCATCACTATTCCCACTTCCCCTATAATTAACTCTTTCCACCGCCCCCCCTCATTTAACTATAATAAAGCTCGCTGGGATGAATACCTTACTTATATTGATACCCACTGCCCTACTCCCTCTAACTTCACAACACTCTCTCTTTCTAAAGCCACCCATACCTTTACCAAACTCCTCAATGATGCTGCCACTTCTGCCATACCTTTCGGCAGCATCAACCGTCCTGCTAAAGCCTGGTGGTCTCCTGAAGTCGCAGATGCCGTCGCAAAACGCCGAAAGGCATTTGCAAAGGCACACTGTTCCGAAGAAGACCGCCAGCACTATATCGCTACTTCCAGATATACCTCCACTGTGATTAATAAGGCTAAAGCCAAGTCATGGTAGAATACTTGCTCTAGCCTTTCTCCTAAAACCCGTCCCAGCGAAGTCTTTTCTCTACTTCGCTCCATCTCTGGCTCCCCCTCCCCAACTACTTCTGACCTTCCCAATTTCTCAAATTGCCATACCCCTATAGATTGTGCCAACCATCTCTCCTCACACCTACAGTCCCATTTTTCTACCCAAACCCCAAAACCTTTTTGAAGCACCGAGAAAGCCCAAATGAAGCAAATCAGAACTGCACACTGCAACACCCTGCATTCCACTTTCTGTTCACCATTCTCCTCAATTGAACTCTCTACAGCTATCTCTCAACTCTCAACCTCAACCTCCTCAGGCCCTGATCAAATTACCTACCCTCTTCTATGACACCTACCACAATCTGCGTTAAATTTTCTTCTATACATCTTCAACCTTTCTTGGTCAACACACACCTTCCCGTCTGCTTGGAAACAATCAACAATCATCCCCATTCTCAAACCCGGAAAACCCTCTGACTCACCTTCTTCATATAGACCCATTTCTCTCACTTCATGTACCTCCAAACTCTTCGAAAGTATGGTTTTAGGACGACTAACCTATTTTCTCGAACTACAAGACATTCTCTCACCCGTGCAAGCTGGTTTTAGACCTGGTAGATCGACTGTAGACCAGGTTCTCCTTCTCTCACAGTCAATCGCAGATTCCTTCCACCAATCTAAGCCAGGCGCAAGTACAGTCCTTGCCACTGTGGATTTTGCAAAAGCTTTTGACTCAGTTTGGCACTCTGCCCTACTCTCTAAACTCCTTTCATTAGATCTTCCTCTTTGCTTTGTCGAATGGATACGATCCTACCTCTCAGATCGCCGTTCGACAGTCCGTATCTGTAATTCATACAGTCGTCCTTTCCGTCTCCGAAGAGGAGTTCCCCAAGGTTCGGTTCTAGGACCAGTTCTCTTCTCTTTATACATCAATGACCTTCCCACTTTCCTTCCTGCATCTGTTAAGACCTCTCTCTATGCAGATGACCTAGCCATCTGGGCATCCTCCCCGAGTGTTGAGTGTGCAACCGCAATCACGTCTTATCCTTACGGAAAAAGTTTCACAGCCGATTCCGTGCTTCTCGCTCCATTGCCTCTGCCTCCTGGGGTCCATCAAAAGAATCCTTATGTACCCTATACAAAGCCTTCATTCGCCCCATCCTCACCTATGCTTCCCCAGGCTGGTTTCCCTTCTCATCTCCTACTCACATCACCTCCGTGGAGAGGATGCATAGATCTTCCTGTCAAGTAATCACAGGTTGTCTATCGTCCACTCCCATTCCTCTACTTCATTTAGAAGCACTTCTACCTACACTACGGGTCACCCTCACTCACCAATCCCTTTCCTTCTTTGAACGAGCCCTCCGTCTACCTCCCACCTTTTCCATAGCCTCTCTTGCGAACTCTAACCCCCGTACACGTCTCAAAAAGAGCTCATGGAGATCCTTCTCCAGATCACATAACCTTACCCCTACATCTCACCCGTGAACCACTAATCCTCTGTCCTTCTAAACCCCCCTGGTCTGATCCATCTAATTACACAATCTCACTCCACCTCTCATCCCCATGCTCTCGCAAAGACCCCCCCTCCCTTCGCAACACTGCAGCTATTTCCCATCTTTCCACTCTATCTCACAGAGATATCTCTGCCTGGACTGACGGTTCGGTGCCTGGCAGGCTGGGACAGGGTGGTGCAGGGATACACATCAAGTGTACAAAGTGTGTCACTGCTACCTCGCTTTCCTTCTCGACTGGTCTCTGGGCTACCAGTTATAGTGCTGAAACCTTCGCTCTCCTACATGCTCTTGAGTGGTGTATCTCTCACTCCAAGACATGTAATTTCAACTCTATCACCTTCTTTTCCGACTCTTTATCTGTCCTATCAACTCTCTCTACCCCCCTACCATATTTAACCCCAAAATCCCTATCCAATACCCAATCTCTTCTTAACTCTCTATCTCAATCCAAGGTTGTCCATCTACAATGGATACCTGGTCACTCTTCCCTCCCAGGTAACGACTTAGCTGACTCTCTAGCTAAAGCCGGTGCCTCTGTCGATCCCTCCAGTATATCAGTATCCCTCACACCCCTTATCTCCTCCCAACGACTATCCCTCTACACCAGTTGGAGACGCAGTGTCCAATCTGGTTTCTTTCAACACCAAATCCCTACAGTATCTCCCGAGGAGCTTACTCTCCCTCGCTGTGCTCTCTCCCGTTTACGCTGCAACGGGCACAGCACTCTCCTCAACTCTTATCTCCACAGGGTTGGTCGAGCCGAGACTCCTTCTTGCAGCAACTGTGGTTCTGAACCACAGGATCTCTCACATCTCGTGCTCGACTTAAAAGACCATATATACAGGATATGATCAGGGTCCATAGATTCACGATGAGCCAACGAGTGTGTCGCTCCCATTCGGCGAAGCTCAGCTGGTTGGATGCCTGAGAGTACCGGTAGGTGGTCCGTTGGAGTGGGACGCAGGCATCCAGTAACTATGCGCAAGGCGTCGTTCAAGACACTGTCAATAAGACGAGTGTGAGCACTGCGACACCAGACTGGCGCGCAGTACTCAGCTGTTGAGTGGACTAGAGATAAGATAGCTATGCATAGTGTTTTAGCACCAGTACCCCATCTCGAGCCCACGAGTCGCCACAGCAGTGTGACACGCGAGGATAGTTTTTTGCGCAATGCCACTAAATGTTGACGAAACGTGAGCGATCTGTCCAGTTTTACCCCAAGATAAGTAGGGGTTGGACAGAACGGTAAAAGTCTACCGTTGTTATAGACCTTTAGCTCACGTTTGGCCTCTCGGTTATTTAAGTGAAAGGCTTCCGTCACCATCTTAGTGTGACTGAGCTTCAACCTCCAAGTCTGGAGATACGCTAAAAGTGTATGTCTTGGCTTAAAGTCTTAGACATGTCTTGGCTTAAAGTCTCCTCCAAGTCCTTCCAGTTTCCAGAAGAGTGCAACAATGATAAATCATTCAATTGCGGTACTCTGCGCTCGCAGCACGTAAGACTGCCGCCATTTTGGTCAAACAGTCTAAAGCAGCGCTCTTCTAACTTTTTTCATCGGGACCCATTTTGCACGGGCAAATTTTTTCGCGACGCCTAGGGACTAATGTAAAAATCAAGTAAAATTTTAATAATACAGAAAATATAAAATATTGTTTGTCGCTACTTTTCTCCCAAAATCATGGTGATCTCTAAAAATCCAAAATCTAAAATCTCGTGATGCCCATTGACCCTTTTTGCGACCCCCAGTCTAAAGAACAGTATTGGAAAGAATTTGGACCAAACTGTGATGCAGACTACAAATGGGCATACAAAGTATTTTTTAGAAAACCATACGTCGTTTTCGTGGCACACGAACACCATCACTTGCCACCTTCATCAAGGATGTTAATGGCGTACTTCTGCAGGATCAAAAGGATATTCTAAATTGTTGGAGAGAATACTTTTGTGAGCTCTTAAATGCAGTAACAATTTGGTAAAGAAATTTATCTTACCGAAACAGAAGTGAGCAAAGCAATAAAATCTTTGAAAATGGGCAAGGCCCAGCTTGCTGAACATGCTATTCGTCCCAAATTGTTAAAAGGCATGAACAACTTTGGTGTTCCGTTGGCTGACTCGTGTGTTCCCAGTAGCTTAAAAAAATGGTGAGGTACCATAGCAATGGCAGACCAATAAGCTAATACCTAATTACGTAGAAAAAATGAGACAAGCAGAAATGCATTAAGTACAGGGGCATTTCTTTGCTAAGTCTTTCTGAAAAGAACAATGCAAAGTGCCTTGAAAAAAGTTGTTGTGAAATAGTTAATCCCAACAGTAGGATGCATAGTGCGGAATTTTTTCTGACAGATCAACCATGGACCAGATTTTTTCCCCTCAGCAAGTTTTTGAGAAATTGTGGGAATATGTCAAAGCGTTGTTTACATTCTTGGTAGACCTTGCAACAGTCTGCTAGAGTGTTACTCTATTTCTGTGCAAAAAAGATGGAGTAACACTCCAGCAGACGGAAAAGTTTAGATATCTTGGAGACACATTCTCGAGTGATGGTAGATACAACAACGAATTGGATACCCGTATTAAAAGAGCAATTGCATTAATGTGCCAGTTTTTCCGATTGATTGCACTGAAACAAGATCTGTGTAGAAAAGCAAAGCTTTCTGTTTTTAGATCAATTTTTGTTCATATTATCACCTATGGTCATGAATGTTGGATAATGACTAAAATAGTGAGATCCCGAGTACAGGCGGCCAAAACGTATTTCTTGGATAAAGTTGCGGTTTTATCCCTATTTGACAAGGTACAGAGCGCTGACATTTCGGGTGTGGTTGAGTGGTTAAAGCACCGGACTGATGATCAACATGGTCTCGGTTCAAAACCCACTTACGCATTCTGTTGTGTCCTTGGGAAAGACACTTTACGGCACTTTCCCCTGCTTAGTGGTCTTGGCAAGCAGTTCTAACTTACAGTAATATCTCTACTAAATTACTAGCGGACAGCAATATCTTGGCATCTCCGGAAGCAGGTTGGGGTAATTGCTTACCCTATGTATACCGCCTCCGTCGCTTTCCTGCGAGTCAGGAGGATAAATATAGAGATAAAAATAAAAAAAATAAATAAATAAATTTGTCAATCAGTCAACATCGAACAACCGCTACTTAGAATAGAAAGATTGCAACTGCGGTTGTATGGCTATGTTAAACGAGTGTCCCGCGAACAAACAACAAAACAGCCAATGGTTTTTTTGCGAGTGACAAAAGGCTGGAGGGCGACTCAGAACTCGCTGGCGGGATTGTGCTGAAGACCTGGCCTAATCTCGCCTAGCAAGCGCGAACTTCCATTTAACCATCTCGTTCACTATTCACCGTGGCGAAATAAAATGATCAAATCAAGCTTAAAAAATCGAGCTTGTATGCAGGATTGTTATAATAAACAGTTATATTGTGTTTAAAACCTGTAACGCGATTTAAAACTTATAATGCAAACTCCCATTTAACCATTCATTCGCTATTCACCATGGCGAAATAAAGTGATTAAATCAAAGTTAAAAAAATCAAGCTTGTATTATTAAGCTTAAGAAATCAAGGTTGCATGCAGGATTGTTATAATAACAACCTTTATTGTACTTAAAATGTATAACGAAATATAAAAGTAATAAGGCGAACTTTCTTTTGAGCTTCTCGTTTGCTATAAACAGAGGCAAAATATCTCGTTCACTATTCAACGTGGCGAAATACAGTGATCAAATTAAGCTTAAAAATTAAAGCTTCTGTAAATGATAAGCTTCAGAAATTAAGGTTATATGCATGATTGCTATAATAAAAAGTTGTATTGTGTTTAAAATGCATAAACAGACTTAAAAATTATAATGCAAACTTTCTTTTGAGCATCTCGTTCACTACAAACCGTGGCAAAATATCTCGTTCACTATTCACCGTGGCAATATAAAGTGATTAAATTAAGCTTAAAATTCAAGCTTGTATCAATGATAAGCTAAAGAAATCAAATTTGTAAGCAGAATTGTTATAATAAAAACCTTTGTTGTTCTTTAAAATGTAGAACAAGATTTAAGACTTCTCAAGCCATTAGCTATAGTGAAATGAACTTATTTGACCTATTTGATAATTTTAGTTTCAGCTCTCTGATATGACTAATAGTCAAACTGTCGCCAAAGTTGTTTATTTTACTTTTGGGGTTGCAAAACAAAACGCTTGAAAAGTCCTGCATTAAAATATTAATCAAACAATACTTAGTTTTTACTCTATCCTGGAACTATATCTCAAACTTGTATGTATGATGTGAATTCCTTCTGTGTCATCTTTTTGGGTCTCCTTTGCTATACGCACTATAGTTATAACGCGAACTTCCATTTCACCATCTCGTTTACTATTCACCGTGGCAAAATAAAATGATTAAACCAAGTTTAAAAAATCAAGCTTTTATGCAGGATTGTTATAATAAACAGTTTTATTATGTTTAAAATGTATAAGGACACTTAAAAGTTATAATCACGGTTCCCTCTAAGCTGCGCGCCTGCGCGGCCGCGCAGTAACGAGGGAAACCCCCGCGCAGTACTTTCGTTTTGCCGCGCACTGCGTAAGTTTTGGCAAGACATGCTTTCGCTGTATGAGCGTTGGCAAGGTTTGATTTTGGTAACAAAATAGGAAATCAAAGATCAAGGAATTGAAGTGAAGACCTTTTTTTTTTTTTAGAGAACACCTTAATTTTGGGAATAAAATCAGGAAATTGGGGAGCAAATCGAAGTGAAGACTTTTTTTTTTAGAGAACACCTTTATTTTGGGACAGAAAACCAAAACTTCCTTGCCTCAGGTAATATTCACCACTGCTCACACAGCCTTTCATTCCGCGCACACTAAGCAAGCTCTTAGAGGGAACGTTGGTTATAATCCGAACTTTCTTTTGAGAATCAGTGTATAATAAGATTTAAAAGTTATAAGGCGAACTTCCATTTCACCATCTCGTTTACTATTTACCGTGGCAAAATAAAATGATTAAACCAACCTTAACAAATCACGCTTTTATGCAGGATTGTTATAATAAACAGTTTTATTATGTTTAAAATGTATAAGGACACTTAAAAGTTATAATCCGAACTTTCTTTTGAGAATCAGTGTATAATAAGATTTAAAAGTTATAACGCAAACTTCCATTTCACCATCTCGTTTACTATTCACCGTGGCAAAATAAAATGATTAAACCAAGTTTCAAAAACCAAGCTTTTATGCAGGATTGTTATAATAAACAGTTTTATTATGTTTGAAATGTATAAGGACACTTAAAAGTTGTTACGCGAACTTTCAATTCACCATCTCGTTTACTATTTACCGTGGCAAAATAAAATGATTAAACCAACCTTAACAAATCAAGTTTTTATGCAGGATTGTTATAATAAATAGTTTTATTATGTTTAAAATGTATAAGCACACTTAAAAGTTATAATCCGCACTTTCTTTTGAAAATCAGTGTATGATAAGATTTAAAAGTTATAAGGCGAACTTCCATTTTACCATCTCGTTTACTATTCACCGTGGCAAAATAAAATGATTAAACCAAGTTTAAACAATCAAGCTTTTATGCAGGATTGTTATAATAAACAGTTTTATTATGTTTAAAATGTATAATAAGATTTAAAAGTTATAACGCAAACTTCCATTTCAAAATCTCGTTTATTATTCACCGTGGCAAAATAAAATGATTAAACCAAGTTTAAAAAACCAAGCTTTTATGCAGGATTGTTATAATAAACAGTTTTATTATGTTTGAAATGTATAAGGACACTTAAAAGTTGTTACGCGAACTTTCAATTCACCATCTCGTTTACTATTCACCGTGGCAAAATAAAATGATTAAACCAACCTTAACAAATCAAGCTTTTATGCAGGATTGTTAAATTAAACAGTTTTATTATGTTTAAAATGTATAAGCACACTTAAAAGTTATAATCCGAACTTTCTTTTGAGAATCAGTGTATAATAAGATTTAAAAGTTATAAGGCGAACTTCCATTTTACCATCTCGTTTACTATTCACCGTGGCAAAATAAAATGATTAAACCAAGTTTAAACAATCAAGCTTTTATGCAGGATTGTTATAATAAACAGTTTTATTATGTTCAAAATGTATAATAAGATTTAAAAAGTTATTACGCAAACTTCCAATTCACCATCTCGTTTATTATTCACCGTGGCAAAATAAAATGATTAAACCAAGCTTAAAAAACCAAGCTTTTATGCAGGATTGTTATAATATTATACAGGATGTTTTATTATGTTTAAAATGTATAAAGACACTTAAAAGTTATAAGGCGGACTTCCAATTCACCATCTCGTTTACTATTTACCGTGGCAAAATAAAATGATTCAACCAAGCTTAAAAAATCACGCTTTTATGCAGGATTGTTATAATAAACAGTTTTATTATGTTTAAAATGTATAAGGACACTTAAAAGTTATAATCCGAACTTTCTTTTGAGAATCTTGTTGAGACCCTAAAATTGTTTAAAGGTTTGGTCAGTTTGTTGCTTATAAGCAGCAAAGGCTTTTCTGTAAACCCAAACATTATCTTTCGCCTTGGCAACGGTGGCAATGACGTCTAGCACCGATGTTTTGCCATTGTTCGCGCGGCAACTGCAGTTGAGCGGCAGTGATTTTCTCGAAAGTTGCGCTCGTGACGCACGCTTCAATGGCTGCCATTTTGGTCTCCCAAGGGGTTTCCTCAGCTTTAATGCCAGATTCTCTGATAAAATTGTTAAATTGTCTTTTCCATGACAAAAAGAATTCTCCGGAGTGTGTGGATAAATCTAAATCTTCTCTAATAAAAACTTTCTTTAAAGACCAGTCAATTGACCGCGCCATCTTTTCAACAATTACTTTATATGATCTTTTAATGGAATTGAACAAAATATATCTGATAAACTGAGACTGGCTTTTTAGAATTGATAATTTTACTTGAAGGTCTTTAGACTATTTTTTGACTTATTTATGACTAACTGCCGACGACGCCATGTGATATTCTGTCGTTTCTCTCTTATAAAGCACAAGTCAGTCTTATATGTTTTGCTCTTCTTTATTATACATTGTCTTCTTCACTAGTCCGTGATAGTTACTAAGAAATACAAATTATGTGTTTCGTGTTGCCAAATTAAAATTACCAATATATTACAAGATCCTCCTTGGAGGAGCTCCTCTAAGATTATCCTTGGAGGAGCGCAGCAGCAACAGCTACAACATTGTTCAAATTATATTTTTTAAATTCTAATTTTGTCTACGACTACTTTTGGTTAAATTATTCACTTTTCTGTGCCCAGAAGTCAGGACATATCTATAACCAAATTGTAAAAGCCACGGTAATGTAACGACTATATTTTGGTTGGGAAAAGAAATTAGCGCTAATGAACTAGCTTTTAAAAAAAGTAGCGCAGTTTACACTATCGCTAACCAAACAAAAATTTGCGCCGCTATCGTTAGATTTTAGCTTTGGCGCCACTAATAAACCGCCCTCAAAAACATATTGCCGTTAATTGGCGCGTAATGCCCATCTACAATTGTAACATGCACAAATCAAAACAATTTAAAGCATTTTAATTTAAAAATATTAAATTCCATATTACAAGATCGAAATTTTTCGACAGTTAAATGAGACATATATACAGTAAACGGGAACAACGAAAAAATTTTTGATGCACCAAATATCAAAAAATCTTTGATGCACCATGTCAGAAACTTTAAAGACTTTTGGTTCAGTTTTCTCCAGTTTTTTTCTTTTTACATATCCACTCATACTAAAAATCTACTTTAAAAAAAACAAAAAAAACGACTCAATTGCATTCGTTTAAAAGTATTTTGTAAAAGCAAATTAAAAACCTACGTTGCCCAACTTGCACCAAAAATAGTTTGTTAGCTGTTTTAAACAAAACATATTTCTATGTTGTTCGATATTTCTTATGCATTTTGTAAACCCCATGGTGAACCTCAAACAGCTGAGCAGATGACGTCGATTGAACTAATTAACACAACATCAGCTTTTCAAACTGGCGCGAGGCAATCCAAGCCATTTCGTTTAAAAATTTTTGTCGCTTTTGGAGGTTATTTATATTTTTGCATTGATTGTGCTGTTGTTTGTCCGTGGAAGTTTTGTTTTTAGAAAAACACCACTTGTCGAATTTTTCTTTAGTTTTTTGTCTGCATTGAGTAGTTATGGAATTAAAAAAGCATTTATTCTGTTAATAGAGCTGCAGTAAATGGTTATAGACGTAAGTGGTCAAATCGAGTTCAAAAATGTACAGCAAAAGCGAAGCCAATTGTTTGGATTTTGCTGAATAAATCCACCAGAGTCACAAAATTGTTGTATTATTAAGCAGTGGATTTTGCAAACAACGGCGCAAAAAAAGAATTTTAAATAAACAGAAAAAAAAATCAGACATCTCAAGCCTCATGCAAAATGTAAAAAAACTCGTGCTTTCAGTAGATAAAAAAATCTATTTTTTTTTAGTACTTCTACGATCAAACAAAAATCTTTTTGAGCGATCAAGAAAAAACAGAATAAACTGCGTACAAAAAAAAATACTGGATTTTGCAACAATCGAATTTACAGAGCGGCGCTTTTATACAGTACGTGGTGGATACTGGGTGAGGCGAGTGAAGCAGTTGTCTCGGGTCCCCCTTTTTTTAGGGGCTCCCTCGTTTTTAGGAGCCCTCCTTTTTGAAAATACCGCATATAGTTTCATTTTGCTTATATTTTTTTTAAAGATCACTATGAAATTGTTACGAAAAGTGGGGAAGTCTCAGAATGAATTCATCTAAGACCTTTTTTTAGAAATCACTATGAAGTTGGGACACAAAAAGTGGGAAATACGAGATCGATTCGAAGTGAAGACCTTTTATTTTAGAGATCACAATGATTTTGGGAGAAATAGGGAAATATGAGATCAAAGACCTTTTTTTTAGAGAATACGAATTTTTGGTAATCCTGACTAAGATCTTGCTTCGGGCCGCTAATTTTGAATATCCATAACTGCTTTTATAAATGCAATTTTGTTGTCCAAAATCGGTTTGAAATTATTAAGGCGCTCAATTTATTATACAAAGGTTTGTGAGCGGCGTCCCCTCTAATAAAAATTTAATTAAAAAATAACTCGCAAAATTGATAATGTAGTGTTGATTGAAAGACAAAAAAATTTAAACTTCAACATAAAAACTATAACGAAATAGGCTGAAAAACATTTTAAAATACAAAACAAGAAAGTTTTTACGTAGTATCAACTTATATTATTTCAAAACATTAAATTTTTGGGGCCAAGCGCAATTACTGCAAGTCGTAGTAAATTGTCGCAATAATGAAGTTTTGTCACGGAGTAGGATTAGTTGCTGTTTCTGAAGTCACAGTCGATGTGCTGTTGGATAGAACACAAGTATAACTTTGAGCAGTAACTTCAGCTGAAAAAAAAATTTACTTTTTAGCAAAAAGAAAGTTTTTGCTGAGTTTTATTTTTCATATATACTGCATGAATCAGATGAAATTGCAAATCAAGGCTGTGGCAATAAGCGACTGCAACAAAAGAGTGAGTATTTTGCACAGTTCGTAAAATTGCCATGATGCTGCTCTCTCGTTGAAATAATTAATTGTAAAGCGACTCAGCTGAAGTAATTTTCGTAAAATTACAAAGCGTATGGAACAAGAGTTGGATAAAATTTTAAAACTGGCACAATTTAGTTTTGTGTTAATACCTACAGTAATCCAATTAATCTACAACTGCAAAGCGACAATAATAAGCTACAAAGGTTCGATAAAAATTCATTTTTTGATATTTGACACATTTTTCTGCCTATACAACAGCGTCTATAGATGAATCAGATGACGCTTTTACTTTTGTTTTGCTTCTTTTTCTTTTTTTTATCTTTATTGTTTGTTAAAAGGTGCTGCAACAACTACGTGCACTTATTTTCAAATTTTGTTTTTTGTCTTGACCCCATGCCATAACATTTATTGGTCTGTTGCTGCTTCCTTTTTTGTTTTGCTTTCCACTGCTTACAAAATTTTTAATTTCACTATGTTTTACGGTGGAGCTGAAATAAAAGATACTGATAATCATACCAATATCGAGTAGCAATTTAGTGCTTCTTTATAACTACAGCTTACCTGATGAGACTGGATCTCCATTACTGGGTTCACATACGCAATTAATTACTGTATTATTTTCGTAACTGCATGTTGCTTCAGCTGAGGGGCAAGGACTTTGGAAGCATCCGACAGGGGGCATTGGAGTAGTAACAGAAGCTGCAGCCAATAATGTCCCTAGAAATTATGCGTTTTGTGTTAAATAATCAAAATTGTAAATGGCGATAAATAATCAAAGTGTTTTGATTTTTTTAAATAAGAATTAGTTAGAATTATATACATGTATGTTTTCGAAATTGGAGAACAGCTAGCTAAAAATGAACAGCAGTTGATAATACGGTACGCAAGAAACAGTTTAAAATAGGTCGATTACTGTAGTAGAAGTTCAACACGTCGAATTTGGAGTTTTAATTGCAGCTAATTGTGGTCCGACATTAAATGAAGCATTGAAATTAAATTATTTGAATTATGCATTAAAGTTACGATCTTAAAAGGATTTCACGAAAAAAGTTAACATTTTAAAAAATACCTTCTAATTGACTGCCGAGTATCAATCCAGTTATTAACCCAGCAATAAGGGCTCCAAGCAAAAGTCCGAGAAGAAATATCATCCAACAACATCTTGAACAATAAAGACCGTTTAGCATGCAGCAGTATTCTGCTCCTTTTCCAACTCCTTTTCCTGCTCCAGTTCTTGTAAAAGCGGATTTTGTTTTCCCAAAGTTACCAATTGCTTTGCCGTTTGAACCCCCGCCATTTCCAAAGATATTAGCAGAAGCGTGGGCGTTATTTTTATCCATAAACGTATCATTGATTTTACCTTTACCAGAGCCCTTTGCAGATTCGATTCCAGACGTCTAAACATTTTATTAAAGTAATTATTAGTCTGAATCGAATAAGAAAAAAAAACTTCAGTTGACTAATAATTAGAAATTTTTATAATGAGTTTAGAGAAATTTATAAAACTTTTCAGCTCACCTTTTTATTTGGAAGTTGGTGCAAATGCTTCTCACGAACAATAGGTGACCCTGTGGGGGTGATTATATTTGATCGACCTCGAGAACCCAACGAAAGGTTTCTAGAAACTGATCCATTGTTGAAGTTATCTTCCAGCCGCAACTGTTCAAGGGACTTTGGCGGGGGCTTGTAAACTTCATAAGTCAATCGACTGCTTGTAGAGCTAATGGGCATTTTAATTCAAAGTTATTTTTGGTTAAAGCACAGAGTTATTACCTGCAGAAAACAATTTACTTATGGAAGGTGTCCGAGTATTTTGGAATGATCACCACTTTTTTGTGTAATTTAAAAATCCCATGCAACATGCCTGGATAAGTGGGTTAAAGCTGTCATAAAAGAACGAAGAAAAAAAACTACGATTATAAATCTTGGACCGAGATTTGGACAACATTGGATTGAATTTTGGTTATTGTGGGCAATTACACTGTAAAAAAATTAAATTTCCAGCTAAGTTCACGGTCACTTATATTTTGGTTTCTCAAAAAAAAAAGTAAAAATTTATTTCCTTGAAAGCGTTTTTTGATGGTCTATTCATCGTCATTACTGCGAATGACCCATTTCATGTAAGCGTTCAACTATTTCTTGATTTGAATTGAATAAACTCAACTTAATCTATAGCTAAAAGAGGTTTAAAAAAATGTGCTTTTAGTTCTTAAAGGTTTATTACAGCTATTAACTATGTTGATTTTTACTAATAAACTTTTACGCCCAACTAAAAGCCAAAATTACTGTATAGTAATCCGTATCAAACCTTTTTAATAATTTTTAAAATAGAATATTTATTATTAATCTTATCCTGTTCAATTCTTTGGCCAACTAAATCTGACTCAGTGTTGCCAACGGTGCGTCACCTTGCGACGGCATCGCGCAGATAACTGCGGGCTCGGCGCAATGCGGAGATGAACCCGAGATGTCCGACGTTTAACGAGTTTCATTTCTTGAAGCGAATATAATAAAGTTTATTTTAAATGTTTTACTTTTACAAGTATATTTTACAAGTATTATTTTACAAGTATATAGTTATTTTACTTTTACAAGCAGCTTAATTATAAACATAGTTAAAATTTAATAAACATTCACTCTATGTCAGTATCACTTATTCTCATGTCCACCAGAAACAAGTTTAGAAATACACGACTTCACTTTGGCAAGAAAGAACCTTCACATCATTTTTTGCAAAAAAGTCAGTTCTTTTTTTGTTTTTATATCTACGATCTTCGAAAATGATTGCTCTCAGAGATACGTTTTCGGGGGGCATTGCCAACATGGTTGAGATACGTTTTCAACTTGCGACAAACGGTAGCCCTATGAGTACGCTATCTTAAGAGTTTTCTAAGCAAGAAGACGGTGCGCTATTTTTTTATGACGACAAAGCCTTGAGAGAGTTCTTCTGAAAAGTTGATGTTGTTAAATCTAGCTCTGCTTAATTCCAATGATTTAATTGAAGTATTCATCATCGGCATTTATCTTTTTTTTTTAACACTAAACGTGAGCGACTGTTTTACCCCTGCTGAATATGAATCTCTGATAGAAAAGCATCCGTCAAGCAACTGTACGAGTCCGTTTCAGTGCATGGAAATTGATTTCTTCACTTCCCTGAGTAGGAAAATGTCCCCATTTCTAGACACATCTTTGAACTTACTTGCATGGTTATCTAACGAAAAGTTTGCAAAGTTATCGTTTTCTGTTCGGCTTTTCCACAGTAATAATTTTTTCTGAAATGCTTTCAAATGTTCTTTTGCCGCAATGATGTTGACTTTAAACTCCCGCATCTGTTGATCGAGATGATAAAAAGCCTCAAAGATATCGGCCATGTACGCCAAAATGAGAATGAATTCAGAACTTTTGAAATAATCTGCACGACAACGTTGGTTCTCTCGCAAAATACGCCTAATCTCGCCCGCAAAGAATACACACGATTCAGCACGTTTTCCCGAGATAACCACCGAACACTTGAATAGAAGTGAAGAACTTCGAATTCAGGTATATCTGTGTCCTGATCTTTGCCGAAACCCAAAAACTCAATCACCAACCTTTGGAGTTCGATTGAACCTAGTTTAGAACTACCGATCTAAAGCAAAAGTAGTGGAAAATAAGCTTTTTGTACAGGCTGGGTTTCGAAAAATTTCTATTAAAGATTATACATGTATTCTATTTACACATTGCACAAAGGAGCTAATAGTAAATCACATTCCAGAATTTTATTGTTCTTAAAACTAGACCTTTTAGAAATAAAGTGGCATCTTACAATATTTAGTGCCAAATATATACAGCTTTTTTATTTAAACTCGCTTTGAAATAGAAAAACAAACTTTAATAATCCAATTTTAAAACCTAATTTTTCTACATCGAAAAATACCGGTAATCTTTTTTATATTGAGATTGATTTTTTATTGAAGAGCAAGTTTTTGGCTTCGACTAATTTCGCAAAAAAATCGTAAAAAAATTTTGTAATATCGCTTTCATCTGCTTTGATCTGATTAAATGGCTTCGTTGGCTTTTCCTCGCAATTTAATTTTTTTCGGAAAAATATTACGTATACAACACAAACTACGTTTTTTTCTGTAAAAACTTATTTGTCACATATTTAACAATAGTCACACTAAAATCACAAAAAAGTTTTAAACCTTTTCTTTATTGTGAACTATGTAATTTCAAGGACATCAAACAAAAGTTTTAAGCTGAGAAACTGCTTTTAAAATCGAGTGTGTTAACACTTTCGTTGTGGATTTAAGAGCAGTTTAAATGTGATAATTCAATAATTGCTGTCACAAGTCTTATTCTTGTGGCGGAAATCACGTCTTCTTTATAAAATCGTTTACTTTCATAAATCTATTGTAGAAATCGACAGATGTGATCTGGATCAAAAGAACAAACTTTAAAATGCCAATAATGCTCTGTTTTCAATAGCGAAACTTATTGTAGACTTTTTAAAAAAAAAATTAACAATTACACAGCATGACAGAACTGATCAAGCCGCTGCCCGCGAAGCCTTTTGTTGCGGCCTGCCAAGAAATTTTCAATCAGGTACTACTCAATCAACATGAATTTTTTTTATCCTTTTATCTCAATATTCATCTTCCTAATTCGCAGAAAAGTGACGGAGCCGCTATACATAGGGCAAGCAATTACCCCGACCTTCTTACGAAGATGCAAAGATATTGCTGTCCAGTTGAAATATTTCATTTGTTTTTTTTCGTTTTATAGAGATATGACTGAAATTTAAAGCTGCTTGTCAAGATCGCTAAGCAGGGGAAAGTGCCATAAAGTGTTTTTTCCAAGGGCCCAATAGAAGAACGCTAGTAGGTTTTGAACCGAAACCATGACGATCATAATCACGGGCTCTAACCAGTCGACCACGCTGCCAATTATTACGGTGCTTCCGAACCAATCCAAAAAAAATCGGTTTGGTCCTCTAAGCGGTTCTTTGGTCTATTTACAAAAAACAAGTTGGATCAAAGTGAAATACTTGATCCTACGTGCTTTTTTCCCAAGTAAAGCGATAAAAAGTGATGATTTTCTACTATACTTGGGGTTCGAATTACATTTATCATGAGAGTTATTTGACCAGAAAATCAAAGTAAGGCAAAAAGTTATTACTTTGATTTGAACGTCCAGGTCGCATGGAAAGGCATCCACTCCGTGTCAGGCACAACACAGGACTGAACGAGCAGCTAGTACAAACGTGCGTCTAAATCTTAATCTCACTTGGAAGGCATCTAAAGCCCCAACTAAGAGACGATGCTAGATATGGTTAGGGTCCAGAGTGTCACAATTAGCTAAGGAGAGTGTTGCTCTTAGTCGGCAAAACTGATCTGGCTGGATGGTTGAAAGTATTGGTAGGTGGTCCGTTGTCGGAGTTGGAAGTCGGAATCGTTTTTTTAAATGTTCTGGAGTCGGAGTTGAAAGTGGGAGTTGTTTTTTTAAATGTTCTGGAGTTGGAGTCGTATTTTCAAATGATCTCGAGTCGGAGTTAAAGTCGGAAAATTTTAAACAGGTGGAATCGGAGTTGGAGTTGGAGTCAGAAAAAATTTCTCCGACTCCACAATCCTGGTCTTAACTTGCAGTTCTAAATTAAAATCATACCACTATAAAAATAAAATAAATAAATATGTAAATAAAAAAATTGCTTTCGGACAGCAACATCTCGGTGTCTTCTAAAACAAGTTGTCGTGCTCGCAGCGTTTCTAAAGTTTAAAACTTTTGATGTTGTCCTGCACGTTAAAAGGATGAATAGGTTATAGCCTATATTGAAGATGACGATGATGAAATATTGTCAAATAGTTCAGTTGTAGACCATCATATTTTTTTAACAACAAAACACTCATATAACGACGCATGAGACTTTTCAACTTTCTATCATAATCATGGTAATTTGGACAAAAAATTTATCTATAAGATTTTTTTTTGTCCATTGTTTGCTGATTGAAATCTAATTGAATAATGTAGACTAACTTACACTTGGTGCAGAAACAAAACAACAAGTCAATAAACGAATAAAATGAATTAATACACAATAAACAAATTTATTGCGCAACAATTGCGCAGCTCATTAATATGTTTATAACAGTGAGTAAAGAAATTACTAATTTTTAGACAAAGAATTTAAAGTGTGGTTTGCAAACATGCTTCGGAAAAGCCTAGAAGAGACCTTCTGGTTTTTGAGTCAAACGACCAACCATTTTATAAGAACGACCGAACGTGTTGAATAATCTAAAAGCACGAAAATAGAATTACAGTATTTGTAAATAAGAATAATAAACAAAGAAATTACGGGATTTCATATCGACTACTAAAAGATTTCTGTATTTTTTTTTGCAAGTACAGTAGTCGGAATTCTCGATTATAAGGAATGCAACGAAAAGTAGATAAGACGCCCACTACAAAAAAAGTTGATTGAATAGTGACGTCACGTCTTTTTATTAATAAAATGAAAAATTGTTGGGATTAGTGAGCTATGTAGAAAATAAATCCTTTGCTTTGGCGATGCAAAAATATAACAAACAGCCCCATGATATTGTAATAACCATCATATGGACACTCGGTCTTATCTTGAAATACAAAGCGTGACTCATTTTAAGAATCACTTTGCTACGTGATAGTTATCTTTAATTTGCTATTATTGTTATTTTTCCTTGAAAGCTATCGTTTCTAAGGCTCAGTAAAAAAGCTTTTAGCAAGTTCAACAAGCAACAAAACAATGATTTGTTTAAATTCATCACCAGGTTGAAACTTTGCGAGCAAGTGCCAAACCATTATGATAGAAACAACGCGTAAAAATATATCAATAGACCATCTTAACCATTTCAACATGTTTTCATACAATTGAATTCAGAAAGCAACAGCATTATTGAAGTGCAAGATTTTTGCCGAAAAGCAGAACGTTTTATCTATAATTGAAGTTACCATCCTTACGAATCAAAAATAAGCACTTTAAATAAATGAAACAAGCTTAGAAAATTTATTTTTGTTGCCTTTTTGTGTAAGGAAGCCCTTATTTCGCTCTTTCTTTGATTTCGAAATCCAGAAGCGACGAAACAAGTTTTAAAATATTTTTGCTTAGTGAAGAATTTTTTTTGGTTTTGACTTTTTTTGAATAATTTATGCATCCAATTAAAGACCAAAAAAGGTTTTCCTTAATTTTTAATTAGAAAACAACCTCTTTTTTGGACATAAAGTGGATACTCGTAATAAGTATGTTTTATAGAAATTCTGTTGAAAACTAAGACAAAGTAGTGAAAAATAAACACTTAAATGTTATAAGAACATTTCTTAGAAAAAAAAACACATTAAAATTCTATAAAACAATGTTTATAAAAACACCCAAATCTTGAAAATAAGTACAAAATAATAACCCTGTCTATAAATGAAACTCTTTGTTTTCCACCAATCAATATACATACTTATGAGTACATTAACTCATCAAAGATTTGTTTTTAGTCATTTATAACACTAAGGGCGTATAACCCGCGGCCCGCGCAAAGATTTTGTGTGAGCCGCGTTGTATTTTCCGAAATAACACAGACCAAATAGAGTAACATGTATTCATAATCGTAAAGAAGATTTTACCTTTAAACTCATATAAACCACAAAAAAATCTTGTTTGTAAAATTTAATCGCTGTTGTGTTTTATATCGCCTCTGCAAACATATTTTGTAAGTCGAATGACCCTCAGCTCAAAAATAGGCTGGTCGCTCCCTATATACACAGTAAAATATTTAAAAATGTTTTTTTTATACAACCTAGATGCAAAGATATTCTAATGAGTTATCTGATTTCTAGAATATTTTTTAAACTTATTAGCAAATATATGTATGCGTTTTCAAATATTTTTGATTAACTTTTGTAGTTTTTCTTGTGCCAGACAAACTTAGGTTGCTTAAAAAAAATATTCTATTAAAAATTTTAAAAAATTTAAAGCTGGAAGTTCTGCAGAAAATCAAAATTAAGTCATAAATGAAAAAAAGGCATTTATTCTTAATTCTTAAATTTTATTAAACTTTACATGAGAATAAACTTGACTTTATTGTTCTTATCATTAATCATTCTCTGTCAGAAAATCACTTGTTTAATTAAACCATGAATACTTAGGGCACCGGAAAGCTATTTTAGGAAGGTGGAGGAAACAGTTTTAAAAAATGGCATCTTTTACAGAGTTGCCACTTCCTATCGCAATTGTTTTCAGCGTAAAAATTTAGTAAAGACTAAAAAAACTTCATTGTTTCAATCAGTGTCGAATATCTCTATTTTTCTCCCAAATTGACGGTGAAAACTAGAAAAAAAAGGTCAGCACTTTCAAGCGAGTTCATGATTCCTTTATACTTTTATCCTAAATTTATGATCAAACAAAAACCAAAATAAGAGCTTTCACCGTCAATCGATCTGATATTTTGGTTGACTTTCGATGATTGTAAAAGAAAATTTAACCCAATTCTTCTGTATCTGCCCAATTGTAACATCTCTTTTTGGGAAGAGCAGGGGTGCAATTGCCCCAGCTTTTATCGCCGGTGAACAGATTCCACACTTGTTTAACACATTAAAAACAGTTTTAGGGTCTGATGCAAAAAATGAGTTACGACAAAACCCTAGAAGTAGTAGGCCACCCAATGAAGACCAAAGGCCTATAGGCAAATTAAAGAGAAAATCATCTTAGTTATCGGCAGAAAATTGATAACGTTTTTGATTATTTATTACTTTGAACAAACAAAAGCATCCTACTCGTTGTGTAACTGCATTCCACGTCCAATTGCACTCAAAATATGGGATGTGTTTGGAAATGATCTTGCTCAGTTCAATAACAAAAATTTGAATACAAAACTGTAATGACTAATAATATGTAATAAAATGTTGGATTTTGTTTGCTATAATTTTTAATAATATGTAGTTGTTGAAAAAACTTTCTGGTTCAGTTCAGTTCCGGTTCAAGTTTAGAGAAAACTAACGGTTAATACGGGTTTAGGAATCCGGTTCTGGTTCAGTTCGACGCTCTGTTTTTATACTCCTTTTCATTTCCTGGAAGTTTTTCGTTTTATTAAGGCTAAGTCTACTAGTATGTTAATTGTTAAAAGAATTTTATTGGCTACAAAATACGAAGAATTAGGCATTTTTTTAACAATTTAAGTGAAATATTTTTAGATAATAATTGCTTGAAAGCAGTGGCGTGCGGTCAGGGCATGCAAGTCATGCGTTGCATGATCAGAATTTTAAAGATTGCATGTCGAACTTTTGCCCGATGACATCGAGACGTCGCGAGACACGTTTTTCAAAGTCTTGGTCTCGTGACCCTAAAGTCTTGTCTCGGTTTCGGTCTCGGACCACTGCTTCTCGACTCCAAGTTGAGACATTGCAGCGATGTGAGCAAAACTCACAGGTGTTGAAAATATGTCATGAATTTTGGTAAAAATTGGTTATTTGTACGTTTTTCCAGCCATTCGGGCGTAATGGTCTTCTTTAAATTTCTCATTAGTCGCAGTAAAATTGAACCATGCCAATCTTTATGCATGGCAATCAAAAAGCCTGGGCACCGCGTAAAATGCTCGAAAAATTATGGATTTGTTTTTATCAACATTTAAACGTCTTGCTTTTCGTATTTTTATAGAAAAATTTTGGTATATCAAAATGCTGCTACCTGTATATAACGATGTTTTTAATTGTAGTCGATACTATTCTACGACATTATAATAGGTTTTGTGTGTGACCATTAAGCAATTGACACGATTGCGGTTCAAAGCCTACTCGTTTGGTTCTGATTGTGTCCTTGGAAAAAGATACGTTATGGCACTATTTTTTGCTTTAAATTTCAGTCATATTACAAAATAAAAATTAAAAATATACGTATGTATTGAGTTATAAGACAGATGGCACGAAAGAGTATCATCTGTGGCATCATGACGTGGCATTACGTCACACAAGTCAAACCGGAGACCTTGGTTTCGAGTTTTAAACTCTCATCAGGGCAGTCATCTTATCCGGGTTTTGTCCCAGAGCTGGCCGTATTAAGACTTGTGGGGTTCCACCAGATGCATTGCTGCACTAATAGAAGCGACATTGTGCATCACGCAAGCCGAACCCGAGACCATAGTTTCGAGTTTTAAACTCTCGTCAGGAGCAGTCTCCTTTCCCAGATTTTACCGCTTCTATCAGTGTAGCAATGCATCTGTTTAGAAGCCTACAAATCTTAGGTTTTTCTCTATATACATGACCAGTTCTGCGACAATACCTGGGTTTTAGATGGTAAAGAACTTTTAGTTAGCAAAGTTTAGCTGGTTTGATACCTAAAAAATTGGTAAGTGGTCTGTTGGAATAGGACGCAGCAATGGTGTGCCGTCAAGGCATGCAAGTCATGCATTGCATGACCAAATTTTTAGGGATTGCATGACGAACTTTTGGGCGATGAGGCATATGTTTTTTAAATTTAAAAGGAAATGGTACTTACTGCTTTGGAATGAAATTAGAGAAGTTTGACGCTGATTCGAGGCAAAGACCTTTTTTTAGGGAATGCTACAATTTCAGGACGAAGAGCATAAAAGTGGAGAGTAATTGAGAGGGAAGATCTTTTTTTTTTTAGAGATCACTGCATTTCTAGGACAAAAAGTGCATTACTTGGAAACGATTTCAAGTGACGACTTTTTTTTAGAGCTCACCTCGAATCTAGGACAAAAATTGGTCTTGAACATCATGATATTTGGACTAAAAATTAAAATCTCAAACAGAATTTTTTTCCTGCCAGTAAAATATTACTCATTGACTACCCATAAAATACCGGATTGCATGACCCAATTTTGGCATGTCAATTGCATGACCATTCTCAGAGGTCACCGCACGCCACTGGGACGCAGGCATTCAATTGTTTAAGGCGTCATTTAAGACATTATTTATAAGGCTAAGCTGTGCGCTGCAATGTACTCAGCTGTCAAGTAGACCAAATAGAGGACAACAGCGTGACGCGGATCTTTCCGCGTCCCGCGTCAAGGTTGTAACAAAACGTGAGCGATTTTTTCAGCTTTACCCCAAGATATGTAGGGATCAAACAGAATGGTTTAGGTTCATTTTGTTGCAAATTTTGGCTCAGGTTTGGCTTCTCGCTTATTAAAATAAAAAGCTGACGTCACCGTCTTTGAGTGATTGAGTTTCATTCTTCAAGTTGGGAGAAAGGGTGAAAGAGTAAATATGTCTTGATTTGAAGTCCTTCCAGTTCCAAAAAAAATGCAACAATACAAGATAGTCTGCATAGGCGAGCTTTTTGAAGATTGTGGAAGCCAAATAGTAGGTATAAAAATTAAAAGAAGAATGAGCCAAGACTGATCTCTAAAGAACGCCTTTTTTTAGACATCTAAGCTTGCTTTTCTTGTTACCAGTAACAAGGGTAAAACTTGGTTTTGGTCAAGTTGCATCATTTAAACCATTTATTTATCTGGAAGAAATATCAGCAATTTACAGGTAAGGCCACAAAGCCAGGCAGTGATAGGCATCTGTCAGAGCGTGCATTACAACACCGTCCTTATTCTTCTTAGCTTCAAAAGGATTTACGATATCTCCGGTATTAAACAATAGAACGAATTAATCTACGGCTGACTTTCAGCCTCAAAATCCAGCTTGCTCCCTAGAAACCAAGGAATGAATAATCGACTTTGCTCAACGACGCCCTAGTTAGGTCTCTACAAATTCATTTAGGGAAAGAGAGGAGAGATACCGGATGACAGCTCTTGGAGTTTTTTTACAGCTTTTATCGGTTTTAAAATCACGATTACACGCGCTCTTCTTTTTTTGAATGGCGCGAGCAAAAAAAAGGAAGTTACCTAACCAGTAAGTAAAAATAACTCCCGCATTAGTAATAGCACTGACTTTAGGTCTATCTGGTCTTAAATATTATAGGACAGCAGGAAATTCTTGGTATAAAAAATTAATTCTTATAAATGGTGATGCCTTCTAAAATTCAGACATCTTTTGGGGAAGAAGTCGAGTTGATTGCAGTCAACAGCGTCATTTCTCCCGTTTCTAGTAGAACAAAAATACTATTTCAAGAAGCAGATTCTGTAGCGTAAGCGTAAGATCTTAAATTTCTATTATATCAGACCTTTCATTGGAAGTTGCTCGTCTGCTAATTATATTTAAAAATTTCTATTGTGACCCAAACCTATAATTCCATTTGTATTTAATATGACTTACCCACACAATAATTTTATAATTTGCAGCGCAATAAAAATAATTTTTATTTGAAGGCCTATATGGTTTTGCATAAATATTCACCGCAAGTCTTAGAAGCTAGTTCTTATTTGTCTCTTTCAAGTTTGTTTGTTTTGTTTTTTTGTTTATTTGTCTGTGTTTAATTGTTTTTACGGTGCAGTAAGCATGCTAATTATAATAACTTTGTTATATCTATACAACGTATATCGTTTTTTACTGCTTCCTTTTTTTCAGCTTTTATTGTGTTTTTGTGCTTTGATTTGTGCTGTTGCGGCTGAGAAATAAAAAAAACATACATACTGTTCCGTTCCTAAAAATCGCCCAAATTATGTAGATTCACAATCTCATAAAAAATCTCTTTGATTTCGCGTTGGTCCGGCTCAAATAGCCGAAGAAATAACAGTTTTATAAGTAATTTAAATATTTATATTTATTTACAAGAAAAAATGGCAACACTGCTTAATTTCACGAATCGCGAAGTACATTCCAGAACTATCCGCTTGACTTGTTTTGTCTATGACGTAATAGTTGTTGTTTGTGATTTGGATAATGTCAGAACATTTGAGTAACCTTACCAATGGTATAAATACGGTTCGCTGAAAAGCAGCATTATTAATTCGATGTTTCGTTGTGGTAACTTAAAATTGGAAAATTGTTAACTGTGTGAAATCATAGTTTTTGAACGCAAGTCTTTGGTGGTCTACGTGATTGTGAAGAATTAAGCTATTGAGCTTTAACCTGTTGCTTTGATTTATACTATTCGGGCTCCTAAGTGGATTGGAGCATATTTCTTAATAAAGAAGATATTGTGGTAGTCTGAGCTGTGATTTAGCTAGACTATATTTTTGCTGTCGCTGGTTCGAAGGTCAGATCCAGCAAGAAGATTAAGAATTTTATCGTTTAGTAGACACCTAGATTGCGTTATTGGCGAGGCCTTCTTTACAGGCGCCAAAAAGGTAGACGATTAAATAACGTACTAAGTTACCGAATAAATTTGCTACAAAATTTAAAAAACTTAAATTTGTGGAAGTAAAAAAATTTCAAAACCTATTTACTAAATTCTACAAAATTTCAAAAAACTTTTTAACATCGGAACACATACATACATACATACATACATACATTCTAAACAACGGGGACCTATCAATAAGATTATTTTAATATATTCCTTGCTTTTCGACAAGACTGTCAAAGTTGATGCTTTGATGGAAACCATCCATCTCTCATCCATCTCTTACATTTCAGTAAAGCCGTAATGGCCAAAATTGAGTCGTGTTTCATTTCGAGGCACAGCAGTAAAGTTCTATAGAGAGTTTCACAGTCTGCATATCAATACGGCATAGCCTACTTGGCAATCGCGTGGAATAATCTTTTGGATGCTTTCTGATGGCGTTAAAAAAGTCCTGGAAAGTAACTTCCACATCAGGTGATATCTGCAACAAAGTCTTTTCGAATTTGTTCGTTAAAGCAATGCCTCTCTACTTGACACTGCAAAAATTCTATCGTTTAAGTGGCATGCTAACACTGGGAAAGCAAAACTTGGTAACTTGTTAACGTAAGCCTAATAAGCAAGGGTCAATGTTTTAACGTAAGAATCTTTTTTGTGATTTATGTTGAAGTTTTTTGATGTGGAAAAGAGTTTATATATTTTTTTGTACTTATTGGTTAAACCACGGTTGTGGAGTCGGAGAAATTATTTTTCAACTTTACTAATTCGAAGTTTTTCAATTCAAACTTCACGAGATCTAATCATACAACTCCAACTTCAGCACATGTAAAAAAAGAGTTCTGTTAAAATCATAAAAAAAATAGAATAGAACTCGCAATGTAATTTGAAAAAGTTAATTAACTGTATAGAAGTCTATGGAAGTCTTTTAATTGATTCTATTGTTTGCGGTCTCTATTTTATGGCGGTGTTCCCTGTGAAAACAAACGTGCTTATTGGCGGACCTCGTGCTGTGATTTAAAATTTGATTGGTTCACTTACATGTGGCGACCACACTATAAATTGAGATCTTCGTAAATTTATATTCTTTCAGTCGTTTAGTGATCCAGTGGTTCTGTGATTTGGTTCAGTATTGTAGTTTTGAAGAGTGAGTTTGTAGATCGCAAGCGAAACTTGGAAAATTTCTTTTTGCGATTGCACCGTTTGGTTGTATTGTCTGGCTGTATCGTCGAGTAAATAATTGTGGTCGTTGGCTTGTGGAAGCCTGCGATAATTTAATGTATCGAAATTTCAACCTTAATATACGTAATATACGAGATGTGTCCGAAAAATAACAAGACTGGTGTTTTAAAAACTTTATTAAAAAATATTGAAATATACCAAAGTCAAATTCTTTCAAAGTAATCCCCTTTCACTTGAAAACACTTGTGCATTCGCTTTTTCCACAATTCAAAATATTCTTGGAAGGCATTTTTTGGGATCTTTTTGAGCTCCGTCGTCGCAGACATTTTGATGAATTCAATGTCAAAAAAAAGGATTCCCTTCAAAACAGATTTGATCTTAAGGAAGAGAAAAAAGTCACACGGGGCCAGATTGGGAAAATATGGGGGGCATTCCAAAGTTGCAATGCTTCTTTCTGCGAGAAACTGACTAATACTCAGGGCTGTTTGAGTAGAAACGTTATCGTGATCGAGCGCCCATGCGTGGGCTTTTCATAGGCTCTGCCTCTTGTCACACACTGATCTTACGAGGCGCCGAAGAATCTCTTTATAGACGATTTGGTTTACTGTTTCGCCTCGGGGTAGGAATTCGAAATGAACGAGTCCTTGAATATCGAAGAACACAATGAGCATCAGTTTTACTTTTGACTTCGATTTTCTTGCTTTCACTGGCCTTGGGGATCCATGAATTTTCCATTTACAACTCTGTCTCTTCATTTCTGGATCGTATTCGAATACCCATACTTCATCCTCAGTTATGACTGAGTTGAGAAAGTCTGGTTCAGTCTCCGGACGCCCGGTAATGTCTTGGCAAACAGTGGATCTTCGTTGTTTTTGGTATTCGGAGAGAATCTTTGGAACTATATATTTTAGCACACAAGTGGCGCATTTCCAAGTTTTCAGTAAGGATTTTCAACACTGTGTCTCTGCCAATGGAAAACTTCTGAGAAATCATTCTCACAGTTAGTCGACAATCTACACGCACCTGTTGCTTCACTCGATCGATGTTGCTGTCAGTCTTGTTTGTCACCGGCCTGCCAGATCTTTGATGGTCCTCACATTCTACTCGACCTTCTTGGAATCGTTTGTGCCATTCAAAAGCACGAGCTCTTGACATTGTTTCTTCTTTGTAAACCTGCTGTAGCAACGCAAAACATTTCGAAGGTGTCTTACCAAGCTTGGCTGAAAATTTCAAATTAATTCTTTGCTCCACAGTAGGCTTACTTATGTTTGCAGGGTATTCTGACCGACACTCCCTACAATGAATCCTAAAAAATGCGGCGTTTCAAGCAGTACGATAAAACTTAAGAAACACAAGGCAAACAAAAAGAGACGCTTCAATCAGAACGCGCGTGAAATCAACGGCGGATTAGCAAATTCAACGGGCCCGGAAACTTTGAAATAAAACCGGCCCATTTTTGACAACTAATTGCAAATCTTACTAAAACGTTCAAGGTTTATTTGACAAACTACATCATATTTAGCCCATTTCAAAAAAGAATATTTAGAATTAACAAACAAACATTATCAAACACTATTAATAGAGCAACAGTATTCGCATTTCTGCGTTCATTTTTGCAAGTTCGTCGATCATCGTATGGTTCGAAATGCGTAACAAAACGTCTCGTTCGACGCACATCAAAAGAAGGGAATCCAAGCAATCTTCGCTTAGCTGATTTCTTAAACTGTTCTTTACATATCTCAGCTTGCTAAAGGTTTTTTCACAACCAACTTGTATAACGGAAAGAGTAAGGATTACTTTGTATGCCTGATATAGAAGAGGATAACTTCTGCAGTGCATTCTATATTTTCGAACCGCAGTATAATAGCATAGAAAACAATTTTGGCATCGACATTTTCGAATGTTGGGGCTTTCGTCCGATCTTCGTCATCTGTTTTTTAAAAACAAATTAAAATTCAAGTTGTAGGAAAGAAAATTTATTAGTATCAGCACAGTTGACCTGCGAAAAGTGCTAGATGATAATATCAGAACAAAATTTTGATCAAATAATAACGTTTTTATCGATATGGAAAGTAGGCATCAAGTAATTATAGGCTCGGGTTCTATCATACTGTGAAATAAAAGGTCAAAACATTAACCTGTAAATAGTTTATCAATAATAAAATCAAAAAAATGATCACCTGCTTGATCCAATTCAGTGCAGTGCTCAGGTAAGATCTTTTTTACTTCCGGTTATTTTGATGCGAAATCCAAGAGCTCTTACCGAAAATCTTGCTGAACAAGAGAATCTGAACTTTTATTTGGCAAAAGGTTGCATATCATATTCACAGCTGAGATAGGAATCCCATGAAGAACTGTTTCAAAAAAGCGTTTGGGATCGAAGTAACTTAAGTCAACATATAACGTTTTATGCGTAGCAAATCTTCTATGCAGACTTTGAATCACTTGATCTAGAATTTTGTTATGTACTGTACATCAACCTCAAACTTTTTCATTGAGTCTAAAAGATATTCATTCAAGGGTATATTTTTACTTTTTCAAACCCGTCTAGCAGGAAACCTGCTTTCCATCAAGACATCACATCCACGTTCGTCAAAAACTCATTGGCATGTTGAACAAAATGATCAGTTTTGTTTACAACCATTACAAAATCAAGATGAATCTGTTGAATATTCTTTGTCGTAGCTTCCACCATATTAAAAGCATTAATGAAATTCAATCCAGAGGTTTGCAAGTACTTTGAAAGTGCAGAGGTTATCTCCATGATGTATAGATAAGTAATGGCTGTTAAAACATGTTGGTATTGAATCATATTATTTAACATGACACTGGCATCAAACCGCACTTTAACACTTGACTTTTCAGAAGTAGAAACACAATACAGAACTTCAATTACATTGCCGAACATGCCGCTGGAACCATCTTCAAATGTGCCGAAAATTTTCCGAAGATATCGTGCTTGGACCACCATCTAGTTGCTCCAATCAAGTTTAACCTACTCTGAATATCATGACCATATCTTTGGCTCTTATGCTCTTTCCACATGTCATTTGCAAATATGATTCCCGAAACAACACTCCAATCTTTTGAACTAATCCAAATAGAGATATGGATGCATGATTATCGTAAAAACATCACAAGGAACCAAGTTGAGAACGTGGGCATAGCATCATGTGTGAATGTGACTAGGAGATTCTTTTTCAAGAGAACCTGTAAATCCATTATACTGCCCCGACATGTTTGATGCTCCATCTGTACTGTCGGAGATGCATTTAGAAACGTCTATGTTTTGCTCTTGCAACAAATTGCACAGGTCTGCTTTAGTTACCAAATGACTGTCAACAACGCCAAGAAGTCGTTCTTCGACGTTTTTCCTAACAAAGCATAGAATAACTGAACATTTGTTGGTTGAAGTTATATCTTGAGTTGAATCGATTTGAACCAGTGATGTAGTCGAAACCACATGATTCGAGACCGAGACCGAGACCGTAAAATTTTTTCGAGACCAAGACCGAGATCGAGACCGGAAAATTTCGAGACCTAATGTTCGAGACCGAGACGAGAAACTATCGAGATCGAGACCGAGTAAATGTCTGCTTCTCTAACCGAGTTTGAAATTTCTTCTTTCATTAGCTTAGATATAATAGCAATGATAGAGTTTGAGTTTGAGTTTATTTCACCAAATAAAAATTCACGAAAGAAACAAAATGCAAAATAAAGCAATTTGGAATGTTGGTAAGGAGCACCGAGGAACCTTTCGGTTTTCTAAGTCAAGGTGCTCCTTGAGAAAAAAAGAAAATTACAAAATCGAAAAACGAAATAAACGAGTAAAACAATAATAACGGCAGCACAACAAAATTCATAAAATATCTGTAACGAACTTCGAAAGAAAACAAACAGGCACAGTTGCTACAATACAAACGCGAATAACACTCCCCTTGAAGGATAGTTACTAAACAGTCATACTAAACGCAGGACCCCTGAGTATCTTAACTTCATGCTCACACGAAGCCGACAAAAGAAAAGTTTTTTTAATAACTGGAAATTAAGTAATGTTTATACTCTTTTTTGAAAGAAATAGTGTTTAAGATTTTAAGAGAGCTATCAATCTCCATCCACAATTTTGTTCCTCTGATTGATAATTGGTTTTGGGAAAATTTTTTTTGACGCGTGGTAGAAAATAATTAAAGCTGTCAGCACATCTGGTTTTATGAGTATGCCAATTAGTAAGGTAGGTAAATTGTCTTTTGAATATAAATGGAAGATTGTTGTGATGAAGGTTATGCATAAATTTGGCCAGTTCTAACTTATAAATTTCATCAAGTTTTAAAATTTTTAATATTTTGTATTGAGGATTGATAGAAAAATATTTTGATGATTTAGTAATTAATCTAACAATATTATTCATTCTTATTTGAATTTTGTTCAGGTAAGTATTTGCTGCATTTCCCCAGGAGATGACACCATACTGAACCCGACTGTGAATAAGAGTGTGGTATAATGTGACCAGGGTTTCCCTTGTTACATAATTACGCAGTCTGCAAAATAATCCTCTATATTTCGCCAGTTGTAGAGAGAGATAGGAAGTATGAACGGACCAATTTAATAATTCATCAATATAAACACCAAGGTATTTTATATTTTGAACTCTATTAATAGAGGTACCATACTCTATTAATAGAGTTAACAGTAGTTTTGGAAATAAATGTATTTCTGTTTTTCTATCTCTGTTTACATTCGTGCTTGTGCGATGGAGCATCAAACAAGCACGGTTATGCTTTGCTTGTCGGGTTTGTTTTGCAAACATTTTTTGATAACATTTTTCAAATGACACTTTAGAATGTTTTTGTACTTCGCAAGAAGAAATACAGTCTTCAGAGCTTCTTTTTGTTCGCAATACGAGAGCCATAATCGCTGAAATGATCTCCAGAGTCATCAGGTCGGAACTACACATTTGTAGCGTTGAATTTGGTTGTTTCTGGTTGATGTGGGTGATTTTGTTGTTTCTGGTGATCAAAATATTCAGTTAGTTTATCTCGTTTTGGTTTTAGAAACCACGAGTGGTACGCTGTCAGAGAAGAAATTACAGACTGATCTCGTTGAACTTCTGAAACTTGTGTTAGGAGAGCAGAACATACTTCAGAATTATCTTGGCTGAGGCTGTCTGGTTCTGGTTTATCAGTATATATAGTCTGGAGTTCGCTTTCTGATACTATCGGAATAGATATGTCAGAGCAATTTGATTTACTAAATCTGATGTTGGTACATCATGATAACTTACAGACCGATGCTGATTTTGATGTTGTAATAGCAAAGCGGGATTAACTGTCGTTTGGCTTTCTGTTGAGGTGCTTGCTCTTGCAAATGCTTCCTGAATGTTCATACATTTAGCAGCAATTTCTTGCAATTTTTTTGTCTTTTTTTCACTCTCTTTCTCAGCTCCACCTTTCTGCTTTTTCGTTCTTTTTCCATTACTTAAAATTTAGAGAGGCCTGGAGAATAGATGGCAAACAACTATGTGGCATACGCGATATCAGTTCTCCTGCGACTCTTTATTACGTCATAATACTGAAAATTAGGGAAAGAAGTTAACACTGACGCTTTATTTATTATTTTACGTCAAGTCACGACAGTCACAAATTACAATAAGAAAATTATAGATACCGGAAGGCTATACAAAAATAGTGTTACTGAAAAATAATTGTGAAATTGTTATGTATGGAACTGGTTCATATTCTTGATCATAATTCCCGCCGGACTAATATCCACCCCTGCGTGAAATGAACTCCTAGCTTTCACCCTGCGACTGATGTCCGAGGCAATGCTGTGACGCAATAAATTTGTCAAAATTCATGAAAGCAAACAAGCAGCGGTCGCAGTCTCGTTACTTTTCAAATGCACCTTGTAAAACCATAAGATGTATGTAAAAGCCAGCGGTGTGATTGGAGAAAGCTCGGAAGCTTCCCTATAGTTCAAGAATTAGAAGAGAAGAAGAGAGGGATTCGCTGTGCGCTCTGCTGTAAACTTTTTAAAATTACCTGTCCAACTCCCCCTAAAATACGCGGCTCCAGCAACTCCGACTCAACAATATAGTTATAAGCAGGGCTGTGGAGTCGGAGTCCCAGAGTCGCATGTTCTTGAGCGGAGTCTGAGTACTTTTTTTAGATGTGATGAAATTGGAATCGCGAGTATGAGTCGGTTTTTTAGCTTCTGTGGGGTTGAGAATCGCAATTCTTATTGCTTATGGAGACTTTGATTTACGCTAAATTATTTTACAATTTTACATTTTATCTTTATATTTATCCTCTCTCGCAGGAAAGCGACGGAGGCGCTATAGAGAAAGCTAGCAATTATACCTCAACCTGCTTCCGGCTTTGCCAAGATATTGCAGTGCGATAGAAAATTTTCTTTTCTTTTTTAATTTTATAGAGATATGACTGAAATGTAAATGCTAAATAGTAATTAATTATTTTTAATAAAAAAGTCTTTTGATTTTGGTTTTTGTCTTTTGTTTTTGTTAGGTAGCCCAAATGAAAACAAGCAACCAGTTGTCAACTATCGATCAAGCAATGATTACAGATGACGCTGCAATCCCAAAGTTTAACAGCAATTAAAATATGTAGTTTAAAATTGTTTTTCTTTTTTTTTTATTTGTTTTTGCCGACCATATACATTGAAATGGTCCTTTTGACCCGCGGCAGGATTTCTTTTGGTGGGTTTCTGTGCCTGCCAGACCCCCTTGGGGTCTGGACCCCTTTGGTCACAGAGTTTGTTGTTTCTCCCACCCATGATTATACAACATTCTCTTCATATGGCTCGGATGTCTACACTTGTGTACAATTTAATTTGAAATTTTCTTTTCTTTCCTTTTTCTTTTGTTCTTTTGGTGACGCAGGCATGCTCCAGTTTTTTTTTTCTTTTGCTTTTTTCCGTGCCGTTTTATTGCATGTTTTAACGTCTGACGTTTTCCTGCGTCTACCTTTTCTTGACTCTCGGATTACCTTTAAATGTGTAAAATTTACTGATCATGTTGGTGGTCAAGAATAAAATAAAAATGAATGAATGAATGAATGAAAACTGCTTGCCAATACCGCCAAACGGGGGAAAATGCCAAAAAAATGTTTTTCCCAAGGACACAACCCAATACCGCGAGCAGGTTTTAAACCGAGACTATGTCGATCACAATTATGGCGCTTTAACGCCTTTTAACCACTCAACAATTAGACCTCTAAGCTTGTCTTCAAAGGCTTAAGCATCTATACAAAAAACTACTTTGACTTCACCAAAAAACATGCGGCTTCGACTTCCGACTCTAACTCCACAACCCTGGCTTAAACTAAAACAACTTGTGTAAAGTCTCGTGTCTCGTCTCGGTCTCGATACTCCAAAGTCTCGTCTCGGTTTTGTTACCCCAAAGACTTGTCTTGTCTAGGTCTTGCCACCCCAAAGTTTCGTCTCGTCTCGCTCTCGAAGCACCGTGTCTCGACTTCACCTCTGAGCCGCAACCTGTCGGTAGTCTGCACTAGTCTAGTCTGTAGTCTGCATTTATATAACCTTATATTAAGAGTTCCTCTCACAAGTCATTAACCCAAGTCAGACCAGGTTAAGCTTTGTTATCAACTATTGTTCTTACTCATTTTACATTTTAGTTTGATAAAATTGCTGCAAAATTTTAGTTGGATTTTAATGCTAAATTTTACATCCATCTTCTTGCTATAATTTTTTTTCTGCATGCTATGCATCTGTAAAATACATTAGCATTTGATTCAAAACCAGTAATCTCTGTTTTGCTTTGTTTGCTTTATTTATTTAGTAATATATTTGAGTCTCGTTCGCCCTATGCCATCGGTAACCTTGCAAGCATTGGGGATTCCCCAAATTTAAAAGCGCCTAAAGTAACCGCAGCAAATAGTAAAACAGAACCATACATTTACTTAAAACTGGTTTCGTATGCAAAATTTTTGTTTCGAAACAGAAAAATGTTTACCATACTTTTATTATGCCAAGCTGTATACAGTAATTACTACAAATACAGCTTTTTTAATACTACCACAAATTAAAAATATTTAATATTTTTTAGATTGTTAAGTTTACTGAAGTTTATCTGTTATGCTTTATGCTAGATTTGTTATTTTTTAATTGATGTTTTGTTGATTTAACTTATAGCAAGAGTTCAAAAAAACATTTCGTTCTATGGATTCTATTGATGGTAAGTTAAATAATTTTGTTAGAATTTAAAAAACTTAGTTAAAAAGACTTTGTCTATTAAAATGATTGTTGGCAGCAAGGTTGAGTGGTTAAGGGTGCTGTAATTATGATTAACACGATCTTGGTTCAAAATCCACTCATGCCATTCAGTTGTGTTATTGGGAAAGATACTTTATGCGCGTTCTCCTGCTTGGTGGTCTTGGTGGGCAGTTTTAAATTTCAGTCATATTTTCTGTAAAACTTAAAAACCAAAGTAGAAAATTTCAACTAGACAGCAAGATCTTGGCATGTTTGGAAGCAGGTTGAAGTAATTGCTTTCCATATTTCTAGCTAGGTATACCATCTTTTCAAAGTGACAAACCAGGACACTTGTTAAAAGAAAAAAATTCATCCTTAAAAAGTAGTGTTTTTAAAAAAAAGTCTTCACTTAAAATCAATCTTGAATTTCATGATTTTTGTCTCTGAAAACTAGTGATCTTGGTTAAAAACAAGAAAGCCAGGGGTTTGGACATGGAATCTGTTGTTGATTTCTGGTGGGCTTTTTCCAAAATGGGCAGGGAAGAGGGGTCTCTTTAAGAAGTCACTATAAGCGGTTTTTTCAATGAAACTAACCTGAAATTCCCCCTCTCAGCACCAGGATGGAATAAAGAAAAAATCAAAAGAAAAAGGATCTCTCAAGAAGTGATAGTAACTGCAGGGGAATCTAAGTTAGTTTAACCCGAACTATCCCAATGACTATATTTGTAGTCATTTGTAGTCATTATTTCAAATGCATTTTCTAACTAAAAATAACTGTTTTTTTTATTATTTTAGATTATGAATAGCTTTGAGATATATAAAAGTTGTAAAATATCTTTACAAACACTGTTTTAAGTTGTGCCATAGAATTGTACAGCCTATCAAAGTTTTTAGTTTTTAGTTTTTTAGTTCTACCCTTTGGTTAATATGGGTTAACAAACAAGAAATTGCTTATGTTGAATTTTTATAGAGACCTGGTCAGAGCCTTAAAAATTGGGATGGATGGTAAACCTATGTATAGTGCTACCAATTCTTTTTTATCCTGTCATTGCCCTGTCCTGAAAAGGACGTTTTCCAATTAGCAGACCCACACTGAACATCGGAATGGGTGGATACCCTTCTTTTTTGGTAGGTTTGGTTTTGGTCTGTCATTTTTAAAATCAATGAACAGACTTACTCATGGCCCAGGCTGTGTGAAAGCACCTACCATCTGGGCCATACTGCCATAAGCACCTACCATCTGGGCCATACCAACTGGCCAGACTGTGTGAAAGCACCTACCATCTTGAATGGCGCCTTGCGCATAGTTACTGGATGCCTGCGTCCCACTCCAATGGACCACCTACCTCCAGCCAGCTGAGCTTTGCCAAATGGGAGTGACACTCTCCTTGGCTTACCATGGATCTCTGGACCCCGATCATATCTTGCATGGTTTTTTAAGTGGGTCCTCAGATAATCGCCAAGTGAGACTAAGATCCAGACGCCCATTTGTGCCAGGTGCGCAGAATCTCTTGGACAACCTTGCCAGACTTGGCATCCGCACCTCTGAATGGACAAATCACAAATGGAAAACGGAGTACTGTGAAAATGCTTCCAGGCTCCGTGCTTTTGTGCTCGAGACTGGTGCCAGGCCTGTTGGGATGGGCTTACCCCGAGCAGCTTGGGTTAAGCTCAACCGCCTGCGGACTGGTGTTGGGCAATTCCATTCGTCCATGCACAAATAGGGTCTCGCTCCTTCACCGAATTGCGAGTGTGGCGCCTCTGAGCAAACTGACAGCGTGCCCTATACATCAGGCACCACATGGAGCACTAGGTCTGATGGTTTTGGATGATGAAACTTGATGCTGGATTAATGACATCACTGCCGGCATCTGATTCAGGCAGTGCAGCAGTCTGGGGTAGTAAAAGGATAAACCCTCGGTCCCAGTCCTGTTTGTGTCTGACCTGGAGTGGATACCCTTCAAACGACGACGATAATGACGACAAATTCTTTTTTGCTAGTCAGGAGGTTAGTTATAAAGGTACAGGGTGATTCACCGAAGTGTTGACAAATTAAAACTGAATTATCCAACTTACTATAAGGGCAAAAGAAACAAGTTTTTAATAGATAGAATGGAAATTTAATGGGCTTTCACATAAAATTCAAATTATTCAATGTAGCCCCCTTTGTTTTTCACAAGGCTCGTGGAAGTACTTGGGCGCACGTGGCACGCACCACTTCTGGGTCAATTTCTTCCCATGACGCCTTCAGTTTTCGTTTAAGTGTTTCAATATTTGGATGGGATGTTGAGCAGGCTTTTTGCTTCAGAATGGACCAAATCCCAAAGTCCATTGGGTTCAAATCAGGTGAAGAAGGGGGCCATACTTCCTTCTCCCAAAACCCTTTAAAATTGGTCTTGCACCAATGCTGGACTGCTTTGGTTGTGTGGGAGGTTGCCCCATCTTGTTGAAGTGTAATTCCTTCCTCTCCCACTGTTTCTTGAACCCAGGGAATGACTTTTTCTTCCAACATCCGACGATAGATAGTTTGGTTAATTTTCACGCCTTCGTCGATAAAGATTAGAGGTGTTTTCAGGCCTGTTGAAGTGACTCCTGCCCAAACCATCACGGAAGAAGGTTTCTGCCTCCTAAATGAACTGCAACGTTCAACTGGCACCATGTCCTTGTTTGGAATCCAAATCCTGTCATTTTGGTGGTTGTGGATAGCTTGGACAGTGAAAAGCTTCTCATCTGTCCAAAGCACTTGAGGCCGCGTGCCAACAACAAGTCTCTTGATCAAAACCTTAGCTCTATCAAGCCTTTTCTTCTTAGTGGCGTTTGACAGGAGCTGCCTCTTGGTAAATTTGTACGGGTAGACGTGGAGATCATCCTTGAGAAGCCTTTTCATGGTGCTCACGCTTACAGAGGTGTCCTTAGCCAGTTTTCTTGTGCTCCTTGAAGGGTTCTGCCTCAACCTCTCCCTGACCTTCTTAATCAGTTCCTTTGTCCTGATGGGTTTTTCAGGAGTACTTCTGATTCTTGGAGCACAACTTCCAGTCTCCCTGAACCTCTTCACAGCCTTGTAAACACCTCCACGACTCACAAATCGCTTCATCAACTGGAAAATTTTCACAGGTGGAAGTCCTTTCTTGCAATACCCTTCAACGATGTCATTTACTGTCTTTGCCATCTTACTTTTCTAGATTAAATATTCTTATTGATATTGAAAACTTACTCTAGAATATAATAACAATCTGAAGAGGTAATGCGAAGTTAATAATGGAATAAAATATTTGTCAACACTTCAGTGAATCACATAAAGTATTTGTCAACACTTCGGTGAATCACCCTGTAAAATGAAATAGATTAGTTACTATTTTTGAAAAGCTAAAGAATTGGGTCTGTTCAACAAGTCACTGTCAGTGATTTTTTTTTTGGTGAAACTAATGCAGATCCCCTGTGGTTTCTATTGCTTTTTGTAAAGATCATTTTCCTTTTGATTTCTTTTTTATTCCATCCTAGTGCTGTAGGTGGGATTCTGGGTTAATTTTACAAAAAAATTGCTTATGGTGAAACTAACTCAAAATCTTTCCCTACAGCACCTCAATGGAATAAAAAAGAAGCCAAGAGAAAAATGATCTTTTCAAGAAGTGATAGTAACCATAAAGAGAATCTAAGTTAGTTGGATGAAAGGGAGATTCTGAGTTAGTTCCACTAAAAAAAATTGCTTATGGTGAAACTAACCTGGAACTCCCTCCTAAAGCACCAGGATGAAAGAAAAAAAAGCCAATAGAAAAATGATCTTTTCAAAAAGTGACAGTAATCATAAAGGGGATCTGGGTTAGTTTCACCCCCCAAAAAAATATCGCTTACAGTGACTTCTTGAAAAGACCAAATAATTTTTTTATTTGTAAAGCCCATCAATATTTGTTTTAGGCATTTAGAAAATTATCCTTGTTTTATTTTAAACATAAAATTTTTAAAGTACTATTAACACTAAAAATATCAAAATTTATTAATTCGATTTTAGTATAATTTGTAAATTTGTAAATGATATTTTTAAAGTTGTTAAAGCTAAGCATGCTGCATGTGTCATACAAATAAGCCAAACAAATATCAATATTTTAAACTATCAACCAAGCAGTGGCGTAGCTAACCATTGGATATTGTGGATATATCCAAGGGTGGCATGTTGTTAAGGCCGGCAAAATGTAAGGACTTCATTAGCAATTCTTTTTTTCAATTGTGATGTACTGTGCTCTCTGTAAAGGAAGATTGCTAATCACTCTGCTGAAGTCAAGTTGGCTGTATGCCTGGGCACTGTAGAGTTTGTTTAGCCTATAGGTTTTGGAAAAAAAGCGTTAAAAGATTTGACAGTTTTACACCAAACTTAGTAGACATGATAGCTCGGCTACAGCAAGTTTGCTGCTACAATGTTGTTTAATATTGCAGATTGTGGTTAAAAAATTTAGTGACTAATTTTTTTAAGTTAAATAGTTTATGTAAAGTTAGCCTATCAAAGAAAAAAGTAAAAGAAAGTGGAGCTTCTTAAAAAAAAAAGAAAGCTAGGGTAGAAGAGCTGAAAAAGATGAAAGAGCCATTTTGAAGTTTGTAAACATTTCTTCACAGTCCTCACTCTCTTCAGCTAACAAAGAGATGAGGTTAGCAGCTTCAGCAAATCTCTACCTCACACGGAAACGGAAAAGACAGTTGAATTTGAGCAAAGTAATGAAGAAGTAATCATTGAAAGTATTCCTACCAACGAAACACTTATGGCTAAAGATAAAATTGATGATATAAACGATGTGGCTACTTGGCCAGAAGTGATAACTTGTTACATGAGAGTTGAGATGGTCAAAGCCGGACCTGAAAAATATCAGAATAAAGAAGGACCATTCTGGCGAGCGATTAGAGTAATTAAAGAAGGAGACAAAGTGAAGGAGTCATTAAGCTTTTTGAGTTAGACGTGGTTTTATAAGACGTTAAAAAACGGTTCTCAGATCATGGTTGCTTTATTTGAATAGCCATTCAGGATTACATTGTTTCTGTTGCAAGTTGTTTCAATCAAGAAATGATAATTCTCAAGTCGTTTCCAAACCCTTTGTTAATTTCTGGCATCTAAATCCATGTGTTTTTAATCATGAAAATTCAAAAATTTACAAGCAGTGCTTTGATAAATGGAAGGAGCTTGCACTGAGACTTCAACTTCATCAAACAATTGATAAAGAAATGCAAGATCTCATGGATAAGAAAAAAAATAAATGGAGAGAAATCCTGCATAGTGTAGTTGAAGTCATAAAGTTTCTCTGTAAATAAAATCTTCCTTTACATGGCCATTGTAAAGACTCTAACTCAAGAAACCAAAGGAATTTTCTGGAAACTTTAAAATTGCTTGCAAAATATAATGCAGTCATTAAGCAACATATTTCAGTTATCCAACTTTCTAGCAAGGGCATGACAACATGCCTTTCACAACAATCCAAAATGAGTTAATTGAGCTTGTTGGAAAAAAGGTAAAATATCTCATTCTGGAGAACATAAAGGCAGCAAAATATTTTTCCATTTTACTCAATAGTACTCTTGATATCTCTCATATAGATCAAATGCCTCTTATTGTTAGATATGTAAGTTATTCCTACATTTCTTTCCACTGCACAGAAAAAATGCAGATGAAATTACTAAGTCTATTCTCGATGAGCTTCAGCAAAATGGTTTGGACATAATGATGTGCAGAGGTCAAGCATACGATAATGCTTCCACCATGGCTGGAATCTGTTCTGGAGTACAATGCATAATAAAACAAGTTAATTCTAAAGCAATATTTATTCCATGTGCTAATCATTTGCTTAACCTCACTGGTGTTCATGCAGTGGCATTGTCTAAACATTCTGCAACATTTTATGCTGTTGTGGAAAGGGTCTACTGGTTTTTTTCTGCTTCTACTCAAAGATGGGAAGTGTTATCTAAGCATGTACCAATTGTGGTAAAAAGAGTGATTGACACTTGATGGAGTGTGCATTACAAAGCTGTGAAAGCCCTTCAGCATTATTTCCTTGATGTAATGAGTGCATTAAACAAGCTATGTGATCAAAACAAAAATATTGATACACGAGGACAAGCTCGTGGCATATTGGATGCAATTCAGCAATTTTCCTTTTTTCTTTTTTACAATTTTGTTCCCACAAGATGAATGCTTAATTGGTTTTTTGGTCAATGATTGCGATGCGCTGGTTAAGCAAAGTATTGAAACTGCTATCAAGATTTACGAAAAGCAAGAAATTCCGTTTGAAGAGTGACGTGTTTGAAGGAAGAAAAAGATGCCTGGCAAGCATGCAGAAGACGAAGGTCTCTCGGCTGTTGAAAAAATCAAGAGATGCATGCAAGAAGCTATGGACTGATTTTGGAGTAAAGCAGAAAAGCAGTTCAGTGAAATTTGTATGTTAAATGAAGTATTCAGCTTCTTAAATCCCCACGTGTTTTTGCAAAGCGAAAATATCAAAGACGAAATAAAAAAATTTAAGAACATATATGCTGATGATGTTAATTTTTCTGAATTAACTTATAAAATAGCCAGGTTCAATAGGCTATTATAATCCAGTGGCACTGCATTTCAAAGTGATGCCACAGCACTGTATGTGCTGCAGTGGTTGACCAAATAGCATTTATGTAAATCAACACCTTATTTATTTTTGTGTCTTAAGCTTTACCTCACTGTTGCTGTTTCTATTGCAAGCTGTGAAAGAAGTTTTTCAAAGCTTAAATTGATAAAATCTTACTTGAGATTGACTATGGGTGAAAGCGGGCTGTCTGCTTTAGCAATCCTGTCCATTAAAAGTGATTTTGTCGAGATGCTATCTTTTGAAGATATAATTTCGGAGTTTGTTTCAGTGAAAGCTCAACGTATTCAATTTTAAACTTTTGATAAGAATTAAGCTATCACTATTGTTTTTGTATTGTGTAGAACTTTATTAATATGTTCTTTGTTTTGATGGTGTTAAAGGGCAGCAGTTCATGCAAATATCCAAGGGCAGCAGGTTACATTGCTATGCCACTGCAACCAATTATCAATATTTTGTTACAATCTTATTGGTCTTAAATTAATTTTTATTAGTCAATACCAAGTGTCTCAAATTTATTTTGTCAGTGTGTTGTTGCTTTATGTTTTAGTTATTTATGATGTGTAAATATAAAACAACCTTGCACAATTGAAGTTGTTTGTATAATCTTATAAATCAGCAACTATTTTATTTTCAATCACTATGTCAATGTTTGTTTGCAAATATTTAAATTTGATTGTAAATAAAGAATGAATGAATGTGAAAAGCAAAAAACATTGTTCTTTTGTCACATGCTTGTATACAAATGTATATAATGTATTTAATGTGTATTTAAAATATTTTAATGTTGATCAAAATATGCAATAAAATACTTGTAAATTAGTTGCTGCTATTAAACAATTTATTCATTTGAAACCATTTTTATTTTTTTTATCTGATGTGTAATAAAAGAGTTGATTCTACTTGCAAATTCTTTATTTAGATATCAGATGGTTTGACTTATTAATTGTCATAATATATTATAATAATTGTAATAAAGGGTGATTACCAGTAAACAAATGCATAGCATCAAGGTTTTGTATGTAAAACGTTATTGTATTGAAAACCACTGTACTAGTTCACTTTTGTGGACTAGAATTCAGCTACAAATAAATGGACTGGTATGGAAAAATTCAACTAATTGCGTACCACATAATTTTGTAATAAGCCTTGTAAATTCAGTACTATTGGATTGAGGAATATGTTCATAGCATTTTTATATTTTCTTTTATTTTACAATGATTTTTTACTACTTGGCAAAATGTGTATATTCATTCAATAGAGCTCTTACTACTGTAAAAAACTGTGCTGATCGTCTTTTTGAGTATTTTGAGATTTTATTATTTGTGAGGCTTACATATGGAGTATCCAGGGGGTAAAAAGCAACATTTTTGACACCTGCTATTCTTCGATTTTCATTAAGGCCAAAATAGCTGCTAAAGCAGCTCTGGTAAACTGCTAATTTGCATGGTATATGGGGAAGGTATCATAGGCAAATCTATGGCAAGAAAATGGTTTTCAAAGTTCAAAAATGGCAATTTTGACATCGACGACATGCCTTGCAGTGGAAGACCTTCTGAATTTGACGAAGACCATCTCAAAGCACTTTTGAAGGAGGAAAGTTGCCAAACAAGTTGTGAATTGACTAAAAAAATGAAATGTGATCAAGAAACAATTCTCAATCATCTTCATTCAATGGAATTTGCTGAAAGATTGGGAATCTGGCTGCCTCACGAGCTTAGCAAAAACAACAAAGAAAATTGCCTTCAAATTGCTTCTCAACGTCTTGCCTGCTATTGAATTGTCACGGCAGATGAGAAATGGTGCCTATATATAAATATGAAGCAAAGAAAGGAATGGGTGGCTCCTGGAGATATGCCAAAACTGAGAGTTAAGCCTGACTTCCATCCAAGGAAGACCATGATTTGCATTTGGTGGGACTGGGAGGGCATGATGTACTGGGAAATGCTCGAAAGGAATGCCACAGTCAACAAGGAGCTCTACATAGCCCAGCTACATTGCATGAATGAGGCTATTTGACTGAAAGACCCCATCAACAAGGCCAAATCATACTTCTTCATGACAACGCCAGGCCTCATGTTGCACAAGTCGTCAAAGTCACACTCCAAGAGCTTGAATGGGAGGTACTTCAATATCCGCCGTATTCTCTGGACCTTGCACCCATGGATTACTATCTTTTTCGCTCTTTGTTGAACCATATGAGGGGCGTTACCTTTGACAATGAAGAGGACTGTAAAAACTGGCTCATGAAATTCTTCTAAACCAGACCCGGAGATTTTTGGTGGAACAGCATTGACAAATTGGTCGAGAAGTGGGAGGAGGTTGTAAACATCAATGGAGAATACATAATTTATTAATTTATAGCCATAACTTTTCATTTTTGTTTAAATAAAAATCTTTGATAAAAATGCTATGAAACATATTCCTCAACCTAATATTTTGTAATTGAAATCGTTGTTCAGATAAATGTATAATCCAGTTATTTGTGTAAAAAGCTTGAAAAACAAATAAGCAATTAACTAAATTTATCTAAATTTTAAAAATCTATATTTTTTTAAAGAAATTGTTTTTAGTTTAATAACATTCTTTGGCTAATATCTTAATTATTGTTACAATTTATTAATCACCAATTGCCAAACTTTTGATGTAAGACTATTGATTAATTTACACAGTTTATCATTTTGCATGAAAAAATATTGCTGCTTTTGAATGTTGTGCCATGTTTACAATCACATAAAACTTTTTATTTGCTAATTGTTATTTCTCACATGTGACTTTTGTTAATTGTAGACATGGTGATAATGCTTTCATTTTCATTCAGGTTTTGTTTGTTGCTGTTAATTCCTGCATGAATTTTGCATTTTCAACATAGCACAGGTATATTTTTATTTATTTATTTGACATTTTTAAATTGTGGCTGTTTTTAATATATTATATGCTCATAATATTTATTAAACCATGGACAATTGTTGATCTATTGCATATATTTAATTGAAACTGGATCTTTAAATTATCAATTAATATTTGTATTTTCCAAACTAAAGGTTCATTTAAACTGAATAATTTATTTTGAATAGTTTATTTTGCTAAATTTTAATTTATTTTGAATAATTTATTTTGCTAAAATATAAAGAGAAGTTGGGATTGAATTCGTTGTCTTATGCATGAATTTGTTGTTTTTTGAAACAGTTTGAAGTATTTTATGCACAAATTACTTATTTTGTATTATTTTCAAAACCAAACTTTTATATTCTTCATAGCTACTTTAATATTTATTTTTGTACTTCTCTTTTTCTTTGTACTGGATGCCTATGTCTTATATTAACAAAGCAATTGGTGCTAATTAACTGCTTGTTGCACTTTGTTATTATTGACTTTGCTCCAAAGCCAATTTTGTTGCAATAATCTTAACTTTTCAATAAATCCAACTTGTTATTACATTTTTACTTAAAAATAAGATAATCGATGTTTTATATAGGCTATGCTTGGTATATTAAGCATAATAGACTTTATAAATGTCAGGAACTATTGTGCATACAAAAGTTTTGTGGAGTGGTGTTTTTTGTTCCTGTGCTATGCCAGTTACACATATTATGTGTTAACATTTAATGTAATAAATATACGAGGGCTGATGGAAAAGTAATGGGGCTGTGCAAATAATTATTTTCTTTCAAATGCCACGTAAAAATTACACTTGTCTCTTTTGAAGTAATCTCCTTGAACCTGGATGCACTTTTTCATTCTCCACTGCTATGCTTGTAAGCACTCCTGGAAAGATTCCACTGGAATCACTTGGGTTCCTTCATTATGGCTGTTGTAATTGCTTGTTAGTCTTGAAAATGAGTTCCTTTAATAGGAAGAAATCACAGGGAGCCAGATCTAGTGAGTGGGTGAATGCTTGCTCCAGCATGGTAATATTATTTTCTGCAAGAAACTGCTGTATGCTCAAGATGTTGTGAGCAGGAGTATTGTCATGATGAAGCAGCCATGACTTTGTCTCCCACAATTCTCTTCTTTTCTCCCATACTGAACACATCAAATGTTGAAAGATGTCTTTGTAAACGTTCTGGTTAATGGTTTGGCTTTGTGGCAAGAATTCTAGCAGAACAATTTTATGAACATGAAAGAAAACAATCAGCATCACCTTATTTTTTGACTTGAACAGCCTTGCTTTCTTGTGTCTTGGTGATGATGAAGGCTCTGCCATTTGGTTGAGTGAATCATACTTGAAGATTCATGACTCATCACTGGTAACAACTCTACTCAGCAGATACGGTTCAGTTTCAATAATAAAGGTGACAGCACTACAACTCTGGTAAACCACTAATAATAAAGGTGATAGCATTGATCCCTAGTGTACACTAACTTTTACAAAAACAGCTAATAATAACAATAATAACAACACAGCTAATAATAAAGGTGACAACACTGATTCCTGGTGTACACCAACTTTCACAAAAAATTCCTATGATAATCCTGATCTAAATAGAACTTGTGTTGTCACTCCCTTATATAGGCTTATCACTGCTTTCACCAACATCTCTGGTAAACCCTTTGTCACATTGACCATTCAATCACTTTTATGGGCACTCTATCAAACAGTTTTTCTATATCTACAAAACACATGCATAACTTTTTGTCAGTATTTTGGTCCTCCTCTTGCCTTCTAAATATATACAGAACATCTATGGTCCCTCTTTCAGTCATAACTCAAAATTCCATTTTGTCCAAACCAACCAATGCCCTGATTTGTCTCTCCAGCACTCTTTCCACAATCTTCATAGCATGCTCTAGCAACTTCACCCCTCTATATGCTCCACAATTCATCACATCATCTTTTCCTTCGAAGATTGGTACCACCACACTTATCTTCCATTTATTTAGAATGCCTCCTCCATCCAACATCTTCTTGCAAAGCTTTACCATCACCCCTATGCCAACCCTATCACTTTCAGCAATCATTTCTGTGCTTGCTTTCAAAGGTCCAGCAGCCTATTCTGGTTTCATTCCCCTTGTTGCCAGCACAATTTCTATAAGAGTAACCTTTTTGACAGGTCCTTCCATTGCATGAGCTTTTGTCAAGTGGTCCCATTCATTCTCTTTATTTATGATCTTTTCCATGTAATTTTGCCAAGTTTATCTTGACTTACTTTTATTGAAAGCCAGTCTTCTATCACTTCCTCTTATACATCTTTTGCCCTCCACATCTTTAAAACATTATTTGGATTTCCACATAGAATATCCATCTCCTTTTTGCCTCCATTTTCATTGCTCTTGCAAACACTTGTTTGATTTCTCATCTTTCTGTATCTAATGTTGTTTTCTTCAGATTCATTCTTGCACAACTTTATGAGTGCTTTTTTCTTTCTTGCAATTGCAGCTTTCACATCCTTATTTCCCACAACGTATTACCTGATTCATTCTGACTATTCTCCTTTTGCACAATTTGTCACAGGCCTTTTGAACATTCTTCTTAAAAGACTTCCACAAGTTTGATGCTTCAACATCTACTAGTTCTTCAATTTCTTCAAATTTTGTTCTTATTTCATGTTCTTTCAGCTTCCACATCTCTCTTTAAATAATTCGTTTTCTTTTTATCTCCTTCATCATTTTCTTTTTAACTGCGTCAGTTACCACCAAACCATGTTGCCATTCTCAAGGAATCACTTTCACATCCCTTAAGTATTTTCTATGTATTTGTGCAACCAGTACTAAATGAATCTCGGTTTTATTATCTCCTGATCTTAATATTACTTCTTTTTGTAAAATCATGTATTTACAGTACACAATTCTTTTTAATCACTAAATTGAAGCAGCATTCTTCCTTCCATATTCTAAAGCCATTTCCACTGTGCAAACTCTCAAAGCCATCAATATATTTTCTAACATATATACCCATTAAAGTCTCCCAATCCTAGAATCATTTCACTAGATTTTTGCAGATTTCACTTGTGTGCCATCTCATCATAAAATTGATACTTTTCTTTTGTTGTCCTTTTACTTAGTGGTGCATATGCACCTATTACATGCACCAATTCTTGACTGAAGGCTAGCACCAAAGCCATCACTTGATGACTCCTTCTTTAAACTTCCACAACCTTCTCACTCAATTCTTTTTTGTCTAAGATTCCTACTCCTCCAGTTCCTAAAGAGTTGCCAGAGAACCACAGCTTGTACCTTCTTTTATCCATTTCCAGAAATCAAACTCCATGTTTCCTCCACCATATCTCCTGCACACAGTGTACATCCTCCATTTTTTTTTTCAGCTCTTCATACACCTTCAGTCCTTTCTCTCACAGTGACCCAAGATTTCATGTGCCAAATCTACTAAGTGTTAACCCAGAGATTCTGTGCCCTGCTGCTCATTTAAAGGCTGCTGGAGTCTGGGGGCCTGGTTTAGTTTTTTCTTCATAAAAAATTTTTTCTTGAAGCATATTTTTTTCAGCTGCATGCCCTTGCTGATGCCATCCAAAGTTTTAAGCTGTATACCTACCCTGTGCCTGAAAAAGCAACCTCTGCAAGGCAGTAGGTTGATTGGTTATTTATCTTAAGGGCGCCAAATACTTACCCAAATTCAGCCCCATTAGATAATATGGACTGGAATGCATGCAGGTGGGGTTGGCTTGTAGAGAAGTGATGTTTTGTGCTCATGGTTATGTGTGGATTTAACATATGCCATTATGCCAACACCTGTTTTTCCAATCCATGCTTTAAAACTATGTTACTTTAGAAACATAAATATTTTATATGACTTACTGCAGCAGCTGTTTACTTTTTTTTTTAGATTCCAAGTCGAGTAGCAAAACTAGTAAAAAGTGGAGCTTATTTCAAAAAGGTCTTTTAAGCAAAGCAGAAATATTTTCTTCACCTCAACTCTGTGTTGACCCCGTGGAGTTGCAACGAGTTTCTTTTGCGACCTCAATTGACAATCTTCCTAAAAGACCATCCTCATTTCAACAGGTTGTTTTTGATATTAAGATTTAAAACTTTTTCATAATTATAATTAGTGATCAGTGGCATGCTGAATAAGAAAAAGCAATATTTTGTTGGCAACACAAATTGCAAAGTATTGGTTCAATTTCTACTTTTTGTCATGCTGTTTTGCACTTAGTAGGCAACCTTAGCCAGCAGGTTTTAATTACATTCATATCAAAAAGTTTGCTATAAAAGCTGGAAAAATTGGGTCTTAAAAAACCTGCATGTTTTTGGCTACCTCTCATTAAGAGATTATGTTTGAATAAACTGTAAAGCAGAAATTTTTTATTTGCATGATTTAAACATATGTTTTGACTGCCTGAAAAATATAGTTTATCGAATATTGGCATAATATCTAAAAAAAACAATTAAAAACATACTTATAATTTGTCAACTTAAATAAGGGTGGAGATTTAGTGAAACAGATTTTGAAAAGTTTTGTGCTAATATTTTAAAACTAAAAAGAAAGTATTTGCAATTAGACAAAGTTTATTTTTGTAAACAAATTCTTACTATTCATATAATTTGGGTAAAATAACAGGATGTAAAGAAAATTGGTTACAAGACAGCTTAATAGAAGTCAGATTTTGCTTTAAAAAAAAGTGAAAAACTTCTCAATGTTTTGCGTTTTTTTAATCCATTTTTTTAAGGTTACCTATTTAAACAAAAGAGTGTCAAAATACTCCCTTTGATTTATTAAGTCACATTAAAAGTAAAATCCAGAAAATAAATAAAAAAATTTGATTCAAGAATTAAATCTTTGCATTCTTAGAAGAAGCTTTGGTAATTGCTGTAACATCATTCTAAGATTATTGTCTTCAATGTTGTTCTGGGAGGCAAGGGGGCAAAAAAATGATATAATATTGATGACTTCTGTTTTCAAACACCAAAATATCAATTTCACTGATAAACAATTAAAGATTGTCAGAAATCAATTGTTTTTATTAAAAAAATAGGAAGTTGTTTTGTGGCACAGAATTTTGAATTAGTAGAAAACAACCATAGATTAATCAAAAAGTTATAGTTTTAATAGGAAATAATTTGAACATATTTTAAAATTTGTTTGATATTTAGCAGTCCTATCAAGCAAGTTACAATTGAAAATAATTTGAGAACATAGGGCCAGCATGTTTTTTAGGCAAAGTGACCTTGAAGAGAGTGCTAAACTTATAAATAAAATATATTTAAGTGTAATGGGGTATGATTAAAATGCAAAATAGTCTTTTGCTTAGGGTGGAAAGTAGTGGTGTAATAACCCAGCTGAGCTACTAAATAGAACATTTACTATGATGAAATTTCAATAGAATAAAAAATTTAAGTCAAACAGCAAAACAATTGTAACAAACAATTAGTTGTGCCTTATTGTTGCCCCTCTTCCAAGGAGGATATCTTGGAGTAGCCATCTCTTAACCCAGCAAAGAAGCCAATCTAGATTCCCCTCTTGGATTACCTCTGCTGCTTCTTAGAATAAGAAAAATTGTTTTGATTTTGTTAAAATTAAATTAGTTTGATTTTATCACCAGTTATAATCTTAAGTTGTTTTTTGTATGGTTGTATTGGCCTAATTGCTGCTTTCTGTTTTTAAGTAGAGTCACCATAATAAGTAAGCAGTCTGAATCCATTGAGGAATTTGTTGTGAGGTGCCTTTCCTAAAAGAACAACAGAAACCACTCAAGTAAACTAAGCATCGAACTTGCAACCTTCTGCTGCTAGTCTCTGACTGTTATCATACACTGAGCTATCCTGCTGACAAGTTCTTTAGTTTTGTGGGAAATTATAGATCAATATGGCCATACAGCAATGAGGTATCAGGCCACTTACCCCTCGTCACATACCCCCTAGTATCATTTTATTTTAATCATATTCCCAAGGGGTAATTGCCTGGGGGGTAAGGGTCCTTGAACCCAATGATGATGACAAACGTATGTTTTTTGCTTTTCTCATTTCAATTTTCCATTTTACTTCTGTTGTGTATCTGTACCTATTCTGATCACCAATGCTCAATATTTTTTTCAATGTCCAAATAGTGCTCATACAGTGCTGTTTACCGTTTGGAAACATTTTTTCAATTTTTAGGGTGCTATGTCTATTTACTAATAGACTAATCATGTTTTTCTGTAGCGTCGCCAAGAAGACAACTGGCTTTATGCAAGAGCTAGTGCATACGGTGCTTATTGAATGGTTGTGCTTCATTATTGCTCGCCCCTTTGGCAAACTTCTGAATAAATTTTCTACGATAAGGACAGTCTTGAATTGACCGACGAATTGTATAGGCGGAAAGTCTTTTGGCCGAGATTCTTATTAGTTTTTGCTTTTGCAGAAGTTTGTACGTTCGGTTTACGGATAATTTAAAACCTAAACTAATCTTATCAGCTAAACTAATCTAATCTGATTTATTTATCCAACGTGGTATTATTGAACTATAAATGGCTCCATTGTACTATTCGTCTGATTCAGATACTTTGATTCTTCCGATTTGTGCCCATTGAATAAATCAATAGCCATTTAAGTGTTAATTACAACCATCACCGGAGCACTTTCTATTCTTTTCAATTGTTACTCTTTATGTATCACCCTATTTTATAATATCGATGAATTTTTATAAAAACTTCATTTAATCCATTGCATATTAAATCAATATTATCAATCAATATTAAACAGTAAATTCAAATTAGTTCTATGGCAAAAGTGATTCAAATAAATCCAGTATATATCTTATCGTTTCTCCGATGAATTTTTATTGATACCCTTATTATTTTTATATGCAAACTTTCCATTTTAATAGGTTCTGAATCAAATAAAAGCCAACGCGATCAGCACTCCTAGATCGGTTTTTAGAATGACAAAACTGCAGAATTTAAGGAAATTAAGTAAAGAAAATAGAAGCGCTTCTCCTCAGGTGAGATAATTCTACCAACCGTGACGTGATTAAAGTTTGTTAAAAGGGTTACATTTTTCTTGGCTTATTGCAAAAGGTCGTCTTTTAGCGAAACTAAAATACCAAAGCCTTGTTATATTTATTTATGCAGTGGTTTGGATGTCGCGATTTAGAAAAAAATAAAATTTAATTTGCTACTTTTTTCTTGTAAATGTTTAACCTTTATGTTTTTTTTACATGTTTTAAACAGGATTCGAAACAAAGAAATTTATTCATTAAGTTGACAACACTCTTTGTGTGTCGAAGTACAGTCAAGCTTAGATACTTTTTATAAACGGCTGTTTACTTAAGTTATTTTTTTTGTTTCGAACCACAAATATACGATTGCGGCTTTGACTTTAGATTGTGGAGTCAAAGCCGCAATCTAGAGTCTAAAAGATTGACAAATCAGCCGATCAGCCTATCAGCCGAAAAGGTTTTGAGATTGACAAGGAAGAGAAAAAACGAGGCGTTTTTTTAGAATCGAATTGCTTCCCTTGAATGCAGTTCTTATAATCAACGTTACAAAAATAGCTTACATATGAAGTGCCGTCCGACTGTGCAATTCAAATCACATTTCGCGCAATAGTTTTAAAGCACTTGTTTTTTGGTTACTATCAGAAAGCTTAGTTTGCTGACTCCCATGCTTTAAAATCAAAGAGCTGCTTATTTTCAGGAACGAAATCTCGGCGCTACCACCTCATCTCTCTCTGGTGTTCCTGATGCGTTGCTACACGTTCAAACAAGACAAAGGTAATTTAATACACCTTTATTGCCAACGGTAACGTAATTGATGGTTGTTAAACGATTTAAAGCTGATCAAAAGAAGTCTGAAATTACGTAAGCCGTTTCAAAACGTAACTTTATCTTGTTGATTTTTTAAATTATTCTTTGTAATCCTCGTTTGCTTATTGAATGAACAACCAGGGGCGTTGGAATTTTTTTGCCAGGGGGTGCAAAATTAAAAAGGGCACTTTTTTGTTGAAAAGGCACTCCCAACAACAGAAAATTTTGGCGAACATGCTGCAATTTGAAATTTTGGTTGACTGATAGAATTTCAGTTTGCGCAGGACAGACTTGGTATCTTGGAAAAGTTATGCTAATCGGTTATATTGGTTCGCAATCGATTTCTAGGTCAATATCAACCCTTTCTAATAAACCCAAAACTCAAAACCTTAATCTTAAAGGTGTGCTGCCTTTAAGTTGACTTTGCCATGACCACTTACTACAATAGCCCCTATAATAGCTAATTTTGAACAGGTTTTTTTCGATCAGCTTGCACATTATAAAAAACGCAAATCTATAAACTAATCATTTAACCTAAAACTACCCAACATACCCACAATTAAAGTTTTGTCAAAAGCACCAGAACTAGTTTCGAAAACATTCAACAAATTGCGACGTCCATGCATAGGCTTACCATATGTCCCTTTTTAGCCGGGACAGTCACGATTTTTTGGCTTGGTCCCGGCGTTCCGTTAATCTTAACCATATTTTTACCATTTTAACCATTTAACCACCACCACAACCATTTCTTAACTATTTTAACCATCCCGGTGGCTGAAATATTTAAGCTATAAAGAACACGAAAGGGTTTAATAGATATAACAATAAAGAACTGAAACAGCTATTAATAATTGCGTACAAGAAAAAGCATAGTTACATGAGCATCAATGGCCCTTCAGATCGAAGTATGATCTCTTAAACGCTGAACGATTAATGTAACTGTAACCCAAAATAATTTATTAGTGTTTTGCTTGCTTCAACAAAGTCATCTGCAACGGTTTGTAAATTGATTTTGTCAAACAAATTTTTATGAAAATTTGGGAACATTCGATTATTGAGACTGTCATCTCTCATAGTGCTTCTAAGCCATGTTTTAATTGTTCTCATGACACTGAAACTCCTTTCTGTAGAAGCCGAAAGTAGAGTTAAGCCGCAGTAAGTTTGAAGCAATTTATTTATTTCCAAAAGGCATTTCTTGCTCGTCTGTCTTTTGTTTAAAACTTTGCAAACTGTTGATATCTTTGTTACCTTTTTAAGAGGCGTGATAGGCTACTTCCTTTGTTAAATAACTTAGTATGGACGTATAGGTCTGCAAGTTCCTCTGCAAGCACATAAAAACGAGTAAGACTCTTAAAATTGCCCGTTGCAATCACAATCACTGTACACATATGTACCACTGTCCCTTAAAGGGTTAAGAATGTTACGCGTTTGGTCTTCGTGTTTTTATTTTTAGATTTTGTTGTCCGCTATACGTGTGTATTGAGTAGCCTAAGTAAGACAGCTTGTGTGTTAAAATTAGATTAACGTCACAATTTCTTTGCTTCTAAATTAAATGAAACTGTTACTCTTTGTAAGCATTTAGAAATTTCTGATGTTTTATTTTTTTAGAATGCTTCGTGTAACTGTTGTACACTATCTGGCTATTTGCCATCAGTTAACGAATCGAAAATCGACTATTGATTAAAAAATGTTATTTATGAAACTTTCGGCTAAGGTATTCAGTTTAGTGATTTAAGGAGAATAGGGAGTTTGCTAGAAGGTTAGGTCACTTGAGATATCAATGACTTTATATTGCATACGTTAAAACTTTTATCTTGTCTTTCATTGCTGTGCTAGAATTCACGGTTATTTTTCTAATTTTATGAACATCGTTGGATTTAATGGTGATCGAGCCTATATAGCAGGGGGTGGCCAAACCCCGGCTGTACGCACCCTTGCTGACGGCTCTTTGAAACTTTTGAAAAATTGAAAAATTATGTGGGAAATCGGAGAATGATTTCATGCGACGACTTTTGTAGAGAACGTCATGATTTCGGGACAAGAATAGGAAAATATGAGATCGATTTGTGATAAAGACCTTTTTTTTTTTTCAGAGAACGCTATAAATTTGGTTAAAAAGTGCAAATCTGAGGATGATTTCAATTGAAGACCTTTTTTTTTTATCAGTAAACGAATAAATGACTTCATGTTTTTAGATTTTTGTGTTGTGACTCAAGATTGGATTTATGATATGCAGCTCCAATATGGTATAGGTTTGCCCACCCCTGCTATATAGGTTGATTGTCGAGTAGAACTAAAATATTTATGTTATAGGAATTTTAAAGGGCACAATCTGCCCGCCCTGTGGCCCCACGTTTTAAGAATATTAAAGGGCAATTACCCCTGCCCCCCCGCTTCCGGCGCCCCTGTGAGCAACATTCGAATCTTCGAGTCGTCATGTTGCCCGCTGCTTGCTATTTTAAATCAATTTATTTGTGTACGTGCCGCTACTGCTGTCAACTCGATTAACCTGCGAAAATCTCTAACAACGATTTGCTGGAGATTAATTTGAACTGCAGAATCTTGAAAACCACAATATAGAGCCAGCGAAATAGACCTGTTTGTGATTGTCCAGCTAATAAGAAAAAAGTCGTTAAGATTCGTCGCGCTGTTGCAGCGTTCACTGTATCGCGTTGTACAGTTGCATTATGAATTTAAATTCAACTGCTTGCAATATTGATGTATACTAAAAATAATTGCTGGATTCCCACCCTCAATGTGTTTTATGATATGCAACGTGCTAGTTATGCTTGGATGGCGAGAGTTGTGTTCAGCCATTTTAATCTTCAACAACAACTTTTAAATAACTCGATTTCTTAAAGTATTTTTTAAGAACGATATTGATCTTGTAGGAAATTGTTATTTTAGTCTTGACTTTAGGTGTTGCTCCGCAGTCAACCGTAAAAGCGATCGATTGTGGTCAAAACGTCTACAGCCAACCAATTACACCGTGTTTTTACTTTTAAGATTGTTTCACTTGAAAAATTTTGAGCTTTTTTTCTAAACACTGTTTGTTACACAACAGGTCATCTTCGAATTCTTCGATATCAGCTAATCCCGCCGATATATCTTTCACCAGTGAGGCGAAAGAGCCAGATCTTATTCCTTTGGTAAGAATACTATTTGTAATATTTATTCAAAACTTAATCACGTAATTCAATGGACACATTCATACGCAACCTTATAATTCGAAATTTAATAATCTGAAAGTCAAACTAAGTTTGTTGATATAAGAAACAGACTCTTTGAAATTTGTGTTATGAAGTTTTCTTGTTTATTTTTTGCCATTGAGCTATCAGTTGCAACAACATCAAATATATCGTATGCGTCATTGAGATTATGCGAATAGTTAAACACTCTAAAATAGACATGGCGAAATGTCCGTGTGCTTGGAAAAGCCTTTTGTTTTCTTCTAATTTTATTTCACCGTCAAAACGGCTACTTCGTCATTGCTTAATACCTTTTCTTGATACAGTTTCAAGTTTAATCCTCTCATATATGCCATTGAAGCGTGATTGTTTTAATGATTAAGTCCTTGTTTTGCATGATTCACTTGCTATTTTACATAGGATGATCATGTTTAACCTATTAGATACATTGGGCAAAATTTTCAGGGATATCATTGATAAAAAACAAGGATTTTACCGTCTGCGAATTTTGATCACATCACCAAATTGAAAATAGAATTTTTAAGAAAAGTTATTTTTAAGTAAGCCGTATTTTATGTGAGGAATAAAAAACTCAGCGTAAAGTGGTTGCTTGCCTTTTTGATATTTTGTGTAAAATTCTCATTTCAATACCCATGTAATTGTTTTCATTTCATTGCTTGAATGTCTACAATTCTTAATGGAAACTGCTCTATAAGAAACTTTTAAAAAGCTATAACATTTTTTAAAAATAGTCCTTTTCTAAAGAAAGCCTGTTTGGTGAATAGTGTATTAGCTCCAAGTAGTCTATTAGCTTGCAAGCAAAGGTTTTCACGCATGACAGAACATTGCCGTTAGCAACATGCTTGAATTTTTTTATTAAAAAGTAAATGATTGATTTCCAGCTTCTTTGTTAACCTGCGATTATTTAAAAATTTTTTTTGTTGAATTTGCTTGGAATCTCGTTTGTTGCTGTGTCGATTCGATTTTGAGTTTCAAACAGTGGCAAATTGCTTTTGTAAATAGTCTTAGGACTTTTTACAAATCAATAACAAAAAGAGACTATCGCTTGATGCCGCTGTTGAACCAAAAGTGTTTTGTTCGTTTTTTGACTTAACTGAAGCTGATGTCATTTATATGTTGCAATTTGCAGTCAAGCATTAGTAATACCATGCATTGGCTCATCCACTAAACGCGCCGTAGATTTCCATTCATGTTTAGTCATTCATTCTGTATCTAAAACTCCAATCATGTTTAAAGCATTTCCTGTCAATATGGATATCATTGATTTAACTGCTTAATACTGTTTGATTAAAATTTCTTTGTTTACGAAATTTAATGACTTGTGAAGAAGTTTACAACCAAGAATTTTAACTAGATTTAACTAGCCAGCATTTGTTTCTATACAATTTTTACGATGAAATTTAGATGTTATTTTGAGTTTATAAACCAGCGACTGAGGAAGTTTATTGAAAATACACGTAGAATTGATTGAGATCCATCCCTGAAATCGCTTGAGGTCTTATTTATTTTCATGTCACCAAAGTTTCATTTTACTTCTAGAAGTTTCTTCAAACAAATCAAGTTGTAAACCAGTCAATCAATGATTGCAGATAGAATGAAGTAGTATTAATTTTCATTTATTAACCCTAAATGCAGTATTAAGTTAAAACATCTTCGCAACCTGTAAAAAACAAAGCAGACTTGTTCAATTGGTCAACCCTAGAAAAATCAGTTAAAACAGTCAGACTGTTTCCGTTCGAAATATTTCATTTTTTAAAACTAATTCTTAGAGTAAGATTATGAATTATTTCAAACACAGTTTTTAAATCTTGGGGCTTTCAACAATCTTTCTGAATAAGTGTAGAAATTTCGGAACTATCTTTTAACTGTGATTTAATATTTGCTGAAATTTGCATTCAGTTAGAAATGTAAATAAAATATGATAAGGCATTTAAAAATGGCTTTTAATATTTTACTTTTAACCGAAGAAGTTTCTGGCTTCAGTCAGTTATTTATTCAACATAGGAGAGCTTTGTTAGACCAAGGTTTTACAGAGCGCCATGGACCGAAGCAATCGCTGGTTATGGACAGTAGGAAAACTTTCTTCGTCAATTTTGTCCGCAAAATTATTTTCTTACACCTTTACTTTGGTTGTGCGGTATCAAAGTTAAGATCATTTAAAAGTTTCAGTTTGTTTTCTTGTCGCGAAAAATGATCATAAACGGGCGTGAACATAATATCAACGCGTGTTCAATTTGTTTTCATTTAGCGACAGGGAGGCTCTAGAAGACTCGGTAGGTCGTCAAGTCCACGAATTAATCGAACGATTAATGGCTGCTTTGCTCACTTTGTTTCTTACATTTTTAACACTCAATCAGCAGCACGATTGTGTTTTATTTTATTTAATGTGTAGTCGTGAGATAGACCTAGAACATTAACATAACACTACAGCCTAGTAGGTTTGACTAAAATACCAATGAATGCTGTTTTAATCTGACCATCTGTATCATTTATTAACATAAGTTTTCGAAACAAGTTTTTTAGTTGTGGAGAGTACGCAAAGGCATGCTTTTTAACCTCTGTTTGCGGAAGTGCAGTATTCTGAAAGTAAATTGCCAATTAATTTATACTCGAGTCACTGACATCTGCAGTTCACTAAGCTTTTTATTCACTGAACAAAGGCCCTCAGCAATCTACGGCGTTTATTCAGTAATTGATCTTACATGGGAAGCTGGCAAAACGCAGGTTTTCATTTGTTTTTTAAAGTAAAGTGGGTGTATTTTGGCCTTAGTTCGAAGCAAAGACCATATAATTTTTTTTTATTTGCTAAGACCAATGTGCATTTTGACTTTTTTTTTTTTTATAAAAGATGCACAAAGCAATTTTAATATGATTAAAAGAGCTAGAATTTGCTAAAAACACATTAAACGTTTTGCTTGTTATATCTTCGGTTCGTATTCAAATAAACCGAACATCTTATCAGTTGGTAGCGAAACGTTTTAAGTGCTTTTTTTGACAAATATCTTGGCTCTTTTATTCGTATCAAAATCATTTAAAAATCTTTGTTGTTTCCGCCAAAACACAAAGGAATTTTTGATAGTTTTAGTATTCAGGCCGCCCGAGCTTTTGAAATTAACACCAAGCTCAGTATTTTGGTCGCTGGAAAAAAAGTTTAAGAAGCAAAAGCACTGGTGTTGATGATCAACAGTTGGTTTTATTGCTATGGTAATAAACTAGATAATTTTTAAGGAGTTCAATATAGATAGTAAAACAAATGCTTATACGTTTAAATGTTGTTTTGTTAAAAGTCTTACACCAGGGGTCGGCAACCTACGGCCCGAGACATCTTACTGAAGTATTATAGAATACGGCCCACTGTGTCGTTTGCAATCTTAGATTTTGATGAATTTCAACAATCTATGCGGCAATAAAACTGTGATATATCATCCAATTATTTTGTTCCAGATAAAAAAGATGCGAATGACCGTGTCTAATGAGAATGTGTGCGTGCAGACAAAGAAAATGCTTTGAAAGAAAGCAATAAGTGTGTGTGTTTGTTGACACGAGCATTAGTGAGAGTGGTAGCAATCCAATTGTCACATTTTAGAAAGGTTTTTAAAATTGTGGTTGCACATAACTAGCAATGTTTGCAGTTTGGTTTTGAAGTGCAGGGCAATGCCAGTGTATTGGTAAAGTGCAATGCCAGTAGTTAGGAAATGTGTTAAGTCTCATACACACTATGCTATTTTTTGTGTTGTTAAAAGTTAAAAGAATGACTAGCCTAAGTATAATCTTATCTAAAAACTTTAAACAACTTAGGTTAGGATGTTAACAAAATGTAGAAAGGTTGATGTCGAGTGCCTAGATTTTAGTGATGTGTGGACGGAGAAGTACTTTTTTACATTGCACTTCGGTATACCTACATTCGGCGATCACGCTTTAAGCGTGCAGTAATCACGCTCATGAAACATTATGACACAACAGACATCGTTTTTGTGTTTGCTATTTCATATGTGTTTGCATCGTGTTCTTTACTAACTAAAATCCTGTACGATAGATAATACTAGTTAGTAAACATATATTTTTCTAATTCATTTTAGCAATCTTAAAATGTTATCAAAACGTAGAAAAGTTGATGTGGAGTGCAGAGTTTTTAATGAAGAATGGGAAAACAAGTACTTTTTTATGAACCATTTTGGAAAACCTACTTGTTTAATTTGCAATGTTTCTGTTGCTGTCAACAAAGAGTTCAATATAAAGCGTCATTATGACACAAAGCATTCAAATTTTTCCAAGTTTGTTGGTCAAACAAGAAAAGACAAACTTGATCGACTCAAAGATAGTTTGAAACAGCAGAGTTCTGTATTCCAAAAACAAACGACTGATTCGAAAAATAATACTCTTGCGAGCTATAGGGTAGCACAGATAATAGCCGAAGAAAAGAGAGCGTTTACCGACGGAGAATTCGCAAAAAAATGTATGATGGCTGTTGTTGAAAGCATATGTCCGGAGAAAAAAGAGTTATTTTTAAATGTCAGTCTTTCTGCAAAAACTGTTACCCAGAGAATTGAAGAAATGTCCGAGAACTTAAAATCCAGTCAAGAAGATTACTTTGAAAAACTACAGTTTTTTTCAATAGCTATAGATGAGAGCACAGATACGACAGATACAGCTCAGCTGGCAGTATTTGTGCGTGGAATAAAAGAAAATTTTCATATTCTTGATGAATTTCTGGAAATGATTCCTATGAAAAATACTACTACAGGAGCCGATATTCTGAAGGCATTACTTCAATGCCTTGCAGCAAAGAAAGATTTCTCCAGACTGGTGTCAATAACAACTGATGGCGCGAGAAAATAGGGGGTCGTGTCTTTACTTTAGAAACACATGGAAAACAATGAAATTAATAACAATATTGTGAAATTACAATGTCTTATTCACCAGGAAGCATTTTGTGCAAAGGTGGCAAGCTTAAAAAACATGATGGACGTAGTGTTGAAGACTGTAAACTTTATTTTGTCGCGAGGATTGAATTATCGTCAGTTTCGACAACTACTCATAGAAGCAGAGAGTCAGTATGGTGACTTGCTGTACTTCTGCAATGTCCGCTGGCTTAGTCGAGGTGATATGCTACAAAGAGTTTACAGGTTGAGGGAAGAAATGGCAAGCTTCCTTCAACAAAAAAACATTAATGCTGCAGAATTTCGCGATCAGAAATGGGTTTGCAATTTAGCATTTCTGGTCGATGTAACGTCTCATTTGAACAAGTTGAATCTGCAGCTTCAAAGAAAGCAGCAGTTGATACACGAAATGTGGAGTTATATACGCACATTCACAACAAAACTACGGCTGTGGGAAGGTCAGTTGGAAAGTGGAAATTATGCTCACTTTTCTACATTACAAGAGAACAAGCCTACGAGCAGTACTCCATTTGTTTCTATGATTCAACATTTAAGAACTGAATTTTTGTTCCGCTTTGGTGACATTCGTTCCCTAGAAAATGATATCAAATTGTTCAGTACTCCCTTTGATGTACAGGTGGACACGATACAAAAGAAATATCAAATGGAACTAGTTGAGTTGCAGTGCAGCGACGAGTTAAAATTAAAATTCCACGCTGAGGTTGTATTACTGCTTGATTTTTATAAAAAATATCTAGAATGCAAACAATACCCCAACTTGATCAATCATGCCAAAAAGATGGTATCAATGTTTGGCAGCACTTATGTGTGCGAACAGCTGTTTCGTCTATGAAAGTCACCAAGAGCAAGTTGAGAACACAACTTAATGATGGCCACTTGCAAGATATTATTCTTCTTCCACTTCCAGTTTAACCCCGGATCTTCATAAACTTTCAAGCAAAAAACAACATCAAATATCTCATTAATGTTGTGACAATAACAATAATAGTAAATGTTTTTTGTATTTTTTTTTCAAGAGCTGTCAAAATCAAGAGTTATTTTAATAAGCTTTCATCATAATAAAATGTCTAAAAATCACACTTTTTACAACAAATTATTAGCGGAAATTTATTACGGCCCGCCGAGATCTTGTTAAGTTTGGTTTTGGCCCGCGACTAGGAAAAGGTTGCCGACCCCTGTCTTACACCTTACACCTAAGTAACTGATGTGCCGAGGCACTTTCAATTGCTTGAGTTGCCGCGAAAAGTTGACTTTTTATTTTTGTCCAAAATTAATAAAAGTTTATAGCCGTTTAAAATGAAAATAGCGTTAGGGTGCTTCAAAATATTTATATTTGTGCTGCAAGTTTTAAAGGTTGGAAACCACTGCGCCATAATTCTACTAAACTGTTATCATCCTTCGTTTCTACATTATTATTCCTTTGATCTTTCGTTTCTATACAGCAGCGTGGTCCAACTACGGGCCTGCGGCCCGCGGAACAATTTTGCACAAGTCTTGTCGATCACAAGCAGCGGCAACCTTCTATAACAAGGCATGGCGAGCTGATGGAAGAGAATCTAGGGTTGAGACCGATTTCAAGTGAAGACCTTTTTTTTTTTTTTGGAGAACGCTATGATTTTGGAACGAAAATAGGTATTTCTAACCGGCTGAGGCCCGCAAGCTCGAATAGTTTTGAAAAGTGGCCCACAAGAGTGCAGAAGTTGGACCACCCTGCTATACAGAATCACGTTAAAGTTTTTAAACCTAAATATTCTAATGGTAACGTGAAGTTGTTTTAATAGAAAGTTTTTCTGCTTTTTTGCACTTCCAAATCGTACTCGGTACATTAGGAGTGTCAATGAACTTTATTGTAATTTGAATTCCCTTTCGTTATCTTCCACATTACAAGTCAATACTGTGTCCAAACATTAGTCGGTTTATTCGTAATCACTCTAACTCAGTGCACTTTTATCACTTGCTGAGTTAAAAGCAACAAAAATTTTGTGAATTTAGTGTAATAGTGGATTGATGGATAGCTGTCGCTTATAAACTTCTATCCATTTGTAGTTTCCTATAATTCCTGAAACAGGAAGCTTGTTTTTTAATAATTCAAATGCTTAGAAATTTATAGTTTTGTGTCGTTTGATACATTCTACAGGTGTATAACATTTTTTTGATGAAATGTACAGTCTGTAGTGTAGATAGCTTTTATGTAATAACAGTAAAACTAAAAAAGACCACAGAGAAAAGCTATGAACACAAATGATGTCGGATCCATCAATGAATTGTTGAATTCAATTGCATTATGAGATAACTGTCGTAGAGTACTATTTCAAATTGCTGGCTGTTTATGAAAGCCATCTAAATATTAGACATTGAAAGGTCAATGCAGAAATAATTATGCCGTGCCAAAAATCGGTTTTAATAAAAATAGTGCCTGTTTTGCTAGTTTTAGGGATATTGGTTTCGTTTAGTTTCTTATTCGCAAGACAAGTCGTGTCACTCAAATCAGCCAGGGTTTGCATTTGTCTGTCCTTCGTATGATTTAAACAATCTTTTCCAAAACTGTGCCATGTGTGTCACACTTCATTCAGAATTCTAATTTTAACTTTATAAACCTACAGTTGATTTTCAGTCTTTTACAGTAATTTTTAAGCTTTTGATTATAGCGTCATTTTTTCTATTTTTACGTAGTGATTGCGTAATAGGTTCTGATTAGCTATGTAGTCTACCAACAAACTTGTTAAATATGTGGTCTACCATTTGTCAAAAAGCCTGTTGACTAGCCATCAGGTCTGGAAATTGGTTTTAAAATTCAGAACTATTGCCTAGTTTAGATGAGATAGTAGACTGCTTAAAGATTGTGTAGACTACTTACTCAACCAAATGGTAGACCGCATACGCTAGGTAGACTCATATTTAACCAGTACTATGTAATCGGTACACCCCCCTCCCTTATTTAATCTGTAAGTTGTTTTTATATGTGATTATAAAGAATCATTTTAATGTTTTATTCAAACGCATTGGCTGACTGAAGATTTAAGTCACTGCAACGTCTTTTGCGGCGGCGATGACGAAATTTTATCTAGAGCAGTGGTTCTCAAACTTTGGTTGACCGTGGCCCCCTGGTTATACAGGGTGATCAATATTTAGCGTTACAACTTCAAATAAATGTATTTGGGAAATGATACGTACAATTGCGGTAACGCAGGTGAAATATTGTTACAGAATGAATATAAATTCAGTACAAATACAATTTATTCAATATGCTTTTCATTCGAATCAATTACAAGCCTTGAAAATGATCTGCAAGAGTCACGAATCACATCCTGGGGCATTTTCGACCATTCCTTCCGTAGTTTCGTCTTCAGTGGCTCCAAACTTTTATGATGTGTTGCTAAGACCTTGCTCACGAGGTACCCCCAGATACTAAAATTCAGAGGATTCAAATCGGGTGATGAAGGGGGCCATTCCTCTTTGGAAATGAAGTTTGGAACATTGGCTGATAGCCACTCCTGTGTCTTTTTAGCTCCGTGTGACGGTGCCGAGTCTTGTTGAAACGTCCATGAACGTTTTTTGAGGTGTTCTTTTGCCCAGGGCAACAATGAACCAACAAGAATGTCATTTCGGTAATTCTCTTGGTTCAGTTTGACGCCTTGTTCTACGAAAACCAAAGCACTTTTTCCAGATTCGGCAACGGCTGCCCAGACCATCACTGACGCCGCCCCTTGGGCCCGAGTGACTCTTCGACGTCCTACCTCCCCATCACGTGATCAAACACGATCATTTTGGGCACGGTTCCCTCTAAGCTGCGCGCCTGCGCGGCCGCGCAGTAATGAGGGAACCCCCGCGCAGTACTTTCGTTTTGCCGCGCACTGCCTAAGTTTTGGCAAGACATGCTTTCGGTGTATGAGCGTTGGCAAGGTTTGATTTCGGTAACAAAATAGGAAATCTTTAGAGAACACCTTCATTTTGGGAGAGGAAACCAAAAATAAAATCAGGAAATTGGGGATGAAATCGAAGTGAAGACCTTTTTTTTTTTTTTTTAGAGAACACCTTTATTTTGGGAATAAAATCAGGAAATCGGGGATAAAATCGAAGTGAAGACCTTTTTTTTTTTTTAGACAACACCTTTATTTTGGGACAGAAAACCAAAACTTTCTTGCCTCGGGTAATATTCACCACTGCTCACACAACCTTTCATTCCGCGCACACTAAGCAAGCTCTTAGAGGGAAAGTAGATTCTGGGGATTCACATGGTGTTGAACGTCGAATTTCTTTTCGTCGCTGAAAACGAGGTTAGGAAGCGTGCCTGCCTCAAGGCGGGAGAGGAGAATTCTGGCTCTGGCAAGGCGTTTCTCCACAGTTTTGGCCGATAACAACTACTTCCTCTGAAAGCATATTGAATAAATTGTATTCGTACTGAATTTATATTCATTCTGTAACAATATTTCACCTGTGTTACTCCAACTGTACGTATCATTTCCCAAATACATTTATTTGAAGTTATGACGCTAAATATTAATCACCCCGTAGTATTGTCCCAAAGGTCAAGTAAAGACCAAAAAACCAGTCTTCGGATATTGTGACCAAATTTTTCATCTCAAAGTTTTTTTCTCAGTACCTTTCCGTTTCAATTGTGCCATACTAGAATTTTCGATTGTGCAGAAGACAGTTGACGTCATAATCCAATTGTTTGCTGTTGCATTAAGTCAGCTAAGCTCTCATTTTAGAACATCTCAAATCTATCAACAAACAGTTGACATCATAGTCTGATCGTTTTCTTTGTTCTTAAGTAACCAAACCCTCATTTTCAAAATTTTCAATTATGCTATTTAATTGTGAAAGTTGAATTCGCATCGTCTAAGTCTAATGATTTTTAATCTAATGTTACTTTGAAGTGTTGATTAATTACAGTAATTGATGTATTCTATATTTGGTTGTCATTTTGTGCATAAGTGTGGCAATTCTGGTGTGCTTATTCAGTACTGCACTGTAGCTTTGGTTATTGTGACTATCGGATGACCATCGGATATTATGACCAAAACTGTGTGGTCTCAAGTTGGTCATAATTAGAAGAGTTTGCTGCATTAGCCATCGAGGTGCTAATTTATTCCTAAAAGTTAGTCAGTACAAAATTGTCGAGTGATTATTCGCAATTATTGGCGCTGTGAATTGTTTTGAAATTTTATGAAGCTTGACAGTCAAGTTTTACGAGAGTTTATTAAGTTCATTTTATTATATATCATTATATTCTTTATGGTCCATAACCGTGGCCTCTTTGTATCTGTTGAGAGAAGTTTTCTATAGAATTCATTTGTGCTTCGCCAAATTACTGTTTAAAAATTTCAATCTCGCGACAAACTATTTTGAGAGCCCGCATAAAAAAGAAATAACACAGCTTGCTTCAGTGCAAATATTTGTATTACCTAGTTCAACTGGTCCTTTTAGATTCCCGAGTAAAGTTGTGACAGCCCGAGAGAAAAAGATTTGAAAGATGGAGTTTTTTGAGTAAATTTCGCTTGATTCTTAAGGGCTTGTTCCACTACCAGCGTTGGCGGCAGTATTCTTTGTTTTGCTGATTTTTTTGCTTCTCTTGGCGCTTAAGTGCGGAAAGATGTAAAAAAAAATAACAAAACAAAGAATACTGCCGCCAACGCTGGTAGTGGGAGCGAGTCTTAATATTGATGTTTGATTTCTGCTTTTTATGTTTTGTATGTTGATAAAGCTTGCATGGCTGCGTAAATACACATGTGTTATCAGTTTTAGAAGTGATTAAGTTGTGTCTATGCTTTTCAAAATTCAATTCTTAATATTCTGTTATTGAGTAGGTGAACGTAAACATGTTGAAAATCTATTTTTCCAATTTAAAAAAAAACGCTGTTTTATAGTTTGAATTGAATTTAGTTCTTAGCTTTGTAAAAATACATTTCCGCGGCCGCGTAGCTATATAGAAATGAATGATCTTAAACGACGAAGCTTGAGTTGCGGAATGGCTGAACAAGGCAGCATCGATAAGCCGCCTTTGGTCCAGTCTATATCGATTCAAGTTACCAGAGACACGGATGATGAAGGCTTAGAACGAAAAACCGACAGCAAAGATTCAAGCTCGGATGCAGTTCTGCGCTCGCCAAGTCAAAATAGTGATAACTTCGCCAGATCGGACGAGTCGAGCCAATCGAACGAATGTGAAATTGAAACTGTGGAAGAAGAAAGTGACGAGTACCATCCCGACTATCCACACGGTGTCAACCGCGAGCGATCAGCGAGTAAAAGAAAGCGCAAGAAAAAGCAGGAACCGTCCCGTATTTGGCTCGGCAAGCTCAAAAAATCGAAGTCAGCCAAGGACATAAAGGTTCGCGCGTTGACGTCACCCGAAGCCGAAGGACCGGTTGACTCGTCAAGGTGGCGAAGTAGCTTTGGTCAACTACTCAAAGCTGTCCCCAAGGATGTTGTATCTCGTTCCAAGTCGCTGGAAAATCACGCGAGACGGCCCCACTCGAATACATGTCCCGAGAGTCGCCATGAAGACGGACTTAAGACAAAAACAAAGTTGTTTAAAAGTTTAACATCCCTTGAAAAGCCGTCTGCGAACCAAGTTGTCGGCCAGGAAGGACTCGAATTGAACACATCTTCAGATAACAGTAAAAGTCCATCTTCCAGGTCAAAGTTTCTTAAAAATCCTTTTCCTTCTAAAAAATCAAACGGCCATGTCAAAGCCAATACTGAGTTTGCATGGAAGGTTGGTTTTTTTCTTTTTTTTCCAGAGGAAGTCTATACTGCGTGTCAGCTCAATATGTCATAACGAAATACTGATTGTACAGTATTCTTATATCTATCTTGTAACCTTGTATGATGTGCTTCTTCATAAAACACTGCGTATAGGTTTTTATTAAAACTGAATTATAATGTTTCTCATTGTCAAAGCAAAATTTTGTTTTACTTTTCAAAAAATTACGTTTCAAAAAATTTACGGATCAAGTCCCTTTTTTTCCCCACGTGGAGAAATTTATGTACTTGTTCATGTGGGTAGACAACCAAGAGCGTGAGATCTGTGGGGAAAAAAAGAACTTGAAAATACAATGGGGAAAAAAGGGACATGATCCAAATTTACTCCTTTTCAAAGCAAAATTTTGCTTTGACAAGTTAATGAGTAAAGTTAATTCTCGAAACGTCAGCTTGTAAGTAAAATGTTTTTAATTGCATTGGCTTTGCGCTTTTTGCTTTTTTTTTGAATCATACATGTAATGATAATGATAAAAATCGTTACCGTGGTTTAAATTAACTATGACTAGATATCTACTGCATATCATGGACATGGTGAAGTTCTTGAATCTGTATCTTTACGATGCCTGATGTTCTTTTATACGAATGTTTCATTAAGGTTTTCATAGAAAAATATGTCAGTATTATTCTAACCTTTTCAATTTTTAGAATTTGCTAGGACTTTCAAAAATTTAATATAATTGACAAGTAAAATTTTAATCGGCGTAAGAAACAATGGATCATGTTAAGAAACGCCCCTGAGAGCGTATTTCTAACATGATTTCAAATAATTAAAAAAAGCTCAGTTTTTGTCTATTTTTTAGACCACCAACAATGAAACCACATTATCCTACGAGGGATCGACAAAAAGCAACGGCCCTCCCATACATGTGTCAGTCAGCAGCTCCATTCCAGCAGGCTTACTACTGACTGATTCGGCGCCGCTCATTGCGACCAGTGTTCCAGGTAAGCGGACTGCCAAAAGAATATTTTGCGTCGGGTGGAACTAACTTGGGCTCTTGTCGGCCACGCTGCAACGGGCACAACCTCTTGCATCACATCTTTATAATATTGATCAAGTCGAGACTCTTTTATGTAGCGACTGTAATTCTTAACTATAGGAGATCTTGTATCTCGTTTTTGTGTGGCTTGTTTTAGATTCTCCAAGACCGGCCGTTTTTGGTCGTTGTTCTATTCTAGAGCTAAGGTTCATGGGGTGCCGTCTGATTGATGGCACTCAGTAATCTTATTCCACCCCCCCTTAGCAACAGGTCGGGTAAACCCTCTTTCACCACCATCAATTTTGACTCACAGCTTGCAAACTTGACCAACTCTCTTCGACAAGTTTTTGAACTTTTAAAAGCGCTACGCATTCATTAATAGTTTGAAATTGTGATCCATTAGAGATGACAAAATAGACATGTTAGAAAAAAAGCAGAGCAAGAATTTGGTTATTTTATTCCTAACAATGAATTTTGCTAATGTTTTGTAATAAACTACTAGAAAGCACCGAGCTGCATAAATGAAAGAACTTCGACATCGGCAAAGTTTGAACCCAGTGGCGGGATTCAACCGGTTCGAACCGGTTCTATAAAACTATCACATGGAATTTTATAAGTTCGCGTAACCTGCTAAAATTATTGCCTATCTAGTGTGATAATGTAAGCACTTTTCAATATCATCATAATCATGCTTGCTCAACGAACATTTGGAATTGTTATTTAGGAAATAATTAAGATTGATCAGTTTATTTGCTGAAAAATTTTACGTTTTTTTAATAGAACCGGTTGACAAAAAATTTGTATCCCACTACTGACTATTTTTATTTTATTTTATCTCTATATTTATCTTCCTGACTCGCAGGAAAGCGACGGAGGCGCTAATACATAGGGCAAGCAATACCCCGACCTGTTTCCGGAGATGCCAAGATATTGCTGTCCGCTTGTAATTTGATAGAGATATGACTGTAATTTAGAGCTGCTTGCCAAGACCACCAAGCAGGGCAAAGTGCCGTAATCTCTTTTCCAAGGACACAAACAAATGGCGCGAGTGGGTTTTGAACCGAGACCATGCTGATCATAAGCTCGGCGCTTTAACTACTAGACCACGCTGCCGACTAAAGCTAGTTGTGTAGCACTGCTCTGGTAGATAGCTTTTCTGCCTCCACCGCGTGAAGTTTGGGTTCGATTTGTGAATCTGGCTTGGTGTTGCCAGCGGCTCGCCACCCCTACAACAACACCACGTTAATCGCTTTGTTGTCCGAACGCGATGTTTTGGCAACAAGCGCCGCGAAGTCTTGACACTCTTTGCTGTAAAAATTTTAAAATTTGGATTTGGTAATTTTCCCGAAAAAACTGTAACCGCTGTTTGTCTATATTCAATGTTGTTATACTTAACACTGTTTCTTAGAATTGTCTTCTGCAAGCCAGCTGGATACACCTGATGCGTTAATGATCGAAATTCAAAGGAGCAAACAGACGACAGAGAATATTAGGCAAAAAATTTTGAAAATTAGGTATTTACCGAATGTAGAAAAGCTTACGATTTTTGTGTAGTGTGTGTGTAGCAATTAATCTTCATTAAAGTTCGACCGAAAGCTTGTTTTGCTTAACTATGATCGCCTCTTTCAAAAAATAAATGCTATGTTTTGGCATGCTATTGCTGTTAATATTCGAATACTGCATATCACAGGAGTAAAAAGCAGCTTTATCGATGAAGATTGCTTGCAAAACTGCTCTATTCTACTTTTAAAGTTTTTTTTAATGCTCATACCAAACGGTTGGTATAATGGTTCTCATTTTTTGTGAAAGGCCCGAAGTCTTGAGTTTAATTTCAGGTCAAACCATGTCCGACATACTCGTAGTCTTGCCAACGACCCGGCGCATCTCTGCTGCTGCTAGTGTTGTGGGTCAAAGTGTTTTGGAAATAAGTGGCGCAATTTCATGAAACGCTTCGACGTAAAAAATGAGTGTAATGAAAGCCACGGCTTTTCGATTGATATTGCTCTTATGCTGAAGCTGTTGCAGGTTTTTGTCTTTTCGCATTTAAAGCGAATACTTAAGTTGTCACATATTTTGTAATGAATCTTTATTGTAGCTCTTTCAATCTTTGTTATTAGTCACATCAAGTTGTCGCAGTGTATGACAATTATTTCGAAATCTCTTGAATAATATCAATTACTCTTTGTTCTTGCATCAAACGCTTATGTGCTTGCTTCGGAATAAGTTTTATCAATTTTTTCTTTCAGCGAAGCTCTTAAAGCAGAGCAAGCGCTAAGAGACGAAAATGTCACTGAGTATCTTCGCCTCACTAAGGATGCGGATAAAAGCCAAGTGCCTCGAGTCAAGTCTGTTTTTGAAAAAAAAGACCAGAAGTCGAAAGCCACGATCGCGCAGGTAGTTTTACGAACTAGTGTGGTTTTGTTTTGTTTTTTTAGTTGTTTTTGAAAGAAAAACGCTTCTTGTTCGGTGCGGTTTAAAGCTATGTTTTGCGCTTGATTTATCGGGATGTTTTTACGAGGTGTGTCAGATAAGCAACAACGTCTGTGCCGCGGAGAATTCAAAATAAACTACACATTGCATGCTTTTCTTTTTAAAAATAATTTCTCTGTGCACTGTCAAAACAGCTCTTCTAGGATCGCCTTTTGCCTATGGTTACGGACTCTTGATAGCTCCGAAAGGTTTTTTTTTGATTACTCGTTTTAGTTTGAAAAAAAGCCTAACGGTACCAGGGTTTTTGAATACGATTGCTGTCTCAGAAACAGTCAGTTGTTTGTCATCAAATCTTGCCGAATGTTTGCATCCGTATGGTACGGTACCTTACCCCGTTGCACCATCATAAATTCTTGTTTACGTTTCTGCACGGCTCTTTTTGTACATGTCCTGGTTGATGGTTTGAAGCTGCGTAAAAAGATCGCAATCGACATCGACCTACTTATAGACCATACGCCCTCCATCAAAGAGCACAATCAGCATTGATTTTGAACCCATGTAATCAGTTATTTGATTATAGAAAATAACTCCCTTGTTTCTCAATTGTGTTTCTTTTCTGACAAACCCTGTTAGGGCGATGTTTTTGTCAATCTTATCATATTTTACCCTTTCTTGTGTTCACTAAATTGTGAAAGAGATATCGAATGGCACAAAATTAAAAAAAAACAACCTTTGACTAAAAGGAATTCACAAAAAGAAATATAAAATAAAAAGCAAAAATATAAAATAAAACTTGACTATATTAAAGATAGCTTTTACTGGCCACTTTACTGGGTTATTGCATTGCTATTGATAAATTTTGTGTAGAACGGCAAATTTAACATTGGTTTTTAATTTAACAATTCTCCATTCAATATTGTGGCAATAGTTAACTCGTTTGTTGGCGGCAATCGTTGTTATCGGCCTGAAGCGAATTTGCTTTGTTGTCGACTTGTGACACGTGTCCCCTGTAGATGCGCACTAACCACACCAGGAAACCTGTCGTTGTTGCATTCTCTTGATTAATAGCATTGATTGTCACGCATTACATCGACATGCAGTAACCGAAGCAGAAATTTAAATGCAGATTGCATAAAAAGTTTAATGCATTAAAACTTGAGGCCTTTGAAAAACGTTTGGGTGTTTTTGTCCCTGTTAACGTACGAGGAAAAGCCGTAGACTTTCACTTGCTGTCGTTCGCCTTGAAATAAACCTATAACTCAATTTTGTCATTTCATTAAAATAAATAACGTCTTGTTCTGACCTTTTTTCGGCTCATGGACCATGTTTTAATATACAATTGACCACTTTGCTATTCTGACACCTCAGAAACTCCTTTAGTGCAAAGCTGTATTGCTCATAAATCAGTAAACTCAAAAACATGTTCAATCTTATCAAGGTCTTCGGAAACGTTTTGTTGGCCACTGAAAATTTCAAATGGACTGCTGATGGTCCACCTGGACTAGGTTGAGAATTGCTCGTTTAAAGAAACAGTTTTCATTTGGAAACACAGTCTGCTGGCTGCACAACATCATCGTCTTTTGCGGTTGTTTGTCGGCCTCCCGATAAGAAAAGTTCTGGTTTTTTGTCCCATCGTAATTTTTCGTGGTGCTGTTCCGCTTTTCTTGAAAGGTACAAGGCTGTTTTTTGAAATGAGTTGTAGTTTTTGGAACAATTTACAACAAAACCAGACTACCTTTTTAACTCAAGAGTTATTTAGAAAATGACCCTCTAGATTTTTTGAAATCAAAACACAAAAAAGTTATTCAAAGAATTCTTTAGTTTTTGAAAGTCAAGTGAGACTTAAATCTTACATAATATTATTTGGAGAAAAATGGTCAATAAAGAGGAAGGGTGCAAAAGCGTCAATGGGCGGCGTTTACCCGCTCAGTACACAAGAACAGGGCGTCATAGAAGCTAGACACTGCGGAAGCAGGACATACTTTTAATTATTGATTTGGCCGAAACACACTTATCTCATTTACTCTTGTAAAGCAAACAATCAAAAAAAGGATTGATTTCTATCAACTAACAATCGAAAAGGGAATAAGCCTATTGTTAATTTGTTGTTTCCTTTGGTTTTGTTTTCAATAAACAAAACCAATGTGTACAAAAATTATTTTACCAACTAATGTACTGTATACATTAAAAATTTTATGTAGACGTATAAGCGAGAGCACAATAAAACCAAATGACGCTTAATTAATGTTATATCCTCTGTATCCTTCCTAGATTCATGGCAAAAATAAAAATAGTAACACTTAGCGGCTTCAGGTATATTCCACCCCGATTAATTTCACTTTGGTAAATTCCGCCCTGGTCACGTGCATTCCAAGTCGGTCACGTGCATTCCAAGTTCAATCGGAAACTTTTGAGTTTCTCTCGCGACGAAAACCACGACGCTTACTTTAAACTTTTCACCTGGTGAATTAACCTTGGTGCAATATACCTGTCAGCCATCCAGCAGCAGAAATGTAATAAGTAACGAAAAAGTTATTAGCTTCACAGAGTTTTCCTATTTTATAGTTTTAGTTTTTTTCATAATACTAGTTTTCAGCTTTAATAATAGTTCTATAATAATTCCATAATACTAGTTACATAATACTAGATACATAGGGTTTTCACAATACTAGATTTCATGATAGCTTCGTATCCAATCCAGGTTTTGGATTTGTTTTTGTTATGCTGATTATGTCACATGCACAATAGTTATGATTATTGACGTATTTCAATTGGAATAAAGGATTAATGTTTGCTGTTACCGTGCCAACTTTTTATCAATCGTATGCTATTTTTAAAACTAAGCCTAACGTATGACCATATAATTAACATGGTTTTACACTAAAAGTTTTGGTTTAATAGTAAGAGGTTTTGTCAGAACCATGTCTAAACAATTTTTTTTGTGTAGGCAAAGAATGAAAACTCCTTTGTAAATTTTTTTTGGTTGTTTGTTGATTAAGTGTTGATCTTTTTCTTGATTGTTGAGTTTACGAAAATAAACAATATACAGAGTGTCCATAAAGTCCTGCACACATTTAAAATTTTAATATCTCAAAAACCGCATAATGTAAAAACTTTTAAATTTTCGACAGTGAATTATACCACCATAAAGTTTTTTTTGTTTTTTTTACAGGTTATTTTATTGTTTAAATAAGCAAGAATATTTTTAATAAAGGCGTAAGTTTGCAACAAAGTAATGAAACATGTTGACCATTCAACAAAAAGCACAATATGTTCTTTGGTACCATAAATTGAAATCACCAACTGCAGTACAACATAAATTTAAAAATGAGTTTGAACAAGACTCTCCTCACACTAACAGCGTTAAGAAATGGTTTAAAAATTTTATGGAAACCAGCTGCATTTTGGATTGCAAAAGATTGCGTAGGTCAAGCATTGATGAAGAGACTGTTGATGCTGTGCGTGTAGCATTTCATTGCAGCACAAGGAAATCAATTCATGTGCATCAAATGAACTTGCTATTCATCGAAGCACGGTTCTCAAAATTTTACGTAAACGACTTCGGCTCCATGCTTACAAGTTACAAATTGTTCAAGCTCTTAAGCCGGATGATCACCCTCGCCGAGCAGCTTTTGCTGAAGAAATTCTTCAGCGTATTGATGATGACTACCTTAGCAGTGTGGTTTTTTTCCGACGAAGCAACTTTTAATGCTGTTAGTATGAGGAGGGTCTTGTCCAAACTCGTTTTTAAATTTACGTTATACTGCAGTTGGTGATTTCAATTTATGGTACCAAAGAACACATTGTGCTTTTTGTTGAATGGTCAACACGTTTCATACTTTGTTGCAAACTTACGCATTTATTAAAAATGACTTTTTTTGCTTATTTTAGCAATAAAATAACCTTTAAAAAAGTAACGAAAAAACTTTATGATGGTATAATTCACTGCCGAAAATTTAAAGTTTCTACCTTATACGGTTTTTGAGATATTAAAATTTTAAATGTGTGCAGGACTTTATGGACACTCTGTAATTCTGTGTATGCTGAAACAGCCATTGAAGTAAAAGCACACTCAGTTTTTGGAGAGTCGATTTTCGACGTTTTACAGCTTTCGTACTCCTCGATTCTGACTAAAAGGCCGTTTTCCCTACGAGCGTGGAATGAAGTATTCTTTGTTTTTTTTACTGATTTTTTGCTTCGCTTAGCGCTTAAGCGCGGAAAGAAGTAAATCAATCAATAAACCAAACAAAGAATGCTCCATTCCACGCTCGTAGTGAAAATGGGCCTTTAGAGTCTAGTTTTCGCGAGCTTATTCCAGGTTTACAATGACGGATGATGTTATAGACAAAACTACTATAATGTATTATATTGACCGTACTTTTTTTTTTGGCTTATAGGAATAGTTGAAGGTACAGTTTCGAAATCCTGACTTTCCATATCTAATAACCGTCTTCAGGGCTCATTTCCACTACAAGCGTTGTCGGGAGTATTCTTCAGTAGTTTTATTGATTTTTTGCTTCTCTTAGCGCTTGAGCGCGTAAAGAAGTAAAAAAAATCAATAAACAAACAAATAATACTCCCGCCAACGCTTGAGCGGAAACAAGGTTGAATGATTTGAGATCAAAATAAACTTTATTTTTAAATCAGCTGAGAAAATATGTGTCGATAATGTTCATCCACTGTCGGCTTATGACGTGTTCGGAACAATATTGCTGAAGGCACGAGATAAGAAAACAATAGCCAACGGGGATTAGCTTTCTATTTACAGTAGTTACAATTGGCAACATTAACAGTTTTATTGTGATGCAATCGGTTACAACAGATGTTGAAAACCAGTTTTTTTTGTGAGACTATCCGATTTCTTCCCCAAACTATCAGTTTAGGATCTCTACATGAATTGTTAATTAATGATCTGCGTTCTTTTAAAAGTTTTGCTGACGTTTATACGTTTCCGATCTGAAAAAGGTTAATAAATAAGTAGGATTTCGCAGTGTAACTCTGTTATTATTTTAACGGCACGTCTGTCGGTTCGGAGATGTTTGAACTGTCTATTACTTGTTAATTCATGGTAGAATGAACAATGATTAATGTCCTTCAACCTATTTAATTGAATGATTTCAGTTTTGGTTACACATTTCAACTGGAAAGTTTTGAATTGACGTTATTGTGTTTAAATATATCACAAAGTAAAGAAAGCAGAAGAAAAACACTTAATAAAAAATTTATTTAACAGAAGTGAGAGTTGCATCAGAAGGTACAAGTTTAGTTAAGATCAAAAAAACAAAATGTTCGAGTTAACGCTAGGAATTCTTGTTTAAGTGTTGTTGTTATACACCACCATTGATGTTAAAAGTTTTTTAAAATTTCAAGGAAATGTTTTTATTAATAGACTTGCAGGAACGTAGTCTGAATTGCGTTTTAGTTGCAAGAAGCAAATATAAATGCTATTCCAAACTTTTCCAAAATCTTTTAATAAAATGTATTGAAAACGAAGATTTAGGAAATGTTAAATTTAAGTGGGATCGATATATGTTAGCATGGTCAATGAATCGTACAAGAAATCGTCGTTATCGCCTCGTTATGGTCTTCGAGAAAAAGCTGGAGTTCGTCTGGTAGGTTAACATCGAAATTTTTAAAAAATTTTAGCTAGATTGGCGCTGAAAAGTGATGTTGCAATATCACATTTTAAACCGACATCGACAATACTTCTTAGCTATCGAGTTCTGTCAACAAAAACCATTTATACTTCGCACAAATTATTGGCAATTGGCAAGTCCTATAATACTTCTTTTATCAATTCTTAAGTACCTGTGTGTATTATAAATTACCACACTCGATTACATAAGATTCAACCAATGAAGATTGCGAGGTTGCTAGTTCAATGTCTTAGCTGCTGTGCTGAGTATTACGTTGTGCATTGTGCTTCGATGCATCTGATACTGTCCGTTGATAGCGATTTAAATTTTACATCATGTAGATTGAAATTGAATTTTGTTTTTGCTACATAAGCTTCAACTGAGTTTGGCTACCTACCACTACCTGTGGAAGAAAGCGTATCATGCGTTAACATGACAACTTGTCACCGCTTTGACAACTAGCTAAATTAACTTAGTTTATTATATAAAGTGGTTTATCTTTAGTTTGAAGTCAAGCATTTCATCAGAGGTAATTGCAAGGGAGTGAAATTCTTAGTTAAAAACAACGTGAATCTATGAAATAAGCAATAAAGAAATTGAACTCAGACATTGAACTTTGCAGCATGACACAATAATAAAAAACATTAGGCATTAGACGAAATCACGTCACAGACACTGGAAATAGTAACCATATCCTTTCGAAACGATAAAGAGAAAGCATAATTATACTAATTTATGCTATGCTTATAACAATTAATTGATTGTTAAGATTATTAGTCGATTAAAATAAATAAACCTTGAAAATAACATTAGAGAATCACATGCTTAACCAAATTTTTGACAACACGTTGCCGTTAACAATAGTTGTGACAGATATAGTGCGAAGAACCGATAATACTGATTTTGAATACTTTCACTATTAACTTGTATTTTTACTTTCTCATTTCTACTGAATCACGGTCGCAACTAACCTTGTCTTTGTAGAATGCTTGAAACTGCCTTTGTAACTATTTGGCAGCTCAGTAGTGGCAAAAAAGTTGTTTTCTAGATTTGACGATGGTTATGCTGCTTTGTTGCGTTGGCCGAAAGAGCTAAAGGTTGTATGAAAGTTAAACTTTTACAACTTTAAAGCGTTTGAAAAAGACTATTTTACATCGAACATCCGTTTGTGGTTGTAAAAATGTTATTATTTAATGACGCGTCGCTGTGTTGGGGAGAAACGTTACCCTATGTTACTAGCCGAACTTGAATGTAGACACCAAGCAAAAAATAATAACGTAATGAAAGTGCAGCCCAGTGGTTCTCAATCTATGTGCTGCGACCCAGTACTGAGCCGCGAAGATTTATAAAAAAACATTAATTTATTGCTTCGAAACCATTTTTTTTAATGGACACCACTTTTTAGGGACCAAAATAAGAAATCCGAGACAGATTTAAAGTGAATACTTTTTTTTTTAGAGAGCACTACATTTTAGGGACGAAATTCAAGATCTGCACTTTGGTCCAAGTGTGCCGCGTATTTGAAAAAGGTTTCAAAATGTGCCGCAGGCGCGAAAAGGTTGAGAAGCACTAGTGTCGCTAACTTTTGTTTACGGTTACAGCTGAAATATATAAAGTCATGTTTTTCTTACAAACCAAATGACGAAGTAGGCAACGATGAACAGGAAATATCGTGGCATCGTGCGCACCACGTTTCATCTAAGTCTATTCACCTTTCTAAATATCTTTTTTTCTTCAATCCCACGTCACACTTGATGAATAATCGTTTTTGGTGATGATGTAACTTGGTCACGAATAGAGAACAGCTTGCGTAATTACTTAAATAACCGGCATACGGAAGCAGAGAGCAGATTTAAATCACTCGATGAACAATTACTAACAAATACGCAACAAGGCTGTTGTGTCATGATGTCTTACACGCTCGTATAATCCCTTAAAGATGTGCACAGGGGTTTACCTAAGAACCGTTGACTGTTTTATGAAGAAAATGTAACTTTTGTTCTATATAACAGTTTGAACATATGCGAGTGTTTGAACTTGGAATTGAACCTGCACGCTTGGCAATGCCGAGCGCTTTCTCGCTTCACCAGCGTGACACAGTCGTACGTTTGTTAACTTCTCCCATTTCAAACGAAGCTTAATCTCGTACATTTTCCAGCTGCAAAAAAAACTGGACATTTATCACCGGAAGTTAAAGGAAGTGGACGGGGGTGTTGCGAAACAAGGGATATTTCGTGACGTCGGCGCCAATTTGCGCGATTTTTCCGGCGGAGTGATGGATTCCGTTAAACACGTGAGTGCTTTAGCCTCGCTCCATTGAACTTCTTTTGACTTTTTTTGCAATTCTCTTTGACTTGTGAAGATTTGCGCTATTCATGCGGCGTGTTCGATACCAGGACGAGAGTTGAAACTCGATCGATACAAGTCTTTTCTATTTTAAACCGTTAATTGTTATGCAATTGCTGTTTTGTGCTTTTTGTTGAAACTTACAAACTAAATACCCGCATAATGATATGAATCTTACTTCTCCCTGAATAAAACTTTGAGAATTCTTGTTTAGTCAAATGGTAATATTTATAAGTCTTGATCAATAATGACAGTAAATATTTGATTTTGGAAATTATGAATGCTATTGCTGCTAAATTAGCTCTTGTTCTGGTTATACAAGGGCGTTTTGATTGCTTCAAATTGAATATCATTAGAATTTTTTTTGTAGATAAATAAAAATATGTAAACGTCATTTTTTGGGTTTTAAGGAAAGCGAAAAAAAACTAAAAATGTTATCTGCAACTATAGGCTTGCCAATCCATATATTTATTGATTCAAGATTGCTTTATGTTTTGCTTATTTTTTTTTGTAAATAATCACTATTAAAAAATAACAAAGCAGTTTTGACGATAGAACATGGCTGCTCTTTCTACAAAGTTTGAAATAGATAAATAGTTTTTTTTTAGTTGGTTGATGTAAGTCTTCTTACAATATCTTTGCATTTATTTACAGGCCACGCAAAATGCTGCTGGGGTCATAGCCAGCAAACCAAAATTTATGGCGAACAAGATTAAAAATCGCTTTGGCAGCGCTGACAACCTAGTATCCCTAAAAGACGATTACGACGAAAATCCAGGTTCGTTCAACTATTTCGTGTTTAAATACAGTTTCCTTGCTAGCTGCGGGCTAATTGTTAAATTGTCATACTGTTCCTCAAACTTCTTTTTTTAATCATCTTTTTCCATCGGGGACAGCAATATGATTATTTTTACTAGTAAGAAAGGCTTTGTTAACGCTCGCAAGTAAAAGAGCGCCTGATGACGTTTTTGATTTGCACAGTAATTTGTTTTCGCAATCTTATCAGATATAAGCGCAATTTGGTTTAGTCTCGTGTTGTATTTTTTGAGCCAGACTACAAAAGTTGACCTTAGTTCGAGATCACGTGCTTAGAAATGACAATCGTCATATTCGTTTTGCGGAAGTATAGCCGCTTTTAGTTATCTTCGATTTATTACGTGAGACCGACTTTAAATAGAAAGAGATAAAACGTATTTGAAGATTTAAACACGAAGTTTTGTGGACTTCACTCCACCATCTTCTTACTGATAAACCGGCTTGTAGTTCAAAAGATCTTGTGACTACTAATGATAAGTTGTCAGCAGCATTAATTTTTTTGCTTTGATTCCGGTAGGTGGCGCAGTTTTTCTGTTTTTCATAATCTGGGCCTAAAATACAGAGTGTTTCAAAAAATTTGACATCATTTGACTTGTAAATATTACAGAAACTATCATACTATGACGTGATACATAGTCGAATCAAATGAAATTCAACAGGTTTAATGTTGACCAAAACAAGATTTATTCCTATAAATTTGAATAAGAAATTCAAAGGCACCTGTATTTCATGAAAGGTTTTGCAAATGTTCAATATGCGCACCGCCTGTGACACGGCACACGTGAAGTCGGTACTCTGGCTCCTCCTAAACATGCTGAGCATGTCTTGGGTAACAGTCTCCAGTTTAGCTCTCGTGCGAAACCGGTAGTTAACAAAGAAACACTACCGCTCTGGAGACTGTTACGCAAGACGTGCTGCAGCATGTTTAGGAGGAGCCAGAGTACCGACTTCACGTGTGCCGTGTCACAGGCGGTGCGCATATTGAACATTTGCAAAACCTTTCATGAAATACAGGTGCCTTTGAATTTCTTATTCAAATTTATAGGAACAAATCCTGTTTTGGTCAACATTAAACCTGTTGAATTTCATTTGATTCGACTTTGTAGTTTCTGTAATATTTACATGTCAAATGATATCAAGTTTTTTGAAACACCCTGTAAAACAAATCTTGATTCGATATGAAAGTTAATTTAAAAAACCTTTCCAGACGCCTTTTAACAAGACTCGATCGCTTTAGACTTTCTCTACCCCGGAAGCGGCGATGATGTTAGTTCAACTTCCGGATCGATAGATAATATGAATTCGTTCGGTTCGGATCCCTTTGCTTCCGATGATAATTATCTTCAACGTCGCATCGAGAATCATAAAAGACAAGAAAGCAAGCCGGAGAACCTTCATCAATTTCAATCCATAACCAATCAGTTCGACGACATAAAGAACGAGCTTAATGTGGGTCGCATTTAAATGCTCTAGTTACTGTTAAGGTTAACTAGATCTGCTACGCTCGTCGTACAGAATTCAATAAACAAAGAAGATACGTCTAATGCATATGCCAGGTTTAAGACAATGTCTTTGTTTTTCTTCCGCCCTTTAATTGTTTATGTCTTGTTTTTGCACAATGGGTGAATTATTGCGGTTTTATTGTTAAGGTTTTCTATTGACAACATGCTAAAAGATACGTGGAATGAATTTCGTGCCGATCTTATTGTTTAACAAATTAAAAGCATGCTTAGCTTTTAATTGAACACGTTTTGATAATCTAAATTTAGAACTAGTTTGAGCTAAACTGTTGTTTGTTGGTGCCTGCTGCGTTTTGCCGCTAGCGATATCATGTGCTGGCTTCAGCTTTCGAGTTAAACCAGTTAGTTATCCGGATATGGCTTTGTATGTAGCCTTTGCTGCAATTTTTTCTGTTCCTTAGGCTAAAATTTAAATCTTAACTTGTTTTTCCATTATTTTTATATTCGTTTTGTTGATATTGCGCTATGCTTTTCATGTATTGTAAAGTGGTGGTAGGTATGCTATTAATTTTTTGTAAATCATCTCGGATATCCTAAAAGGAGCTAACCCCACAGAGTGTTTTATGCAACCCTATTTGAAAGCGTTTCAGAATGCACTATTTGTGTTCTAGAATGTTCTACTATTTGTCCTGATGCTCCTGGTTTAGGATTTAATTGCAATTGCAGCTGAACACATTCAATCCCTCGTCGCTGGTTGATAGGAACATGAACCAATGCAAGAAAATAAATAAAAAACTAATAAGAAAAAACAGAAAACTTAAATTTAGAAATATTTATTTTCCAAATTTCCACCCGATGAGACTTTGTGATTTTTATTTATTTACGATGATTATCATCATAAATATCTGTCCCAACCTTATTCAATATAAATTATATTAAAACTTTATTTAAATTATATCCATTCATTCATTCATTCATTTTATTCTCAATCATTATTCAACAGTTTAATACAAAAATTATAAATATTAAAAAGGTCAAGAAGAGGAAGAAGCAGCACAAAGTCAGACGTTAAAACATGCATAAGATAATCAGAAACTGAAAGTACAAAACAGTAGAAAGCATTGCCGCAACACATTAATCAGATGTATTGTGATGGAATTTCTTTTTTTCTCGGTAAGTCATCTGGGGTAAATGAACCCACTGGAGGATCCAAATAACAGTTGCCGTTCAGGAAAGTTGAACGGCAATTGTTTTACATCAGGTGTAATGCATCCTCACTAGTTGTGAAAATTGAGGAAAGGAAAAATGGACGAGTCAAGATTACGAGCGTTTATGAACATTATGCTGACAATGCAAATTAAATTTTCCCCTGTCGAGATATAGATGTAGATGATCTTGGATTATAAGGTCTGATTTTCTTTTTTTTTTTTTGCAGAAAGTTCGCCAGCTGCAAGCCGATTTCAAAAAGGAACTATTAAAAAATAAAGAAGATTTACAACTGTTCGTCACCAGTCAACTCGAAGTAGAAAGATTAAGGTAGGTTGCCACTTGTTTACTTGCTTACCATCTTTTGGCTTTGATTAAACAGTTGATGATATATTGACTAATGATTTTGGCCAAGCTTATCAATGTTTTAAAAAGAATTTTTGCGTTCAAGTTACACATTTGTTGATTAGCAGACCCATACTGAACATCGGAGTGGGTGGATACCCTTCCGTTTTGGTAGCCCTTCCGTTTGGACAAATCACAAATGGAAAACGGAGTACTGTGAAAATGCTTCCAGTCTCCGTGCTTTTGTGCCCGAGACCGGTGCCAGGCCTGTTGGGATGGGCTTACCCCGAGCAGCTTGGGTTAAGCTCAACCGCTTGCGGACTGGTGTTGGGCGATTCTATTCGTCCATGCACAAATGGGGTCTCACTCCTTCACCGAATTGCGAGTGTGGCGCCTCTGAGCAAACTGCAGACCATGTACTAACAGCGTGCCCTATACATCGGGCACCACATGGAGCACGAGGTCTGATGGTTTTGGATGACGAAACTCGATGCTGGCTTAATAACACCACTGCCAGCATCTGATTCAGGCAGTGCAACAGTCTGGGGTAGTAAAAGGATAAACCCTCGGCCCCAGTCCTGTTTGTGTCTGACCTGTAGTAGATACCCTTCAAACGACGACGACGACGATTTGTTGATTGGCAAGTATTAAAAAAATCTTCTTTTCTCAGACACGAAGAGCAACTTAACGACGTTAACGAATATCACCGTCGAGAAATTACGTTTATGAAACAGGAGTTATCTAGCTTGGAGGAGAAAATGGAATACCACGCCCATGAGCGAGCGAGGGATATACAGGTAGGTACACTTGTTTTTTATTTTCGGGTATTTTTCTTGTCTTCGAAAAAATAACGGCTCAAAATGTAGTTTCAAGTTGTGCAACTATGTTTGTTTTTTGCAAATTCACCGTCACTTTTAAGAACTAAAGCAAATGAATTGAGGACTCGACCTCGCTGTTAAAAATTATTACGTCTTCAAACAATAACACTGTTTTTTAAATTCTTCCAATCGCTGTGCATTCAAAGTACAGTTGATACCTTTAAAGACGTGCAAACTAAATACCCCGAGTTTGTGACCCAAGATCGGCCGGAAATAAGCAGGGATTTTTGGGTATAAAAACTAATCGCAGGTACATGTGGTCAAATCTTTTTGCATAGGCGTTGAGCGTCTTTTAAAAGTTTTATTATTAAGCTCTCTACCAGCACTTCCTCCAAAAAGTTGATTACCAATGCTTTTCTATTTTTCATGATTCAGAAATAGCTAAGTAACTGTTTTAATTGCAAACATCACGTGTTGAAAACTGGCGAGTTTTTATATGCGAAAACGTCACGTGGTAATTACGGACCGGCTATACGAAATTTATTACGTAGGTACAGGGGGCCAACCGCAAAGTATCGAACCCAAACCCAACAAAACATAGGATCATGTACAGGTATATTTTTTGAGTAGTGCACATATGAATGAAACAATAAATGCTTCGACAGAAATTTTTGGCTTTATCAAACGACTTGTTTTCAGGAAGCCTTGGAAAGCTGTCAAACTCGAATTTCGAAAATGGAATTGCAACAGCAGCAACACTCCATGTCTGTCGAAGGTTTAGAAAATGCCACAGCGCGGGCTTTGTTTGGAAAACTAATGAATCTACTTTTATCCGTAATGGCGGTGCTATTGGTGTTAGTGTCTACAATATCGGGAATAATTATGCCGTTTATAAAATCGCAGGTGAGTTTTTTCTGTTTGAGGTTTTTTCAAAATAAAAATTTGACGTGCAACAAATAAAAATTCGTTTGTAAACGATTTTTTAGATGTTTAACCTTCGTGATTGCAGCCACAAATGTGTTGCTATGATGTCATAATCGATAATTAATGAAATATATTATTATATATTTATATTAACGTTCTACCATGAAAAGCTTTCTGAAATGAGATTCGGTGTAATTTTTATCAACTTTTCTATTTTCTTTGCCCTTAGTTTTATCATGTATTGATGATAACTATCAAAGTTTGTAATTTTTCTAAAAGTGCAAAAATAATTTCCTTGCATATGCTTGTTCAGTCAACTAGCATATGACGGACTATTGACATTCGTATTGCTCTAAGGTCAATTTTCTCTCTTTTGAGTAGATTTTTTAATCGTTTATGGTCGGCTGTGCGACTTTGTACGATGAACTTATCAGAAAAATTTAAAGATTCTTCCTTTAAGGGTTAATTTTAAACTCTGGATCTCGCAAATTGCTTATTGTTTCCCTCTGCCAATATTGCGATGATCTCTTTTAAAACAGATAAGATTATTCGAAAAATAAGCAGGAAATTTATCTTCACTTTGATTTCTTTTAATTAAAAATGTATTTTGATTTGATTACTTGTGCTAATTGAATCGATGAGTTATACTACACGTAAAAACTTTCTTGTTAATTAAAAAAAAAGGAACAATGATTTTCAAAAACTATGAATTTCGAAAAACGGTTAATAAGTGCTCTTTGAATAGGGTCGAGTGTTCTTCACGTTTCTGGCGATCATCATTTCAATAGTCACGTATCGAAATTGGGACACGTTAATCAGTTGGTACGAGCTGACAGTCAGCTGACGGACCTTCTACGACTCAGTTTCTTCTTTTATGGCGGTTACACCAGCAGTCCTCACCGCTGCTCCAGTCCAAGCAATTGTCCCATTATCTTCGTCGAGTTGCCAGTAGTGTTATGTGTAATGCCCGTGAGAATGTCGCTCGCATTATTTATTGATTTTGCAAATAATAAAAACAAATTCGAACAGCATTATTCAAGTAAAGTTTTATGATAAGAGGTGCCTTTGAAAAACATTCAAATTAGCAACAAACTTTTTACAAATTATATTCAACTATTAAAATTTTATCGTTTGATCAAATTGGCAATGTATAAGACTCGAAATTAATTTGATGTAACCCATGAATTACAATATCGTGTTCCACTGTGAGCAATGCGGGTTAATATTGAACTTAAAAACAACAATTTCTTGTTTTTTAAGTATGAATATTGTTAATTAAAAAAATAATTTGAATTAACTTGTTAACAGCATCATTTTTTTTTTAAATCTAATGTTTAGGATTTGGATTAAGTTTGAATATTGAATCCACTTCAAAAATCCAAATTCTAAATAGTACAATTCTATTAAAACCATTAGCTACGTACAATCTTACTCAATTTCAGTGTTAGTCGTTTAAATCGGTTTCAAAAAGGTTTTTCGACGTTTTAAGTAAAGTATTAGCGTTGCAATGACGTTACTGATTATTTATGCAATCTTCACGCTACGTACTATTCCGTTTAGAGCGAAGCCTCTTTTAATTGTATCACTTTTATTTGGCACCCAGTGCTTGCTATCTGATTGTAATTGTTATTGTTGTGGTATATTGAATAAGTTAACTCAATAAAAGCTACCTTTTTACGTTTATTCTTGAAGCTATTTATTTGCTAACTATTATCAAGTTGATTTTCAAGTAATTTTTTCCTAGTAGGAGTTTGGGGTTGATTTCCGTAGACGGCGAAATTCAAAACTAACAATATTCCAAGCTATTACTGCTGTTTCACATAAGTAGCTGTGCTACTAGCGCTATGTTCTGGAGGCCAGCTTCGCAAAAATTGTTGCTCACTATGCTTTAAGCAACAAATACAACAAAAATTCGATTGGTATTAGTGCAGTTAGCATTTAAAAAAAGATACATGTGTCAAAAAATAAGTATTTATAATTTGCTTCAGGTTTTAACCTCTTCTTCGTTGCTGTTCTGTTAAGTTCTTTGGCGTCAAAAATAGGGTCGAAAATTGTTAGCCCAGGAACCCTCAAGCCTGTCTCCCAGTGTAACTTGAACCTCCCACTAAAACCTCTTGATAAAGGAAGAAAAGCAATCAGTGTCTAAATCAGGGGTACTCATACTCATATCTTGACTAATTTTTTGGCACGAAAGGAAGAACTCGGAGGCAATTTCAAAGTGACCTTTTTTTTAGAGATCACTATGTTTTGGATAAAATTCAAAAAATTAAAGACAGTTTCGAAGTAATAACTTCTTTTGTGGTCACTTAACTTTTGAGACAATATTCTCAGCAGAAGCCGACGGCTGTTGAGAATCTCTGAAAAGGGGCCACGAACCACCTAAGTTAGAGAAGCACTGGTCTATATCATTAAGTGCCACTGTAAGAACAAATTTGAATTCAAAATTGATATTACTTTTACCTTTTGACATTTACGTTGAATTGATCTGTTAATTATTTTATGGAGAGTAACCTAATCGTTAAATAATGAATATTCATCGGTTTCAACTGCTGCCTTGGGCAACAATTAATTCGCTAAATTGTTCTACCTACCTTTCCTTCGATTTGATGTTTTCTGCATTGAATGCATCAGTCAGTATGTGATCTGTAAAAGAGTTTATATTCTCGGGAGTCTAGTATAACAAGTTTGACTAGAGCTTTATTCTTCAAACTACCGTTTGTATAAAGAGCGTGGCCTGGGTGTGTCTTGCTTCGGGAAGATAATTGTTGGACTTTATAATGTCGGCACTTGAATCAAGTTTTGCAATAATTTGATTCGCGCTTTTCTAGCCGTTGCTTGACATTGACTGAGTATGCAGCGTAATTCTAAAATAGCGATTTCTTTACAAGTGATACTCTAGATTTACATTTACAAAAATTGTAGTTTTTGCATTTACATTTGTTTACAAAAATTATAATTACAGGTATGATGATAATTATCAACTGAAAACCATAATAGGTTGAGATTATCTAAATATTGTTGTCCAAATAGAACTGTTGGAGTTGGACTTGATGCAATGTGTACTTGTTATTTGTTTACGAACACTATCAGGTTGTCGGATATGATTAATAATTTTTTGAGATACCTATTTATGGCTAATATTCTGGTTTAACTTTAAAACTAAAAAACAACAATTACTTACCAGGTAGCCTACTGCATAGTGCATACAGTAAGTATATATTTCATTTAACAAAGACATGCGGAATGATCGAAAAATGTTAACAAATTTCAGAAAAATCAATTTAAAATAAAAAGTTTTGCACTAGTTAAACATTAAAATAATGGCAACATGGGGATTTCCTAGCCAAGGAATAAAAAAGGCCGTGGTCCCCAGCTCATAAGATTTGGACTTTGAATAATTATTTTTGCAGTGTTTTGGAGTTGTAGCCTACAACAGCAGTCGACCACAAACCAGTTGACAATTAATTTCGTCCACTCAACAAAGGCAATCGGAGCGAGATTTGCATCCCAAAGCAACACATGTAAAAAAGTATGAAAATTGTAAAAACGATCAATTAGCAAAAATCCATGCATTTACTGCAAGTTATGAATTCAAAAGCTTGCTAACCTGGGTGATGCTTTTTATCACAAAGAAGTCCTGCAACAAAAAATATTGTGTTACAAATGTTTTTGAAATCAGAAAAACTATTTAAAATCGGGGTGCAATCTCGAAGCAAAACAACTTAATCCTTTTCTCCTCAGTTTTTTCCGAGTATTGTCTCCTGAATGTGAGCTTCAGAAACCCATCAATGAACTACCATATAAAATTAAATGCCTCCTTTAAATTTAACATGAGTTGATGAATTTATTAGCTTTTGTTAAAAACAAAAAGCATGAAGGCCACAAGTTTTCGATGGTCAAACGAACATCATGATCTCAGATCGACGTCGCACCTGAGAAATATTAACAAACTAAAACAAATTCACTATATATGATCTATCATCTTTTAATGTTTCCCCTCTAGACAAAAAAGGTAAAGCCACCAAAGTCACATTTCTTGATATGCATTGGGAAGGGGCGCTGGAGAATTTTTTATAAGAACAAACATTATTACAACACATGCACAGCTTAAGAGACAATAATTAAATCACTTTTCATGCGAATACATTTGATAAACCTGACAACCAGAGACCGCCACAAAGCTAACTATGCTTGACTCACAGACACGATAGAAACCATCACTCCAAGTGCTGTAAAATAATAACCCAATACCAAACTGCTAGTCTGCGGAAAACCCATTGCAAGCAGCAGAGGTTATCCGAAAGTGAGAGCCAACATTACCTTATTACCCTAAAAACACGATTGACCAGATTCTGTAGTCATTGCATCTTTGTTGTCTGACCTCTCTTGCTGTGGCGGAGCTGTACTGGTGTACTTCAACTATGATAAAGGATTTTATGAGTTGTCTCTTATGTGTAAAAAAAGTTTGATATGTTTTGAGTAATTTAAAAAAGTTACGTTGAGGAGAGTTTGACTACAAAATGTAGTCATTCTATTTTGCTGAAAATAAGAAAATACAATTTCATTGCAAAACAAAATAAAGCATGCTTTACCCTATTCTCTTCAACGGCCAGGCTTCTGACACCCAGCCTTTGCAAAAACGTTTATAATTACTTCATCTTTTTAGGTAAAATTCTGGAATTTCTTGACTTTTCCTAATTTGAATTGCTGAATAAGATGGTGCTATTTTTAGGTGCCCCCAAACAAGGGTTAACGGGTAAAATAAACATTTTTTAACAAATTTGTTAATTTTTGCTTGTTTTCGCAAGCAGAACGTGGAGTTTCAATTTCACGCTTTTATTAAGTGACATGAATTTACCAAAAATTGGCTTTGCATGACGAAGCGAATTACGTCGTTTGGCGACGTCGATATGCCTTAGACCAGGGGTGGCCAACCTGCGGCGCATTGGATGGTTAGTGGTAACGCATTGCAGTCGGGGAAAATATTTCAAATGAAAAATGTTCCACAACTTATATCTAGCTATATCAGGGGTGGCCAACTTGAGGTGGATTGCATCCTTATTTTTTTTTAGAGAACAGCTTGATTGGTTTCAGTAGGAAAAGTAAAAATTTAGAGAATTTTTTCCAGCGATGACCTTTTTTTTTTTTAGAGAATTGCTCCTTTATGTATATAAATTTTAGCGCGCCGTAAGGGCTGATCGGGTTTTAGGCAGTGTTAGGATTTAAAATTTTAAGAACAATTTCTTTTTTGTATAACACTTACCAACAAGAGGTTCCTCCATTATACAAAGATATAGAGACAATATAGAGACAAATAGATTACTATAGATTACTATAAATTAAGAACGGGCTTGTTGAACTTGCTGAAATCCTAAGAACCGGTTTGCGCAAACCCGTACGAACTCCTGAATCTCATCACTGATTTTAGTGTAACTTAATGAGGTAGGGGAAGGTAAGGTAGTTTGATACAATTTTGACATTTTTGACATTTAAGCAAAAATGGTTAGACTTACACCTCTAAATTTATGTCTATAATAAAGTTTGGTTCTTTCCCGACATTTCAAAAAAACTTTGAGCACTTCACCTTGTCATATTTTTTTGTTATTACTTTTTGAAATTACTCACTCAATCGTATCAAATTACCTTTATAGGAAGGTAATTTGATACTCGTCAAACGCAATTTGATACGCTGAAGGTACATTGATACAGCATTATTATTAATAAAAATAATAGCACCAACAGCAGTCAATTTGAATGAAATAAATACTTGCACACTCAGCAGCAATTCTCTGCAATTTTCTCAGCAGACATGCAAAAAGAACGTCCAATTTTGCATCACAATTACTTTGAATAAATATAACGAACATAACGAACAAACATATCGAAAATTTAAGAACAAATATAAAAAGACAGTCTACACATACCGATAAAAAGTCTACAACCCTACATAAAAAAAAATTACTAGCCTGCCTAACGTAACATGTGAGTCGTTCTGTAAATTGTTATAAAAAAATAAATTTGACTCTAGTCATATTTGAACTCCAGTCACATTCTAGAGCAGCATGTTTTTTTGTTTAATAGTTTCATATTGGTTGTAGCTTTATCCCCAAAATCTCAACTAAAGAGATTTTCAAAACTTTTATGCCAAGCTTTATTTGCCCCGATATGCCCAAGATATAGCAAAATATGTTAAAATTGTTGTAGTTTGCTAAAATATTTCTCAATAGTTAGAAAATGATAATTTTTAAAGATTATTACATGTGTAATATTGCTTCAAAAAAACAAGTTTTTCATAATCCAAGAAGTTTCAAAGTTAATATTTCATAGTTTAATTTGTTAAGAAAATCCATTTTCTGAAGCATTTGTATGTAGGCTGCAAAACACAGTAACCACTATGCAGTATTGAAATGCGGTTTTAAAAAAAAGCAAATTTATGGGAGTAACAAAATAGGCAAAGCATTGAAGTTCTTGGCACAAGCAATTGATTAAGCTAAATCAAGCTTACTAAAGTCATAATTAAATCGTAGCTGACTGCTCTTTCTGGCTGAACCGCCAATAACAAGTGGAGCCAGAAGTTTTAAAACAATGTCTTGTGGTGCAAATAAAGCACCATTTGCTTTGTCAGTATTAAATATTCGGTCAGCCGTGAAGTGATGTTTATCCAAAACGTTCGCAAGGTTGTTAAAATACTCCTTAACAACAGCCTCATTAAATCCAGATGCTCAACCAATTGATGTTGCTTCAGGTGCACGTATAGACAAATTTTGTCTTTTTTTGAACCCTAGCCACCATGGTATTCCAGCTTTTTTGCATCTTATCCAAGACTCTGGAACAACAACATTGTTTTTCACAGCATATTCAAATGCCAACTCTTTGCATTTTTCCAACGACAAGCCAAAGTACATACCTGCCAAGTAACCAATGTGAGTGGCAAGGTCTTTTTCCATGTCAGATGAAATAATTCTATTTTTTATGCCAGTTGACTTATATCCAACTGCACAATTTGGATTGGCTTCCTTTTCTTTCTTAAATCTCATTAAAGTCATCTTATCAATCCCAAAATAATCAGCAGCTTTGCGACATGAAAATCCTTCTTCATTAATTAACTTCGTAGCTTTTTCTAAAACATCTTCTGATGATCGCACACTTCTGTTGGTCTTTTCAATATATTTTGAAGGCATGGTCTACCTATTTGTCTAGAATAGATCTCAGTAATGAAGTTAATAATAAATATTAAAATTTGAAAGCAACAAATAGGAAAGTTTACTGAATATTACAGAATAAATCTGCAACTGAAAATATAACGTGTCATTAGGCCTATAGCAAACAATTCCACGTGTGTTTATTACAACATCTATGGTTAAAACAATTGCTAGTTACTAGTAGCACTTGCTGTTAACTATATAGGTTTAGTTGCTGCTGGGTAAATTAACTAAGAGTTTGCACAGGTTACAAGTAAAACTTATATGTTAATTAGATAAGAGTATAATATAGCCTATGTATATATATCCCTAATGAAACATTATTGAAGCTCTTTATTAGCCTAGTAAATTCGGCCACTAAGCATTAAGCACATACCGGTAACATTTGTTAAATGCTAGTTTGCATAAAGCCATTTCACGAAATGATTAGAGTATTCTAACTCAAAAATACAAAACAGGTAAAGCTGTAAACTTACATAAAGTAATTGGATAAGTTTTAGCTGCTTACACTGGTTTGTTTTTTTATTTGAAACTTTGTTTTACCTAAACATTTATGCAAATATGTATTCAACAAAAAGAAGCTAATTTGATACCGTGTATCAATTTACCTTCCCATTGATGTATCATTATATCTTTTTTCTGATTTTGCACTCAAACTATTTTTTTTGAAACAATAAGTTGGAATTAAAAAATAAAACTACCATTAAAAGAATCTTTCTTTTATGTTCTTACAACTGATAAAAGCTTTTTTTATTTTCCACGCTTTCTGACAACACAAGAAGCAATAAAGCGTAGGCCACAACTTTTACAAAAACCTACAAAATTTACACTTTTACTCTTAACAGCTTTTCCAAATTAACAGGCGCTTAGAATTCAACGTGGACGTTATTTTTTTGTTTTGTGCAACACTTGATGACGATATTTTCATTCAATTTCTTTTCTGGAATCCTGTAGGGTAGGTGTATCATATTACCTTTAGTATCAAACTACCTTATTTTACCCTACTACTTAACAATTTTTTCAACTCCGTTTTTTTAATTCAAAGTTTTTTTAGCACTTGAAGTGCTATGTAGCTGCAAAATTTACTATAGCAACTATATACTAATAATTGTGGCACGACCTTTTGTAGCAGCTGCATTGGTCAATTTGCTCCATGAAGAATTGTGCTTATTGCAGTTACGCTCATTTAAGGTATATATAAAATATAATGTCAGAAAAATCGAATAAAGAAGATTTCGTTTTGTTGAGAGAACTTTCAAATTTAAGGGAAGATGTAACTGCATTAGAAAGTCAGGACGATAATGAAGCTAAAGAATATACTTCCGAAAAAACACCAATCTCAACTGATACAAAAGAAGAGTAATTGATTTTTTGTTCTTGCTTTAAAGTTTGATAATTACTTTCATATGTGTATTTTTAGAATTTTTTGTGAATTGTATTTGTATGTTAGTTTCGTCTGACTGTATGCTTGTTCTTTTTTACATTTATTAAACTGGAATGTAAACAAAAAACAGTTTTGAATGGTATCTTTGTAAAGTTTATAAAACGACTTATCACACCAAAACTTACAAATTTTTTTGATCAACTTATCAATCAAGCTACTTATTTTGATGCTCTAAAAATTGCTGAAATTGAAGGTCTACAGTACTTTTTTTCAAAAGTGATTCCACAGAACCTTGCAAAAATTTTAGATTTATATCCTTATTTCTCTATCTATGATTTTTATGCTTCTCAAAAATGTCTATAATGGTAGGCCACCATTTATTTAAGAAAAGGCTTGCTTTTTTAAATATCTATTCAATTTAAATTTTGAAGTAGACCATCAACTTTTGATGCTGTACTAAATATCAGTAATCAGTTTTTGTTCTATTTTTCATAAATGTTTTTAAAATTAAGTTATTAAATATTATTTGAAAAATTACAAAAATGCAGAATACACACCTAGCTAACAATGCTATGCCATGTCTGCAAGGTTCCTGTGAAGACAGCCTGTATGGGACTCATACTGGTTTTACCGCAAGCACCACAGTGGCATCGGATGGGCTTACTACACTTATATACTACACTGTTACATGGCTTTCAGTTTTCAGTTGTAATTTGAAAAAAAAAATGCATATTTATTTATTTTGTTAAGTATATCAAAAATAAAAGAATGGGCAGGAATAGCTTAAACCACATGATACCTGTGCAGTAAGCTCATGTGACGTCACTGCTGTGCCTGTGACCAAATTGATATAGGTCTTGTATGGGCTGCTTTTACAGAACTCTTGCAGGCCTTGCATAGCATTATTGATGGGGAAGACAATTACCTCAACTGTTTAAAAATTATGAAATATATTTAGTGCCTATTTTATAAGCTTTAATTGACAGAATTGTAGGTAAAATTCTATACTTATTATGTTTGTCTCTACTTTCTAGATATATTTCAACTTGCTATATGATGCTATATTTTATTTTTATTTTAATTTATTTATTTAAATCAGACTCACAGTCCATAACAGAAAAAAACACAAAACAAAATAGCAAAAACTACACAGAATAAGAGACACATACAAAAAAAACAACACTTTAAAAAAAAAGAAGTTACCAAGTATCTATTGCAAATAAACTAATGCATTCTATTGTTTATAATATGATGAATTAATAAAACATTTTGAGGTCATTAAAGAAAAAATTATTTTGTTATTAGAATCGAAATAATGACAAAGGAGCAGGACATTTTTCTTAGTATTGCATCAAATGTTGTAATGTTATTTGACACCTACTGTTCACAAGCACTTACATACCTAGACAATTCATATAAAAATCAAAAAAAATTGTTGTAGGCTACACATAATTTTTTTAAAATAGAGGACAAAAAGTTATTCTATAATTGACATGCATACATAAATGAGCAATAGGTGCAATATAATACATTTTTTATTTTTGTTGAACACTTATAAAAGCATGTTTTTAACCTATTTGCAGTTCCATATAAATAACAAACCTGTCTATTTATATCTTGATCATCACATAACTTGGAGTTAAGAAATACCCCAAGGTATTTAATTTCATTTACAAACGGTATCTTGAAATCACCAAGTACCACATTAGGTTTTATATTTAATTAAAAATTGCTAGATGCAAAAGATAAGCCTAGTGTTTTTGGACAATTGAATATTATATTATGAGAGGAAGCATACGAGTGGCATACATCAATGATATGTGGAAGACCATGAATGCTAGGGCAAAAACAGCACAAATCATCAGCAAATAATAAATGGTTAACAAGAGATTTTCCAACAAAACATTCTACTTTTATTTTGTTTAGTTCTTTTGATAGATCATCTATGTAGACTGCAAAAAAATATGAACGTAATATGCTACCTTGTCTAACATTATTAGTTACCAAAAATAACAAAGAATAACATTTACCCCATCTAATTTGCATACTTTGTTGAGTATACCAGTAAACTAATAAACAAACAAAACACATTGGAACATTGCACACAATTAGCTTTTGAAAGAGCAAATAATGATTTACCTGATCAAATGCCTTTGAAGTATCAAGAAAAACACAGAAAATTGGACTACATGAGTAATATAATAAGAAATTGTTTGTTTGAGTAGGAAAACACACATGTCTGTACTATGCTTCGTTTTAAAACCAAATTGATTGTCAGTAGTATCTAAGAAATTTTTAATATTAATTAAGATGACTTGCTCAAACAGCTTTGAAACAACTGTTGCAATTGCTATAGGTCTGTAATTACATTAATGTTGATGATTACCATTCTTATTTTTTAAAATAGGTACAATAACTGTATTAATGCAGGGTTTAGGAATATAGCCATATAGGATACACATATTAAAAAATAAACTTACGTAAAGGTTAACAGTGGAATCAGCAAAACAAATATGCTCAGCAGAAATGCCATCACTACCAACAGCACTGTTAAAAGGCAGTTTACACATTAAGGATTGAATAGTATTGACATCACACATGTACTGGGATGAATTCATATAATTATTCTTACAAGTAATATTGTTGTAAACAAACTCTTTATATTCATCATTTCTGACAGAGTTAAGTAGGTTGCTGAAATGATTTTTCCACATCACTGCAATTTTTTGGGATCCTGAGGCACCGCCAACTACAGCTGGTAAAGGACTTGATTTCTTAAGGTTTTTAATGTTTTGTTGGAAGACCTTAGAAGAGGTATCAGAATGAAATGCCTTGGCCAATGCATCAGCAGACTTTTGGTCTTTTAGTCTTTTGCACCATCTTAGTTCATATTTGAATTGTTTTTGTGTTGATTTCGTTCTAGTTAGAATCTTACTATTTTTTGGTCTGCCTTTTTTAACCCAGCTTTTTTAAAGCTTTTTTAAGCTATAAAAACTTTAAAAATTAATTCAAAAAATCTGTATTAAGAAGAAACATCTATCTGGCCATTATGTTATAAACTGCTTAGTAATTGGTAATGGTTGTTCTGAATGAGACATTTTTACTTTTTTCTTATATTTTTAAAGAAAAAAATGTCAGTTATTATATGTTATACTTTTGAGAATTCTATTTTGTACTACAGCAGATATTTTTTTAGATTATAAGCTTTTTAAATTTGATATTTTTTGTAAATTTAATTGGAGATGTGTACTTTGTTAAGTTTTCATGGGCATTAACAGATTTTAAATGATTGCTCTATTTTGATAAAAAGCTAGCAACTAAGTGTTTATTTTACCTAAATTATGGTTTTAAATTATTTAAATTGTGACTAAATCTTTTTCTTTGTATAAAAATTGTGAGCTGTTATAAATTCTTAAGCTTCCTTCTTTTAATTTTTATCACTACATTTGTTATTTTCCAAGACTTGCATTAAAAAACAGAGCCATTATACCTAGGCAATTGTCAAGAAGTGTAAAGAAATAGACTTACACTTCATAAAAGTTTAAAATAAATAGCAAATAATGATTTTTTTTGTCTTCACTTTTGAAATGTGCAATTACAAAAAAATGTTAGTGCTTAGTCTTAAAAAATTATGTTACAAGTCAATACTGAAAATGGATAAAGTTTAAAGAAAATGAATAATCTAAGATTAGTGCATAAGTTTATTCAATTAAATCAACTGATATATGAGTATAACAAAAAATGTTGCTTACAAATAAATTTGTAAAGTTTTTGTGAATTTTTTAAAACTTTCTCAACAATTTTATTTTAAAGATGTTACATAGTTATTGATACTATTGTAAACTTTGTGTAAAAAAAGTATGACTTAGTTAAAATGCACTTTTTATCATGTATTTGTCTCTCTTTTTTAGTTGAAATTCAATATTTGCACTTTATTCTGTTGATCTACTTCACAGGTTTTTGGAAGCTTAATGTAATTATATATATAAAGTTATTTGAATTTAGAATATTGGTGGGACACATGTTATAATTAAAAAAAAGATTAATTGAATTTTTTTGTGCTAGACTTAAAAGCATTTTTTAGACTTAAAGTGTTAGATTTAAAATATAAATATTTGTATAAAATAGTATGTAAATTACAATGAAGTTGAACCATAGATAAATATTATCATAGACTTTAAATAACTATAATTTTAACATAAATTTTTTATGCTTTAGATTACTCAATTTCTCCACGGCAGAATTAACAGTGGAGAATCTGCAACGTTATGAAAAAGAAACAAGTCCCCTTGCAAAGGAAGAGCTTATCTTGAAGCAAAGCTATGGTAATTACAATTTTAAGTTTTGATAAAAATAAGTCTTAACTTGAGCAGGTCATGAAATTTTTCTTTTTGAAATAAAACTTTTGAGCAGGGCTGCGAACTCGAACTTGAACTCGAACTCGAAGAACTTGGCAATTTTGACCGAACTCGAACTTGAACTTGAAAAATAAAAATTTCTGAACTCGAAGTTGAACTCGAACTTGAAAAAATTTTGTGATGTTTGAGTTCATTTAATGAGTAAATTTAACTATAACATTTCTCAGCGTTGGTGCCAAATTATAATTTGCTATCCTCTTTTATTTTGTTTAATAATAGATTTAAATTGGTAACATTGATGACAAAGCATTTTTAACATGTGCTCAGTTTTTCGCGGTTGAATTATTGTCTTAACTCTATTCCGACTGTATTTTTTCAACTCTATTTTGTGAACTCGAACTCGAACTCGAAAATTGAAATTTAAAGAACTCGAACTCGAACTCGGACTTGCAAATTTTTTGTGAACTCAAACTCGAACTCGATTAAAAATGCTTCGAGTTCGCAGCCCTGCTTTTGAGTCAAGATTTTTTTGATTAAAGTTAATTCTTAAAAATATGAATTTCTTTTAAAATCTTGGTTTAACTTTCACAAAATTTACAAAATGGGTAGGTTATAAATAAAAGTAATATTTTGCTTATTGCCTATACTCACTAAATAATTAGAACTTTGTTTTAAAAAAATTTATTGCAGCTTAAACAAAATTCTGGCTTTAATTTGGTTGATATAAAAATAAGTTAAAAGCTAAAAAAAGTAATTTCAAAAAACACAGAGCCTGTAACATACTGCCTCCAGAACTACTGTACTCTATGAATTTGCATAATTTGTTTTTCTTGTTCATCATAAATTTTTTAAACATTTATAACTTATTGTTAAATTGTCTGAATCAGCATTTATGCTCCTAAAAAAATTTGTTGAATTTTTATGACCATACATTTACTTCATTTTTTTATTTTTAAAATATGTTTTTGTTGAATAATTACTGTTTGTGTTTTATTTGCTATTTGCTGAATAAAACTTATCAATCATAAAATACCAATTTCGAGATTACCAAAAAAATTTCGAAGTTTTTAAGCAGGTTTTTTTAGATGAAAGCTTATCTGAAAAGAAAATGGAAAATGAGCCCCACCAATCTTTACTAAAACCAGTGCCAACTTTAGTATTACCCACAATCAAAGACATACCAAGGTATTTTGGCTGTTGTTTTTTATAACTCGTTAATAGTTTAGTTGATAGTTTATGAAAAAGATTTTGTGTAGAAGTAAGTTTTCTCATTGGTAGCTTACAAATAATATAACTTTTACATCAAGTTTTTAGATTAATGCTTTATAAACAGTTACTGGTTGCTGCATTCCTAATTTTATAATTTGCTCTATCTCTATATTATCCCCTGAATCACGGGAATCCATGGAGGTGCTATGCATATAGCAAGCAATCATCCCGACCTGCTTTTGCAGATGCCAAGATATTGCTGTCTGCTTAAAATTTTTTATTTTGTTTTTTTGGTTTTATGGAGATATGACTGAAATTTAGAACTGCTTGCCACAGCACGGGAAAGTGCTGTTAAGTACCTTTTCCTAGGACACAGCAGAATGGCGCGAGTAGGTTTTGAACTGCGATTATGTCAATCACAATCACAGCGCTCTAACCACTCGACCATGAATAAAAAATCATAGAAATATTTTTCCAGCTTCTAAGCCATTCAATCTGTTGACTCTGGTGTTTTTCGACCATCCTTGCATTGCTGAAAAACTATGGTTTACAACTTTATTACTTATTTATGTGTTGTGTTTGTCTATTGTTTATCGCTTGTAAAACAAATAGACTAAACTGAACAAAACTACAAACTGTTGGACTTACGTTTGTAGAATTGCCATTCCTCCATCTCGTAAATCAATTACAAAAGGTTTGAAATTATCTGGTGAGGAATACGAAGCAGTTAGCATCGATGTGCAAACGGACGAAAGCTGGTTGAATGGAAACAACTTATTAGCGCAAGAAATTAGTAATCTTTGGTTTACTGTTTTTAGCTGATTATTGATTACAGATAAAAAAAACTATTTAAATAAAAGATTTCGCACCCAATTTTAAACACAAATGTAATTATTTTAGTATTTTAATAAAATAAAGTATTTTGTTGAAAGTTTTAATTTGTTTTCAGTTTGATTTTAATAAATTTTAATTTGTTTTCAGTATCAGTTTGATCTAAAATTTACAAGAAAATTTAGTCAAGCCTCAGTCGCAGAGAGAATTGCTACTTAAAGTTTAGTTTTATGAAATTAAAAATTGATTAAAACTGAAGTTTGATTAATTTGTATTAATTTTTTAGTGACAACCAAAATCGTTTGTAAATTTGCAAAGTCTACAATAACATTAGAGGGTTTCCAGTGATATTTTCTTTTTGTAAGTTTTTCTTACAAGCTTATCTTTACAACTCACAGCTGAGGAGCAAAGCGATCAATTGACAACTACTCAGGTCACGAGATCTCAAAGTGAACAACCAGCCAATCATGAGGAATTTTTAGATCGACCTGTTACCCCGGATGTGGAAGTTTCTAGTTGCCAGTATGCCACGCAGGAAATTACAGCTTCCGTTCTCCCAGATTCAGATGAAGAAGCCAAGCAATCTCAACATTCCCAAAAGTAATTGATTTTAATTTTGCGAATTTTTCTTGCTTTCTGAAACTGCTGCACACCCAGCATAATTTTTGAGTGCTATATTTTGTAGTTTTCTGAACAACTTCTTTACAATTACTTGTTACCGGATGTTGTCTTCTCAGTCATATTTTTAGATTTGCAATGTGTTGGACCTATAGTAACATATTTTGAGTAATTTTAAATAAGAATAAATAGGCCTTCGATGTTTTTAATTTGTTAACCCAAACGTGTGATGAGCAATTAAATATTACATGAAATGATTGATATAAAACGATTAAAAATCATGCAAAGCGTGTAGATGCACTGATGTGCTGTTCAACGGTCCTTATGTAGCGGCTTCAATGTATTGTTTAGATTGAAATTGGCTTCTGAGCATTCAACATCTGCTCACAACGAAGCTGGTGATTATGGTCCTCTCATAGAGGTAATGCAGAAGTGTTTGGTGAAAGCAAAGCTTGCCAAGATAGCATAAAAAATTTGAAAATTTAACTGTAGATACGTTTGTCTGCTTTTAGACTAAAAAAACAAAAGTTACATGCTTATTGATTTTGATGGGTTAATGCATGTCAACGCTTGAGTATGTGCTTTTTGCTGTTTTGCTTTTATTTGAAATGTCGCCTTTTTTATTTTTTTGCAACCATGAAAAGACGCAAATTCTTTTCGTGTTTTTGTTTAGTTACTGGCATGCTTGCGGACTTTTTATACTTTGTTGAGATTCACCTAATTCTGAACAAAGTGGAAACTCGAGCTCGGGGTGAAGTTTGCGCCGAGCTTGGGCGAGTTTGGAAAAGTTCGTGTCGGAACACACATGGACACCTTTGTTTTTACGTGTTCCTGTCTCATTGATTCAATCAATATATTCAGCTTTTCGAGCTGTTCCGGTTCGAATTTTTATTTTCGGTTTAAAGCACGGGTGCGGCTTAATATGTAGTTGACCACACAACAAGTGCAGCACAAATACTGTTCATAGAAAGCTTTGGGTCAAATAGAATATCTTGCAGGTGAATCTCGAGGATTTTTCAGTTTTCGCTTCGGATAAGCAATCAGGTGGCGATTTTAATGTCGTTCAAACTGTCTCTCCTCCATTCATCCTTCAGTATAAAAGAGAATCGCAAGAAGTTGAATTGGATTATGAAGATATTAAAGTAAGTAATTTTCTTTCATTAAAGGTAGCGGAAAAAACATTATAAAACAAAGAAATTTAACCAAGCCTTCTTTGAAATTCTTCCTTTCCTTTTTTTATATAATATTTCCTATTGAAAATTGATTTTCATAGCAAATGTGACATTGCACTTGTTTTTTATTATTTTGTTATGATTCACCAATCAATTTAATTTAACTTAGGGTTCGATCTAGACGAATATTGTTATAATATTTTATTATGTGCTGTTGGTGACGTCATAGAGCGAGAAACCGGTGTCGTCATGATTTATTGATCAATAATAAAATAAAAAACTAAACAATCAAGTTCAACTTGCTTTCAGCCCCCAGTCTTGCCAACAGTCACTACCATCTCCGACATGGAGGAAGATGATCAGGAATACTATTATCAAATTCTTGAAGAATCGAAAGAACGTCAAAAAAAGCTAGCAGAAGAGGCGCCTCACCTTATCAACATAGCTCCTCACGACGCTTTCAGGAGCATGCAGGTAATTTATTTTTCTATACTACACAAATAGCTTATCGTTGTGGGCAAAATCATGGTATAGTGATGACCGTGTTTACTTTTAAAGCTGACTAGGTAAAATTTAGTTTTTGGAATTTCAGTAATTGATGTGTTGTAATAGAACAGACGACTTTTTAAACTTTTGAGTGTTAAGAATTAATTTTAATCTCTCAGTTTGATATTAATTGACTTGATTTTGAACAATATTTTTATTTTTTTATAGAACAAATCTTTTGTTTTAAAATTCAATAAATTTTGAATAATTTTTTGCTTTTAATATCAACTTTGTATTAGAAAAAGAAAGAAGAAAAAGAGAAAGCAGCTGCTAAAAGTAAAGCGAAAGAAAATGAAAAAAGAAAACAATTGGACACTCAAACTGCGAACCAAGCAAGCTTTTATTCCTGTAAGATAGCAACTTGTAAAACTATTTAAAATCATAAATTTGTTAGTTTAGGAGATGCCTTGGCTATTGAGTAATAATAAATTTTGAGAGTACGTATGGCCATGCTTATATTTTGTTATTCATTTATTCAAATTTGCGTATTTCCAACATGTCCAAAAAATCTGACTAACTGGCCAAGTGTAGAATGGGACGAAAAGTTCTTCTGGTCAGTTGTTTATGACTGGAAACAGCCTTGGCTGTTATGCAGTTAGGTTTGCAATTTGTCATAAAAGTTGATTGAGCCAACTAGCAGATCTGTTAACCATTTGCTTTCTACTAAATTACATTATTTCACTTTCTGTAATCTCTTTAGAATCAAAGTAAGTTTATGATTAACTGCAATGCCAAGGCCGTTGTAAATCTACATCCTTTAATCTAATTAATCTCGAAAAAAAAGCTACTCATCAATTTGTTGGATTTATTTGATCAGCCGCGCCACTAAGCACGCGCCGATTTTTCACTCAGAGCTGTTGCTCGAACTCGGCCATTTTAAATTCAGAAAACTGTGTTATCTTTAATTAAACAACTAGTGACGTCATCATATAGGGTATGTTTTTAGCTATAAAAATCTGATGCCGAGGAACAAGAATTGCTATCGGCTTTTTTCCCATTAATAACTTCTCAACAAATACCGCATCAACGGGGAAAAAATCACATATACCGTAAAAACTCTAATTTAGCGCCACCCTGTCTCTTCAAGAAGTCGCCGTAAGCGATTTCTTTTTGCGGTGAAACTAACCCGAAATCCCTCTTTTAGCATCAGCATTCGCATGGAATAAAAAAAAAACAAGAGAAAATGGATCTCTGAAGAAGCGATAGTAACCGCAGGGGAATTCGGGTTAGTAAATCGCTTACGGCGATTTTTGAAAAAACAGGGTGGCGCTCAATTAGAGGTTTTACGGTACTTCAAGCATTTGCGTTTGAAGCGATTCCATCATTTAATCTCAATCGAGTTACGGTGTAAAGTTTATGTCACAGACTTTGTTTTGGAGTCCTATAGGACCAGCAGAACAAGGTAACCCGAATACCTGCGCTGAAACAAAGCTGTGTCTATTTTTATTTTATTCCGGCTCAAGAAGTTGTTTACTATGAGCCTGAAGCTGTTCTACAGTTGGCTGGAACCAAATTCGGATTTATTCGTTGAAGACTCTTTTTCACAGACAAACAGAGACCACTGTCTCTTACTAAAACGAATGTATTACAAAATTCGCAACTCAGAATCGACGAAAATCCTCTTCCACGCTCTGCCACTGCAAAGCGATACCAGCGCCAAAACTTAATTTCGTCCGACACAAAAACAATTCTACCTCCGTAGAATTAATCTCCAATGCACTGGCGCAAACAATTACAACAGTTATCAACGCGATGCAATCAAAGGGTCCTTCGCCCACGCTCTGCGCCCAAACCAACGCTCAATTAGATACTTTATTCTCTCTCGAATCATCTCTATCAATGCGATCGAGCGAGCTTATAGTATACTCGTAGACAAATGTCACATGATGACCAATTTACTCGTACATGCTATACAGTGCGGGAATTTACTATCGCTGGAATCTTCTACATATACCTCAAGTGTGTCAGACAAATAAAACAAAAAAAGCGCATTACGTAATTACTGTCTGGCGAAAGAAAAAAAAGGAAAGATACATTCGAGCAATCGTAAGCAAACCGCAGATATTTAAATCACACAATACAAAAGCGATTATACCTTGCCCAAGCGATTTCTACGTCATAATAAAACTTAAAATTACTTTAAGACGGAAGACAAACTACATCGCCATGACTTAAAATTATTACGAATGAAGTGTGAGAGTTTACAAAAGTGTAAAATCATGCTACTGACCAGCACCAAACTATAGCCTCAAACAGAAAGCAGAGACTCGGTCTGCTACTGGATAAAACTGAACCGAAGAGTTTTGCAAAAACCTGAATATTTATTTGGCCGAACGTCTTTTCGTTGACATCACAGATTTTTACGTTTAATTCAAAAATCCTTGAATTCAAATTTTTCGTTCAATTTTCTTACATTTTTAAACATTATTTGCTTAATTTGTCATTCGCTTGCAGTTGCTCGCCAGCTTAAGACTATCAACTATGCTTTATCTTCTGAAAAATGCATGGATGAGGGGTGGACCGTTAAACCCAAGAGTCCTGAACCCCCCATTGAACCGGCAAAAGAGTTTTTTGTGCAAGAACCAGGAACAAGCATCCTGAGTGGAAAAGTGAGTTAATTTTGCTTTATATTTTCCCCCTCAAATTTTTTAAAATTAGATGCTTTCGTAAAGAAAATCCGAATTATATTTGTAAATTAACAATGAACTTACAACTTGTATTTTTTTTAGCTGAACCTGAAGTAATATTTGTGAAGTTACGACTAAGCAATGCTGTCATTGAGATTATTTTACTTGTCATTGTGCGTTTATAAAGACTCGTTTCCACTGCGAGCGTAAGCGGAAGTATTCTTTGTTCTATTAATCTTTTTACTTCTTTTCACGTTTAAGCATTAAGCAAAGCTAAAATTCAATACAACAAACAAAAAGAAATCTCGCCCAAGCTCGCAGTGGAAACGAGTCTTAACCAATGATTGCATTTGAAGTAAAACATTTTATCCCCTAAAGTTAAAACAGCTCATACTGTATTCATATTTAAACGTTTATGCTTTAAAACCGTGATTGTACTTATTCAAGTTTTACGTAGCAGATTAAATTGTTTTCAGGTAGAAGCGGAAGATTTGTTGCCAGCAATTGCAGCTTCATTAACGAATTTAGCGATGAGATTGAATCACAATCATCCTACGACAGTGGAGACAGTTTAAAGTTTGTAAAGAAACATGTTTACCGCGAAACAGTGAAAGAACAAAAGAGCTTTGAAAAAAATTTACTTTCAGAAACTTCAAATTTAAACAACGAAACAAAAGAAGTTTTAAGCGCACAAATAAAACTAATAAGCAAAAGAAAGAATCTTAAAGCATCACAATTAATTTATTTAATATAAGCAAAACAACAAGTTTTCAGGCAAAAATATAAGAAAATAAAAGTATTAGAAAGACAACTGTCACAAGCAAAAAATGAAATCACCTCTCTGATAAAAAATAATAAAGTTTCTTCACCTGATAAAGAAAAATGTTTGAAAAATAAAAAATTTGTACAGAAAATACCATATGTAAAGATATTTAAAAAAATGTATAATCAGAGGTATTAGCTCCCAACAAAAACCAAGAAGCAATAAAAAAGTCCAAGTCAAAAATAAAAGTCAAGGACAGATTTTCGTAGATGAAAGCAAAAGAGAAAATAATAAAAAGAACAAAACCCATTGTACAAATACCACGGATATATTACCATCGTAGAAAAAAAAGAAAACGACGGTGAAGAATTGGTATCTGAAGAAAAAGAACCTTATTGTTCATCAGCCGCAACTGAAATAACAGATGACAGAGCAAAAACAAAAATTATCTGAAAATAATGAAAACTGAAGTAAGAACAAACACTTCAAAAAAAAAATATATCAAAAAATTACACTTCGAAAAATAAAGCAAACAAATTTATAGGTATTAAAGAAATATCCATTTTTGCAGAATTTTTAAGGGTAAAGAAGAAATTCTCACATTCATTTGATCATTATAAAAAATCAAGAAATGAAGCAAACAGTGAGGATTCTTTGAAATCGTAAATATGCACAGAACTACCAGCTACAGAAAAAACTAAAACATGACAATCAAAAGAAGCTATCGATCAGAAAATAAAAGTCAAAATCTCAAGTGTTGTAAAATTAGACAACAAAACTTTAAATCGAAAAGAAAGTATGAATTCAGCAAATGAAGCAATTACACCGGACAAAAATAAAAATTATAAGAAAAAAACGAATAAAAAGTACAAAAGGCACAAAAAATTTTAAAAAGCAGAAAGACATAAGAAAAAAAAAAATTTATCTCTTTTACAGCATATTTTTTTTTACTTAAAAATCTTAACGCTGTAAATCTTCCAAGAAATACCAACTTTTAACAGCAAAGTTCAACAAAAAAAATGAAACAATCCAAAAAAGTGAAATTAAACGAGAAAACTCATCGTTATTCTGTCAATCAAAACTAGACATGGTGAAAGCAATTCAAGAAGCATACACGGTCTTGCATCTCGTCCTTCGAATTCGATTACTCTTGACAATAGTAATGAAAGCAAACAAATCATTAATGAATTGAACGTGTTGAATAAATAAGAAATTGGAAATTATTTGGCAACCAAAGAAGGAGTGGAGAAAATCATTCAACTAAAACTTCAAAAAGAACAAGTTGAAAAAGACGTAAACGGTTACAAAGAATGGATCTTACTTTTGTGATCAAATAATCGGTCACCAATCAAGAAACTTTTTATATAACAGTACTTGTTTCACTTACCAGTAACATCAAACATTTAAAAAGCACGAGAAAATTCGAAACAAAACGCACAGAGTCACCTGCTGACAATGGTGCTACTTTGGAAAAAAAACTTTTTTGCCATGTTCCAAAGAAGACTAGATTTTGTCTTCATGAACTAGATTGCTGATAACTTCGGACGATACGAAGATAAATACATTCAAAGCACAATTGAAAACGGTCAAAAAGTGACGTTTCTAGAGGTCATAAAGATGAATTTTCCCTTGAAGTCTCTGTCTTTTGATGGATAAAAGAGATTAAAAAACATAAAGAGAGATGAAACTAATCTTAAAAGCAAACGAGAAAATTATGTATCACCCAAATAAAAAAAAAAGATGAAAAACAGTTTCACATATGTTTAGATGAAGGCGCTGTTTTAATAACTCAGTCAGCTAGAATTAGCGGTCGGCCCATCAGATCAGGTACTTTTAGTTTTTCTTAGATACAAAAGGCTTTTGGAAAATGTTGTTATTACTGTAGTGTGTAAAGTTGTTTTGAAACCAGCAGATATTAATAATGTCAGAAAACTTGCGTTTGTCGAAGCTTAATCTCTATAAAATTCTGAAGTGAGTTGTGATAGACGCATATCAAATATAAACTTATTGTTATTATCAGTAAAAAATCTTTTTAGGCTTAAACTTTGGTTTTTATCGATTGAATCAATGTATCTCATTTGTTATCCTCATTTCTTAAAATAAATAAAGCTTTTGGATTAACAGAATTAACTTAACGTTACACTTTTAATTTTCTTAGCCTTTTTATCAAATACTTTAATCCAAGACTTTTTAATGCATTCTTTATTCTTTCAATTGATGTTTAAGTTAAATTGTTGAATAAAAATTAACGTTCCAGTACTTCATATAATAATAATGCACATTTTATTCTATGTAGTATTTTTCTTAATTAAGTCAAATGAAAGGTGTTAAGAATTTTTATAATATTGGTTGACAGGTTGTTCCTATACAACATAATCAATAACATAACATATTGCTGCAACATGAACGGCACGAACGAGAACCGAACTTGCAATCTTCTAAACGTAACCTCAGTAATTAACTGTGGGGCTTGTATCATATCCGCTCTTTATCCTCTTGACTTATTGGATACTTCGAACAACTGTCAAGCGATTCCCCAACTTGCTTTTACAAATGCCAAGATATTGCTGCACGATGAAAATTTTTTTTTATTATCACAGGCTTACGTGGTTGTAATTTATAGCTGCTTGTTAAGGGTATTAACCAGAGAAAAATGACGTGGAATCTTTTATTAAAGTTACCAATAACCTATGCAGATTAGGAATTAAACCGCGGTCACAAAACCATCCCTTTTGTTTTAAGTTTGTTTTGGAGACAGTTTTTGATGAGATATTTTCAAATTTTAGCGTTACCAACGTGCCTTTGTCCAAAAACATTATGACAATGGAAATATTTTTCTTATTATTTTTTCCGACGGTTCCGGCACGGTGTGGTATTCTTCCGGTAATATCGCCATATCGATTATTGCCACAGAAAAGCAAGGGAAGCTCATTTTCGTCATTCATGAGGTAAGAATAAACCTGTGCTGTCAATAAGCATATCACTGCTGTAATCCGGATGATAGATTTTGGATTTGAGTTCTGGAAACATTCATTAAATTAATGTGTTGTCTTACTAGGATAAAGAACATGATGAGAATCCCAATGTCCAAGCTGTGTTTAAGCCAGATGGGAATTGCACTTGTTATTATCCGGACGGAAACATAAGGACAAACCTCAATCCTTTCGGAGGAGAGTATTACAGGTTGGGATATTTTTAGTTAGATATTTGTACTGGCCAATATTTTTCTGTTCGTATCGGGCACATCACTTTTTCATCTTTGAGTACCGCCATAGAAAGTACGAAAAAAAATTTCTAAAACAAAGTAATTATTTATGTGGGACTCGAGATTGAAAACTTGCGAAACAACGGTACGTTCACGAGCTTGTCTTGGCCCATCCGCACCCCTGTTAATTTTATGAATATAAGTCAGCTGGGTAAGTGACGCAGTCTGTCTGGACCCGTACAAATTTCTAGTTTTCATCACGACATTCCATAGGCGGTGCAAGTTTCCAGCTTTTATTTTCATTAATTCTGTAGTGCATACAGATGATAAGGTTTCTTAAGGACTTATGAAATTTAGGTTATTTTTTGGACTGAGTTAACCTCTCTATTCTTAAATTCCCAAATTTTTACTCTTTGTTTTGTTGCTAATTGGCTTTGTTGCGCAATTTTTAAACAGCTTACGCGGAGAGAGAACCAAGCGATGGCAGTGGCGGGACAAGGAAACTCACGTACACGCCCCTCCCTTTCAACCAATCACTTTCGGCCTAAGCAAGCACGTTGGTGTTCGTATTATTGCGCAAGAAAGCATCTTTGTTACGTTCACCGATGGAAGAAGAAGCGTCAGATTCAACGTCGGAACCAAACTAAGAGTAAGATACTTTTGGAAAATGTTTTTTTAATGTACAATATTTGTTTCTTTATATTATTTATGCGACATTTGTAGGGGACCATACAAAACCTAATGTTCTTCCAAGGTCCCTGGCCTTGCCTAAATTTAATAATATTTATTGTGTGCTTGTTTTTTATGTGTTTCATTTGCTTCGTAGCTGAGACTAAAATAAACGTTTCTCTTTCTCTTTCAACATCGTTAATGTTTTTATCGCTAGAGATTTATTGTTAACCATATCACCTCATAAAATCATTCTTCAAATTTTAAACTTTTTTAATTAAAAAGTTTTTTTTTAAATTTTATATCATTTTTACTTATACTGGTAAGTTTTTTAAAACCTTTCTAACGAAAAATAACTTTGAAAGCACCTTGGTGCCTAATAGTAGTTTTTCTTCTATTTTTGGGAAAAGAGTAGTTTTTAATTTAATGTGGTAAAAGAGATGCTTTTAATTATTTTTCAACCAGTCTTATCGACGTGTTGTTATCTCACAGATCAAGTCCGGTTTTTCTTGCAAAGAAAACTTTATCGATTTGAATAGTCTGCTTTTAGAAGACCGTATTGTTTACGTCCAGTAAGCTATAATAATCATTATTTTTATTTTAAAAATAAAACAAAGAGCCAATACTACGGTTATCATTTTAGTAATATTAACGTTTCGAGTATTATGATTATTATTTTTCGACAATGAGTTAAGTAATGCACACGAAACGTTAAAATTAATAAAATGATAACTGTAGTATTGACTCTTCTCGTTTTATTTTAAAAGTATTCAAACTTTCCAGTCATCATGCTCCAATCTTTTTATGTTTTGATGATGATCATAATCGACATTTTTTCGATTTAACTTTTATTATTACCATGTTGTTGTATTTTAGATAAAGGTGCGAAATCAACTAAAAGTCGTATTAGTTAAATAAAACAAATAAAAGTAAATCTTGGCCAATGCGGGTTGGATTAATGCAGATCTAATAATAATTTACAAGGTTTTACTTAATAAAAAAGCTTTAAAATCCGGAACCTTGTCTATTATAAATAAAAATAATTACTCTTTTTAGTTTTGTAATCGGAATTCACTTCCTTTACAACTGTAGCAAGTTGTTTTTGTCAGCTTAATATGATTCCAATCTTCAAAACTCTGTTTGCTATACTTCCCGTTGAAACATATACTTGTGTAACTTAGTGACAGAGTTGGTTTGTTAATTTTTTGTATGTTTGCGTAGTAGCTTATTTATTAAAATATTTCCTTAATTTATTAAGGAGCTATATACACGAGTATTGTAACGTTTATACTATGTCGATGAATTTGTTTATTTATTTAAACAAATTCATCGATATAGTATAAACGTTACAATAGAATTTGTTTATTTAAACAAATTCGATCAAAGTTTTAAGTTAAGATGATTTTTTTTATATTCTACTACCCTTTCCAATCGTAGGGTGGAAAAGATAATCTCCGCATGATTTGAATCTTAGTCTACCAATAAATTTGTCCTCATTGTAAATAATCTTTCCTGAATTGAAATGTTGACTGAAACTAAATTTTTGTTTTTTAGGACTCTTTTACAACGTTTTTATTCCACTTTTCAATTTCCCCATTCACCCAGACGGGCCCAAATTAAACTGCCCCATTATCTCCATAACAAGCTGGATAAAATCTCGAAACTTCGTTCTTCGATTGAGAAACTGCCTCCAATCAAAGAATCAGTCACCTTCATGGGTCCTACAAATCTGCATTCAAGTGATCTTCTTCTTCCTTCGGTAAATCGCCTCACACCGATTCAATCAGTTTCGTTTTTTCTTATATCTTAAAAACAAGTAATTTTAACTTCACACTAAATCATAGCAGCTTGAAATTCTTCATTTAACTTTTTACTAGCCGTGGCGAAGCAGTTTTTATATATCATGTAAAGGTATATATCATTTTGTTGTATAGTATATCAAGAAGATTACATCAAGGATGCGTAATGTAATCTTTTACTTTTTTGAGATGCATTTAATCCGGCTTAGACTGGAACTGAGGGTTTATCCTTTTATTATGTCAGGTTACCGCAAAGCTCCGATGAAATAATGATAATAGTAGTTTGGTTACAAGTTTTTTTAACCATTGTAAATTTGTATTTCATTCTTTTACCTTTTTTACTTTTTCAATGGATTTTCGGCACCGGTTTATACATTTAGTTATGGTGGTTATGAGATAACTTGCCTAGAGGTTGTTTATATGTTTAATATACTTCTAGAATATTTTCCAATAAAATTTAATCATTTAACGGTCGAAAGCAATTTTTACAGATTCCATCCAAACCTAAACGAAGAAAAACCAAAGTTCGAGTTGTCAGGAACGTTAGTACGAAGCATGAAAGCCAGTTTGCAGTAACTGTCAATTAATCGTGACTAGTAACAGTTTTCAACTATGCTATCATGTTACAATGTGTTATTGTTGGTAATCAGCGATGTAGACTGCCCTCCATTTGTCCATCGTCACACTGTGTTTGTTGTTTATTGCGAATAAATTATTCCGTCCTTTGTTTTTAGTTGCACTGGGTTATTTTCAATTTAAATAATTTTAAAATAATGTTTTTCAACTTTTTTCAAATGCATTTTTCTTCCGGCCAAATATTTTGTTTCTCTTTTTTGTTATAATATGAGTTACAGTATATCAAAATTTTGGAAGGTTTCAAAAACCGTAACTTCTCCTTAAAGAATTTATGATAGCTTATCTAAGCTTTAATAGGCCTAAAACATTGTTAAATTTTCAAGACCGAGTGTAGACCAGCTAAAATTAATTTGTTTTATCTGATTAATTAAAGATAAAATTCGAAAGGTTTTTTTTAAAGCAAAATTTTAGCAGAGTTTGGCAATCGTCTTTAAGCTTTTTTCTTTTTTTTTTTAACAATTAAGAAAAACTCAACAAGCACAAAGGTTGCAAGTTGAGTAAAAAAACAAAGTCTATATTTTCGCATAAGACTTGACATTACATTGTACCGTATTTGAATAAGTTTAACTTTTTTAATGCTTTTAAAATAATAGATGATTTGTTTTAAATATAAAAAAATCCTGTCAACATTATAAAGAGCTACATGGGGGAACAAAAACACCATTTTTCTGGATTCAGTTCTGTTTTTTGTTGAAATGTTGGCGTATCGATGCTTATAAAATTTAATTTAATTTCTGCTCACGCCTTTTTTAGTCTTAAAACTGTTATTATGGTCTATTTCTACTGGTTGGATAATACAGAGTTGGTTTTACATGCGCTACTTGAGGGTGTTGCACACGTGAATGGCTTAATCTTCAAAATTTTTTAAAACTGTGCCAAAAATATTCTACTTCTATATGAATTTTTGGGTGCACCAAAGTTTATGTTTCCCAGGTAACAAGTTGATCGACGCTTTCGTATTTCGAAGTAGATCAGAATCGAAGTGAATTAGAAATTAGGTACTTAGATTTCCGACATTGTCAGTGGTAGTTCCAAAAAAACAACAGCAGTTTTTATTAGGTATAAATATTACATATCTCAGCAAAGGACCACCAGTGAGAACCGAACTCGTAATCTTTTTGTGATTGCAAGCCCAGTAGATAATAATCCTTTTGCCGTATCTGGGGAGAAAGTTACAAGAAATACATTCCAATATTTTGCTGACTATATCGATTTTTGGTGTGATTTAAACATCAAATAGGATAACTCTGAAATTTTTGCTTAGGAAAACAATTTAAACATTACAAAAAACTCGACAAAAACAATTTTTTGCTATCTTAATCCATATTAGATTGGCCGAATTGTTTAGATTTATTTCACTGCAGCTTTATATTTTTAATTTCATGCCAAGTTAGGAAGAGTGATTACGAGTTATTTTTCTAATTGTATGTGTTTTAATTGTAGAAAATCCTATGTTGAATCTACCTATGTCCAAAAATAACCTGTTTTTGTAAAAACTCGTGAAATAAATAATTTCGTTTACAGAAATAAATACACAGTGAGAAAAACACTCATTTAAGCAAACAAAATAAATTATAAATAAAAACAATTTGCTCTTTTATGTTTAATTTTTCTAACTAATGCAATTGACTTCAAAAGTCATTTTATAATTTGGCCATAATCAGAGTAATTATTTATTACTCTAATAAAAAGACTTTTTTTCTGATACACTGCAGACAATATTGGACCGTTTTTGGTACATGATATCTAGCAGGACAACAATAGACAATTGTAAGTCGTTAGGGTAGTGAAGAACTGTCTTTCTGCTGTGTTTTAAAGCAGGGCTTCTCAAACTGTGGGTCGCGACCCCAAATTGGGTTGCGTAAAAAATTTTGGATTCGCTAAACAACTTGGCTTTTTGTGCTTTAGAAATTGTTTTTTTACAATAATATTTATTGACAATCAAAAGCTAGAAAAGGCAAAGTTCATTACACCATTGTTGCATCATAAAGTAGTAAGGTGGCGTGATCAGAAGGTGAGTTGTGTGGCGTAATCAAGAGAACAGCAAGAAAGAAAAGCAAAAAAATTACTTACTGTGTCTAAAGCCAAGATTGATTTTTATTGGATGAATGTGAAAAAATTAAATTATTTATTTGTCTTGATAAGGTAGCTGTGAAAGAATATAGAGTATTTTTCCATCCTATTAAATGTGCTTGACTGTTTATTAAATAAAATCTGTTTTTGTAATTTGGTTAATTCGCTATAGGTTACTACTTCCATTTCTTGTTATTATTACATGGTTTTTTATGCACACGCGTGGTTTCCCTAGGAAAAACTTAACGTAAAATTAGCCTACACATATTGGGGTCGCACAAAAATGTATTTTTAAAAATGAGGTTGCAGAACAAAAAACTTTGAGAAGCCCTCTCTTAAAGGACGTCACATTACTTTGTTTTCCCTGGTTGGTGATCCAAGCAAGTAACTCTAAATTTCGGTCATATCAAGATTGAAAATAAAACGAATAAAAATTTCCACCAGACAACAATATCTTGGCGTCTTCGGAACCAGTTCAGGGTAATTGATTGACAATGGCTGCACGTATAACTCCTCCGTCGTTCACCTGCAGTTGAGGAGGAAAAATAGAGATTATGATGATAACTAGAGCAGCTTTCTTTTTGCATTACAAATATGGACTATAAAAAACTGTTAATAAATATTATTTAAAAAAATTAAAGAGTTTAAAAAGTTGTTACCTCCCAGTCAAATAAAAATGTGCCAGACACTTTCAGAAAAACGGTTGGTTCGCGTTAAAGTAGAACTGCTTAACATCATTTTTCACATCATAAAACTTGTCGAAACATTGAGCACTTTCGCGGTGCTATCATCTATTTTAACTATACTTTTTTTTCTTCCGCTAGGTGGCAACGGCAAGAGGTTTGTTGTCGTCACATTGTCAGGCTTAACGTAACAAAGGCTGTTCGAAGTTCTTCTCGTGAGGACGTTGTTTCTACTGTTCCGTGGATTCGAAACCGAAATCCGACCGGATGCAGTTGAACTCCTCCCGGAATCCGATTTCGTTGTTTCGAAAGGATTAGATCTCAGGGATCCTCGCGTGTGACGCATTTGAGCCATCCACGCCGGAACTCCACGTGAAGGATCGAACGAGTTACCAATAGAAGTGTTGACAAAGGATTCGGAGCCCGATGGTCGGTGGTTCGTGACAAGGTTCGGTTTTTTTTTCTTGCAGCACAACTGCGTCACGTGCTTCTTCAGTTCTCTGTTCGTATACGTGTAGACCAAGGGGTTAATGGCGGAGTTCGTGATGCCCAGTAGGAGCAAGTACGTCCCGACCAGGTTTTGCAGCTGGCAACCTGATCCACATAGAACCTGAAACATTAGATCAATTTTTTTGAAAGGTTGCCTTTTGTTAATTTGACGAAAATTTATTGCTTTGATTAATTAAAATAAAAGGAATTGGAAAAATTTATGATAAGAAATAGCGAGACAATTTTTTACAAAACTTTACATTGCTACAATGTTATTTTGCCTTACTTGAATAACTGACAAAAGTAGAAATGGACTCCACATGAAGAAGAAAAGACCAATCACAACCCCCACAGTTCGAAGGGCTTTGACATTTCTTTTTGCTACTTCCTTTTTTAAGTTTCCAAAACGATTTGATATCTAAGAAATTTAAAGCAAACGTATTTTTATCGTTTTGATAGCAAATATTAGAATGAAATTGGTAACTTAAAGCTTCCTCGTTTAAAGATACATTTTTAACAACTCCTTACTAAATTTCAAATAATTTTCGTAAAACGCTAACTCTAAATACAAAAAAGCCAAGAGAATTTTTAAACTTTTAAGTCTACAATATAAAGTTTACACGTCACATAAAGTCATATTTCGACCATTTTTTTTTGTGATTTTTTGGTTTATTGCATTCCTTTAGGGTAACGAGGCTAAAATACTTCTTGCTGTTGCAAAAAGCACAAAAAAAAATTGAGTATCATTTCTTCAGGATCAAAAGGCTTATTTAAGTATTAGATGAAACTATTCGAGCAACTCTAATTTAATGACCTTAGTTCGCTAGATTGAACTTTTTTGTCTAAGGAACTAAGGTCATTAAATTAGAGAACATTAAATTAGTGAGCTTTTTTACAACTCCTAAAATACCCTTTTTCGAATTCAAGTGCAGAGGGATACCGACTAATATTGGAAGACCTGGGACCGTGCTTGCTAGCAGCGTGTGCAAAATGACAAGCGACCATACGCGCACAAAAATCTATTATTTCTACGCTTATTTTTTTCTGGTGTACTATTCGCATGTAACTTTTTGAAACAGATTATAAACCAATGATTTTCCTAAACTTCGATTGTAAGGATTGAAATCTTTTTGTCAAAAACTTTTGCATCAAAAGTAATTTCTCATATTTAAAATCCCAATAATCACCTGTAAATAAAAATGAAACCAAGATTATTTAAAGTCTTGTTCAACAAAAAACAAACAAACTTTTAATTTAACTATTTGTACAAAAAACTACTTAAATGCTATTTCTGATTATTTCACACACGCCTTCAAGAACAAAACTCTTTATTAAAAAAAAGCAAGAAGCAACAACAAAACATGTTACCAAAATCATCATCAATAAAACAATTCTGTTATAGCTTGGATCCCAAATAGAACATTTAACAAGAAAGATTTCGGTTCTTTTTATAGTTAAACTAAAACAGAAACTATTTCCAAATAGTTTGCTCTTTCGTGTTATAGGAAGCGGAAATAAACTAAAACGCTCATGAAAACGTTTTACCAATTCAAATCGTTTCGCTTTACTTAATTGAAATTTGCGTTTTAACCTTTCAACAAACAATTTTTTCTTTGGTTTGCCCCCTTATACGAGTACAGTAATTTGCAACTTACCGTTGCCAAAAGTGCAAAAGCACACTGTCTTAGGGCGTGCTATCAAACAAATATAACATGTTAGAATTACCAAAGCAACTTATAGATTGTTAGCTGCAGTGTTACCTGAGAGGCGAGAGATGTAAGGGCGACACTTCCAGCATAGGACACACTCCGTTTCAACTTTTGTGTATTGGAGTTTTTTGGATCTTTTTGCAAGACTGGAATGTACAGCGTCTCGTCTTGGTTTGTGTTGACTTCAGGGAGACGCTTTTGGGAGAAAACAGCACCTGGGAGAGACAAGTTGTTTTCAAAGACGTTATCCTCCTGCTCTTGAAGGCTGGACTTGTGGCTCCGAATGAACTCAGATTCAAAACTTAATGAGGAGTTTCTCGAAAAAACGCGGGATCCGCTCTGAAGATCATCTCCGAACGAAGCGGGTCCAAAACTGACCGTTCGAAAGGGCTTTCGGCGCGGAGGTTGTTGGGTTTTGGCCACGTCACCATTTTCACAATCAACTTTGATCCGGGGCATGAGTGGACTCACCGGACAGGATCGGGAAAAAACCGGAGCCATAATATCTTCCTGGAGAAATGTGCCATATCCGTTTTCCTTTGCGCGTGGAAGTTGAGCTTTGCTTGCTTGTCGCAGTTGGAAGATTTGCATGCTGTGTCGCTTGGAAACTAAAAGAGAAAGTTTTCTGGAAATTTAAATGCCAATCTAAGCACGTACGCGAAGTTTCGGGTTCTTTTACTACAAATTTTATAAATTCTTTGAGAAAACATAAAAGTTGATTCCTTTTGTTTTATGGATTAACAAGCGGCAATAGTATTAAACCATAATGAGGCGGTTATAGTGCAAAAAGAAAAAAACTTAATATCTTTCCAAATTACCGCGATTATTGCTGTTTGGTTGTTGCATGCGAATTAATTTGGGAGTTTTTTGCTGCACCGGAGTAAAACTATTTGCGCTGAAAACAATTTATTAGATCCCACGGGTGCGGCTTTTTTATCTAGACGCATTTTATCATTTGGCAGCAATTCACTAGTTGCAATTTTAAACTAGTACAGTACAAGTGACGAATCATGAAGAAAACTCGTTTTTTTGAACAAAATTATTTACCGAAATATCATGTCGGTACCGCTGCTTCTTTTTCTTTTTTGTATTTTTCGAATTTTTTTCATGTTTATCTGTGTGATATTTGACAAAAAGAAACCTAACGTCCAATTAATTTTTGATGTAATTTGTTACAAATTTTTTGGTGACATTTAGCTGTCCAGTAAAATATTTTAATAGGCAGCATTTACGGTATGTTTGTATCAACTTTTCAATTAATTGCATCTTAATATTTTAAATGATTTACGGAAATATTATTTAGTTACGTCGGGAATAAATTAAAATCCTTTCCAAAAATTTGATATTTAGTTGAAAGTGAAATTGACCTAGGGGATCAGCAATATTTTATTTAATTTTCGTTTTTTTTATCATCAACATGCTTTAAAAGAAAACAGAAATGATATTTTTCTTTTAAAACTCATTTTTTCATTAAAAAAGCATTAAGTCATTAAAAATACATTAACCAATTTGTCATGGGAAAACAGGTCGATTTTTGTTTTAGTCATTCTCAAACGGTTAAAGCCATATTAAATCAAGATTATCTCAACAGTATTTCTAAATTCCTTATTTATTTCTTAAAAAAAGTTAAAAAGTTGAAATAAAAAGTTACAGTCAGTTTTAGCAAGCCTAAAAATTCAGGCAAAAATTAATTGTTTGGGCATAAGTTAAAAAACGAACTTAAATCTTATCGATAATATGGATCGATTTCAAAACTTTGCGGTTTCCTTACAAATATTGATTGTGTAAAAACTCACCTTTGAATATTTGACTATATAGATAAACGATGATTACTAATTGAGGAACAAATGCACCAAAGAGTGTAAAGATCACATAGGATGGTTCCACAACAAATAAATAGGAACAAATTCTTCCGCTATCGTAATACTCCTTACTCATCTCTCCCCAACCCATAAGGGGAGCAAAACCAAGCAAAAAGGATCCAACCCAAACGAAGGCTACTATTAATAAAGCCTGAAAACAAAACTAAGGTAAAAACTTTTTTTTATTACGTTATGTCTTTTTCTTCTTAGTTTATTGGCTAACAAGTTATTTACTGAACTTATAATAACCAATTTTCAAAACCAGGACATTATAAATAATAAATCTAAGAATTTTTTCCTATAAATCATAATTATCTGAAAAGGCAGTCCGTTTTGTAAATAAGAATAAAATAAAAATGTGCTAGCACGTATGTCCGGAAATTCGACGGGACGATAAAGTAAAAACAAGGTCGAATGAGGAAAAAAATTTAACTTCAATTTGAGGCAAGGTAATTCTTCCATTTCTATAACAACCATTTTGAAAAAATTAATTTACAACTAGCTATACAACAGTAAAACTTAAAAAATCATTACTTAACCCGGCTGGCGAAAATGAGTACAGTAGTTTTAAAATAATGTAGGGATAAAAAATAGTTCACCATTTTGATACTATGTAACAAAAACCGATTTTTACTGTGATACATAAAAACATTTGGTAAACCTAGTGGAATTCTAATGATAAGCTGTGGGTTTAATAAAACACGGACTAGGCCAGGGGTGGGAAAACATTTTAGCTCGAGGGCCGCATTTACAGGATGATTTTGTTTGAGGGCTGCACTACAGTGATCACTAAAAAAAAGTCCTCTCTTTTAATCAAAGTCCAAAATCTCCATTTTCGCCCCAAAAACGCAGTGATTCCAAATTTTGGACATTGATTGCAAGTGATGACCTTTTTTTTAGAGATCACCATAATTGAAAGCAAAGAGAGAGTAAAGCTATTTGCTTGAGGCTTTGGTTTACAAAATACGCTTTTACAAAAAAATTTATAATTTTTTATAAAAGCGTATTTTGTAGAGTTTAATTTTTTTTTCTCCTAAATTAATTGCTGACAATAGTTGTCTTTTGTTAAATAGCCGAACAATGTCATTACTTCAAAATCAAGCCAACATTGAGTAGGAAAAATTAAAACAGCGGTGTGATGCAAACAAATTAACTGAATTAAATTATTAGCAAATTGACTATTAATCTCATAAAATCTGAAGCACTGTTTATTTCTTCTGAATCACGTACTAACTACGATGAATTTAAAGTCTTATAACACAATAATTTTTTTCCGAATTCCCATCATACAAGATTACCTTGGGGCTGTTCTAGATTATCATCTTAATTTTAAAGTCCACACGAAACTTATTGAAACCAAATGAACAAAGGCAAATTGATATTTTGGGAAAAGTAAAACGGATAAGTGGTTCCTTTTTAAAACCTTAATATCACTGTATTGCATTTGATATATAGGATTATAGTGCGGGGAAGCACTTATATGACCTACACTGAAAGCTGAGATCCGCAAAAAACAAAACGATCCGAATTATTTGTGATATCAATCCACGAAAATCAGCTGCTCTAGGTTTGAAAAAACTGCAAATTCTAAAACTCAATGTTATATATAAATATGAAGTAATAAAGTTTGTGTACAGACATTTCTGCAATGCATTACCAAAGCCGCTGAAAACCAATTTATTTTTTTAAATTCCATCCACCAACATGAGACTTGGCAATATATCACAAATTTTACTTTCCTAGGTTCTCCATTAATAGAACAAAAAGAACATTTGCATATCAAGAAGTAAAAATTTGGAATAAAATCTCAACAGAAAAGAGAAACCTGTCTATTTCGTGCTTATTTTTATGAACACTGTCTTGAAGAATTTTAATGTACTTTTGGAAAAGTTAGGTATATACATGTATTTTTCATTCTTTTCTTGAAAACGGGCTTATTACAAGGTCTTCGCCATATATGCGAATAAAAAGGTCGTTTTTTTATTTAACATTAGAGGAAGGCTTTTTTAATTTTAATTTGTCAATTGCAGCTTGTAACTAGTTTGAAAATGTTTTACTTTGGACAACTCGCCGTCCTTCTTTTTTGGACAGTTCAGATGGTGACTCTCAATAAAAATTTCGTTTAGGGTTTAAATGAAATTTTGATTAAGTGTTATTTATGATAGCAAAGACTAATTAAAGTTTTGTATTTATTATCAAAATCCAATTTCTGTCATTATTAGGACACCATAAATATATGTGTAACCGGTGCCTAATATATATCTGCTTATACTTATCTGTAATATCGCTATTCGTAATGACAACTTAGAGAGCTGCGTCTTTTAGATTGTCACTTCGCAGTTTTTAGTGTAGAAAAGATAATAAATATAAAAATATCAGTAATAGCGCTTAATTTTGCGTGTAACGCTTTATACTTTAATTATAACGCTTAATACTAACCACGATCATTACTTGTTGTATCTGCTGTATTCGTTTTAGCTGTTTCTCCAGTTTTGTTGTTTTTGCGTGGCGAAAAAAATAAATCTGTCTCTCTCTCTCTGTCGATCTGTTTCTCTTTTTAATTTAGATTAAGCTTTCAAACTGTTTAAAAATCGAAAAACTTGGTATTTCTTGTATAAGTTTATTTTGCACATGGTCCAACGCGCTTTTTTCTGTTTTTTTTACTTTTTTAAAAAAGCAACAGGGTCTTGTTACAAACATGAAAAATAGGTTGGTTTAAAATTTTCATAAAAAAAAAGTTTACTCTTGGTCTATCCGTGAGCAAAATTTCTGTTTTTGTGATTTTACTAAATAAACCGTTAATTTCCATATCTGATTCAGCAGTTAAGTTCTCACTTGTATAAACTTTATGTCTTCTCCGTTCTATTCAAAGTTTAATTTTCGAATCTAATGCAAGTATGTTTTTCACCTAATCATTTTGTTCAAACTAAAAACTCACTTTTCTGACAGTAACGAGGGACTTGTATTTGAACGGGTGCATCACAGTAAGGTAGCGATCAATGCCAACCACAGTCATCGTTGTTATAGACGCACAGCATGGGGTGATGATAAAGCAGATTTCAACCAAGCAATTTTCATAAGAGCTCCCCAGGTGCATCCCTAGGTTGAGAGAAAAACTGACGACGTTTGCAATCCCAACCTAAACATAATTGTTAGGGCTATCAGGTGAAAATAAATTCATTTTGATACGAAGAAACATTTATATCAAACAATTCAAATGGTAGAAGAAAGAATGGTGTCGTAAAAGTCAGATCTTTAAAATAATTGCGTTTGAATTGTTTTCTACAAAAAAAAAAAAAATCATAGACTCTGCTTTTTTGTTTAAACTTATATTATTATAAAACACAAACAAACAAACATACACACACAAAAAAAGTAAACAACTGTTTTTTTCTTTTCATGCTTTTGAAGAAGTTTATAAATCATTATTAATAAAATAAGTAAAAACATTTTTACAAATTCATGAAGACTACTTTTTAACCCTTTCACTGCCCAAGCAAATTTTGCTATCCCACGCCATATGCTTTCTGTGTATTTTTTTAATTTTAATTTTAAACAAAAAAATCATTAATGATAATGTTATACTGGATCAGTTAAAGGCATAGGTACGACAAAAAATGCACAATCACATGTGACACACAGACGTATCATACATGATTTAATTACGAGACGTTTGTGAATCACATTTGATACACGCTACTGACATTTGTAACAATTCAGAATTCTTCTGACATGCCTGAAACAATCAGATGTATCACCGCAAACGTGTTTTATAATTTTATTTGAGGAAAAATATATGAATTGTGTATTATGTATGATACACAAACGTCTGGTCATACGTGTCTGTGTATCACATATGATACACAGGACATGGAAGGGTTAGGTTTTATTGAAACACTATCAAATACAATAAAATAAAAACAGCTCACAAATAAATCAGCTAAAGCCAAGTTGAAGATAAAGATATAAGATCGATTGAGCGGAAACGCGGTGTGCCGTTTATGCCGCTGCCATAAACTCCAGAAAATACTCCCCAGTACAAACCAATTGGTAATAACTATTAATATACTGACAACCAGCGACGTTATTGATGATACATCCCGATGTGTCTTCCAGGGGTCTGAGGAAACATGTAAGTATGTACAATTTGTTTCGATTGTTGCGGTCGTAGATGCATCGCTTGCTGTATCTTTCCAAACACTCGGATCCGTAAATGTACTTGAAAAAGAATCAAGCAATTCTTGATTGCTAGAAAACAAATTTAATTGATGACGATTGTTGTAATACCGATTACCAGCAGTTGAAGGAGTTGCTTCTGTTTTATAGTAATTCTTATTCATTAGTTTAAAAGCCGGCTTGTTAAAAAACGGAGCTTCCGGTTCCAAACCACTTGTACCCAGAACCGAGGAATTAACGTCATTTCTGTCTGATTTTTTATGATAGTCAAATGGCATCTCAGTACCATAAATGATCGCTATGCTTTGGGTAAAACCCTTTTCACTCAGACAAAAACAATTAGTTGGGTAAGGTAATGCTTCAATATTTCCCATATTAAAAATTTCAATCAATAAAATCTAAAGTTTGCTTTGCTTATCAGTTTGTGGGAACAGATCAAAGATTGCTTTTTTGTCGACCATTTATAATGTTTCTCCTTGAGTGAGTTTGACAGTATTTGTTCATTTGATATCAAGCGCAGTGAAGAAGCACTAATGCATTAATCAAATTGAGCTAATTGACTATTCTCCATGTTCAAGCTAGCCAATTTGCTTATACCTTAATTTAACATAAACGATGTCAGTAAGGTAAGAATTTGTTTGGTTATTTTTTATGTCAAAGCAAAAAAATTTCGAACTACAGTAACTGAGTTAAAAAAACAATTTTTTAGCTATGATAAATTACTTTTAGGAGCTCTTTATCGTCACTATTACCAATAAGACTTCGATAATTGCGGCACTTAGAAAAAGATAAACAAATGAATTTTTACAACTTTTCTTACTCAACCTGTTTGTTGTTCTGAAACTTAAAAACTAACTTTGCGTTCTGATTCCTCATAAAATGAACTGTTTAGATAACTCTGACTTTCCTTAAATTCTGACTAACAAAGCAAAACTTGGTTGTAAAACAAAACTTCAAATTTACTTGTGTATCTATTTTTACTTAAATATGTTATACAAGCTGACGTAGTTACATCATATCTCTATTCATATTAAAAATCAGTAAAAGGAAAAGCAAATAAAAAGTTTAGCTTGTTTACTTTTTTAAAGGAGTAGCTAGGTAGCAAAGTAACTAAAAAAACGTTACAAACTTTTTATAGGAAAAACCAAGTTTGACAATATTTGCACGAAGTTCTAAACCCTATTGTTTACTATTTGCTGGAAACAACGACTTAGCAACGGCTTTAGCGAAATCCAGGCCCTTTTTTTACTAAACATCTATTACTGTTAAGCTGTCAGTTTTAATTTTATTAATTTTTTAAAACTGGAAACATATAAACTGCTCCATTAATGACTGTTGTTTGTAACAAAATTAGTTTGGTAGATAAAGTGATAAAAGCGAAAAATATTTTCTACAATTAGTGTTCTTCAGAGAATAATATAAAAGAAAATAACCAGCTTTTGTTGCCAACTTGTTTTATTTCAAGAATGCACTTAATCAGTTGCAAAAACTATCAAACTAATTCTAATTTACTACCTGAAGCACTGAGTAAAAGAAAAGAAATGATGTTATAGACATTTTATGCTTTTTATAGAAAATATCGATTTTGAACAAACACAAACAAACACAGTAAAACAACCGGTTAAATATTGATTTAAAAATGTTGGCATTTAAAAGCTAAACAAGCCTGCTCTTTAAACAAATATGCCTTATCTACACCCAGGCTTATTTGCATTACCATTTTATAGCCAGCGAAATTTGTGTTTTTAAAATTTACTATAGGTTTTTGTCTCTTTATTTGTCAACTTAGCAGTTCTGGCTGTGTGAAGCAAAGTTGAGTACAATAAAAAGATTTCAACTTTTCCCGAAAAATGCAATAAATTATTTTACGACGAACAAAATTAACAGCTGAATGCTGCGGTTGGTTGAAACACTCCAAGACTTCACGTTTTTTTTAAAAAAGGGAGCAGTTTTGCCATCAGATTGTATAGGCTGATCAACATGAGCATTTGACGAAAATTTATTTTCATCCCATTTCTTTTAAAGATCGTCAGCGAACGTACTATAACGTTATAAAATTATCACTTACAAAACTCTTAAAAAATAGACTTAATGTAAATGTTTGATCTAATTACCGCCGACTTGAACTCAAATTCGAGAAATTCGGCCTTTTCCGTCCAAATCGAATTTGGAGTTAAACTTGAAAAAAAGAAAAAAACTGAACTCGCACTAAAAATATATATATTCGAGTTTGACTTCTTTAATTGAATGATTTTGGAAAGAGAATAAATAATATTTTGCATCTTCTTCACCAAAAATTAGCGACAAAAGTGAGAATTAAGACTGAAAAAAAATGTTGAAATTATTTTTTGTTTTACTTTTGCGTTATTTTGTGAGGTTGTTATTCATTGATATTACATAAAATCATGAGGACGCATTTACTCTGGCACTGAACTTGAACGTGAACTCGACAGGAGATTATCGAACTCAAACTCGAAATGAACGAGGAAAATCGAAAATGAAGAACTTGAATAAAAATCTATTGTTGCAGACTTGGTTTAGTTGAAAAGATTTTTGCGCACTAAAAAGATGAGCTCATATGTGAAAAAAAAGTTATCCAGAATTTTTTTGATTTGTAAATTTGAGATCATTTGTCTGTTTACAGAGCAGTAAAGATATTTCGACATATCAGCTAATTGATCTTGGCAAAGAGTTGAAAGCATTAGTGGTCACTGAATTTAAAATTATGAAATAAGTTTATGTTTCAGACTATTGCAAACCAAAAGTCTACTGCCTGAGTTTGTTTGTGTAATTGATAATTTAGGGCAAAGTAATCCAGGTTCTTCTTTACTGTTGGACTTCTGAAGCTGTCAAAATTCTTTACTAATGTTAAAAAATGGTCTTTACTTCTCATCAATGGCCGAAACGTCCTTTTGACGTTTTATACAAACCAGCGGCTTGGTCAATTATTCATATCAATAAAAAGAGAAAAATTATGCACTTAAGTTGACTGAGCTTTGATTAATCACACAAGCTTTCGTGAACTAATACTTGCTTTGGAGGTGCAACAGAATAAAAACCGTTAAGGCGCGTTTACAGCCGTTTACAGTACTTTTTTCTTTCAGCGCGATTTTGGTTTGTTTTATTGACGCTCAAATTCACTCATTTTTTCTCGAAAACATGAGTGGATTTGAGCGTCAATAAAACAAACCAAGATCGCACTGAAAGAAAAAAGTACTGTAAACGGCTGTAAACGCGCCTTTACACCTGACGAAGTGAGCAGCAATTTCGAACCCGACAAACTTGTGTGATTAAAAAAAAACTCAGTCAATTATATTAGACTTTTTTGTTTTTTTAATCCAGCTATCGTTACAATCACTAGTGTATTTAAAGGGTGATTGTGCCAGGAACCCTCTTAGAGATCACTAATACGTAGGCTTACCATAGGTAGGACGTTATTTTTAGTGCCATGCCCCCTTGAAGGTCACTAATACTTTAGAGCAGAAATCACACTAGAAAACGGAGACAGATTCCATGTACAGACCCCCTTTTTATTTTTTCAAAGATCACTAGTTTTCAGAGACGAAAGTATCATAAAATCCGAGACTGATTCATAGTGATCAAAGGCACTTTTCTGGTCCACACAGCAAAACACAAGCGTAAAATTCTTGATTAATTCAATTAATTAGGTCAAATAATTTATCAGTTAATTAGGTCAAGAATTTACAAGTCTAATAAAGTTTTTTAGGGAAACCAAACTGATCCTTTTTTAAAATTCATTAGATTTTTTTTTATCCATACCAGCTACATGTAGTCTCAGAATAACTTTTAAAGCAAGTAATTTTAAGCAAATAATTTGAAAGTTATTTGCAATTAAACAACCTTATTCTTTTTTCTCTATAGGAGCCACAAATTCTTCTTAAATAAAGCCCTGTATTAGATCCTTTTCAGTAGTTAGATGAAATTTTTTGATCCACCATTCAGTGATTAGACAAATTTATTGGGATCTCATTCAATATTTTTTTTACTTTCATTTTGTTCAACTTTGGTATTGCTTTTTTAGCATGGCTAAATGGAAAGTACGGCTTTTCAAATCTTAAAATCTGGTCTTTTTTTGTACTGCTAATCACTTTAAGTTTTCTATTTTTCTGTTTTTCTTTGTTTATTTTCCACCATCATTTTATGTTACGCATTTTGGTAAAATTTTTTTTTTCCATTATTCAAGTAAAAGCTCAACTTGACCAATCATAACATCGCAAGATGGGCAAATCATTGAAGGCAGCAACAATAGAAAGATTGCAAAAATCTGATGTAATCTTATTTATTCGGTGGTTGATAAAAAACAGCCAAGCGTGAAAGACTTACCTAAATAACAAAGAGACATTTATCAACTGATCCAGTACGTCGTTCGAAGAATGGAACGAGAAAAATCATCGGAAAAATAGGAAGAAGTCCCTAAGTTTTACACCAAAATGAAAAAAAGCTAGTATGAATTAGGTGAACAAAAATACCAGAAAAGTAACGGATGCAATACCAGAAACCAGCTTACAGCTTCCATTGCTTTGCTATTTTTTTCCTAAATCACTAGAAGTTTTTAAAAATTGTCAATTGGTAATGGCTTTTTTTATCGTTGCTCTGTAAATTGTATTCTCATTGACACTAAGCTATTTTCAATCTTAGCACTATCATTCAGGGAAAATAAGTTTTGATAAAGCTTTACTTTAAGCATAATTTAGAAGGCAAATTTTCAGGTTGGATTGGGAAAAAGTTTTTTTTCTTGTTTTGGTTTATTAGGTTGTAATAATTACAACTTGATTTAAATTGACTTTAACTAAAAAAGTTCATAAATGCTCCTTTAACTTTTTTATGGATTTACGCCGTTTAGCCTAAAAACGAAATCTACATAAGTTAATGTTAAAAAACAAATTTTTAAAAAAACCCGCCGTCCTACGGTGGTTTTGGTCGTGTAACTTCTATTTGAAGAAAACACGTGACGAATGGGCGGGTCACGCTGAAACAAAAGGGTTAAACAATATGATATTCATAACGCCTCGAAATAAGGTAAATAATTTTTTGTTTACTTTTAATAAATTATTATCAGTTTAACAATTTGTTGCTAAATTAAATACATTATTACTTTTGAAGCATTATATAACTAGATTGCATTTTTAATTGTAAATATTGCTGTTTAAATAAACTTAAAGTAAGAATATATTTCTAATTTGAAAAAAATCTTCCACAATTTAATCGGTTTTATGTAAGTTTAATTAAAAAACAAAAAGTGCAGTGCTTTTTGAGTTCAAATTTATTAGTAATTGCGAAAGTAATTGCGGGACGAGTTCTAACAAGGATGAAACAGGTCTGTCGGCAATTGCTTGTTGATTGACTTGACCATTCTTACTTAGTGTTTGCAATGAAACTGCAGGGTTTAGCTTGACTTTACCCGATCCGTGTTAGCTGACTCGATAATGTGGTCAGCATATCGGAACCACCGCCAGTATGTCCTTGCGGCTTAGCGGTGTATCGCAGTTATCCTGGTAGTGCATTGTTTTCATTGAGACTTTTTTAAAATTTTCAATGCTGTACCAGATTAAAATGAGCTTTTGAAAGTAAAGTTACTGGCAATAAATGTCAATGTCTGAGTGAATTTTTTTTTCTGAGGTAATGTCTCTTGTTCGAGCGAATAAACAAGGATTATGAAATAGCTTTAGGCCAAAACTTAACCTTCTGTTCTTTCCCTTTCATCTCCCACAAAATTTATGACCTTAAGTTACTTTTATCCCAAAATGTTTCAGTTTTTTTTCAGTTTTCAACACAAAGTTTGCAAAAACATACTTTTTTAAGTTAGCATAAAAAACATTTATTATTTCGCCTGATCAAATCGTATTTATTCGCGTCTTGCTTCGAAAGTTATAATTTTTTAAAAATTAAAAAAAGTTTTACAAGTAAATACTTTATTCAACAGAAAATAAACTTTTTATTTTGATTGTGCTCGTATACAACGAGGCTAGCAACACTTTTAGTTTTACGCTTTAGTGACACACAGAGAGATTTAACCTAAACTTAATTGTCCGTTTGATAGCAGGCAAAAGTAATATCTCATTTAATTTTGACATTTATTTGAACTTCTTTGAAAACAATCGAGTCTTTAGTAAAGTTTGTTTTCTATTGTGTTTGGTTTTTAATGCAAGAACTACACCAAATATTGATTGATGCATATGCTAAAACTAACTAAGTATACTGAACTTTACTTAATCCAAAATTTTCACTTATTTTCTGCTTACCGTATTCAAGCAATTTTCTCTTGAAACTTTTATTTCTGGGATTCATACGCCCAGGCCTGCCACGAGGTGGGGGTATTTATATGTTTGACATTAAATTTGGATTATGCAGTCACTTGCATGTTACTGCCCCAGTAATGAAGGGCAGGTAAAAACACTGATGTCGGATTGAGCGCATGGAAAGTGGAAATACAACACAAATTTACCGAGATGAAATCAAGGTTGATACATCGGATCGTTAATCATATTTAAGAGTAATTTCTCATTACGCTGATGCACATTAGAATAATGTCGTGTTTTTCAAGTCATATACATATATCGAATTATTTTTATTGTTTCAAATAACTAATTATATTATAACTTATTTTTAGTGCAATTTAAAAAGCTTATAAGTGGAATAATTGATCATTTTTTTGTCATAAGTGCTGCAAAGTGCCTTTCCCACGGACGCAATAGAACGGCGCCAGTAGGTTTTGAATGAGACCATGTTGATTAAAGTCCCGGCGCTCTGACCACTCGACCACGCTGCCGACATACTACTTTGTGAACCGATGATACAGTGTGATGCAATAAAAAAGAAAAAAATGTTTTTTCAAATTACATAGAACAAAATAGCAATTTTAATCAATCAGAATAAAGTAAATTACACGGAAGAATTGTTTATAATGACTTTCATTGTATTTGGCCTATCTAAATGTAACGACCTTAATTAAGTAGCGTAATGGACAAAACTCTGCTTGTTTATTTTGCTAGACAAAAATTTGATAAAATTTTCTCCTATTGTTTAAAGAAACCATAAAAAATATTTTTGTGTATATATATTTACTACCTATTTAGATTTAAAAATAGATTTCCCCAAACATCTCTCCAAATCAAAGCAAATTTAAGTAGTCTACTGCAAAATTAGTTGTTTACGCTTAGAAGAGACTCTCAAAATATTAAGTTTCTGGCACAACGGCGTCTGAACATTTTTGGCGGCATAATCATCAAAAATGCAAACAAAATAATTTAAGGCTAGGCTGCAGCCCGCGGCTTAAAAAGAAGTTTTTTAATTGATTGCTTAATTAGTTTGAATTATTTCAGTGCTTCTCAACTTTTTTAATTGCGCGAAGCAAAAAAACTTGGAATGCAATTATTGCGGCCCAATAAAGTTTTTTCGCTTTATCAAAAAGAAAAAGAATAAAATCAAAGTAAAGACTTTTTTTTCTTCAACTAAATATCTGGTTCCGATTTCGGTAGTTAAGGAAATTAATTAAAAATAATCCCTTAGAACTAAAGTGTAGACCAAAAAAAGTTTTTTAAAAATGGACCGCACACGGCAACGATCTTGAACGTTTTTAATCTTTGCTTTTATTAATTCCTGTGCCAATTGTGGCCCGCGATGAACTTACTGACAAACATTTGACCCATAATTAGGAAAAATTTGGGAAGGTCTGGGTTAAAGATTTTATTTTGCAAGGAATGCAATTGCAAGAAAGCAAGCAAAAAAACAATTGCAAAACGTGTCACATCATTTGGAGAGGAACGAAGAAATTAAAACCAGGAATATTTGATGCCAAACAGACTTTCGTTTTTTCATCAACATTAAGGGCTCTTATTTTGTGTCATGTGCTTTGGACAGACATAAATTGTTTGTGCAATTGCAAAATTATTTTTGTCGTAGGCCAATTAGTCGTAATTATTAGGTAGGATTTCACAGAGAAAAGCCAAAAACGTTTAACTAGGATTATATTTAGGCTTTATTTTTAGCCGTAGATAAGGGTGCCCTATAAATTTGCTTGAAATAATAAACACTCTTAAGAGCAGTTTTGTAAAATATTTTACTTATGAATCACTTTCCAAAAAAGATATTTCTCCAATACGAGGCCATGAGTGAAATTTTGAAATATTAAATAGTATAACGAAATCTGCAGTTGTTCACAAACTGTTTCATAATTATTGCTTTTAAAATCTCGTTTTGAAATTGCTAATTACGCAGTTCAAAAAATGACTATTTACTGGTTTGTTAAAAGAGTTTTGTGACCTTGCATAGAAAAACAAGCACTTTAATTTCATAAATCTGCTAGCTGCACTTATTTCATTTTCGCCGACTTTACACGAAAATTTAAAATATCTGGTTGGTGTGAAAAACACCCAATTAGTAATATGATGGCGCAAGAAATAAAAGCAAAAAAGGTCACCCTGACGTAATAACAAACTTGCACGTAGCATAATAAAAGATATTGAGGCTGTGTCGAAAGTTTGAATCGTAATTGATGAAAAACTGCTAGTAAATTTTTGTGTAGGCCCACACTCTGAAAAAAACAAAAAAGGATGCTACAGTTTGAAAACCACTGTTGCAATCGAAAGGTGGGCAAAAGAACAAACTACTGTACTTTCTGAATTTTAAAACGTTTCACTTTAAAATTTTGTTTTATTCAATACTTCAATGACTTAGAATATTTTTAAAACTCTTTCTGACTGGCAATCCATTCATTAATAAAAACATTGCTGAAATAATGCGAAAGTGAAAGCTTTCAAAAAAACGACCTAATCATGCAATAGATACAAGGTTTAAAAACCAGGATCCCGGTTTCGAAAATTCCCGGGATTGCCTTCTTGCATTTCTGGTTTCCCGGTTTTTACAAAAAACTGTTTTTTCTGGATATCAAACCTAAGTATACTTCTACAATTTTTTTTGTTTTTTCAATTTGATTAAAATTCTTTATACAGTCAAACAGTGTTATTGCTGATAAATTTTAATATCATTTGTGTAATTTGTTGCATTATTGCATCACTGTAATGTTACGACAGTAGTCGGCAGCGTGTTCAGTGGTTCAGAGCGCTGTAATTGTGATCGACATGGTCTTGGTTCAAAACCTACTCGCGCCATTCTGTTGTGTTCTTAGAAAAGACAATTTACGGCACTTTCCCTGCTTGGTTGTCTAAGCAAGCAGTTCTAAATTTCAGTCATTTTTCTATAAAACTAAAAAATCAAAATAAAAAAACTTCAACCGGACAGTAATATCTTGGTATCTCCAAAAGTAAGTCGGGGTAATTGCTTGCCCTATGTATTAGCACCTCCGTCGCTTTCCTGCGAGTCAGGAGAATAAATATAGAGATAAAATGAATTAAGAATTTGACTTTAAATATAAAAGTAGCTACAACTGTAGTAATTCTTGGCACAACTGTTTACCTTATGTTTTTTTAATATTGTTTATTTAGGCTTATTAAGTAATCGTACTACTTTTTTGAAAATTTTAATTACTTTTGAAAGCGGTTTGTAAAAGTAATGAAAAGTCTACAGAATAGTACGCATTTTATTATTTTATTTTTAATGTAGCACAAGCATTCATAACAAGTAAAATTTTTTATGATAAACTCTAGTCATTTCTCACAAAAGAAGATAAACAAAAAAGTTTTTGACAGCATTTACAAAGTTTATATCAAATAAAAAAAATCAAATACAAACAATCTAAAAGATACAAAAAATTGCACGGTTAAAAAATGACAACTCTAATCATAAAAAAATCTTATTGTGCAACCACGAAAACACTATTTGTTCCCCTACGTCACAATTTGCTAAGTGACTCTATTTTAAGTAAAGATTAATTAGTTATTCTTCTTGGAAGCAACAATGTTGTCAAAAGTGGCTCTTAGATGCCGAAGAAATTGCTTTTAAGCATTCTGATAGGGGACTTTCATTCATGGCTACATTTCACTCTTTTCTTTCCAAAATTATCTACGCATGATAAATAAATTTACGTAATAAATAAACAACGTCATCACATGATGGATGTTAATGGCAGTTGCCACACCAAGACCCATTTCTTCGGCTGCATGCGTCAGAGAAGCAACAACGAGCCGTCAACTGTTGCAATATATTGTATATTTAAGTTTTATTTCAGCGTGTGTTTCAAAAACTTACAGACCGTCAAAGAAAACACAAACTTTTGCAGTAAATGGCATAACAAATGCGACAAAAAAGAAAACAGACAGCTGGTGCTTAGGCAATAAAATAAAACCGACCGCAAAGAGTTGAAAAAAATTTTTTTCTTATCTATACTAATACATTAAAACCATTTGTCTTTTCTCTTAAATGTTAAAAAAACTTATTTTTAAATCTCAAAACAAGAGTTGATCAGGAATTTGTTCAACTTCAACTTTTTAAAAACTTTCATTGTGAAAACTCTGAAAAAATAAAACAAAAAAAATTTTAAACTTTGATATTTAACAAAAAAACAAAGCAAAATAGTATAATATGATGTTGAATATAACAAAATTTTACTAAAAAAAAAGAAAAAATTTGCACTTTAGTTGGTTTTATTTTCTATTGCACAATTTTTTGTGAGTTACTACTTAGTTTTACGGGTATATCAGATTAAAGATAAAAATACTTCGGTTAATATTGAAAATTATTGTAAATAGCAAAGATTTTAATGACAAAAAATTGCGAGAACTTAAAACTCTAAAACCTAAAACCACTAAAAAAAACTGGTTAAAATCTGTTAAGTTTTCTTTGTAATATAAAACTCCAAATTTAGAAAAATAGGCTGAAGCTATTGTTTCAATTACAGTATATCAAGTTCCATTTCCTAATGCCATTATACCTCTTTCTTTTGTCTTCATAATTTCTTCAACTTCACGAATTGTTAGGGGATTCGGTGAAATCTGCTAAAAAAATATAATGTCGAACTGCTTTCTACATCCGGGGCACCCACTATTTACATTGATTATCTGTGGAAATCGATCACTTACATAAGGATAAATTGATACTTTGAACGTTTTATTGTCACGCAATGTAACACAGCTATCCATCATGTTATTTGCATACGTCAACGGATGGTAAAAGCTTTTTTTAAGATTGAAATCTTTTTCCAAAAGTAATCTTAAAGCAAACGTACGAGAAGATTTTTTTCAATTTTTAAATGTTTTTAACTTTAAAGGTTGTTTGACATATTGGTGTAAACGCCCGGCTTTCCCCTGTTTTGTTTTTAAATTTTGGCGTTTACATTTGGTATGAATGCCGGCCAAAATTCAATAAAGGAAATATATATTGCAGATGTAAACCAGATCTGAAATGTTTTTTTAAACTGATAATTAGCGGGATTTAAAAGCTTTAATTTGTTCAACTCCTAGAACAGTTGTCACAACGTTTTTTAAATTGGCCCAAGACTTCCTTTAATGCAACCTCATGCGGCTTGCAGTACAAGATTCAAACGATGGCTCAGATAAATGCTGCCTAGCAACGGTTTGTTGATAGCAACGACCGAAAATTCTTTTTTAAATGTTACAAAACCAATGTCTCTTCTTCGATTCAACAGGATAGCTTTTAGTCTCGACCCATATTATTATAAAACAACGTCTCAAAATAAATAGCCTTTGAATGTTTTCGCAAAAATAGAAAAGTAATTCGTCAATTGCTTTCAATTTTCAATTTTGCAAAGACAGCCGCACTGTAAACTTTTCAAATATCCAATTAGAAATGACGACAAAGAACCCCCCCGCAGCAGTACTTATTACATTTCAAGTTTTTAAGCAATTTTTGAACTAAAATCTTGTTGAAAAACTTTCCCATTGATGTTTGATGGGTTAAAGCTATTGTTTTAGAGTTTCCAAAAATAATTTAATTTAGAAGTTTACATTAAAATGTTTACTGGGAATATTTCTTTTCAACAAAACTAAGGTTATTTAAATTTACCTTTTAGAGACTGAATTATGGAAAGTTTTATGAACACACTTTATCGACAACTAAAGTTGCCAACGGCATTTAATGGGTTAATGTGCACAAAAGTTGTGTGCTTTTAGTTCTAGTTTAAAATATCTGGTTTAAAGAGATTTTTTGAATAAAGATGAAAACCTCTTGTAATGTACATTTGATGTTGAAATTTGATATTAAGGCTGAAATTCAAACAGTTTGGTCTCTGTAAATTTTCATTTTGCTATTTTGAGAATATTACAGCAAAATAAGATGAACTTAAACAATTAGATATTTTTTTTCTTACCCGTAGTAAATTCGTTTTCTTCATTTGGTTCTGTCTGCAAACTATGGCTTATTACTGTGTTTATGTCGTTAGATGCTGAAGTAAATTCTTCAATAGTTGGTAAACCTTTAAAAAAATCAGATTTGTCATTTTAAAATAGTAAAAGTTACCAAGAAAAAGAAATAATAAAAATATCCTTAATTTCTGAAAATTAATGCAGGTAAATAAATTTTTTTCTCATTTTCGATTATGTTGAAGGAGTGCGAATAAGTGAAGCAATGTAAGATGCAAACGTCAATGTGATTAACTGTTATTAGATACTATTTATTCTAAAGCTAATTCGAAAAAGACGTGAATTTTTGCCACAAAGAACAGTTTGTGATTTTGCAAAATGTGAAAGAAAATGTTCAAGTAAACCCCATTTAACAACAAAGGACCATAAGTCTTTCTTAAGTTAAAAGATTAAGCTAAAAATTAGCAAAAAATGGGAAACTTTATAATGTGGCATATTAATTAGCTAATCAATTTACCAGTAAAGAGTTTTAGTTGGGATGAGAATATTGGATATATAAGGCAGGTGGATATACAGTATGATATATTAATATATAATGAGGAAGAATGTTGGGAAAAACGTATATAAACCAGTGGTAAAGCAGGAATGCAAATATAACAACACTTTAAGAACGCACACCAGTGGTCACTAGTGCACACCCGTGGTTTTTTAGGTATGTCATTGAAATTAATTCCCAGCTTGTTGCACCCATGGCGCAATAAGCAAATGTATCCAAAAGTTTGGAAGCAATTTTAAGCTTTTCAGAAGTAGCAAATGATGATTTCAACTTTTAATCGGATAATATGTATGAAGATAATCTTTAAGGCTGTTGCTTTATATCCCTTAAGAAACAACTTAACATATTTTAAAGATTTAAATCAAAATCATTTAATGTCCAGTAGATTACATGGCTATGGTTAAACATACCGCGCTCTTGAGTAAGAGTGAACAACAATGCATTTTTCTGGTCCCATCACTGGGCAAACCAATTTTATACTCGGCATTATCCTCTATGACGCATTAAATTTATCGTATTACATTATGTAACAATCTTTAATGTTGTTCTAATATCAAACCTATAAAACGTTAAGTGACAAGACAATTGAATTGATTTGTAAAAAGATTATATATATCAAATAGACGCAATTATTATATCAATTTTTCGAAAGAGAATTCATGAAATCTAAGATGCTATTTATTCATGAATTCATGCTATTTAAGTACAAGTTTAGGGTTATCTGGGTTTATTTTGTACTTTAATAAAAGTACTTACTTGTCGTAGTTTGCTGATTAACAGTGCTAGCGTTGCGTATTGTTGCTCCAGAAAACTCTTCAGTTTCTTCGGATCCTTCGACTGGTATAGATAAAAGTAAATATTAATAAGTTTTTTTTAAACACAACATTTTCACTTCAGTTATGTTATTAGTTGATAATATTTATCTGAAATACTTCAAAAGCTGGATTTTACAATGGAAAATGCAACATTTTTTAAAAACTAAATGGAGCTATAAAACATTATAAAAGTGAAACTTTGGGATATTTTTTGGTATTTGGGGATTTGTTTAGTTCAATAAAAATATTTTAACTTTTATTACAAAATATAAAACTTGATGAATTGTAAATGGTTTTTGGTTGTTTTTTGATGCTAGAAATTAAAGTCACCATTTGTTAAGAATTAATAAAACATCAAAGAAATGCCTTTGTTATGCTAAGTCGTTTATCTTTATTGCTTGACCAAATAAATGACAAATTATAAAAGTAACATCTTTAAACAAGTATGTTGCAATTAAAAACCTCTCAAGATTACCAATTCATTTCCTTTTCTTATTAATTTATTTCTTAATAGAAAAGTAATTGTCAATTGAAAAATTATATTCAGCAAATTACATCTCCTTCACTTTCGTTGCATAATTGAATTTACCAATAAAATTGTCGCAATTATGGGGGAAATCAGGATCATATTGTGGGGCCCTGCTTCCTTCGAGTTCATATCCACTCGTTTTGTTGACACACCAACATTCAAACAGCAGCCCGTAGCACTGCTTGCTCTCGTACAAGCCGTCGTCATCGCACACTGGTATGTGAACGTCATAAACACCGGCTTGGATCAAATTGCGTCGTTCTGTTTCGCAAGGTGTCGCTAAAGCAAAGTTTGAAAAATCCTCAAAAAAATCTCGAAAAAAACTATTTTTTCATTCTGCGTACATTTTATTCTTATTTTAAAAATACTGTTGGTATTATTTTATTTCTTTTGCATGAGTTCACACGATTTGACCAAAAGCACAGAAATAAATTAAGAGTGAACATTTTATTCACTGCGTTAAATAGTACTGATAAGATGAGTTTAAAATTCTTAACACTTTGTATTTTGAAGCAGTTCGTTATCTACAATTACTACTTACACAAGTTTTGCCTCAACAACGTGAGTAATTGGTTGGTAGTTAAGTTTTCTGGTAATGGGGGAAGTCCCAATAACCTGGCCGAAGCCGAAGTCGTGATTGTTTGAGGGGTTGGAGGCACTACAATGAGCATAGTCGGCGTTAGAAAAAAAAAGTAAACGAATTATTACAATCTTTGGCTATAGTACATGCTTTATTAAAGACGTTTGCAAAAGTTAGCAAAGTAGATTGAGGAAGTTAATTTTTAAATTTTTTGGGAAAAATATATTTTGTAATTTTACTGTGGAAAGTGTACGTTGGGTTAAAAACTTGCTTCAAAGTTTTTCGCCTTTTTAAAAGCTAAAAACCAAATAAAAACAATGTTGTAAATGCGTTTCAAAAAAAAAAATTCTAAAAACTTTTAAAATTAAAAATCTACCTTCATAAGTGTCGCAGTCTATCTGATATTCCGGGTTGAATTCTGGAGCTCTACTGCCCTCAAGCTCTTCTCCAGTTTCTTTATCAACGCACCAACATTGCTCCAAGAAGCCGTAACATTGTTTGCTTCGGTATCGGCCATTCTGGTCGCAAGTAGGAATAAATTGATCGAACAATTCCTCGTTTATGGCTTCATCACGTATCTTTTCACACTTTTCTAATGAGGAAGTTGTTCCTGAAAAAGAAAAAAAAATCAACAGGGCAGTATTATCTTGGCGTTTCTAAAAGCAGGTTAGGGTAATCGTTTGACGGTCACCTAAAATACGTACAAGGTCCCCGACGTTTTCTAGCGAGTTAGGAGGTTAGATGGAGATAATACTGTAAATATGTGTTGAACTTAAAGTAGCCTTCATTTATTATTTTTTTAATCTGATAAAGTGCAAAATATCTTATGTTTTACATAATTTTAGTACTTGTGTTTTATTTAATCAACGCAATCGGAAATGGATTATATCAAATGAGTTGTATGTGGCACTTCTTGGTTTATTTATGAACTGCCTTGCCGTTTTTTTGCTTTTGAAATGTCACAAATTTTTGGCATTGGCAGATAATTTTTGTGAAGCAAGGTTTAAAATTACAAAAAGTTATGAAAAATAAACAAAAGTTTTTTATTTCTTACCTAATTCATTTGAAGAATTTTGGTTACGACGTTGATTGCTTGAATCAGTGGAATCAGTTGTTGAAAGATTCAAAGTGGGATTACTGGTTGTCGATTCAAATTCTTCTGGTTCTGTCAAACAAAAAGAAAAAAATAACAAGATAATTAAAAAAAAACACAAAAAACTACTGTTATATTTATAATAAATTAAAAAAATTTTAACTTAATATAGGACCAATGAAATAAATTTTTCCCAAAAAAAATTCTCAGATAATTTTCTATTACAATAAGCCAAAATTTCCTTTACCTATTTGACGTGGACACCTTGCATAAGGAATGCAAGTTTGATTTGTTTTGCTGGCAAGTATATAGCCGTTACTGCAAGCGCAGCCTTCATAGCACTCTTTAGTGCACCTCGGGAATGCGTCGACGCAAGATGGAGGGCATCTGGACCCACAAGTCAAATATTGCATGTTCAAAGGACAAACTAAAAGTAGTTTGAAATCACGTTTTGGAAGTCAAAACTATTTTTGATTGATTTAGCACTGCCTTTCAACAGATAGAGCTGCAAGTGGGGAAATAGCTTTAGTCACTAAAGGTTTCATTTTTTATTATCTAAGAGTTACGTTTGCCCGATAGTACGAACCACTTACGGACAATTGAAATTTTTGGCATACATACTTTGTATCTTTTATTGTAAATACATTAAAAAAAAAGCATGTAATATTTTTTTGCGACAATTGTTATAGAAAATTTTTTAATCTCTTTTTTAATTTAAATTGCTTTCTTAACTGCAAACGCTTTATACAACAGATTCACACTACTGACTTTACAAAATTGATCTTATAAATATATATCTCGAGAATATTTTTTATTACAAATGAACACACTTTTTTTACTTTATATTTTTCAATTGTACCCTTGTACGACGGAAAAAAGCGAAAATGTTTAAGCAAAGAAATGAAAATCAGCCTACCTTGCGAAGCAAAGCATTGTCTATAATTAATGCAGACTCCTTCACTATTTCGCACTTGTCCTTCAATGCAACCACACCTGGGGGAGCACGACCTGAGCTGTTGCACGGCAGGGGCCGGTCCCGCACAGCTCCCATCGGATGACGTCAAGGGGCAATCAAGTAATTGTTCATTTAACTGAGGGTTACAAGTTGAAGTATCTGCAGGAAAGTAGCTTGCTGAAAAAATCTCGGTTTTCCAGAAGCAATGCATAAAAAAGCCAAGTATATAAACGGTCTGTTCGTTTTTGTAACCCAATTGAACACAATTTTGACACTTTTCAAGCGATCTGAAATTGCTAAAAAATTTACAAGAAAAGAAAAAAGCGCTTTTCTGCTGATTTTAATTTTTTTTTGGAAACATTTTTTATTACCTGTCACAAAAATTATTTATATTATCTTTCTATTAAACGTTGCCACTGGATACCTCGACCGGGAACAGGGCATTCTTCAACAATGACGCACACTCCGGCCGCATTTCGAACTAGGCCTTCGGGACAGGAACAGCGACTGCGACATTTCCCGAATGTTCGAGAACAAGTTGTGTTTCGATTTTGGCATGTGTTGTCACAGTTGGAAGCACATATGCGGTACTCTTCATTGTTCACTGGATTACACACTAGAAAAAATGTTTGGCTATAGTTGAAAGTGTAAGCAGTTTTTGTGATAAAAGAAAAGCTTATCAGTTAATAAAAACTTTTTTCTCGATATCTTTCATTTTTTTAGATAGAAGGTAAGAATACTGGATTGTAGTAGCAAACAAGCTTATGGTTCTTTTAAAAGAAAATTTTTTTACTGGAAGATAATTATAGTAATTTATAACTGGTTACGCCTCTATTTCATCAAAGGTCACAATTAAGCGATGAGATGCTTCCAAAGGACCGCTTTAAATTAATACTTCTTTTTATAAACTAATCATTTGAGGGGTGAAAAAAACGATAAAACATGCACATTAAGAATACACAATTACTTACTGCTAGTTTTTATACAGTCAACAGTTTTCCATTTATGGGTGTGGGTGGTTAGTGGCAATCCAGAAAAACGGTTAACACACCAGCAGTTGTTTGTCGAGTCACACTGAACAGGATGCCATTGCACCCCATACAGCCAGCACTTGGGCCCCCAACTAATTGAACTCCCCGGTTTAACTTGCTTTGTAAAAGATGCTTCGAGACCACATAAACGTGAACGAGGTCGAAAAACAGTCGTTGCTGAAAAAAATATATTTATTATAATTTTTTGCTTAAATGAGTCGATGTCATGAAAGCATTAAAAGCATTGAAAAAAATGCACTTAGCAAATTTAGCTAACTTAATATCATATTCTCTTTACACAAGACAACAAATGACAAAAAGACATATTTTTACAAGCTATTTGGGTAGATTTGACTGGTGGCCACTTTCACTTTTTATCAGTAATCGGTTTGTGAAACACTGATTATTTAAGTACAAAGTTATATTTTTAACAAACACCTACTTGTCAGGCATTCTTTAGCAATTTCTGCGTTTTTCGCGTTGAACAATAATAAAAATCACAATTAAATAACTGCTGTTGTTTTATTTTATTTTCTCATCTCTATATACATCCTGACTCATAGGAAATTGTCGGAAGCGCTATACCTAGGGCAACAGTCAAGCGATTTCTCCGACCTGCTTGCGAAGATAGCAAGATATTGCTGACCGGCTATGATTTTTATTAATTCCTTTTTTTGAGGTATGGCAGAAATTTAAAGCTGCTTGCTATGATCACCAAACAGAAGAAAGAGCGGTAAAGTTTCTTTTTTAAGGATTCTACAGAATAATGCAAGTTGACCGCGAAGCCGGCTGATGTCAAAAGTAGCCACGGTCGCTGAAGATAAAAAATTTTGTTAACCTTTAAGAAAAATGTTGCCAAAAAATAACTGATTTTTATTAATTATGGTTAAATTAAAGTTAGATTTTGGTGAAAATTAGATTATGTCGTACTGCAACAAGTAAAGTTGATGAGGAACAAAAAAATGCCTCGGAACATGTAATTGTTTAGCGTTGATATATGCCAGCCCACTGTTTAAAGCAGTGGTTTTCAACCGGGGTTCCGTCAGAACAGTTCAGGGGTTCCGCAAGTTGTCTGTGGAAGATGAACTTCGTGTGTGTCTATCAAAAACACGACCCAATTTTAAAGTTTTGCAAGAAACATTAGGCTCAAGTTTTTCATTGAATTTTTTACGAGAATAAATGTAATTTTTTACAGTTTGTATTAATAATTTCAGAGACCGATTCCGAGTGAAGACCTTTTTTTAGAGAACATCTGATTTTGGGATGAAAATAGGAATTTCGGAGACCGATTCCAAGTGAAGACCTTTTTTTTTTTTTTTTTTACAGAACACCCTGATTTTGGGACAAAAATAGGTGTTTTTAGCCGGTTAAGGTCCGCAAACTCGAATAATTTTGAAAAGTGGCCCACAAGAGTGCAGAAGTTGGACCACCCTGGCATAAGACAATCAAAGTATCGCACAGGGGCTCCTCAAGCCTCTGGTATGTTTCATTGGGGTTCCGCTCCACCAAAAAGGTTGAAAACCACTGGTTTAAAGAATCATAATTTTTCGCGGACATAGAGTGACTTAGGTTTTGTGCTTTCTACCATAAATCTTTACATAGGGATGTTAACAAAAAATAAAGCAAAGACAAAATATACAGTAAAATGAGCCATTTACTTTTCTGTTCCATGTGATATAATATAAATTAGTGAAATTTTTAAAATTGTCATGTCTTTTATGCGAAACCTCTGCAAAACAGAGCTGATAACAACTACAAGCTGGCGTTCCGTAAAATATCTTCACTAAAAATATCAAGGAGGAAAATTCGAACTTAGTGATTGGCTTTACTGAAAAAATATACAAAAAAGGTTAAGAACTTCTTGCTTAAACTATAAAACTATTGAATAGAGAGGAACAACAAAGCTTTTACTTACCCAAGCATTCAACTCCTGTTTTTAAAACACCGAAGAGAAATAAAACTTTTAAATAAGAGTTCATAGTTGAGTCAAAATACTTTTCTTACAATAACAGTTTTAGCAAAAATTCTTACCAAGAAGTTTACTGTAATATGGGTATCTATTTAAAAAATAGTTAAAGTAAAAGTGTTTTAAAAAGTGCTTATATAGCACAGTCTTTCAACTTCGAAAATTCTTAATTTAGGTTCAACTAAAATATTCGTGGGGCAAGTAGATAGAACACCGCGGCCAAATTTATAAATTAAGACTTCTTATTTAAAAACATTTTTTGCTCTTTACTTCTGATAAAAAATATTTCGGCAACACAATTACCTCATCAAGTACACGTCATTTCGGAAGAAGCCCCGCGGGCCACTCGAAATTTGTACCCGGTCAGATGTGTCCACGGGTCGGACACCTCTGGCTTGTGGGCTAGATAATGACTTAATAATGACTAGATAATGACATAATAAAGGTTTTTTTGACAAATCGCTAAAGTTTCGTGAATGAATATTGACTTAGAAATTTCTGCTTTATAAATCAGTTTACATTCAGATTCAAATACATTTGATGCCGATCTTTAAAAAAATCATTCCTTAAACTTTAAAAAAATTCAATGATTTAAACACTAAAATATCTAATTGTTCTTATAGTAATCGAACTATTAAGAAAAAAAAAAAAAATAGAAGACTAACATTGAAGGAATTCTTTATTAACTTTATTTGGCAATAGCTGATACGCTCCTTCGCAATTCGATTTAAATTAATTTTTTCTCTGCATCAAACTTGTTTAGAAAGGCTGCACTACTGGACCGCTTAAAGTTCAAGACAATTTATCCAGGCTATTTTTAGAGAGAACTTTCTTCTTCAAATGAAAGGCAAAAGCAAAGTTTCGCTTTTTAAAAATAAATTTATGGCCTCAAGGCACACGGATAACAAAGTATTTGCTCTGATGTTCTAAAGTACTCTTCTATACTAAATATAGGAAAATCTTTGGATTTTTTAGAGACCTTATATTCTTTTCTTTAAGTGTGCATCATAAATGCATCAATTTAGATAAGTAGCTGACAAATACGTACAACCGTCCTGCAAATATTGTAATCAATTTATAAAAGCAATCAATTGCTGCCAAACACGATTGTAAAAACATAAAAACATTTCATTTTAAAAATTGATTTCCTGCTAAAACAAATCAGTTCGTATTTTAATTTTGTGTGGTTGAATTTTACTGTTTATCCAATTTAATTGTAATAAATTTGTCTTTCTCGCTAATGGGCATAATTTGATTTAAAATGACTTAAATTTATTGTTTGATTCACAGTGAAAATTTTAAATAAATTGTTTTAAGGTTGTGGTAATTGCTTTTAATTAAATGAAATATTTGCCACTAAATGCTGAAGATAACAGATAAACAGCTAAAAGTCTTGTGCACCTTGCTATTTTATAAATAGACGAAAATTTATTTAAATTACAATAATTTATGTTAAAAATTTGCTTATTGAAGAAATTTTTTTTCTTAAATTAAATAGCTACATGCTGTATCTGTCAATATCTGTATCTTATTCTAGGTTATCTGAGCTAAAATCAAAGTAGTTTAAGATTTTATAACTGTTTGAAATTTCACCTCAGGCATACGTAAAATATCAATCTGATGAAAAAAACGTAAAATATCAATCTGATAGTTTGAGTTATCAACTTCAGCTAAAAAAAACAAAAACATTCAAGCAACTTAATTCCGTTACAGATCCATTCATTAAAGCAGTATTAATTTTGTTCGTGCTGTTTTTGCACTAAAAGTGCAGTTTTGGGCTTATGACATCATGACATAACTGACGATAAGAGAAATTTAATGTTTAGGTTAGGTGCAACGATGACGTAAGTTTTAAAAAAATTTTTCACAATGCGTAGAAGAATAATTTTAGAAAATATTTTAGAACATTTTCATGCTGATGTTCTACTTGACCTTATTAGGCCATTTTAAATTAAATCTGTTTAGATACCAATGCAAAACCATGCGTTTTTCGATTTGGTTTCAAAATCAATTTTTCGTATTAGCTAATAATTCATATGACTACGCTTGTGAAAAATAAAATTTCATTTAAAAATAAATTTTGACACTATCAAAGAATAATTTTTGATCAAATAAATCTTGAATATCTAAAAAAAATTATTTATGATTACCATCCTTGATACCGGCAAAACTGTTAAAAACTAATTGCAAGTTCTCGTCTTTCTTCTGAGTCAACTGCAGCAAATAAATCTCATGAAACACTTAAGCATCATTTTCTACATTGTAGCAGTTTAGGCATTTTTTGTGTAATCGACCTTTTAAAATAATTTTAACAAATTTAAAAGTACTGTAAAATAGTAGCACTATTTATACCCAGTGCAATCTCTTCTTTGGCCAGAAAACTTGTCTGCTAAATCAAATTAACCTTTCTCTAAAATTAAAAAATAACTGATGATTGTCTTTTGCAAGAACCACTTGATAAAAACTGAAATAAATCATTTTCAGGAAACGCGTATTTTCTTTCTAAGCTTTTTCGATCATTCATCATGCCTTTGTTTATTTCGTTCAAATAAAATAAATTAATGCGTTGTTTTAGCTTTTTGGCTTAAAACTTTTCAAGCATAAGTTTTCATAGCGGAAGTAGACTAAGAATTTTAAGATACACAACATTTTTGACGGAATTCTGTGCGAACGTTTACCAAATTGAACAAAAACATAAAAAAGTTTTTACTTTAAATTGAAGGCCGAAAAAGGCTATTTGGCCCGCAAAGCTTGACTAAAAGCCAAAAAAGGCTTTCGTTTTACAATACAACGGGAAAAGTTGATCACAGTTCCCAAATTTATCATAAAATTGCTAGAATTCACCACAAAAAAATGTTACATTTTTTAACATTTGAGCTTGTCGTGTGTCAAAGTTAAAAACATAAATCATTTGATAAACTTTAAATTCCTTAGAAAAATTAATTTTTGTGCTTCCATTAGACTAGAACTTGCTGTCCAAAATCAAGCCTTTAATCCCTTCTTAGCTTTGCAATGCACATTTCCAATGACCCTTATTTCCATAAAAATTGATGCATTTTATTGCAAATTTTAAAAGCATCGCAAAAAAAATTTAAAATGTTTTTTTCCTTTAAATAGCCTCCTAAAATACAGTTTTCTTTTTCGATGAAGAAAATGTTTGATAAAATAGCAATCGTACACCGAATCAATGTTTGTGTCCATTTAGATATTAATACAACGGCAGTCAAACAGTTACGGCTGTTTCAATAACCAACACAGTTTCGACCTTTATTACCCTGTTGTATCTTTGCAAAAGACACTTTATGTTATCTTTCTTTGCCACGTGTTCTTAACAGCCAACTCTAAATTTCAGTTGTATCACTTTCTAAAAAAACATTAACTAAAAAGTTACAGCTGAATAGCAATAACTTGTCATCTCGGATAAAAAAATCAAGAAATCGATTTAACGGTTGGTCTAAGTTTAACGACTCCAACATTGTTCATCACGTCAAAAAAATACGTAAATTGTTAAAATCAATTATTTCAAATTTTAACTAAGTTTTTCGTTCTTGCTTGACTAACGTCAATGCGTCAACCAATCAAAGCTGCAAATTGGATAAACCTTTCATTTACTGCAAAAATAATTGTTCTTTTATTCTTTTAAGTTTTTACTCAGAAAATACTAAAACAAGCAGTTTCTGATTTGTTTGAAAAATACGTTTTTTCGTGTTGAAATTCGCAGAAAGAGCTGAACTTTTTCAAAACCTTCATTATTACTCCTGTAGCATTTCTTAATGAGACTGGAATTTGTCCCGATATAATTGCAGGTGTTGATTGATATTTTTTGTTTAACATTTAAATATTTTAAACCTTACCTGGGAATGTCAACCCATGATTGAATTGAAAAAATATTTTTCACAAAACACCAAAAATTTTTGTCCATAAAAGTTGAACAAATTTGCATTAATATTAGCAAAAGAGTTATTAGTTAGTTAAAAATTAGACAGTTTTTCTTTTGGAAAAAATTTGTTCAGTTCATTTAAATTGAAAAAAATTAGTGAGCTAATTTTTAGAATAGAAATGGTAAAAATTTTTAAAATTTGAAGGATTTTTGCCTAAAATAACGTAATTTTTGATAAATTTACTGCAAAAAAACAAAAATAATTTTCTCCCTATTCAGAACATAATGAAAATATTACAATTATACTGGGTTTTCGCAGCAGCATGTGAGTAAGAATAATAATACTTGAATTAGACATAAGCTAGTGAACTTTGGCTGAATAATTTGAAATTTTTTTACCGTAATGAATAAGCCCCAAATATTTGAATTTTGAAGTAAAAACATAATTTAAAAATCAGCACATCCGGGAGCCTTGAAACTCGTTTCGAACGAATAAAGTTGCACCAACTGTTGAGCTCGCACAATTTCCTTTAAAAATACGTTTCCTCTCGTTTTTTTAATGAAACGCACGATTTTGTAGTTCATAATGCATTTAGTTACACGATATCTTGTGTAAGTGCAATAATGCTGCCACAGTTTTTTCCGAAAAAGGTAGGAATAACTATTTGAAAAATCAGCAGTTTATTTCGTGACGTCATCAAGCGTAATATCGTTCTTGTATGACATCTTAAAAATGTTCGAGTTTACAGTCTTACAATGACTATGATGCTTTTGTTTTTTTTAAATGCAAATAACGTCAGAAAATTTTTTGATACATCCGATATCTATTTTTAAGTAAAATTAGAAGGTCTGCACTAGGTCAGTGGTTATTAACTTTATACAATCTGAGCGCAGTTATAATATTACAAATACTTGCAGACCGATGTATTAAAAATAGAAATAATATGTTATAAGTAAGTTAAATAAGTAGAGAAATATTGCATTTAATCAAAGCAAGCTTAACATATCTTTTTGCAGTTTATTCATTCCTGTGTTAATGAGAAACATGAGCTTGATGAGACCTTGCAATTTCTTCAATGTTTGGTCTTAAACTTGAGAAACAAACTCTCATTTCCCCATCAATACATTTAAATTTCTTCTCTTTTTACATTTGACTGCAGTAAAAGTTGAAAATCTCAGTTTACATTAATATGAGGTTGAAAATTGCAGCAAAGTGGTTTGCGTTTTTTTAGATATCGACAAATGTTTTTCTTTGATAAAAACCTAAAAAGCTTCAAGAGACAATTCTTCGTATTTAATTATCAATTGACGATCAGTGGACACAGCTGCCCGTTCTCCTTTTTGTTTTAGCGTTAAACTAGAATCTATTAGAACAGGGGCATCCAACCCGTAGCCCGCGTAAAGGTTTTGAGTGGCCCGCGCAGTATTTTTTGAAGCCCTCTGTCCCGTCAATTTTGGCAAAAGACCTTTTTTTTTTTTTAGAGATCACTATGATTTTGGGAAAAAAGTGGGAAATCTGAGACTGATTTCAGGTGAAGACCCTTTCTTTTTCTTTTTTTTAGAGATCACCATGATTTCGGGCAAAAAGTAGGAAATCTGAGACTGATTTCAGGCAAGGACATTTTCTTTTTTTTTTAGAGATCACTATGATTTCGGGGCAAAAAGTGGGGTGTTTTGTTTGTTTGGCCACCAATATTTTTGATAAGTCAAAATGGTCCTCGGCTCAAAAAGGTTGGACACCCTTGTATTAGAGTTTCTCCAAAAATGTTTCTATTTTCTAATCCAGTCATATTGCGCAGTGTTAGTTGATGAAAAATAATAACTCAATTTTTTTTCTAAAATTAATAAATGTTCATCTATCATTGGCAGAATTTTAATTTTGCAATTATTACTTACTAATAAAAACATTTTAAGACTACCTTGCATCGCTGTTTTTTTCCAAATCTGTTGCTTTCTCCAAAAAATATTTATTTTGTCAGTAGATGTGAGAATACTTCCTTCCCGTGAATGCTTGAGCTCCAAGACTTAAGATGCTAAAAACTAGATGCCAAATATTGTAACTTTGCAATCCAAAATTCACATTGAAGGAGATTACAAAAATGCGATGGTTTTATTGCTTTCAATATGTGATAAGTCTTGTCGTAACTCGTTTACACGGGTAAGTATTCTGCCTCTTGACAGCCACCTCATATCGTTGCTCATATAGTAGCCGTCTATGTTGAGACTCTATATTTGTGCGAATCCATTGGCTGCGTGGTCTAGTGGTTAGAAGGCCGTGATTGTGATCGACATGATCTGGTTTCTAAGCTTACTCGCGGCATTCTGTTGTCTGTTTGGTAAAGTCACTTTACAGCACTTTCCCCTGGTTGGTGATCATAGCAAGCAGTTCTAAATTTTAGACATATCTCTATTAAAATAAAAAACAAAATAAAAAATTTCAACTAGATAGCAATATCTTGACATCTCCAAAGCAGATTGCGATAGTTACTTTGCCCTATGTATTACCACCTTCTTCGCTTTTCTGCAAGTCAGGAGGATAAATATAGAGATGGAATGAATCAATGAATGAAATGTTCAAATAGGCTGATTTTTCAGTTAATTATTTAAAGAACTTTATCTAAGCCTTCTTTTACATCCTCTCCTAATGTTCTTGGCGTCAGGGCCTCTCTATCAAAAAAGCAACAATTTACGATAACATTTTCTTTTTGTTCCTTTATAAAAGAAACATAGCCCTTGTTGCAACCTATCATAAAGAAACTCTATCTGTGAAAATAACTACACACGATTTCCACAAGAACTGCCATTCATCAAGGTAGTTGCTCAGGATGTTCAAAATGTTTTCACCTTTTGTAGTCAGACAAAATTCTTTGCAAAAAGAAATTACTTCGCTAATTGGTTTTTTGTCATTGAAACAAATGATTGCTATGCGTTGCGTCTTGTTGGTAATACCAATTCACTGATCAGCTTGCCGCGCAAAATCAGAACACTGGAGTATATTACCATACACATTTTATTTAAAATCGGAAGACATTTCCAAAATACATTTGTGAATTATAGTATCATCATTGTATCATCATAGTAATATCACTGGACAGAGGTATCTGGCTTATTTTCATGGCTGCTTTATTACCTAACATCATATTGACAGATAAGTGACTCAACCAAAGTATAAACTTTTATATTTTCAGCAATCAGTTCCGAGATTTGGTAAGAAGCAATTTGAGTTTTATCAAAAACAGTCATTAAACTTTAAAAAAATCAGTTGCTTTTCCTTTCTGTTTGAACATTCTTTTCAAATTACGTGGTTATCTTGTGGGTTTGTCATGTAAATGAGAGTGTTTACTTTTAAAATGTTTACCAAATTTAACAGGAGCATAAGTCATTTTGACATTTTTATTCCATAAACTAAACATACTGGCAGCAGATTATCAACATTTCTGGTCCAATAAAGCAAAGGCTTAAATAACTTTCATCGTATTTACGAGTCGGTTGCGGTTTTGCTTTCTTACTAGAACAACTTTTCACACTTGAGGTTTGCTCACTTTCAAGATTATGTTCATCAATGTCACACTTCTTTTTAAAAAACATATTTATTGTTATTGGTAAATTATTCTTAACAAAGACAATCGTATCAACGATAATTATTCTGAAACTTGTAAAAGGCATAATACATTTACACTTGACGCCAGTTCACAAGACACAACTCTTCCAGTCACCTAGGCCTGTTATGCTACATTCCCCGTTGTCGTAATCCAACAGTCGATCAAAACATCATTTGATCGAATAATGAAAGAAAAAATTTACAAGTTATATCTGTCCCGGTTTTCGTCTCAAAAACATAGTAATTTCTAAAAAAGTTTTTCATTTGAATCTGTCTCTGATTTCTTCAAAGGCTCACCAAGGTGGGTCCATGGCACAATGCTCCTCCTAGTTACGCTACTGACTACAATGGCAGCAATAGACAACTAACGAAAAGATCTAGTTGTCCCTCCCCTAAAATGCTATTAAGAAACCCAAATCTTAACATTGGCAAAAAATTACATAAAACTAAATCGTCTTCTTACTGATGGCCTTTGCTTTTTATGAATCTAATTTACTTAACAAAAAGATTGTTTCATTGCAAAAGCATACAATAGTAAATCTTTTTTTATCAACTGTAATTTCGATCAACTATCGTTTCGATCAAGTGTTGTTTCGATCTAGTGTCGTTTGATCAAGTGTCGTGGTACCCCTTGTTGCCACGTGATCAAAGCTCGAGCTGGTATTAACATGCCGTTCCCGCCACGTCTGTTACCAGTTTTAAACGCGTGCAAAAATTGCGGATCAGTGGCTAGTTGCAAAAAAATGACTTATATTTTATCGTAATAATGACACAACGAAACTAGCAGAGTGTTGGTAAGGAAATGGTATAATGTATCGTTTGCTTTTCGTATTTGGATCGATTTTTCAGGAATTCTTCGGAGCGCATCTGGAAAAGTTCTAAGGCGCACTATTTGAGAACCACTGTACTAGGTTGAGGGCTGCGCTGAATTGCCGACTGATCGTGTCCGACGCGATGTTGCCGACGTTTCGCTTTCCGAAACTTTTGATTTTGTTTTGATTAAATTTAGAAAGCACTGTAAAAGGTAGTGCCGAAAATAAAAAAAAGAAGAAAATGCATTTTAAAACTTGTAGTCTTTGATTTTTTTTGTTTTTACAAACTTTTTGCGGGTTTATAGTTAAGCTTATAATGATGTTTTACTTTTATTCATTAGCCTTCAACTGAATTACTATAAAAAGTGATTGTTTTGTGGCTTTTTCACATAGAAAACTCACTTTGAAGAGATTGTTTCTTGAAATCAATCTTATTTGTAGTACTATTTGAAGTAGGCCTAATAGTTTCGTACAATAGTATAAATAGCTAATTCTTTATTAAATTTAATCACTACGGCTCGTCGGATTAAAAATATTGCATTTCATTCTTCAAAGCTTGCTTGTTTCATGAAACAAGAAAAATAAAATAATAAGATTAGATATTAACTTAACAAAGCAAAATATATGTACATGTAAAAGCCCTTTTATCAATATATATCCAAATCCATAAAAGCATTTCTGTTTGGAAGAAAGGACTTCGTTTTTGGTTTTCGGACTTCGTTTCGGCCCAGATGGTAGGTGCTTTCACGCAGCCTGGGCCGTGAGTAAGTCTGCTCATTGATTTTAAAATGACAGACCGAAACCGAACCTACCAAAACGGAAGGGTATCCACCCATTCCGATGTTCAGTGTGGGTCTGTTAATCGGCAAACGTCCTTTTCAGGACGGGGCAATGTCAGGATAAAACTGCCCTTTTCAGGGCACATTGCCAACAAGTTCCGAAGACCCACTATTCTTCAGCTGAACATCGAAGGCCTCACTGCAAGCAAGATGAAGGTTCTTCATCACCTCGCTATGCAGTCTGAGGCACTCGTCATCCTACTGCAGGAGACCCACTGCACTGATGCAGAGAAGTTGGTGCTACCACACTACCAACTAGCTGGGTCTTCTTTAAGCAGGAAGCATGGCCTTGCCACGTTTGTCCACGAGCGACTGAGATACATGCTTTTGGACCAATCTCCACCGACATCGGAGATCGAGTGGCTGTGTGTGGACGTTGATGGCTATAAAATAGTCAACGTCTACAAACCACCACCAACGCGATTGCGAACCCTGGATCTCCCAGTGTTTCCTCACCCCTGTCTGTACGCTGGCGATTTTAACTGTCGTCATGCTGACTGGGGTTATGATGACAACAGTCCGGATGGTGAGTGCTTGGCTGGCTGGGCAAGTATTAATTGTCTTGCCCTGCTATATAATGCCAAGGACGCTGCCAGTTTTTATTCCGGCCGCTGGAACACTGGCACCAATCCAGATCTAGCTTTCGCTAGTGTAGGTCCAAACAGTCGCTTACCGGATAGACGTGTCCTTGAGAAGTTTCCCAGGTCACAACATCGACCCTCGCTTATTACACCACCAAGGTTTACTATGGCAGTGCCAAGCATGCCTGTTAAGCGATGGAACTTCCGCAAGGCCAATTGGAGTCACTACATTGCTTTGACGAATAAATTCGCAAAGACTTTGTTGCCGCCTGATTCACTTGATGTGGATGCGGCTTACCAGGACTTCTGTAACATCATTAAGAAAGCAGCCAAGAAGACTATCCCACGCGGGTATCGAAACAACTATATTCCGTGTTGGGATGCAGAGTGTGAATCCCTCTATAGAACGTTGCTGCAGTCTCCTCAGGGAGACGACTCAAGTTTGGCTGCTACAACTCTGCTTGCCAAGCTTGACAGAAAACGGAGGGATCGATGGTCCGAAGCAGTTCGGAGCATTGACTTCTCACACTCTAGTCGAAAAGCGTGGAGTATTTTGAACAACCTTACTGGTAGGTCACGAAACTCTCCTCGTCATTGTCCCGTTTCAGCCGATGCTATTGCATCTCAGCTGGTTAGAAATGGGAAATACGAGGCTGTTGATCGCAAGTCATCTCGACTTGTCTTTCAAGAAGTGTCTGACCTTTGGAGGGCCACAACACCAGACGCAGTAAATATCTCTGACAAGTTTTCACAGAGAGAATTTGCTGCTGCCCTTCAACATTTAAAACCAGGTAAAGCTCCGGGTCCTGATTCCATCTGCCCCGAGCTTATACTCCATGCCGGAGCTGCTTTGAAGTCCTGATTACGTGACTTCCTTTCTTCCTGTTTGCGCCGAATCAAAATTCCCAAGATCTGGAGAAGAGCGCTTGTGGTCGCGATCCCAAAACCAGCAAAGCCCGTGGGTAACCCAAAGAGTTATCGACCGATATCTCTGCTCTGTGTCCCCTACAAGATCCTCGAGAGGCTTATCTACGCCCGCGTTGAACCATTGATCGATCCACTGCTCCCTAGAGAGCAGGCTGGGTTCCGACGCGGGAAGTCAACCGTAGATCAAGTTGTTCTGCTAACCCAGAACATCGAGGATTCTTTCGAGGCTAAAAAGAAGGCCGGTGCCGTATTTATCGATCTGACAGCTGCTTATGACACTGTCTGGCACCGTGGCCTTACCTGCAAGCTGCTGAGACTACTTCCGGATAAGCACATGGTCAAAATGATCATGGAGCTTGTCCGAAATCGAAGTTTCACCCTTACCACCGGTGACAGCAAGCAAAGCAGGCTACGCCGTCTTAAAAACGGCGTTCCTCAGGGATCGGTCTTGGCTCCCCTCCTATTTAACATCTATACGTACGATCTTCCTTCCATGATTTCCAGAAAGTTTGCTTATGCTGATGATCTAGCATTGTTGCACTCTTCTGGAAACTGGAAGGACTTGGAGGGGACATTAAGCCAAGACATGTCCACACTGTCAGCGTATCTCCAGACTTGGAGGTTGAAGCTCAGTCACACTAAGACGGTGACGACAGCCTTTCACTTAAACAACCGAGAGGCCAAACGTGAGCTAAAGGTCTACAACAATAGTAGACTTTTACCGTTCTGTCCAACCCCTACATACCTTGGGGTAAAACTGGACAGATCGCTCACGTTTCGTCACCATTTAGTGGCATTGCGCAAAAAACTATCATCGCGCGTCACACTGTTGAGGCGATTCGTGGGCTCGGGATGGGGTGCTGGTGCTAAAACACGACGCATAGCCACCTTGTCTCTAGTCTACTCAACAGCTGAGTACTGTGCGCCAGTCTGGTGTCGCAGTGCTCACACTCGCCTCATTGACAGTGTCTTGAATGACGCCTTGCGCATAGTTACTGGATGCCTGCGTCCCACTCCAACGGACCACCTACCTGTACTTTCAGGCATCCAGCCAGCTGAGCTTCGCCCACTGGGAGCGACACTCTCCTTGGCTTACCGTGGATCTCTGGACCCCGATCATATTTTGCATGGTCTTTTAAATGGGTCCTCAGATACTGGCCAAGTGAGACTAAGATCCAGACGCCCGTTTGTGCCAGGTGCGCGGAATCTCTTGGACAATCTTGCCAGACTTGGCATCCGCGCCTCTGAATGGACAAATCACAAATGGAACGCGGAGTACTGTGAAAATGCTTCCAGGCTCCGTGCTTTTGTGCCCGGGACCAGTGTCAGGCCTGTTGGGATGGGCTTACCCCGAGCAGCTTGGGTTAAGCTCAACCGCCTGTGGACTGATGTTGGGCGATTCCATTGGTCCATGCACAAATGGGGTCTCGCTCCTTCACCGAATTGCGAGTGTGGCGCCTCAGAGCAAACCGCAGACCATGTACTAACAATGTACCCCATACATCGGGCACCACATGGAGCACGCGGTCTGACGGTTTTGGATGACGAAACTCGATGCTGGCTTAATAACATCACTGCCAGCATCTGATCCAGGCAGTGCAGCAGTCTGGGGTAGTAAAAGGATAAACCCTCGGCCCCAGTTCTGTTTGTGTCTGGCCTGGAGTGGATGCCCTTCAAACGATGACGACGACGACGACTTCGTTTAGCTTTACAAAAAGATGAAAGCCATATTGAACGTAGAGTGAAATGAATGATTGATTGCTTTGATATTTTATTTTTTAACATGTTTCTTTTTACATACTATTCACTATTCACTACTTAAACTATTCATTATTCATTACTTAAACAACCAATTTCTAAGATATTTTGAGAAACTTTATCATAAAATAAGTGGCTGCTGTAAAAAATTCCATTGAATTTGTTAATGTTGTTGTGAAGATATAGCTTGTCAAAAAAAGTTTTACTTATTCAAGGATTCATGATATATAAAACACCGCTGTTATTGAAAGATTAACATTTTGATCACGTTCGCGTTGCGGATTTAATGTCAGCTATCGTGGGTGATTAAACTCTCCTTTGCTTGATGTTAAGGTTTTCGTGATTATACCAACTTCAAGTTCTTGTCTATATGATTTTGTAATCTTGAGTCGGCCATAAGTTATTACGAAAAGTAAAAGTAAAAAGTAATTTCTTTGTACGGTGGAGTAAACAGTAGGCTGGTAAGTTGATCTTGGCAGTAATGGCCTTCCAAAAAGGGGCACCGGGGAAAGAAAAGTAGAGGAGGTACTTTTTAGTAGAGGGAAAAGTAGAGAGAAAAGTAGAGGGGGTACTTTTTAGTGTTCCGAAGCAAAGCGACAAATCGATTTCTAAAAAAAGCCAATCGTTTCAGAAATGGTCACTTTTTCGTGTATCAAAACCAAGTGATCTCTAAAAAAGATCTTCATTTTAGGGACGCCATCATCCTAGTGTTATTATAAAAAAATAGAGCAATGTCTTGCGTAAGGAGGGGGAACGTTTTGATGTTTTTTAGGAGGGGTCGGTGCGGCCGCTCCGTTCTCACCCTCCTAAAGCCATCATTGGATCTTGGTCATAATCACAACAAAAGACACGGAACAAAGTTATTTGGAAATTTGCTTTTTGCTTTGTAATTATCGGTAAGATAATTTCAACTTTGGTTTCTTTCGTTCTGTATTTCTCAAAAATTCGTTTGCTTGTGGTCTTACAATTACCTATTCTAAAAGTGAAAATCAAGTCGTTATAATAGAAAAAAGTGTGCCTAAATGTGATGCTGCTAGTGAGAGCATTTTCAATATTTTAAAAATTGAAATTCACGTAGATATTTTTCGAAGAAGTTTTTACTTAAAAGCTCATGCAGATGTTGTTCGCGGTAATCAAATCATTTTGCATGCAAATCAAAGCAAGCTGATTTAGACTTATCTCAACTAAATTTCTACCTTTTCTATGAAGGCCTAATAACTTTATTGAAAACTTATTTGTGTGTGTATATCGGGTGTTCCAAAAAAAGTGAGTCACTTTTTGACAAACAATACTTTCACAACGAAAAAACCAAATACAATTCGCTCATAGCAGCCTTTATACATATTATAAAAATCTCTTCAAATTATTTATGAAATCAGTTATTTAACAAGCGAATAATAATAATCTAATCAAAACATGTCAAAAAAATAAAATATAACAGCAAACTTTGTTCAATTAGTTCCTCTTGCATGTTCATTTTGCAAAGCATTATGGCGTTATATCCTTCTGTTGTTATATCATGATAACCCAGCCTACCTTAAAAAAACTTCACCTCAATTCATCAAGAAAGACTAATAGTCTCCGCAAACTTAACACAATGGACTATGTCATATGGGACTTTTTAAAGGAAAAAGTTTATGAAGGTTTAAGAGAGAAATGAACAAGCGTTGAAATACAGGACAACTTTGTTATGGGAGAAAATATCAATGGAACAAATACGGAAAGGCATTTCTGTTTAGAAGAAACGACTTAGTTTGGTCATACAGGAAGATGGAAGCCATATTGAACATAGACTGAAATGAATGATTGATTGCTCTGATATTTCATTTTATAACATGTTTCTTTTTAATTTACTAATCTTCACTACTTAAACAACCAACTTCTAAGATATTTTGAAGAACTTTATCATAAAAACATAAAGGCTGCTGTGCAAAATTCCATTGAATTTGTTTATGTTGTTGTAAAAATATAGCTTGTGAAAAAGTCCTTCACGTTTTCAAAAACACACAATATATAAAATAACGCTGTTAAACACTTCAGTAAAACTTTATTGAAAGATTAACATCTTAATCATGGGCGTCACAGATTTAATGTCAGTTATCTTCCCTGATTAAACTCTCCTTTGTTTGATGTCAAGATTTCCGTGATTAAATCAATCGTAAGTTCTTGTCTATATGGTTCTGTAATTTTGAGTCGACCTTGAGTTAACGTCGTCGTCGTTGTTTTGAAGGACATCTACTCCAGGTCAGACACAAACAAGACTGGCGTCGAGGATTTATTGTTTTATTACCTTTGACTGCTGTTTTGCCTGGATCAGATGCTGGCAATGATGGTGTTACGCCAGCATCGAGTTTTGTCATTCAAAAAACCGTCAAACCTCATGCTCCATGTGGTGCCCGACGTATGGGGCATGTGAAAATGTGGTCTGCGGTTTGTTTAATGCGCTGCACTCGTAATTCGGTGAAAGAGCGAGACCCCGTTTGTGCATGGACGAATGGAATCGCCCAACAGCAGCCTGCAGATGATTGAGCTTGACCACGCTGTTCCTGGCTAGCTTATCCCAACAGGCCAGGCACTGATCCTGGGTATGAAAACACGGAGCCTGGATGTAATTTTTGCTTAAAGGCCCCTCCAAGTCCTTCCAGTTTTCAGAAGAATGCAACAATGCCACATCGTTTGCATTAACAAACTTTCTGAAAATCGTTCGCATAGATTTTGTAAAGGAAAGGCAAGACCGATCCCCGAGGAACGTTGTTTTTCAGACGGCGTGGGCTACTTTGCTTGCTGTCACTGGTAGTAAGGTAAAACTTCGGTTTTGAATAAGCTATCTCGCAGATCTCTCTCGGTTTTGGCCCAAATAACCGTTGCTTTCTTGCAGTCTGGGCCGTACGTAAATCTGTTCTTGCTATTAAACATGACAGACCGAAACCAAACCTACCAAAACAAAAGAGCATTTACCCATCCCGATGTTCAGCAAGGGTCTGCTAATCAGCAAATGTCCTTTTTAGGATGAGCAATGTCTGGGATAAAATGCTCTTTTTAGGACACATTGCCAACAAGTTCTAAAGACACAATATTTTCCAGCTAAAGATCGAAGACCTGATGAACATTCTTTGTTATCTTGCTCTACAGTTTGAAACACTTGTTATTGTAAGTTATCAAAGATTAACTTTTTTATACGCTGAAATAAGCAGTAGGCTAATAGATTGCTCTTGGTCATAATCACAAATACGACAGAGAACAAAGTTATGCGGAAATTTGCGTTTTTGTTATGTAGTTATCGGTAAGATAATTTGCATTTTGACTTCTTTCATTTGTATTTCTCAAAAATTCGGCTGCTTGTGGTCTTGTAATTGCCTGTTTCAAAATGAAAATCAAGTTGTTATAACAGAAAAAAGTGAAACCAACTTTGATGCTGCTAGTGACAGCATTTCCAAATTTTTTTACGGGGAAACTCTTGTAGATATTTTTTACAAATATTTTTTTCTAAAAACTCATGCAGATGTTGTTCACGGTAGTCAGAACATTTGGCAAGCACTTCAAGCATTTTTTATAAATGTTTGATCAACAAACTTTCTGCTAATTTTAGCAAAATGATTTCGATTTTCTTGCTTACAATACTTTTTGGCTAAACTGCAGTAACTGTTTTTAATTCATTCTTAGTACAACTTAGCGAGTGGAAATTTTTTTCACTCTTTAAAAAAACACAATTGTTCAAAATCAAACCAATGTTAATTCATATGTTCTTTAAATCTTAAGTATGCGAATAATTAATAAAATGCTGACCTTTTGTAAAAGTATAACTCAGCCGAATGCCAAAAAAATGACTCAATTAATAGATTTGTTCATTGTGCAGACAAAAAATGCAATTCTCTTGTTTCAATGGAAATGGCTGCATTTTCTATTAAAGTAAGCTTTGACTGAAAATATTATTAAAAATCTATGTTATTTTTAATTTTTTTCAACTAATCAATTCAGTTCTTTAGTTCAATAAGTTTTAGCACCATGTTTTGCATACAAAACATAAATTTTAATACTACACTTTGTTGATTTTGTATAATAAAATTGAACCTTTTAATTATAAAAAAACATCTTTTTTTTGTTTTGCTTTACTTTTGTTTGATTTGAAAATGCACAGTTAGATTTTCAGCAAAACTTATTCAAGAAAATTTTATATAAGTGACGTTTCAAAAGTTAAAAAAAACAATTTCCGCAAACTTATTCTAGAGAATTTTATATTAGTGACGTCTCGAAAGTTTAAAAAAACGATTTAAGCTTTTTCATAACGCTTTAAGCCTAAACATGGCTTATTAATTTAAAGAAATAAGTTTTGAAAACTTCTGTTTTTGAAAGAGGTACTACTTTAATGATGTAATGATTAAAAACCTTGTTTCCACGTGTTTGCGTCAACGAATTCGAAAAAAGTATTAAACAGTATCTTGCAAAACTCTATTTTTATTTTTTTATGAATCGAAAAAAATAATTTTGCCCTTCTCATCACGTCTTCAAAAGTAATCTTATTTAGCAATTTTCAAACACAACATAAAATAATTCATCGTTAATGTAGTTGAGTTGTATGAATCACGTTGCAACAGAGATCTTTGTCAACGCGCTCTCTGCTTCAATCTTGCCATGATATTGTTTACTCCCCAAAAGCATTTTGAATCGCTTTTCTTTGCTTGGTGGTCTAAGCCAAGGGTCCGCAAATACTTTTTGACGCGACCCAAAAAAGCTTGACTTAAACTCTTGCGACCCACACTTTTCGTGAGCGGTAGAATTAAATAGAAAATATTTTCAATTAGTTAGGAGTTTTAAGGCTACTGTTCAGTGACGGATATTCAAAGGCAAGGATTCCCAAAAATTGCTGTTCTCTAAGAAAAAAAGCTTTGATCTCGTATTTCCCTTATTTTTCCCAAGATCATGGTGATTTCAAAAAAAAAAGTCTTTACTTTGATTTGATCTCAAATTTCGCTATTTTTTGTCCCAAAAGCATATCGATCTCTAAAAAAAAAGTCCTTACTTCGATTGAATCTCATATTTCGCTATTTTTCTCCCAAAATCATGGTGATATCTAAAAAAACATATACAGCAAAATAAAACTATATGCGGTACAAGGGGGCTTCTAAAAAAAGTATAGAATATCAAGCAATTTCACACAGCTGCTAATCTCGCATTGTGCAAAAGTAACAAAACAACATGATTGCTCGATGACTACTTAACACGTGTTCTGCTCGATTACGTAACAATGCAATAACAATTATAGATTTAGAATGGTCAAAGTTCATTATTATTACACAGATGCGAAGCTTATATTTAGAGTAGGTTTAAATAGTTTAAATTATTTCGCGACCCAGAATGGAAGGTTTCGCGACCCAAATTTGGGTCGCGACCCACTATTTGCGGACCCCTGGTCTAAGCAAGCAGTTAGCAAGCAGCTTGGTAGTCTAAGCTTCTTTGCTTGGTGGTCTAAGCAAGCAATTGTTTAGCCCCAAAAAGCATTTTGAATCGCTTGTTTTTGCTTGGTGGTCTAAACAAGCATTTACAAACGAAAATTTTTACTCTGTGATTTAACTTAATTTTTTTTAATTCAATAGCAGTACTTTGAAAACTACTTGAACCTTGCTTTAAGTTGAATGCCTTTAACTTGTTCGTGCCATTTAGAAAAATATGATGATGAATTTTCACTATTTATGAAAAAATGCCTTATTGATGTTAAAAATGACAAAATGAAATTTACCAAAACTTTTTTTTAAAATTGCTACATAAGTCAGAGAACTTATATTTTTACTGCATTTTAGCTTTGCTTCTCTGAAATATTTTTTAAATTGTTTAATATTAAAATTCCTGATCTATTTGTTTATATTTTGTATTTTTAAATACAAACTGCTTTCATGAATTTCTCACAAAATTTTTATAATTTTCAGTATTAAACATTTACCTTGAGATAAAAAAACTAATTCAATTTTTACATAAAAAACACAAAAAACTAATTATTTTTTGTTCAACTAATTCAATTTTTACAAAAAATTTAACTGTGCCGTAGTTCACATTCTTTCATTACCAAAGTCTACAGTATAGCCAGAAAAATCACATTTAAAAGAGGAAATTTCCTTAAAGATTCTGCGATATTTTAATGAAAGCACATTACTCATAATTTTGGAATAACATTCAATAATAAATTGATTTTAACATTTATTGCTGGCAATTCCTCAAACAGAAAAACTGCAATTGCACAAAAAAAAGTTTTTTATTGCAGTTTGAAAGCTTTACATAGTTTTTAGGAAATAATAGTTTTTTTTTTTAAATACATAGGTATAGCAGTCATAATTGACATAAAATTGAAATAATTTTGTTCCAAAACGATAATGGAAAAATTTGAAAGAACTTCATACAGCCTACATAGTTTTTAAAAATCTAAACATAATCTTTTAATGTTATATGCTGTGAAATAGTGAATAGAGTTTTTAATAAAACAACAATGCTGTGCTCCAAAACTGAAACATTTGTGGAAAGCTGTTTTTTAACTCGTTTAAAAATTTGGCAAAGCGCTTGGATTAAAACCGAAAAGCAAGTATGAATGAAAGGGTAAATTCAAGTGATTTAATTTCTCGATTGAAATTATTAATACATTCAAGGAAAACTTAAAGTAATTTCAATGATAAAGTGCTTTATTAAGCCAGCCAGCATACGCAGGGTAATATTTGCAAGAAAGTCCATTCGATTCTACTCGTGCCTTTTGATTATTAATTTGATGACAAATTATCTGTTCTGCTGACTCTTTTCTTTAACAACGTATATAAATTTAACTTTTTTAAACAACTTTGCACAAGATTTTACAACCTTTGTAAGCTGAACTACTTCACCTCGCGAGAGTATCTTAGACAGATACATTCCGCTAGGTGCAATAAAGCTTGGAATAAACAAAATTCTTTGACTTGATATTTACTTGTCTGTAACTTTTTGACACAACTTCGATTACTACATTACAGAAGCCAATCGATAACTCAAGAACACTGACACTTACAAAGATTTAAAATACAACATAACAAACCACATTAAAGCTACTGCACAGAAATTACTTATCGAGATGAAAAAAGGCAATATAATAGACAATGAATTATTTCACATGTTTCTTTCCAATATTACACCAGGTCATTTATACTTTTTACTTAAAGCACACATGATGCAATCCAGGCAGCATACCTGGCAATGGTACTGCAAATAAAATCCGGGCAATGGTAATAATACCGGGCAATGGTACTGCAAATAAAAAATTATCAGCTTTGATGTATTTTATTTAACCAAATACATGGACAACAACTTTATTCCATCATATATTAGAGATGTAACACATTTCGTAAACATTCAAAAAGATTTATCTGCATTCCTTGATAATACCCTCTTAGTCAACATGGATAATCAAAGATAATACACAAACATACCTCATAAAGATGGTGTTCAATCATGATTAAAAACAACACTGACCCCAAATTATCTTATTGGATTTTACGCTGTATTGAATTGATTTTAAAGAAAAACATCTGTACTTTTAATCAATTATACTATATACAAACGCTAGGTACGGCAATTGAAATTAAAATGGCGCCAAGTATGTTTATATCTTCATGCACCAACTAGAAATTTAACTAAAATTTAACTAAAAGCTTTTCAATGTTTGCGTTTTATAGTCGCCATCTGGATAGTTTGGACACACGGAAAAGTTACCTTACTCGAATTTATTGGTAATGCCAACCGTTTACAGCCTACAATCAAATCTACATACTAGTCTTCCCCTGATACAGTAAAACTTCCTGGACACAACGATACATTTAATCAATAATCACATCAAAACTAAACTTTACACAAAACCAACTAACACCCACCAGAACCTTCCTACCAGTTCTTGCCAACCGCGTTGCATAATCTAGAATATTCCAAAAAGTTTAGCACTACTCATGAATTTGCTCTACAACGGAAGAAAATTAAAAATGCGGACAACAGAACATCTTTGTAACATCTGCAAACACACAAACGCTATAATCGGTCTACATTTCAACACTACAGGTTACACCATTGAAAACATGCATGTCAATGCCATAGAAATACTTCATAAATCTAGTAATTATTAAAAAGCAAAAAAACTTTTTGATTAATAAATTACAAACATTGAACACGGTCTCAACAAAAAAGCTTGTGGCGTGAGCGGTATTGACACACGGTTAACCCTTAAACTCCTTTTATTAAAAAGGGGCACAATTTGAAACGAACAGACAAAAATAACACTAAAACTTCGGAATCAAACAGTAAGCAGAATATTCTCTTGATGACGTTGCAATGATCAATCTCGAGTTAAATTACGCAGCAGTATATGAGTCTCTAATCCAGTGGTTTTCAACCTTTTTAGTGGAGCGGAATCCCAGTGAAACATTCCAGAGGCTTGAGGAGCCCCTGTGCGGTAATTTGATTGTCTTATGCCAGGATGGTCCAACTTCTGCACTCTTGTGGGCCACTTTTCAAAATTATTTGAGTTTGAGGGCCGTAACCGGCTAAAAACACCTATTTTCGTCCCAAAATCAGGGTGCTCTCTAAAAAAAAAAAAGGTCTTCACTTGGAATCGGTCTCCGAAATTCCTATTTTCATCCCAAAATCAGGGTGTTCTCTAAAAAAAAAGGTCTTCACTCGGAATCGGTCTCTGAAATTATTAATACAAACTGTAAAAAATTACATTTATTCTCGTAAAAAATTCAATGAAAAACTTGAGCCTAATGTTTCTTGCACAACTCTTTAAGATTGGGTCGTGTTTTTGATAGACACACACGAAGTTCATCTTCCACAGACAACTTGCGGAACCCCTGAACTGTTCTGACGGAACCCCGGTTGAAAACCACTGCTCTAATCTAATCTGTTCTGTTCTGAGGCGACGAATCGGTCTAGCGCGTATATGTAGTCGTAAAAGATTTTGTGAGTATTTTTGTGACGTCTGCCTGATTTAGCGATAAAACTACGTGATCAGGCTACGTTCTGAGAACTATGTGTTAAGAATGTTTACACAAATGGACTTGATGGCGCGATCAGCCAACGATTAGCTGGGGGGAACAACAGGAAGGCGGTACATAAGCAAAATATAAAGAAATGCGAAATTATCACATGACGGTTGTCATGGCAGTAGACGAACATTGTGCAGCGAGCGGGAGGCCGCTGCAAGCAGAGTCTGCAGCGGGCGAAATACAACGTGAGAAAATGCATTTGCGGAAAACTCTGCAATAACAAATAAAAGCATGAATAAAAGACGGTTTTTCCTAGGGAACTAGTGACACTCTTTGAGAAACACTAAGCTAGATATGCTATAGTTGATTTTAGTAACAAAGCAGTATGCCCGATAAGGTAGTTAGAGCTAAATATTTGTAAATAAAGTCATCATTCAATTAAAATGTAATTTAGTAAAAAATCCAATAGTCTGTTTCATCGAAATGCGATCATCATTCTATTTAAATAGAAATCAATATGTTAATCAAACTAAATTATCTGCATACTTTTGTCGCAATGCTTTGTGATCGTAGACATTAATAAAACTGAATTCGATTTCAACTGAATTAATTCAATCATATCAGTGGGCTAAACTCACAGAAAATTTATTGATGTATAATAGTTGCGTTTCCAGGTGGGCAAAAAACTCGTGCAAAGGCAAAGTGCTCTAAAAGGAATAATACACTTACTCTAATTTGGGTTGTAACCTGGGAAAAGTTTTTAGACCATGTCCAGGACCACTTTTATTATTCATGTTTTCAGCATGCAAACATCCTCTACCCCCGTATGAAAAATTTCTGTACGCCATTGAATATGCCACAATGTAAAATTGCCAAATTTTTGCTAACTTTTAGCTTAATATTAAAGTATTGACTATGGTCTTTTGTTGTTAAACGAGAATCACTTGAGCATTTTTTCGGATATTTTGCACCATACAAACTGCTCTTCACGACTAAAATTACATGTTTGTTGAATTACTTTTAGAATAAAAGTATCAAGTAAAACCTAATGACATTGACATGTGAATCATACTTTACATCACTTTGCACTGCTTCAACTTGACACTGTCTTGTCCAGATACTATGCTCGCAGCCGCATATTACCCATTGAATATCCCATTAACTATAAATTATATCTTATGGTTTACAAAATATGTAATAATTTGGCACCAGAATATCTTTCCGGCCTGTTTTATGTTACTCTTTTGTAAAAATGTTAGATCTGAAAATTACCATTCAATTATTAATACTTGACATTACATGGAAAAAACTATTTTTGATAAGTTGTGTGTAATTTGGAATTCACTGCCGATACATTTATGTTCTTGTAATCAATTAAACCTATTTAAAAAAAATTTAAAGATTTATTACTTTAAAATTGCCTTTGAAGTGTAAACAGATTAATCTTTACAATTTTGGATATTTGTAAAGTATTTTTACATTTCTTGTTATTGTTAATGGAATATTGGGAAAGTACTGTTTTATATAACATTGTCAACATATGTATCTTATTGTTTTTTCTTGTAAATATTGTGTAAAACTTGTCTTCTTTTTATTTCTGGTTTTTGATTTTTTTACAATGTTACTAGTATTTTTTGTTACTGTACTTCTGCATTTTTTGTTACAGCCTGTTTGCATTAATTTGATTTGCTTATTTGGATGAAGTTTATTTTTGTCTAATTTATTTTGTAAGGTTTCCAACAAATCTATTTTTTGGAACATCCAAAGTGCAATATTTTTTAAACTTTCTTTTTGGCTTTAATTTATTAAATTGTCCGACTTGGCTTTTCATGACCCCCCTTTTACCTAGTTAGCTTTTTACCACCAATCATTAATTCATGATATAAATCCAACATTCAATTCATCCAAATTCTTTATTGGGATTGGAACTTAATCTACTTTTCTAAACCGTGTTTGGTGAAAAGCTCAGAAGAGTTTTCATGAAAGTTTCCAAAACTCAATAACCTATAGTGATTCACTGTTGAAAGAATCCTCAAGAAATTTGAATAAAGTCAACCTTTAGCAAACAGTTTATTGATCATTCCAGGCAAGTAAATTTTAAAGCAGGTGAAGAACTATTAAACATCTTTTGCTAATCACATGTAATGAGTTGATTGTATAACAATTGCATTTTTGGGATCAATTCAAAACACCATTTTCATCAAAATACTTTATACTTAAATACAGCTCATTTAGGCCAATTCTAATCAATGCATCCACTGCACAAAACACATTCAAGTAATCAATTTAGCTCAAAGATAGAACAAAATAGCCATAGTTCAAATACTGAACAATGTCCAGTGTATGTTTTAATATGCTCACAAGAATAAGAAACATTTGGAATTTTTTAATGAAAACAATGACTGCACAATAGTAGGACCATTGAATTTTTCCATTTTCAATCAACTGGCTAAATTTTTTTAAAAAAATGAATAAAGAAATCTCTTTGTAATACTGGTAGTTAAGAATTTGTGACCAAATTTAGGAAAAAGTCTATTTAATTCGTAAGCAATCAATATACACTATTATTGTAAAAAGCTTGATCATATCTTGTTAAGGTTAGTGGTTGGTTCAATGTCAGAGAAAAATTTGAAACTTTTTTATAAACAAAAATGTTTTAAGAAAGTAAACATTTTGGCATGCGGTCTAGTTTAAAGTCAATTGCAATGAAGTCATCATAATCTCAAATTTTCAGTCTTTCGCATCTGCATTTGATAAAGAAATTTTCAAAACTATTGCTATTATTGACACAGCAATTGCACTAATAAAATACACAACACAGTTGTTTTTTAGCAAAGCTAAATTAGTGCAATTATTGCTCATTGACAATGCTGGTAAACTTTGGTATCTACCATTCATAATATTAACATTTTATTGCTATATAAGAAATTAATTCATGTATTAATTTATAAATTAGATTATTTTGATGCTGTACATTATTTAAAAGTGCTTTGTAGTTTTAAATAAAAAAAAAAGCTCCAAATTAAATTTGTCGTTTTTTCATATTTTGCGCCCCCATTGAAATTTTCAATACCCATTATATAGGGGTTTTTGAAAAAAAAATTTTTTAGTATGAACATGTTTATTTATATGGATATCATATTTTTTTTAAGGGCGTCATATAAATTTAAATTTTAACCCCCTAATTACATTCTGAGGTGATTACACAGGACGCAGCAAAAAACCATACGGTTATCAAATCAACTGCCACCTTAAATGAGTGGAAAATTTATTTTCGAAGGTTAAACAAACAATAAGTGACGACGAACAAGAAAGCAAAAAACAAAAGCAAAAAAGCAGCAGCACAAAAAAAGCAAAACAACGAGAAAAAGGTCAATATTAACTTTGATATGTATATCAAGCAAGTAATTTTTGTATGTTATTTTAAACAAAAACGATGAAAGATTTTTTAGTTTATGTGATACTTGAAGCTATATAGTTGTCCTTTTATTTTCATTTGGCGTTTTTCCAACTCTGTACGAGATCTATTTATAAAATAAATGAATTGATTGACGTGTTTCATAATTTTGAACTTGTGAAATTTGTTGATAATTGCTGAGTGAGTTGAATTTTTATTTAAATGAATTTTGTGCATGGATTAGCTTATCTTTAGTTTGTATAGGTATACGAACGTATATTATTTGAACAAAATATCTTGAACTAGAACTAAGAGTACACACCTTTTGTGCACAATAAATATGCAGTAAATGTAGCTTCTGAAGCTTTTCTGTTTCTCAACAAGGTTTTATTTGAAAAATTACTCATAAACTTGAAATGTATAAAGTGATGCTGCGGGGAGTTCTTTGTCGTCATTTCTAATCGGATATTTGAAAAGTTTACAGTGCGGCTGTCTTTGTCGAATTAAAAATTAAAAATATGGTTAAAACTCTTTTTACACATAATCACTCTTGTTTTGAGATTTAAAAATGAATTTTTTTAACATATAGAACAAAAGACTAATGCTTTTGATGTATTTGTATAGATAAGAAACAGATTTTTTTTGCACTCTTAGCGAGCTGGTCTATTTTCTTTGTTGTCGCTTAAGTTTTGTCTTTTTTTTGAAGGTCTGTATGCTTTAAAATACAAACACTGAGATAAAACTTTAACTGTATATTGTAACTGTTGACGGCTCGTTGTTGTTTCTCTGGCGTGTGCGGCGAAGAAGTAGACCTTGGTGTGGCAATTGCAATTAAGCACCTATCATGTGATAACGATGTTTATTTATTACGTAAATTTATTTGTCACGCATAAATAATGTAACAGAAAAAGGGAAATTTTAAAACTCTTTTGTTAATTGAGCAGCCTTAAAAAAGGCTCTTTTGAAAAACTCGAATTATCTGATATATATACTCGAATATTTGAAAAATACTCGAATAAATCAGTCTTAAAACTTTTGAAAAACTAGATCCAGTTTTGCAATTTATTCTAGCGAAACCTTCTGAAGAGAGCTAGATAAAAACGTTCGAGTTTTTCAAAACAGTCTTTTTTAAAACTACTCAATTAACAAAAGAATTTTAAATGAAATATTTGCTTTTAAGAGCTATTTTAAAAGTTTTGTACCAACAAAAAGGGGAAATGTAGCCATGAGTAAAAGTCCCCTCTCAGAATGCTCAAAAACAATTTCTTCGACATCGGATAGTCACTTCTTGAGAACATTGTTGCTTCCAAGAAGAATAACTAATTAATCTCTGCTTAAAATAAAATCACTTGGCAAATTGTGACGTAGGAGGTCAAATGCTGTAGTGTTTTTGTAAAAATAATACTAAATTGTCCAAAACTAAATTCGTTGGCTGATTCATGTGTTCCAAGTAGCTTGGAGAACTGGTGAGGTACCAAAGCAATGGCAAACCAGTGTGTTAACAGCTAGTTGCAAAAAAGGGAAACAAGAAGAAGTGCGTTAACTACAGCGGCATTTCTTTGTTAAGTTTTCCTGGAAAGGTTCATGCAAAGTGCTCTGAAAGGAGGTGCCGTGAAATAGTCGAACGTCAACTTCAGGATGCACAATGGGGTTTCGTCCTGGCAGATCGACCATGAATCAAATATTTGCTATTCAGCAAATTTTTGAGAAATCATGGAAATATCCCGAGAGAAATATACATGCTTTGCAGACCTTGAAAAAGCATATAACCGTGTTCCAAGACTCAAGCTGTGGGCGGTACTGCTAGAGTATGACGTGAGAGGTCATCTATTAGATGCTATCAAATTGTTGTGCAAACAGTCAGAAGTCTGTGTTTGTGTCAATCAATCATTCAATTAATTTATTTTGTATAATTTAAACGATAACAAATACATGCATACAACAAAATCCAGCAAAACAAATGAACGGTCAGATAAATTGCAACAGGAAGCTGCGAAAGACTTCCCGGTTAACGAGTGAAGCAGCCACCATTTTAGCTATTTACATAAGCTACTGAATAATTTCAGCAATCCCTTTTTTTGTTTTAAATTGCAGTTTTTGACTAGTTTTAATTATACTGGGAAAATATAGATAATAAAAAAAATTCATTTGTAATAAGTTTTATACTTCTTTAAGTAAATTGATTAAATGACACCTTTTTTAGCTCGTGTGGTACCGAATTCCAAACTTTTGCTTCTTGATATTTGAAATTTTTTTGAAATTTTTGTGTTCTATATTTTGGTAAATATATGTTGACATCAGATGAAGCGAGGCGCGTTATTCATGTGTGTATCTTACTAACTGAAGTAAAACAAGATAGTAAATCGTGCGGTAGCTTTTGTTTTGAATACTTATGCATTAATTTAGCAACCTCATATACATACAAGTCTTTCAGTTTTAAAATATGTAATTATTCATAATATGGAGAAACCCAATCTCGCCACTGTTCTCCTGCGACTATTTTAACGGCTTTGTTCTGTAGTAAAATCAATCTTTTCAGATCCTTGTCATACGTATTTCCCCAAATTGTAATGCCCTACAGTAAATGTGAATAAATCATTGAGTAGTGCAAGTTTCGTACGCTGTGGTGGGTAGAATGTGTCGAAGTTTTGACAAAATACCTACAGATCTAGATATTTTTTGTCATCAAAATGTCAATATGTTTGTCAAAGTTAAGTCTTGCGTCAATATCTCATTGTAACCCCCAAATATCTCACAGATTTATTGATAGAAACTAAGTCATTATTAAAAAACACATCGATATCTGGTATCGGGTTGGTAGTTTTGGGAGGAATAATTAAGACAGAAGATTTTTGGGGATTTACAATTATTTTGTTGCTTTTAGTACACATTAAGCACATTAAGCAATTCATTACTCATTTTTTCACGGAAAATCGATGGTTTAGAAGCATGTTTCAATAGCATAAGAATAAAGTCTTTTAGTGTAAGTGTTGGACTAAGATGAGACTATGTTCTTTTTCCTCTCCTGTTCATTACATACATAGACAAATTAGACTGAGACAGTTTCTCCAGTAGTGGCGTCACATTTGGGAGGTGTAATGTTCGGCGCCTACTGTCTGCAGATGACCTTGCACTGTTAACTTTTTATATCCTGAATTATTTTTTTAGTAAAAAAAATTTTTTTTGGTTTTTTAATCTATATTATTGTTGTTTAACAATATTATGTAAAAATAAAATTGTACTTTTGTTTCTTTAAAGAAATATTCTAAGAGGATACATATGTCCTAATAGGGCTTTAGAGCAACTTTTCTTTTTCTCTTAAGCGCCATTTATGTAGTAATCGGTTCTTTGAATACTTTTATAGAATTTTACAAAACAAAATAGGTTTGATTTGAAAAAGCTATTATTTTATGGTATACAATCAAAAAGCAAGTTTTTGTTTCTAGAACAACCCAAATATATATTCCACCTCGTGCAATACAAGAAAATATTTTGCCGTTATGCCCAGTCATTTTATTTAAAAGTCATTTATTTACCCAAACAAACAGGTTTACTAAATACATGTATTTGTTATGAACAGCCCCAATATTTTGGTGAGTAACTTAATACAATTCCGTTTTACTTGTCACACTTATTACAAACACTTTGTGGCAGATGAACAACAAATATTGAGCAAAACAACCAAAGGTTGTATTTCGCCAATTTATTGCTGCTAGTGCTGTGCGATCTGTAACTGTTTTCAAAACATCTTTAGTGCTTATACCTTCTTTAATAAAGTTCAGAGTCAGACTTACATTTTTGAGAAGGTCGTTTACATGTCTACGGAGACAATACTACAAAATAGCTTTGCAGGCCAAATATATGAGTATTTGGATAGACATAAACTAGCTGTTAAAAAACAGCTCAGTATTTTTTGTTTAGATGTATAGATTGTGCAAGCTGCATAACAATATTTAACTTCTTTTTAGGTCAGATACAGCTTGATTATTATCTGGAGTAATTTATCTAATCTATGCTGCAGAATTGTTAACAATTGTTAATTTTTCGCATATCAAAAAAAAAATTTACAACCCGAAATTGTATGCCAAAACACAAAATTCCAATTTGTATAGTATTTTTCATTTTTTAATATCGTATTAGTGTTCATTTTTCCTTAAAAGTAGTATTTCGTGAATTTGAAAGCTCTTTTGTATTAAGTTTGTGGAAAAATGGCTGCACCTCAAGAGAAGACACAATGTGTACTCTGGTTTATTGAGACAAAATCAGATGTTCAGACTCAGTGAAAATACAGAACGAAGTATGGAAAAGATCCACCATCACGTCCTTCAATTTATCAACGGCAAAAGAAATTTGGAGAGGCAGGGTTAGTGTTGGATACAGTTAGAAGTGGGTGATCAAGAACAACTGGGAAAATTGTGCCTTCTCTTGATTAGTAGCCATTTTGCACGGGTTTATTAACACATTTATTAAACACATAAAAATTAAATCTGAAACACAAAATTTTAGTTTGACTAAAAACTTTAATAAACACTGATTAATATAAAACAAATCTATATAAGATATCTCATCAACTGCCTTTGCAAAAATTTTTTTAAATTGTCTAAAGACTTTATGGACACCCTGTACAATAGCACGACAATGTGGAAGCAGAGAACGCGTTACAAAGATCTCTGTTGAAACGAGATTTGTACGACTCAACTACATCAACAATGAATTATTTTATGTTGTGTTTGAAAATTGCTAAATAAGATTGATTGTGAAGATGTTATGAGAAGAGCAAAGCTATTTTTTTGGCTTCATAAAGGAACGAACATAGAGTTTTGCAAGATAACTAATGCTTTTACATTTCAAGAATAATGATGATTTAGAATTAATTTAAAACAAGCCGCTTAAAGATGAGAAGCACCAGACTCGAGTTTCGCTCTTGTTAGAGCTCGTCAGTGATGCTTATCTCACTGCGAAACGAGTACCTGTAGTACTTCAGTACAGCGTGTTTGTATGCAAAATATAGTGCTAAAACTTATTGACCTAAAGAGCTGAATTGATAAGTTGAAAAAAAATTAAAAATAACATAGATTTTCAATAATATTTTTAGTCAAAGCTTATTTTAATAGAAAATGCCGCCATTTCCATTGAAACAAGAGAATTGCATTTTTTGTCTGCACAATGAACAAATATGTAAATTGAGTCATTTTTTTTGGCATTCGGCTGAGTTATACTTTTACAAAAGATCAGCATTTTATCAATTATTCGCATATTTAAGATTTAAAGAACATATGAGTTGGCATTGGTTTAATTTTGAATAAGTGTGGTTTTTTTAAAGAGTGAAAAAAATTTCCACTAATCAAGTTGTCCTGAGAATGAATTAAAAATAGTTACTGCAGTTTAGCCAAAAAGAATTGTAAGCAAGAAAATCGAAATCGTTTTGCTAAAATTAGCAGAAAGTTTGTTGATCAAACATTTATAAAAAATGCTTGAAGTGTTGGCCAAATGTTCTGACTACCGTGAACAACATCTGCATGAGTATATGAGTGAATTTATACGTAAAAAATTGAAAATGCTGTCACTAGTAGGTTCCCGGAAAACTTTGCTTTCTGTTGTATTTGTGATTATGACTAAGATCAATTTGTTAACCTACAGCTTATTTCAGCGTACAAAAAAGTTAATCTTTGATAATTCATCATGACGAGTGCCTCAAACTAGAGAGCAAGATTAAAAAGCGCATTCATCTTGCTAGCAGTGAGGTCTTTGATTTTCAACTGGAGAACAGGTCTGGGAACTTGTTGGCAATGTGCCGTGAAAGGCCATTTTATCCCAGACATTGCTCCATCCTGAAAAGGACATTTGCCGATTAACAGACCTCGCTAAAAATCGGGATAGGTAAATAGCCTTCGGTTTTGGCAGGTTTGTTTTTGGTCTGTCATGTTTAACACCAAGAACAGACTTATTTACGACCCAGGATGCAAGAAAGCAAAAGCCATCTGGGCCGAAACCGAGAGAGATTTGCTAGAGAGCCTGTCCAAAACCAAAGTTTCACCTTTACTAACGGTGACAGCAAGAAAAGCAGGCTATGCCGTCTGAAAAACGGGGTTCCTCAGGGATCGGTCTTGCCTGCCTTTTTTAAAAATCTATACGTGCGACCTCTCTTTCACAATTTCTAGAAAGTTTGTTAATGCACACGATGTGGCATTGTTGCACTCATCTGGAAACTGGAAGAAATTGGAGGGGACTTTAAGTCAAGATATGACTACACATTCAGCGTATCTCCAGACTCAGAGGTTAAAGCTCAGTCACACTAAAACGATGACAGCAGCCTTTCATTTAAATAACTGAGAGACAAAATGTAAGCTAAAAGTCTACAACAACAATAGACGTTTACCGTCCTGTCTAACCCCTACTTATCTAGAGGTAAAACTGGACAGCTCGCTCACGTTTCGTCACCATCTACTGGCATTGCGCAAAAAACTATCCTCGCACTTTGCGCTGCTGATTGACGCGTAGGCTGGAGATTGGGTGCTAGGGCCAAAACACTGCACACAGTTGCAGCGCCCTACTCAACAGCTAAGTACTGCGCCCTAGTGTGGTACCGCAGCGCTCACTTTCGTCTTATAGATAATGTCCGAAATAGTCACTGGATGCCTGCATCCCACTTTAACGGACCACTTTCCCATACTTTCAGGAATCCAGCCAGCTGAACATTGCCGACAAGGAGCAACACTCTCCATGGTTTACCGTGGATCTCTGGACCCAGATCATATCCTGTATGACCTTTTAAGTGGGTTATCAGATGTTCACCAAGAGAGACTAAGATCTAGACGCTCATTTGTGTCAACTGCACAGATTCTATTAAACAACCTTGCCGAACTCGGCATTCGCCCTTCTCATTGGACGAATTATAGATGGGACGCGGAGTACTGCGAGAATAGATTCAGGATCTATGTCTTTATACCCAGGATCAGTGCCAGGCCTGTTGGGGTGAGCTTGCCCCTAACAGCTTGGGTCAAGTTCAATCACCCACAAACTGCTGTTGAGCGATTTTATTTGTCCATGCACAAACGGGGTCTCGCTCCTTCACCGAATTGCGAGTGCAGCGCATTGAACAAACCGCAGACCACGTTCTAATAACGTGCCCCATACATCGGGCACCACATGGAGCACGAGGTCTGACGGTTTTGGATGACAAAACTCGATGCTGGCTTAACAACATCACTGCCAGCATCTGATCTAGGCAGTACAGCAGCCTAGGGTAGTAAAAAGATAAACCCTCGACGCCAGTCTTGTTGGTGTCTGACCTGGAGTAGATGCCCTTTAAAACGACGACGGCGACGATAACTTACGGCCGAATTCAGGTTAAAGAACCATATGGACAAGAACTTACGGTTGATTTAATCACTAAACTCGTAATATCAAACAAAGGAGAGTTTAATCAGGGAAGATAGCTGACATTAAATCTGTGATATGCCCATGATTAAGATGTTAATCTTTTAATAAAGTTTTACTGAAGTGTGTAACAGCGGAATTTTATATATTGTATGTGTTTGAAAACATGAAGCACTTTTCGACAAGCTATATCTTTACAATAACATAAACAAATTCAATGGAATTTTGCACAGCAGCCTTTATATTTTTATGAAAAAGATCTTAAAAATATGTTGGAAATTGGTTGTTTAAGTAGTGAAGAATAGTAAATTAAAAAGAAACATGTTAAAAAATAAAATATCAAAGCAATCAATCATTCATTTCACTCTATGTTCAATATGGCTTTCATCTTTTTGTCTAACTAAACAAAGTCGTTTTTTCCAAACAGAAATGCTTTTAAGGATTTGGATAAATATTAATAAAAGGGCTTTTACATGTATATATATTTTGCTTTGTTAAGTTAATATCTAATCTTATTATTCTATTTTTCTTGTTTCATGAAACAAGCAAGCTTTGAAGAATGAAATGCAATATTTTTAATCCGACGAGCCGTAGTGATTAAATTTAATAAAGAATTAGCTATTTATACTATTGTACGAAACTATTAGGCTTACTTCAAATAGTACTACAAATAAGATTGATTTCAAAAAACAATCTCTTCAAAGTGAGTTTTCTATGTTAAAAAGCCACAAAACAATTACTTTTTATTGTAATTCAGTTGAAGGCTAGTGAATAAAAGTAAAACATCATTATAAGATTACGTATAAACCCGCAAAAAGTTTGTAAAAACAAAAAAATCAAAGACTACAAGTTTTAAAATGCATTTTCTTCTTTTTTTTATTTTCGGCACTACCTTTTACAGTGCTTTCTAAATTTAATCAAAACAAAATCAAAAGTTTCGGAAAGCGAAACGTCGGCAACATCGCGTCGGACACGATCAGTCGGCAATTCAGCGCAGCCCTCAACCTAGTACAGTGGTTCTCAAATAGTGTGCCTTAGAACTTTTTCAGATGCGCTCCGAAGAATTCCTGAAAAATCGATCCAAATACGAAAAGCAAACGATACATTATACCATTTCCTTACCAACACTCTGCTAGTTTCGTTGTGTCATTATTACGATAAAATATAAGTCATTTTTTTGCAACTAGCCACTGATCCGCAATTTTTGCACGCGTTTAAAACTGGTAACAGACGTGGCGGGAACGGCATGTTAATACCAGCTCGAGCTTTAATCACGTGGCAACAAGGGGTACCACGACAGCTGATCAAACGACACTTGATCGAACGACACTTGATCGAACAACACTTGATTGAAATGAAAGTTGATAAATAATAAGAAAGATTTACTTTTGAATGCATCTGCAATGAAACAATCTTTTTGTTAAGTAAATTAGATTCATAAAAGCAGAAGCCATCAGTAAGAAGACGATTTAGTTTTATTTTCTATGATTTTTTGGCAATGTTAAGGTCAGGGTTTCTTAACAATGTTCCTGCGCAAAGCATTTTTAGGGGGCAACAAGTAGATCTTTTGTCATTGTTCTGTTTCGTTAGATGCCTATTGCTGCCATTGTAGTCAGTAGCATATTTAGAGGGGGCCTCGTGCCATGGCCCCACCCTTGGACACTCCTTGGAGAAATCAGACACAGATTTAAAGGGAAGACTTTTTTAGAGATTGCTATGTTTTTGAGACGAAAAATTGACAAAACTGGGACAGATTTAAAGTTGTGAATTTTTTTTTCATTATTCAATCAAGTGCCGTTTTGATCAAATGTCGTTTCGATCAACTGTCAGGTCAGGGCAACGGAAAATGTAGCATAATAGACATAGGTGACTGGAGGAGTAGTGTCTTGTGAACTGGTGTCAAGTGTAAACGTATTATGCCTTTACAAGTTTTAGTATAATTACCGTTAATACAATTGTCTTTGTTAAGAATAATTTACCAAGAATAATGAATATGTTTTTCCAAAACGAACCGTGACAGGGAGAAATGCTGCCGGTATGTTTAGTTATGAAATAAAAATGTCAAAATGACTTATGCCTCTAGTAAACTTGGTAAACATTTTAAAAGTCAACATTTTCATTTACAAGACAAACCCACAAGATTTATTTTAAGAGACAAACTCACAAGATTTATTTTAAGAGACAAACTCACAAGATTTATTTTAAGAGACAAACTCACAAGATTTATTTTAAGAGACAAACTCACAAGATTTATTTTAAGAGACAAACTCACAAGATTTATTTTAAGAGACAAACTCACAAGATTTATTTTAAGAGACAAACTCACAAGATTTATTTTAAGAGACAAACTCACAAGATTTATTTTAAGAGACAAACTCACAAGATTTATTTTAAGAGACAAACTCACAAGATTTATTTTAAGAGACAAACTCACAAGATTTATTTTAAGAGACAAACTCACAAGATTTATTTTAAGAGACAAACTCACAAGATTTATTTTAAGAGACAAACTCACAAGATTTATTTTAAGAGACAAACTCACAAGATTTATTTTAAGAGACAAACTCACAAGATTTATTTTAAGAGACAAACTCACAAGATTTATTTTAAGAGACAAACTCACAAGATTTATTTTAAGAGACAAACTCACAAGATTTATTTTAAGAGACAAACTCACAAGATTTATTTTAAGAGACAAACTCACAAGATTTATTTTAAGAGACAAACTCACAAGATTTATTTTAAGAGACAAACTCACAAGATTTATTTTAAGAGACAAACCCACAAGATTTATTTTAAGAGACAAACTCACAAGATATCCACATAATTTAAAAAAATGTTTGAACAGCAAGGAAAAGCAACTGATTTATTTAAAGTTTAATGACTGTTTCTGATAAAACTCATATTGCGTTTTAATAAATCTCGGAACTGATTGCTGAAAATATGAAAGTTCATACTTTGGGTGGGTCACCTATCTGTCATTATGATGTTAGGTAATAAAGCAGCCATGAAAATAAGCGAGATACTTCTGTTCAATGATACTATTCACAAACGTATTTCGGAAATGTCTTCCGATATTGAGCAAAATGTATATGGTAATATACTCTAGTGTTCTGATTTTGCGCGGAAAGTTGATCAGTCAACTGAAATTACCAACAAGACGCAACTCATAGCAATCATTTGTTTCAATAACAAAAAACCAAATAGCAAAGTAATTTTTTTTTGTAAAGAATTTTGTCGGGTGAGGACATACAAAAGGTGAGGACATTTTAACATCCTGAGTAAAAAATATCCTCACCTTTTGTATCCTCAACTACTTTGATGATTTGCAATTCTTGTGGAAATCGTGTGTAGTGATTTTCACAGAAAGTGTTTTCATGATAGGTTGCAAAGGGCTATGTTTCTTTTATAAAGGAACAAAACGAAAAAGTTATTGTAAATCATTGCTCTCTTGATAGAGAGGCCTTGATGCCAAGAATATTAAAAGAGGATGTAAGAGAAGACTTTGTTTAATGTTGTTTAAAGATGTTTGAATGATAAAGTTGTATAAATGATGAACTGAAAAATTAGGCCTATTTGAACATTTCATTTATCGATTCCTTTCATCTCTATATTTATCCTCCTGACTTGCAGAAAAGCGACGGAGACGCTAATACATAGGGCAAAGTAACTATCGCAATCTGCTTCTGAGATGTCAAGATATTACTATCTAGTTGAAATTTTTATTTTGTTTTTAGTTTTATAGAGATATGTCTGAAATTTAGAACTGCTTGCTATGATCACCAACCAGGGGAAAGTGCTGTAAAGTGACTTTACCAAACAGACAACAGAATGCCGCGAGTAAGCTTAGAATCCAGATCATGTCGATCACAATCACGGCCTTCTAACCACTAGACCACGCTGCCGATGGATTTGCACAAATATAGAGTCTCAAGCCAGATAGCTACTTTTACACAACGATATGAGGTGGTTGTCAAGAGGCAGAATACTTACCCGTGTAAACGAGCTACGACAAGACTTATCACATATTGGAAGCAATAAAACCATCGCATTTTTGTAATCTCCTTCAATGTGAATTTTGGATTGCAAAGTTACAATATTTGGCATCTATTTTTTAGCATCTTAAGTTTTGGAGCTCAAGCATTCACGGGAAAGAAATATTCTCACATTCACTGACAAATTTATGCCTTTCAGAGAAAGAAGAGCGATGCAAGGTAGTCTTAAAATGTTTTCATTAGTAAGTAATAATTGCAAAATTAAAATTCTGCCAATGATAGATGAACATTTATCAATTTTAGAAAGAATCGATTTCTTATTTTCCATCAACTAACACTGCGCAATATGACTGGATTAGAAACATTTTTGTAGAAACTCCAATAGATTCTAGTTTAACGCTAAAACAAAAAGGAGAACGGGCAGCTGTGTCCACTGATCGTTAATTGATAATTAAATACGAAGAATTATCTCTTGAAGCTTTTTAGGTTTTTATCAAAGAAAAACATTTGTTGATATCTAAAAAAACGCAAACCACTTTGCTGCAATTTTCAACCTCATATTAATTTAAACTGAGATTTTCAACTTTCACTGCAGTCAAATGTAAAAAGAGAGGAAATTTAAATGTATTGATAGGGAAATGAGAGTTTGTTTCTCAGGTTTAGGATTAAACATTGAAGAAATTGCAAGGTCTCATCAAGCTCATGTTTCTCATTAACACAGGAATGAATAAACTGCAAAAAGATATGTTAAGCTTGCTTTGATTAAATGCAATATTTCTCTACTTATTTAACTTACTTATAACATATTATTTCTATTTTCGATACATCGGTCTGCAAGTATTTGTAATATTATAACTGCGCTCAGATTGTATAAAGCTAATAACTAGCGTTGGGATCCCGGGAAATCCCATCCCAAAATCCCGGGATTTTATTTTTTTGCCAATCCCGGATAGTTTATCCTACAAACCCGAGATTACAATGTTATACAATGACCACAATGTCGCTTAAAACAGTTTGCTAAAATTATTTGCTATATAACGAACTCCTCTTTTAAAGTGAAATCTTTACAATTATTTTGTGCTGACGTCAGCGCTTCTTAGTGCAAACCACCTACTGTGTGACTGGCATTACAAAACAATGGTCAAATAAACTCCTTCTATTGGGTCATTAACAAGCTTCTGAAAATTTTATTGCAGCCATTGAAAAATAAGTTGGGTCAGTCAGTTACAGTACAAGAGAGTCCGCTTGTAATTTCTCATAAAGCTACATTAAACTTTAGTCAAAATATCGAATTTTGAAGATGTAGAATTGTCAAGGTAATCTGAGTTGTAGCAAAATTTAAATACTATAAAACTACTGAAAAAGCAAAGTGCAAGTTGTGCCAAGCACTCTTGGAAGCTGCTGGATCTTGATCCAGTACGATGGGATTTAGTAGATTAAGTACGAAGGAACTAATTAAACATTTGAGATCGCAACATAAAACTGCAGAAAAATCAAGTCTGTTGGAAGTTGCTAAGATAGATGAGCCAAAATTTAAAATGCGAAAGGTTGATTTCTTTTTTAAATCAAAAAAGCAGAGCCTCGGCCAATTGCTTATTCAATTAACTGCTGTAGATGGACTTACATTTAATCAAATTGCCACAAGCAAACGACTACGCCGAGCGTTTAAAGCTGATGGATATGATTTGGCTAGATCGCGCAAAAAGATTCGAGATTTGGTAATACAGCATAGGGAGGATATGATAAAAATTATCCGAGGAGAGCTTAATGCAATTAAACTAAGAGATGGCCGCTTTTCGATCACTTTCGACGAGTCAACTTCAATGAGAAATCGTCGGTACCTGAACATTAATGTTCATTTTCAAGGTGGTTTTTGTTCTTTAGGAATGATTCGCATGCAAGGAAGCTTAAATGCAGCAAAGACAATTAAACTGGTTCAAAAACGATTGCAATTGTTTGGTCTGGACCTGAACAAAGATGTGGTAGCTAATGTTACAGATGGCGCAAGTCTTATGGTAAAATTCGAAAAAGACACTTGTTTTGAACATGTGACATATTATGCCCATGCTATTCATTTATAGTTGTCTGCGATATTCTATATAAAAAAACACAGCACAAGCCGAGTAAAGAATGAAGATCATCTTGGACAAAAATTAAGCCGCAAAAAAATTGCTGCCATGGCTACAAGTCTACTACAAAGATTGTTTGTCAGCAACAAATCTGACGAAGTTGTCTCTAATGAAGAAGAAGAAGTGACAACAAGTAATAATGGCCAAGAAACTCAAATCCAAATGACTTTAGCTCACGAACTGTATGCTTTCGTTGCAGATAACAAAAACGAAGAAGAACTATGCAATAACGTGAGCTCTTGAGTTGTGCAAAAACAGATGATGTTCTATGAATTTAATAAAAGAAGGCTAAATAATTTAGAAAAGTTTTATGCAGCGCTAAAAACCATCAAACCCACGTTAGTCGAAGCCGAGCGTGCACTTTCAGCTCTTGGCTATTCTGTAAGCAAAATCAGAAATGGTCTTAAAATGGTACCCCTGATGTTTTGTTGTTTTAGCGCCATTACCATAGTATACAAACTTCGTTTATTTTACAGCACAATCGTTTATTATATTGCTTCGTCAATCCCGAGAAATCTCGGGATTATGTAATGGAAATCCCGGGAAAACCCCGAGCTCAGGATTTCTCGTTTAGTCCCGAAATCCCATCCCTATTAATAATCACTGACCTAGTAGACAGGTTGAATCACATTAACCAGAATGTTTTTTGAAAACATAAAAGTGAATTCTATTATCATTATCACGTTTTTAAATCTTAATCATAATATATGCTATTTAAATTTGACAGAAGCATTTACTTAAAAAAAAGAGGTTGATAGTTTTCTTGAAGATGGTGTGATAAAACCTTCTAATTTTACTTAAACATTAATCATGAATATCGGATAAACAGGTATCAAAAAATTTTTTACTTTATTTGCATTTAAAACAGACAAAAGAATCATAATTATTGTAAGACAGTAAACCCGAATACTTTTAATGATGTCATACATTATACAAGAACGTATACTCTTCTAAGAGTGTTTGATATTACGCTTGATGACGTCACGAAATAAACTGCTGATTTTTCAAATAGTTATTTGTACCTTTTTCGGAAAAAACTGTGGCAGCATTATTGCACTTGCAAGAGACATCGTGTAACTAAATGCATTATGAAGTACAAAATCGTGCGTTTCATTGAAAAAACGAGAGGAAACATATTTTATAAAGGAAATTGTGCGAGCTCAACAGTTTGCGCAACTTTATTCGTTTGAAACGAGTTTCAAGGCTCCCGGATGTGCTGATTTTTAAATTAGATTTTTACTTCAAAATTCAAATTATTTGTGGCTTCTTCATTACGGTAAAAAAATTTCAAAATATTCAGCCAAAGTTCACTAGCTTATGTCTAATTCGAGTATTATTATTTTTACTTACATGCTGCTGCATAAACCCTGTATAATTGTAATATTTTCATTATGTTCTGAAAAGGGAGAAAATTTTTTGGTTTTTTGTAGTAAATTTATCAAGTATTACGTTATTTTAGGCAAAATTTTTCAAATTAAAAATTTTTACCATTTCTATTCTAAAAATTAGCTCACTAATTTTTTTCAATTTAAATGAACTGAACAGATTTTTTCCAAAAGAAAAAACTGTCTAATTTTTAACTAATTGATTACTCTTTTGCTAATATTAATGCAAATTTGTTCAACTTTTATGGATAAAAATTTTTGGTGTTTAGTGAAAAATGTTTTTTCAATTAAATCATGGGTTGACATTTTCAGGTAAGGTTTAAAATATTTAAATGTTAAACAAAAAATATCAATCAACACCAGCAATTATATTGGGACAAATTCCAGTCTCATTAATAAATGCGATAGGAGCAATAATAAAGGTCTTTAAAAAGTTCAGCTCTTTTTGCAAATTTCAACACGAAAAAACATATTTTTCAAAGTAATCTGGAAACTGCTTGTTTTAGTATTTTCCGAGAAAAACTTAAAAGAATAAAAGAAAAAAAAATTTTTTTTTTACAGTAAATGAAAGGTTTATAAAATTTATAACTTCATTTGGTTGACACATTTACATTAATCGAGTGAGAACGAAAAACTTAGTTAAACCTTTGAGTACTAATAATCATCATATGATGGTTTTTCCTTAGTCTGTTTATTTTTCAACTTAAGTTGTTTTTTAGTATTAAGTTTTTTAAAATTTTAGTAATTATTATTATTTGTTTTGGTTGAGTATTACGTAGGCAAATTTAGTAAAGAAAAAAAGAAATACAAAAACATGCATTTATTTTTGAGGTACAAATCCGACATGATTATTCAATGAAAAAGTTTACAAAAACATACATTTACTTTTGAGATACAAATCCAACATGATTTCCAAATAAAAAATGCTACTCAAAAAAACCAAGCAATAATATTTTATTTTTTTCATATATTCAGATCTGACATTTAAATTTAGTATTGGGCACATGTGTGGTAGGTGACAAAACACTTGAGACAAAAAGGAACGTTTCACTCCTTACACCACATTGACACCATCTTTCTTTGTTTTTGGGTGCTTGAATGTGCGCAAACATTGCAATATCTTTGAATAACAGGTCAAGCACCAACAGATGGGAGACTCTCTAACTAATGTTGAGTAATATAGTTTGAAGCCTGGAGTCTATTAGAAACAGCATCTCTCGAACTTATTCGTCCTGGATGTCTAGACACAATTTTTTCATTTTGTAATATTTGACTACTGCCAAAAAGACTAAAATCTCTCACAGTTACATTTATGTTTGTTACATGGTTGTAGAGAATGTAGGAGTTCAGAATAGTAATATCCATCAAATGTAAAAAGAGTTTCTTGTACCACTTGTTGGTTTTTCTAGTGCTTTCAATATTAGCAATTTGCATACCAAATTTGTGAAACAAACGCATGTTTTTATTATGACCTTTAACAGCATCTAATTTGTAGATTGGTTGTTTTGTTTTGTGATCAACCTTTCCTGAATTTACCATTTTTCCAGAATGAATTGTAGTAAGCATAAGGACATTAAGTTTATCTGTCCATTTTATTGCTAAAGTAGAATTTGCCTTCAACAACTGGCAATCTCCTTTTTTATTTGACCCAAATTTTGGCATAAACTTCCTATTTGCTCGTACAGTGCCAACAGAATCTGTGTTATTTTTATGAAGAAATGTACTATATAAAGGACTTGTACACCAATTATCCGTGTAAAGGACTAGAATTTGGAATTGCAAGTTGAACCATCATCATCGCTAAGAAAGATAGTTTCTTGTGAAGAAAAGTCACTGTTGTCACTTGACAGGTTCACATCTGATTCACCTGAACTAAATTCATCAAGTCCATCTTGCAATTCATTCATATAAACTCTTCTTCTTTTTTTATGGAACAAAATTTACAAGGGGTGTATAGTAATATATTTTTGAGAAATAATGTACGTGTTCCTACAAAAATGCTAGGCAGTGACTTGCCGTCAAGCTTGTGGTTGGTGAGGCACAAATTTCTTTAAGTACTATAATGTTAATACTACTTTTATTTAATAACACACTACAGTGCTCTACATAAATAAAAAAAGGCAATTTGAAGCATTCTCTCATATTCAGCTAACTCTTTCTGAGTTAAAAAAAATTTTTTTTCTATTTTATCTCAATATTTATTTTACTGACTCGCAGGAAAGTGTCGGAGGCGCTATATATAGGTTGGCTTACCATACATTTCGATTTTTAGAACTTTGTCCCGGCGGGTTTGCCAGAAATCTAAAACAGATTCAAAGTGAAGACCTCCCTTTTTAGAGAACACTACGTTTTAGGGAAGAAAATCATGAAATCCGGGACAGATTTAAAGTGAAAACTTTTTTTTAGAAAACACTGCTTTTAAGGGACGAAGGTTAAGAAATCGGAGACTAATTCAAAGTAAAAGACCTTTTTTTTTTGAAAACACTGCCTTTTAGGGACAAATATCATGGAATCCGAGACTGATTCAAATTGAAAACCCTTTAAGGGACGAATTTTTTTCTATTAACAAGCGTCCGGGTTTGCTCCTTCGGAAATATGGTATGCCTATACATAGGGCAAGCAATTACCCCGACATGCTTCCAAAGATGCCAAGATATTGTTGTGCAGTTCGTATTTGTTATTTTGCTTTTTTAGTTTTACAGAGATATGACTAGAATTTAGAACTACTTGCCAAGACCACCAAGCAGGGGAAAGTGGTGCAAAGTATCAAGCGCGGCGCTAACCGCTCGACCACTCGCCGACGAAAAAAATTTTTTGTTGATGAAAAACTTGCAAAATATTTAGTTTCTTTCAACGTTAGAATTGTGAAATCTTTTCATATAGATACAAATCAGTTCTTTAGGTTTTATAAATCTTAAGGACTTTGATTTTATATGAGAACCTTCGATTTTAGATGCTCGCTAAAGCTTTTATAATTGGGTTCAGGGGGAGAAGGCGCTTAAAGGCCCGTTTCCACTACGAGCGTGGAAAAAAGCATTCTTTGTTTGTTTTATTGCTTTTTTTTTGCGTTCGCTTCAATTTTAACCGCTCGCTTCAATCGAAGATCAATAAAAGAGAGAAAGAATGCTCTTTTCCACGCTCGTAGTGGAAACGAGCCTTAAATCCTAAATTTTCAAGCAAATAACCTACTTTTATAACACAACAATGACCTCCTATAGATATCTTAATTTAAAGGTTTTTCAGTGTCTACTAATTCTTTCGGTGAAGTAAAAAGCAACGTCGTAGTATAAAAAAATCAAAATCGTAGAGAGAGGACCAAAAAATATTTTCTTGCAATGAAAACACGAAACTTTAATTTTTGTGCACACTTAATTGGAAACAAATAATATTTTAAAAATTGGCCAAATATATATTTTGTTAAAAATGTGCAATCAAAACCGACCCCCCTGAACTTTTAAACTCCATTCAAGATTTTTTTAACTCCTTCGGTTCAAAACCTACTCGCGCAATTTTGTTGTGTCTTTGGGAAAGACAATTTACGGTACTTTCCGCTGCTTGGTGGTCTTGGCAAGCAGTTCTAAATTAAAGTCATATCTCATACTTTCAAGAGAACAGCAATATATTGGCATCTCCGGTGGCATCTCCGGAACAGGTCGGGGTAATTGCTTACCGTATATATTAGCACCTCCGTTGCTTTTCTGCGAGTCAGGAGGAAATATATAGAGATAAAATAAATAAAAATAAAAACAAGTGTTTTTTGTTGAGAATTACTGGCTTAAATTAACTTGAAACTTTGTTTCCGACGGTTGTCTATAGAGTTGAATAAGTTGTTTGTGTGAATTTGGGCTCATGTCACGTGAATAAAAGTGAGCGGAAAAACAAATTCGGCACAATTTTTTAAATTAAAACTTCGCAGAAAAAACTCTATTGTTTATTGCTTTCGTAACAATACCCAAGCAAATGTGCACGTCCCTTTATATCAGTGATCCCCAAATTTTGAGCAGGGGGCCGTTTAGAGATTTTTTGGACTTCGTCGGGCCAAAGCTAGAGACTATTCGATTCGATCTCAAATTTCACTATTTTTCTCCCAAAATCATAGTGATCTCTAAAAAAAAAGAAGGTCTTCACTTCTATTCGATCTCTGATTTCGCTATTTTTCTACCAAAATTCTTCGCATAATTCTATCCAACTGTGGCTCAGAGTGAGTGCATATATTTTTCAAAAGAGCTCGGCAAAACGGATAAAAAGTATGTGGGACGGATTCGGCCCACGGGCCCTAGTTTTGAGACCACTGCTTTATATAATGCTGTTGGTTGCTGCGAAGTCAGAATTTTAATAATCAGCTAAAAGCATCTGAAAACCTCGTAACGAACGGTAAAGAGAAAAATTGTGCAATGCAATAAAAATATTTGGGTCTCTTCAAGAAGATACCGTAACTGTTGTTTGTAGGTGAAACTAACCTGAAATCCTCCCTATAGCACTAGGAGGCAATAAAAAAGAAACCAAGAGAAAAAAAATCTCTCAAGAAATGACAGTAACCACTGGGGAATCCGGGTTAGTTTCACTAATCAAAATGGTTCACTGTCGATTATTAACAAGACCCAGAAAATTATCAATCAAGTTTTTTAAAGTAATATACGTATTTTTTAAAAGCCGGTTTTTAGTTAAATTTTATTTCAACAGATTTTTGAACAGTAAGTGTTTCTTCTAAATTGCTCCTCCCTTTCTTTTGGTGCACAAAACAATAGTCATCACTTCTTAATCATGTCGAAAAAAAAATTGATGGAAAAACTTAAAAATTAACATTGTTGGTTAAACTGTGCAGAAAATATGCTAATGCAATAAAGTCAAGAACAGCTGATTTTGATAATTTTTTCCGTACTGAGGGCAGAATTATTAAAAATATGTTATGCACTCAAGTGTTAAGAAGTTTTAAGTAATTGATTTCAGCAATTTTGTTCTTTTGACGTACTGAACAACGTCGAAGTCGTTAAACTTAAAGAGTTTGTTCTGGCACGAAAACGATTCAAACTTGAACAAAAGGATATTAGTTTATTCGGTACTTTCCTGTTATCGCTTCACGATCTATTGCTTCCTAGGTACTTTCCTGTTATCGCGCCAACATCTATTGCAAGTAATTTTTTTTTGGTGAAACTAGCCTGGAATCCCCCATACAAGTTTCTTTTTTATTTCATCCTAGTGTTGTATGGGGGATTCCAGGTTAGTTTCACAAAACAAAAATTACTTGCAACAGATTGTGAGGCGAGAACAGGAAAGTACCACTTTCTGTTATTTTTAATGCATTTCTTTTAGTTTCTTCTTTATTTCACCCTGGTGCTGAAAGGGGCATTTCTGGTTGGTTTCACCGAAAAAAAATCGCTTACGATAATTTCTTATAGAGACCCCAAAAGTTTTGGGTTTTCGTTCACTATTTACTGATGGTAGGGCGATAACAGGAAAGTACTATTTATTTCAACAATTACGTAGTTTCACTAGATTGGTTCCAACAATTAGATTAAACTAGATTAATTATTAATAGATTAAATTAGTTTTTAACAAAAATGGTTCCGTCCCGAACGTTTGTCAGAAAGCGATACAATTCAGAAGAAATTATAAGAAAGAAGCGGCTAGCAGGCTTTCTCACCAACATCGGCCCAAATCAAATTGAATTACGTGCAAACTATTACATTTAAAGATTGCCAAAGGGCAGGCAATAGTAGTGCGCAACATCATCATGCGCCTTATGCACACTTTAATTAAAAAGCGATCATAAACTTGTTTCGCATCTTGGCGATGCTGCATAGAGCAACCGCTAAAGCGATTTCCTGATTTTTTTATCAGAGTGGCAAGCAAATTATTTATTGCTGTGAAGTTGTAACTTTTTAGTTGATGTTTTCTAAAAAGTGATACAACTGAAATTTAGAGCTAGCTGTCGAGGACATGTGGCAAAAAAAGGTGACATTTAAGATGTCTTTTGCAAAAATATAACAGCGTAATAAAGGTCGAAACTGTATTAGTTATTGAAACAACCTTAACCTCTTGAATGCTATTTTATTAATATCTAAATGTATACAAACAATGATTCGGTGTACGATTGCTATTGTATCCAAAATTTTCTTTATCTAAAAAGAAAACCGTATTTTAAGAGACAACTTAAAGGTAAAAACCATTTTTAATTTTTATTGCGTTGTTTTAAAATTGGAAATGAAATACATCATTTTTCATGAAAATAAGGGTCATTGGCCATGTTCATTTCAAAACAAAGTTGTGATTAAAGGAATGATTTTAGACAGCAACTTTTAGTCTTATGGAAGCATAAAAATTAAACTTTGTTAGGAATTTTTAAGTTCATCAAATGACTTTTTTTTTAATTTTGGCACAACAATCTAAAAGGTTGAGAAATGTAACATTTTTTTTGAAGTAAAATCTGGCAAATTTATGATGAATTCGGGAAATTGCAATTGATTTTTCTTATTGTATTTTAAAACGAAAGCCTTTTTTGGCTTTTAGTCAAGCTTTGCGGGACAAATAGCCTTTTTCGGCTTTCAATTTAAAGTAAAAACCTTTTTATCTTTCTCTTCAATTCGGTGAACATTCGCATAAGATTTGGTCAAAATTGTTATCCACACCAAACTTCTTAGTCTACTTCCGCTGTGAAAATTTATACTTGAAAAGTTTTAAGCCAAAAAGCTAAAGCAATGCGTATTTGGGTGTTTCATTTGAACAAAATAAACAAAGGCATGATGAATGATCGAAGAAGCTTAGAAAAAAATACGCGTTTCCTGCAAATGATTAATTTCAGTTATTATCAAGTGGTTCTTACAAAAAACGATCATCAGCTACTTTTCAATTTTAGAGAAAGGTTAATTTAATTTGATTTAGCAGACAAGTTTTCTGGCCAAAGAAGAGGTTTTACTGGGTATAAATAGTGCTACTATTTTATAGTACTTTCAGATTTGTTAAAATGACTCCGAAAGTTTGATTATTCAAAAAATACTTAAGCTGTGCTTAAGTGTTTCGCGAGGTTTATTTGCTGCAGTCGACTCAGAAGAAAGATGAGAACTTGCAGGAAGTTTTTAACAGTTTTGCCGGTATCAAGGGATGGTAATCATTAGTAAATTTTCAAATGAAAAATTATTCTTTGATAATGTCAAAATTTTTTTTTAAATGAAATTTTATTTTTCACAAGCGTAGTCATATAAGTTATGAGCTAATTCGAAAAATTAATTTCCAAAACCAAATCCAAAAACGTGTGGTTTTGTATTGGCATCCAAACAAATTTAATTTGAAATGGCCTAATAAGGTCAAGTAGAATGTCAACATAAAAATGTTTCAAAAAGTTTTCTAAAATTCTTCTACGCATTGTGAAAAATTTTTTTAAAACTTACGTCATCGTTGCACCTAATCTAAACATTAAATTTCTCTTATCGTCAATTATGTCATGCGTCATGAGCCTCAAACTGGACTTTTAGTGCAAAAAAAAGAGCAAAAAAAAAATAAAAGGTCTTAACTTATAAGTTTAGCCCCGATGTTGTATTCATTGGCCCCGCGCCTATTTCAGTTAGACCTAAATCAAATTTTCGGATTTGATGGACGGTACTTTATAAGCACTCTTTAAAACAATACTTACTTACTTTTACTTTGATCGTTTTTTGAATAGATACCCATATTACAATAAACTTTATAGTAAGAACTGTTATTGCAAGAAAAGTATTTTGACTTAACTATGAACTCCTACTTAAAAGTTTTATTCCTCTTCGGTGTTTTGAAAACAGGAGTTGAATGTTTGGGTGAGTAAAAGATTTGTTATTGCTCTCTATTCAATTGCTTAATAGTTTAAGCCGGAGTTCTTGACCATTTCAGTCTATTTTGCGACTAAAGCCAATCACCAAGTTCGAATTTTCCTCCTTGATGTTTTTAGTAAAGGTATTCTACGGAACGCCAGCTTGTAGTTGTTATTAACTTTGTTTTTGCAGAGGCTTCGCGTAAAACACATGACAATTCTAAAAATTTCACTAATTAATGTTATATCGCATGGAGCAGAAAAGTAAATGGCTCATTTTACTGTATATTTTATCTTTGCTTTCTTTTCGTTAACATCTCTATGTGAAGATTTATGATAAAAAGCACAAAACCTAAGTCACTCTAAATGTTTTTGCCACAATAAATGGATGTTTGCAAAAAATTACGATTCTTTAAAAAGTAGGCTGGAATATTTCAACGCTAAACAATTATATGTTCGGAAGTATTTCTTTGTTCCTTGTTAGCTTGATTTGTTGCAGCATGACATGACCTAATTTTCACCGAAATGTAACTTCAATTTAACCATAATTAATAAAAATCAGTTTTTTTTGGCAACATTTTTCTTCAAGGTTAAAACAATTTTTTTATTTTTAGCAACCGTGCTGCTTTTAACATCAGTCGGCTGCTTGGGCGAGTGGTCAAGAGCGCTGTATGACGCGCTCGCAATCGACACATTCGCGGCCAACTTGCATTATTCTGTAGAATCCTAAAAAAAAAAACTTTAGGGCTCTTTCTTCTGTTTGGTGATCATAGCAAGCAGTACCAAATTTCTGCCATACCTCAAAAAAACAATTAATAAAAAATCATAGCCGGTCAGCAATATTTTGCTATCTTCGCAAGCAGGTCGGAGAAATGCTTGAGGGTTGCCTTAAGTTTAGCGCTTCTGACAATTTTTTATGAGTCAGGATGTATAAAGAGATGAGAAAATAAAATAAAGCAACGATCGTTATTTGATTGTGGTTTTTAATATTTTTCAACGCGAAAAACGCAGAAATTGCTAAAGAATGCCTTAGCTGACAAGTAGGTGTTTGTTAAAAATATAACTTTGTATTTAAATAATCAGTCTTTCACAAACCTATTACTGGTAAAAAGTAAAAGTGGCCACCAGTCAAATCTACCCAAATAGCTTGTAAAAATATGTCTTTTTATCATTTGTTGTTTTGTGTAAAGAGAATGTGATATTAAGTTAGCTGAAGTTGCTAAGTGTATTTTTAAATGCTTTTACGACATCGACTCATTTAAGCAAAAAAATTATATAAATGTGTTTTTTTCAGCAACGACTGTTTTTCGACCTCGTTCACGTTTATGTGGTCTCGAAGCATCTTTTACGAAGCAAGTTAAACCCGGGAGTTCAATTAGCTGGGGGCCCAAGTGCTGGCTGTATGGGATGCAATGGTATCCTGTTCAGTGTGACTCGACAAACAACTGCTGGTGTGTTAACCGTTTTTCTGGTTTGCCACTAACCACCCACACCCATAAATGGAAAACTGTTGACTGTATAAAAACTAGCAGTAAGTAATTGTGTATACTTAATGTGCATGTCTTATCGTTTTTTTCACCCCTCAAATGATTAGTTTATAAAAAGAAGTATTAATTTAAAGCGGTTATTTCGAAACATCTCATTGCTTAATAGGAAACTTTGATGAAATAAAGGCGTAACCAGGGTTTGCCGATCAAAGTGAGACATTTACCGTTCAAAACAAAAAATTCACCGATCGAAATGAGACATTTCCCGAACGAAATGAGATATGCACCGATCAAAACAAAACATTCACCGATTAAAATGAGATATTGTAGCGCATTCATAACAATCAATTGAGCCTTAATATCTGTTATTAAGAAAACGTTTTTTCTGTATGGAAAAATTTAGTTATTGGAGGAGCAGCCCGTTGTGATAAGAAGTTAAAAGAGCTTATTACTTCAAAGTTTAATGATATTACAAAGGAGAATTGTAATGTTTTTTACAGGAAAATACTCGGTTATATATATATTCTATTTGAATAAGTTTCCACCTGACGATTCTTAGGATGAAACAGGCTGTCGTGGATTTTAATTGTTAATTTTTAATCTATTTTAGTGCTTTTATTAATAAATACTGCTCTAACTATTTGGTTATTGAGCTCTGTACCGGCGAAGTAAAGTATCTGTTTGCTTTACTTCGCCGGTACAGAGCTCAATAACCAAATAGTTAGAGCAATATTTATTAATAAAAGCACTAAAATAGATTAAAAATTAACATAGCCAAAATTAATTTTTATAAAAAAAGATTTCTAGTTTCCACCTGACGATTCTTAGGATGAAACAGGCTGTCGTGGATTTTAATTGTTAATTTTTAATCTATTTTAGTGCTTTTATTAATATATATATATATATACAGTAAAACAGAGTATTTTCCTGTAAAAAAACATTACAATTCTCCTTTGTAATAGCATTAAACTTTGAAGTAATAAGCTCTTTTAATTTCTTTATCACAACGGGCTGCTCCTCCAATTTCTTAATAACGGATATTAAGGCTCAATTGAATGCGCTACAATGTCTCATTTTGATCGGTGAATGTTTTATTTTGGTCGGTGAATGTCTCATTTTAATCGGTGAATGTTTTATTTTGGTCGGTGAATGTCTCATTTCTATCGGTGAATGTTTTATTTTGATTGGTAAATGTCTCATTTCTATCGGTGAATGTTTTATTTTGATCCGTGAATGTCTCATTTCGATCGGCAAACCCTATATAATTATCTTCTAGTAAAAAAATTTTTAACAGAGCCGTAAGCTTAAAAAAAGAAAGATAAGGAGAAGAAAGTTTTTATTAACTGATAAGCTTTTCTTTTATTACAAAAACTGCTTACACTTTCAACTATAGCCAAACGTTTTTCTAGTGTGTAATCCAGTGAACAATGAAGAGTACCGCATATGTGCTTCCAACTGTGACAACACATGCCAAAATCGAAACACAACTTGTTCTCGAACATTCGGGAAATGTCGCAGTCGCTGTTCCTGTCCCGAAGGCCTAGTTCGAAATGCGGCCGGAGTGTGCGTCATAGTTGAAGAATGCCCGGCTCCCCCTCGAGGTATCCAGTGGTAACGTTTAATAAAAAGACATTATTTATTTTTTTGTGACGGGTAATAAAAAATGTTTCAAAAAAAAAAAAAAATTAAAATCAGCAGAAAAAACGCTTTTTTCTTTTCTTGTAAATTTTTTTAGTAATTTTAGATCGCTTAAAGTGTCAAAATTGTGTTCAATTGGGTTACAAAAACTTACAGATGGTGCATTTACTTGTTTTTTTATGCATTACTTCTTGAAAACCGAGATTTTTTCAGCAAGCTACTTTCCTGCAGATACTTCAACTTGTAACTCTCAGTTAAATGAACAATTACTTAATTGCCCCTTGACGTCATCCGATGGGAGTTGTGCGGAACCGGCCCCTGCCGTGCGACAGCTCAGGTCCTGCGCCCCCAGGTGTGGTTGCATTGAAGGACAAGTTCGAAATAGTGAAGGAGTCTGCGTTAATTATAGACAATGCTTTGCTTCGCAAGGTGGGTTGAATTTCATTTCTTTGCTTAAACATTTTCGCTTTTTTCCGTCGTACAAGAGTAAATATAAAGTAAAAAAAAGTGTGTTCATTTGTAATAAAAAATATGCTCGTGTGTTCATTTGTAATAAAAATATGTTCGAGATATATATTTATAAGATCAATTTTGTAAAGTCAGTAGTGTGAATGTGTCGTGTAAAACGTTTGCAGTTAAGAAGGTAAATTTTAAATTGAAAAAGAGATTACCAATTGTCGTAAAAAAGTACTGTAAATTCTTGTATTTACAATAAAAGATACAAAGTAACATCTTTAAAAAGTATGTAGGCCAAAAATTTCAATTGTCCGTAAGTGGCTCGTACTATCGGGCAAACGTAACTCTTAGATAATAAAACACGAAACATTTAGTGACTAAGGCTATTTCCCCACTTGCAGCTCTATCTATTGAAAGGCAGTGCTAAATCAATCAAAAATAGTTTTGACTTCCAAAACGTGATTTCAAACTACTTTTAGTTTGTCCTTTGAACATGCAATATTTGACTTGTGGGTCCAGATGCCCTCCATCTTGTGACGACGCATTCCCGAGGTGCACTAAAGAGTGCTATGAAGGCTGCGCTTGCAGTAACGGCTATATACTTGCCAGCAAAACAAATCAAACTTGCATTCCTTATGCAAGGTGTCCACGTCAAATAGGTAAAGGAAATTTTGGCTTATTGTAATAGAAAATTATCTGAGAATTTTTTTTGGGAAAAACTCATTTCATTGGTCCTAAATAAAGTTAAAATTTTAATCCATTATAAATATAACAGTAGTTTTTTATGTTTTTTTTAATTTTCAAGTTGTTTTTTCTTTTTTGTTTGACAGAACCAGAAGGATCTGAAACGACAACCAGTAATCTCACTTTGAATCTTTCGACAACTGATTCCACTGATTCAAGCAATCAACGTAATAAACAAAATTCTCCAAATGAATCCGGTAGGAATTTTTTTGTAATTTTAAAGCTTACTGCACAAAAGTTACCTGCCAATGTCGAAAATTTGTGATTTCAAAAGCAAAAAACGGTAAGGCGTTCATAAACAAACCAAGAAGTGCCGATTGCGTTGATTGAATAAAATACAAATAATATCATTATTTAAAACATAAAACCTTTCGTACCGTACTTTATCACTTTAAATAAACAATAAATGAAGGTTTGTCTAAATTCAACACATATTTATTATTTTTATTTATCCTCCTAACTCGCTGAAAAACGTCGGGGACCTTGTACATATTTTAGGTGACCGTCAAACGATTACCCTAACCTGCTTTTAGAAACGCCACGATAATTCTGCCCTGTTGAGTTTTTTTCTTTTTCAGGAACAACTTCCTCATTAGAAAAGTGTGAAAAGATACGTAATGAAACCATAAATCAGGAATTGTTAGATCAATTTATTCCTATTTGCGACCACAATGGCCGATACCGAAGCAAACAATGTTATGGCTTCTTGGAACAATGTTGGTGTGTTGATAAAGAAACCGGGGAAGAACTTGAGGGCAGTAGAGCTCCGGAATTTAACCCGGAATATCAGATAGACTGCAACACTTATAAAGGTAAAGAAGTTTTTAGAAATATTTTTTAGAAATGCATTTACAATAATGTTTTTATTTGGCTTTTAGGTTTTAAAAAGGCAAAAACTTTAAAGCAATTTTTTAAACTTTGCGTACAGTTTTCACACCAAAATTACAACAATCTACTTCGTTAACTTTTCCAAACGTCTCTAATGAAGCGATTTTTTCGTAAACATGTATGCTCAAAGATTAATATAATTTGTTTAGTTTTTTTTCTAATGCCAAGTATGCTTATTGTAGTGCCTCCACCCCCTCAAGCAACACAGACTTCGGCCTTGGCTAGGTTATTCGGACACCGGAGATTACGACATTTTTAATGGTGAATTCACGAAAGTAAAGACAATGTTATTTCTGAATATAATTGTTTAATTGACAATTATTTTTTTAAGAAATAAATGAATAATAAAAGGAAATGAATTGGTAATCTTGATAAGTTGCCAATCTTATTATTGTTGTTGAAAAATGTTGCTTCCATAATGTGTAATTTATTTATTCAAGTGATAAGAGAAACTACTTAGCATATCTTAGAAAATTTTTTAATATTTTATTGATTCTTAGCAAATGGTAACAGTAATTTCTGAACAATCCAAAAACAAGCAAAAACTATTTACAATTTATCAAAGACCATATTTTGTAACAAATGTTCAAATATTTTTTGTACAAAAGGAATTCTCAAATACAAAAAGCAAAAGCTTCACTTTTAGAATTTATTGTAGTTGCGTTTAGCGTAAAAACGTGTTGCATTCTTCATTGTGAAATCCAACTTTTAAAGTATTTCAGATAAACATTAATTCGGTGCGGTATGACGGAGATCTCTGTCATGCGATACAATGTGTCGGGTGCGAAGCGACGGAGAAATCCGTCAAAATGACAAGATTTTATCGGTTGGGTGCGAAATATATTACAAGAGTGAGAAAAGGATGGATTTCTCCGTCTGCATGTTTTATGCGCGATCATGCCCACAGAGAAGGTGCAGGGTTTGCATGAAAAAGAGTTCAAAAAGAAACTCGAGTGTTTTGCAAGGAATGCAACATACACTATGCAAAACCCTTGTTTTTGGTAACTACCACTCCAAAAAACAATTATCACTAAACTGAAAAAAGTAAAGTGAAATAAACTTCAATAATTTCTGTTGATTTTTTTGTTTATTTGATTTGAATAACGAGTTTTCACATTGTTACTATTTTCTAAATATATTGTCACTTGTTTCTAGTTGCAGTCAACTTACATGCAGCTTTACTAGCGAAGCAATGCAAAAACACCAATTTTTTAATGACATTCCAATGTACAATGAACAGAACAGATCAGTACTAATGTTGCAACGAAGTATTTTTACAATAAACTAATAAAAGTGTTCATAGTTTTCACGACGAAAAACGTTTTATATGAACTACGTAAAACTAGACCAGACAAGGTAAAACCGGACAAAACAACGGGAAAGTCCCGCCACGCAACAGCGCGATCGGGCAAACCAAGCCGCACCGAAAGTGTGAATTAATTATATTACTGAAGATAAACTGGTCAACACAAAATTTCTTTCCAGAATGAAAGTAAATCGCTTTACTAATCTTGGTGTTAAATTCGAATATGAGCCTTAAAATTGTCAAAATTGTCAATTAGTTCAAGTTTTTGAAATATTGGCACCAGCCACATATGCTAGAAGGGGATAAGTAACCCCCCCTGAAATTCTAAGTCGAATACCTGTTTATCTCGATCAATCACAAATTTAGCTCTTTTAGATAACAGGCTTCAATACCTTTTTAAAACAACCACCATGTTACCTTTTTGATAACCATATGCTTTTAAGGCCTCTGTTGACTGCTACATTTGACCCCCATCACAGATAATATGACGCCTTTTTCAAAAGTACTGCAGGCGCCTATATTTCAATGTATGGAAGTGGAATGAGGTCACATGCTTTAGTGTGATAATAGCTAGGTTAAAAAAAATTGGAAATATAAAAAATCGAGTGAGACTTTTGTCAAGTCAAACGTTTCTTAATGCTTTTACGTAGGTTATGAAAACTCAATCAGCAAAAAACTTTTTGGAGTCTCTTACAAAAAAGCATACAGTGTCCTTTATTTGCCTGATAAACAGTAAAAACAAGTAACGCTAGCCAGCAAAATTCACCTAATATAGACTACGCAGAAAAGGCATCTAGCAGATGCAAAAAAACTTAAAGTACAGTGACTATCCAACATAGTTATATTCAAAAACTTGCACTGTTTATTTAGAATTGAGCACTTTTACCTACAAGTACTATGACCTTTGCACAGGCGTTTTGGTCAGACGCTTGCGAAGGAAATATTTATTAAACGCGCTTTCGGCTCACAACACCTCTAGCGGTTTCTGCATAACAACAAAAAACAAATTACACATTCGAAATTTTACATGCAGAAACAAAATGCGGTTTAACATAAAAAAGCAGTTAATATTTACACGGCGGTAAAACTACCAAGTCAGAAACAATAAAAAATCGCCAATCAAATTCGTTACAATAACTCACCAAAAATTTTCTTTGACCAAAACGTTTCACTACACGTGTTGGACAATAACTTGCATAGCAAAGTACTTCCACAAAATCTTTTATCAGTCGATACAAATTATTTACCAATTACGATTACCAATGATTCTTATTCAAATAGAAAATAAATACAAGGTTAAAACTTTGACTTGGTTGCACATTGCACTACAAAAAAAATCCTACAAAAACAAAAGACTTATTCTCTAAAGTTAAAAACTGTAGTTTTAAAAACATGAGGCTCACTTCAGCTGAGTACAAACAATATCAAACATTCCCACCAGACAGACGTCATAAAGGAAACCAAAGCGACGCTGAGGAAAAAAGAAAAACCCTAGAGACTTACGTCATAGAACAAAATTAACAAGTACTATAATCTATTAAAGAAGTTTTCAGTATATTTTGAAATACCTGGTTTTGTCTAAATTCTGCAAATAACTTCTCTTATATTTATGGAAAGTTGCGTGTCTTGACTACTAGAACAAGAAATGGGTCACTTACGGCTTCATTGACTTTGGGATCGTGACTGCAAGCGTTTTTCTCCATATTTTAAACATTTTGAGGCGGCGCAAGCACGAAAAAATGGAAGTCACATAACCAAGACTTCAAAAGATCTCCAGCATCGATTATAAGCTCTGGGTAGATGGAATCAGGACCCTGAGCTTTACCTTGTTTTAAGTGTTGAAGGGCAGCAGTAAATTCTCATATGAGAAAGTGTCAAAAATATTTACTGGGTCCAGTGTTGTGGCCCTCAAAAGGTCAGACATTTCTTGAGAGACAAGCCGAGATGATTAGCGTTCAACAGCCTCGTATCTTCCATTTCTGACTAGCTGAAATGCAATAGCATCAGCTGAGACGGGACAGTAACGAAGAGAGTGTCGTTACGTGCTATTTATACCCTGTGCAATCTCTTCTTCGGCCAGAAAACTTGTCTGCTAATTCAAATTAACCTTTCTCTAAAATTGAAAAACACCTGATGATTGTCTTTTGTAAGAACCACTTGATAGTAACTGAAATTAATCATTTGCAGGAAACGCGTATTTTTTTACTAAGCTTCTTCAATCATTTATCATGCCTTTGTTTATTTTGTTCAAATGTAATACCCAAATTAACACATTGTTTTAGTTTTTTGGCTTAAAAAATTTTCAATTATAAATTTTTACAGCGGAAGTAGACTAAGAAGTTTGGTGTAGATAACAATTTCAACCGAATCCTTATCAAATGTTCATCAAATTGAAGAGAAAGATAAAATGGTTTTTTAAATTGAAAACCGAAAAAGGCTATTTGTCCCGAAAAGCTTGACTAAAAGCAAAAAAAGGCTTTCGTTTTAAAACACAATAGGAAAAATCAATTGCAATTTCCCGAATTCATCATAAATTTGCTAGAATTTACTCCAAAAAAAAAAATGTTACATTACTCTACGTTTTAGGTTGTTGTGTGCGAAAGTTAAACACAAAAAAGTCATTTGATGAACTTAGAAATTCCTAACAAAGTTTAATTTTTATGATACCATTAGACTAAAAGTTGCTGTCTAAAATCATTCCTTTAATCACAACTTTGTTTTGAAATGAACATGGCCAATGACCCTTATTTTCATGAAAAATGATGTATTTCATTTCCAATTTTAAAACAACGCAATAAAAATTAAAAATGGTTTTTACCTTTAAGTTGTCTCTTAAAATACGGTTTTCTTTTTAGATAAAGAAAATTTTGGATACAATAGCAATCGTACACAGAATCAATGTTAGCTTGATAAAATCATTTCAATCATGGGACAGAATAAGTATGGATTTCAAAGAGCTTTTCAGGTCTTCTAAACATCGTTATTTGCTTGTCATCATTGACTAGTATAGCAGGTTTACTTTTGCGTATCCCTGCAACGATATGTCCTCAAGAACCGTAATTAACTGTCTTTCAAGTTTATTTACAATTTTTGGTATTCCAGCTTTCATGAACAGTAGCCGAGGAAGCTACTTAATAAGCCAAAAGTTGAAAAATTTCTTAATCGGAAAAAAGGTGGCAACGAGCTACTTCACTCCGAATCATCCAACCGGAAATGCCCAGGTTAAGCAACTAAATCAAACTCTATAGCGAGTTATTGAATTAATGTTGAAGACACGACAACTAGATGAAGAACAATGAGATGAAGTTTTACTGAAATCGCTACACTCCATCTAGTCACTTCCCTATACCTCAACTAACGCTATCCCTCATGAGCGATTTTCTACATTTTAGAGACGTTTGCTCTTTGGTTGGTTGGTTCTCCTACAAAAGCATGTGCGAAATAAAAACGAAACAATATGTAAAGAAGTATAACTCCTACAATAAAATCCTGACCAGGCTGTTGTGTGGTCTGTAGATAGCAGAAAATCTACTGTTTCAATTATTACCAGTCTGGCTCCCCTTTTTTTGAGAGCAAATCTTGGTTCACGGACCCATTCTCCAAAAAAATCTTCCTTCAAACAATACGCCAACGGACTGTCCATCTCCAAATACTCAACCTAACGTTTCAAGAAATCAATCTGAAAATTCTTCCACAAATGCAATAGACTCTGAAAAAGTTGAACCCTCTTAAGTTAATTCTCCTGAGCTTCAACATTCAACAAGAGCTCGCAAAGCTGTCGATAGATGAAGCCTTGTACCATACGAATGGTTTTCGATGTTTGTAAAATTTTGGGTTGACGCCTTTTCGGTTGGTTGGGAAGAGTGTCATAATAATTATACTGTACTTAAAGTGCAACACTGCTCTATAATAATTGGTTTTACGTTTGTGCATGAAAACAGACGCAGTAATCTAGTCGTGTTTAAAAGCGCAAGTTTTGATGTTATGCGGCGCAGTTATTATCAAATAATGCCTTAGAGTGTTTTGTGTTTGTTTGCCTCGTAATTTAAAGTTTATTTGTAGGTTCTATTGAAATAAAACCAAATAGCAATATTGTGAAGCTTTTGTTAACTGTTGATTATCGCAGTCGAATAATAATGTTTTACTTTTGTTTCATCAGCCTTCAATTGAATTACCATAAAAAGTAACTGTTTTGTGACTCCTTTAGATAGAAACCTTACTTTTAAGAGATTGTTTTTTGAAAGAAATCTTGTTTGTGGTACTGTTTGAAATAGGTCTGATAGTATCGTCTATTAGTATAAATATCTAATTTTTTACAAAAGCTTGTCAGATTGAAAATATTGATATTTTTTTGTAAAAGCTTGTTTCATGAAACAAGAAAAATAAAATATTTTAGATTGAATAATATTTTACTAAACCAAAATATAATAACTTGTAAAAGTCCTTTCATTTAGCAGGTCGGGGTAATTGCCTACCCTATGTATTAGCGCCTCCGTCGCTTTCCTGCGAGTCAGGGAGAAAAAGTAAAGAGATATAATAAAATAAAAAAAATTAAACCAAACTCTTGATTCTTTGTTCCGAAAATATTTTTAGAACTTTCTGGATGCGAATTAAGGCCAGCTGATTCAGACTTATCTCAACTGAATTTCTACCTTTTCTATCAAGGCTGAATAACTTTATTAAAAAATTATTTGTGTATATTAATGGTTCTCAGCCTTTTTTTGGCCTGTAGCACATTTTTGGATTTTTTCAAAATTCGCGACACACTCGGAACAGATTTCTTGATTTTCGTTCTCAAGAAATTGGTGCTCCATAAAAAAAAAGTCATCACTTTGAATCAGTCTAGAATTTCTTAATTTTCGCTACTAAAAAGTATATTTTCCAAAAGTCATTGCTTTAAATCTTTCTCAAATTTCTTGATTTTTATCCCTAAGAAGTAGACTTCTTTTTCTTTGTTTGGGGAGATGGACAAAAGCTGGATGGTCCACTAAATGACCAAATATGTTTTCATCAGCCAGGTTACCGGTCTCTTGTCGACATCTGAGAGAGCATGGGCTCTATTTTGACTGTGAAAAATGGGGCAAAATATAGTGCAAGATGCATTACGTGCTCAGCTGTCTGTTCTTTTATGCCACACTCACAGCCAGCTGTAGAAACCATACTCCATTTGTGGATTTCTGGGCGGAATAGAACAATGCCAATTTGGAGGTGGTTAAGCTTGACCAATGCAGGTCTGGGAAAGCTTATTCCCGGTGGCATTGCGCTAGCATTCTTAATAAATGTATGGAGTCGAGAGTTGTTTTCTCACCACTTTATGCTGTATTTATATTCCACGCATTGTGCTACATTGACGTCTGACTTGGCGGGGCTGTTCAGCATTTTCGGTGCAGCAGGGACAAATGGGTGTCTTGATTTACGTTGCCGCAGATCTCCACTAAGTGGAGGCAAAAGTCTTTTATGTAGGAGGTGTTCTGGCTCCTGAGCACGGCGAGTTAATGACAGTATGGCTTGTGGCGGCAAAGCTTAGTTGGTTGGATGCCTTCTAAGATAAAAAGATTGTCCATTGGTGTTGGATGCAAACATCTGGTTACTATGCGCAAGGCATCGTTAATGAGCATATCAATAAGGTGAGTATGAGCACTGCCACAATAAATAGCTTTTACTATAAAAAGATGAGTATAGGGAATCACTCCTAACTCTGCCACTGCTTTAACGAATATGACCAAAATCACTTTTGGCCTGCAGTATATTCAATTGATTGAGAAAATGCACACACAAGGGTAATTTGACCTCTTACGATCGAGGCAAATGACCCATTACTGTGCAAAAGTACAAAGACTCATTCGATTTCGACCAATATCACATTGGTACTTCGCTGTTTACGACCGCATTGCGCTAATTTTCAACAGCCAGGACAATTGCTGGTGAAAATCGACTTGGTAAATTCCAAACAATAATCAAGCTGTCTGATTTGAAAAAAATAAAAAAAATTTGTTTATCTAGACATAAAATATTAGAAAATTGAAAGCTTGCGTGAAGTAAAAGATTTTTCTTCCCAAAGCTTTTCATCTGATACTCTTCAGGGGAAATCGTCAGAATGAAGCAGAATCTGACGATTTCCCCTGAAGAGTGTCAGATGAAAAGCTTTGGGAAGAAAAATCTTTTACTTCACGCAATCTTCAAATTCTGTACCACCAAATGTTTATTTAAAATTGAAAGCATAATTTGAGGTCTTAAATTGTAAAAAGAAAAGATAATCTTGTCATAAAACATTAGAAAAATGGATTAAATTAAAGGTTTAGCTTAGCTTGGTGCATATAGCCTAATTAAGAATTGCAGATATTATTGGGAAGCAAAATCCTCCGCCAGACAGCTGTTTCGACTATTGAAGTCTCGTCAGTGACGGTTTGTGTTTTGCAAATGTTAAAAAAAAAAAAAAAAAAAAAAAACTGAAAAGCAAAATGACTGAAGTGACGATTTGATTTTCACAGAATGTCATTTGCACAGTAGTGTGTCATTTGCTTTGATGGTAAGAGGTCAAATTACCCTTGTGTGTGCATTTTCTCGATCAATTGAATATACTGCAGGCCAAGAGTGATTTTGGTCATATTCGTTAAAGCAGTGGCAGAGTTAGGAGTGATTCCCTATACTCATCTTTTTATAGTAATTTCTTGCTTGCCATAAAACCAAAGATCTTTAAAATTCACATACAGTGTCACTTTGAAACTGTATATAAAGGCTGATGAAAGTGTTATGCTTTATAACTTGTCAATAATCCAATTTTATGGCTCTCTTAGTCATTTCTTAACAGTTTATTTTTTTAAAGTTTTCTAGTCATTATTTAATAATTTATTTCTTTTTCATGTTTCCCAGAAGGTCCTCTTATTATCATTTTTTAGTCTAATAGGTTCCATTTTCAAGAATCTTTTCAAATAACATCAAATTTCTTAGAACGATTTTGTTGGTATTTCGATGTAGGCTACATAGGCTACGTCATTCAGTTACTTCGCTGGCGTCCTAAATTCTTCTAATTAATTCTGGCTTTTGATCGTGATTATTAGAATTCCAATTTTCCAAAAGAGTTGCAAAGGAGTTCTCCTAGTGCTTAATCTTCTTATCGATTTCTTTGGGATTTTATTACTTTTGGTCTTAGATTATTCGGATTTTTTATTTAATTTTAGCTTGTGACTTCGATAGTTAGGATTCCAATCTACAAAAGACTTCTTTTTGTACTTTAATCTTTTCTTTTTGAATTCTGAGATTCTATGAAAATCAAATCGTCACTTCAGTCATTTTGCTTTTCAGTTTTTTTTTTTTTTTTTTAACATTTGCAAAACACAAACCGTCACTGACGAGACTTCAATAGTCGAAACAGCTGTCTGGCGGAGGATTTTGCTTCCCAATAATATCTGCAATTCTTAATTAGGCTATATGCACCAAGCTAAGCTAAACCTTTAATTTAATCCATTTTTCTAATGTTTTATGACAAGATTATCTTTTCCTTTTACAATTTAAGCCCCCAAACTATGCTTTCAATTTTCTAATATTTTATGTCTAGATAAACAAAATTTATTTATTTTTTTTTTCAAATTAGCCAGCTTGATTATTGTTTGGAATTTACCAAGTCGATTTTTACCAGCAATTGTCCTGGCTGTTGAAAATTAGCGCAATGCGGTCGTAAACAGCGAAGTACCAATGTGATATTGGTCGAAATCGAATGAGTCTTTGTACTTTTGCACAGTAATGGGTCATATGCCTCGATGGTAAGAGGTCAAATTACCCTTGTGTGTGCATTTTCTCGATCAATTAATATACTGCAGGCCAAAAGTGATTTTGGTCATATTCGTTAAAGCAGTGGCAGAGTTAGGAGTGATTCCCTATACACATCTTTTTATAATAATTTCTTGCTTGACATAAAACCAAAGTAGCTTTTATTTTTAAAAAAGCAGCGAAAGAAACTCGATAAGTCCTAAAAAGTAACGTTTTCTAAAAAAAGGTTTCAAAGCAATGGATTAATGTTTTTTAAAAAGTTTCGTGGCACGCTGTTTGAGTATATATTGGGTGTCCCCAAACAAGTGAGTCACTTTTTGACAAATAATATTTTCACAAAAACAAAACCAAATTCAATTCGCTCATAGCAGCCTTTATGCATATTATTAAAAACTCTTCAAATTATTTATGAAATCGGTTGCTTAACAAGCGAATAATAATAATCTAATCAAAACATGTCAAAAAAATAAAATATAACAGCAAACTTTGTTTAATTAGTTCTGCTTGCATGTTCATTTTGCAAAGCATTATTGCGTTATATCCTTCTTTTGTTACATCATGATAACCCAGACCCACCTCGAAAAACTTTATCTCAATTCATCAAAAAAGACTAATAGTCTCCGCAAACTTAACGTAATGGACTATGTCATATGGGACTTTTTAAAGGAAAAAGTTTATGAAGGTTTAAGAGAGAAATGAACAAGCGTTGAAATACAGGACAACTTTGTTATGGGAGAAAATATCAATGGAACAAATACGGTTCAGAAGAAACGACTTAGTTTAGTCATACAGGAAGATGGAAGCCATATCGAACATAGACAGAAATGAATGATTGATTCCTCTGATATTTCATTTTATAACACGTTTTTTTTACGTTACTAACTTAAACGAACAATTTCTTAGATATTTTGAAGAACTTTATCATAAAATATAATAAGTGCTGTGCAAAATTCCATTGGATTTGTTTATGTTGTTGTGAAGATATAGCTTGTCAAAAAGTATTTTACTTTTTCATAGATACCCGATATACGCTCGTAAAAACCTCGGTTAAACACTTTATTAAAACTTTATTGAAAGATTAACATTTTAATCATGTGCTTGTTGCCGATTTAATATCAGCTATCGTCGGTGATTAAACTCTCCTTTGTTTGATGTTAAGGTTTTCGTGATTATACCAACTTTAAGTTTTCGTCCATATGATTTTGTAATCTTGAATCGGCCGTAAGTTATCAAAGATTAACTTCTTTGTACGCTGAAGTGAGCAGTAGGCTGCTAAGTTGATCTTGGTCATAATCACAACAAAAGACACTGAACAAAATAATTTGGAAATTTGCTTTTTTGCTTTGTAATTATCGGTAAGATAATTTCAGCTTTGGTTTCTTTCGTTTGTATTCCTGGAAAATTCAGCTGCTTGTGGTCTTGTAATTGCCTGTTCCAAAAATCAAGATCTTTTAGCTTTTTCGTAAAGCTTTAAACCTAAACATGGCTAATGTAATGCAAACAGCCAACGAATGAAAACTTCTGATTTTTAAAAAGGTGCTACTTTAATGATTTAATGATTGAAAACTTTGTTTCCACGTGTTTGTGCCAACAATTTTAAAAAAAGCATTAATTATCTTGCAAAACTCTATTTTCACTCTTTTCTGAATCGGAAAAAATAACTTTGTCCTTCTCATCACGTTTTCACAATTATCTTATTTAGCAATTTTCAAACACAACATAAAATAATTGATCGTTAATGTAGTTGAGTTGTATGAATCACGTTGCAACAGAAATCTTAGTAAACGCGCTCTCTGCTTCTATCTTGTCATGATATTGTTTACCCCCCAAAAGCATTTTTAATCGCTCTTCTTTGCTTGGTGGTCTAAACAAGCATTTACAAACTAAAATTTTTACTCTGTAATTTAATTAAATTTTTAAAAAACTCAATAGTAGCATTTTGTCATTGCAGAAAGTAGATTGGAAACTATTTGAGAGTTGCTATAAATTGAATATGCCTCCAACTTGTTTGTGCCATTTCAAGGAATATGATGATGAATTTTCACTAATTATGAAAAAATGCTTTATTGATGTTAAAAATGACAAAATAAAATCTACAAAGCTTTTTTTAAAATTGCTACATAAGTCAGAGAACTTATATTTCCTTCATTTTAGCCTTGCTTCTCTTTCAATATTAAAATTGCTGATCTATATGTCTATATTTTATACTAAAAAAAAACTGTTATTCAAAACTTTTCTCCATATTTTTTCCTACAAAACATTTATCTTAAGACAAAAAATTTTTTTGCTCAAGGAAATCAGTTTTTACAAAGAACTTAACTGTTAACGTAGTTTATGTTTTTTTGTTAGCAAAGTCTACAGTAAGGGTGTTCAAAGGGGCCCCGGGGCCCCGAAAGGACCACGGAAACTTTACTGGGGGACCACTAGAAAAATCGTTATTTTAGACTTCAATTTAGTTTTAAGACAAAATTGACAAAAATCAGAGACACACTTTCAAAATTATGAATTTTTTTGGTCTTCATTTGAATTTTGCGACAATATTATAGGCAGGAGTCCACAAATGTTTGAAAGTCTTTAAAAGGGGGCCACAGTCAATTAAAGTTTAAGAAGCAATGGTCTACAGCAGTGTTTTTTAACCTTTTTCCAATTGTGGCACATTTTTAAAATTTTTCAAAAACCGCGGCACCTCTGTTCTTTTTTATTAAATTTTGTTCCCAAAATCAGGTGATCTCTAAAAAAAGGTTTTCACCCAGAATTGGGCTCAAATTTCTAGCTTTCGTCCCTAAAATCAGTTCTTTTCTATCGTTGTTCTGGCCGCGGCACGTAATTGGTATCTTCCGAAGTTCGCGGCGCACTTGAGCTAGGATCCTTGATTTCCACTTCCAAAATTATGTGACCTCAACAAAAAAAGGTCGTCACCTATTTTTACGTAGCGATTTCCTGCTTTTCATCTCAAAATACAGGTTTTCCTAAAAAAGAAAAGAAAAAACGCTTTCGCCACAATTTTCCGCTCTGTTTTCCTCATTTTGGCCGCAACAATAAGCTGTTCTCTAGAAAAGAAAAAAAAGGTCTTCACCTGAATTCACGCTCTCTCTTGTCCATTTCCTTTCCAAAATCAGTTCTTTCTAAATAAAAACGATTTTTTATATTTTTTTTATCTTTAGTAATTTCTTTCGCTCAGAATCTTACATATTTCACGAGTAAAAAACGCAATATTTGACGTCCCTAGATAATTTTTTTCCGAAATCTTTCGCGGCACACCTGGAAACCTCTCACAGAACGCAGGTTGAGAAACACTGACGTATGTAGTAACATTGAAGTTATCATTCAAAACAACATTACAACACTTAATCTTTTTCATGGACTAGTGAATAATGTGCAATGCAATAGTTTGCGGCACTCTAACAAAACGCAAATGGCATTCTAGGGTGCTGCGACCTCCCGGTTGAGAACCACTGGTCTACAGTATAGCTAGAAAAATCACATTTAAAAGAAATTCCCTTAAATATTGTCTGATATTTGAATGAAAAAAGGCACGCTGTTGTGACAGCCGACGAAAAGAATGAAAAAGCAAGTTTAATTGATACGAAAGACATTATTATTGTCTGCGATTACTATATTACTCATAATTTTGTATTAACTTTCAATAATAAATTAATTTTAACATTTATTGCTGGCCATTGTTCAAACAGAAAAACTAAAATGTCAAGATACAGCAAAAAGTTTTTTTACTGCAGTTTGAAAGCTTTACGAAATTTTTAAGAAATAAAAATTTTTTGGTGCCGGTTTAGCATGTGGCCTACCTTTTCGAAAAGGTAGGCCACATACGATTCACATTCGAAAGGTAGGCCAAATACTAAACCGGCACCAATTTTTTTATTACGTATGGCAGTCATGAAGCTTTTATTTAATTTACGTGAAATTGAAATATATAATTTTGTTTCGAAAAGAAAGTGAAAAACTTTGAAAAAACTTGATGCAGTTTACATAATTAATAAAAATCTACGCATAATCTTTTAATGTCATATGCTGTAAAATAGTGAATAGAGTTTTTAGTAAAACAACAATATTGGGCTATGAAATTCAGACATTTGTGGAAAGCTGTTGTTTAACAGGTTTAGAAATTTGGCAGGGCGCTTGGATCAAAATCGACAAGCAAGTATGAATGAAAAGGTAAATTCAAGTGATTTAATTTCTCAATTGAACTTACATTCAAGGAAAACTTCATGATTAAAACTTTATAATTAAGTAATTCAATGATGAAATAATTGTTAAACCAGCCAAAATATGCTTATGTAACGTGGCAGGGCGATATTTGCAAGAAAAACTCCATGCTCTTACCAGAGATTGAACTCGTACTCTTTTGATTATGAATCTGATGACAAATTATCCGTTCGGTTAACTCGTATAAATATTGAACTTTTTATGTTCAACTTTTTAACTATCAACTTTTTAAAACTTTGCACAAGATTTTACAGTCTTTGTAAGTTGAACTACTACACCTCGCGACAGTATTTTAGACAGATACATTCCGCTAGGTGCAATAAAGTTAAAATAAACTAATTTGTTGACTTGACATTTATTTGTTTGCAAATTTTTGACTTTGGTTTCGTATTTTTGAGCAATTTATAAAATTATGAAATAGCATCAATTCATAACATTTTAAAAACAAACTTGAATGCGAGAACAAAAAAAATTAATGTAAGCGTAGTAAAAAAGTCTCTTTGAATTTGTCGTTTAATCAATTTAAAAAAAATTGTTTGCATTGTTGCATTTAAGAAATATTTATTTTGTCTAGGTGTAGTAAAAAAATCTTTAATTTCACCACTGAGCACATCATCGTTTGGATTTATTGAGTGGCGTTACATAATTATGTCGTCATCGGTCATCGTCAGACGAGGTGCTTGAGCTTCGTGTATTTCCAAACAAGAAACAATTTATCTTTATTAAATAACGATTTTTGGAAAAATTGATACACTTCAAACATTCAATTTCAATTTTAAATCCAATTTTTTTTGATTAAGTTAATTTTAAAAAAATCTATTTTTTATTTGGCATAGAAAATTTTTGCTCACAAAAACACCGATCGCTTACTTTAAAGGTGAATTGTAATTGGTTGAAAATAATTGGTTTTGCCCTATAATTCTACTATCATAAAGAAAGTAAAACCTCTTTTTAATAACCTGCGAATGGAATTTTAGCTTAAAAAGACAGAGGTTTGTATTATATTACCAGTATTCCTCTGTTATTTCACATCTCATGGGAATGACACGTACTATTAACAATGATACTTAATTATTCGTTTGCCCAGTGAAAAAGAGTAGATGGTATTTTATACGTGATTCAACTTTTATTTGTCTACCATCTTTTAAAAATTATCTTGACTGAAAACGATCTTGATTTTTAATTAGATTGTTTCAACCAAGTCGAATATAGACGAGTCTTTGACATTTATGAATAACAAAGAAAAAAATTCTTTGTATTATGGGTTGTAATTGGTTATAGAATTTAATTACTTTTTTACACTTTCCAAAAAACCAAAATTAATTGTAAGCTTGTTGTGAAAGATCAATTTAGCTCTGCCTACAAGATTTGTAGGTGCTAAAAAAAGAATATTTAGGTGAGAAAAATTTGAACCCAGAAAATAGTTAAAGCATTGAAACTTAGTTATATTGACGACGGAGACTATTGCCTCAGTATTGCTTCAACTTTGTAATGCATGCTTGGAACAGGAAATATTCCTGAGTTGCTTAAAAATTGCTGGTTCCTGTTTTTAAAAGTGGAAGTAAAACAAAACTTACGAGTTATAAACCAATTTCTGTTCTGTAATATTTTTTTAAATATTAGAAAAGCTTATTTTTACATGAGTTGTGACTTTTTAAACTACAATAAAATAATAACGCAATCAGAGTTTGGAATTAGAGCTGGTCATTCGATAGATCATGCTATTGTTGATGTTACTTTCTTGTGCTATAATGATTCTAACAAAAACTGTTTTCGGGTGTCCTATTGCTCGACTTAAGTAAGGATTGTGATATAGTTAATTGTAGTTTTTTGCTTCATAAACTAATAGATCGCTATGGTATTCGCGAAATAGTTAATAATTTTTGTATCTTATTAAATTAAAAACAATTTTTTTTATTAGTATTTGCAATTCTAAACTTGTTAATATTGATATGGGAGTAGGTGGCACTTTATTGCTTTTGCTTTATACTGTATTATTGATTTGATTGAATGTTTGAAGTTTATTGTCTTCATTTATCTGAGGTTATTTACAAGGCTTTTCTCCGGCCGCATTTGCTCATTAGAAAAGCAAGTTCATAAAATTAATTACAAACAGTTAAATATGAAACTTAATTAAGTTTAGAATTAAATGTTTGCAAATATATTAACCTTAAATCCAATTAAATCAAATCTAATCAACATCAAGTCGAAAAAATTAAGAGAATTAATTCAGTTAATATTTTTTGTCCTGTTGGCATTATAAGAAGTCAGTCACGAACAAAATACTTGGGCCCTTTAATCGACGATAAACAATAAAACTCAAGATAGCACGATCAGAGAAAATATTGGGGAAAATAAAAGCAATAATTTTTGGGACGAAAATCGATATATTCGAGACAGAAAATTCAATTATTTTGTATTTACTGTAGCTCACTTTTTATGCTTGTAATAAAATCTCTAAAAAGGTCGCCAAATCTTTTTTGTCTATTTTCGTTTAGCATTTAGTGGCCTCGAAAAAGGTTGAGAAGTACTGTTTTAATTATTCGTGCTTGCTAAAAAAATGTATTTGCGCAGTATACAGTTTTCTTAGAGGGAACAATGTTGGTAGTTTTTGGTCTTAGAAAGCAAATCTAAATCATAATAATCTTTTTTCAAAACCAAATTAGACATCTGATTGCACTGTTAATATCTTGCTTGTAAATGCGAAAATGCGTTGTACCGGTGACCTCTTTTTTGCTAATGCGCATTTGATAAGATTTTTGTTGGAGAAGAAGTCTATAATGTATAGAAGCACTCTTTTAAACAGGTGACGTCATCCGCTAAACAGCTTACGATTTAAGCCATTTCAAAATGGATGGCGGTGCGTTAACGCCTCTAGCAAGATTTTATAATTGTTTTTCTTCACTGACATATCAAATCAGTTCGATAAAGTTACGATTCATAATGAGAAAAAGCAGAAAATAAGGATGAAGATGATCTTGAGCATATTTCCACGGATGGCTGTTGCTTTATTTCCCGGGGTCGTTGAACTCGTTGGACCGTCCGATGATCCACCACCGTTATACTGGTCTTCGTACCAATTACGCAAAAACTCCAACTCGGAGGTCGGATCACATGATGAATTGATAAATGAAGCGCCACGATCGTTGCAATTGCTCGAATTGCAGCATGCAGCGCAGCAGAAACTGGAAATGCAATCAGATTCATTTGACAGTTGATATTTAGATTTTGAAATATATTCAGCTTAAATTTAAATTACTTTAAAATTCAATCCAAACAGGGTTTAATTACCATCACTAATTATCCCACCTTGTCCTTTAAAAACTATCAAAAGTTCAAAAAAATAAAATAATACTATTTTTTAAATGGACTTCTAAAATTAAAAACAACACAACGCACGCTTCGGTTTCTAAACTAATCAGTTATCAATCAATCAAACTTCTTAAATTGTTTACAAAGTTTTAATTAAATAAAGATATTGTTTGAAATGCTATAATTGTATTTTCTTTTAACAAATAAACCAAAATTAAGTAAAAAAAGATCACAATATTTTAGACTAAGATAATTTTATACTTCCTTTAAATAATGATTCGAATTTTTTCATGTGAAAGCAAAAACTTAAACCTTGCGCGTCCGCTGACATCTACAGCTGCTTAGCGTAGCACGTCCGCTGGCATTCTGGAATGCCAACCAATAATGTAGTCGGCTTGATTTTATTTACTAAAATTTCCAAACAACCATCTGTGACGTCACAATACCCAAACAAATGCGCAAGTTCGTTTATATACGGTTGTGCTTTGATAGGAAATCAGATTTACAATTGTCAGCTTAAAAGCTTTTAAAAGCCCAGCAACGAACGGCATGAAGACAGATTTTAAGTGAAGACTTTTTTTTATAGATGATTAAGTTTTTGGGACAAAAATTCAGACAAAAGTCATAAAATTTGGGCAAAGCTCTGGATTAAATAAACTAATTTATTTTAATCTTTATCTAATTACAATTTTATTAATTTTTGCGGCTCGCGAACTTTATTAGTTTACTAAATACGGCTCGTGTTTGAAAAATTTTGCCCACCCCTGGTGTAATTTCATATTAAAAAGTTAACAGCGTGACCGATTGGATAAAACCGCTTTGATTTATGGCGAATGCGATCGACACGGTAGCGGTTCGAAAACTACTCACATTATTTTGTCCTTGAGAAAGACACTCTACGGCACTTTCCTTTGTTTGGCGGTCTGAGCAAGCAGCTCTAGATTTCCTCAATATCTCTAAATAACGACTAAAGGCGCGTTTACAGCAGGTTACAGTACTTTTTTCTTTCAGCGCGATTTTGGTTTGTTTTATTGACGCTCAAATCCACTCATCTTTTCGAGAAAAAATGAGTGAATTTGAGCGTCAATAAAACAAACCAAGATCGCACTGAAAGAAAAAAGTACTGTAAACGGCTGTAAACGCGCCTTAAGAAAGCAAAATATAAAATTTGAACCCGGCAGCAATATCTTGGCATCTCCTGAAGCAGGTCGCAATGATTACTTGACAGTTGCTCTATTTATAGCGTCTCCGAAGCTTTTTACCAAGTGAGCAGGATGTATGAAAATAAATAATAAAAATAATAAAGAATTGGTGTGCCATGTGCACGGTAGCCTTGTGTTAGTAAAATACTTTATTGCTTATCACACAAAACGATTCAATAATTGCATAAAAAATTGATTTATAAATTTCTATTTGCTAAAGCTAAATTAGCCAATTGAGAATATTGTGCTAAAACATAGTACCCGTGTAGTTTTATGCTTTAGCCAAAATACTCGATCGAAGTGTGTTACATAAACATTTATGCAGTGAAAAGAAACCAAGTTTTATTGCTGATTAAAGCTAAAGTCTTTGATTTTTTTCCTTTGATTTGTTACGAAAAAAAAGGCAGAAACCTTTTTCTCGGTCAATGTCAAGCGCGAAAAGATTCAAAGAATGGCGCGCAAGCACACCCACTCGGATCAAGTTCAAAAAGTAGTTGGTCTAATAACTAATGAACTGTCCGCCATATTTCTTTTGCAACAAAATCGCGCAGAGCGCGCAAGTTTTGCAAGATATCCAAACAAAAAACTTATTTCACCAGACAGAGGATGATTTTAGGGACACGTAGCAACTTAAAAATTTGAATTATTTTGCCGCTAGTTGTAATTATTGGGAAAAAAGAGATTTTTTGCAAGGAAGAGTGGATTCTTTTATTTTTTAATTGCAAACTTGTTTTTCAATAAATTAAAAAAATTTTAAATCGTTTTAATCACGAAAAAATTATCTTTTTAATAATATAAAATTTAAACAGCTTCTTATTACAGTTAATTTGAAAATACTAATTAAATATTGCTTAATTGTTAAAAAATCCATTTTTTAGCGGTTTTTTGTATCTATTTGGACTGGCAAAAAAAGGCACTGCGGACGCGTAAGGGTTAAAAAAAGAATTAGCCCAGGATTTTTCTTTTATACGGTTTTATTTATTTATTTTATTTTATTTTATTTATTTTTTATTATATTAAGCTTACAATCTTTTATACGGAACATTAAAAAAGGCCTGTTTCCACTACGAGCGTGCAAAAGAGCATTTTTTGTTTCTTTTATTGATCTTAATTTGAAGCGAGCGTTAAGCAAAGCAAAAAAAATCGATAAAACAAAAAAAGAATAATCTTTTCCACGTTCGTAGTGGAAACGGGTCTTAAATCTACATATTTGCAACACCATTTACATAAATACAGAAACTTGTCTTGTAACTTTGATAAACAAAAGACTTGCACACTTACTGTTTACTTGAGTTGAATGCTTGATGAAAATGTTGGTTGCTGGCTTGGCAATAATCAAATTGACACAAATCTTTTTTGACGCATTTGGCAAGTGTTATTTCAACTGAAAGAAAAAACAAAGCAAATTACTAAACCAAAAGCAGATGAGCCTCCTGAAATTGAATTTTTTTGCTTTATTTAATCGAAGATTTTGATTGAAACTTTCATAATTTGGTGAATGAAAGGCTGCACAAAAAGCAATTTTGTCTAATCTTGATAAAAAGAAAAAAATTTGTCGTTTTCATAATAAAAATTGGTTATTTTATAACCAAATAAAGTACAAAATAATTTGTAAAAGCAATGGACGTTAAAATTTTAACATTGGTTATTTCGATATTTCTTCATTCAATAAATCCAAATGAATAAATGAATTGTTCAAAGTTTATCGAACAGTTGGAGAAAGAGGGATTTGATGGTCCGCCTCATACTGTAGATTAGTCTTGAACTTAACACGAATATATTTAGGATAGACAAAACGGAAATAGGAAATTGTTTTAAACTAAAACCAGTTTCAAGCTCAGACCAGGTTCTGACAAACTCGACCGCACAAATGTTCATAAACAAACAACAGATATTTATAAGTATTCAAAAATTATTGGCATAGGCTACTTTTTTCATTTGTCTGTTTACAAATGATTATAATCTGATAAAAGCGGCTTCAATATAATGCAGAAAAAAGCTGAGTAAACCATATTTTCATGCTTACGCACTTCTCTTGTCATAAAAGAAAACCTTCTAAAGCTTAAAGTTAATCAACCCATTGTTAAATGTTTTCCTAGCAATAAACTCGGAAATATTTAATTTCGTAAAGCAAAAAAGGAATTAAAAAAAACAACAGTCATTCATAGTGGGAAGCCAATTGAAGCATTGGCTGCAGACTTTTCTTTGCAATTAGTTAATTGCATGTTTAATTTTTAATGATATTTAGCGCGAATTGTCAAAAAAAGATTGTTCATGCTTAAAATTACAAACAGGTTTGGTGATAATTTTCAAAAAAATGATTTAAAAATTACAAATTTCGGCCAGTTTTACGAAGTTGAACGCTTAAACTGAGTGAAATCGAATTTAGATTGCTCAACACGATTACTGCCATGCAGTGGCGTACCGAGGATTTTAAAAGAGGGCATGCAAACAATTAATCATGCTTGGTGAAAAAATTTTTTCAAGTCTCTGAATTTTTGAATTTCATCGCAAAAATTTGGGGTTCTCAAAAAAAGGTATTCACTTAAAATCTGTCTCTGATTGCTTATATTAATGATCTCCAAGGGGACATGGAACAAGTATTTTAAAGCTAGTATATTCATTGCGTTCCGTACTTGGGTAAAGCTGTTGAGATTCTTGTTTCACGACCGTAATGTCTACCCGTAGACATACATTTTCAACTGGACATTCTGTCGTTGACATAGTGCTCCTCGCTTCTGATTCACTGTCTATCGACCCAATTAGACATGTTATGCACATTGCCATCTTTGAAAGCAAACATAGAATAATGAGTAAAATTTTTACAAATACAGTTAATTTCATATCGAATTAGGTTCTACAAAAATTTTTGAAAGTTTAACTTTTATATTTGATTAATACAAAAAACACAGTTCACATAGAATAATAATCTTAATGAAAAATTGTAACATTTTGGGACGAACATTTCATGCATCGCATAAAAAGAAAAATTTTAACTTTGTTGAGTAAAAAGTGGGTTTACTTAAGTAGGCTACATTAAGTAACCAAAAATTGATATTTTTCGCTTTTTAAGAATAATTTTGACTTTTAACGACTTATTTATTAAGGCGCTTTTAATTAAAAATTGTTAATGCACCTTTTTTAGGCAACGTAGATTTAAAAAAAATAGTTTACTTTACGGGTTTTAAAGCTTCTGAAAGACTTTAAGTACCCTATAATCCACAAACAGACAGCAGAACTAGTAATTGTTGAATTTGTAGAAATACAAACAAAGTAATAGGTTACCCACACAAATTTGTGGCAACTAATCGTTTTGCAAATGATTTTTGAGAAAAAAAACAGCGCATTAAAAACTGATTACTGTATAAACAACAATCCTTTTTTCCCTTAACCAGGAAAACGATTGTCGAGTTAATGATATCACGTAGTTATATAAACAAATCATGAAAAAACTGATCAACAAAAATTCATCTGTAGCATAATTTGCAAAATCTTTCTGCAGCAAACCTTAAACGAAATCGCTCGTTCTGATTCGAAGCTTATAACTTTTACATCGTAATCAAGTTATAGCAAAAAGAAACGTAAAGCCATCTTTGAAAAGACCTTTGGGAGTTAGATAATTTGAAGTCGTTTACCGCCACCAAAATAAAGTGAAGTATCGATAGTTATTATTGACATCAAAGAAGCAGATGCATTGTTGTTATTGATGGATGAAATAATTGAAAAACGGATTTCACGGAGATAATTTAATTTCCAAAAGTAACTTTTCACTTTAATATACTCCAACGCTCAAAAAGCTTTGATGACAAACATAGACAACGAGGAAACACAAAAACTGGGTTATTGTACGAGGTTAAATATTTAAACTAGATGTCAAGACTTGATAAAAAATTCCGTTTGAATGAACCTAAAAGCAAACATTTCTTATTTTAGACGTTAAAGATGGTCACGGGTATGTGCCCATTTTTGTCCATCGCGATTTGGGGACACACACTAACTGTTGAGTAAGTTTGGCCTGACCAGGAATGGAACCCGAACCTCTTGCTCCGAGACCGAAATTGAAATTGCTGCACTACCCAGGCGGTGTTATTGAAAACAAAGAAATAAATTTTTTTGTATGAGCTTTTAAAAATGATAACTGGTTTTTAATTGAAGTGCTGATAGTAATAGGTTGTTGAAATTCCTTTACTAAGCTGTGACTATTTTCAAATTAACATTTGGCTTATTTCACTTAAAACAAGAAATAAAAAATTATTTAGGGCTGCAGGGCTTTTGTGCTATGATGTTAAATATCTTTTTGTTACGAAATAGGTTTTTGACAATATCCAGAAGTTTACATAAAATCTAGTTAAAAAAACTACCAAGCCATTGTCGAAAAAGCTAAGCGAATTTTTTGAGAAAATTAAAGATACGTTACAAATAATTTTTTTCAAAGATTCGCTCCTTTTCCATCGAACCATCCGTGCCACCGATCGATAAAATCTTGGACAGAATTGTGATATTTTAACAAATTAAAAGCGGTTTTGTTGCGCCACCTTACGTTTACAGTTTTTATGTCGAAGTTTGACTGGAAGAGCTCGAATTCGCGTAGATGTGCCCTTGTAGCGAACTAATATCCTGCAAAGCATTCAGATGTGTTTATTGTGCAAAATATTATTCGCTGGCTTCATTACGTATTTTGTTCTTAATTCGCAAAGCTTGGTTTCTCAGACTTTCAATCGTAAATAGTTATTTTTCCCAAGCTTAATTTGTTATATTTCTTCCCTTTGTATGAGTTGGCTGGTTGTAAACTCAGATTCGTGGCGCCTTTATTGTTTAGTTAATCAGAACGTATATTACTAAGATACTGCCGACCACTTATTATGAAATCTTGTGATTTTCGTATCGAAAAAGGATAATTTGTCCACCAAATAAACTAATAACTAAATCGCTTGTTTGAATGGGGTAAGTCAGTCGTAACCAGGCAGAAGAAAAGAGTTAGAGACTGAACAAGTTTGTGCAAACTACCTGTGACGGTCAGACAGAGCTATCCATGAAAACTTTCAATCCCGTGCTTTGAGTGCTGTGATTAGGCCTACTGTTCTGCTGCAAATTGTTTTATGAGACTCATTTTTGTAATAAACGAATTCAGCTTTGTCAACTTATGAAACAAAACGAACTCGCCACGTTGGTCTCCCGAGTGAAGACTCACCGTGACGTTTCGGCTCATCTAATAGTTCGTCCGCAGTCACGCAGACTGTGAAAGCCAGCTGTAATGACACACTACACTGCATACATATTCTTTAGACATCCAGCTCATTCTGTTCGTGATTTTGCCTCATTTGTTTTTTTCGTAAAAATATAGTTGGAGCAAACACTGACGTAGTTTTGTATTTGATGATTATGCCCTTAGGGCTCGGGACCGTTCCCATCTGAACGCTGCTTCATTTGGTCTTTGCAGGCTTTTCTCGTCTTTCGTAAAACATGCAATTAACTATTTATTTTCCGTTGTTTAACAGTAGCAATTTTACTATTCTCTTGTTTTGTCATAGGTTCTTCAGTTTTATACGAGGAGACTCTAACTTCTAGCGTGAGTTTTACATAACATTAATATTTTCCTTGCATGCTTATATTAATGTTTTTTCTTCTCAACATGCTTTCTCGCTCTTCAGGTGCAATTGTGTCATAAAAACCTAGCGAGTTATTAAAAATAGTTATGGAAAATAAGCTTTTAATAAAACAAGTTTAGTTATAGAAAAATAATTGTTATAGAATTGAACTGAAAATAGTTATAGAAAAATAGGCTTTTAATAAATCGATTTTTACAAACTTTTAGAAAAAACTTTTGCTGATTGTTTTTTTTTTTACTTTTAGAAAGTTCAAATAATTTCATTAAGAAACAAAGTACGAACACGAGAAAATCCGGAAGAAAGTTAAGCTGATATATCAACGAGGAAAATTTGCCGATTACGATGAAAATTCAATTTATTCTTTTATGAGATGCACACAATTCTTTATTGTCTTTGTAGTTTAAATTTAGTTGTTTTTTTGCGGGACATATACACTTTAAATGGTCCTTTTAAACCACGGCTGGATTTCTTTTGGTGGATTTTTTTGCTTGCCTGACCCCTTATGGGTCTTGACGTTTTTGATCACTGAGTTTGTTGTTTCTCCCACCCATGATTAGGCAACATTCTTTTTATATGGCTCGGGTGTGTATATTTTATTGTTATACAGTATTATTACTACCCTTTGTGCTTATAAACAAAATATATACGCTCTTTATTTTTTTAAACTTTATCTTAATTGTTTTCTTTTTTTTTACTTAATTTAGACAGTGCGTTTTAAAGGCACGGCGACCGTGCCTAATTGACGTTGTGCTTGTAATAACGTATATCGCTTAGCTGCTGTTTCCTATCTCGCAATCACTTTGTCAATAACAACATCAAAACGGAATACCTTGATTGCAAATAAAATTGAATTGAATGGAATTGAATTGAAGCATGAATATTACATCTCCTCACCCACGCATTGGCACTAAGCATAACAATACTTATTTAAAATTTTGCAGTGCTGATGTTTTGCTTCAATTCACTAACTTTTTACATTTGTCCGTTATTACCTGGGAGGATTTATAACTACTTCGTCCACGAAGAGGTTTTATTTTTTCGGTACTAGGACGCACTCCAATTCTACAGTCGCCATTCCTCCTCCATCAGTGAGCGCTTTCACTGATTGGCAACGCTTTCACAAAACCAAGTGTTGCAGTCGTTTAGCCCAACACACGAGTACCGCTTGGGCCACTTTTAGCTCTCCAAATCTAGGATATGTTTGGCCTACCTCATGCAAGGAATCAACTCGCAATACTATTGTAGTAAAAACCAATGCGTTATATAGTCATTAGCGTGAACAGATGATTATTCCCTTATACTCTCTCACACACTGCGATATCCAAAGAGATTTCTACTTCACCGGCACTAAAATTCACTTCTGGCTGTGCCTTGATCACTCAAGTTTCTTCGCGTCAAAAAAATTAAATCAGTACGGAACGTTTCCTTGCGTTTTACGTCTTCTCATAATTTATATCGTGCCAAAATAATGGAATTAGGAATAACTTTTCACTCGCAAATTCTATACCTTACTGTTTTTACGTGCTTTCCCAAACAGATAATTTGCGATTCAACAGAAATAATTCTTATTGCTCATAAATGCACTGGGTTAAACCACTTTCACTTCAAGAACCTTGCACGCCGCATAATCAAAACTTCATCCACTATTCATTAGAATCTTTTGCCAATTTTTGACAGAGAACGCCGATTTATCACCCGAAAACTTTTATGACCTTCATTCAAACTTAGACTTTTTCAAATGTCAAATACAGCATACATTTTCGACAATTTAATCTATTTTAGGCTGACAGTTTCGTTGACCTGTACGTGCCATAAACGTTGGGGACTTTTTGCAAGAGATAGTTTGTCATCCCATTAACGCAAGCCTACTTAACACATTAAAATATGGGTAACATTTTTCTTCTCGCCCGCTTGTCCAATATGTCCACAATTACGGCAGCTTAACCTTAGGCTAAATATATTTGGATGGCAATGTTCATCCGGCATGCAATTTCTAGAGCAATATATTTCAAGCCGTTTTTTCAATTTTAGAGTTTTAGATCACTCTTATTTAATCAAAATTATTCTCTCACTTAAGGCGCGTTTACAGCCGTTTACAGTACTTTTTTCTTTCAGTGCGATCTTGGTTTGTTTTATTGACGCTCAAATCCACTCATATTTTCGAGAAAAAATGAGTGGATTTGAGCGTCAATAAAACAAACAAAGATCGCACTGAAAGAAAAAAGTACTGTAAACGGCTGTAAACGCGCCTTTATGCGCATTCAAAAGTATACCTCCTTTCTCCCAACTTGTCACCAGTAGATATAATAATAATAATAATAATATTTATTTGCCAAACGCACAAACATAAATTTTATAATACACACACACGGTAATGTTAAACGAAAATCGAAATATGTGTGAAGGCAGGGGGCACCGATGAACATACGTTATCAAGTCAAGTGCCCCCATATCCAGTACAGTCAAAAAACAAAATTTACATTTATATTAATTATTTTAATACATATACTGATACAAATCTTTTTTATGTAAAACCAATGCAGTAAAAAAGAAACAAATTATTGAAAAATAACGATAAAGAAAAAGAACAAATCAGAAAAAGGCGACAATGAAAAGAGTAAAATTTAATACTGATCAAGGTGCTGTTTATACGTTTTTTTTAAAGAAACCCAATGCCTGTCTTTTATTGTGTCGTCAATCGAATACCAAAGTTTAACAACACGGAAAGTAAGGAGCTGCTATCCAATTGTTTTAGATACACGTGGAAGAAAATAAGTTGATTTTTCTGTTTGTCTAGTGTTGTGAGAGTGTATTTCTTTTATTTTTTTGAATAGCTAAGCAAAAACAGCTTTAAAGCAAAAACAGCTATAAACTTTAATGCACTCAATTATCAAGAGATAGCTAACCTTTTTTTTTACCTCTAGTCTTGGTTTTGAGGACATCACTTGCATTCTGCACACAATCAACGACGCTGATCTTATCCACGAGCGCCTGAACTTGCGTCTTTTAGATTGGCCTACAGCCGAAACATTGGCAAACTCTGATTTCGTGTTCGATTCAACTACATCGGCCTTAAAAAGCATTTATATCCAACTTATCTCTCCCATTACAAATCCAATCCTCAACGGCATCATTACTTTTTTGTTCTTACTTTCTCTATTGTGGTCATTCATACTCTCAGTCATTCTTCTGGGATCATTTTTGTCAAATTTTTCTTCAATTGTCAAAAATTGCTTTGCTAAATATCCGAGCTCTGAAAAGCGAATCAGTGTTTTGCATTTTCGTGTTTAATTAAGGCTTTTGCTGTAAAGAATTTTTGCCACCGTTCTTTTGCTTTTCGTAGACTCGTCGCTACATTTTTAGCGCATTCATGAGTCATCGATTTCCGATGGAATGATCAGCCTTCGCCTGCTCCGTCATCGAAAATTTGGTGGAAGATCGGTAGCGGACTCATCTCCTACAAAGCATTCGGACATGTTTATTGTACAAAATATTATTCGCTTGCTGCATTACGTATTTTGTTCTTAGTTTGCAGAGCTTGGTTTCTCAGACTTTCAATCGTAAATAGTTATTTTTCCCAAGCTTAATTTGTTATATTTCCTCCCTTTGTACGCATTGGCTGGTCGTAAACTCGGATTCGTGGCGCTTTTATTTCGTAGTTAATCAGGCCACATATTACCAAGAAACTGCCGATTGCTTATTATGAAGTCTTGTTGTCATTTTCGAACAGAAAAAGGATAATTCGTCCACCAAAGACACTAATAATTTGTTTGAATAGGGTAACTCAGTCGTAACCAGGCAGAAGAAAATAGTTAGAGACTTAAGCAAGTTCGGGCAAACTACCTGTGACGGTCAGACTGAGTCATCCTTAAAAATTTTCAATCCCGTGCTTCTTGTGTTGCGATTACTGTTCTGCTGCAAGTTGTTTTATGAAACATATCTTTGTAAGAAACGAATTCAACTTTGTTAATTTATGTGCCAAAACGAACTCGGCACACTCTCATAAACGCAGGTGATAATATCAACTTTTGAGGACCACTCATGCTATTTTGATCCAGTAGTTTGATCCAAAATTCACCGGGAAAAAATTGCAGCAATTAAATGAAAAATTTGATTAATTTGGTACTTCTCAGCAGTCATTGAATAAAATAAGAAAAATATAGGTGACAAAATTCTAGCAAAGGCAAGCGAAGAGAGGGGAAGGTTGTTGACAGTTTTTTTACTTTGCAGGCCATTTAAAAAAAACAAATGTTATCGGGCCTATGTGAGTAACAATTTGGTGGTTCAAACAAAACTGTACGATTAAAAAAGTTATCACCACAAGCAGATCGTCTCTAACAGTTTAATTAGGTCAGGTGGTGACTAAAAAAACTACTTATACCTATATTAATTTAAAGAAAAGATTAAGAATTTTTAATTTGCTGTTAGCTCACGCTGTTTTAGACTACAAAAAAATGTTATAGCTTTTGTAAAACAATTTAATAATTGCAGGAAAGAAGCTTTGTCATTTAATTTGTAAATGATATTTTGTTGCCGCCCTATATTCATATTTTTAAATTAAAATGTTGTATTTTTTTTTAAATAGAAGCTATTTAATTGATGAAAACAAACAGGTTGATTTGAAAAGTGGTAAAGGAAGATAAAAAGAGTTTTGAGAATTTCAACCCTAAATCATATGATTCTTTGGTATCATAACTAAATATCAAAGATTAATTCAAATGTAGGGAACGAATTTGATATTGTGATAAAAACTGAAATGTTTGGATATTTTGTAGAAAGACCCCGCCAAAAAAACACCTCCGCCACCGTGCAGTACTTAAAACGTGGCGGGGGTGTTTTTCTCAAATCTCACATTTTTGCATTAGTGGCGGGGGCTTTCTACAAAAGATCCAAATGTTTAAGCAATATAGATAAGTTAGCAGGATAAACTTAAAGAAATTATCACTGTGTAGTGCCTATTTAAGCTACTATTGTAAGAACACAGAACAAACTTAGCTGGTATGAAAGACATAAAAAAAACGCCATGACAACTGTTCGAGTTGCATTAAAAAAAGCTTTGCAACAAAGAAATGTTCTTGAAAACTTCTATTTTAAACATCTCTATCATCTTTTCTTTGTCTTGTTCTATTCAGCACAGTTTGAAAACAAATACCATTTATAACGACGTTTTTTTCTTAGAATCTTTTGTTGTACTATTTGAAAAAAGCACAGAGAAGCAGTAATATAGTTTGATTTTAAAAAGTACCCACTCTGTAATACATTAGATAATGATACTGAGACTCGTATTATTAGATTTTATCATTATAGAAACTTGTGTTAAAAACGTTCATTATTTATGAAAAGATATCGCTAACTTTGAAATATAACATCTGAAAGATGTCAAAACAAAAAGGTCTAAAATCATGTAAATCGAAAAAAAAACAAGTTTTTTTTATTTTCAAAAAATTAATTTTTGCTTATCCCTGTTCTTTTCTTGTATAACATTTTATACAAAAAGTTCGTTGGCACCGCATAGCAAATAGGAGAGCAGAAAGTATGAAAAACTAACTGAAATTGTTTCAAGTTTAAGCAAAGGTTTTGAGTTGAAAATTTCAATGGCCGCAAGTTTAACTCTAGTTTATAGTCGTTTTTCCTAGTCTTTAGTTCGTTTGAAGAAGCCTTAAGTAAGCTGAAAACGTCTATGTATTTTTTGATGTATTTTTAATTCAACGCAATAGTGCTGCTTGGTACAATTGAAACTTTGATGAAAAAATTTAGCCTACTTTCTTTTAAAGCTATGCCAGAAAATAAAATCACAGTAAAAGAGTTATTTTGTGTTAATTGAATCACCATTGCTCTTTAAAAGAAGTCATCGTCATGCGGCAATGTTGGCCTATTTGCTGGTATTTATTTTGAACTGAGGCAGTGATCAATAAGAGGGAAGCAGCATGACCTCATTAACGTGAGGAACATTTTCTAGAATCGCAACAGAAATCGCTCAGGTAAACTGAGCAACAAACTGGCGTCCTTTTGCCCGCAATTAATTAAAAATTAACGTTAGTATTGGGTAAAAAGAATTGAGATGAGTAAAGGATTTTTTAACGGATGGATAGAGCTCGTACTTCGGGTTAGTGATGATTGTTACGGTTGCTACCACCACAAACTTGACTTATTACAAACAAAACATAGAAAAAAACTGATTAATGATCTGATTATAATTAAAAACTATCTACCAAAAGAAAAACACCAAAAATATTTTTAAACAAAATTAGTGGCAGACAAAGATAAAGAAGAACCAGTTTGGCCAACTCTGTCAAATACAATCTCAATTAGTTAAGGCGCATTTATGCTAGCAATAAAATGCTTTTTTTCAAATATTAAATTTGTTTTTGCTTAATTTCTCGTTTTTGGAATTGTAGTAATGTAATTGCATGGACAACTAAGTCAGTTCAAGATAGACCAGCTGTTAGGTTTTCTTACGAGCCTGGTTGACAAAAAGTTTTCAATCGTTAATCTATAATTTTTATGTTTTGTTTGTTTTTAAAACATAGAAATTTTTTAAGGTTGTTAAGTTTTTTGCTTTCGGCACCAAATTAAAGTCTTCTTTTTTTGTTCACAAAATTTGTTGTCATATTTCTTATTCTTTATGATAGACTTTCTTCAGTTAGTTTGCATATTTACAAAAAAAGAATTTTATTGCCATTTAATTTTCGTTCTTGAAATGTAGATTAAATTTCATTTTGTATAATAGATTAGTTGACATTTTATTGTGTTACTTCATTTGAATAAAAATTTGACGTCATAATCAAAGACTATTTACGTTGTCAGGAAATGCAGAGCACCAACTTAATAAAAAACTTGCAAATATTGCACCTCTATAACCTCGCTTAAAAAAACCACGAATGCAAGCATGCAGCCATGTGTTTAGTTAAAGATTCTACAATTTGAATTTTTCAGCTTTAGATAAAATTTTTGAAAGCAAATTTGATTCAGTGGAAATTTTTTCGAAAATGTTTTTTACAAAAATTTTTCTATTTGCCGTGACTCTTTCCTGCGCTCCAAGTTTGATCAAATCACAGCTTACCTGCCAACAAGGGTTCGATTCTTCTACTAATTTTCCAGCTGCATCGATTCCAAGTAACATTCAGAGTACCGTTTGCCCAACTGGTTCTGCTTCGTGTGCTCGAGTCGATTTTACTTTGACTTCTGTCTTTGCGGGGGTTTCGGTTACTGGTAGGATTTGCTTTTGATTTGTGTTTTCGTAGAATTAACGTTTACGATAATATGCAGTTTTTATAAACATTGTATTTTTGCCCCTTACATTGAATTGATAAAAAAAAGAACAAAAATGAAAACATTTTTGTTAAATTAATTATAAAGAATTTTTGATCTAATTTTTTTAAGAAGGTAAAATTTTGTTTTTACATACGAGTATTTAACTACAGCTAATCAAGCGTATAGTTTAAAACTTTGAAAAAGAAAAACTTTTGTCATAGGGTCGCGTGCCGTTTGTCAAATTTGTCAAATTTGGCCAATGCAGATTTACGCGTCAGAGACAGGGAAGCTGGTTTTTGTGCTCTAGTCCAAGTCAAAAATTGAAACTGTGGTATAAATCTTTTTATGAATCATAAACATTTTTAAAAAAACATAAATTCAGTACCAAATTTCAAAATCTTTTGTCGTTTCGTAGGATAAAGAATGATACAAATTTGAATTTGCTACATTGCCCCCAAGCAACACAATTAACTGCGTGGTGCGCAACAGAATTGCTATTGTTTCGACCAGACCGGAAAACATTCCGTTTGCTTTTTCCGTAACCATTTTCAGTTTGAACAGATCTTGACGCTTCTATGTATAACGCTTCCGACCCTTTCCTGCAAGTCAGGAGGATACATGGTGATGATAATAATAATAAAATAAATAATAGTAATTTGTTTACGTTTATTATTTGTGTAGTTTAACATTTGCTTAGTCGGTACGACTATACCAAGATCCCAACTTAACAGAAAACTTAACTAGAAAGATTAATTTAGAAAGAAAAATCAAAAATTGTTGTCAATGTTGTTGTTGTTACATTCTCACCGAAGTTAATTGTAAGGAAGTCATTCCTTATTTACGAGAAATCTCTACACTCTCATTCTCGGATGACCTCAGTTGTTCTAAAAACTTTTTTCTCAGACTAATAATGTTGTGTTGTGTTGGTATTTTCTTACAGTTAAAGAGGTGATTAGTGTCGCCTATGTGCTTCAAGCATAGCTAACATTGTGGCATATAAATATCAAGGTTTCCTGCATGTAGGTAACTTTGCAGCAGGGTTGATTCGCTGCTTCTAAGCTGTGCCAGTTTTATAAGCGTGTGAAGCGGTAATACTTGTTTAAATAAATGAATGTTATTGGGTCTGATGTTAGTAACCGTTGAATTTTAACCATTTGTAGTTCAAAATAGGTGTTTTTGATCACGATTGTTTTCAAACGCTATTAGTAGATTTTTTAACCTCTACCAATTGGCTCGTTTCTGCTTCCTGCTTAATCTCTGCTGGGTGAAGTTCGAGAAAAAGACGTGTCTTAGGTTTTTAAGAAAATCAATTTTTAAGTTCATGCATTCGGATGATTAGATTATTGCGTTTTGGGGGCAGTAAATGCCTAAACAAATCTGGATTGAAGGATTAACAAACTGCGAGCTTATACATGTACATGTATATAAATTAACCAGAAATGCCAGATTAAGAGCGAAGATACTGGAACAACAAAAATATTTAAACTACTTATTATATGGCAGTGGTCCCCAAACTACGGCCCACTAATACTTTTTATCCGGCCCGCGGAGCTCTTTTAAAAAACATATAGACTCACTTTGAGCCACAGTTGGATAGAATTATGTAGGAAATACCCCAGTTTCAGTTTTTTTATCTTTTTATGTTTTTAGAGAACACACCAAGATTTTGGGAGAATAATAGTAAAATCAGAGATCGAATCGAAGACCTTTTTTTTTTTTAGAGATCACTATGATTTTGGGAGAAAAATAGTAAAATCAGAGATCGAGTCGAAGTGAAGACCTTTGTTTTTTTTTAGTCTCTCGCTTTGGCCCGAGGAGGTCCAATAAAATCTATACATGGGGCCCCGCTTGAAGAGTTAGGGACCACTGTTATATAGATAAAGCGCTTTATGACGTCAAAAATAGAATCATATGTTTGTGTAACGTATAAAATAGAACGTAGCAATAGTAAATTAGACTAGAAATTACGTCATCATTTTTGCATTGTTTGCCGCAATAGCTTAAAACTCTAGTCAATCCCTGCCCTTTGCATAAAACAGTAAAACGACTCTTTATACTTACTTTTAAGAACAACTTGCAGACAAAATAAATCATTAAGTAGGCGGTGGTGAACCAAGTACGCAATCAAGATGTAATAATGAAAAAAAACAACGTCATAATAGTAATAATCAAAAGCTCAAAAATTATTGCAAAAGACCAAAAATCAACTAAAGATTTGCAAAGTTAAGGTCAAGATTATGAATGAAGTGTGACATTAAAATTAGTGATTTAAAAATAAAGTGTCTTGGAGTTTTGATATTTCAGCCATTTTTTACAGTGGCTGGAACGCAAAGTTTCTGCTACGTTGGAACAATATCCGGAGCCAGTTTTTGCAATGCTTTTCAGTCCAATATTTCCTCAATTCTTGCAACAGCTGGGTTAAGCTCATCTTCAACAAGGTAAATGGATAAACAGTTTTTTATTCTTTTATGGTTCTGGTAAAAAAAATGATTGTGTGAATCAATTTAAATAAGTGCACGTTCACTGTTTCTAAATACCGGTATAGCAATACTTCCTTGATAAAAGGGCTAAGCCTCAATGGGTTCAAAACTATTTTCAACTAGCTTATTGACTTAAGCCTATGCAGACTGGGCTTTTTGGAAACTTTGTACGACTGGGGGGGAAGGCTGAAAATGCCGCGCTTTTTGCTTGCTTATATCTCGACAATTACTAGCGCTAGAATTGTCATTCAAGTTTGTATAGGAAGGAAATTTTATACTCTTTTAATATAGATACTTACATGTTGCATTTAAACATCATTTGGAATTGAACAAGCGAGTTTTCAAAGGGTAGTCAATTTTTGTACATTGGCTCAAAACGAGAAAGCGATTTGAGAGAATTAACGACTTCGGCTGTTTGTCGAACGTCATCAATCCGTAAAATTAGAAGTAAGAATGCTGACAGCTGAAATCCACTTGGCAAGATTATTACTGTTTACAGAGAAAGAAATTCTGCACAAGCAAATCTGCTAAAAGCTGGTTTTATTAGTGTTTACAACGCTTCGATCTTTGCTATTGATCAAATAATTTTTTTTAAATTCACTCCCTTTTGTGAACATTTAGGCAAGAAATTTAATAACATAAAAAGAAAGCAAATTATTACACAAAAAAATTGTGTTTGTAGTTCCATATTGCAGGAACTCACTTTAATTTTTCTTCACTATAAAAGAATATTTCGACTTGACTAATTTATTTAGAGTTAATTGCTTTTGATCTCATCGATTTTTTAAATTTTACAGAAATCCTTTTTTGTTTCGAATGTTTTTTTCTTTTGGATAAGTACGCTAATTCATTAATAAAATATTTGTTTATAAAATTTTGCTGACGTTTTCTGACGTAATTGTTTAACTTTTAATTGTTGTACGACTTGTTTAATTACTTAGGTCTAGTTTTCATAAGAGTTACAAAAAGTTAAAATGTTTTAAAAAAGTAATTTAATTACCATCAACTTATATTTCGACTGTGACGAGTAACGTAACTTTGTTCAAAACTTATGAAACCGATATTTTTTTACGATAGAAATTATTCAATTGAATATCCGAATTTCAACATTATTGTTTGAAAAACAAAAACACCAGTACAATCATAAAATAATATTGCACTCAAGAACAGCTCAATGTATTTTCTTTGAATATTTTTTAAGTTTGTTTATGTAAATTTTTGAAAACTGTTACCAGGCTAAACAAAAGATTGAAAGCGCCATTTTAATGCCATTTTTTTTTCATTTCGAACCTAATATTTCTGATATAGATATATCACACAAACGTTTTTTTCTGATTGAGAAGGAAATATCAATAACAAAGCGGTATAAATACTTAATTTCACGACATTTTCACTAAGTATCGACTTTATTATAGAATTTCACTGGTTAGACCAGTGGTTATCAAACGGGGTGCCGCGGCACCCTAGAATGCCATTTGCATTTTGCGCTGCAAGCTATTGCACATTATTCACTAGTCCAGGAAAACAGTTGAGTGTTGTAATGTTATTTTGAATTATCAGCTTCAATGTTACTACATATATTTGTGTTTCTCAACCTATGTGCCGCGAAAGATTTCGAAAAAAATTAGCTAGGGAGATTTCGAAAAAATATTGCGCTTTTTACACGTGAAATATGTAATACTCGGAGCGAAGACCGTTTTTATTTAGAAAGAACTGATTTAGCAAAGGAAATTTACTAGAGAGACCGTGAATGCAGGTGAAGAGCTTATTTTTTAGAGATCACAAAATTTTGGGGGCGGAAATCAAGGCTCCTAGCTAAAGTGCACCGCGAACTTCAAAAGATACCAATTTTGTGCCGCGACCAGAACAACAGTATTTTTAGAATATAACTGATTTTAGGGACAAAAGCTGGACATCTGAGCCCAATTCTAGGTGAAAATTTTTTTTAGTAATCACCTGATTTTGGAAACAAAATTTAATAGAAATAGTTGAAAGGTGCCGCGATGTTTGAAAAATTTCAAAAATGTGCCGCAATCGGAAAAACGTTGAAAAACATTGGGTTAGACCTTGCCTTGGATGAAAGGTTTTACTAATTTCAAAACAAGACTAAACCCAACTTCAAAGAAATTCTGTTTGCGCGGCTCCGTATGTTTATTCATTGCTAATCCACTTGTTGCATTTATGCGACAAATATCAAACAAATACGAAAATGCAATTGTGGTCCATTTACGAGACTTGGTTTTACTCGAATAGAAAGTAATTTTTTGGTCTACAATGTCTGTACCTCCTTTCGTATAATCACATAACTTGTATAACGCGGATTTCTTCTTTTAATTTATTGAAATTTAAAAAATTGGGTGCATTGTTATAAAGATTAAAATATTTCGCTTTCCTGTGGTTTTAGAGTTTACAATAAAAGAATTGAAGTTGATATTTTTTCAGGTGCGTTCCAAAAAACTTTTTAGAAACCAATATCTCTATTACACACTTGCTTTATTTCGTTTGATATTTCTTTGCGCTTAACTTGAATAGTTCCGTTGGTAGTAATATTCCGTTCCAATAGCCATTATACCAAAGGTATTGGAAGTGTATGATCGATTGTAAGATCAACTTTTATAATAAAGCCAAATCAAGTGCTTGGGATTTTATCCGAATTTGTTATAAAATTTTATACGAAAAGAAATCTAAATCTACAGTTACATCTTTTTCAACATAAACAACTTTCCTTGGAAAGTGAGATTGAAAGCGTTTTATTGCCTCGTAAAGTGCTTGAGTAAACATAGTAAGTGAACGGTTCAGTCTCAATTGTTTTGATAAACAGATTACAATTTGCTTTTTTCTCGCTTTTGGCTGCTTTTTTCTCACGTTTTATAAATAGTCCAAAAACTAGTGACTAGGTGTCAACAAATTATTAATAACTCCAAAATTACTTGAGCGATTTTTTCAAAAATTGCACCAACTTTTAGATGAATAAAAATCAGGAAAAATCATAAAATTTTAAAAATTCGTGCAATTAGTTTTTAAGCAGCACACAGCATTTTAACACCGCGGGCAGATTCAGCCCTGCCTCCCAGTCATAATAGGGTTAATGAAAAGAGATGAAAATAGCTTATTGACCAGCTTACTGACCAAATAAAATCCTTTAGAGATTTTTTCACCTACTAAAAAAGCAAATCGAACAATAGTAGCAATCAATAATTATTGGAGATCCGGCTGGATTAACAACAAATTAAAAAATTGATTTCTGTTTATTAGAAAAAAAACAGTAATCAATTAACAAAAATAATAATTTCACCTTGAATTTCATGATTAAGTTTCCGAAAAATTAATTAATAAGCGAATAGTCGTGAAGCTAAACTAGCTCACGGTAACTAACATTCGGCAGCGTGGTAGAGTGATTAGAGCGCCGGAATTTTGATCGACATAGTCTCGGCTCAAAACCTAATCGTGCCATTCTGTTGTGTCTTGACAACAAAGCTTTACGGCACTTCTCCCTGCTGGGTGGTCTTGGCAAGCAGTTCTATATTTTGGTCATATTTTTATAGAAATAAAAATAGAAGCCAAACTAAAAAATTTTAACCGGACAGTAATATCTTGGCATCTCCGGAAACAGGTCGGAGTAATTGCTTGCCCTGTGTGTTAGCGTCTCCGTCGTTTTCCTTCAAGTCAGGAGAATAGATATAGAGATGAAATAAGAAATAAATAAAGGAACATTTGGAACACCGAAAAAATCACTAACATTTAATATAAATAAAAAAGAAACAAGATTAGCCGTTCTTGGTAGGTCAGCCTATAGTAGTGATTGGTATTATCCTTACCAAACTAGTTCTAGTTTTAAAATTAAAAAAAAAACTAGTAAAACTTTTTTTTTAAACTTTAACATGCATTATCTCAAATAAAACTTTACAAATTTTCGAATATGCAAAATTTAAGCAAAATCGCTTTGGCAGTTTTTGGAAAAACTTAGAAAAACTTAAGCATAGGAATTAAGCTATACATATACAGTGCTAAAATGACTAGAACTTTTTATTTTAATTTTTTTTATATTTGGGAACAAAACAATGGCCAGTAAAAATTTTAAATTTGGGCTGCCAGGAATAAGTCTGAGCCAAACTTATGATTTTTATGAATAAAACAGACCTACACTAGTTGTAAGTTTATTTTGTTCACTTAATCTGCACAATTTAAAATGTATTGGAATAATGAAACAGTTTGTAATAATAATACGGTTACTAGATGAAATATTGGTTCTTGAACTTGACGAAACTGAGAATATATGTTTTACTGCCAGATTGAAATCAATTATATGGTACATTATATGATCATCAAGCCAAAACTTTCCATTATAATAAATTAATAATCAAATTGTAAGGGCAAACTAATTGCAAGTAAAAAGCTACAAACACAGGAAAAAATTTTTTTTAATTAAACAACAAAAAGTAATCAAATATAAAATATTGTATTTCAAATATACAGTCTGTTTCGCCTTTTCGGCTCATCAGGAGGTGATTCTTATTCAAATAGAATATTCAATTTTATTCAAATACCTCCTGATGAGCCGAAAAGGCGAAACAGACTGTTGAAGTTTTAATAAAATCTCTTTTGTGGCTTTTGTAATTTAATTTAATGCTCTGAGTTTTGATTGAGCTCTTTACTGACAGTCTTGCCACTTTTATTTTTATTATTAGTATTTCAAATATATATATTTGGTACAGACAATTAGTAATTTTTTTTCCAGTTTTTTGCAAGCAATATCAGAGACTCCAAGATTTCATAAAAGTTGATAAATAAATAATCTGATAAAAAAATTTTTCTACCACTGCAGATTGCCTTGAAAAACTTTTTCAGAGTTTAATCGGTGCCGCGATGGCTCATAATTATAATACTCTGCTTTGCAAATACATGGACACCAGTTCGATGATCAGTTTTCCTGTGTCATTTCCCATGTGACTTTGAAAAACAAATTTCTCCTTAAGTCATCTTGGATACCTACAATAGCAATTTCGCTTAAAAAAGCAACCAGTCAAATATCACCATGAAAAGAAGACCGAATCAATGCTTTGATATTAACAGAATCATTATATTTTTTGATTAATAATCCTCATAAAATTTAATCAAATCAATAAATATTCTTGCAGAATTACTCCTCAAATAAAATTGTTCAGTAAAGAAGAATATGCTTGACAGCAAATGTTTTTTAGATAGACAACACTTTTTTTCTTGAGTAACTGTTCCAGTGTTAATTTCAAAGTTTACTGTAGATCGCACAGCGAATCTCTCTCTTCTTTAGCTCCAAATTCTTCAAACTATAGGTAAGCTATCCGAGCCTTCCCCAATTACACCGCTGGCTTTCCCACACGTCTTATAGCTTTATAATATTTATTAAAGTTGAGATTTCGAATGAAGGTATAACAGGCTTTCACAAGCCAACGACCACAATTATTTTCTCGACAATACTGCTTAAACGATGCAGTTAACTATACAACCAACGTGCCGCCAACGTGCTCCCAACGATGCAGCCAACGATGCAATCGCAAAACGAAAGTTACCCAAGTTTCGCTTGCGATCTACAAACTCACTCTACAAAACTCAACCACCAAACCACTTTTTTTTTTTTTTTTTTTTTTTTTTTTTTTTTTTATTACAAAAGGTAAAAGCAATTCAGCAATATAATAATTGAGAAAATTAAGCAAGCATATACATGTAATTAGTCCAATTAAAAGAATGTAATTAGCATCAACTCTCTTATTTTGCAATATACTTATATTTTTCTCGAGATTAGACATGTAAATTGTTTTGATGAGTAAATAATTGTTATTTCGTATATTTCGTTTCATATCATCAACTCTTTGCAGTAATTCCAACTTTTATTTGTTATCCAGTTTCGGAAATCTTCTTATATAGGATTTTTGAAGATTTAATTTTATAAACTTTTCGTAGTTTCGATTTATATATAAGTTTGTATAAGATCTTCGTATAAAAGATTGTAATTATTCGTGCATTGGTTCCATCCAATTTTTATTTGCTGTTCTATTATCTTTTTTAAGGTAATCTTCTGTATCAATCATTTTTATGATTTAATCAACAAATTATTTCTTCCTTTTTTTTCCTTTATCTTCGTTTTCTGTTTTCTTCTTGTTTTTTTATAAGTACAAGGCGGTTTACATAAACACAGTATACTAAAAAAAAAAGAGGAAGAAAGGTGCCATTCAATAGTGCATGTGTGTGGATATATATTTTATATGTGAAGGTGCAAGTGTATAGGTGCATAAAATTATGAGCTGTGTGTATTATTATGTTTGTGTGAGTGTGTGTGTGTGTGTGTGTGTGTGTGTGTTTGTGTGTGTGTGATGTGCTAAAAAAAAAAAAAAGAAGGTAGTGAAAAATTTATTAATTTCTTAACATGGTTTGTAAAAGGAAACAACATATATATTCTTTTGTTCATAATCCATTATTACAGTTATTAATGGAGGGGGTATTTTACATAACACCCTACATTAATATAGAATTACATATTGTATAATAGATTAAGTGTTATGTGCAGTTAAATACAATTAAAAGCTTTATAAAATACAATTACAAAACACTATTATACAAAAAAGAAAAAAGAATAAGAACAAAAAATAACAGTAATTTATTATTCCTGTTTTTTTCTCTCCCTTCTTTCTTCCTTGTAGTTTGTTAATAAAGGGTTTATACCACACCAAACCCTTCATTAAAGTAAAATTAATATATGTATAATATAAGAGGTAATATAGAATATAAATTAGAAAGAAATAAAATGATACAAAATATTATATTCTACATACAATGATACAGTAATCATACAAAAAATAATAATCAATTTATTAATGGAGGGGTTATATTACATATGATCCTCCATTAATATACAATTACATCCTTTAGAGTGAAACAAGTATTACGTATATTAACCATAGTTTGTTAAATAATGGGTTTATTTACACAAAACCTTTTGTTAAAACAAAATTATTATATTTACAATGAAAAAGGTAGTACAGAGAATAAGATAGAAAAAAAATTGAAAAAGATACAGAATATACACAATTTATATAGAAAACATTGAAACATAGATATATACATACACATATATATATAGATACTAAAAATTAATTTACTAATTTAATTGTAAAGAGAAATTTAAACCACTTGATCACCAACGACTGAAAGAGGCATTAAATTTACCAACATCTCAATTTATAGTGTGCTCGCCACGTGTAAGTGAGCCAATCAGATTTCATTAAGATTGCTGCACGTGATCTACCTATAAACCAGTGAACGCAAACAATAGAATTAATTAACAGGTTTCAAAAAAGACTTCTATGCAGTTAATTAACTTTTTTAATTTGAGTGCGAGTTCTATTCTTATGATTTTAACATCCAGTACATTAAATTACAGTTAAATTTTTAAACTAGACTACTGCTTTTTACTGCGGGAATCGAAAGTTAAAGATCTTAGGAAAAATTGGAAGTATTAATACATGAAATAACAATAACTTCAGAAAGGTTTTAAAAAACAAGTTCCTGGCAGCAGAGAGGATGAGAACAAAACTCTGACTGTTTTCTACCTAAAGTTTGCTTTTCCAAAGCTAGCCATGATAAGATTAATAGCTTTGTTGCTCTACACACTTTAGGCATAGCTTCGGCGTTTTTTAAAAAGTTCAAAGGCTTTGTAGCTAAATAAATGCATAATAGTTGTTCAATTTTAATGAGTCATTGTAAAAAATTTCAGTAAAGTTCTACCGATAGAAATAAAATGTTAAACTTTCTCATCTCAAGTAAATGCCTACTTTCATTCAAAAACGCTTTTTTAGACCTGAAACCGTAATGCACTCCCAATTCAAAAACCCTATGTTTTTGTAGTAATTTGTCAAAGATAAATACTAAAAAAGGTTTTCAACAAAAGGTTTCTATTTTTTGAATAATTTTTGAAGGTTTAACTTTTTGCATTACAGATAATTAACGATAAAATAATTAAAAAAAGTCAAAAAATAAACACATTAACAGATATTCAAAAAGTATAGTTAACCGAAACTTTTATAAAATATGGCGAAAACTTGCTCATTATGTTTCTCGAGAAATGTGAAAGGCTTGCTAAAGTAATTGTGCAATCACAAAAGAAATCAACTTAAGCAGGTGATCTTATAATTTAGCACAATTGGATACATTAATTGAATTTTTTTCTGATTGTAAATATAACAAAAGTATACTGTCATATGACATATAGGTGTGCATAGAAATATACCATAGAGATAGATTAGCTAAGTGTTACATATGAAACATAGCTATGAAGAAGAAAAAAAATTTAGTGTTTAAAAAGATGGATACAGAGAAAACTACCAGGGATACAATGGTAGGATCTAATTAATAATGAAGAGCTGCTTAAAGGGAAAAGACAAGAGAGTCGGAAACTGAACGCATCCAAAACAATTCAGTTAACTCTTTAAAAGACAGTCGTACATATGTGTACCATGATTGTGATTGTAACGTAACAAAAGCACTTTTGTAAATGCATTATAATTCCAATTTTTAGATATTTGAACATCATTATTGAGCCATTTTCATTTTATTTTACAATCAAATTCTTGTATCCCTCAAAGGGTTAAAAAATGGATTAGAAATGGATCAAGAAAAAAAATGGATCAAGAATTCAGTTAAAAAAACAAAAAGAACTTCTTCTTCTTCTTTCGGCCTTTCCCGTCAATCAGGGTAGCCACAGCGTATCATGTTTCTCCAAAGCGTCCTGTTTTCAATGTCCTTCTCCCTCGTACAACTTACCCCATATCTTCTTTCACTACATCTTCTCTTTGGCCTCCATCTTTTCCTCTTTCCCGGTGACTCCATTTCCATCACCCTTATTCCTACGTACTCCAGGTCTCTCCTCATGATATGTCCATACCACCTCAGCCTGCCCTCTTTCATCTTCATTCCTAATTGTTTTAACTTAACTGTACCCCTGATGTACTCGTTTCTAATCTTGTCTTTTCTCGTCACTCCCATAGCAAACCTCAACATTTTCATCTCTGCAACTTCCATCTCTTCCATTTGTTTCTTTGTGACCGCCACTGTCTCAAGTCCATACACCATTGCTGGTCTCACCATTGAACTGTACACTTTTCCTTTTACTCTAGCTGGTAACCTCCTGTCGCGATTACTTCCGATACTTTTCTCCATCCGTTTTATCCTGCCAGCACTCTTCTTTTTACCTCCCTCTCACAACTACCACTTTCTTGCACCATTGATCCCAAATACTTAAATTTCTTTAGTCTTGGAAATTTGTATCCTCCATCTTTACTGCTTTTTTTGTCATTTCCTCCATTTACGCACAGATATTCGGTCTTTGACCTACTTACTTTCATTCCTCTTCTTTCCAACGTATACCTCCAGTATTCTATTCTCTGCTTTACCTTTTCCCTGGTCTCTTCGCAAATCACAATATCATCAGCAAACAGCATCGTCCACGATGGTTCTCTCCTTACTTCATCCGTCAGCATGTACATAATCACTGCAAACAGGAACGGACTTAACGATGATCCCTGGTGCAGTCCGACCTTGACCATAAACCTTTCTGTAGTTCCTACTGCACACCTCACCACTGTTTCGCTTCCCTCGTACATATCCTGTACAGTGTACAAGTCGCATATACTTTTCCATTATTTCTGATTTTCTCATACAGAACCACAGCTCTTCCCGCGGAACCCTGTCGTAAGCTTTCTCTAGGTCCACGATAACAAAATGAATCTCTCTTTGACCTTCCCTGTACTTTTCCATCAACATTCTTAAGGAAAACATGGCATCGGTAATTTTCTTTTCTGGCATAAATTCATATTTTTGTTTACTGATCTCTACAATATCTCTTAGCCTGCCATCAATAATTCTTTTCCATTCCTTCATTGTGTGGCTCATTAGCTTTATTCCTCTGTAGTTTCCATAGCACTGTGCATCCCCTTTGGTCTTATAGATTGGGATAAGCACACTCCTTCTCCATTCTTCTGGCATTCTTTTACCCACTAATAGCCTGTTAAATATTCTGGTCAAAAACTTTATTCCCATCTCTCTCATGCACTTCCAAACTTCTACTAACAACGCATCTGGCCCAACCGCTTTTCCTTTTTTCATCTTTCTCAGTGCATTATTCACTTCTTTTGTACTGACGCAATTTACCTCTACGTTAACCACTTCTGCTTCCTCTGTCCCTGTCATTTTTTTCGTTCATTAGTTTTTCGAAGTATTCCTTCCATCTCTTTACCTTTTGCATCCTTCAAAACCCTCACGTGCTGTACATCTTTTCCTGCTCTGTCTCTCTGCCTAGCCAATCTGTACAACTCCTTCTCACCTTTTTTCGTTTCCAATCTAGCATACAAATCGTCATACGCACGTCCCTTCGCCATTGCAACTGCCTTCTTTGCCTTACTCTTCTTTTTTTTATACATGTTTTTACTATATTCATCTCTTATTTTGTCCCATGCTTTCTTCGCCTCTTTCTTTTCTTTTAGGTCTCCTGAACTTCCTCATTCCATCACCATGTCTCTCTGTCTCCTTTTCGTTTCCCAAATCTCACTCCCAGCACGGTTTCAGTTGTTTTTCTTAGCATTTCTGCTGTTTTATTGCACTCATCAGGTAACCCGTCCTTGCCTTCCAAAATCCTGGTTACCTTTTGTCTAAACGCTTCTTGACAGCTTGTCTCCTTCAGTTTCAACCATCTTATCTTTGTTTTTACTTTCTTTGCTTTTTTCTTTTTCACCATGAGAGCCATTTTGCTTGCCACCATACGCTGCTTTGCAACGCATTCATTCACTATTACCTTACAATTGCACATTTTCTTCAGGTTCTTCCTTCTGCACATCACATAATTTACTTGGGAACTTTTTTCGCCACTTTTATACGTCACCCTATGTTCTTCTTTCTTCTTGAAATAAGTGTTGACAATCGCCAAATTCATCCTCTTCGCAAAATTCACAACCATCGGTCCTTCCGTATTTCTCATCTCAGCACCGTACTTTCTCATTATTTCCTCATCCCCTATGTTTCCTTCGCCCACATGTCTATTTAAGTCCGCACCTAGAACTATCCTCTCCTGTTTTGATACACTTTCTATCAACCCATCCAGGCCTTGCCAAAAATCGTTTTTCTCCTCCATGCTGCTGTTAACTATGGAGCATATGCGCTCACTATATTTAGGATTGACCCTTTTATTTCTAGCTTTATGGCCATTAGTCTGTCTAACACTCTCTTCACCTCCAGGAAACTTTCCACCAGATCCTTTCTCACCACTATTTCTACCCCATTTTTTCTTCCATCATCTCCGTTGTAAAATAGTTTGCAGCCACCTCCAATGTTCCTTGCTTTACTCCCTTTCCAATTTGTTTCCTGTAGGCACAGTATGTCTACATTTCTTCGCTCCATAAAGTCTGCCAGCTCACTTCCCCTTCCAGTCATTGTTTTTATATTTAAAGTACCCACCTTTATGAGTGTGCGTCTCCCTTCCCACAGTTCTCGCTGCTTCTTTACTCGCCTTCCTTCTCTCTTTCTCCTCTTGTTTTTCTATGTTCGGTAGTAGCATAATTTCCACAGGTGCCTTGCAGCGTAACACATGAAGCGGTTGTTGGTAATTCGGGCCACAACCGATCCGGTATGGATTCATGATCATAACGCATTTGTCTGTTTTGGCAAAAAAGTTTTACGCCGAATGCCCTTCCTGCCGCAACCTTCCTCATTTATCCGGGCTTGAAGCCGGCATCAGGAACACTGGAATGTGCCTCCGATGGCTCGGTTTAAAAAACAAAAAGTACATTTCAAAATTCAATCCAAAACGGTGCGGTGTCTCTTCGTCGACGAAGACTATGACTCTAACCCTAACCCTAATCCTAACCTTTGACCTGTAGTGGAATTTACCTATCACCAAGTTCATGTTTATATCTGAAACCTATCTTTGGAGAGATGAAGAATAAATATAGAATAAAACAAAATTTTGTCAAAGTTTTAGAAAGAGAAAAACTGAAAAACTTTTTTGTTTTGGTATTCGCATGCATTTTTCTTTAATAATGGCAATTAACCCTATTGCGATGGGGAGGGAGAAATAAGTGCCCGCGTTGTTAAAATGCTGTATGCTGCTCAAAAAGTACTAGCACGAATGTCTTCAAATTTTATGACTTTTTGTGACTTTTATTCATCTAAAATTTGGTCGAATTTTTGAAAAAATCGCTCAAGTAATTTTGGTGTTATCAATAGTTTTTTAACACTTGTCACTAATTTTTTGACTATTTCATAAAACGCGAAAAGCGAGAGAAAGGCAAAATGTAAACTGTTTATCAAAGCAATTGACACTGAACGTTTCATTAACTATGTTTATTCAAACACTTTACGAGGCAATAAAACGCTTTCAATCTCATTTTCTGAGGGAAGTTGTTTATGTTCAAAAAGCCGTAACTGTAGATTTAGATTCTTTTCGTATAAAATTTTCTAAAAAATTTGCAAAAAAAGTTACCGAGCTCTTGATTTAGATTTGTCATAAAAGTTTATCGTACGATCAATTATACACTTCAAAATCTTTGGTATAATGTCTTTTGGAAAGGAAAATCACTATCAACGGAACTATTCAAGTTAAGCGCAACGAAATACCAATTGAAACAAAGCAAATGTATTGCCTAATAGAGATTTTGGTTTCTATAAAGTTTTTTGGAACAAACGTAAAAAAATATCAACCAATATTCTTTTATTGCGAACTGTAAAACCACAGGAAAGCGAAATATTTCAATCTTATCAACAATGGAACCAGTTTTTGGAATTTCAAAAGATCAAGAAAACAAACCGGCTTTATGAAAGTTACATGTTATACAAAAGGAAGTACAGACATTGTAGACCAAAAAATTGATTTCTGTTTGCGTAAAATCAAGTCTCGAAAATGGGCCACAATTCATTTTCGTATTTTCTTCACACTTGTCGCATAAATGCAGCAAGTGTATTAGCAATGAATAAACACACGCAGCCGCACAAACAGAATTCGTTTAAAGTTTGAAGTTTGAAGTCTTGTTGTGGAATTACTAAAACTTTTTATCTAAAGAAGACCCAGGAATTCTATAACCAGTGAATTCTGCAAACTATAAAGTTGATACTTGGCGAAAATTTCGTGGAATCAAGTATTGATACCGCTTTGTTATCGATATTTCCTCCCCAACCAGAAAAAAAACATCGGTGTAAAATGTGTAAATTAAAAATATCAGGTCCAGGAATAAAACAAAAGAAAAAATGGCGCTTCCAATTTTTCATTTAGCCTGGTAACAGTTTTCAAAAATTCATATTAACAAGCTCAAAAAATATTCAAACAAAATACATTGAGCTGTTGTTGAATGCAATATCACTTTGTGGTTTTACTGGTGTTTTTGTTTTTCAAACTATAATGTTGAAATTCGGACTATCAACTGAATAATTTCTATCGTAAAAAAAGAATGTCGATGTCGTACGTTTTGAACAAAGTTACAATAAATCGGAAATTACTCGTCACAGTTAAAATTTAAGTTGATGGTAATTAAATTACTTTTTTAAAACATTTTAACTTTTTGTAACTCTTACGAAAACTAGACCTAACTAATTAAACAAGTCGTACAACAATTAAAAGTTAAACAATTACGTCAGAAAACGTTAGCAAAATTTTGATAAACAAATATTTTATTAATGAATTAGCGTACTTATCCAAAAGAAAAAAACATTCGAAACAAAAAAGGATTTCTGTAAAATTTAAAAAATCGATGAGATCAAAAGCAATCAACTCTAAATAAATTAGTCAAGTCAAAATATTTTTTTATAGTGAAGAAAAATTAAAGTGAGTTCCTGCAATATGGAACTACAAACACAATTTTTTTGTGTAATAATTTGCTTTCTTTTTATGTTATTAAATTTCTTGCCTAAATGTTCACAAAAGGGAGTGAATTTAAAAAAAATTATTTGATCAATAGCAAAGATCGAAGCGTTGTAAACACTAATAAAACCAGCTTTTAGCAGATTTGCTTGTGCAGAATTTCTTTCTCTGTAAACAGTAATAATCTTGCCAAGTGGATTTCAGCTGTCAGCATTCTTACTTCTAATTTTACGGATTGATGACGTTCGACAAACAGCCGAAGTCGTTAATTCTCTCAAATCGCTCTCTTGTTTTGAGCCAATGTACGAAAGTTGACCACCCTTTGAAAACTAGCTTTTTTAATCCCAAATAATATTTAAATGCAAGATTTAAGTATCTATATTAAAAGAGTATAAAATTTCCTTCCGATACAAACTTGAATGACAATTCTAGCGCTAGTAATTGTCGAGATATACGAGTAAAATATACGTATATACGTAAGCAAGCAAAAAGAGAGATATACGTAAGTAAGCAAAAAGCGCGAGCACTTTCCTCCCCCCCCATCTCCCCAAATCCTACAAAGTTTCCAAAAAGCCCAGTCGAAATCGGTTTAAGAGAATTTTGAGAAAAGACGCTGAAGTATATATAAAACGATTTACGGTTGATTTCAATTTCAGCGGGTGCTGTGCAGCGACATGCATGACAAACAACTGCAACGCTGCTACTGCATTGTCTATTGGAGGGGCAGCTGCTTGCTCGGGACAGCAATCTCTAGGAGTTGCAACAACATTCACATCACTGGCACCTCAACACACTTACAAACCAGGATTGATGATTCTTCTCATGATTGCTTGTTTCAGTTCAAGCATTTTGATTTTTAACTAAACGTTATGATCATGGCAACTTTAATTGAAATGTTTACTTGTTGAATGTCGTTTATGATATATCCTATTACTGTTTGGAACTTAATTAGTGTTTTTATTCTGAATCAGTAGAGTAGACCAATTTGATATGAACTACGAACTTTGTTTGCAAAATATCTCGACACCTTGTTGTTACTCAAAATGAGTAAAAACTAAAGTTTCCTTAATAGACTTTTTATTCAAAATCAGATAAGCCTACATGTTTATAGCTTGTATAATAAACTTGTTAATTTTTAGTACTTTTTCAATGTTAACAATTTCTTCTAAATGTGTATGTGTATGTATGTATGTATATGTGGTAGTTTTAAAACTAGGATACTTTTTGTATAAAAACGAGGTCTGATTATTGTAAAAAAGAAAAAAAAGAGCTTAAATACTTATTTTCGAATAGAACGAACGATGTTTAAATTAAACCAATCGTCATTAAACTTGTTTACTACGGCCGAACGTGCCACGAGTTGCTATCTGGCAACACAGTCACTGAAATTTAAACCATCAGTAAACTGTAACAGGTTTGAACAGCCGTGAAATGCAATGCAGACTTCCTCCACAGAAGACTAAAACACTAATTTTACCCGGCTAGATTAAGGTTGTTTAAACTTCGGAACGCGGCATAATTTCTGCGACTCCTTGAAAGAATTTAATCATTTTAAAATCTTGCCCATTAAGTTTTTTTTATAAAACTCAACCAAACCGTTTAAGAAATTGCGCAAATGCATGTATTTCAGACCCATTGAGCCTTCGAAATTTCAGTGAGAATTAAAAAAAGGTCTTCTCTTGCCTTTAAAAATCTTTTTTGTTTTCCTTTAACGTCCAACTTCAAAAACAATATTTTTGGCCTTTTTGTTCGGACAGCTTCAAGACAACTGAGCACCCTATAGTTTCACAATTTTGAAAAGCTGTCAACAGAAATAAGTGACATAGACCACTATGCATTAGATCGGAAGTGCTCGACCCCGTGAAGTTCTACAAGATCATGTTTTGGCCAATCGTCGATAAAGTTTTGAAAAAATTGTATTGCCCCCCCAAAGTGTTTTCGGCTGGTGCGGCTACGCACATTGTACTTATAAAAAATTTTCTATGTTTAGAAATAAAAATATGTTTTTCATTTTTTGTAGTAGGTAGATCTATTTGACCTGGTGATTTTACGAGTAGCTTGTAAGCTGAATAAGTGAAAATACACCTGCATTAAGATAAACCGAATCGTTTAATGGCAAGTAGCTAGTTTTTGATAATTAAAAAAATTTTTGTTTTTTCTTTATATATAAATCAACACTATGTTGGTGTTTCGAAAAAAAAACAATATTTAAACGGACAGCGGTATTAATCATTAATTTTTAGTCGGTTCAGTTGTTTGGTTCTATTCGTTATGCAATTATTTATTTTTATATTATCTTTATATTTATCTTCCTGACTCGCAGGCAAGGATGGAGCGCTATACATAAGGTAAAAAACTACCCGGACCTGTTTCCTGAGATGCCAAAATATTGCTTGAAATTTAATAGACATATGACCGAAATATAGAACTGCTTGCCAAGACCACCAAGCAGGAGAATGTACCGTAAGGTGTCTTTCCGAAGAACACAACAGAATGGCGCGAATAGATTTTAAACCGAGACCATATCGATCACATTTCCGGCGCTTTAACCATTCGACCACGCTACTGACAATTGGAGTGCACCAGCTAAAAAAAATTTTTTTGAATCTTAAGTGTTCTTTAGCAAGTTAACTTTTAGTTTGTTGATAAACATTCTTAAAGTTGATATAATGTTTTTCAATTAAATAATTTTATCAGAAATTTTTAGAAATAAACAAGTATTATCATCAAATGAATGCATAGCACAAAACAGAGCAAAGTGCGGTTAAAATGTCTTTTTCAAAAATCCAATAGAATAACGGGAGTAATTTGAAGGATTATTAATTCATTGCGCCACCTTACGTTTAAGATTGTAACGGCAAAGTTTGATTTACACAGCCTGAATACGAGTAGCTACGCCTTCATAAGTGCAGGTGATAATGTCAACTTTTTGAGAGTTACTCTTGCTACTTCATTGTGTATTTTTTTCTAAAATTCACCAGAAGGAAATTGCAGCAATTAAATGCAAATCTCGATAAATGTGGTAATTCTCAGCAGTCATTGGATAAAATCAAAGAAATATGAGCGAGAAAGTTGTAACAAAGGCAAGCAAAGGGAGGAGAGGGAGGTGACAGTTTTCTAATTTGCCAACCCTTTTTGATGATACAAATGGTTCAAACAAAACTGTACTATTAAAAAAGTCATCACTAAAAGCAGGTCGTCTCTACCAGTTTAATTAGGTTAGGGGTGACTAAAAAAGCTAGTAGGCTATTTCCTGTACTAATTTAAACAAAAAAATGGAGAACTTTTCAATTTGCTGTTAGCTCACGTTATTTTAAACCACAAAAAGATGTTGTAGTTTTTGTAAAACAATTTAATAATAATAGGAAAGAAGCTTTGTTATTCAACTTGAAGATGATATTTTGTTGCAGCCTATATTCATATTTTTGTGTTAAAATGATGTATTTTTTTTGGAATAGAAGCTATTTAATTGATGAAAACAAACAGGCTGATTTGAGAAGCAATAAAGGAAGAGAAAAAGAGTTTTGAGAATTTCAACCTTTAAAACATATAATTCTTTAATATAATATAATTCATTAGTTCATAGCTTCTAAAGCCTATCCTTTACAAAACGTTTGTAATTACTTTATTTTTTTAGATATTTTTTTGGAATTTCTTGACTTTTCCTAATTTAAATTGCTCAATACGATAATATTGTTTTTGGGTAGGCTCGAACAAGGATTAACGGGTAAAACACACGTTTTTCAGCAAATTTGTGTATTTTTGCTGCGATAGCAAGCAAAGCGTGAAACTTAATTTTATGCCTTTATTAAATGACATCAATTTTACCAATGTACTGTATTGCTTTTGCGTGACGAAGCAAATTACATCAATGATCAAACGTCAACATGCCTGAGGCGATAAAGTCATATAAAATCGAGTTTTCTTTTTTGGAGTTTTTGGCGATTGCTTGGAAACAGTTTAACATTTACTTTCTGTTGTATAAAACAACTGTTGTTTGACTAATTAAAACAAATGTTGCTTGAATATTAATCAAGCGGACAAAATTCAATCTTTACAATAAGCATTTTTAATTAAACGTTCTTATAACTATTCATTCAAGGAAAAGATTTAAATGAACTACCGCATATTTTTTTTTTATGCTCACGCCTTCAAATAATTAAACAACATCTAACTCTTTGTATTTGCCTTTTATTTTGCATTTGAATTAACAAACTGTTTCTATGTTGAAATGTTCCGAAAACCCGGGTTATTTTTAGGTATAACTTTACTTGTTCGAGAAAGTTTTGTTAAAAATTCATAGCTCACAAATGTGGTATTTGCAAACAGAAGACATAGATTGAAAACTAGATATTTCTTACAATTAATTTTAATAAAGCAGGAGTTTCAAAATTATATAAATTTATGACTTACTAAAATCTAAATTTTATACAAATGACTTCTTACCTTTAAAAAAATTTTTAAGCCAGAATTTAAATAACGGTCCTTACTTATTGTGAATTATTTAATAAATTATTTCAAAATTTATTTGAAGTTTAAAAAGAACTTTTATTTAAATGTCAAGTAAAGACCTTTATTTGGTCTTCATTTGACTTTCGCAATAAATTTCACATTTAAATGTCAAAATATTATCTTGGAAAAAGTTTGATACCACCTGGTCTAATATGTTTATTCTATTATATTCTGATGTTTTTGTAGTTTTAAAATGATCTAATTGGAAACCTCTGAATCTAAAATCAACCTAGTTTATTATATACGGATGACCTGGGCTGTTTGCAAGGGTTCTTCTACGTAAAACCAGGTAAAGCTCGGGGCCCTAATTTTATGTGCACAAAGCTTAAAATCCATGTTAGAGCTGCTTTGAAATTTTAGTTAAATAACTTGATCTGTCTTCCTGCGTGCGTCAATTCCAAATTTTATAAATCTAGGGAAGAGCGCTTGTAGTCGCCATCCAAAAAACAAAGAAGGCTATAAAGATCTAAAAAGTTATTGACAAATATATCAACTTTATGTCCCTGCAAGAAACTCAAGACGCTTACCTACGTCTGCATCAAATCAATTGATCTATTGCTTTCTAGAGAATAGAAAGCAAAAAGTCAACCGTGTATCAAGTCGTTTTATTAATACAAAACCACAAGAATTTTCTCGAGGCTACAAATAAGAAGGCCGGTGACCTATTTGTCAATCTGATGGCTGGATATGTCACTGCTATTGCATACAAACTTAGCTTAAACTGCAAGCTGCTGAGGTAGAAGTTTCATTTTTACTAACGGCGACAGTGAGCAAAACAGGAAATGGGACAACTGGCCGCAGCCTAACTGGCCATAGAGTCATAGAGATGAACAACTCGCCGCAGCGATCTTGCTACTAGCATATACCAAATATCAAAATAGATTAAAGATAATTATTATTAAAAAGCTAAATTATTAAAATAATAATGCTGTAAGAGTCATAATTTTTGTAAAAAGGTTTTCTCAAAAAAATATCTAAAAGGTCAATATAATTAAAAAGTTGAACTATTGAAAAAAGATAAATTTATTATAATATTTTTATTACAAGACAATAAAAATAGTTTTTTCTATCTTATCATTTTACATGTAAATAACTTTACAGCCAATTAGGCTTTGCCAAGTTGGCCTCAATGGCCAATTACACTGCAGATAGTCGGACTCAGCTAATTAGGTTGCGGCAAGTTGTCTTTTACCCAAAACAGTCTGAGGTGTCAGAGAAACGGTGTTACTGCAAAATCAATCAAGACTGATTCCTTTTTAACATCTATACGTATAATCTACTTTCCAAAATCTCCAGATTATCAAAAAATCTGAACCAAAAATTTACAGCAATCAACTTTTACCATTCTGCCCACTTCCTATTTATCTAGGTTAAAACTAGACGGATTACTCACGTTCCGTCACCACCGTTCGGTATTGCGTAAATAAACTTTCTTTGCCTGTCCCACTGCTAGAGGGACTTTCGGGTGAAGGCGGGTGCTGGTGCCAAAACACTACATACAGCTGTCTTACCTGTAGTCTATTCGACAGCTGATTACTGTATCCCGTTTGTTGTCCTAGTGGTCATACTTTCTTTTTAAATTTTTCTTGAATGACGCTGTTAGTTACTTCGACTGGATGGCCTTGAACACCCAAGTAAAGAACATAAGGAGCTAGGTCGTGGTTGATAATTGTCAGATTTTTTTTCGACAACGCGCGATTTACACAGTTTACACCTTTCTTTTCATTAGAACCGATGTAATTCAGGTGTTAATGCGGTTTATCTGCAACAAATTACGTGCATTCAAGTACTAATAGAATCGAAATAAAATACGCTTATTAAAATGAACACGACAATATTTCAAATTTTGTAAATAACAACAAACCAAATCAATTAACCAATTAAAACACTAATTATTTACTGCCAATTAAAAAACGTCTATAAAAATATTCTACATACCGAAATATTTTTTCAAGGCCACTTTCTTCAACTTATCAATTTATCGACCACTGTAAAAATCACGAAATATCAACTTTTCGTTCTACTCGAAACAACTTTTAAAGTACGTAGCTTAATCCATCAACGCGTTCTCTCTCTGTTTTTACTTCGGTTTCGGCAAGACGAGTTTAATGCGAAGACGTCACGCAGCGAAACTCAATCTCTTTCACTATGGAATAACGGCGGCTATCACTATTAACAAAATTTACAATCTAAGAAACCAAAACAGCGCTTGCTTGAAGCGAAAATTGAAAGCGATTATTTAAGCGGAAATCAACAACAGACGCTTTGCATGAAGTCAATGGGTACCTCTGTTCCTTTCCAAAGAAACACTTATTAGTTTTTACGAACATCTGAGCTAGGAAAACTCTTTTTGGGAAAACTCTTTTTGAAGTGACACTCTTTTTGGATAAAGGTATTACTCTAGACCACTTCTTCTCTATCTTTTCGCACCTTGGCCCACTGGGACCAGGGTGAAGAGCTAACTTCAAACGTTTTCCTTTACTTGAACTTTTCTGTGGCTGTCATAAAAAACCTGAAAAGTTCAATATAAACCTATATTTTATTTTTAGGGTTTAGATTGAACTTTTTAGAAAAGAGAGATAACATTTTGTGCAAATTATGTGCAAGTTTTATCTGAAGTTACAATTCGCATACCGTGTACTAGGGATATTAGAACACCGGGATCAACAACTCAATTTGGCTATTTACGTTAGAAGGGCTACTGCGAAAATAATGTCAAAAGTCATGCGAAGCTTCGCAATTTTTCGTTTGAAGGTTAAACGCATTTTAGTTACAATTTAAAGATTTCTCAGGGTTATTTGTTCAAAGAAATTAAAATCTTTATTTCAATAAAAGCATTAAGCAATTCCAGATTTTAAAAACTAAATATTAATATATATTGACTACAATTATTTTACGAAAACCTAAATGAACGTGTACATGCGAAAACAATAAAACTATCTAACACGTTGGCTTGCAATAAAACAAAAAAGTAGCCTACTAAGAAAAAAAAAAACAAGTATTAAGCTTAAAACGCAACAAGAAGCAACATAACCACCAAAATAATATAAAACAAACTATTATACAAGAATTAAAACTAGGAACTTTTTGAAGTTAATTTTCGAAGTTTTTTGGTTGATATTTTTGGCAATTCAACTTTAAATGCATTTATCCGTTTAAGTTCCTTCTTTGCAAAATAATTAAACGTAGATTTAACCACTTCGTTGAAATTCAAATGGCCGGCAGAACATTTCTGAAACAATAGGTCACTGATAGATTCAGTTGCTGCAACAATGTTAATTAATGCTTTGAGAAAAACAAATTCTTCAAGAATATTTACACCAAGCAAGAATATTAGACAATTCAGTTACTTTCTGCAGAGAACTACATGAAAGCTAATGCATATATTGATCTTTTGATATCAAGTTAGAAAAAACAAAAACTTTGATTTGTAGCTCAATTACAATTATTTCAGACACAGCAAGTTCTAAGCTACTTTGTAATTGTCATCATTTTTGACAAAATTGAACTGGACAGATGAAGCTAAATGAACACGTATGTATCCAAAGAGAAAAACTGAATTTTTTATTTTGCTTGTAAAGGATGAAAAGTCTGAAAAAAAGTTTCAAATGAGAAAATCACTATTTTACTTTTGTAGAATGATGTTATTTTTTTCATGTCTGGAAGAGGAACTGGTAGAGGAGGTTACACGCATTATTGGTAAAGATGATGAAAAGTATTTTGGAAAAGAAGAAAAAATTTTAGGAACAGCATTATGTTACAGATGCACTCTCTACAGGTTTAGGGTCTTTCTAGATTTACGTCTGTATCAGTTGAGGTAGTTTTGAAATCACTTTCATGAAAGTGCTTTACAAAAATTTATAAGACTTTGATACTTTCCAGTTTTTTCTTGGGATAACCCTATACCGTTTATCACAAAGCTCAAAATTTACTGGAAACTGAAATAAAGCAACTGTTTCTCCATTCTTGTTGGACCTATAACCAGAATTACAAGCTGGCATAGTGTAAGTGTTCACCAACTTTCTGTAATACTCAAAATCCAATTAATCAAATAAAATTCAATTACCCAAACTCAAAAATGCAGCAAATGTAATAACATTTAGACAGAATTTTGTAATACAAATTTTGAGCTTAAGTTTTACAAATATTTTTAAAAAACAGTTAAAGTAAAAGTAAAAATTTCCTATACTTATATGAAATACAAAAATAAATACTTGAATTGTTCAATACCATATTACACCCAACAGCGTACCATAAATCATATAACTAATTACACAAAAAATAAATTGTAGAACAATTATAAATATTTTACAACAGTAATCTTTTATTAATAAAACAAATAAGTTTTGAAAAAATAAATTGTTGGCTACACGCTTTTAACTTTTTAAAATAATTGACTCATTGAAAAATTAGTAGAATTGGCAAATTTTTCTCATCATGTCATTTTAAATCAAAAAAAACTTTGCCACTCTTTATCTATTAATTGACCCAAAAAATTTTAAAGTTTAAAAAAATTATTTTTATCTACCATACGTTATTTAAAAATAATTGGCTTCTTTGACTTATTGAAAAATTTGTAGAATTGGCAATTTTCTCACCATATCATTTTACATCAAAAATTTTTTTTCACTCATGATCTATTAATAAAAAACAAACATTTTTTGGAAGGTTGTTTTTTAACAACAATAATTTATTTAAAAAATAATTGGCTTCTTGAGTAATCAACCTAGTCACTTTCAATTTGATAAAAATAATAATTAAAAAAGTTTTTTTCTTTTGATCAAAATGCTGAAAATTTGGGTTTTAAATTTTTTATTATTTTGTTAATTGTTTTGCTAAGTGCCTAAACAACTTATATTGCTAAATTTTTCTTTCTATAAAATTTTTTATATTAGATTACGTAAATAAAAACTTAAATTTTGCTAAAATTGCTTTTTTGACTACGATACTTAACTTTTAAAAATAACTGGTTCATTGAAAAATATTAGAATAGGTAATCAATTTACTTAAAACTACTTAATTTTATTACTTTTTATAGCTTGATAAATATTCATGATTAATTCTTTTTTTTTGTTCTAATCAAACTGCTTAAAGTTTATAATTTTAATTTCGTAATTTTGGTAACTGTTGAGTTAACTTTTTTCACTAATATTTTGAATAAACATTGACAACAACTATTAAGTACAAAAAAGCACTTGGCTTTTTAAAACTTTTTTGTCTTTATCTATTAAAGAATATTACATAAAAATTTTTTATTCACTCTAGTAATGACTAAGATAAAATTTTGCTTTAGTTTTGATTTGAAAGCTTGACCCTACTAACGTAAATTAAAAACTGGATCCAAAACGGAGTTGTACATCCGATATCTAAAATCCCTGCCGCGTACAAATTTTATCTGAAGTTACCAATTTGCACATATCGTGAACAAATCGCGCCAGACAGCTGATCTAATCTAATCTAAAAAATCATCAATTTATTTGTAGAGATTTAGAATGAAATTGGCAGGCTTTTTTGTCCACTAAATAAAACTTCAGGTGAAAAAAAGCGTTCGAAACTTAGTAAAAGCCATAAAATGTTTTGACATTATAAAATGAGATGTTCAATAAATTTTTAAAATTCTATTGATTGCTACTTCAATGAAACATAATTTTTTTTCAAAGAATATGTTTTCGTTTCTTCGCGGTACACGGGTGGCAGAGCACAGGTCGAGGTCTTACTATAGTCTATAGTTTATTCATTGGATATCAAAAGCCTGCTGAAAATGACTAAGGTCTAAACGTTTTGTTTGTACCAGGTGCGCAAAACCTTCTGAACAATCTTGCCGAATTAAACATCCGTGCTGTCCAGTAGATGAATTCTAGACCGAACCTGGAACACTGCGAGAATACATCCCGAATCCGCGCTTTCATCATCAGCGCCTGGCGGGTACCTGGCCCGTTGGAAACAGCCTGACCAGAACAGCTTAAATTGTGCTTTAATGTGCATGGATAAATGGGGCCTCGTTGCAACAGCATTGCACAATTACTTTATATTGGAATGTCACATGCATTGGGCATTACATACAGCACAAGGTTGGAAGAGTTGGATGTAAAAAAAAAAAAAAGTTGCTGGCTTGATAGATTGCTGACAGCATCTGATCCTAGCAATACATTGTATTATTTAAAGCAGTAAAAAAACAAAGCGAAGGAGCCAGTTCTATGTTTGTGTTTTATTTGGAGTGGATAACTACAACAACCTACAACATTACCCTGTTTAACCTAATGTTAAAAAAAGGCCTTTACAGCATACCATTTTACTAAAAAATTGAATATCTTTTAAAAGAACAATTTTTTTCAATTATAATACTTGAACATTTATATCGGAAAATAAAGCTAGAAAGTCTAACTTGAAGCTCTGTCACCTCTGCTCTAAATATAAAGTTGATCCGAGTCAAAAATTGCGAAAGAAGAATATGTGCAAACCAAAAAATTATTGACAAACAGCATTGTATTTAGGGGAGTTTATTGTGCCATGCCCTTCCTCTTCTTAGAAAAAATCAGAAACAGATTCAAAGCGAAGACCTTTTTTTTTAGAGATCACTATGTTTTTGGGACAAAAAATTGACAAAACCGAAACAGATTCAAAGTAAAAACCTTTTTTACCACTTGAAGAAATTTTTCTGCTAAGCATATTTAATTCTGTTTGTATGTCCTTCCCTTTTGCAAATTTTTGGTATGCCACTGGTGACAAACAAGCGGTTCAAACCACATTTCCAGCACTGACTTCAAATTTGTGCATTATGCTTTAAATAGTGCTTACAAATATGTTTCCATTACATAGTATCATAATAATTTGTTTTTCAAAAATTTTGTTTTTGTAAGTGTCTTTTTATATTGAACTAATTTAATAGCGTTTTATTTAAGAATATTCTAAAATAAATAAACAAGAAAGAAAGAAACAGCAATAAAAGAAAACTAAAATCAACTAAACTGTAAAAAGGGTAAAGGTTTTTTCATTGTGCACTATAAGCAAATACACATTTAAGTTTGTAATAATTTGTGCACAACGGATAAATATCAATATATTATCTAATCAAAATGCTTTTTTTTTGCAAGAAATGCATTTCTATTTTTTAAGTCATTTGAAAACTTACTACTCTAATTATACACCAAGTAATTGAAACTGGTCTAAGATATTTTCAATTAAGAAGAGAGGTACTTTTTGAAATTCATTGCAAATAATACAATCAATAGCCAACATTTTATCATTAAGTTGGCGAAGTTCTATTAAAAAAAAGTTGTTGTTGTTGTAATAATCACTGAATTGTCATTGCTTTTGAATCAAACTAGTAGTATCAGTGTGCTTTAAACTTGACAAAACTGTTGTATACATTTTAGTTTAATTGTATGTAATTGTCGTTTTATGGTTTATTGTTAATTTATACTAATTTTTAAATGCTTTGTAGGGCTCATGAAATTCGAAAACTATCATTTTTTTTTGTTTTTAATAAAACTTTGCAAATGAAATGATAAAACGTTGATTGCTATTATCTAGCCTACCAATGGATTTTCAATACATGTAATTTGATAAATCAGGCAACAAAGCAAGCTTCCCTTAGCTTCTTCATTGTTGTCGTTTGGGTTTGACGTCACTCTTTACGTCCAAATTTTAAATAAGTTTGCCACTGTTACAACAGCAAATCCGTTAGAATCCATTTTACACTTGTTTAATGAGTGGCTAAACGTAAAAATTGAAATGACCTTTCTAAAATCTACTTTTGTATTTTTTTCAATAAATTTTCAAAAAATTTTTTGCCCAAGCAAAAGATAAATAAATGATTTTTACTCTGTTTGAATTTTGAAACAAAAGCTAAAATAGTTTTTGAATTAAGAATTGTCAACTGTCACAGACTTTACTTTAAAATCCTAGAGGACCAGTTGAACAAGGTAACCCGAATACCTGCGCTGAAGTAAAGCTATGTCTAATTTTTATTTATTCCGACTCAAGAAGTAGTTTGCTGCGAGACTGAAGTTTTTATACAATTGACTTCAACTAATTTCGGATTGATTTGTTTGAAAACTTTCCTCTGCAAACAAATAGAAACCACTGTTTCTAACTAGAAAGAAAGCATTGCAAATCTCACACAACTAACAATTTACAGAACTAACAACTCTTCTCCCCGCTTTGCCAAACTTCAAAGCGATTCCAGCGCTACAACTTAAATTTGTCAGATGCACAAAATAATTCTATCTCTATAGAATTAATCTCCAAAAACACTGGCGCAAAACAATTCCAACGCTTGTTAATCAACACACTGGAAAGGACACTGTAACGACTGGGCTCACTGCCCTCGAATCTACTGGTTGAATAATCACTAATATTGAATTAACTTCACTTCAATTTAATAACGCAAACCAAGCGCCTCTTATATAGAAAGACGTCACGTAATGGTCCATCCCAGTAGCAATAATTATCTCATGCTCGAATATGCCAGAACCGCCACGTTTGTTCTATCACATCGTAGAGCAAAGTTCACACTCAATTATCGAATGCTTCGACGAAAAATCACGACAAAAACGCATTAGATCATTAACTGTCGGCATAAGGGAGAGACATTCAAAGCAATCGTAGAGCAGCTTGCAAATAAGTTAAATAAGATAAGGGGAAGCTTTACCGACCATGCGATTAGCGTTTTATTAGTTTTAGACGAGCGCTTTATTATTTGGCTATAAAAATATTATGTCATAATAAGAATTAAATTATTTTAAAACAGAAAATGAACTATAGTTTTGAAGAATTAAAATTATAGCGAATAAAGTGTGACATGAACTCCGGTGGGCTTCTGAAGCCCAGTCGTTGAGGAGTCAATAGCTCGAAAAAGGTTTAGGAAAATAGGGTTAAAAAAACTATTACTTTGTAGTGCCTATTTAAGCCATTATTGTAAGAACATAAAACAGACTTAAACGGTTATAAATGATATAAACAAAAGCGGTTAAAAAGGCGAAGAAAATTCCATGACAACTGTTCGAGTCCCATTCAAACAACCTTTTCAACAATTTGTAAAGAGAGTGAAACATCTCTGTCACTTTATCTTTGTCTTGCTCCATTTACTACAGTTTGAAAACCAATACCATTTATAGCGTCGCTTTTTTCTTAGGGTCATATGTTGTACTATTTGAAAAAAGCACAAAGAGTCAGTAATATAGTTTGATTTTAAAGTATAAAAAATACCCACTCTGTAATACATGTATATTAGATAATGATATTAGGACTCGTATGATTAGATTTTTTTGTTCAACAAACTTGAGTTAAGAACATTCATTATTTATGAAAAGAAATTGCTAAATTTGAAATATAACATCTGAAAGATGTCAAAACAAAAAATTTTAAAATCAAGCAAATCAAAAAAAGAACAACACAAATCTTTTTCACTTTCAAAAAATTAATTTTTGCATATCCATGTTCTTTTCTTGTATAACATTTTATACAAAAAGTTTGTTAGCACCGAGTAGCAAATAGAAGAGCAGAAATTATAGAACTCTAACTGAAATTGTTTCAAGTTTAAGCAAAGGTTTTGTGAAGAAAACTTCAATGACCACAAGTTTAACTCTAGTAAATAGTCGTTTTTGCTAGTCTTTAGTTCGTTTGAAGAGGCCTTAAGTAAGCCGAAAGCTTCTTCGTATTTTATGATATATTTTTAATTCAACGCAATAGTTAGTGCTGCTTGGTATAGTTGAAACTTTGTTAAAAAATTTAGCCTACTTTCTTTTAAAGCTATGCCAGAAAATAAAATCACAGTAAAAGAGTTATTTTGTGTTAATTGAACCACCATTGATCTTTGAAGAAAGTCATCATCATGCGGCAATGTTGGCCTATTTACTGGCATTTGTTTTAAACTGAGGCAATGATCAGTAAGAGGGAAGCAACATAACCTCATTAACGTATTTGTCTTGAGGGATATTTTCTGGGATTACAACAGAAATCACAAGGGTAGACTGAGCAACAAACTGGCGTCCTTCTGCCCGCAAGTAATTAGGAAATAATATTAGTATTGGTTAGAAAGGATTGGAATGTGTAAAGAATTTCTTAACGGATGGATAGAGCTAGTACTTCGGGTTAGTGATGATTATTACGGTTGCTATCACCACAAACTTGACTTATTACAAACAAAACAGAGAATAAACTGATTAATGACCTGGTTATAATTAAAAACTATCTACCAAAAGAAAAACGCCAAAAATATTTCTGAACAAAATTAGTGGCAGACAAAGACTAAAAAGAAGCAGTTTGGCCAACTTTTTCAAATACTATCTCAATTAGTTAAGGCGCATTTATGCTAGCAGTAAAGTGTTTTTTTCAAATGTTAAATTTGTTTTTGTATAATTTTTTGTTTTTTGAGTTGTAATGTTGTAATTGCATGGACAACTAAGTCAGTTCAAGATAGACCAGCTGTTATGTTTTCTTGCAAGCCTGGTTGACAAAAAATTTTTAATCGTTAATCTGTAGTTTTTATGTTTTGTGCATTTTCGGAACAAAGAAATTTTTTCAAGGTTGTTAAGTTATTTGTTTTCGGCACCAAATTAAAGTCTTCTTTTTTTGTTCACAAAATTTTTGTTAAAGTTCTTGTTCTTCATGATAGACTTTTTTTTAATTTAATTTGAACATTAAAAAAATCTTTTTTTTTATTTAATTTTTTTTCTTGAAATGTGGATTAAATTTCATTTTATATGATAAATTAGCCCACTTTTTATTGTGTTACATGATTTAAATAAAAACTTGACGTAACAATCGAAAACTATTTACGTTGATCAGAAAATGCAAAGCATCAGCATAATAAGAAATTTGCAAATATTGCACCTCTGTAAACTCGCTTAAAAAAAAAACCACGACTGCAGGCATACTGTCATGTATTTGGTCTTAAAATATTAAAAATTCTACAATTTTATTTTTTCAGCTTTAGATAAAATTTTTGAAAGCAAATTTGATTTAGTGAAAATTTCTTCGAAAATGTTTTTCACAAATTTTTTTTTATTCGCCGTGACTGTTTCCTGCGCTCCATACTTGATCAAATCGCAACTTACCTGCCAACAAGGGGTCGGTTTTGCTAGTAATTTGGCATTTGTAACATTTCCAAATACCATCCAGAGTACCGTGTGCCCAACTGGTTCTACGTCCTGTGCTCGAGTCGATTTTAGTGTAAGTTCTGCCTTTGCGGGGGTTTCGGTAACTGGTAAGTTTTATTTTTGATCTTGTGTGCTCTTAGAATTTATAAAGATTTTATAAAAATTGTGTTTCTGCCACAAACATTAAATTAATGAAAAAGAGAACAACAATGAAAAACACTTCTATTAAATATAAGCAATTTTCAATTTTATCTTTTTAAAAGTGTAAAAATGTTTTTTTAAATATTTTAACTACAGCTAATTAAGCGTATAGTTTAAAACTTTGAAAAAGAAATAAATTTATAAAGAAAAATTTTATGGAAGTTTGGGTATTTTATATTTTTAGTAATGGCCTGACGGGTTTGAAAAAACCATAAGTACGAGGGTTGTTCAGAAAGTAATCCAAACAGGTTTCTTTTCATGACTTTGAGTTTTTCATGACAACTCACTGTCATGAAAAAGAAACCTGTTTGCATTACTTCCTGAACGAAACAAATCGTACATCACAAGAAAGTATTAATATATAGCATGAGCATTTCATAGTTACTTCCCGATGTAATCTCCCGCTTACCAAATCGTCTTTTCCCTCCTTTTAACCAGTGCACATATTTCTTCATTGTAAAATTCTACAGGCTGCGTTTTTAACCACTTTCTAACAGCAATTTTGACCTCTTCATCACTGGAAAAATGTCACCTCCTCAAACTTTCTTTGAGGGACCCAAGCAAATAGAAGTCAGACGGAGACAGGTCTGGTGAATATGGGGATGTGAAATTGTTGTCCAGCCAAAGGACCTGATGACCTCACGGGTTTTGAGGCTTGTGTGAGGCCTAGCTTTGTCATGTTGTAATAAAACCTTAGACATTTCCAAAGCAGGTCGAACTCTTCATATTCTTGCTTTTAACCTTTTTAATGTATCGATGTAAACATCTGAATTGATTGTTGCTCCTTTGAACATGAAGTCTACCAGTATCACACCAACACTATCTCAAAACACAGTCATCATCACTTTTCCTGCAGACTGCTGATATTTAAACTTTTTCGAGCGTGGCGAGGTGGGATGGCGCCACTACATTGATGCTCTCTTTGACTCTGGTTTAAAGTGGTGAGCCCAAGTCTCATCTCTAGTCACTATTCGCTGCAAAAAGGTTTTGTCACTATGGCAATACTCCAGAAGTTCAGAACAAGCTTCTAGGCGGGATTGTTTATGAGCCTCTGTGAGCTGCCTTGGGACCCAGCTTGCAAACACTTATGAATACTCCAGGATATCCATGATCTTTACAGCACTCCCTGAACTTACTCCTAATGACTCAGCAAGCTCATTAATAGTAATAGGTCTGTATTTCTTAATCAATGCATCTGCCTGATCAATGTTAGCAGAACTGTGAACAGAAGCTGGGCTACCACTTCCTGGCCTATCTCAAAGATCGGTTTTGGAAGGTTCTTCCTGTCCATCATTGATTTTCTTCACCCACCACATCACTGTGCTGTAGTCTATCGCACCGGAACCATGCACTTGCTTTAGCCTTCTGCTTATGTTCTGAGCTGTTTCTCCCTCCGACAGTAGAAATTCAATAACAACTCTTTGCTTCTGCCGAGATTGCTTTGGGGCAATCATGCCAGTTTTACCTTCTAACGAAAAAAACACAGATGAGGTATTGCTTAAAAGTTGAATTGCAGATTGCAGTAATTCAAATCCTTATTTTTTTACTACATCTATAAACCTTAGTTACCAATCTATAATCTGTAAAAGAATCAGATGTTAGTTAAATGAATGCTACAAGAAATTAAATCATTTGCGTTACTTTCTGAACGCCCCTCGTACATTACCCTGATATATTGACCATACTTTTAAGAGTTATGTGAAAGTTATGTAAAAATAAAGTTATGTTCGGTCTTTTACAAATTTTAATTTAATATTTTTATCGTGAATACTGAAACCCAACTTTTATTTTACTCGTTTGATCCGTGTCACTGTCCGCAACGTTGCGTTTGGCAACACAGTCGCTTAAGTGTATTGTTAGAGAGTCGCGTGCTGTTCTGAGCCTTTTGTCAAATTTGCCCAATGCAAATTTACGTGTCAGAGACAGGGAAGCTGGCTGTTAATCTAACCAGAAAATTGTATTTAAAGAGCTGTTTTCAATGTAAATTTTATATGATTAGTTACTTGTACATAGCACATAATCTTGCTAATTTTGAGCATAAAGCAGTAGCTCGATTCGTTAATCTTAAAAATTATCGCTGATTGTTTGTGCATACCCAGCAGCTGTATTTTTAAAAAACTATGAAATAGCACATATGATCAAAATTGTTTTAGTCCAAATCAAAAATTTAAACTGTGATATGAAACTTTCTATGAATCATAAACATTATTTAAAAAACTTAAGTTCAGTACCAAATTTCAAAATCTTTTGTGGTTTCTTAGGGTAAAGCATTATACTAACTTTAATTTGCTACATTGCGCCCAAGCAACACAACTAAACACATGACACCGCTACAGCATTGCGTAATGTTTCGATCTTGCGCTATTTTGCTTGCTCACTTGCGCCATTCTATTGTGTCCTTTGGAAAGACACTTTACGGCATTTTCCCCTGCTTGGTGGTCTTGACAAGCAGTTCTAAATTACAGTCATATCTCTCCTAAATTACTAGCGGACATCAATATTTTGGCATCTCCCGAAGCAGGTTGGGGTAATTGCTTATCCTATGTATAGCGCCTCCGTCGCTTTCCTGCAAGTCAAGAGGATAAACATAGAGATAAAAATAAAAAAATAAAAATAACCGGAAATGTTTCAGTTTGAACCGATCCTAACGCTTCTATGTATAACGCTGCTGACGTTTTCCGGTAAGTCAGGAAGATGCATAGTATGACAATAATAATAAAAGTAAATAAAAGTAATTTGTTTGCGTTTATTGGTTTTGTATTTAAACGTTTGTTTAGTCAGTACGACTTTACCAAGATCCCAACTTTATTGAAAAGATTAATTTAGAGAAAAACAATCTAAAATTGTTGTCGATGTTGTTATTGTTACATTCTCACCGAAGTTAATTATGAAGAAATCATTCCTTATTTACGAGAAATCTCTAGACTCCCATTATTGGATAACCTCAGTTGCTTCTGAAAACTTTTTTTATAGGCTAATGATGTTGTGTTGTGTTGTTATTTGCTTACAGTTGAAGAGGTGATTAGTGTCGTCTATGTGCTTCAAGCATAGCTAACATTGTTGCGCATAAATATCAAGTTTTACTGAGTGTAGATAACTTTGCAGTAGGGATGGTTTGTTGGTTTTGAGCTGAGCCAGTTTTATAAGCATTTCAGGTGGCAATGCTTGTTCTGATAAAGGAATGTCATTGGGTCTGATGTTAGTAACTTTGTTGAATTTTACCACTTGTGGTTAAAAATTAATGTTTTTGATCACTATTGTTTTCAAACGCTAATGTTAGATTTTTAACCACAACAAATTGGCTCAGTTCTGTTTCTTGTTTTATCTCTGCTCGATGAAATTCTTGCTTCATCAGGAAAAAAGAAGTGCCTTAGGTTTTTTAAGGCAGTTAATTATTCAGTTCATGCATTTGGATGATTAGATTACTGCGTATTGGGAGCAATATATGCCTAAACAGAATTCAAAGTTTATGACTTCCAGGAATTTATTGCTGCACTGACAGCTGTCTTCATATTCTGATCATTGGCTTGCGTGATGCACAATGATGTTACTATAAGGGCAGCATTACACAATAAAAAGTAAAAAGAATCGATCATATATAAGGAGAGAAAACTGCAAATACTTTAGATTTTTTGTTCCTTATATGATCATTTCTGCAAACATAACCTAAACGAGCGGAAGAGCTTTAATGAGAGTTTATAACTGAGTAATTATTGTTAGAGAGTTTGCTCGGTTTGGCGCGGTGAAACGCAGATGAAAGCCCTGAAAATTAATAAACTGTCACAACTTTACTCGGGAATCTGAAAGGACCAGTTAAACTTGGTGACTCAAATACCTGCGCTGAAGTAAAGCTGTGTCAAAAAAATTTTAAAGGAATTTACAACGCTAACAACCGCGAATAATCACTCAACAACTTCAAACTAACTCACTATAAAGAGTAAATTAGCACCCCGATGGGTAATATTAAACTTAATAATTTGTACAAACAATTTTATCTCACTAAACAGTAAAATTAACTTCTAAAAAGTCACACTAAGCCTTAAACTACTAAACAATTAAACAACATCCAGAAGCAATAGTAACACAAAACTATTCCTACACTTTATTTGATTGAATGATTAACAAAGTGCGAGCATTGAAATATATATACGCGTAGTTCAACCAAAAATGCTAGATTAAAAGCAAAAATACTAAAACAACAAAAATGTTTAAACTACTTATTATATGGTAAAACACTTTATGACGTCACAAATACAGTCATAGATATAGTACAAAACTGGTATGTAACTTATAAAATAGAACTTGTTTCACAATAGTAGATTATACTAAAAATTACGTCACCATTTTCACATTGTTTGCCGCAATGGTTTAAAACTTCAGTCAATCCATGCCTTTTGAATAAAACAGTAAACGACTCTTTGTAATTACTTTTAAGAACAACTTGATGAGAAAATAAATTAAGTAGGCTGTGTAAATAAGTGTACCGAATACGCTAACAATACGTAACAATGGAAAAATGACTTTATAATCAAAAGCTCAAAAATTATTGCTAGACTGAAAATCAACTCTAGGTTTGCAAAGTCAAGATTAAGATTAAGAATGAAGTACAGTTAAATTAAAATTAGTGATTAAAAATAAAGTGTCTCGGGATTTTGATATTTCAGTCATTTTTTACAGTGGGTGGAACGCAAAGTTTCTGCAACATTGGAACAATATCCGGAGCCAGTTTTTGCAATGCTTTTCAGTCCAATATTTCCTCAATCCTTGCAACAGCTGGCTTAAGCGTATTTACGACAAGGTAAATGCATAAACAGTTTTTTTATTTTCTTATGGTTCCGGAAAGAAAAAAATGATTGTGTGAATTAATTTAAAATAAGTGCACGTCCCCAGTTTCTAAATATAAGAACACTTACACAGCAAAATTACCTCGATAAAAGAGTTTAACTCTCGTGCGAAACCGGTAGTAAACAAAGAAGCACCACCGCACTGGAGGCTGTTACCCAAGACATGCTACCGCATGTTTAGGAGGAGCCGGAGTACCCACTTCACGTGTGCTGTGTCACAGGCGGTGTGCATATCGAACAGTTGTAAAACCTTTCATAAAATACAGGTGCCTTTAAATTTCTTATTCAAATTTACAGGAATAAATTTTGTTTAGGTCAACATTAAACCTGTTGAAGTTCATTTGATTCGACTATGTAGTTTCTGTAACATTTACATGTTAAATGATGTCAAATTTTTTGAAGCACCCTGTAGGTCTAGTTTTAATGTTAAAAAAAAAACTGGATTAGATCTTTGATATTTTAACTTTAACATGCCATACCTCAAATACAACTTTATAAATTTTTGAATAGGTAAAATTTAAGCCAAACTCCTTGGCAGTTTTTGCCTTGGAAAAACTTAAACATAGAAATTAGGCTATACATAAACAGTGGTAAAATGACAGACATTATATTTTTATTCGTTTATAAGTTGGCGAACAAAATAATCGAAAATAAAAATCTTAGTTTCACGCCGCCAGGAATAGGTCTAAGCCAAAATCCAAGATTTTTCCAAATAAAGTAGGCCTATACCAGTTGCAAGTTTATTTTGTTCAATCAAGCTGTACAATTTAAAATGTCATAAAATACATGTAATGTAAAAACTTATAATAGTATTACAATTACTAAATGAAAAATTAGTTATTGAGCTTGACAAAACAAAAAGTGTATGATTTACTGCCAGATTGAAATTCATTATATGGTACATTATATGGTAATCAAGCCAAAACTGTCCATTATAATAAATTAGATTTTCAAATTATAAGTGCTAACTAAGTGCAAGTAAAACCCCACAAATACAAGAAAAAATTTTTTCTAATTAAACAAGAAAAAGTAATCAAACACAAAATGTTGTACATCAAATATTTGGTACTGTTACTTCCACAAATTTTAGTTTTCTAAATTTTGGAAAGTTTTTGAAATTTTGTAGAATTGAGTAAATAGTTTTTTGAAAATTTTGTTCCGATGATAAAAAGCTTTTGAAATTTTGTAGCAAATTTATTCGGTAACTTAGAACGTATTTAATCGTCTACCTTTTCGGCGCCTGTAAAGAAAGGCTCTCACCGATAACGCAATCTAGGTGTCTACTAATGGTAAAATTCTTAATCTTCTTGCTGGATCTGACCTTCGAACCAGCGACAGCAAAAATATAGTCTAGCTAAATCACAGCTCAGACTACCACAATATCTTCTTTATTAAGAAATATGCTCCAATCCACTTAGGAGCCCGAATAGTATAAATCAAAGCAACAGGTTAAAGCTCAATAGCTTAATTCTTCACAATCACGTAGACCACCAAAGACTTGCGACCAAAAAACTATGACTTCACACAGTTAACAATTTTCCAATTTTAAGTTACCACAACGAATTATCGAATTAATAATAACTGCTTTTCAGCGAACCTTATTTATACCAATCGGTAAGGTTACTCAAATGTTCTGACATTATCCAAATCACAAACAACTATTACTATTACGTCATAGTCAAACAAGTCAAGCGGATAGTTCTGGAATGTACTTCAAGATTCTTGAAATTAAGCAGTGTTGCCATTTTTTATAACTAAATGTAAAATATTTAAATTACTTATAAAACTGTTATTTCTTCGGCTATTTGAGCCGGACCAAAGCGAAATCAAAGAGATTTTTTATGAGATTGTGAATCTACATAATTTGGGCAATTTTTAGGAACGGAACAGGTACTGACAATTTATATTTCTTATTCAGTTTTTTGCAAGCAATATCAGAGACTCAAAGATTTGATAAAAGATTATAAAAAAATAATCTGATAAAAAAGATTTTTCTACCACTGCAGATTGATTTAAAAAAACTTTATCAGAGTTTAATCGATGCTGAGATAGCTTAAAATTATGAAACTGTGCCTTGCGAATACAAAAACACCAGTTCAATGATCAGTTTTCCTGAGTAATTTACGATGTGACTTTGAAAAACAAATTTTTAATTGAGTCATCTTGGATACCTAGAATAGCGATTCCGCTTAAAGAAGCAACCAGTCAAATATGACCTGGAAGAGAAGACCGAATCAATGCTTTGGTATTAACAGAATCATTATATTTTTGATTAGTAATCCTCATAAAATTTAATCAAATCAATAAATATTCTTGCAGAATTACTCCTCAACAAACTATTTAGTAAAGAAGAATATGCTAGACAACAAATATTTTTTAGATAGACAACAGTTTTTTCTTGAGTACCTGTTCCAATAGATCAAATTACGGTTAAATTTTATAACTTTTTTATTGATGTTTACTGATTAAATCAAAATTTAAAGATCCTAGAAAAAATTGGAAGTGTATAGAATAACAATACCATCAGGAAGATTTCAGAAAGAAAAAATCTGAAAAAAAATTAGCCTTTCTTTTGCCTAAAATTTGCTTTTACAATCAGGCCATGGTAAAATTAATAGTTTTTTTTTGTTGCTTGCTACAGATTAGGTAAATCTTCGGCATTCTTTAGAAAGTTCGAAGGCTTCGTAACTAAATGAATGCATGATAGTTGTTCAATTTATAATGAGTCAATATAAAAAAATTTCAGTAGAAGTTCTACATATAGAAATAAAATGTCAAACTTTCTCATCTCAAGTAAACGTCTGCTTTCATTCAAAAACGCTTTAACAGACCTGAAAACAATATTGCACCCGAATTCGAAAAACCCAAGTTTTTGTAGTAATTTGTCAAAGATACAATGGATACCAAAAAACAACCAAAAGGTTTTTATTTTTTGATTAATTTTTGAAGGTTTAATTTTTTGCAATATCGATTTAACAAAACAATAATTGAAAAAAGCCAAAGAAAAGTACATCAACAAATATTCAAAAAATATAGTCAACCAAAACCTCCATAAAATATGGCGAAAACTTGCTCACTGTATTTCTCGAGAAATTTGAAAGATTTGTTAAGTAATGGTGCAATTAGAGAAGAAATCGACTAACACAGATGACCTTAAAATTTAGCACACTTGGATACAGTAATTGAATTTTTTTCTGTTTGTAAATATAACAAAGGTAAATATATTGCCATATGGCATAGAGGTGTGCCATAGAAATATACCATAGAGATAGATTAGCTAATATTACATATAAAGCATTGCTACATATGAAGAAGAAAAAAATTTAAGTGTTCTAAAAGGTGGGTACAGCGAAAACTACTAGGAATACAATGGTAGGGTCTAATCAATAATGAAGAACTACTTAAAGGGAAAAAACAAGAGAGTCGGAAACTGAACGCATCCAAGATGAAAAAAATGGATCAAGAATTTAGTTAAAAAACAAAAAGAACTAACGCAACTAAATCGGGAAAGCAAAGTAGTCGGAAAAAAGGCAGTGGTAGACTACGAAAAGCATTGCTAAATAAAATTTGTAGCTACCAAAGATATACTTTAGAATGAGTTCATGGGTTCAAGGTAAATTCCACCTCGATCACGCACATTTTAAAGTTCAATTAAAAACTGTGGATTTTCTCTTTGCCAAGAAATACTACAACTCTAACCCTAACTCTAACCCTAACCCTTGATCTATGGTGAAATTTACCGGGGTGGAGTTCATGTTTGTACTCGAAAGCTGGCCTTGAAGAGATGACCAATCAATAGAAAATAAAATAAAATAAAATAGTTGTCAATGTCAAAAAAAAAAAGAAAAACTGAAAAAACTTTTTCTTTTTGATATTTCTGTTTTGGCATTCGCTTGCATTTTTCTTTAATAACGGCAATTAAACGGTATTTTCCTAAATGAATAAAAAAAATTTACGGCTTTGATTTACATTATTATCATATATTTTATTAAGTTAAAGCACTAAAGACACCCAATTACAAGAGTTTGAAACTTTACAATAAGCTTTGTTGTATTAAGAGAATTTTGAGAAAACTTGCTGAAGTATGAAATAATTTACAATTGATTTCAGTTTCAGCGGGTGCTGTGCAGCGACATGCATGACAGACAACTGCAACACTGCTACTGCATTGTCTATTGGAGGGGCAGCTGCTTGCTCGGGACAGCAATCTCTAGGAGTTGCAACAACATTCACATCACTGGCACCTCAACACACTTACAAACCAGGATTGATGATTCTTCTCATGACTGCTTGTTTCAGTTCAAGCATTTTGATTTTTAACTAAACGTTATGATCAAAGCAACTTTAATTGAAATGTTTACTTGTTGAATGTCGTTTACGATATATTGTATTACTGTTTGGAACTTAATTAAGTGTTTTATTTTGAATCAGTAGAGTAGACCAATTTGATAAGAACTACGAACTTTGTTTGCAGAATATCTCGACGCTTTGTTGCTACTCAAGATAAATAAAAACTAAAGTTTCCCTTATAGATAAGCTTACCATACGTCCCAATTTTTAAGACTTTGATCCGCGCATTTTGGAAGAAATCCCACCAGAAATTAAAGACAGGTTCCATGTGCAGACCCACTTCTTTCTTGTTTCTTTTTTCAGAAATCACCAATTTTCAGAAACAAAAATTATGAAATCTGAGACAGATTCAAAATAAAAACTTTTTCACTTAGAGAACACTTCTTTTTCGGACGATAATCATGAAATTCAAGAATGATTCGAAGAAAAGACCTTTTTATTTGGAGAACATTTTTTTTTAGGTACTATGTTTATTCTTTCAATGATTGTCCCGTTTTCTCCTTTCAAAAATATAGTATGTTTTGTTATGATAGGTCATGCATGTCCTTGTTATTCAAAATCAGATATGTCTACATGTTTATAGCTTGTATAATAAATATGTTAATTCTTAGTACTTTTTCAATGTTAACAACTTTTTTCTAAATGTGTATTTATTGTCACCCGACAGTTGATTGAACGACAGTTAATCTAACGACAGTTGATCGAAACGATACTTGATCGAAATGGCATTTAATTAAAGCTACATTTGATCGAAAGAACACTTGATCGAATAATGAAAGAAAAAATTTACAACTTTGAATCTGTCCCGGTTTTGTTGATTTTTTGTCCCAAAAACATCGTAATCTCTAAGCAACATTGTTTCCTTTTAATTTGTCTCTGATTTCTCCAAGGGTTCTCCAAGGGTGGGGAGGGCATGGCACAATGCCTTCCATAAATACGCTACTTACTACAACGCCAGCAAAAGGATCTAACGAAACATAACCATAACAAGAAATCTACTTGTTTCCCCCATAAAAATGTTTTGCCCAAGGACCTTGTTAAGAAATCCTGACCCTGAGATTGGCCAAAAATTAAAAAAATAAAAGCAAACTACCTTCTTACTGATGGTCTTTGCTTTTTATGAATCTAATTTATTGTAACACAGAGATTGTTTAATCGCAAAAACATACAAAACTAAATCTTTTTTTTGTCAACTGTCATTTGGTTAAATGTCGTTTCGATCAAGTGCCGTTTCGATTGAATGTTGTTTTGATCAAATGTCGTTTCCAACATTGTGTATGTATATGTGCTAGCTTTAAAACTAAGATAATTTTTTTATCAAAACTGGCTCTGATTATTGTGAAAACGAAGAAAAAGAGTTAAAATACATATTTTTGAATAGAATGAACGATACTTAAATTAAAACGATCGTCATTTAAACCATCAATAAACTGTTAACAGGTTTAAACAGCCGTGAAATGCAATGCAGACTTTCTGCACAGAAGACTGAAACACTAATTATTACCCGGCTAGATTAAAGTTGTTCAAACTTCGTATTGCGGCATAATTTCTGCAACGTCTTGAACAAATTTAATCATTCAAAATCTTGTTCATTAAGTTTTTGATAGAACTCAACCAAACCGTTGAAGAAATTGCGCAAGTGTGCGTATTTCAAATCCATTTTGTCTTTATAGTCCAAATTAAAATTAAAAAAAGCTCTTTACTTGCCTTTAAAATTCTTTTTTGTTTTCTTTTGCATCCAACTCCAAAAACAATATTTTTGGCGTTTTTTCGGAGCGGCCATCAGAAACAAGTGACATGGGCAAATACGCATTAGATCGAGGATGCTCAATAGGTCGATCGCAAGGGTAGTGTGGGTATATCACATGACAACAAAAAACATGCGGTTATCCATGTAAAGGCATTGTTAGCAACATGTATATTGCTTAAATTTGGATACAAATTGAAAGTTAAAATCTTTTTTCAGTCTTTAATAGATTTTTGAGACAAAAATGTATGACATTTTGTCGTCCCCGTGAAGTGCTACAAGATCCTGATTTGGGCAATCGTCGACAAAATTTGGGAAAAATTGTATTTGCCCTTCCAAAAACGTTTTTGACTAATACAGCTACGCACGTTATACATATAAAAATTCTCTATGTTTAGAAATAAAAACATGTTTTACATTTTTGTAGTAGGCAGTTCATTTTAACTTGGTCATTTTGCAAGTAGCTCGCAAGCTGAAAAAGTGGAAGCAGCCCTGCATTAAGATAAATTGAATCGTTTAATGGCATGCAGCTAGTTTTAATAATTGAAAAAAAAACAGTATTTTTTATTTACTGTATTTACAATTCAACGCTATTGTTGGTGTTTTGAAAAAAACAATATTTATACGGTACAGCAGTAATGATTATCAATTTGTACTGTAGTTGGTTCACTTTTTTAGTTCTATTCGTTGTGTAATTGGAGTATATACGTATTAATAAAAAAATTTCAGACCTAAAGTATTTTTTTAGCAAGTTAAGTTTTAGTTTGACAATAAACTTTTTTTAAGTTATTAAAATGTTTTTAAGTGCAGAATGTGATCAGAGTTGTTTTTACCAATGAATGCATAGCACAAATAACAAAGCAAAGCTGACTTTAACTAAGCAGACTACTTAATTATTCAGCTTATACTTGCATGTGCTTGTTTAAAAATTTTTCCAAGAAAAATTACTTAAGCCCAATCTTAACTCGAAAAATAAGCTTTATACTTGTGTAGAAATAACTGAAGTTGGTCAATAGATGGAGAAAGTTACGTCAGTTTGCGCAAGATTTCGCTGACCCATTTTTCAAATGGTATAACATTTAGAAAAACCGTTTTTGACTTAAAGTGAGTTAGAGTGGACGCATAAATTTTGGAATTGTAAGGAAATTTATGCGGAGTTATACTGTATAATAAAAAAATATAAAGAAAATGAACCTTCTATGGAGCTCAATACAAAGCTTTTGTAGTTTATTGCACTTCCAGCTTTATTAGAAAACTTTATCCAAATAGCGTATAATTGCGCTCATTGCTACGTATTTTGCGCGACAGTTTTAAATGCTGGCTAATATAAAAAAAAGCAGTGAATTTGTGCAATACTACGGTATGAGCAGAATTAGAACAAGTACAATATTGAAGGTTGTTTATAAATTTTTTTAATATCTGTATATTCCAATGAAAAATAAATTTTAATGTGAACAGAAAATTAAAACATTTAGGACCATATATTTATTTATCTCTATAATATCCTCCTGACTCGCAGGAAAGCGACGGAGGCGCTAATACATAGGAAGCAATTACCCCGACCTGCTTCCGGAGATGCCAAGATATTGCTGTCCGCTTGTAATTTATTGGAGATGTGACTGAAATTTAGAACTGCTTGCTCAGACCATCAAGCCAGGGAAAGTGCCGCAAAGTGTCTTTCCCAAGGACACAACATAATGGCGCGAGTGGGTTTCGAACCGGGGCCACGTTGATCATAAGCACGGCGCTTTAACCACTCAACCACGCTGCCGACCTATGTATGGAAAACAACATTATAACTTTTAAAAATCAACAACAATCCGTCACAATCAAGAGTCTGAAACCGGTTCTATCAATTTATCAAAGGCTCACAAGAACCTTTTGTTCGACTCACAACAAAATTTATAAAAATAATCTCGCAGTTTTTTAAGCACAAAAATTTAGCAAAAGTGAAATCTTGCTAGGTTTGACTATTGCGAAATAACTTTTCGGCATTCTAGTAATAGTTAAGGACCCTTTTTAAAGTCAGACAAATCATTTGATTCTTAAAGAAATTCCGCATTACAATAAAATATTATTTTTAAGTGCATTGAAATTTGAGTTTGAGACCATGGTTTGAACAAAAATGCTTATTAAATATTTTAAGATTGCTATTCACTTAGATTTAAAATATAATGATAAGCTTGAGAAATAAGAAAATTGTAGCTTTGTCTACTTAAAAGGAACAAAATGATTTTTGAAAGGGTTTGATTAAAAAAGTATAAATTAAACTCCTTGTTATTTCACTATTAGGGCAAATTTTTTGTAAGATTAAATTTATCATTAAATAATTTTTTTCATATACAAATGTTTTTTCGATTATAAAATATAATTCAATAAAAATTTTTTTCTCAATTATAAAAAAAATACGAAAGACATTTGCAACTCAATTAAGATGTTTTTTACAAACATATTTACATAATTACCTGCAGCGTTATTAAAAAACGTAGTAAATTTTCAAATTGCATTCAATAATGGTTGAACAAGTCTTCTATGCCTTTAACCAAACAAAAATATTAGCCCAAAAATCAACAAAGCGAAAATAAGCACAAATAATGGTTTGCCGCTTTTGCAGCCATTACAGTCCGTTGAAGTTACAGACGCAAAATCTGTAGTGCTAGTAATCATATTAGGTGCAAAATTCACTGAACCGAAGCTAAAACTATTTGGACACGTGTCTGACAAAGGATTAATCAAGACTGCCGGAACCCTGTTGCAATCGCCATTTGAACAGCAAGTAGAGCAGCAACCGCTAAAGAAACATTAAATATTCTTAAAGTAATTATATTTTTTATAATATACTGAATATTATACTCTACGTCAAGCATATTTCATAATGACCAGCAGCTAAACAAAAAAGATTTAAAAATGTGATTGGATTTGTTGTCTGTTTGAATTTAGATTTATTTTTAAATGTTATTATCTTTGCTATAATATTTTTTATAACTAACTAGATAAATTTCTATATCAAGTAGAAGCAAGCTACTCATAATTTCCCATCAGCACGCAACACTGTGCAGCAAAATAACAAACGTTTATTGAAAACAGCAAATGCTTTTTCTTTGACACTATCGGTTGTAGAAATAAGTGAAAATATATCTACTTCCATTTATGTCTTTTCAAAATTAAACGCAAAGTCACGTCGGTTTTTCTTATTAATTAATTAATGAAATAAACAGTCAGTAAAAATACTGCTCTTTATGACAAATTAAAATTATTTCTTTTGAAAAGCAAGCACATAACTGGAATAAGTACATTTGCACACTGTAATCTTTATAACAAATTAATGAGAAAGTTATTTTATGATTTGGCTGTAGAACCGCCGTTTCTGTATCAGTTTGCTTATCATGAAAAACAAACCACATTTGTAGAATGCAAAATTTTGCAGAAATTCTAGCAAATCATTTAATTCCAGCGTGTGTTGGACTGTTGATTTTTAGAAATATTAGTTACACAAATGACTCTCTTAATTGAAAGACCAAACTAAAAAAAGCTGCGAAGATTTTTTTAGTTTATTTAATTTATAAAGCATTTTTTACTGTCGTTTGACGTCCTAACGAAACAAAAAATATTCTTTTAAAAAATAAACTGCATCTTTAAATAGAAACTTTTATGAGCCAAAAAGTTATATTTTTTAGACAAAGAATTAATTTACACTCTTGCCTGACTGTCAATGAAAGCGATAGATTGGTGAAATTGCTTAAGATTTGTTGAAAATTACCGCAAATTGATCGGTCACAACTAGTAGCTGGAAAGCAGCTGCCTGTTGTAAGTGTAACTGCAAAAAATTCTCATTAATTTCAATTAATAGTAAAACATCTGAACAAAACTTAATCAAATTCTGATGTGACCAAAAACGAAAGTATATCTAATAGATGTAAAAATGAATGTTGAATAATATTGAGAAGCATTTACTAAGTAATTCAGCTCACAAAGGTTTTTAAAGTGATTAGATTTAGAAAAACTCTGTTTTGAAGTTTCTGCTTTGTTAGAAAAAAACAAATAAACATTGCGTTCTGCACACAATAATATTAAATATGGCTCTAAAATGTTTGAGTATTTTACAAACAATAAAGTTTTTGTCATTCATGTACCCCAAAAAAGCATTTTTATCCAACTCTGTTGATGATGTTTTGAAATTGAATTAAAAATTACTTCTAACTGTTTAATGGTTAATAAAATAAATTTGTTATAAGCTTAAAGTAATAATCAATGTAAAGAGTTCATTTCAGTAAGTATACCTGGAAAAGGCACTGCAGGAATTGTAACTGTTGTGTCGATTCTCGAACAGCTTTGCGGAAGTTTTGCGATTTCCGGACACGTGACGACACCAACCATGTTTTGGAAGCCCGGGAGCGAAGAAGCCAGTCCACTCAGACAAGTAAGACAGTTTCTAATACGAAAATAAAGGCAAAAAAAGCTTAAGAAAAGGGGCAAAATTTGTTGTTGCCCATTTTGTCCAATAATTCCAACTATAAATTCTAATCCTACCTGTCAATCATTGTTTAAAGAAAATAAGAAATATCGTAAAACCTCTAATTGAGCGCCACCCTATTTTTTCAAAAATCACCGTAAGCGATTTTTGTTTGTGCAACTAACCTGCGGCTACTATTGCTTTTTCAGAGATCCATTTTCTCTTGTTTTTTTTTTTTTTTATTCCATGCTAATGCTGATGCTAAAAGAGGGATTTGGGGTTAGTTTCACCTCAAAAAGAAATTGCTTACGGCGACTTCTTGAAGAGACAGGGTGGCGCTAAATTAGAGGTTTTACGGTAGATGAACAAAATAATCCTAATAAAAAAATACGTCCACTAACTGGTCACAAACATAAAGGAATGTGAGCCTTTAAAATAATATCGAAAACTTTCTCCGCCTAAAACACGTTTTATATATATTTTAACTATTCGAATTTGTTCAAAAGTTTTTTGAAACTTATTCTTCAAAATATTATATTCAAAATTCCGTGACTTGTAATAAAATATCATAAATATGCTTTTTACACTGCGAAAGAGCTGCACTGTTACGTGAAACAAATTTTAAGCCTTTCTAAGTTGCGCTTAAAGTATGTTAAAATTAATATTTGTGTTGACCCACTTAAAATTTTGCTCTAATCACTTTATCTACGTTTGTTTTAAAAATAGTTTTATCTATAATTTTCAATTATTTTTTATAAAAGTATTTTCAATTTTTTAAATTGATGCTTAATTAAAAACGCTTTACATTTTTTACTAATAGAAGAAAAGGTTAAGAACAGGGATGTCTAACCTTTTTTCATAAGAAACTTAATTATAAATGTAGTTGCACGGCAGGCCACAAAAAGGTTTTCTCTTTCAATCTGACTTTGATTTCTCGAATTTCTCGATTTTTGTCTCAAAAACATGGTCATCTCTAAAAACGGTCATCGCTTTGAATTTGAGTCTGATTTCTCGAAAAGCTTTCGGAACACAGTTTGAAAAACGCTGCTATGCAACTAAGAAAATATAACTAAAAAATTTGAGTAAGCACCGGGTCGCAGATTGGACATCCCTGGCTTAAAATGATATGAACAATAATTTTTAACGCAAGTAAATTGATACATAAAACACGTTTTAGTTATATAAAACTGTAAAATACTAAAAAAAAAGATAAAGAAAGCATACTTTACATATATTAATATTACTTTTTTGAAAATCCCTGGTTTTCAAAAAATAAACTAGAACATGTCAAGCACATCTTTCTTTTTAAAACAGTTAATTCAATTAGTCATTCATCATGATTGTGTTCAGAGAGAATATTCTTTTCTAGAAAAAAATCACTTTAAAGTTTATTTGTAATCTTATGTTCAAACAAAAGAAAAGTGACGTCATTATTATAGTACCCAAACAAAAAAGGCTTCAAAAGGACAAAAGAGAAGATTAAACAATACCTAGCATCATGTCACCGCAGATACAGTTTTTACAATTTGTGTTTGTTTAGACGTAGCAGATCCCTATTGTATTTAAGGGGAGCATTGTTTCATGCCGTCCTTGGGTTTACTAATACTTTTAAAGATAGATTCCATACGCGAGTTTTTTTTTTGTGTTTTTCAAAGATCATTAGTCTCTACAGACAAAAATCATGAAATCCGGAACTGATGTAAAGCGAAGACCTTTTTTAGCTACCACTTAAATAAATTTTTTCGTTAAATATATTTGATTGTGGTCGTATGCCCCCTTTGAAAAATCCTTGTTACGCCACTAAGCAGGATCCAAACTTTTAAATTCTGAATAAAAAAATCAAAAATGTACCACTTATTTATCTGTAAAAATAAGCTAAAAAAAATTATTACAGGCAAAAATTAAAGCTTTTTACTCGCTTTAGAATGAACGTTATTATACTTTACAATCTCATTACACATATCTGCTCATTGCACAAAATGCCATCAAAAATGCCGCTACCAAGGAACTTCGGCAAATCTCCCAAGAGTCATTCCGGCTGCATTGATGCATGGAGAAAAAGAAAGGTAAGTGCAATAAAATCAATAGCGAATACTTTGAAGGAACAATGTATGATTCTTTAATTAAATTTTTAAAAAACTATTGTGACGTCAGTCCCAGAACTTTTATGACACACCTTGTAAAATTAAAAAAATTTTCTTAAAACAAAATCGTATTTCAGCGCATTATAGAAAAGCAGCAAGATAATATGAATGAAATTACTGAGCAATACCTATATTCGGTTATTGTATAATTATTTCAGTGAAATCTAGAAGATGCAGTTCGCAACAATAATAATTCATTCAATTGCAATGAAAAGAAGCGCACCATCGCTGCAAAAAAGGAGAATGCATCAACTACAAAGCATGTGTCACTCAAAGGATATTGAACGCTTTAAAAGGTAGTTTAGACCATGTTTCTCAACCGGCGGTAAATTTTACTTTACTTGGGGATAAATTTTGCAAGCAAATTTGTAATTGACTAAATAAGTATGTTAAAAATACGGGAGTAAATTAAGGAGGAATGGGAAATCTTTTTTTTGGTCTTCACAATAAATTTAGGATCAAATTTCTTCTTATATTCGTTAAGTGTGAGAAGGTCATAATCTTGGCAAAACTATATCGCTACCCAAAATTTTATGCGGTCCGCACCAATGTTTAATTTTGGGACACGGCCTGCAAGTTTGATAAGAATTCCCACCTCTGTTCAAAAGTTTTTAAGGGGTAAACAAGCAAAAAAGGTTGAGAACCTTTAATTTAGATAAAAAGAGGACACGAAAAAAGCAAGCAAAGGCGTAATTTTTCAAAGAACAGAGGGAAATTCCTCTTTTCGCACGCTTTTTCTCCAATTGCTTTCAATTTAAAATAAGTTCTTAGTAACTTAAAATATTTTAATTTAAATCTTTTTCTGTTAGGCAAGAAAAATTGTCTGCTTTAGTTATTTCTTTACACTTTCCTCGTCTTGTCCAAACGGTCTTCGTCTTGTATGCATTTTTGCGCTTTCCGTTACACGCTTTACTTTTTTCGCATCTGCTTTTCACCTCAACGCGATCTTTAAATATAAGATCTTTTGCACGCTCGAAGTTCGTTGGTTGACTTGCTATAATTAGAATTATTGAAGATCACGCCTTTGTGTGATCTGCTATGATTCCAGCAATTTAAAACTTTTAAAAACCTAATGTCCAATGGAGTGCTTTAAGGTAGCAATGTGCTCAAAAAAAGCATAAATTTAGATTCACAACAACCAGTCAGTAATAATAATCTTTTTGTAATTTATAACTTATGCATTTAATTTATTTATTTTATTGCTATATTTATTCTTTTGATTCGCAGAAAAGCGATAGTGAGGCTAATAGATAGGGCAAGCAATTACTCCAACCTGCTTCTGGAGATGCTAAGATATTGCTATCCAGTTGAAGATTTTTATTTGACTTTTTATTTCGTGACCATATGAATGAAATTTAGAACCGCTTTTCAAGACCGCATAGGATCTTCAGTGCACAGCTATTTCAAGTAAATTTTAAATTCTATTTCAATGAAGTAAAACAATCTTGATTGCAATCCAGGAAGTTGAATTGCGGGAAAGCGGCAGTAAAGACTTGATCTGGTTGATAATTACTCCACGCTTTACTTGGTTTTCTATTGTGTTGTAATGAAAAACAAACTTCATGTTAAAAGAAACTTTTTTTTAACGGGGCCATGTATGGTTAAAGTTAACCAATAATATTATGTTTGATTTCGATTAAATCCACGGAGTTCGACTTTTGTTCAACGCATACAGTAGATTTTAGTTTAGTTTGAAAAATAAAATATTTTAAAGTAACAAAGAAAATATTGCATATTATTAAAAACTTCAAATCTTTTACCGGTAATAATACCAAACCAAAAAATTAGTAAGATATTTTTATTTAAACTGATGTTTCATCGGTCAGAAATCAACTGATATCTTCAAAGATTAATTGATTTCTGACCGTCGAAACGTCAATTTAAATAAAAATATCTAGCTAATTTTTGGTATGGTATTATCACTGGTAGAACATTTGAAGTTTTTGAAAATAATTTAGGTAGTTACATTTTTTTTGATGTTTATGGAATATTTCCGAAAACTTGATCACTCACCATTTTTTAAAGAACGATACACTAAGTGACTTTTCTACTAGTCTTTCCTATTTAACTGTCCAGTAACACTGAACAACAAAAAAAAATCTATTGCATGTTTCTGAGGATTTTTTAACTATTTTTGGCTACTTTTGAGGTGCTGACGTCGAATCTGATGACGGATTTTTTCTATCACGTCTAGTTTCTGAAATATTGAAAACTGTTGTTTTGTGTATTTTTGTTCAAATTTTACATAGTGGTATCACTGCAATAACCTTTATAAACCAAAAAAATAGCATGCAATGAATCTTAGTGATCAATGATGATACTTAGTAGTCAAAAGAACAAAGTCAATTGGCACAAACTCAAAATTTAATGAACAACTGACCTCAGCTATACTTACAAACACGTAACTTGAGTATCTATAACAATTTAGAAGGTATAGCACTGCGATTATAAAAGAAATCATTTTCTCTCTGCAGAAACCAGCAATAATTAGCAATCATGCTAGCACTAACCTTTCCTTTATATCGGCTTTTAATCAGAGCAATATCTTGATGGAACTGTTCTCCATGCTCAACACTCACTGGCCCCAAGTTCGGTGGAAAAAGTAAAGATGAGCATGGAGAAATTGTAACTTTAATGACATTTGACAACCAATCATTTGTAGGCATGCAACAGGTTTTCAACAATTTCTCTAATATTTCCAGCTTTGTATTTGCCCAAAAAATAGTCGACAACCTGTTTAAATGATTTCCTAGCATCCTATTCTATAAAATTAAGTTTTTCTGTAAACTGGTTATCTAGCAGTAGTTTTCAAATTTCCGGCTCAATAAACACTCCTTCTTTCAGTTTAGGTTTGCTTTTGAAAAGTCTAAATTTTGCTTTTAAATACTTAAATGCAGCGCCGTCATGATGCATTGCTTTGACAAAGGTTTTCATCATCCCCAGTTTAATGTGTAGTGGAGATAGAAGGATGTTTTCGGGATTTACCAGAGGTATGTGTTTTAAGTTAACTCTTCCAACTGTCAGATTTTTACATGGTTTCCAAGCTTGCTTAGTGTCATTCCGGCTATGTTACGGACATAAGAAATACATATATTTAGTATAAATGAACTGCAACTCAACAAGTAATAATATAACTTTTAGATCTGCGCAAATCTTCCAGTTATGTTTAGAGTAATTGGTAGTCCCCAAGCAAGTTTTCATGGCTTTATATGTCTCTTTCATGTTTACAGCGTGAGTTATAGACATAGATGGTCTAACATTCCCATTATGTAGCAAAACAGCTTCTAAACTAGTTTCGATAGAGTCGATGAAAGACTCACACCATCACTGATATGTTCGCAACCTAATTCAATCATCAAGAAATCTCTTTGCAATAGCACAAGTTGTTTTTAAACATCGAAGAAAGAGGATAACTTTCATGACGAAGTTGAAACTTAGAAATTTTAATGTCTTCTTCAAGCAAGTTTCACTGCCTTAAACAGGAACCTAGTATCTCAGTTTTGTTTTTAGTTAATGTCAAATCTCGCATCAGATCATTTAACATGCTTTGATTAATCAAAGCCAGTTTTTTAATATAGCATTCTTCCAAGCCCTCTTTACTCTCACATGCAGGTAGATCATTTCCATGAGGAGCTAGTTTAAGGGCAGAGTTACAATTTGGATATACAACTTAAGATTTGTTTTTTCAGGAAAATCTTTTAATGTTAGTGAAACAAAAATAGCATTCAGATGCATGGTCTATCTGCTCACCTAAACCATTGGTGCAGCGAAAGGCATTTTCGCTCGCTTCCTATTTATCCTCCGAAGCAACTAAGTTTTGCATCCATTGCAGCAAATATGAGAAACCCACAATTTTTCTTGATCACTAACTTTACTGCCGAATAAAACTTGTTAATTATTGTAAGATTTTAAGTTTAACATTTTCCTTATTTTCGTTTGCCTTTTTAGTTTTTCACGCGGCAACCTAATTTCACACGTGCTTCGTAATTCAGTCACAATGCCCATTGTTTCGCTTTTCGTAAAACGTGTAATTTGTTCACAAAGCATTATGGAAGAAAGAAGAAGAAGCAGAAACAGAGAACAAGAAGCAGCTAAAAACAAAGACAAGAAGCAGCAGCTAAAAAATTAGCTAGTTATATTTATTTTAAAGTTTTAATTTCAGTTTTATGGTTTTAAATTTCTGATTTGTTTGTATTTTTTACATTCTATTTGAATAAGTGTATTTAAATGATTTAATGCTAATTGTTAATGCTGGAAGTATTTTGTTATTTTCTGTGACAAGATTCAGCAAATATTATTTACCAAACACCTCGACCAGCGGTATTGTGACCCAACAAGCCTGGTATGTTCATTGTCGATATATATAATAATCGTATAAAACTATCAGCAGTTAGTTGTTGTTTATTAATATTAAGTGCTTTTGTGATTACAGAAGAACCGTATTGTACTATCGTATCGTGCTATCCTTCGTACCTCGTGCTATCGTTCGCATCGTGCTTTCGTTCGTGCATACATTCATTCATTACGAACCGTGCGTGTGCTTCAGCAAGGAGGTCAGCCGCAGGTTGTGTGATTACTTATTCGAATAGAGTCAACCGACGGTGTAGTTGGCGTTTGGGCCATCGCCGTTATTTCGTTTAAAAAACTACCATTATTTTCACTTCCGAAGAAATATTTCGACGATGTGTAGATGGAGTGTACTTCTCACAAATATATTAAAAACTGTTGGGACTATTCTTACACTTTTTTCTATTGTTTGACATTGTCAACAAACACAAGATTTTACGCTATAATGTAGCTGCAACGCAACTGGGAAAAAAATCTAATCAGATATTTATATTTGATAAAAAAAAAGGTTTAGCCATTCCTCTTACTCCTCTCCAACTCTAACACGAATTCAGTCATTTTACATCAGTGCTCTTCAACAGGGGTTCCGCAAAGCATTTAAAGAGGTTCCGTGAGTTTTAAGGGTTCCGCTAAGGTTCCTTGTTTTGTAAGGAAAATGATTTCTTGCTTCAGTACGTTGATGCGTCATTATTAAATTGTTTCTTTAGATCACCATCACCATGCCGCATTCAAACTCCAAGTAGGCCAGTTAGTTAAATAAGAGGTTGAGTGCAGTTTATAGCCGAAAATATTGATAGTTGTTGCGTAACGGCGCAACTTGATGTTCATTGTTATGAGGTTAGCAAGAACGTTATTAAAAACGAATAAATGTTATTATTGCATCACGGCTATGCATGATGCTGCCGTTTACAGTAGTTAAGTAGACAATGAATAGAGATAGAATAACAGACTACAGTAAAGCTGCAGCCAGGGACGCCGGATCTTTTTTTGCCAGGGTGGGCAAGATTTAAAAAAAGGGCACTGCCAATAAAAGCAAATTTTGGTAGTCATGCTGCAATTTGAAATTTTGGTTGACATGATAGAATTTCAGTTTGCACAGGACAGACCAATATCTTGGAAAGGTTTTATTTTGCTGATCTGTTATTTTGGTTCGATCAATTTTTTGGCCAATGTCAACTCTTTTTAATAAACCTAGAGTTCAAAATCTTAATTTTAAGGTGTGCTGCATCTTGTAAAATCCTTCAAGTTGACTCTACCATGACCACTCACTGCGATAGCCGCAGTAATAGCCAATTTTACATAAGTTTTTCTCAATTATTTTATCTATATTGAGAAATATTTGTGCTGCCTAGACTTGGAAGTGAACACAAATGCTGAACAAGTAAACTCATTGAATTTATGACTGAAAAGCAAATACCGTGGAAAAAATTTTGTTCTCTAACTACAGATGGAGCAGCTGTGATAACTGGACACTTTTCGGGAGTTGGTGCTCGTGTCAAGGCAGTTGCTACAAACGGTATATTAAAACATTGCATTATTCATCGTGAAGCTCTGGCTGTAAAACCGCTTAGTTCTGATAAGCAGTGAAACACGGAACTAGAAAGTGTTTTAGATATTGTTGTGAAAACTGTGAATTACATGAAATGTCGTGGTAAAGGCAAATCTAGAGTTTTTTAAAAACTGTGTGAAGAAATGGATTCTGAGAATGTCACTGCTCTGCTACATACAGAGGTGCGCTGCCTCTCTCGTGGCAAAGTATTGACTCGTGTGTTCAAATTAAGAAGAGAAATATCAATTTTTCTTGCAGAGAAAAATCATGAATATGCAACGAATTTTCTTGACCATGAATGGGTCTCCAAATTGGCATATCTGGCTTTAGTATTCGATATGTTGTCCATACTCAACACCAGTTTTCAAGGAAAAAGTTCAGATATATTTTCCCAAGTTGGAAAAATTGATGCCTTTAAAAGACCAATTTACTGCTGGAACAACAAAGTGTCAAAAAATGATTTTTCTCCTTTTCAGTTTTTGAATAAATTTTTGAGCGAGGACTCAGAAGTTGAGGATACAGCTGAAATAAAAGAATTGCTGTTGGAATATTTGAAGCTAATGAAGAAAAATTTTAATCGGTATTTTCCTGAAGAAGAATCTGAGGCTTTCCGTTTGCTGAAGTGGGTAATTAATCCTTTTATTTTCATTTTGTCAGAACAAGAAGAACTTCTGGACATCTGTAATGATATGAATTTGGAGGAAATCTTTGAAAAAAAATGGAAAGGAATATTTTTGGATTTTTCTGTGCAAAGAAGGAACAGCAATTGCAAAGGAAGCACTGAAACTTCTGTGTCAATTTCCCAATACTTATTTGTGTAAAACAGCATTTTCTGTTTTAACCACTATTAAGAACAAAAACAGATGTTGTTTGAAGAGTGTAGATATGTATATGAGGAATGCACTGAGCAACGAGCAGCCACGATTTACGAATATTGTAAAAGAAATTCAATAACAACCGAGTCATTAAATTTCTTGCTTTTCAACTTCTGTAATAACTGCTTGTTTGTTGAAGTCTCTAATAATAAAATATTTTCTTTTTTTACATGTAACTCGTGTTTTTTTAACTTTTTGTTAATGGGGGTTTAGAGACAAACGTGAAAGTGCTTCAGGGGTTCCGCGAGAACAAAAAGGTTGAAGAGCACTGTTTTACATTATTAAATCCTTTAATGTTTTCAACCAATAAATTCAATAAAACACTGATTCTCAAACTTTTCTTCATTTTCACACATCTAAACAATATAACTTTAGTGCTCATACAAATTTGAAAGCAGAGATATCAATAGAATGAATATAGCTTGCTAGCATACGGTAATCCAATTGGTGTTGATAGGGTTGGAATGTTCTATAAGACTCCCTTACCGCTTAAATTTAATATAGGCTAAATTCAAATTTTCACAAAAAGCATACTTTTCTAAACAGTTAAACCTCCGACAGAATTTTTCAAAAACAAAAAACTAAAGATTTGGGTGTATGCATTAATTTTTCTTACTTGAACGCCATTTCTAGATTTCTTCTCGCACACCACACTGCGTTATTTAAAAATACAGCGACCATGCACAACTGATGTTATGCATGTAATAACTTATTTCGTTTCGTCGCTGTCTCTTAATTCACAATCTTCATATCAGTGCATACTTTAAAGTAATTTTGAGATGATTGTAAATAAAAGTAAAATTGAACGTATGAAAATACCAATTGAGAAAATTTTCTATAAGCCAACTCGTTCCATTTTGCAAACAAATAATTTACACGCAATTCGATCTTGCTTTATTTTCTGTCAAAATAATTTTTAGCGCTTGTTCTTGGAGGCTTATGAACTTTTTAAAAATACTATAATTTATCTTCCATTATTACTACAAAGTTTATAGACCAATAGTTTGTTTTTTTCTCTTAGAGCTAGGTTATAATAAGAGTGGTACCCGAGCTTTTCAAATCACTGAAGAGTATTTTTACTTGAGCAGGCATAACAATTCAATTGTTCCCAACCGACTTCAAAAAAACTTTTCAACCAGCAATAAACTCGAACCGAAAGAAATCAAATGGTTCAAGTCCTGGTTTAAAAACTAAACCGTAAACTGACTTAGAATACAAGTTTTTTTTAGTAATAAAACAGAAAACTAATTGGCCTACAGTTAAGAAAAATATAGTTGGCGGCTATCTTTGCAGTCAAGTAGTATTTGAATATAAAATTGATATTCTGTCTTGTATGCTATCTATCTCGTATATTTATTAGTAAATATTAAAAGTTTTATTCTTATATTAGAACAACTTCAATTCTGCTCAAAATTAAAATTAAATAAAATGTGCTATTGAAAAACATCTAAAAAAAAAATTATGAGGGGAATTTTTTTTATATCAATAGTATCTAAAAAAAAATTTATAAGGGGAATTTCTTTTTATATACACTTTTATATTTACACAATACACACCGCATTATACGTATTCAACAAAAAGCGACTTTTTATTCAATCTACAATTTTATAGCATTAATAAATCTTGAGCATGGGAAAAATAAATATTTAGCGAGAGCACAATAAAGTGCATAAAAAAACCAAAAAAAGTAAGAAATAAAGATGCAGAAGCTCCAACTCTGGTTCCATTTTTAATCTTAGAAGCATGAACGTTGTTGCAGTTATCAATGCTGCAGCAGGTGGCATTGCATAAACTAAAAAGAAAAGGTGAGTTTTATGAAAACCATAAAAATAACATTATTTTAACAAAATCTTGCTGCACACTGTTATTAATACTTTAATAATTTCAGTCATTATCGCTTATATTGTGTAAGCCAGGCATGACAAACTCGCGGCTTACAGCCTTTTGAAGAATTTTTTTTATCAAAAACTCAGTACAACATCAAATTATTAATCAATTCAAAATAAGGTTTCATCTACAAAAACGATATCTGATTGGACACAGACCTTTTTCATTATTTTATATCTTTACTTTAATTTTAACGAAAATTTTAAAATAAGGCAAACCTGAGCTACAATTTTAAAACCAACGTAAAAGAAATAAAATCAAATAAACACAAAAAAGGTCATCAGTTTAATCGGGCGGCAAATGGCAAATCTTGGCCACTCACGGATTTTCATGAACCTTTATAAAAATTAATTATGACTTCAAACTGAAAATAAAAAAAAAGGGGATTTGTTTTGTTTGCAACCGGATTGTGGCCGCGGCCCATTCTTTGAGGTTAAAATTTTCTTTTGCGGCCACCAAATCATTTTGAGTTTGACATGCCTGGGTAATTAAAAGTAATTAGATTTTAATCTTGACCTTGTTTAAGTCCTAAGATTAATATGGTGTTTTACACTTTTAAAATAACAAGTTTGCCTCAAATAAGTTGTACCAACATTTGTAACTTAAGCGTACCCTTTGTTCGGGATGCTGTTTTAGGTCTTTTGAAAGATTTTGAAAAAGTAATTAGCTTTTATTATTAAAAACTTATTTTGAATTGTGCATTTTAATAGACTCATTTAGTTTTGGTAAAGCTAACAAGTTCTGATTTTAACGGTAATATACGTAGGTCTTACTTTATATCCTTATAAAGTAATGAGATCATGGCAACATTTGTTCGTTCTAAGATTCTGTTGTGTCGCACAAAATTGCATTTTATTAAAAGCAATTAAAGAAAACCTTTTCAACAAAAAAGCTCTTCACGCTTGATAACTTATTATGAAGACAATAAACTTAACAGTAACACATCGACAGAAAGCATTTTTTCATTTTAGAAATTTTTCGCCTCACAGCTATTGTGACAACGTTGGCAGAATAACTCAGTGTGATGACATTATGACTTCCTAACAGAAGAACGCGAGTTTAGTGTTCAGCCTTTTTGAGCGATTGCCGTTATTGTTCTTGCAAAAGAAGCTCACAAGGCACAATCATTTCCTTCTTTAAAAATGCCTTATCCTTCCTGTGCGTTTCTATTTACGTTTGACTGCATAACTTGGCTGTTGATTAATTTTATGTACAATTGGCCCCACCCTATAGCGCCTAACGCTGGATCGTGTATACGATGGGGGATTTACCCGAAATCAAATAATTCTTTTTATCTCTGCAATTTTTGTTCCTATTTCTGGTTGAAAAAAGTAAACCAGGCACACAACAATTTTTAAAAGCTATTTTAATAATTTAATTAGATTATACAAACCCTAATAAGGATAAACTTACAATTCAAGGACTTCAAAAAAAGAACTGCTGTTTACTTGTTTGCATGTCGGAGATGGACATTCGGACTTGAGTTGGCATTTAGCGACGGTTTCGAAATCTTTAAAAAAAGAAAGAAAATAGTCTCTTTAAATATACTTTAATTGTGTTCATTAAAAAAATGTGATTGATTATAGTTAGAGCTACATTTTGTAACCTTTTTTTACCGTTTCCAAGAGTTTTCAAAATGCTTAAAATCTTTAAAAATTTTGTTTTAAAGTACTTCCAATAATTTTTTATTTATCTTAGGCAATTTTTTTAGTTTTTTACATAAAACTTTGTCAAATATTGCACCATATAAAATCGACAAAATCAATTTGAAATAAATAGTAATTTAAAAAGAAATGAAAAAATCCCTTGATTAAACATTAGTCTAACCAAACTCTTCGGTAAATTGTGACCTTACCAAACGATCTTGGGCAACTATTGAATCAAAGTTTAGCATGCTATGCGAAAATTTGGCAAAAAATTGTAATTTTTATAGACACCGTTGTTGGGAAATGTTTAACGTTATACAGTATTTAAATATCTTATATGAATAAAAAATTAATTTAACTGCTCGAGCATAAATAAAAATTTTTACTGCAGTTTTAGTTTGAAACAGATATAAGCTTTCACTATTTATGACAAAAATTTTCTATATAAAAATTTTTACTAACTGAATTTGTATCGCAATTAAAGCGTTTGAATTCTCAAAGATCACAAGTGTGTGTTCGAAGCTACAAACTTAATTAAAAAACAAAATTTAAATGTACTCTGATCAATGTATATCTGTAACGTAAGTAAAAAGATAAAATACAAAATATAGTCTAGCTTTTTCTTATGGGATTTACTTTTTCATGTTGGGCCAAAAATGATGAAATAATAAAAAAATTTACCAATCAAAATTATGAGATAATCCCTATCGTTTTATTTTACTTTTTTTACGCAACCAAATCATAAAAATTTGTTTTTTTTTAGTGTCAAAAAATGACACACCCATCGGATAAAAAGATTTTTGTTTGAAAAAAGATAAAAGAGATAATAGCTACGCTAGCAAAAACTAGATCCGGATTGTTGCCAGTGTTCCAGCGGCCGGAGTAAAAATTAGCAGCGTCCTTGGCATTATATAAAAGGACAAGACAATTAATACTTGCCCATCCAGCCAAGCACTCACCGTCCGGACTGCTATCATTGTAACCCCAGTCAGCATGACGACAGTTAAAATCGCCAGCGTAAAACAGGAGTGAGGAAACACTGGGAGATCCAGGGATTGCAATCTCGTTGGTGCTGGTTTATAGACGACGACTATTTTATAGCCATCAACGTCCACACACAACCACTCGATCTCCGATGTCGGTGTAGATTGGCTTAAAAGCATGTACCTAAGTCGCTCGTGGACAAACGTGGCAGCCATGCTTTCTGCTTAAAGAAGACCCATAGCTATAAGCAAACGATAATAGCTCTTGGTATTAATAAAGTACAAAAAATTTTGAAACATATTTTCTTAAAGTGATGCCAAAAAAAAGAAAAAAAAAAGTAGAACATAGTGGTATTAGACTGTGATAATCTTAGTCACAAAGAGAAAAATCTTACACTAAAGCTTTTGTATAACCAAATGCACTCTATACTGCGAGTGGGTAACGTCGGCTATTTTAGATTAAATTTACTGGCAAGTATTATGAGTAGAAAGAGCTGCTTGCCGGTCATACGTTTCAGTGACATTAATTTTCGCGGCATTCATATTCGAGACATCTCTTGAGCGATCACATAACAAGGCAAATGTTCTTGACGCGAAGCTTTTCAGAACGATTACTGAGCTTTTTGATAAATTTTTATAACAAAAACATTGAGGACGCTGAATCAAATTAGTTTACATTGCTATTGTGTTTTCTAATGAAGAAGTAGAAGCTTGTTTGTTGTCTTCTCCTGCCTAAAAATACGCTTAAATCATAATTGCTGTAAACAGACATCGCTAAAAATGTCTTCATTTTAAGGAGGTTTCTAAAAGGAGGGTCGTGCAAATGTAAGTCGCTCTAGAAGCGGGCACCCGAGCTGTTTTAAGTAAATGAAATAAAATCAACGATTGGTGAGTTTTTACCAATACACTGTTTTTGTAAATACAAACTTAATAAACTAAAAATTCAAAACTAATGAATTTAAAGTGTAAAACGTCCCTGGTCGTACAAAATAGTTTTTTTCTATTAAATTGATACAACAAAAATTTTAGAGTAAAAATATTCAGTTTGAAAATAAGTAGATTTAAAATTTTTAAAATTGAACGAATGGACCAGAAGTTAAAGTTTAAACGTTACGACGTAAAGTTATTCTTCCGTTAAACGCAAGATGTGTTTCTTACCAGTTAAGTTTTTCTATGTATTTTAACAAGTATAAAACAATTTGTTGTAACAGATGCATTTAATATCTTATTATGCATACGTAAGCATATTTTTTGCTATAGAATGTATTCAAGGATACAAAAATTTTTCTGTTTGGTTAAAAATCTTATTTATTAATAATTTTTAAGCGGTGATATGATTGAAGTTTAAAGCTAGTTGTGAAGATTTTAAAGCCAACGAAAGTGACCTAAATAGTTTTTTTTAAGGTCTCAGCACTATGTCAGAGCCAAAGTTTAACCGGGCAGTGTCGATCACATTCGGCAAGAAAACGGAATTTTTTTTTTATTAAATATTAAAAAAATAAATCGTCACCCCATGCGCATTTGTATTTTTGTAGTTTTAAGCAGGGTTGCATGAACAATTTTTTAAAAAAGGCCAAGCAGACTGTCAAAAGAAGCCAAACGCAAAAAAAATAAGATCAAATTCTTTTTTCTCGATAAACGTCTCAAATTTAACGTGAAGACCAAAAAAAAGTCATCACTTTATATCAGCGTCCAAAATTTCTGTTTTCATCCGATATTGAAGGTGAAAATTAAAAAAAGGTTATTACTTTCAATCAGTGTGCAAAATCTCTATTTACGTCCCAAATTTAAGGTAAAGACGATTTAAGATTTAATCAACAATAAGGAATATAACATTTTTGCTTACAAACTTTAAATACTGAAACAGAAATTATGACTTTTAAAAATTAGATTTTGTTTAACAAAAAAAAAAAGTCAAAAGGCCAAACGTTAAATTTGAAAGACAAAACACTTTGAAAAAAGGACACATTTCTCAAATTTTCCCTTAAAAAAGCAAATATAACAATCTGGATTTTGAAATAAAGCGACTTGTATAAAAATAAGATTTTTTATACTATTTCGTTTATGTGACGTTTCAAGTATTTAATTCAATTAATCATTTAACGCTCAACGCCTAGATAAGTGACTACAGCATAGGAAAAAAGTTATTTGAAAAAGATACGCCAAAAGGAAAAAGTTGCAATATTTCAAAAAATACACGGATTATTTCTGCAAAAGTTTGTGCAAAATGTGTATCCTTAAAGCAAACTTTTACCTCAGTTATAAATCTGAAAATCGATAAAAATTAGTTACGCAACTGCAACGCAGAAGCGGAAAAATTTTGTAAGCTTTGCTCCGTACACATAAAACTTATTTTTATGTAAAAAATTTTTTTTTAACATGGTGTTAACCAAAGTAAGATACGTTGTTTTGTTTCACATACATGGAAAATGTGAACTTTTGTACTGTTTATCCATCCTATAACACACGTAATCGCCTTTTGCTGGACAAGTTGTCAAAGGAAATGTTGAAGTTCTACTTCCATTCCCAAAACCCTTTTTATTGCCTTGTAGACAGCTTAGTCCATCTCCTGGGCCAGGGAGAAGACAAAAAAGTAGTGATATGACAGAAACTTTTAACTCTTTCATTTCTTTATACATGTAATATGTAGTAATTCTTTTACTGAAGTCTGCAAAAAGGTTTTCAAATTTTTTATTAAGTCACCAAAAAGAAATATTTAACTAAAAAAAAATCACATAAATTTGGTTTACTACTCGTATTTAATAAAAGAGGTGTTAAGATTGTTTAAGTATGCTTTTTTTTAACTAACAGACAACATTTTACAATTGCAGGTTAGTTATTAGCCTAAATAAATTTCAAAAAATATATTTTGCAAACTGTCAAAAAACGCTACAAGGTTTCTGCAGTTTGGAAATAATTTAAACATGGTTTGCAAAAGCCAGTTAACCCTTGATATGATTATTATTCATTACATACGCGCATTTGATAAATAAAAATTTTGCTTAACAACTCAATGCAAAAAAATCTTATTCATCGGTGTTTAAAAAATAAAGTATTGCCCTTTTTTTATGTCTACGTTGATAAACGCTTATAGCACCGGTACCTTATCAAACAGATCTCATAATTTTTAACTTCACTGAAAAAATTTTGAATTAGCTTATTTTTAAGAAAATAAATTTGATATTAATTAAGCTACAAAAAGGGATCTTAGCAAAGCAGTATAACAGTATAGCCGAAATTTTAATTAAAAATTCTTCTTTGAACTAGCTTGTTCAATACTAAAACAAAATAGAAGTCGTCCAAACAACTTTACTTTGAGGCTATTAAAAGCTTTGCAAAAATTTGTAGCGTAATTCACGGGTGATGTCAATCATGACTTGTATATCAAACAATCACCTTGATATGATTTGATTGTTCCAGTCTTTCTGCGTGGTGCATGCAATCTGAATCATGGCTTGAAGTAATGCTGTAGTGACATTAATGTACAGTATAACTAAAAGGATCTCGGATACTGTTACAAGTGCAACAGTCTGCAAAATTCTTAATAACCGGAAATACTGATAAAAAACTAAGCTGTTTGTTTTAACGATGACAAGTAAACTCTATTCAAAATAGAAATGTTATTTGTTTTTATTGTAAAATCAAATGGATACAAAAATTATTTTAATCTATTTTCCTAGAAAAAGGACTTAACAATATTAAAGTATTCTATGCTGATCAAATTGCTTCTGTATAAGTAAACTAAGGAAATCAAACACTTTTCTCTAATTCAAAAATTATGAAAAAACAGAGAAGTCATATCAACTATTCAAATCAAATAGAAATGAGCAAAAATGCACTAAAGTAAGCAGTAATTTACAAAAGCTAGTGTGTTAAAAAAAATCAGTTAACTTTAGTGCGTTGTTTTGTTTGTTTTTTGGTTTGGGTTTATGTCCCGGGATCCCGGACAATTTTTAAGTTTTGAATTTAGGGAATCTCATTAAAACGTCCGAGAAATCCTGGTTTATTGTATTAAAATTGAAAAAAATGACTTAAAGCAGGAGTGCTTGTGATACATCGCTACCTTGTATTGAGCAAAAGGTTTGGGATTGCAAGTAAAGGCCCTTTTTTCAAACAAAAATAAAAAATTGGATACTAATTGTCGGTGAAGGTCATTTTTTTTAGTAATCACCTGCAATTTTGAACAAAAATGAAGAAATTGAAAAGTAATTGTAAGTGAAGACTTTTTTTAGTCTTCAATAAATTTTTCAGACAAAATTATATAATATTTTGCCGCCTCCGTGATACATTTTGCAATTCCGAGATCCCGGGATTTTCCGAAAAGTTAACTTGTTTTCGCGCAAAATCCCGGGATAAAAAAAGGCCGGGAAATCATAAACCTTATTTTTAATCAAAAAATTGATTAAACTAAATTTTTGGCTTCGAATTCGTTTATCATATCCGTTGAATGTATACTAAAATTTATTGAAAATGTAATGCTTTTTTGATGGAATGTGACTTATAAGATTCTTTTACTATTTGAAAATATAAAAGATTCATTTATTCAATTGTTCCTTATATTTACTATCAATTTATTCGTTTGCCATTGAATACTAAAACCAAGCCGTTAAACTGTTTAAAATGATATTTTGGTTGGTTCAGTAAATTTTAGTTTTAATGGTTCAATTCCGGTTCAGCTCCGGTTTGAGTTTAAAGAAAACAAGTAGCGGTTAATATGATTTTCTATTCATGTTTGGTTCAATCTTTATAATTTTATAAAAAAATTTTTATGTCCGTTTTTGCAACCGTATAAACCAGGGACATGGCTGATAGGTTACGTCAAATGACGTAACATAATAAAGAAGTTGAGAAAAGAAGAAAAAACAATTTTTCTCGAATTATGATTTTGCACAATTTTACTGCAAAGCTCAAACGTAAAAAATAGAACTGAGTTGAATATATCAGCTTTGTTGGGTACCCGAAATTTTTTGGCGCATACAAAATCAATTTAGAAAGGTTATGCGTGAAAAATAATCAATTTTACCCTATAAAAGAAAATTTTATGTTGAATATGCTATTTAACTATTGAAATAAACTGTTTTAACGTAAAATAATTTCTATTCTTCAAAAAACATTTTTATAAGGGCATTTTATACCTGAAAAAACATAATTAGTGATAGAAAAAGCAGATGGTTCTCATTTTTTTTTGGTGGTGAACAGGTTGAGATTGCGATAATGCCCCTATTTACCCCCAATTTGTAAAGCTATGTTTTTATTCAAATGATGTCTCATGATTGTCAACTGGTATGTATTAATATTTTGGAGAAACAAGTAAATATTTTACGTTTTATTAAAAAACTTTTAACCCTATTCTCCTCAAGCTTTTTCGAGCTATTGACTCCTCAACGGTCGGGCTTCAGAAGCCTACCAAATCAAAGATTTATAATTCAAAAACTACTTAAGCTATCTTTATGAAATTTAAGCAGAGTAAAGATCATTTATTTAACTTTTGTTAGAGCAAAAAGTTTTGGAAAATTCGTTTGATAAAGTATGCAAAATCACAATTTAGCAAGATCCCTTTAATTTTTACGTTTAGACACTCATTTAACTAGCGTGAAATGCGATTCGCTGTTGTAACAGTCGTAAACTTGATTAAAAATTGCACGTAAAGAGAGACGTCAACGCGCACGACAATTACAAACAATGAAGAAGCTAAGAAAGCTTGTTTCATTGTTTGAATGGTCAAATTATGAAAAATATTTTAGACCAGTTTTATTTACTTGCTCACATGTTTATCCACAGGTTTTTGTGGTTACTAATAGTTATTGCTGCTTTTTTTAAAAAAGGATAAAAAGACGAAAATGAATTCTTTTTTTTACATAAATGAATTTAAAATTGGCAATGTTTTGATATTTAGCAGTGCTAAGATATCGACTTACAGATATTATAAAACCAACAAAATTTTATCTTTTATATATCACTGTTTACATGCACATAGTATTTCACCGCTGCAAAAACAGGTTTTTAATGGCGTAATTTGAAATAAAATTACGCCATTGTATTACTTTACAAAAAAACACTGAGAAAACAATATTACTTTATATAACTGTTACTGTTAGTCGTGAAACATATCTCGGCACAGATCAAAGCATGAAGCGCAAATTTGTAACAGTGTCGCAAACACGCGGAAGAGCAGCATATTTGACACAGATTTCGTGATTTGTTTATGTTTTGTTTTTGCATTTTCTGGCCTGGTCCAATTTCATTATCATAGCAGAAACAACAACGCTTCCTAAAATTAGATTTTGAAGCATAATTTCGAGGTGTAAATGTTACAACACTAAAGTCACTCCCACGGAAATGACTTTCTCCCAAAATTTATTTAATTTTTCGTTGAACATCAAACTGTAAGCCAGTCAAAGGCCTTCTTTCAACGTATGGTTGAATTATTGCTGGCGAGAGGTTGCAAGGGTCGTTTTCGTCGTCGTCGTCGTCGTTTGAAGGGCATCCACTCCAGGCCAAACACAAACAGGACTGGGGCCGAGGGTTTATCCTTTTACTACCCCAGACTGCTGTACTGCCTGGATCAGATGCTGGCAGTGATGTCATTAAGCCAGCATCGAGTTTCGTCATCTAAAACCGTCAGACCTCGTGCTCCATGTGGTGCCCGATGTATAGGGCACACTGTTAGTACATGGTCTGCGCTTTGCTCTGAGGCGCCACACTCGCAATTCGGTGAAGAAGCGAGACCCCATTTGTGCATGGACGAATGGAATCGCCCAACACCAGTCCGCAGACGGTTGAGCTTAACCCAAGCTGCTCGGGGTAAGCCCATCCCAACAGGCCTGGCACTGATCCCGGGCACAAAAGCACGGAGTCTGGAAACATTTTCACAGTACTCCGCGTTCCATTTGTGATTCGTCCATTCAGAGGCGCGGATGCCAAGTCTGGCAAGATTGTCCAAGAGATTCCGCGCAACTGGCACAAACGGGCGTCTGGATCTTAGTCTCACTTGGCCAGTATCTGAGGACCCACTTAATAGACCATGCAAGATGTGATCGGGGTCCAGAGATCCACGGTAAGCCAAGGAGAGTGTCGCTCCCATTCGGTGAAGCTCAGCTGGCTGGATGCCTAAAAGTACAGGTAGGTGGTCCGTTGGAGTGGGACGCAGGCATTCAGTAACTATGTGCAAGGCGTCATTCAAGACACTGTCAATGAGGCGAGTGTGAGCACTGCGACACCAGACTGGCGCACAGTACTCAGCTGTTGAGTAGACTAGGGACAAGGTGGCTATGCGTAGTGTTTTAGCACCAGCACTCCATCCCGAGCCCACGAGTCGCCTCAGCAGTGTGACGCGCGATGATAGTTTTTTGCGCAATGCCACTAAATGGTGACGAAACGTGAGCGATCTGTCCAGTTTTACCCCAAGATATGTAGGGGTTGGACAAAACGGTAAAAGTCTACCGTTGTTGTAGACCTTTAGCTCACGTTTGGCCTCTCGGTTATTTAAGTGAAAGGCTGCTGTCACCGTCTTAGTGTGACTGAGCTTCAACCTCCAAGTCTGGAGATACGCTGACAGTGTGGACATGTCTTGGCTTAAGGTCCCCTCCAAGTCCTTCCACTTTCCAGAAGAATGCAACAATGCTAAATCATCAGCATAAGCAAACTTTCTGGAAATCATGGAAGGAAGATCGTACGTATAGATGTTAAATAGGAGGTTAGCCAAGACCGATCCCTGAGGAACGCCGTTTTTAAGACGGCGTAGCCTGCTTTGCTTGCTGTCACCGGTGGTAAGGGTGAAACTTCGATTTCGGACAAGCTCCATGATCATTTTGACCATGTGCTTATCCGGAAGTAGTCTCAGCAGCTTGCAGGTAAGGCCACGGTGCCAGACAGTGTCATAAGCAGCTGTCAGATCGATAAATACGGCACCGGCCTTCGTTTTAGCCTCGAAAGAATCCTCAATGTTCTGGGTTAGCAGAACAACTTGATCTACAGTTGGCTTCCCGCGTCGGAAACCAGCCTGCTCTTTAGGGAGCAGTGGATCGATTAATGGTGCAACGCGGGCGTAGATAAGCTTCTCGAGTATCTTGTAGGGGACACAGAGCAGAGATATCGGTCAATAACTCTTTGGGTCCCCCACGGGCTTTCCTGGTTTTGGGATCGCAACCACAAGCGCTCTTCTCCAGATCTTGGGAATTTTGAGTCGGCGCAAACAGGAAGAAAGGAAGTCACGTAACCAGGACTTCAAAGCAACTCCGACATGGAGTATAACCTCGGGGCAGATGGAATCAGGTTCCGGAGCTTTACCTGGTTTTAAATGCTGAAGGGCAGCAGCAAATTCTCTCTGTGAAAAACTGTCAGAGATATTTACTGCGTCTGGTGTTGTGGCCCTCGTCAGACACTTCTTGAAAGACAAGTCGAGATGACTTGTGATAAGCAGCCTCGTACTTCCCATTTCTAACCAGCTGAGATGCAATAGCATCGGCTGAAACGGGACAGTGACGAGGAGAGTTTCGTAACCTACCAGTAAAGTTGTTCAAAATACTCCACGCTTTTCGACTAGAGTGTGAGAAGTCGATGCTCCGAACTGCTTCAGACCATCAATCCCTCGGCTTTCTGTCAAGCTTGGCAAGCAGAGCTGTAGCAGCCAAACTTGAGTCGTCTCCCTGAGGAGACTGCAGAAAGGTTTTATAGAGGGATTCACACTCTGAATCCCAACACGGAATACAGTTATTTCGATACCTGCGTGGGATAGTCTTTTTGGCTGCTTTCTTAATGGTGTTACAGAAGTCCTGGTAAGCCGCATCCACAACAAGTGAATCAGGCGGCAACAAATTCTTTGCGAATTTATTCGTCAAAGCAATGTAGTGACTCCATTTGGCCTTGCGGAAGTTCCATCGCTTAACAGGCATGCTTGGCACTGCCATAGCAAACCTTGGTGGTGTAATAAGCGAGGGTCGATGTTGTGACCTGGGGAATTTGTCAAGGACACGTCTATCCGGTAAGCGACTGTTTGGACCTACGCTAGCGAAAGCTAGATCCGGATTGGTACCAGTGTTCCAGCGGCCGGAATAAAAACTGGTAGCGTCCTTGGCATTATATAGGAGGGCAAGACAATTAATACTTGCCCAGCCAGCCAAGCATTCACCGTCCGGACTGTTGTCGTCATAACGCCAGTCAGCATGACGACAGTTAAAATCGCCAGCGTACAGACAGGGGTGAGGATACACTGGGAGATTCAGGGTTCGGAATCGCGTTGGCGGTGGTTTGTAGACGTTGACTATTTTATAACCATCAACGTCCACACACAACCACTCGATCTCCGATGTTGCGATGTTGATGGAGATTGGTCCAAAAGCGTGTATCTCAGTCGCTCGTGGACAAACGTGGCAAGGCCATGCTTCCTGCTTAAAGAAGACCCAGCTAGTTGGTAGTTTGGTAGCACCAACTTCTCTGCATCAGTGCAGTGGGTCTCCTGCAGTAGGATGACGAGTGCCTCAGACTGCATAGCGAGGTGATGAAGAACAATCATCTTGCTTGCAGTGAGGCCTTCGATGTTCAGCTGAAGAATAGTGGGTCTTCGGAACTTGTTGGCAATGTGCCCTGAAAAGGGCAGTTTTATCCTGGCATTGCTCCGTCCTGAAAAGGACGTTTGCCGATTAGCAGACCCACACTGAACATCGGAATGGGTGGATACCTTTCCGTTTTGGTAGGTTCGGTTTCGGTCTGTCATTTTAAAATCAATGAACAGACTTACTCACGGCCCAGGCTGCGTGAAAGCACCTACCATCTGGGCCAGTGTCGTTTTGATGGAAATGGATAAAGATCGTAGTTGTTCGTTTCTTATTATATTTTGTTGTTCTATTAGAATAAACATTTTATGCCACTTTTCCAACTAGAAAGTCTTTATCAGCAACTCTAAATTACAATTTATGAAAACTAGAGTGCCCAATAAAAAATTTCTTAAACAGCAATATTCTAACATTTGTGAAAATTTGAGATTCACATTTGTTTATTTTGTCGCTAAACGTTTACAAATATTCGCATGACATATAATTGAGATTAAATGTAGGACAACGTGACTGGAAAATAACCATAAGGTGTCTTAGTCAAGCAGTTACTTTTATTGTGTTATTCAAAATGACAAAAAATTATAATAAAACAATCGTTTGAAAAACAGGCAACGAAAAGGCAAAAAAGTAATTAACAAGTAAAAATCTAAAAGCAAAACTAGAAAATAAGCAAATCTCGGTAACAAAAATAGATAGATATATTTTTTTGTAGATATTTTTTTCTTTTGTAATATGAAAATATTGCATGAAATATGGGATAAAATAACACATTTTGGCTCCAATATATTTAATTAAAAAGTGCGATTTTTGTTTTACACTGTGCAAGATTGGATTAATCACCTTCAAAAAATATTGATCACCACAAGGCCTCTCCAAGATAACTTCGAGAAAGAGATGTTAAGCTGTAAAGGCCCTTTTTCATCATTACGTAAAAGAGGGCGATTCTATGCAAAATTGTTGTAGCATATAGAAGTATCCACTTCAAGTAAAGCACATCAATAGGACTGGCCCCGTGCTTTATTTTTTACTGCAAATTGCTATTGTATTGCCTGGATTAAATGTTGTTGGCAATGTACCAAGCCACAACCGTTTATTTTTTATCCGAAACTGTCCACCCTCGTGCTCCTTGATACAACGTTATTTCTGGTTTTTTGAAAAGCGCCGCATTTGTAATGAGAAAAAAGAAACGAGACCCCATTTTTCTATGCACAAAGGAAAACGCGCAACTACTTTAAAGTCCTCAGGTGGAATGGGCCAACTGGCCGCGACCAGCTAGGCGCAACCAGACGAGTTAAGGAGAACTAGAGGCAGTCGACTGGTTAGTTAAGCTGCCCCAGTCGGCTGCATCCAGTTGTCTTTAACCCGTCTGAAAGCGTTTAAGCATAACTCAAACTGTTCTGGGCACGCTATTTCGAACGGTTAAGGCAAGGCGCTCATAATGAAAGCACGAGGCCGGATGTACTTTCATAGTACTCAGTATTCGATCTATGATTCATGTTATGGGCAAATCGGATGCGATTAATTTAGCAAAATTGTTCAAGTTTTTGCACAGCAGACACAAGCAAGTGTTTAGACCTTTGTGTTTATCGACAGGCATTTGATAAAAGATAAATAAACCATAGTCAGGATCTAGAGCAGTGCTCTGCAACTCATATGCTGCAGAAAAACGAGAAACATATTCTTTGAAATAGAGATAAAGTTATGTTTCTCTCAATAGCAACCCAAAACCTTAAAAAAATTATTATACAATACATCTCATTGTGTAATGTCAAGACCTTTTTTTGGTGTTTATTAAATTTAAAACGTTTTTTTTCATATGAAGCTTTATTTAGTGATCATAAAAACTCTCTGCTAATAAATAGTTAAATTTTTTTGATCAATTTTCAACCAGGCTCGATTGTGTACGATATGCGCAAATTGGTAACTTCAAATGAAAAAAAAGGTCATCACTTTATTTTTTGAGTTTAGATTGAGTGTTTAGGTTTTTTATGACAGCCAAATGAAACTTCAGATAACAAAAAGTGTTTAAAATTTAGCTCTTTACCTGGTCCAGGTGTTCTGCTACTTTTTTAAATTTTTCAAAGTGTGCCGCATGTTCGAAAAAGTAGCGAAGCACAGGTCTAGAGTACCATCTTTAGCCAAAACAAGTGTCGCTACAGATGGCTGGATGTTTGCAAATACTGTTAAGTGATCCGTTGGAGAGGGATGGAGGCATCAGTAATTATGCGCAAAGCCTCATTCAAGACACTATATATAAACCAAGTACTACGAGAACAATCAAGGCTCCAATAGTCGGCTGTTGAATAGACAAAAAATAAGAGAGCTGTATCTGATACTTTGGCACCAGCATCCGCTCTGAGACCCCACGTTACCTCAGCAGTGGGACAGGCGAAGTTTTTTGTGCAATGCCAAACGATGGTGACAAAACTTGAGCGATTGGTATTGTTTTACTTCAAGATAAATTGAAACCAAACGCAATGGTGAATGTTGATCATTGTAAACTTTTAGCTGACATTTTTTTTTAATCTGAATATTGTAGAAAGCAGATTATGCACCTAGATGTTAAAAAAGTTGTGATTGATTTTGGAGGAACGCTGTTTCTCTGACAACCGAGATTATTTTGCTTACTGTCGCGTTAAAGTGAACCTTCGTTGTGAACTAGTTTTATAATCATTCGAACCATGCATTTATCCAGCAAAACCTCAGCAACTTGCAGTTAAAGTCAAGTTTACATAAAATAGCAGTGTCATATGCAGCTGTCAGATTGAAAAATTGCACTGGCATTCTTTTTAGCCTCAAAAAAATTGTTGATTATTATCAGAACGACTTGATCTACGGTTGACTTTTTGCATTCCAGGAGCGTAAAGTGGATAAATTTTTCAATAACTTTTTGGGTCTTCTATCGCCTTCTTGTCTTTCGAATTGCGACTACAAGCGCTCTTCCGTAGATTTTCGAAATTGGAGTTGACGCAATTAGGAAAAGAGAAAGTTATATAATCAAAAATTTAAAGCAGCTCTAACATGGGTTATAAGCTCTATGCACATAAAATTAGGGCCCGGAGCTTTATCTGGTTTTACGCAGAAAAACCCTTGCAAATAACCCAGGTTATCCATAATTAAGATATCTAAGTTGATTTTATTCAGAGGTTTCTAGTATTTAGTGGGTCATTTTAGAACTGAAAAAATGTCGGAAGATAATAAAATAATCATATCCAATTTTTTTCTGAATGACATTTTGAGTTCAAACATAAAATTTATTGTGAAAGGAAAATGAAGACCATAAATGGTCTTTACGCATTTCAATTATGAAGTTTTTTTGATCTTTATTTAACTTTCGAAATAAATTTATCAAAGAGTTTGCAATAAGTAAGGACCGTTTTTTTAAACTTTGACACAAAAGTTTTTTGGATGGAAAAAGTCATTTGTGTAAATTTCAGACTTTAGAACTGTCATGAATTTATATAAGTTGGAAGCCCCTGTTTTATCAAAATTCAATTGTGTTAAACGTTTTGTTTTTATTCTATGTTTTCTGTTCGCAAAACCCACATTTAAAAGCTATAAACTTTTTTACAAAACTTTACTTCGGATTTTTCATTGTAAGAAAAATTTCAACATAAAAATGGCCTGTTACTTCAAATGCAACGTGAAATATAAATAAAAAGTTAATTATAAAAAGTCAGGTGTTGTTTAATTGTATGAAGGCGTCAACTTAAGAGCTAACATGTAAACCAGTTAATTTAATTTTTTTTTCCACGAATGAATAGTTATAAGAAAGTTTTATAAAAATGCATAGTGTAAAGATTGAATTTTGTCCGCTTGATTGGTATTCAAGCAGTCCAACAGCAATTGTTTTATACAAAAAAATGTATATGTGTAAAATGCTTCCAAGAAATCGCTAAAAGCTCAAAAAACGAAAATACAATTTACATGAAATAAGTTCTGCATCGCCTAAGGCAGGGGTGTCAAACTCATTTCTGTTCGGGGGCCGCATTACATAAAAATTTATACAAGGTGGGCCGCTGACATAAAAACATAAAACACTGGTACATTTACTGGTATTATTAAGACAGAATTGCTATAGCTATATGCTTCCATTGTGATAAAACTGTACAAAAACTACAAAACATTTAAAGTTAAAGTTACCAGATTAGCTTTTGCAACAAGTACAATTAGGAGGTTTTCTTTTGAAAAATTACAATAAAAATTGACAGTCACTATTATAGAAAGTTCTAAGTTTAACTTGTGTAAAAGGAGTAACACCATCTTAGTTTGACCCAGACACTTGGCACCTTTTTTCTTTGACAAGTGTATCAATGTTAGGTGATAGTTCTTGTGAAGCAGCCACTTTAAGAATGTCATTTAGATTCTTGTTTGTCAGCCTTGAACGAAGCTTATTTTTGTTGATGGCCATCACTGAAAACAATTGCTCACACAGGTAAGTAGTTCCAAACATGCACAAAATTTTGGCAGCTAGGTCTCTCAGTTTAGGGTACCCAGGAAAAAGGTACTTATAGATATCCAGGCCAACAATGGTAAACTTTTCTTTTAAATTTGAGTCACACTGCAAATCAATTATTTCCATTTGCAATTCTGTTGGTACATCAGAAGATGTCACAGTAAATGGGCTGCAAAAAATTTTGAACTCTTGCTCCAGTTCAGAAAACACTTGAAAGCGACGCTCAAATTCCTGAAGCAAACTGGAAATGCTTTCTTTGTACCGGCCCAATTCAGTAACCGTTCCTGTGTTGTACAACTCTTTCAGAAATGGGAAATGAACAGGACTATTCTTTGAAAACTGCATTTCCCACAACACAAGTTTAGACTTGAATGCCCTTATGTTGTCATAGTATTGTGTGACAACCTTATTACGACCTTGCAACATTTTATTGAGGCAATTTAAGTGGTCAGTTATGTCCACCATAAATGCAAGGTCTTGCAGCCATTCCGGGGACTGTAGCTGTTCCACAGGCTTCCCTTTCATGTCCATGAAGTCAGCAATCTCCTTTCTTAGTTCAAAAAAACGTTTCAGCACAACTCCACGACTTAGCCATCTTACCTCAGTGTGGTATGATAGACCATAACTGATATCACCATCATTAAGAAGTTGATCGAACTGACGATGGTTAAGACCTCTTGCTCGAATAAAGTTAACCGTGTTAAAAACAACTTCCATAACATGCTTCATTTTTAGTGTCTTGCAGCATAATGCCTCTTGGTGGATGATACAATGAAAAGTATGAAAGTCATGACCTCCATTTGCAGCATTTACCTTTTCTTTTAATTTAGCAACCACACCAGCCCTTTTCCCAGTCATGGAAGGAGCACCATCTGTGGCAATGCTGACAGCACGAGCCCAGTCAACTCCAATGTTGTCCAGTGCACCAACCAAAGAATTGAAGATGTCTTCACCCGTTGTTGTGCCAGTCATTGGTACTAATTTAATAAATTCTTCAGTAATTGTTAAACTAGCATCAACACCACGGATGAAAACAGCAAGCTGAGCAATATCAGTCACGTCGGTACTCTCATCAATAGCAATTGAAAATGCCACAAATGAAGCAACTTTTTCTTTCAATTGGTTATCTACATTGGCAGATAGATCTGAAATACGGTCAGCAATAGTGTTCCTTGTCAAGCTAATGTTGGCAAAAGCCTGACGTTTTTCTGGGCACACAACTTCTGCAGCTTTTGACATACAGGTTTTCACAAATTCTCCGTCAGAAAACGGCTTGGATGCCACTGCAATTTCTTTGGCAATAAGATAGCTGGCTTTCACTGCAGCGTCAATAACTTCCTTGGTATGAGTGAAGACTGACTGTTGTTTTTTTAGTCCAGACAACAGTTCCTTCTCTTTATCTGTCCTAGATTTACCTTGAATACTTTTGAATTTCCCGCTGTGTTGAGTTTCATAGTGCCGGCGAACATTGTATTCTTTCAACACAGAAACTTGGGATCTCCCGTACTATCGGCCGTCATCTTCATTTTTAAAACTTTTTCTTCTCTCGTTTAAAAACCTTCTCTCGTTTTCGCTACTCTCACTCACTTTTCTCTTTTGTTTCTCCTTTTAAGTAAATAGCGAGCTATACATTTAAACCAATTCGGGCAAGCTAAGCTTTGCGAAATAAAATACTTAAAACATCTATTTTATATATTTACCACTATATTTTCAATTAGTGAACACTAACAACTTCATTTTATACCAAACTATTTACTTTAAATGCTGTTTTAGTTTTGATTTGTACGACGGCTTACAATAAATGAGATGATAATCGGTCATACGACCAAGCTAAGCTTTGTTGATAAAAATACGAAAACGAGAGAAGGTTTTTAAACGAGAGAAGAAAAAGTTTTAAAAATGAAGATGACGGCCGATAGTACGGGAGATCCGAAACTTGTTGGTGGCATACTAAGCACACAGCCTTTCCATTCACATTGGTGAAAAAGTAACATTCCGTCCATTTATCTTGAAACACTCTGCATTCTGCATCAATCTTTCGTTTTTTTGATAAAGACATGTTGAAGGCTAAAGTATACTGAAAATTTCACAGAAAATTTTTACTTTCAAAATGACGCCTAGATCTATCACAGTAACAGTTTTTGTTAATTTTCAAAATATAAAAATATTAATTTAGGAAGAGAGGTAATTTTTAAAATCCACTTAAAAATTATAACAAGCAAAATCCAACATTTCATTTAGTTTTTTTAAAAAAAATTTTATTTATTTAAAAAGCTGAACGTTTTCGACTATCATTAGTCCTTATCAAAGCATCTGAAATTGTTTAAAATCGTCTAAAAAACTTTTAACATTACAATCAATTAAAATATTTAACAATATAAAAAAAAAAAAAAAAAAACAATAATTTTCTCAAGTTTATGCTATCACTGTTATTACTACTGGTAATTCCATTTAAAGGCAAACATAATTACACAAAACAAACGTCAGAATTTACAGAAGAAAAAAGGAGAAAAAAGAGAAAAAAAGAAAAAATAATGCAAATCACATGACTAAATTAAAAGAGTTGAAGTAAAAAAGACGAACCATTTTCATACAATTGTTTATTTAATTTAGGTTGATGTTTTTTAATGAGTAACGCTTCGTGAATTTTACAGTCATAATCTGAGGAACATTTCTTTAATGAGGAACTTTCTTCATAAAGAAATGTTCCTCAGATTATGACTGTAAAATTCACGAAGCGTTACTCATTAAAAAACATCAACCTAAATTAAATAAACAATTGTATGAAAATGGTTCGTCTTTTTTACTTCAACTCTTTTAATTTAGTCATGTGATTTACATTATTTTTTCTTTTTTTCTCTTTTTTCTCCTTTTTTCTTCTGTAAATTCTGACGTTTGTTTTGTGTAATTATGTTTGCCTTTAAATGGAATTACCAGTAGTAATAACAGTGATAGCATAAACTTGAGAAAATTATTGTTTTTTTTTTTTTTTTTTTTTATATTGTTAAATATTTTAATTGATTGTAATGTTAAAAGTTTTTTAGACGATTTTAAACAATTTCAGATGCTTTGATAAGGACTAATGATAGTCGAAAACGTTCAGCTTTTTAAATAAATAAAATTTTTTTTAAAAAAACTAAATGAAATGTTGGATTTTGCTTGTTATAATTTTTAAGTGAATTATAAAAATATTAAAAGTGAGCAACCCCTTGAGGGGCCACATTCAAGCACTTGGCGGGCCGCATACGGCCCGCGGGCCGTATGTTTGACACCCCTGGCCTAAGGCATTTCGACGTCGGCAAAGGACGTAATTCGCTTCGTCACGCAAAGCCAATTCTTGGTAAAATTCATGTCACTTAATAAAAGCGTGAAATTGAAATTCCACGCTCTGCTTGAGAAAACCAGCAAAAATTCACAAATTTTCAAAAAAAGTCTATTTTTCCCGTTAACCCTTGTTTGGGGACACCTAAAAATAGTACTATCTTATTCAGCATTTCAAATTAGGAAAAGTCAAGAAATTCCAGAATTTTATCTACAAAGATGAAGTAATTACAAACGTTTTCGCAAGGGCCGGGCTTCAGAAGCCTAAATACAATCAAACATTTTGTATTTAAAGTTTAAATAAAAAATGTTTTTTCTAGGCTTCCTCGTCGTCATCGTTGTCGTTTGGAAAGGCATCCACTCCAGTTCAGACAAAAACCGGATTAGGACCAAGGGTTTATCCTTTAACTATTCCAGGCTACTGTACTGCCTGGTTCAGATGCTGGCAGCGATGTTGTTAAGCCAGCATTAAATTTCGTCATCTAAAACCGTCAGACTTCGTGCTCCATGTGGTGCCCAATGCATGGGGCACGCTATTGGAACGTGGTCTGCGGTTTGTTCAGCGGCGCCGCACTCGCAATTCGATGAAGGAGCGAGAACACATTTCTGCAAGGACGAATGGAATTGCCCGACACCATTTCTCAACCGGTTGAGCTTAACCCAAGCTGGTCGAGGCAAGCTCATCCCAACAAGCCGGGCACTGATCCTGGGTATAAAACCCGGAGTCTGTAAGTCTTTTTTGGCGAGCATCTGACGACCGACTTAAAAGATCATACAAGATATGATCAGGGTCCAAAGATCAACAGTAAGCCAAGGAGAGTGTCGCTCTTATTCGGTGAAACTCAGCTGGCTGGATGCCTGAAAGTATTGGTTAGAGGGTAGGGTACGTTTTGGCGCATCGTTTGGGCGCAGTTGTTTAAACATGGCCTTTTTGGCGCCAGTTGATGTAGCCCCAGCCTATTCGGCAATCGCCTTTTTGGCCCCAAATCTTAAGAACATTTTTTTATTTAAAAACGTGTCTTAATGGAAAAAATTACAATACCGGATATATCATTTATGAATTTATTTATAAAACTTATTGCATTCATAAATTTTAAGAATATTTTTTTATTTATAAATAAACTATCTTTTCGTCGTCGTCGTCGTTTGAAGGGCATCCACTCCAGGCCAGACACAAACAGGACTGGGGCCGAGGATTTATCCTTTTACTACCCCAGACTGCTGCACTGCCTGGATCAGATGCTGGCAGTGATGTCATTAAGCCAGCATCGAGTTTCGTCATCCAAAACCGTCAGACCTCGTGCTCCATGTGGTGCCCGATGTATAGGACACGCTGTTAGTACATGGTCTGCGGTTTGCTCTGAGGCGCCACACTCGCAATTCGGTGAAGAAGCGAGACCCCATTTGTGCATGGACGAATGGAATCGCCCAACACCAGTCCGCAGACGGTTGAGCTTAACCCAAGCTGCTCGGGGTAAGCCCATCCCAACAGGCCTGGCACTGATCCCGGGCACAAAAGCACGGAGTCTGGAAGCATTTTCACAGTACTCCGCGTTCCATTTGTGATTTGTCCATTCAGAGGCGCGGATGCCAAGTCTGGCAAGATTGTCCAAAAGATTCCGCGCACCTGGCACAAACGGGCGTCTGGATCTTAGTCTCACTTGGCCAGTATCTGAGGACCCACTTAAAAGACCATGCAAGATGTGATCGGGGTCCAGAGATCCACGGTAAGCCAAGGAGAGTGTCGCTCCCATTCGGCGAAGCTCAGCTGGCTGGATGCCTAAAAGTATAGGTAGGTGGTCCGTTGGAGTGGGACGCAGGCATTCAGTAACTATGTGCAAGGCGTCATTCAAGACACTGTCAATGAGGCGAGTGTGAGCACTGCGACACCAGACTGGCGCACAGTACTCAGCTGTTGAATAGACTAGGGACAAGGTGGCTATGCGTAGTGTGTTAGCACCAGCACCCCATCCCGAGCTGGGGATCCCGAACTATCTTTTAAAATATGCGAACTGTGGCCATTTGAAAGAACCCTTTTTTGTTATGTTTAGGTCTATATATATTTTTTCCTCTCTCTAATAAAAAAACTAGTTCTCTTCTCGTTTACCTGTTTACTCTTTCTCTCTATCTCTAATAAGAAAACTAGTCAGTTTTATGAACGAGGTAATTTTTATACTAGCAAATAACCAAAACGAATTCTTATACATTATGAATATACTAGGAACTAATCCTAACCCTAACCCTAACCTTAACCCTAACTCTTTTTATAATGAGTCTGTTTAAGTTTTAAAATTTACTAAAATTTGTTAAAACAATTGGCTGGCGCCAAATCGGATGGCGCCTAAATGGCTGTGCCTAACTGTCAGCTGGCGCCTTAACAGCCGTGCCTAAAAGGCAGCGCTCAAATGGCGGAGCCAAATAGTTCCATTCCGCTGGTAATTGGTCCTTGGAGTAGAACGCAGGCATTCAGTGACTATGCGCAAGACGTCATTCAAGACACAGTCTATGAGGCGACTGTGAATGCTGTGACACCAGATTGGTGCGCAGTACTCACCTGTTAATTAGATCTTGTAGACACACTTTTTAGGCCTGTATAAACAAACCAAAAATTAAAATCAGAGCGTCTGAACCGGAACCATTTAAAACAAAGTTTTGGTTCAGGTTCAGTTTCGACAAAATTAATTTTTTCGGGTTTAATTCCGGTTTAGGTTCGGTCGAAGAGTAATAACGGTTAACACGCGTTTATGGATCCGGTTTGGGTTCGTTAGACGCTTTGACTGAAATAGATTGCGAAAATGGAATAAATAATTGAATGATAACTCTGGCCCAATTTTTGGGTATTATAAGCCTTAAGCTGTTTACTAAAAAAAAACTTATAATTACGCAAGCTAAGTAGTACATTCATAAAAATTGAAACTGTTTACTGCTATGTAAAGTAAACATAACATAAAAACATACGTATATCAAATCCAACTCAATGTCGTAGCGTATTACAATGTAGACCTTAAAGCTGCAAAATATATAATATATATATAAATGACGTCGTTGACATTCCAACCTGCAACAACATTAAGTTTTATATCATATTTTATTTAATCTCTATTTTATTCTCCTGACTCGCAGGAAAACGTCGGCGGCGCTATACCTAGGGCAAGCAATTACCCCGACCTGCTTCTGAAGATGCCAAGACATTGCTATCATATCAAATTTTTTAGTTTTATAGAGATATGACTAAAAGTTAGCGCTCCTTGCTAACATCGCAAAACAAGGAAAAACGCTGCAAAGTGTCTTTCTTAAAGGCACTACAGAACGGCGAGAAGAGGTTTTAAATCCAGATCAATCGACCGCAATTACGGCGCTCTTAACCACTCGACCACACTGCCAACTTAAACGAGATAGCGCAAAGACGCGTGTACCTAATATTGTTAAACGAGATTTTAATAAATGTTTTTTTCCGCATGTAGAAAGAGTTTCAGCTAAAGTTGAAATACTCGTAATACAGAGCAAAAATTTTTAGTTATGTTCAACTCTTGCAAATGCAGCTGTGCATATTGCTACTACAAGAATATTCTGCAGTTTTTTTATTCTCTAACTTTAAATATACTCAGCTGTTACAATTATTTTAGTATATGTTCTATTTATCTGTAAAAAACCTTGAGGATAAACTAAACAGTACGTACAAGTTAAACAGGAATTGCTTTGTTGAACCCAGAAGTTATGATTAGTAGGTTTCAAAGTTATCGTAAACTTTTGACTGATGCATTACAACATTTCTTGACAAGTTATTCATAAATTATTAACAAGCATATATACAAAATGTCCCAAAAAGCTGTATACACATTTTAAATAAATGTAAACCAGATGTTTATCATTATTTGTTTACATTTCAACATGCAATAAAATTTACGAACATCATTCTACCATTTTGTCACATCCCGTTCTGCATTGCACCTACTGGGGACTTGAAAATCCACATGTTATGGTCGACCATAATGTTAATTTACTAGGAATTACAGTGTGGTGTGGCTTATCGTCAAGAGAGTTGGAACTTTTTTTTGATGCTATTGTGACTGGTCCTGTTTAAATGAACTTGCTGCAACGGTTGCGGCAGAACGCTGTCAGAGCGACGCGCGATTGTTTAGGTACGTTGTTCTTAAGTTGTGTTGCTTGTTTCTCTGTTAACGTGCATTTCTGTTTCGATAACTACGTTCTCAGTTGATTAAAGCCTAACTTCCGTAGTGTTTTGGGTGATTTCAAAACACTACCAACGGCATATTAGATCCTTCCTTGATAAAATCTTGGCAAACTGGTGGATTGGACTAGGGGTTTTGTTGAATACCCTCCGTCGTCGTCGTCGTCGTCGTTTGAAGGGCATCCACTCCAGGCCAGACACAAACGCAAATGGGGCCGAGGATTTATCCTTTTACTACCCCAGACTGCTGCACTGCCTGGATCAGATGCTGGCAGTGATGTTATTAAGCCAGCATCGAGTTTCGTCATCCAAAACCGTCAGACCTCGTGCTCCATGTGGTGCCCGATGTATAGGACACGCTGTTAGAACATGGTCTGCGGTTTGTTCTGAGGCGCCACACTCGCAATTCGGTGAAGAAGCGAGACCCCATTTGTGCATGGACGAATGGAATCGCCCAACACCAGTCCGCAGGCGGTTGAGCTTAACCCAAGCTGCTCGGGGTAAGCTCATCCCAACAGGCCTGGCACTGATCCCGGGCACAAAAGCACGGAGTCTGGAAGCATTTTCACAGTACTCCGCGTTCCATTTGTGATTTGTCCATTCAGAGGCGCGGATGCCAAGTCTGGCAAGATTGTCCAAAAGATTCTGCGCACCTGGCACAAACGGGCGTCTGGATCTTAGTCTCACTTGGCCAGTATCTGAGGACCCACTTAAAAGACCATGCAAGATGTGATCGGGGTCCAGAGATCCACGGTAAGCCAAGGAGAGTGTCGCTCCCATTCGGCGAAGCTCAGCTGGCTGGATGCCTAAAAGTACAGGTAGGTGGTCCGTTGGAGTGGGACGCAGGCATCCAGTAACTATGTGCAAGGCGTCATTCAAGACACTGTCAATGAGGCGAGTGTGAGCACTGCGACACCAGACTGGCGCACAGTACTCAGCTGTTGAATAGACTAGGGACAAGGTGGCTATGCGTAGTGTTTTAGCACCAGCACCCCATCCCGAGCCCACGAGTCGCCTCAGCAGTGTGACGCGCGATGATAGTTTTTTGCGCAATGCCACTAAATGGTGACGAAACGTGAGCGATCTGTCCAGTTTTACCCCAAGATAAGTAGGGGTTGGACAGAACGGTAAAAGTCTACCGTTGTTGTAGACCTTTAGCTCACGTTTGGCCTCTCGGTTATTTAAGTGAAAGGCTGCTGTCACCGTCTTAGTGTGACTGAGCTTCAACCTCCAAGTCTGGAGATACGCTGACAGTGTGGACATGTCTTGGCTTAAGGTCCCCTCCAAGTCCTTCCACTTTCCAGAAGAATGCAACAATGCTAAATCATCAGCATAAGCAAACTTTCTGGAAATCATGGAAGGAAGATCGTACGTATAGATGTTAAATAGGAGGTTAGCCAAGACCGATCCCTGAGGAACGCCGTTTTTAAGACGGCGTAGCCTGCTTTGCTTGCTGTCACCGGTGGTAAGGGTGAAACTTCGATTTCGGACAAGCTCCATGATCATTTTGACCATGTGCTTATCCGGAAGTAGTCTCAGCAGCTTGCAGGTAAGGCCACGGTGCCAGACAGTGTCATAAGCAGCTGTCAGATTGATAAATACGGCACCGGCCTTCGTTTTAGCCTCGAAAGAATCCTCAATGTTCTGGGTTAGCAGAACAACTTGATCTACAGTTGGCTTCCCGCGTCGGAAACCAGCCTGCTCTTTAGGGAGCAGTGGATCGATTAATGGTGCAACGCGGGCGTAGATAAGCTTCTCGAGTATCTTGTAGCGGATACAGAGCAGAGATATCGGTTGATAACTCTTTGGGTCCCCCACGGGCTTTCCTGGTTTTTGGAATCGCGACCACAAGCGCTCTTCTCCAGATCTTGGGAATTTTGAGTCGGCGCAAACAGGAAGAAATGAAGTCACGTAACCAGGACTTCAAAGCAACTCCAGCATGGAGTATAAGCTCGGGGCAGATGGAATCAGGTTCCGGAGCTTTACCTGGTTTTAAATGTTGGAGGGCAGCAGTAAATTCTCTCTGTGAAAAATTGTCAGAGATATTTACTGCGTCTGGTGTTGTGGCTCTCCAAAGGTCAGACACTTCTTGAAAGACAAGTCGAGATGACTTGCGATAAGCAGCCTCGTATTTCCCATTTTTAACCAGCTGAGATGCAATAGCATCGGCTGAAACGGGACAGTGACGAGGAGAGTTTCGTGACCTACCAGTAAAGTTGTTCAAAATACTCCACGCTTTTCGACTAGAGTGTGAGAAGTCGATGCTCCGAACTGCTTCAGACCATCAATTCCTCGGCTTTCTGTCAAGCTTGGCAAGCAGAGCTGTAGCAGCCAAACTTGAGTCGTCTCCCTGAGGAGACTGCAGAAAGGTTTTATAGTGGGATTCACACTCTGCATCCCAACACGGAATACAGTTATTTCGATACCTGCGTGGGATAGTCTTTTTGGCTGCTTTCTTAATGGTGTTATAAAAGTCCTGGTAAGCCGCATCCACATCAAGTGAATCAGGCCGCAACAAATTCTTTGCGAATTTATTCGTCAAAGCAATGTAGTGACTCCAATTGGCCTTGCGGAAGTTCCATCGCTTAACAGGCATGCTTGGCACTGCCATAGCAAACCTTGGTGGTGTAATAAGCGAGGGTCGATGTTGTGACCTGGGGAACTTATCAAGGACATGTCTATCCGGTAAGCGACTGTTTGGACCTACGCTAGCGAAAGCTAGATCCGGATTGGTATCAGTGTTCCAGCGGCCGGAATAAAAACTGGTAGCGTCCTTGGCATTATATAGCAGGGCAAGACAATTAATACTTGCCCAGCCAGCCAAGCATTCACCGTCCGGACTGTTGTCATCGTAACCCCAGTCAGCATGACGACAATTAAAATCGCCAGCGTACAGACAAGGATGAGGATACACTGGGAGATTCAGGGTTCGGAATCGCGTTGGCGGTGGTTTGTAGACGTTGACTATTTTATAGCCATCAACGTCCACACACAACCACTCGATCTCCGATGTTGATGGAGATTGGTCCAAAAGCGTGTATCTCAGTCGCTCGTGGACAAACGTGGCAAGGCCATGCTTCCTGCTTAAAGAAGACCCAGCTAGTTGGTAGTTTGGAAGTACCAACTTCTCTGCATCAGTGCAGTGGGTCTCCTGCAGTAGGATGACGAGTGCCTCAGACTGTATGGCGAGGTGATGAAAAACGTTCATCTTGCTTGCAGTGAGGCCTTCGATGTTCAGCTGAAGAATAGTGGGTCTTCGGAACTTGTTGGCAATGTGCCCTGAAAAGGGCAGTTTTATCCTGGCATTGCTCCGTCCTGAAAAGGACGTTTGCCGATTAGCAGACCCACACTGAACATCGGAATGGGTGGATACCCTTCCGTTTTGGTAGGTTCGGTTTCGGTCTGTCATTTTTAGTATCAATGAACAGACTTACTTACGGCCCAGGCTGCGTGAAAGCACCTACCATCTGGGCCTCCGTGTTCACCAGACTTCACAACACTAGACTTCTTTTTGTAGGGATACCTAAAAGACAAAGTCTACGCAATGAAATCTACAGCAATCGCGGAATTGAGAGCAGCCTTGAACGTGCATGCAACAAATTATAAGGGAATTGTTTCATGACGTGTGCTATTTTATCGCTTTGCGTTACCGGCGGTTTCTGGACCAAAGCGGACATCAGATTGAGACTTGGCAGTCACAAAACGATAAAAGGGTGTTTGAAAATTCTTTTGCATGTTGAAAATTAAACAAATAATAACGAACACTTGCTTTACAATTATTTAAAGTGTGTATAAATTTTTTTGGGACACCCTGTATTGTACAACCGTGTCCTTGTTGGATTTAAAACTATTGGCTTTCCAGAAATTTCGATTTTCGCTAAACTCGTATGACGCTTTTGTCAAAGAGATTACGGCCCTTCTGTATTTTATTTTCCGTCATTATTTTCTTCAATTTCAAAACTGTCTGGGAGCATTTTTTTATTTTAAAAATTTTAGAAAGTTTTTTTTTAAATTTTTTTATGAGCAATCTCTATTCCATTACCTGTGCAATTGTCTTCCTTTGATTTTTTGTTAAGAGAGTTTTTAAAATTAATTTTCCCAGTCTATGCATTCTACAATGAATCTACCACTAATTGCAAGTTTGGACCTGGTTTAGTTTTCGACAATTTTGGATTATTGTAGCAATCTGTATGTCTTTAAGTTTTAATTATTATCTGCTGCGGTGATCCAGCATATTACAGTACATACAAAATTTGAAATTAACATTTTTATAATTATTTTTTATGCTAACAGCATAATCTAATAAAAAAGAATGCTTTTGATAGGAACCGTCTTTGGATCATCTTCTAGTTCGTCAAACCGTGTTGTGTTTTTGGAAAAGACACTTTATGGATTTTCTTTGAGATTTGAACAAAGAGCTCCAAGCCAGTGCTCGGTAACGTTTTCGCGCCTGCGCCACACTTGGGAGCGTTCCAAAATTTCGAAACACACTTGGACCAGAGTGAAAAGCTTTTTTGCCTTCCTTTAAATTCTGTCGTGTGTTTCGAATTTTAGCTCGTATCGAATTCGGACGCGTTTCATGCTTCGTTTAAGCGCGAGCTTCCGCGTGTTCTTTTCTTGCCTCGTGTAATTCATTTTATTTACAGTTTTATTAATTACCATACCTTCAGCTTTATTTAATTATTTAAATGCTGCGTTTTAAAGACTTGTAAATCAGAAGAAAAGTAAAAAAATACAACAGCAACATTGGCGACGAGGAAAAGAAAAAAGAAGACTACTCAATGGAAAAGTTTATCGAAGTTTTGCAGCAACAAATTGCTTTATAAAATCGTCGACATGAAAAACAGTAACGTCGTTACAAAAGAACAAAAGCTAGAACAGCAATGTCGTCACGAAGAAGAAATTGCTTCTCACGAACGTCGTTACAAAGAACAGCAACGTCGTAACCAAGTTCTGAAAGAACCTAACCATGGAACAGATTACGGAAGAAGACCAGGTGAATCAATTTAAGAGCTAGCTACTCGCATACGCCAAGCAGCCGCTATACATGTCATTTCTAATCTTAAATGATTGTACGTAAAGTTGAAAAAAACTCATCTTGAGTGTTAAATCTACCACACTATCCCAATGTACCTTAATTTCGGATTTCTTTAAAGGATGTTAGGCATAAATTTGGGAATGACTCCAAAAAAGTTTTCAAAAGTTTTTAGTGAGTTTTATTTGTTGAGCCTGTATTATCAACAAAAAAAGTTATTTTAAAAAACCTTTGCCCTCTTGCTAAATTACTGCTTTTTTTGAGGTCACTGCCTGCTCCCTTCTGCGTCCGTGTGCTTTCAAAATGTTGTAAGGCAGGAAAAAGTTGTATATTTCTGGGTAATATGCTTACAAAAACATTTATATTTATTACAGTTTAATTTTTTTTAAAAACGCACAAGCAAAACTGAAAAAATAAAACAAAAATCCACATTTAAGAATACAACTTAAAAGCAGATGATTATTTCCGATCACAAGCAAAAGCGCGGGAATAAAAAGACCTTTTACAAGGACAAATCAAGCGTAACGGCACGGTCGATTTGCCATTACAGTAGAGCGCCGATTATCCAAACACTACTACTGTAAAATGGTGGTACAACACCATAGCATGGTGTGAACGACAGAGTGATTGTCGTTCAACACAGCTCTGCATTTAGAAAGGATGAGAGACTTGGCAGCAACAAAAAACAATAAAATGAGTGATCACTATACTGCTCAAACTAAAAACAAAAAAATGAATGATCGTGATCCTGCTTATAATGTGTCATAGATGACCATGTCACTTAAATGTCACTTAAACCAGCCTTTCACTTAAATAACCGAGAGGCCAAACGTGAGCTAAAGGTCTACAACAACGGTAGACTTTTACCGTTCTGTCCAACCCCTACATATCTTGGGGTAAAACTGGACAGATTGCTCACATTTCGTCACCATTTAGTGGCATTGCGCAAAAAACTATCATCGCGCGTCACACTGCTGAGGCGACTCGTGGGCTCGGGATGGGGTGCTGGTGCTAAAACACTACGCATAGCCACCTTATCCCTAGTCTACTCAGCAGCTGAGTACTGTGCGCCAGTCTGGTGTCGCAGTGCTCACACTCGCCTCATTGACAGTGTCTTGAATGACGCCTTGCGCATAGTTACTGGATGCCTGCGTCCCACTCCAACGGACCACCTACCTGTACTCTCAGGCATCCAGCCAGCTGAGCTTCGCCGAATGGGAGCGACACTCTCCTTGGCTTACCGTGGATCTCTGGACCCCGATCACATCTTGCATGGTCTTTTAAGTGGGTCCTCAGATACTGGCCAAGTGAGACTAAGATCCAGACGCCCGTTTGTGCCAGGTGCGCGGAATCTTTTGGACAACCTTTCCAGACTTGGCATCCGCGCCTCTGAATGGACAAATCACAAATGGAACGCGGAGTACTGTGAAAATGCTTCCAGACTCCGTGCTTTTGTGCCCAGGACCAGTGCCAGGCCTGTTGGGATGGGCTTACCCCGAGCAGCTTGGGTTAAGCTCAACCGCCTGCGGACTGGTGTTGGGCGATTCCATTCGTCCATGCACAAATGGGGTCTCGCTTCTTCACCGAATTGCGAGTGTGGCGCCTCAGAACAAACCGCAGACCATGTTCTAACAGCGTGTCCTATACATCGGGCACCACATGGAGCACGAGGTCTGACGGTTTTGGATGACGAAACTCGATGCTGGCTTAATGACATCACTGCCAGCATCTGATCCAGGCAGTGCAGCAGTCTGGGGTAGTAAAAGGATAAATCCTCGGCCCCAGTCCTGTTTGTGTCTGGCCTGGAGTGGATGCCCTTCAAACGACGACGACGACGAATGACCATGTGTGTAGATGATCCTTTGTATTTTGTTTAATTATCCAAAAATATCAGTTATGCAAACCACCCTTGGTCTTAATTAGTTTGTATTATAGGCGTTCTACTGTATTTAAAAATACTGTTATCATACATCAACGTTGCTAGATAAAATCTTATTTTATAAATCAAATGTCCAGCTAAAGCTAATATTTATTAAACAAATTATTTGGTTTTTCGCTTGATCTTCAAATATTTTATTCAAGATTTTACGTCACCAAACTCCGATTGAATTTACACCAAAGTTCATCAGAAACAATTTTTCTTTTTAATTTGTTTGTTAATCATGCTACAAAAAAATAAAGTTAAAGTGTCCAATATTTATTGAACTGCCTTTAATTAATTACAAGATTAATTTGTTTAAAACATAAGCCGAAACAAGAAAAAATAACACACCGCCTCTTGCGATTGAATAGTGAAATTATGTCCATAAAGACATTGCAATGACGTCATCTTATTTTTCTTTTTATAATTACAATTGATCAAATACCGAATTCTTGCCGTAGTCATGTGATGATTAAAAAATTAGGTTTCAATTGTTTTTAGGCAGAAAACGGAAAAAGTTTAAAGTCCAAAAAAAAATACGGATTAGTTCCCTGGGTCCATCGAAGCGTTTCTTCGCATATAGCAGCACCTCAGCAACTGCTGTAAGTTTGATGAGTTCTTTCCGACGCAAAGTATAACAGCAGGTAAGCCACTTGCTTTGATGGAAACACCAAGCAAATAGGAACTGTATGCAGCAGATACTATCAAATCAATCATATTTTAGAACTATTTTTAACCAACATAATAAAAAGTATAAATATGGAACAAATTGAAAATCACTGCACAAATTACAAAGAAACGAAGGCGTTTGGGATAAATAACTTTTAGTATTTATATTTGGTTTTGAGCCACTTTATCTGAGATCCAAAAAGCCGTGCACAAGAAAAAGAACAAAAAATTTTTTTACTTCATAAAGAATCATTCAAATTTAAATTCATTCTAAAAATATTTTATTGGTGAACCTAATGATTTAGTCATTTAGCAGCTCATATTATAATGCTTTTCAATCTTTTTAGTATCAAGAAACCCTGCACTAATTTTATAAAGTTCACTAAAATTTGATTTAATATATTAAATAAAAATTATTGGAGAAATACTTAAATCTTTTTGAACGCAGTTAATCATTCGAGATCCGGTAAGTAAAGTAATGTTATATTTGAAGTTTTATAATATTTAGTAAATTGAACTTATGGTAAACAACAAAGCAAAAATGATTTGAAGAAAATTTCAACATTTTTTACTTCAAATTATAAAACATAAAAACATCTTCAATAAAAACACACATACACAATTAAAAGGAATTATCCAAAAATTAATTCGTCAAAGATTTTTAATGAAATAATACGCAAAGAAACCAACAACAAAATTATTTAATTTCCTTGGGAAACTCTTTTTTAACTTCAAGATTTTTTTTGCATAAATGATAAGCAGCTATCACTCCGACACTGAGGATGTTGATCCTGCCGACGCTTATAACTCCGAGAGTAATGGTTATTCAACCATCTTGTATTGCTTTCTTGAAGCTTTTGTTTTTCTGAGTAAAAAGAACGCTGGGACAATGTAAGAAGATAAAAATTTTTATTTAAACTTAAAGTGCTCTAATTTTTGACAGAACGTACGAAGTGCTATTCCATTTATCCGATTACTTTAACGTTATTTATTAGTCTTTATCATTATCAAATCATGTGCTTATCTTTGGAACTCACAGGACTGCGGCAAAAGTCTTGAGCTTAATGTAGAGCAACCGCCAAGCAATTTTTTACATTTGCTTTTGAAAATGCAAATGTGTATTGTTGTTTGCTTAAAACTTTTTTATTGTCTTTTTAATCGTTTATAACTTGAACTCTTTATGAGCTTTTTAGTATTGAAATTCATTATTCTTAATTTTCCAGCAGTAATCAAATAAGAACTATTCATTAACTGTATATAATCATTTTTTAAATTTTGGTGATACAATTTGATTACACTATTATTTGAAGTTTTCTACGACAATAAGGTATAATTTCGGATTTTTTTTTTGCAGTGATTCAAGCATTTGTTTAAATTAAGATTGCATAAAAACTAAGCAAATTTCAAATTTACACAGTCATAATTTGAAAATCAGTAATTTCTAGGAAAATTGAATTTAAAAATTTAGCACAATGAAATGAAGCAAGTTTTCAGTAAGACGGTTCTAAATAATAACAAATTAGGAAAAGAATTGATAAAATTTGCTTGCTACTTTTATTTTGTAAAAAAAAAGTTTTTGGAAGGAACAGCTGACAAGAGAAGAAAAACTATTTGGTTTTCTTAATTCAATAAATTTTTAGTATAATTTTTTAGAAACACGTTTGATTTTTCTCTCATTTTTAAAAATGTGAAGCAATAGTGTTTAATTTTTCATACAGATATTTTAGATTTATAAATTAAAATTCTTTAAAAATTTTTCTTACTTGTATAAACATTTGTCTTTAATATAAACACTGTTACCAGGGATATTACTTATTTTAAAATTCATTGTTCTTCTGGTAAAATCAGGCAAGTAAAACTTCAACAAATACAAAAGGCGTAATATTTATTAAAGCAGAACTCAACGACGTTTCGTCCGTTGCATCGGGCGGACTTCTTCAGGTAAAAGCAAAACACAACGCGCACCGTATTTAAAAACCAAGAAGTTAAAAACACAAACCAACAAACACAAGGTGAGAAGCGAACATACATAACGATTTCAAAATTACTTAGTGCAAAAGAAACAAATTTAACAGGTTGGAAACCCACATCAGTTGAGATTTTTTATATTGCTATATATTTTTGGAAAAACATTACGATCTTTATCATTTATTGAATTTTTTGTATTATTAATATATAATGATTCTAAAAATTTGCGTTTTTCATAGTCAATGTTATAATCCAATATTTCAGAATTACCAAAATCAATCCTATGTTCACAATTAAAACAATGCTTAACCAATGCAGTTTTTTTATTCAAATCATCTTCTTTTAGTTTAGCCAAATTAATCGGTTTCAAATCACGTTTATGTTCCGATAAGCGAGTATTAAAACATCTGCCCGTTTCACCAACATATACATTTGAACAATCTTTACAAGGAATTTTATAAATTGCACCACGCTTATATACATATCATCAACAGAGTCTTTTATTTTTGGTAAAATATTTCCAATTGTTTTATAAGGGTAAGTATACACATTAATATTAAATTTTCTCAAAATTCTAGACAATTCATCATTCAAACCTTTAATATATGGTAAACCGACATAGTTAGATATTTTTTCACTCATGCAAACAATTTTATTAACTTTTTTATGTTTAATTTCTTTTTTCATTTTATTCAATAACCAATCTGGATAATCATTATCACGTAAAGCATTACAAACAAATTTAACTTCATTAATTTTGTCTCGATAATTTGTAATTAATTTAGAATTAGCGCGAAACAATAATGTTTTAACCAAACCAACTTTTTGAGAAAAATTATGACATGAATTAAAATTTAAGTACCTAGTTGTATGTGTAGGTTTTCTATAGGATTTTGTAGTTAATTGACCATTGTTACGAATTATTAACACATCTAAAAACGAAATAGCATTATCAATTTCTTGTTCGACCGTAAATTTAATACTTTCTTCAATATTATTTATAAATTTATAGAAAGATACCACCTCGGTTTTCTTTAGCACAACAAAAGTATCATCAATGTAACGTAACCAAATGCGAGGTGGGGAAGCAAAATCTTTTAGCATTTTATTCTCAATAGATTCCATAACTAAATTAGCTACAATGACGGAGATAGGTGAACCCATCGCAACACCAAAAATTTGACGATAAAATTTCTTACGAAAACATAAATAAGTGTTGTTTAAACATAAATCTAAAGCATTCATAATTTCGTTGACATTTAATTTACATCTAAATTTTAATTCGCTATCACATTTCAAACGATCAAAAATAACTGATTTGGCTATATCTACAGGAATTTTAGTAAATAAAGACACAACATCGAAAGAAAGCATCAAATCCTCATCATTAATTTTATAGTTAAATATTCTATCGATCAATTCGAATGAATTTTTTATTGATAAATTATTGGAATTTATTAAAGGTGTTAATATTTTCGCCATAAATTTAGAAAGATTATATAGAGGTGAATTAATAAAAGAAACGATCGGTCGAAGAGGCCAGTCTGGTTTATGAATCTTTGGTAATCCATAAATTCGTGGCGCAATAGCATCCGTACTTCGCAAATAAAAATATTCTTTTTGTGATAAACGATCAATTTTGTATAAGTCAAAAATAAATTTATTTAGTTTTCGTTCAATACTTTTCGTTAAATCATTTTTTATTAAAACATACGTATCTTTATCATTTAATAATTTAAAAATTTTTTCTTCGTATTTATCTTTATCAATAATAACTGTACAATTACCTTTATCTGGTTTTGTAATCACAATATTTGTATCATTTCGTAAATTTTTTAATGCCTTTCTTTCTTTAATAGATAAATTTGGAATACTCTTGTTTTTCTTGTTTAATATATCCACAACTTTGCTTCTTATTATAGAAAATGTATTATAAGATAAGTTCTTTATACCTTTTTCAATATTAGCCAATATTTCAGTTTTTGGAATATAATCCTGTGAGACCGCAAAATTTAAACCTAATAATAACAGTTTTCTTTCATATTCTGATAAATTTTTATTAGAAAGGTTAACAACCCAATTATCTTTGTTTCTCATGTTACCATTGATCATTTTTTTATTTGAAATTTTCATCTTGTCGTACTTCTGTTTAAAATCTTGCTTCAATTTTGCAATTTTCTCTTTATAATGCTTTATTAGTGTGTTATAGAGTTTATTAGCAGTAAACTCTACATGTTTTAAAATCGATTCAAAGTTAATTACGGAATTCTTTAGTAATTCTTCTCTAATGTTCTCCATAAACTGTAGACTTTTTCTTATCCAAAGCTATTTCGTTTTTAGATGTGTTAATAATTCGTAACAATGGTCAATTAACTACAAAATCCTATAGAAAACCTACACATACAACTAGGTACTTAAATTTTAATTCATGTCATAATTTTTCTCAAAAAGTTGGTTTGGTTAAAACATTATTGTTTCGCGCTAATTCTAAGTTAATTACAAATTATCGAGACAAAATTAATGAAGTTAAATTTGTTTGTAATGCTTTACGTGATAATGATTATCCAGATTGGTTATTGAATAAAATGAAAAAAGAAATTAAACATAAAAAAGTTAATAAAATTGTTTGCATGAGTGAAAAAATATCTAACTATGTCGGTTTACCATATATTAAAGGTTTGAATGATGAATTGTCTAGAATTTTGAGAAAATTTAATATTAATGTGTATACTTACCCTTATAAAACAATTGGAAATATTTTACCAAAAATAAAAGACTCTGTTGATGATATGTATATAAGCGTGGTGCAATTTATAAAATTCCTTGTAAAGATTGTTCAAATGTATATGTTGGTGAAACGGGCAGATGTTTTAATACTCGCTTATCGGAACATAAACGTGATTTGAAACCGATTAATTTGGCTAAACTAAAAGAAGATGATTTGAATAAAAAAACTGCATTGGTTAAGCATTGTTTTAATTGTGAACATAGGATTGATTTTGGTAATTCTGAAATATTGGATTATAACATTGACTATGAAAAACGCAAATTTTTAGAATCATTATATATTAATAATACAAAAAATTCAATAAATGATAAAGATCGTAATGTTTTTCCAAAAATATATAGCAATATAAAAAATCTCAACTGATGTGGGTTTTCAACCTGTTAAATTTGTTTCTTTTGCACTAAGTAATTTTGAAATCGTTATGTATGTTCGCTTCTCACCTTGTGTTTGTTGGTTTGTGTTTTTAACTTCTTGGTTTTTAAATACGGTGCGCGTTGTGTTTTGCTTTTACCTGAAGAAGTCCGCCCGATGCAACGGACGAAACGTCGTTGAGTTCTGCTTTAATAAATATTACGCCTTTTGTATTTGTTGAAGTTTTACTTGCCTGATTTTACCAGAAGAACAATGAATTTTAAAATAAACATTGTCTTTTAGGCGATTGAGGCGCGCTGCCACATCAGCCTGGTGCGCAGTACTCAGCTATTAATTAGGCTCGAGATAGGACTGCAGTACGCAATGTTTTGGAACCAGCGCTCCCTTTCCGATCCAGAAGATCGCTGCGTGTCGCACGAAGATAGTTTTTCGTCGAATTCCACGAGATAGTAACAGAACATAAGAGTTCTGTCTAGTTTTACCTCATGGAAGTTAGAACTGGATGGAATTGTTAAAGTTTTATCATTGTTGTGAACTTTTAGCTTTGTTTGGCCTCTCGGTTGGTCAAATAAAAAGGTCTCGTTACCGTTTTTGTGTGACTGAGTTTCAACTTCCATTTCTGAAGATACGTCAAAAATTTAGTCATGATTTGAATAAAATTTTTCCGGCAAATCCTTCCAGTCTGCAGAAGAATGCAACAGTCTCAGATGTATTACATGAAAAATATTGCTGTCTGGCTAAAATGTTTTACTTAGGTTTTTTACTAAAAGATATGATTGAAATTTAGAATTACTCGCTAAGACCGCCAAGCAGAGGAAAGTGAAGTAAAGTGTCTATCCCAGGGATACAACAAAATGACGCGGTTACGTTTTGAACTCCGACTATCGCGTTCGTCATCAAAATGGCGCTCCTACCACTTCAGTCACGCTGCCAACTAGAGTGCTGCTTTAACATGTTTAAAAAAAGCCAAAAAAAAATTTATAAACCTATACATTCAAATGCACCTTAAAAGCTCGTTTTCACTTTCTATGCTGTCCAGCATACGCCAAAGATCCGTTGAATCAAACCGACGTTTATTTTTTATTTTTTTATTTTCGTCATAAATTAGAAAATTTTTGGTATGAAAAATAATTCAAAAATTGCTTTCAATAAAGCCATGCCAAAACTTTTTATGTCACACTTTTCAATGGCAGTCATGACAATGTTAGAAGTAAGAAACCACGCGTATCTATAGGCAGAGTAAGTATTGCACAATAACTTGCAAACCATCTTGTGTTGTTTTTATTGTGTCACATATGCAATTGCAAAATTCTGTATGCTGCGCAGCATTGTGCAAGTTTGCAATCTGCAATCATTCAAATAATTGCAGAGAGAATACAAACTTTTTTTGCTTGCACAGAGAAGGCTGCCTGATCTTAACATACGTTGCCCCCAAAAGTTGCATTTGAAACTGTAAACGTGCAATTCTTAGAATTAAAAATTTTGTGTCCTCATAGTTCTTACGCATTTTACTCGTATATTTTTGAACAGATGGCTGCCCAATAACAGAATCGCAGTCAGGGTGAGCAATTGTATTCGATCTTGAGGGTTGTGTTCTTGTCGCATTAATTCTAGATCGGATCCATTTTGGAACATGTTGTCTGATTCGGTCTTCAAGCCTGTGGATGTGCGAGCCACGTACCACTGTCACAGCGGCACTGGAATTCATAAAAGATTACAAACAGGAAAATACTCGTACTTCCTCACAGAAGAAAAAATATTTTGTCACACGCCGAACAACCTATGTAGTGTGAACGAGGCCTAACTTAGAATTGTTTTAACTAACTTACCTGCGACAAGATAACATTTAGAAGTAGTGCAGAGTTTGTCATATCTTATTTTGTAAATTTTACAAAAGAGAAAAGATTCATTTTTCCTATTTTGTAAAAAGTTATAAAATATGGTATGACAAACTCTGCACTACTTTGTTATTTTAAAGAAAGGTATTTTACAGAATAGGACAGTAAAAGTGAATCACAAAAAATTTTTAAAGTGATATCAAAAACATACAAATATTAAACTCTGTGACTGTTAGCGATACATTTCTCCACCAGAGAAGCGATATTATGTGTCACGCAAGTCAGTATGCTAAAGTCAGATTTCTTTTCAATGTTATAACAGTTCTATACTTTCTCTTGCGAAAGCAATCTCTGGTTACGGTTCAAAATTTGAACTAGAGTCAGGTCGGGTTTGGTATACATGATCCACAATGTCGAAGATGGCACTTTTATGTGTTGTCTTGCCCTTACCTACTAAAAACAAATTTTGAAATTATCAGCTTTAAACAAATAAAACCCAGGAAAAAGTTTACTCGATTCCGACATTCAACTAAGAGTTTTTACGACAGTAGAGTTCTTTAAATAGCGATGATTTAAAAAAAAATTTTCCAAAAGCTTAAAAAGGGAAAAAGCAGATAAGTTTTACAAGACTATCAAATATATTTACCATTGCTGCAATTAAAAAGATTCAGCGTAGTTATTGCGGACACAGCAAAGATTTGAAAAATATTGGATGTTTACATAAGGCTGCTAACAATCGTAATTATATCTTTGTTAGAACATGTTTTGGCATTTCAAATATTAATTTTAAGATCTATGGCTTAAAAATTATTGTATGTTTGAGTGGATCAAAACGTATCTTTAATAAATGTTTTTTATTAATGTAACGTCAGTAATTGTTTGTTGATACATGATTAGGTTTTGTCCTTTACTTTTTTACTCATGCTCATATTGATAAGTAAAATATTTAAAAACACATTTCAGGTTAAACAACAAATCAAAAAAGTAATTCTGTGAGCTTTAAAACAATCCAATTTTATAACAACTGACATCTTGCTTTGTTGTTACGCTGAGTCCAACGTTACTTCAATAATTCTATGAATTATACTCGTAAAAACTTGAAATATTTTATTCCTGACGAAAAGTTTACAAAATGTCGGTATTGTTTATGACTTTAATTTGATTAAATACGAAAATGTTAAACTGCACTTGTATTTTAATATTTAGTCAAAACAGTTTGCATATTTATTATAACTAAGTTCCTTTTTTTGAAAAGCACATACAAGCAAGTTATTTTAAAGAATATGAAAAAGTATAAAAAAAATTTAATGCGAATCGCAAAATTTGAAAATTTATTTATCCAGAAAATTTAGAGTTACCGAATTTTTTTCCAATTAATCTGTTTTAAATATTCTTTTTTTAATAATTCTGTTGAAAAGACTTCCGAATAAATTGACGAAGAAACTTTTTTATTGCTACCGTGCACAGACAAATGGAACTGTTAATCTGTTACTTGCATTCACGTCAAAGTTAGAAGCGAAATATTGTGTTCAACAATCAAAATATATTCATAAAGCAAAAATCTTCTTAATTGGTCACGAAACTTTATTTTGCTTCGAAATTAATGTAAAGCCAAAAAAAAATTCTTGGTGAAAGAAATTACAGTTTTCGTTGTTAGAACGTGGAATCGGCAACCGAAAGCTGTGGAAATGAGAAAATTGTGGCCAACTAAAAGTTGAAGTTGATTACAAGAGTTTAAATTTGCAATCAATCAATTTAAATTCTGATATTTTGTTCAATAAAAAGTAACTTTTTTTTAGTCGCTGTCTTTATTTTGTAATTTTGTTTTATATCATTGTCTTAATAATTATTACATGTGCGCAGTCATGAAATAAATAAAAACTCTGTTCCAAAACTTAGTGCAAAATTTTATTCATCGGTATTTAAAAAATAAAGTATTGCCTTTTCTTATCTTTACATTGATAAATGCTTATCGTAGCTGTACTCTATTAAACAGATCTCAATATAATTAATGAAAACTTTTTAGAGTTTACTGAAGAATTTTTCATTCAACTTAAATTTGAACGAATAATTCTGGAATTAATCAAGCAACAAAAAGAATTCTAGCAAAGCAGTATAACAGTATAGCCAAAATTTTAATTAAAAATTCCTCTTTAGGAATTTGAACTGGCTTGTTCAATACTAAAACAAAATAGAAGTCGTTTAAACAACTTTACCCGGAGGCTAATAGAAGCTTTGCAAAAATTTGTAGCGTAATTCACGGGTGATGTCAATCATGACTTGTATATTAAACAATCACCTTGATATGATTTGATTGCTTCAGTCTTTCTGCATGGTGCATGCAATCTGAATCATGGCTTGAAGTAACGCTGGTGATATTGATTTATAACTAAAAGGGCCTCAGGTATATATTATACAAGTGTAACAGTCAGCGAAATCCTAAATAACCTGAGATGACCGACAGAAGACTAAGCTGTTTATTTTAAAGAAAACAGTAAACCCCATTCAAAATAAAAATGTCTATTATTTTATTGTGAAATCAAATGCAAATTATTTAATTTATTTATTTGTATAGAACCTTAAAATAACTAATGGTACTGACGAAGCCATAAACTCTTTTAATTGTAATAATCTTTAAGAAAACTGTTTTCTTTAGAATTCTTTCGACGAACTTTTGTCAGAAGAAATGGTTAGCTTTGACAAAGTGCAAGAAAACGCGGTTTATATAAGATTGGAAAGCATCGAAAATAACGGCGTCTCTGATTAACTAAAGAAAGAGAGCACGCAATTGGTTGTGTCAGTCTTCAATTCATAGAAAAATTCTTTCTTCTGTCATTCGTCTGTGAGCTTAAGCTTTCTCGCTTGCAGCGCAAGTGAGCACGCAACCAATCGTGTGCTCTCTTTCTTTAACCAATCAGAGACGCCGTTATTTTCGATGCTTTCCAATCTTATATAAATGGCGTTTTCTTGCACTTTGTCAATGCTAACCATTTCTTCTGACAAACGTTGGACGAAAGAATTCTAGAGAAAACAGTTTTTTTAAAGACTAACAAAATTAAAAGAGTTTATGGTTCTGTCAATATCATTAGTTGTTTTAAAATTGATTAAACTAATTTTTGGTTTCAAATTCCTTTATCATAACCGCTGAATGCACACCAGAATTTATTGAAAATATAATGTTTTTTAGGTGGAATGTGATTTTGCTAAAAGAATTCTTTTACTAGTTGAAAATATAAAAGATTCATTTACCCAATCGTTCCGTTATATCATACTGTGACTGATGCTATTACCAGAGTTTTCTGCATTTTCTTATTCTCTTACTTCAAATATTGTCTGTTACAATCAAATTAGTATACAGTAGCGTATTTAGGGAGGCAATATGTCATGTTCTCCCTCTGGAGATCACTTATACGAAATATCAGAGTTAGATTTAAAGTGCAGACCCTTTTTGAAACTCGAAAAAATTTTTCCACTTAGCATATTTGATTGTGGTTGTATGTACCCCTACCTTTTCAAAAATTTTCAGGGTGGCACTGTTAGTATATATTCGGCTCATCCGTGAGAAACCCTGGAGAATAAACTTTGTGGAATCAAGTAATTATGATAAATATATTCCAAAATTTTAAATAAACCTTTAACTCATTCATTTCGACATTTCCTGACAAGTTGTTCAAACATAATTGACAAGTATGTGTACGATACAAATCCAAGCATTGTTGGAATTGAAACTATAGGACTTCCTGAAAATTCTAATTTTTACTTGACGTTTTTTCAAAAAGTTGGCGATTATTCTGTATTTTATTTTCCTTTATTATCTTTTTCAATTCCAAGACTGTCTAGATATATTTCCTTAACCAAAAATTTTTAAGAAAGTTTTTTTTTATGAACAATTTGTTTGTCGCTAATTTTTTATTATTGTCTGCTTTAAAATCCAGCATTTTAGACAAACAATTTGAAATTTAAATATCTGTTGTGATCCAACCTGATTTTGTTAAGGTTTCTAAAGCAGTTTTGGTAATGAAATGCATTTTAACTAAAAAAAATGTCCGAAAGGTACCGGAGACCAAAACACCAAAATTTGCAATTTCTGAATTTCTTTGCTGTTTCAGGACACTTTAAATAAAAGAAAGCGTTGCAAATTTTGCGACACCCAAAAAAAGTTTTCTTTGTCTAAAATAATCGTCAGTTCCAATCTCGCAATTGTAAAACTGAAATTTTAGAAAAAACAAATTTTTTCGCGTTCCACGGATTGCGGACCATTGGTTATTTTAAACTTTTCTAGGACTAAGAATGTATTTAACTATAAAAAATTGGTATATTTGTAACCAGGCAAGGGTATTTTTTTTGACAGTTATTTTACGTTTAACCCTTTCGACGTTGTATTGCGAATCAAAAGGATAAATAATTGTTTCAATAATATTTTATTTTACTTTTAAACACAATTTTTTGATTATGAAAAGAAAATTTCCTTCTAATACAGTGGTCTTTAAGCACGCACAAGTTAACCTCTAAAAGAAAAAAAAAGATAATGGAATCCCAATCAGAAATTTTACCTTGGTTCAATGATAGTCGCAAACAAAACGCAGACAGACCTTCTTATTGTCAGTCGATAAAATCAAGTTAAGCAGTTATCAAAGTTAAGCAAACTGTTGCTAACGGCATTTTGCTGAAATGCAACCGGTTCTTCAAACATCAGACAATTTATCACAATGCACCGACTACCGATGTAACTAGACTCGCCATTGATGTTACCAGAACAGTTTTTTAACATTCAGTCAACTTTTAGATAAAGGAATTGCAGGAATAGGTATACGCAGGAACTGAAAAATTTATTGGCAAAGGGGCAAAATTTACAAAGAGGGCAAATTTTTGGATGAAAAGGCACTTTCCACAAATGAAAATTTTGGCTTATAAGCAAAATTGTTACTAAAAAATTTAGTGAAGACCGAAAAAAATAAAATAAAAATAAGAACTATTTGTTGTGCAGAATTTGAAAATACCAAGTAGAATTGGAGTCATTTGCAAAGTTTTTGGTTTGACGCTCGTTATTTGGAAAAAATGGCAAGAATGAAGAAGAAACGAGCTGATCTGAATTATACAGTAAAGAAAAAAGCGCTCATTTGTCGAGAGTCTTTGGAGGTGAAAATAATTCCAGCGCATGTACTGCCAGTGAAAGTAAGTTTTTGTATAGCGGGAATCACAAATCGGGGCCACAAATCGGGTCACAAATTGGGGCCACAAATTGAGGCCACAAATTTTTGCATTTCTACCAAGATTCCAAAAACAAAAGAAAGAGGTTGATTTTTATGAAAAGTTTAGGAAAGGAGAGGGAGAATTGAGTATTAAAGTAATTGAGGAAACAATTGAGAAATTTAGCCTTTGAAGACGCAAAATTAATCTTATTGGTATTTTGCTTCACAGAATGTTTATGACCTGCTCGAAAAGCAAATTACAAACGTAATTGTACAAAATGTGATTTATTTCAATAACTAATGGCTTCCCGGAATCATGACCTGACAGTTGATCGAACGATACTTGATCGAAGCGACACTCTATCGAAACGACAATTGATCGAATAATGGAAGAGAAAATTTACAATGAAAGATTGCCAAGCCGTCTTGATTTTTTTCTTAAAAAAGAATCTTTATTTTGCAGAATTTTTCTTTGCAGCTTCCTTATTCACAATCTTTATTTCTACATGCACTATGATTAATTTCAAGTTGATTGTGAGTAAAAATGAAATAAATAAATAAAAAATAAAATTAATAATAGTTGCGACTTGAAAATTTTAATTTCTATTTGACCAGCGAAAAAAGATAAAAAAAAAAAAAAATCCAAAAAGGAAGAAAAGGCAAACTTTAATTCAAAATTGCTTAATGTATTACACAGAGCTATGATTGTCTTATACGGCTCTCAAAATATTGAAATCTTTACAACTACCGGAATCGATAAATGTCATTCTGTTTCGGCCGGCTTAGTCTTTTTCAAATGCGCATCACCTTGACGATAGCATTCTTGCTAAATAGTAATTATTTCTAGTAATTTTTCAACGCCTTTAAAATTTCTCAGATTTGCCAGCTCCTCTGCTGCAGCAAAGAAAACTTTAATTTTTAGAACTGCTTTAACATAGAATATCTTACGTTATGTCGTTAAAATAGGACTATAATGTAAAAAGAATGCAAAAAGTATGGCAGTATTAAGCATCTAAAGAAACATAATCATGACAAGAGATCTACTTGTTGCCACCCTAAAAATGCCTTGCCCAGTGACCTTGTTGAGAAACCCTGACCTTGACATTGGCAAAAAAGTTATAAAAGTTAAAAATAAACTGTCTTCTTACTGATGGTCTCTACTTTTTATAAATTTAATTTACGCCAACAAAAAGATTATTTAATCACAGAAACCTACAAAAATAATTTTTTTTTTTTATCAACTGTCGCTTCGATCAAATATCGTTTCATTCAAGTATCGTTTCTATCAATGTCATTCAATCAGCGGTCGCAACACCACCAGGAACACATAAATATTTCTTTTATCCAAAAAGTTGAACAACTAAATGCCCAACCGGTCCAGAATGTGAAAAAATGTCCAGTTTATCTTCACGTTTCATGTATAGGAACTGTTTCAACGAGATTCGAAAAATAAATCACACGGCAGCTAAAACGTGTTACTTTGCGGTCGAACCACCTGCCGTTTTTACAACATGAAAGCTTTTTCCAGCGACCAAAAAGGACGTGTTACTTTCACATCATTGCAACAATGTTATATATACCTATTAGTGTGCCTCTGTGATAGTTGGTACTTTTTGCTTGCGCAAGAGCTATTTAAATAGCACAAAGCAAGAGCGTATTAAATAGCACAATTTAAGTCTGTCACTATTCTTCCTGCCTCTCGGAGTCCGGACAATTGCCTTTGCTCAAGCAAAGTAAATAATAGCTTTAACTTTGCTTGTTTTTCACGAGTCTGCTACTAGTTTTTTTTACGAGTCTGCTATTGAAAAAAACGCAATGCGCTCGTCGCTACGGCGACAACAAATTCTCCATTATTCTCATATACAAGGTCCTTCTACGTTTTACCTTTTCCCTCTTAAAGCTACTTTTATTAATTCTCTTAACTCTATTCTTTAAATGTAATAATGTAATTATTAAATGTAAACAAAAATAATTTGTTTTAGCTTTCTTTCTTCTTTTTGTTTAATCTCTTTCCGATGAGACTCTTTTCTTTACTTTTAAGGCCTAAATCAGTTTGGCTTCCTTTTTCTTTATTCTCAAGGTTTTTCCTAAAAATTGTAAGACAAATAGCTCTGGGAATTACTCCAATTCCAGTTGTGATTTTCAAAAAAGTTTTCACCTGTGAAATTCAGTCGCAATGTTTTATTTTCTAGTCTGGAAATGCTTTTGATAAGCCTAAATGGTCATTGGCTTAAAAAAGTTAAGCATCCCTAATGCAAATGTTTGTTTTTTGATCTCCAGTTTGCGGTACAGAACATTTTTAACATTTAAATTTCTTTTTATTATCATTTTGGTCATCACTAAGTTTTTTAGCGAATTTTTTTCTGAGAGCTAAAATTTATGTTTGTTGAAATAGTCTTTTCAACAAAAAGAGTTATTTAAAAGAAACTTTTCCCTCTTTGCCAAATTACAGCTATTTGCTGTGAGTTCTTTTCAAAAAAGCGGTGATTCGTTGTCTAAATTGATATTTTGCAAACTTTTTAAATTTACTTTAAATAATGTAATTATAGAGACATGTGTGACTAAATGTTTCTGTTTTGCGAATTTTAAAGGGCACTATTTGCCTCCAGTGCTTTTGGCGCTCCTGACTATATGCAAATAACCCAACTATGTCCCAACAATTTTTGACTAACCAAATTTTAGCCTAAAAATGTGTTTAGCATTTTGTGGAGAATTTCTCGCTTTAGAATGGTTTATGCAAAGAAAAATTGAAGGGGCACTGTTTAGTGTTCCGAAACAAAGTGATCTCTGAAAAAAGGTCATCACTTCAAGATTGCCACCATCATGGCGTTACTATGAAGAAATAGAGAAATGCCTTGCTTAGGGGACACTTTTTGACGTTTTTTAGGGGAGGCCTAGTGTAGCCGCACCACCCGTACTGTACTAAACTATCACGGATTGAACTCATTTGTCTGGCACATTTAGTAAGTTTAATTTATTTTCAGCTGATAGAATAGTATCACTTTTTATAAGTATAATATTTACGACAAAAAGTCTATTTAGCTGCAGTTTAATCTTTTAAAAACGCACAAACAAAACAGAAAAAAGTGAAAAAAAATCCACATTAAAAATTCATGACCAAAAAAAGATATCAATTATAAAACACAAAAATCAGAAATAAAAATCCCAATTAAATAAGCAAAAAATCTGCCACTGAGAGCAAATAATAATTAGCAAATATGTTTATAACCAGAGGTAAAAAATTTTAGACAAACCAAGATTACGGACTACAAGTCCAGTTTCGTGGCCTTAATAGGATAATATAAATAATCTTACAACATTGAGTTTAGCATCATTATTTTTTTTAATTAACCCTGAGATGGAAGCATAAGTGCTCCATTTTTCTGTCCCATGTGTGAAAACGTTCCCTCGACCTATATAAAGGTCTAATTTTGGTATGAATTGTTTTTTTTCTGAATGAAAAAAAATCTCTTAATTTTTCTGTTGTACTTCTAAGACTTTTTTCAAGTTAATTAGCCTACTTGCAATGCCAGCCTTGTTTTAACTTTTACTTGAACGAATACGATTGTGTTGATTATTTCAAGCAAGAGCGTGGGAATAAAAAGACATTTACGACAACAAATCAAGCATAATGGCACGGTTGTTTTGCTGTTATTTAAAAATACTGTTATCATACATCAGTGTTGCTAGATCAAATCTTTTTTTATCAATGCAATGTCCAGCTAAAGCTAACCTTTTTTTGCAATAAAAAAATCAGAATTAAACACACGAAATGGTTTGGCAATCCAACCATTGTTTTTTTGTTGATAAAATATGCTTTCCCGCTTTTGCCTTGAAAACTTTTTTTTTGTAAATTAAATGTCAGGAAAACTGTTTTTCCCCACAATATGCAAAAATTACGATTACCAACGGGAAATAATTGGATAATCATATCATTGTTTTTTGCCGATAAACTATATTGTAAAACACCACCTTAAAAATTTTATTCGTAAATCATGTGTTAGGGAAATTGTTTTCTTGCCGAAAATAACCACTAAAATTTTTGCTCGGCTTATGAAATGCGAGCAAAAGTTTTCTAATTAGAATTTTTAATTGAAAATGCTAAGTTTGGCTGATGATGAACGACATGACATTGTTCTAGTTGTCGTGAGACGAGTTGACAGCTTTGTCATCAATTATCATTAAATATTTTAATACTTGACTTGATTACGGTTGTAATTGCAATTTTCTTGACTGCACGAAGAGTGGTTTAATTCTGAATTAAGATACAGTTATTTTCTTCAAAAAGTGTTATTTTAATTTTATTCATTTGTAATTTTTACCGGACTTGCTATTTCTATTAAATTCGAAAGTTACTAATCAGACCCATGGCATTTACAGCTATATTAAAACAAGTAACATTTTTTTTGATGTTTTTATGTAGTTTTCACGTTAAAAACCTCGCTTTTTTTTAACAAACATCGATTCTTAGTAACTTGCTTGTACTATAATGTCCAAAGAAAATCAAGGGTCAATTTTCACAATAAATCACGATCAAGATAACCATGGATTTTTATGACGTAGAAAGCGTGATTAATCTAGAAATGTTCTTGTTACGCTGCTTGTGAGTGCAATTATTGAAAGCGTTTATGGGTTTTGATGATGAGCTAGTCAAGTGGATAAAACTAAAATAGATTTTTTAATGTAACCTAGCTAGTTTTTAGAAAAACTTTTTTTAATCTTTGAAGTGATTTAAAAAAAAATTGTCCGTAGTAAGAATTACAAAAAGTCGCTATTTTAGTTTTTAAGCAAAAGCAATTCAGTTGTTTACGTTTTTGAAAAGTTCCTGGTCACTTCAAAAGTTTCGTATTATTTTTTCTTGAAAAACCAAAGTAGGTTATAAAAAAGAAAAAATTTAATCTCAATTTAATAAAACGCTACGGTGTCTTTCCACTAATTTTTTTTTAAGGCTTTGTATTTGGCTTTACCTGACAAATTTCATTGCTGTTTATTAAAATCTAACACTAAACTTATAAACAAGTTGGGTGAGTCGCTGAATCTTTTCTTGAGAAAAGAGTTGGTCAGCTTTTTACGTTGGGAGCATATTTTTTCAAAATTTTGACCAGGCCGTCTAATAGACGCCCACAGCCCATTTTGTTTTCTCAATGGCTTTGAAATACGGTTGAAAACAATCTTATCAACTCACATCACAATTAAAGAAACTGCAAAGCGGTGGTGATTAAGTGAGCAAGTCATACCTACCTTACATCAATAGCATTTCGAAATGTGAACCTTATTTTTCATTGAACCGATTAAAAAAGTTTTGAAAATAATATTGTTAACACTTTGAAACCCATTGTTTAAAAACATGCCTAATTTTATAATAGAAATTTGCTTGCTCACAATCCTAAATTAATTTTCTATTTGTAAAACTTAAATTCTCTAAATTGGCTGGCGAAATGTTATATCATTAAAAAAAAAACGATATTAAACTTCTCGAGGACTGAAGTACGCTAGATTACACATTGACTTTTTGTATCTCTTCAAGAAGCAATCGTACGCATTTATAGGTGACGCCACAAAAGAGCTAGTTACAAAACAGCTAGCGCTAAAAAATGGCTTTCCATAAAAGGACTAGACTTTGTTGTCGTCGTCGTTTGAAGGGCATCCACTCCAGGTCAGACACAAACAGGACCGGGGCCGAGGGTTTATCCTTTTACTACCCCAGACTGCTGCACTGCCTGAATCAGATGCTGGCAGTGGTGTTATCAAGCCAGCATCGAGTTTCGTCATCCCAAACCGTCAGACCTCGTGCTCCATGTGGTGCCCGATGTATAGGGCACGCTGTTAGAAAATAGTCTGCGGTTTGCTCAGAGGAGCCACACTTGCAATTCGGTGAAGGAGCGAGACCCCATTTGTGTATGGACGAATGGAATTGCCCAACACCAGTCCGCAGGCGGTTGAGCTTAACCCAAGCTGCTCGGGATAAACCCATCCCAACAGGCCTGGCACTGGTGCCGGGCACAAAAGCACGGAGTCTGGAAGCATTTTTACAGTACTCCGTTTTCCATTTGTGATTTGTCCATTCAGAAGCGCGGATGCCAAGTCTGGCAAGGTTGTCCACAAGATTCCGCGCAACTGGCACAAACGGGCGTCTGGATCTTAGTCTCACTTGGCAAGTATCTGAGAACTCACTTAAAAGACCATACAAGATATGATCGGGGTCCAGAGATCCACGGTAAGCCAAGAAGAGTGTCGCTCCCAGTCGGCGAAGCTCAGCTGGCTGGATGCCTGATGTTCGTTGGTGGTTCGTTGGATTGGAACGCAGGCATCCAGTGACTATGCGCAAGGCGTCATTCAAAACACTGTCGAAGAGGCGAGTGTGAGCACTGCGACACCAGACTGGCGCACAGTACTCAGATGTTGAGTAGACTAGAGATAAGGTGGCTATGCGTAGTGTTTTAGCACCAGCACCTCATCCCGAGTCCACAAGTCTTCTCAGCAGTGTAATGCGCAAGGATAGTTTTTTGCGCAATGCCACTAAATGGTGACGAAACGTGAGCGATCTGTCCAGTTTTACTCCAAGATAAGTAGGGATTGGACAGAACGGTAAAATCTACCGTTGTTGTAGACCTTTAGCTCACGTTTGGCCTCTTGGTTATTCAAGTGAAAGGCTGCCGTCACCGTCTTAGTGTGACTGAGCTTCAACCTCCAAGTCTGGAGATACGCTGAAAGTGTAGACATGTCTTGGCTTAAAGTCCCCTCCAAGTCCTTCCAGTTTCCAGAAGAATGCAACAATGCTAAATCATCAGCATAAGCAAACTTTCTGGAAATCATGGAAGGAAGATCGTACGTATAGATGTCAAATAGGAGGGGATCCAAGACCGATCCCTGAGGAACGCCGTTTTTAAGACGGCGTTCTTCGGGGATCTTGCTTTCTTGCCTTTGCTTCCTGTCACCGGTGGTAAGGGTAAAACTTCGATTTCGGACAAGCTCCATAATCATTCTGACCATGTGCTTATCCGGAAGTAGTCTCAACAGCTTGCAGGTAAGGCCACGGGGCCAGACCGTGTCATAAGCAGCTGTCAGATTGACAAATACGGCACCGGCCTTCTTTTTAGCCTCAAAAGAATCCTCAATGTTCTGGGTTAGTAGAACAACTTGATCTACGGTTGACTTTCCGCGTCGGAAACCAGCCTGCTCTTTAGGGAGAAATGGATCGATTAATGGCTCAACGCGGGCGTAGATAAGCTTCTCGAGGATCTTGTAGGGGACACAGAGCAGAGATATTGGTCGATAGCTCTTTGGTTCCCCCACGAACTTTGCTAGTTTTGGGATCGCGACCACAAGCGCTCTTCTCCAGATCTTGGGAATTTTGAGTCGGCGCAAACAGGAAGAAATGAAGACACACAACCAGGACTTCAAAGCAGCTCCAGCATGAAGTATAAGCTCGGAGAAGATGGAATCAGGTCCCAGAGCTTTACCTGGTTTCAAATGTTGGAGGGCAGCAGCAAATTCTCTCTGTGAAAAACTGTCAGAGATATTTACTGCGTCTGCTGTTGTGGCCCTCCAAAGGTCAGACACTTCTTGAGAGACAAGTTGAGATGACTTGCGGTCAACAGCCTCCTATTTCCCATTTCTAACCAGCTGAGATGCAATAGCATCGGCTGAAACGGGACAGTGACGAGGAGAGTGTCGTGACCTACCAGTAAGGTTGTTCAAAATACTCCACGCTTTTCGACTAGAGTGTGAGAAGTCAATGCTCCGAACTGCCTCGGATCATCGATCCCTCCGCTTTCTGTCAAGCTTGGCAAGCAGACCTGTAACAGCCAAACTCGAGTCATCTCCCTGAGGAGACTGCAGAAAGGTTTTATAGAGGAAATTACACTCTGCATCCCAACACGGAATATAGTTATTTTGATACCCGCGTGGGATAGTCTTTTTGGCTGCTTTTTTAATGGTGTTACAGAAGTCCTGGAAAACCGCATCCACATCAAGTGAATCAGGCGGCAACAAAGTTTTTACAAATTTCTTCGTCAAAGCAATGTAGTGACTTCATTTGGCCTTGCGAAAGTTCCATCGCTTAACAGGCATGCTTGGCACTGCCATAGCAAACCTTGGTGGTGTAATAAGCTAAAGTCGATGTTGTGACCTGAGAAACTTGTCAAGGACACGTCTATCGGTAAGCGACTGTTTGGATCCACGCTAGCAAAAGCTAGATCTGGATTGGTGCCAGTGTTCCAGCGGCCGTAATAAAAACTGGCAGCGTCCTTGGCATTATATAGGAGGGCAAGACAATTAATACTTGACCAGCCAACCAAGCACTCACCGTCCGGACTGTTGTCATCGTAACCCCAGTCAGCATGAGCACAGTTAAAATCGCCAGCGTAAAGACAGGGTTAAGGAAACACTGGGAGATCCAGGGTTCGCAATCGCGTTAGCGGTGGTTTGTAGATGTTGACTATTTTATAGCCATCAACGTCCACACACAGCCACTCAATCTCCGATGTCGGTGGAGATTGGTCCAAAAGCGTGTATCTCAGTCGCTCGTGGACAAACGTGGCAAGGCCATGCTTTCTGCTTAAAGAAGACCAAGCTAATTGGTAGTTCGAAAGTACCAACTTCTCTGCATCAGTGCAGTGGGTCTCCTGCAGTAGGATGACGAGTGCCTCAGACTGCATAGCGAGGTGATGAAGAACGTTTATCTTGTTTGCAGTGAGGCCTTCGATGTTCAGCTGAAGAATAGTGGGTCTTCGGAACTTGTTGGCAATGTGCCCTGAAAAGGGCAGTGTTATCCATGCATTTCCCCGTCCTGAAAAGGACGTTTTCCGACTAGCAGACCCAGACTGAACATCGGAATGGGTGGATACTCTTTCGTTTTGGTAGGTTCGGTTTTGGTCTGTCTATTTTAACACCAATGAACAAACGTAATCACGGGCCAGGCTGCGAAAAACACCTACCATCTGGGCCTGGACTAGACTTAAAAAAGGGGGGATTAGGGTTAGAGTTAGAGTTAGAGTTAGAGTTAGGGTTCCTTTTATGGCTAGCTATTTTGTAGTTCTAGCTCTTTTTTTGGTATTAGCTCTTTTGTGGTATAATCTCATTTTTATGTTAGTAAAACGAATTCTCTCGCTGATTATGGTTTTTTTGAAAAATTTTGATTTGTTTTTCTTTGGTTTTGAATTGTTTTTTTAAGCTTTTTTTTATATTATTTTACCTGCCAAAGCAGTTGTCATCGAAAGGTCTCAATAAAACACCAACTCTTGTCATGTCGACTTATTACTATAGACTAGTTTTATGTTTTCTGACACATTTGCATATTTTAATTTTAAATATACACAATGAACTTAAATTGACAATCTTATTTTTCCAGTTCTTGGGAGAAAACGTAGTTTTTTTAAAACTTTTGACAACTTTATTTTTTTTGTAAGGTCAGTTTGATGTTAGTGGCGACATGACGATTAAACCAGTCAATTCTCATTTGCTTTGTAAATTTTCGAGCATGAAATGGCAATCATATGGAAGGAAGACGTAGTGTAAGTGTTATAAGCGGGTAAATAAATCATCAATTACAAAACGAAGACGTTTCTACTTTCCAATTTTATGCATACGTACTTCCAATGGAAATACCATACAAAGTGACAAATAACAGTACTTTTTAAAAAGCTTATTGGCCACAGTCTTTTTTAAATAAAATTTAAATTTTTTTTTACAACTTTATAATAATGTAAAGATATTTTTGTATAATTAAAGCATGGCAGGGTAAAAAAACATGGCAATAATACGTTGGCTTTAAGATATCTTGTTTGGATTTAAAATTAAAAATACTTTTTTAACATTGGCCATTTGTTTTAATTGTATTTGAAAATTGCAAGTTATTTCTTTCTTTTTAACAAAATAATTGTATTTAACTATTTTTTGCGTCGACTTTTTGTCCAGATGGATAATCAAAATGGGAAACATAATAAAATAAAATTTTCTTGGCGTAACAAAAATTTTCTTATGACACTAATTATATGACTTCTCTTATCTTTTGATGAATTTCGAAACTATAGCTGTGTACGTCGTTAAGAATTATTAATGTTTGGTAGCTTCTGAAGCCCACGTTGAAAACACAACAGCTCAAAAAAGATTCAAAATAAAATTTTTTTGATTTTTATAAAATACATGTATTCATAGAAAAAAATTAGATTTTTATAAAATCACATAATTTTATTTTATTTTATTTGAGTTTATAGTTGTTAACTCGAAAAAATGTCATAAGAGTTATTTTCACTGGTACCAAGTATTCAGTTTTCATTTTTTTGCGTAGCCAATTGATAATTTTATAGGATAAGCAGCTTTTGTACTTTTTCAAAATGTTATTTAACCATATACGTATGCGTAGATACCAAGCATATTTTATAATTAGTTAATGTGATTTTACACTTCATAAAAGAATTTAATAGCAAGAACAGACTTATTTTGGAATTTCCTTTTTATATAAATTTTTTTATGATCTTATTCTCGGTCAGGTTGTAATTTATATAACTTTATATAAACTTATCATAAAATCGTGCAAGAATCGTCATATTCCTAATCTCTTTATTGTCCAACTTATTCTATTTGAGACATGATACATACGTATTAATGATACCTTGTTTCTTGTTTGTTCTTGCTTCCAAAATTTTACGTTTTATCAAAAAAAGAAACGTGCGCTTGCCTATAACAACACCTAGCATTCATTCAATACAAAACAATTACTATAAAAAATCTTTCACAGACCTTTTTAAGATATCAAGTCATAATATAAAAAATTCGAAAGAAGTACGTAATAAGTCGTACCAGATCAAGTCATTGGTTTAACAAATTTGAACAAAACAAAATTTATTTCCCTCTCTTAAAGCAAAAACATAAATGATTAAATTAATTTTACGAAATACATTAAAATAAAGAAAATTAAAAATAATGCATTGAAGGAACAACTTTTGATTATTGTGCATTGTACATAATAAAATGACTTTTTAATACGAATAAAAAACGAAAAATTTATTTAACGTTGCCGTAAAAAATTTTGTCGTTTGTTTTCAAAAGAGAATTGACCCTTAATTTGAAAACAAAGAGAAATCGTGAAGCAAGTAAAAAATAGAATACTAAACAAAAGTTTGTTAGAAGTAGTGTTTGTCATTTCTAATTTTAATATAAAAGTCCGCGTTCGATCCTCGGACAGAACAAATCAGGTACAATGTCTCACTATTGTGACAGCATTACTTAACTGTCTGCGCTGCCACTGGAAGTGGCATTGTGGGACAGGGGCTACCGTAAACTCCTGACATCTTTTATTAATAGAACTCTATTACAACACAAACGGCATCAGTGTGTTTTAGTACGTAGAAATGTTATAGATTTTGATAATGTATTGAAGGCAGAGGAGTAGCGTTAAAACTATTAAAACTATTGTAAAAAAATTTTTTTAAAGTTTATTACAAAAAAATTATCGATAAGAAAAATAAGAAGCAAGTTTAAGATCTACAGTAGTTCAAGCGTTTAATAAAGCTGTTTTAATTTTTTAAATTTTACAGTAGTAGAACTCTAGACTAACTGAAATGGCGGAAACAAAAGTGCAACACAAATAAGGCGGAAAGCGTTGAACAAACTTTTAATCGTATCAAAAATTTTTCTCTTAAGACTACGATTATTGTCTATTAATTTGCAAGAATTTTGTGCTTGTGAAACTACTTGAATATGTATTAGTTTAGTCGTGGTACCATACTATTCTATAACTATTAAATTGATGTTTAATAGATGATACTCTTCAATATTCAAACTACATTTTCATTTGGAACCATAACATATTTGATGGATTACAGTGCTTACAAGCGCAAACAAAATAAGTCCCACGGATGCTGCAGCTTCTACTTTGCTGCCGTTGCCGTTGCCGATGCGCGAAGCGTGTATGTTGTTACAGTTGTCGGTGTCACAACAAGCAGTATGACATGATCTGTTGAAATAGATTTTTGTTATTTTTGTTGTAAAATTCAATAAGGTTTCATTTTAGCACTTACACTATTCGAAGGGTATTATTTGGAGTTGAATTCAATTCGCTTTTTTCCACATCACAAGTATGCTCTTTGCAAGTAGCCTTTAGCTTACATTCGGCCACTGTAACGATGAATGCTGTAAAACAAATTATTTTTCGATCAAACATTCCTTTTAAACTACTAATTTGCCGCATAACCGTTGAAGCAACGATTTTAGAAAAGCTAAATATTTTTGCAGAAGCAAATTTTACTTAAATTAATGATGTTTGTTTTATTGCTTTTATATAATTGTATTGATTTAATAGCCTAGCAAAAACATTACCACAAAAGTTTTTTATGCTGCTATACCAAGCGTTTCAACCACGTATCGATACCAAAACCTTGCAATTAATAATTCAAACAAATGCTTCTACGGCAAGGCATCATCTTGCTGACGTAAAACATTCGAGCATTGGCACCAAAACATTACCAGACGCGGCTTAAAACGTACATTTAGTAAAACTTAGACCTTGTGTGACCTAAATTTTATTTTTGTGTATGATTGGCGTATTTTGGTTTGCTTATTAATTTTTCAACAATTAGTTTATATGCTCGACGTATGAAATTCACAAACAAGCCAAGATGGATCAATCGTGTATCTATAAACTACGCCTCAAACGTGAGATAGCCATTATTAACTCGTTTTTGATGTTTTTTTGCATTTGGTTGTGTATTGCGGGCTTTTAAAACTTTTCTGTTTTATCCATCCCAACCATTGAGTATTGCATTTCATTCACCCAGGATATGTCATTGATAGTGTTGATATGGCAAAAAACATATCACAAACAAGTCGTAGTTTTTTTAGATATTAATAACTTAGACTGAAGAATTAAAAAAATCTGCAGTGGATATTGTTAATTTATTCAAAACAGGGCCAAGTGGGTCTAGGATAACTGGCCGCAGTTTAACTAACCAGTCGGCTGCGGCTAGTTGGCTCATTCCGGCTACAGATTGTTCTTGGTAGATCATGTTGTATTTACGTTGGACCACACTTTAGATGATTGAACATGCTTATACTTTGTTCAGCTTAGATGATAAATCTTCCAATAATCGATTACTTCTTATTCAATCTTTTCTGTTAGTCCTTTTTTTACAACTTTTCTCCACCCTGGTGTGAACCATTTACCTGATAAAAAATGCCACTTTATTGCGCTTAAGACAAGGAGAGTAGTTAGAGAAATGTTTCAATAAAATATTTTCGATAAGCTATAAATAAAAAATAACCATGGTTTAAAAGTTTCAGCAAGTTGATCTTATAAACATTTACAATTTATAATTTAAAGTTTCCAGAACTCGTCCACCGGTAAGTAATAAAAACTTTCATATCAGCAATATATGAGTAAGTGTTGAAATAAAACTTATTGTCCAACCAGTCACTAGACGAGAAGACAGCAAAAAATCATCAGGCCATCTAATTTAGATACCACCCCCCAAAAAAAATTAAAAAAAACATCACTAGCAAAGATTATTATGTACAAATAAACGAGACGCTGAAGAAGACAAAAAAAATTAAAAATAATTACACAAAAACAAAAATTAAAAATAAAAAAATAAAAAAATAGTAGAGATTGCTTTTACAAAAAAAAAATTTAATAAGTTTTTAATCTTATTAGAAAAAAAATGTTTTTTTGATAAAATTTATTTTGATATTTAAACATTATAAACTAATTTTTATTAATTTGGCTTTACAATTATATTAAAACCAATTACATTATGTTAGGTGCACACTTTTCAAATGTGCATACAGTGTATCTGGTATAATTAGTACAAGTAATCAGTTATTGTAGGAAAACAGTATCAGGAAACACGTAGGAAATATATCAATTTTGACAATGCAAAAACAGATCAGAAAACAGTTTGATTTTAATGACATTTTAAAATTCTGCGGTTGCTTTGAAAGCAATTTGCAACGTGCACGGTCATGCTGCTTTTTTCACAAATTCACCGAGTTGTGTTTTAATTTTTTAAAATGTCTGTACTTTCAATGACCTTTACGGTGACTGCACGACTGTCTCCGCCTAGATCAGTGGTTTTCAACCTTTTTCTGTAACATGGCCTATTTTTCAACCCAAGTTAACTTCACAACCCACTTTGGTCAACAAAATTAAATTCCCATCCCAAAATCATAGTGTTCTCTAAAAAAAAAAAGGTCTTCACTTGGAATTGCTGTCAATTTTTCCTATTTTTGTCCCAAAATCATAGTGTTCTCTAAAAAAAAAAGTCTTCATGTGGTTGACTGCACAGGACACCAGAAAAATGCCTAAAAAATGGGACGGATGGCAAGCCTAATTATACATATATATAATACATATTGCTTTCATTTTGATTTATGCTCCATGGCCCACTAAAAAAAACACTGTGGCCCACAGGTTGAAAACCAATGGCCTAGATTTTTTAGTATGGAAGATAGCTGCTAAGGAAATAAGCAGATTTTAGGAAAGCCAAAACTTTCATCAAAGTTTTTTATAAAAGGAAACATAAAGACGTTTTTGTTTCAAACTTTTCTGAACAAAAATCTAGCTTTATTATTTTGACCCAAATGCCAAAATTTATTTGAACGATTAAAAAAACAGTTTTATTTATTGCTTTAAATTGATCAAACAAATCTATTCAACCATCTTTAGAAAAGACTGAAATATAAATGAATAAAACAGCACTTTTCGAAATGTGATACAATTTATAATTTCTGTTGAAATAGGGAAGCACCGTGATGGCAATACAAACGCAATAAAGTCTAGCCAGAAAAAAAATCGATCACTTCTACCGTAATAATGAATTTTTCACAATATTGCACCATGAAAACACTGAGTTTATTCAACTAAAAACATTTTACTCAAACCTTTGAACAATTAAAAATTTAATTTTTCAGCTATGTTTTAAACAATCAATACGACGAATTTCGGGGGGTTGCGACAAATAAATTGAGACCAACCTCTCGAGGAAAGTGGTCACCAACGGGTGATTCATAGAACAATTTTGATAAATCGCAAAAAAATTAGAGTTCTAACAAGAACAGTAGTTGAAAAACTCGGATTGGTGCGAATCCAACAGCCTTCAAGTTATATTCACAAGTCTTTATGCTTAAGGTAAATAAAAAAGGCGTTTTTTACATTTTTCTTTAATTTATGAACAATTTTTACATCTCTGGCATCAAAAAGCAATGGTAAAGATTAGCTTTTTATTTGAAGAGTCGTTCTACACAATGGTTGGTGCTAAATAAATTTCCATCGCAACTATTCAATTTTGAATAAATTTCCAAAGAAAAATTAATTTTTTACTTGAAATCAATAATGCCTTTTAAAATTTAACAATTTTTAGATAGCTTATTCTAAAATTTGAAAAATTTCAATAAAATGATGTTTTGTTCATTTCTTTAATTCGATTTTCAAATCATGTGCTTTACGTAATCATTTTTTTTGTCTTTTCCCGATTAGAGATCATTGCAGCAGATTACCACTCTCCAATTTGCCCTTTCACTTGCATCTTCCACAGTCAAATCCATTATCTTTGTATCCTCAATTAACAATTCATAAATCTTCGCTTAGGTCTGCCTACAAATATTTTTTCTGGAAGCTCCATTTGTAGCATTTTTCTACATCCACAGTCCTCCGGTCTCCTCTGTACATGACCAAACTATCTCAGTCTCACTCCTTCTGCTTATCACGCAATTAAAAAGAAAGAAAATAAAATTTTCGAAGTTTGTAACATTAAAAAGAAACACTAATGAAATTTTAAAACAAACTTAAAAAAATTATAAATAAAATAAACAGTTACGTTCGACAAAGTTATAAGCAATTAACCTGTATTTTACTACTGTATGTTACAAAGCTGCAAATTTTTTTGATTTTTACAGAACTAGTTTGTTTATTGTCAATTAGATGAAAAATAAAAACTGGGAATAAATATCATATTTTTAAAAAAAGATCACACTCCCATATAAAATCATTGGAGGGTTCCCGGGAAATAACCAGACAATGATAAAATATAAGTATTTTATTTGTTTATCAAATTTGCAATTTAATTATATGTTGGATCGTGGCACACTTCCCTGCACACAAAATCTCTGCTTCGGTGCAGCTAGACATTACACTTTGCGCAATACACACGAATGCTTTTGTGAGAAATTTTGCATTGATCTTGGGTGAAGAATACCAGAAAGACTTGTGTATGCCTTTTATTTGTGAACAAGAAACTCTCACAAATTTGACTAAACTCGTGATTAGGCGACAGAAATTAAATGCGACATTTTGTTGCCATAACGTTCTCTTAATAAAAGATAACTCACAAAATCACCTTAGCACAGAAAGCTTTCTACCTTTGTAATAGGAATAAATAAGATAAGATTAAGCTGAGTGACAATAGATAAGATTAGGCTGGGTTACATTTCGTACTCGTTGATGAACTTGATGTAAGGCTCGTGTGCCAAAAAGTTGCTTGGGATTCCAACAAAAAGTTATCATGCCACTTGCACTACTAAAGTTTTGCATCGCAGCAATAATGAAACGTACCAATAGAATGCTTTGGAATCCATTATTATAACAAATTAGTCAAAGCTATACTGACTATATTACTTAAGAATTTAGGTTATTTTATATTATATCAAGAAATAAGTTTAAAATAATGCAATGTACTGTTTATGGCTAAACAGCCACTCTCCTGATTATTTCTCTTGTCTGTTACTTAGTGTCGAAATTCAGCAACAGTTGGTGGGAAACCTCTCATTTGGGAAAATCATTTATAAACATGTAAAATAAGTGCATTATTCAATTAAATTTTTAAGTTACAACCATTGCTATATTTAAGTAATAACTACGCTTTAAAAAAATTGCAATTTTACTGCAAAGATTCTTTTTGTAAGTGTCTAGCTTAAATTGAATTTAGCCGACCTGACAAATTTATAAAATCAATTTTTTGTCTATTTTCCCGCCAAAAACTGATAGAAAAGTACAGTGCTTCAAAAAAATTTTTTTACATCACATATTAATATTAATTTGGGGGAGCATGAAAAAACAAGAAAATACAATCATCTTTAAAGGTATACATTAACTTATGTCATGTTCCCAAATGGGAGCATTGTTAAGAAACAAGTTAAGCAATACTTTATTTTAGGACTAATAACAAAAGATTTGACATTTGCGGCAGCTAGTAAGTAATGCTCCCAAAATTTTTATCCTTGAAAAATTAAAAATGAAAACAGTTTTTAAATCGTTTTTGGGAAACAATTTTATCTTTTTTGATTTCTCGTGATGTTCATTGTTATAAAATTTTAACTTTTTTTGAAATTCAGGGTGTATTTTGTCAACTTTTTTAATTAGTGAAGTAACACCGAAAAGGCTGGAAACTCGACTTAACAAAATATTGGTTTGCATTAACTCTGCTTTTTTTACGGTGAAAAAAATTTTTAAGTTGACAAAACCGCTAAAAAATTTTATTTATTATTCTATACCTACTTTTCACATCGGGATTTTCAAGAACCACGTCACGCCTGTGGCAACTGTATTCTCCATTCTTAGGACAAGGCTTTTCAGTCGAAAGCATGTTGATTTCATGGTTTATTGTCGGAAAATGAGAGTGATTTCCCTGAACGCACTTCAAGGACTCTGCTTGGTTAGAAAAATGAAGTAATATTATCAAGGTTTTTACAAAACACTTCAAAACTAACATTTTTATAAAGTTTCAATCTTTCAGCTGTAAAATAAACTAAATCCTTTAAATCATTCTTATTTGATTTGACTTAAGAAATATTCTGTTAAAAGTTTTTCGAGTCTGACTATTCCTTTAGCTAGCTTAAGTGGCAATGATAAATAAATGAATTAAGATAGCTTTGACGATTATTATGTCACGAATTTTCTTAAAACGTTTGAACGAGTAGTCATCTGCGTCTGCTATTTAAACAACATTCAAATATAAGCACGATAATTAATCAATTTCACTTTGAAAAATTATGCGACATTGGAAAAAAAGTTTAAGAGCAAATGAAAGCGAGTTTATCCTAAATGACTTCTTTTCTACAGACAAAATTCAAAATCAGTCTCCGAATCTTTTCCCTCAACTTTGATTAATTCGATTTTCGTCATTGCTGTCGTGGCGCGGAATAAAGGTTGCTGTAACATTTTGTTAAGAGTTAGGAAGGGTTTTTCGGCAAGATACCAACTACTTTATTTATCATAAAATTAAAATTTTGTCTAATCATTGCCTAAAAAACTCTTATAATTAAATTTTACTAGCAATCATTTTGAGTCATCAGATTCTGTTTAAGTTTATTGCTGTTCAGTTAATTTATATTCAATAACAAAAAATTGATAAGGGAACATTTTGATATTTAATCTAAAAGATGAATAATGACATATTGAATTCATTCCATGATCATGTAAAATAATTTCTTTTGTATTAGTTTGCAAATCAATATGGGCTACGTTTTTCACTTCTGCTGGTCACTTTTTTAAATTTAAGCACTCGTTGGCCGATTATTGTTTAAAAAAATAAGATTAGAGCTTTAAAGGTTTAAAAAAGGTCTTTACTTAAAATTAATGCTTAAAAAGTGCGCTTTTGAGGCTTACGTGCCTTGAAAAAGAACGAAAGACGAATAAAAAAAGGTAGAAAAGTACCTTTCGTTACAAAAAGGTTCACCATTTGAAAAGCCTCTCTATGTCGCGACGGACGATCCACAGCAAGGGCAATCGGACGGGGAGCTGTAAGACCTCTGACATGGCAGAGAGACTATTCCAGTAAAAATTTGTTATTTGTATATTGTTTTTTATAATTTACTGTTCCCATTGAATTTCAAATTTGGGCGCCATTATTGCGCAAAAGTAGTTTTGATTTTATAACTTACTCATTTATTAGTAAACAAACAAAAAAAGCACTTCCACTGTTTATTGTTTATCATCAAATTAAAATTGAAATAAGAACCTGTAAAAAGCAACTTCAAAATAAAAATAAACAAATCAACTGTAATCAAATGCGATACGACAAGTTATGACTATTGACAAATGTAAAAGATAATAAATGTAAAAATCTTACAAAAACTTAAAAAAAGTGCGCCCATTTTTTCATGTTTAGTCAGCTAGGTTATCAACAATCTGAATGGTGCTATTCAAACCAAATGTAAGTATGTAGTTCAAATAGGTAGTGTCAGATTAGTCGACCGAAGAATCGAACCCATACTTAGCACAATGCGAAACATGTTAACCACAAGGCTAACCTCCAAGTAAAACTGAGAAAGTGATTCTAAATTACTGTCACGAATAAAAATATTACAATAAGCAAAAGTGTTTAAATGACTATTAACAATTAGGCTACCCTTAAATCTGCTTTAAGTGATCTTAAAAAATCTTTTTAAATTTTGGGGTTATATCGTTGGTCAAAAATATAGAAATTTAATTGGGATTTTTTTGTTCTGATTCCGCAGCTCTTGTGACAAACTAACGTTAATACAGTATCAGCATTAGAATCATAATATCAATGGACGACAATTTTTATTTCGGGACAGACCAATTTTTCATAAATGAAAAATAAAAACTTAACTTTGAATTATAGACGACAGATTAATTATTTTCACCACAAAACTGGCTAGCACACTTATTTTGCGTTGCCAGAACGAGATTGATGAAAATTTCAGACAGCAAAAAATTAACAGTCCAGAAGAAATAACACATTTTTTTTTAACTGAAAAGTAAAAGTGAAAACTTTTTCTTTGTTCTTCTCGGACTTTTGTAAAATACATTAAAAAAAGCAGACCTAAATTTGTAAAAGAAAAAATTTGTAAAGAAAGAACTTAACCGATCAATTGATTTTGAGTTATTGAAAATATTTTTGGAAAAGTGGAATGTAGATGGCCAATAATTTTTTATAGAAAACCTGTGGACCCCCTTGATAGGTCACTATGGCCCTGGGCTCCGGTATACCACAGTTTAGAAAACTAGATTTAAAGTGTTGCACAGCTTTAAGCTGCGGCACTCGGTTATTGCTTTTTGTAGAGATTTGTTTACAAAAAACACTTTTTGTAAATAACTTTATTAAGTAATACACGTAAAGTCCCAGAAATAACAAAAAAACACAAAGTCGAGCCCCGAAAAAGTTAGGGTTAGAGTCAAAATTAATGAAACAAACATAAATACGGTATATTTTTTGCCAATGTTTTTGCAAGTAAGATTTATTCTTGCTTTGCTTTGTTTATATAGGTTAGACATTTCCTCGTTTGGCTCCTCACATGACACATCCCTGTTCGCTGCAATTACAAGGCGCGTCAATTGACCAACCAAATACTTTTTTAATGAGTAAAAAAATAGCTGTTTAAAGGTTTGTTGTGGCAAAAAGTCTTTTGCTTTATTTAAAAAGGCCGTGACAAACTCCTTTTCAAAAGCTGTTCTTGAAATTTTCAATTTTGATATTTGTTTTAGATAACACTAGTCTACACAATTTTTGAAACAAAGTAGAAAACAGGTGTCCTTGGCTAACTTTGGGGCGCTGATTTCGAATCTGATGTCCATTATGTCATATCAGCCTTCATTTTTCAGTTATCTTGCACTAACCCCATCCCAGATGGTTCTAAAATGCTGTATAGTAAACACCAAGTCGCCGTTTGGATTTGCAATTTTTTTGAAGCAGCATGCACATACCTGTTGGCAGGTAATGTGTATAAATCGACCACAACAACATTTCTTTATGAGAATGTAACAGTTCCTTTAAATATGTGCTCTGTGTTTCGATTTGTTTGGCGTTTTCCCAATGTAACATTTTTCGCTTTATTATCGGTATTGTTTTTCTTTCTACGATTTATCGCTCTTTCCAAACAGAATATTACATTGTTAGGCTACAAATATCCTCCCGTCTATAAACTAGCAGCTGTGATAAGGAGATTCTTTCCAAAATTTCTCAGTCTGCATAGGTTCACTAGAAGTTGGAAGATAGCTTAATTAGATTAGCTTGACTGTATGAGTATGACAATATTGTAGGTGTTAGAACAGTTTCCCCAGGATTTTACTTGAAACTCACAATTTGAGGAGTTTCATGTTTTTTTAAGGCAATTAAAAGCTTTCATTCTAGCGATACTAGTGCTGTGTTAGGTACTGTAATTAGCAAGTTTTACTGAACTGCGAAATTTAATTTCATAAATTTGGTTGTGCAGAAATTTATCAAAAGTGCTTTCATCTTAATCAGTATTTGAGTAATTCAAAATGTCAACATTGCGGCTTAGAGGGTGTGTAAATGATCCAGACAGTTTCTGCTACATTTGTGATCGGTTTACAAGGAAAAAAGATAGACGAAATGTAACTCCATTAATAAAAAATGCTTATTACGCTTATTTTGGTGTGAAACTGGGGGACCAAGACAAGACATGGGCCCCACACAAAGTATGTATTAGTTATATGTCGACATTCAGCTTGTGGATGAAAGGGAAGAAGCATTTCTCATTTGGAGTTCCAATGGTATGGCGAGAGCCTCAAAATCATCTTAGTGACTGTTACTTTTGTGCTGTCAAAACTACCGGTAAAAATCTAAAACGAGGTCTTCCATAGCATATCCCAGTTTGCCATCAGCAATTCAACCAGTTCCTCATAGAGATAAAGTACCTAAACCAACATTCCATGGTTTTCATCTCAGTGAAAGTGAATCTATATCTTTAAGTGAGGAAAGTGAACTATGTGAAGATTTTGTATTCGTCCATCAAAATGATGAACCGCAACTGTTCACTCAAGCAGAGTTGAATGACTTAGTTAGGGAACTTGATCTTCCAAAAATTTCTGAACTGCTAGGATCACGACTGAAAGAAAAAAACTTGCTGGCTCCTGAAACCAAATTCAACTTTTATCGTTATAGGGAAAAAGGTCTCATAGAATTCTTCAAAATGGAAGAAAATTTGCTGTTCTCCGATAACATAGAAAAACTAATAACTGCTATGGGGACATCATACACTCCATTAGAATGGAGGCTTTTCATAGACAGTTTCAAAAGAAGCCTGAAATGTGTTCTGTTACACAATGGCAATAAACTTGCTTCTGTACCAATAGGACATTTGATACAAATCAAGGAAACATACGAAAATATGAAAAGCATTCTCGACAAAATCAAATACGCTGAACATGAATGGGTAATACGTGGAGACTTAAAGGTCTTATCCATTCTCCTTGGGCAACAAGGTGGGAACACAAAATACCCTTGCTTCTTATGCTTGTGGGATAGCAGAGCAAAGCAAGACCACTGGATAAAAAGAGAATGGCCGAGTAGAGAGGTATTTATACTAGGAGAGAAGAACATAAAGAACATTCCATTGGTGAATAGAAAAAAAATATTATTGCCACCACTGCACATCAAGTTGGGGTTAATGAAACAGTTTTTCAAGGCTTTGGACAAAGAGGGAAAGTGTTTCAAATACCTTTGTACAAAGTTTCCGAGGCTTACTTATGAAAAAATCAAAGCAGGTATTTTTGATGGGCCCCGAATTCGGTTTTTGGTAAAAGACCAGACATTTATTTCCACCATGAAGAAAGAAGGATTAAATGCATGGAAAGCATTTTGTGATGTGGTGAAGAACTTCCTGGGAAACATCAAATCCCCGAATTTCAACGAACTTGTGGAAAGCTTATTACAAGCTTTTCATAACTTGCGCTGTAACATGAGTGTTAAAGTACATTTCCTGCATAGTCATTTGAGCTACTTTCCAGAAAACTTAGGGGCATTCAGTGAAGAACCGGGTGAAAGGTTTCACCAAGATATTAAAGTGATGGAAAAAAGGTATCAGGGAAAATGGAATGTCAGCATGATAGCGGACTATTGCTGGAATCTGATACGTGAATCTTCGGACTTTCAACACTCTCGTCAATCTAAAAAAAGGAAACTATTGCCATAAAATTGTGTTCAGTGTATTTGTATTCTTCTTTGTGCTTAGTATATTTCTATAAACACCCTTAGTATGTGATATTGTATGCATATAGCTACACATTATTTTATGCCTTTCAATGCGTAGAGCAAAAATTTTAAATCGTATTTTTTAAAAAATGTGACCCGTTACGGCAAAACTAATGACAGATTTGAAACCAGCGCCCTCAAATTAACTAGACTGCATACTTTTCATTTTTGTTTCTGAAACTCGATCAAATTTTGTAGACCTGTGTAATAGGCAAATGTTTTATTTGCTGCCTGATGTATGTCATGCTTAGCTTGAAATTACTCAAAAAATTCTGTTTCTCATATTTATATTCTTGAATTAATATTTTTCCGAAATCATTTTTTATTCGTTTTGTAGTTTTTTTCCTTCCGTTTATATATGGAGCAGATCGTAAAATCGAAATCGCGGCGTCTTTATTGCTTAGTTCAGGGATGTCCAACCTGCGTCCCATTTAAATTTTTGATGCGGCCCACTGCCTATTGCAATCTGTTTGATATAAATTTCAGTGTTTCTTACATTGATTTCCGCGAGCTTGCTTATTACATTTTTGAGACAAAAATTGACAAATCAGATTTTGATTCAAAATGAAAACCTTTTTTTAAAGAACACTTCAATTTAGGGACGAAAATCGAAAAATTAGTTTGTGATTCAAAATGAAAACCTTTTTGCGGCCCACCAACTTTAGCTCAATTCAGAATTTGGCCCATATTGAAACAATGTTGAACATACCTGGTGATTTGATCTAATCTATTTTTTAATAACTAATAACTGGGTTACATTGTCCAATTGACGAGAACGCTCAATCGAAGTTCGGTTTGGAGTATATTGAACGCTATTTCGTAATTCTAAAACAAAGACACAAAAAATAAAAACACAACAATGAAGAATTTAAGATTACCAACTTACGAGAATTGTTTCCAACGCAGCCCCAAATTTAGATCAGAACAAATAATAACTAACAATTTTGAAACAGTAAAGGCCCGTTCACACACAATGAGACCAACGAGACATTGAAAAAAACCAATCAATGCGACATTTTAGATTGTCTTTGTTTTATTATGACGTTCACACACAATGAACCGGTCTCATTGGTTTCAATCACAAATAGACATTTTAGATTTGTATCTAAAAAGTCTCATTGACAAATGTCATTGAGACATTTTGCTTCAATGAAAAAACTAGTTAGCCTGGTCTCGCTAAGCTAGTTATTTAGCAAATTTACTGGTTTTTAATTTTTTTGACGGTTTGTGACGTTTTACACATAAAATGATAGGCAAATATAAAATTCTAGGTATAGAAAAGTATAAAAAAAATTTAATCACTGGTTTTTAGTGAAAAAAGACTGTTTTATCATCAAATTTAGACAGAAATTTTTTGAAAAAAAAAATTTATTTAATTTTTCTTTAGAATTGCACTTAATGCTGCTTAAATGTTGGTATAATTTTTTTAAATAAATTTTTCTTGTTATTTCATCTTATTTTCCACAACTTTGAATATTTTTAAAACCTAATTAAATTTTGACTTGGTGCTCCAACACTTTCAGTCAAATCCAGTCATTGCTAGTTTTGGATGTTTTTTGTTAAATAAAAGAAAAATAGGCAATTTTCCTGCTAAAAATAAATAGTATAGCAACTTACAAAAAATTATAAGGCTAAAGGTTTTTTTTAGATGAGAAAATTGTTTAATACTTTAAGAATAAGCTATTCTGTGTACATTTTTAAGTTTTTTTTTTTAATTAGTTATTATTCTGGCTTTTGTCCAGCTACAGTTAATTGTATGAACCTGTGAGTTTGTAATAGATCCATAATTTTTACAATAATTGCATTTCTTTTGTGACCTTTCAAATAAATGATTTCAATCAAAGAAAATAATTACAATCTTCTAATGTTTGGTTAAAAAACATTGCCTGGTGCTTGCTTAATTTTGTATAAAAATGAATAATGAAATTTATTGCATTTAAATATTGTTTTTAATTGTTTTTAATAGTTTTTTTGTACTAATAAGACGTTTGCTCACAATGAAATTAGCAAGACATAGAAGCCAATGAATCAATCCAACATTTTAGGTTTTTTTTATTATGATGTTAACACATAAAAATTACATTGGTCTCATTAATTTCAATGACGAATAGACATAATAGATTTGTATCTAAAAAGTTTCTGTAACAAATGTCATTGCGACTTTTTGTTTCATTGAAAAAACTAGTTGACCAAGTCTTGGTAAATTATTGGTTTTCAGTTTTTTTAGACAGTTTTTGACACTTGATTTAGAGTATGGTATGTTGCTTGTTTGCATTATTATAAAAATTAAGTGATGGGCTTCATTTGCTTTGAAATATTCTTACATATAATATTTCCTCTTTAAGCTAATACACAATAAAGATTGCTGATCGTTTCTTTTTTGACATGATTAAAACTGAAGAATAATCTGATATTTTTTTGTTCTGTCCTGTTTTCAGTATAGTCAAACTGGGCAATGCGCAGCTACCCATTTTTTACCGCCTAATGCGCAGAAGCTTTTTAATAAACAAACAAAAAAAAGAAAAAAAAAAATTACTCCAGGATTTATCTTATATCTTTAAAAAGTGTCAGTATCAAAATCAAGCGAATCCAAGTGTTTCTTGACATTAAACTACACGTTCTTCAAACCGCTTCATTTTTTTTAACTTTTAACTTTGCCCTTCAACCTGCTAACTTTGCTTATATCATGAAATATACTGAACGCTTAATGTAATCTATAGTTTCTAGCCAGTCTATTAATGGTCAAGAACGTATCTGAACAAAAAACAGCGAAAAAAAATGTTTTCTCTTTCTCTTATAAAAAGATGTTCTTTACCCATATTTTTTTCATTATATTTTGTCCAATGCGCATAATGGTCAAGTGTAATTTAAAGAAAAACTAATTGGAGTGAGAGCAAAAAAGAAACAAAACTAGTTGCTCTAAAAGATGAAAAAAGAAAAAACCTGCGCAAATTGAATTTGTGAGCCCAAAATTTAAAAAAATTTTTTCAATTTGTTAAGAAACTTGAGAAGAGCTTAGTTTTTTTTCAATCAACTAGTTTCTCTTTAAAACTAACTCTGTTTCTGTCTTTCACTTTCACTTAAATAGTTTTTCTTTTTGAATTAGACCCGACCGTGCATAATAGCATCAACGTGCTTCCAACTCGCATTTTTTGTCAGAAACAGTAAACTTAGTTCTATGATTTGATGTTTATGATCAAGGGCAAGGGAAGAGCAGAGATTTCTTTAGGGTTTGATGATTTTTTTTTCTGAAATTATATTTAAAGTATTTCTATTTGGAGAATTAGATGTTTTTAGATACGAAAACAAAATTTCAATGAGATGTTTTGCTTTTTTAATTAGTAACAAAAAAATTGAGAAAAAGGTTAAGAAAACCTATCCTTACATATGACAATTATTTTTTAAGAATTACAAAAATTTATCTAACCTGGTCGAGTGGTTAAGAGCGCCATTTTGATGGCGCCGCATCAACATGGTTGCGGTTTAAAAGTTACTTGGGTCAAATTGTTATATCCTTGGAAAAGAAATTTTACGACACTTTTCTCTGCTTGAAATTCTTAGTTAGCATATTTACATATTACAGTATTTATATCAAAATGAATGAATAAACAAAAATCCAAATAATAAAATTTAACCGGACAGCTATATCTTGGCATCACCGGAAGCATATCGGGAAAATCAACAGTGGACAAGAAAAAAAATTTTGAGCAATAGGCCTATACAACAACTGGCATGAAAATTCTTCAGAAATGAACCAAAAAAAATGCACTGAAGTTGATCAAAATTTATTTAATTGCATTAGTTTTCGTAAACTACTGCTTATGACGCGCAAGAGGACAACATAAAACACACTAAATTCTGAAATAAATTAATATCTGTAAAAAGCAGATCACTACAAATAACAAGAGGCTGAATCAACGTAATCTATAATAATCTAAGTATGCTCTAATCTTCATTGTCGATTTGAATTTGTTCTTCAAAACTAATATAGCGTTATTCTTCTCTGATCGAACACTTCTCTAAAACAACAAAACCTTATTAGAATTCCAATAACTTTTTTTTTCTTTTTTTTATAATCACAAAAAAATCTTTTATTCTTTATGTGGTTCCATGCGTAGCCTAACTATTTCTATGCCTGCCTTAACCGTATTTGAATCTAATTATACCAGGAAAAAGCAGGTTAGGCTCGTTGCTAGTATAAATAATCGAATAGATTTTAAAATAATGAACTATGCCAGGGTGGTCCAACTTCTGCACTCTTGTGGGCCACTTTTCAAAATTATTCGAGTTTGCGGGCCTCAGTCGGCCAAAAATTCCTATTTTCGTTCCAAAATCAGGGTGTTCTCTAAAAAAAAAAAAAAAGTCTTCACTTGGAATCGGTCTGCAAAATTCCTATTTTCGTTCCAAAATCAGGTGTTCTCTAAAAAAAAAAAAAAAAAGGTCTTCACTTGGAATCGGTCTGCAAAATTCCTATTTTGGCGCAAAATCATAGCGTTCTCCAAAAAAAAAATTACGGCTGCTGCTTCTGATCGACAAGACTTGTGCAAAATTGATCTGCGGCATGCGGCCCGCGAGCCCGTAGTTGGACCACGCTGTTATAGAAGATTGCCGCTACTTATGATCGACAAGACTTGAATTGTGCAAAATTGTTCCGCGGGCCGCACAAAATTGTTTCGCGGGCCTGTAGTTGGACCACGCTGAACTATGCAATAGGTTATTTAGAGATGTAGTTTCATTACCAGGAACGGAGAATTCTGTCCCGTGTTCAGTGCACTTAATTATTCCCTTCCAGTTGTATATAATGCGTTGATGAAACAGAAACAACATGTGAAAGGAGAGGTCAGCAAGAAAAATTGAGACAAATTTTTGAATCGCAAAAAAAAATTGTAAAGCTATTTTTATTTTGTTTAACTGGTGAACTTTGGCCCTTTAACCCCCCCTCAGGTAGCCCTTTCCATGTTTAAAATTTTTTAAATCATTCCACCTAAGTTATGATTGTCTAACATTTAAAGTACAAAAAATGCGCAATAACCGCGATCGCCTGCGCATTACCGCAATCGCTGGCGCATTACCCGTATCTCGTAAAAAGCCGTGCTGGCTCCGCAAACGGAAGTTAAATTTAAAAAAAATATTTTTTTTTAAACACGTCAATAAATTGTTAAATAAAATAAGTTAAATTCACGGCTTCATTGCATTCAAAAAGCAAGCTATTTAATCAAAAGTTAAAATTTTCCGTGTTTTCGCTGCGCATTGGCCAGTTTGACTATAGCTCTATTTAAAATATGGATCCTGTTATTTTAACTGCTGCTGTTTTAAACATTTAAAAAAAAGAAGATGTGTTTGGGTCCATCCTATTTTAAAGAGAAGAAAAGCATTAGGTGATTATAAGCTTCTATTGTTTATTTATTTTTGTTACTAAGCTACCCAAACTATATTAAATTTTTATGATTAAACTCACAAGTTAAAAAAGTAACATTTTTAGGTGAATATCATCGATTATTGAAAGAATTGGAGCTAGAGAGAGCATCATATTTTAGGGATTACATGAGATGCACCCCTTGCCAATTTAATGACCTGCTCAAAATTGTTAGTCCTTTCATTTTAAAATTGAAAACTAATTGGAGGGAGGCAATTTCACCTGGTGAGCGGCTAGCTATTACTTTAAGGTAATACTTTTAATTGTATAAATTATTATTAAATGTTTTTAAAATTGTTGTCTTTCGTAGATATTTAGCCACTGGAGATTCTTTTCGCACTATCAGTGCATCTTTTCGCATTGGAAGATCTACTGTCTCCGGCATCATTCCACAAGTTTGTGATGCTCTTTGGGAAAAATTAAGTAGAACCCACTTAATGGCACCAACATGCAAAGATTTACTGGAAATTGCATCACAGTTTGAAGAAATTTGGAATTTTCCTCATTGCATTGGTACCATGGATGGGAAGCATGTTATCCTTCAGTGCCCAAAAAACTCTGGTTCTTTGTTTTTCAACTATAAAGGAACATTCAGCATTGTTCTACTTGCTGTAGTTGATGTCCAGTAAGTTTTCCCTTTGTAATAACTAGGGCCATTTTTTTATGACCTAAAAAATCGAAAAATATGACTTTATTTTTTAAAACATATGACAATATATGACTTTATTTTTAGAGCATCATATTTTGCTAATCTCATAATTAGCAAGTCGAATGCAAGTGTTTTGGGTATATTTTAAAGAAAAACACGGTCGATCAATGATGTATTAACACGTCTATTTCACCGGAAAATCATCAACTCCTCAGTGTCACTCAAGTTCAAATGTCTTATGCATTTAATCAATAGGCTAAGCATTGAAATATAGTTTCATGTAGTGTTCAATGTTAGCATCTGCAAAATTTCTGTTTGGACGAAGGAATGATTTCAAAAGGGAAAACGACCGCTCCACAGATGCTGAAGTAGGCTGACATTGCAACAATTTTGCATACAATGCTGGTGGAATATCTGGCCTACTTAGCTCCACAATGATTTTTACATCATTTTTTTCCAAGCGCTTCTTTATGTACTTTTTCAGCTGCAGAGGGTCACTTCCAAAACCAAGAGAGTTGATATCTTCATAGGCCTTTTGTATTGTGTATGTAGAATTTTCCATTTTAAGAATTAGGTTTGAGAGCCCATTGTAGCATTGACTAATTTCAGTCAACTGACTGGTCAGCTTTTGCTCATTCACTTTACTTTTGGCCTTTTGCACAATCACTCCTTCACCATTCCATGAATTAACAATTTCCCGAACTTGTGGTAGTTTCTCAGCATAGTAGTTAGCAGCATCCAACCAACTCCACCAACGAGTAACAACTGGCTGCGGAGGTCTTCCACAAACAGCAAAATCAGCAGCTCTGGTTTTATTCTTCACAACGCTTGCTTTTACAGCAGCAATCAAGTCGTCTACTTCCTTGTAAAAACTTTTTATCTTCAAAGCACAGTTATGCATTAAGTGTGCCAGACAGGTAACATGCAGGAGGTTTGGATATATTTCTTTTAAAACGTTGCCTGCACGGCACATGTAGGATGCAGCATCAGATATCAACAAATTGACGTCTTCCCTCCTTACCTTAAATTTCTTTATGACATCATCCAGTTCATGGATTATCTTTTGGCTATTAGCCGAACCATTAATCACAGAGCATCTAACCAAAAAGCAGCAGTCCGGTTTATCCAGCGTACCACAAAATATGTGCAAAAAGTTTTTACCTCTTAATTCAGTTTCATCTATAACAAAAAACAACGGCTTCTCACTCAAGTCTTTTGCCAGCTTCTGATCATATGCTTCATCTAGTTCTTTAACTTTCAGACGACAAAGAGTTTCAGATGGTACGCTTTGCCCCAAATCTCGAAAAAGCTGTCGAATAGCTGGATGATTTACTTTTGCCATCGGTATATCAGCTGATGCAAAAGCTTGAACAAGTTTTGTTGCAAAATCTTGGTGTTCACCAGAACTGATAAATGTTTGACGTGTATCGGAAGTTCCAGCACTCTTTGCCTTTTCAACGCCTTTTCTGTGCTTGAGAGTAGCAACATGTTGCTCCACAAAGAATCGCTTCTCATGCTTAACTATGCAGCAGCATAGCGGGCAGTAAAGTTCATCTTTTGGAGTGACTGTGAACTCTTTGAAGTCTTTTATAATCGATCGGACCTTTCTCCCATCAGAAACTTTTATTTTTGGCATGCTCACTTCACAATATATAGTACTTTCACTAAACAAAAAATAGCCGATTGTGGCTACACGTGTTATTGATTGCTCTGTTAAAAACCTACATTCTTGTGACGTCATAAACGCCTGCTATGCTCGTTTCTCGTATCGGCTTTACCAGGACTCATTCTAATATAGTAGTTTCTGATTACGGCTGGTTTTTGTGTAGCTGTTGCAACTCGCCGTTTAGGCCCACTTCACGATAGTACTTTCACTAAAAATGAAAGGTCATATTTTATGACCAAATGCAGAAAATATGACTTTTTATGACTTTATAACTTCTTCAATACACCACGTAACAAAGTAGTTTTTGTATTATTATAGGTTTCATAGCTTTTTGTACCACCAAAAAAAATATGACTTTAATGACTTTTACTCGCCCTAGTAATAACTTTAAATATTTTATGGTGTACTTAATTACATGCTTTAATAGCAGTTCTATTTAGCATTCTTGCTTAATATTTTATTTATTTCTATTTTATCTCTATATCCTCCTGACTTGCAGGGAAGCAGCAAAGGCGCTAATACATAGGGTAAGCAATTGTCCCGACCTGCTTCTGGAGATGCCAAGATATTGCTGTCCCCCAGTAATTTACTAGAGATATGACTTCAATTTAAACTGCTTGTCAAGACCACCAAGCAGGGGAAAGTACCGTTAAGTGTCTTTCCCAAGGACACAACAGAATGGCGTAAGTAGGTTTTGAACCGGGACCATGTTGATCGCAATCCCAGCGTTCTAACCACTCGATCACGCTGCCGACACTTTGCTTTTTGTCAGTGCTTTAGTTTAGTTGCTGTGATAGAAATCAGCAAAAAAGTTTAAATTTTGTTACTTTTCCCACAAAATTCTTAGTATTATAATGGTTTACAGCAGAGTAGAAAGGCTGTACGCAGAAATAGTTTAATAGATCAACTTTGTAGTACTAAAAGTTATGCTCCCGACTCGCTGGTCAACGTCGGGGACCTAAAGCGATTACCCGCACTTTAAAAGAAACTGCTGTTGTGTTAAGGTTTTATTTATTTGATTTTTTTTGGCTTTAATAAATTGATACGATTGAAATTTAGAACTGCTAAAGCGATAAAATTGTAATTATATTGTATTTGAAATTTTTGCGAACCAATGTATTTTTACGCTGAACTTTTCAATTCAAATTTCATTTGTAATATTTTTGCAGATACCGCTTTCGAATTATTGACGTCGGAAGTTATGGGCGAAATTCCGACGGTGGAATATTTGCTTCTTCCAGCTTTGGCCAGGCACTATTAAACGGATCGTTTCCCTTGCCGAGCAGTGCGCCCATATACGATGGCGGGCCAGAACTTGTTTTGTAGCCGACGAGGCATTTCCTTTAAGGCCTTACTTAATGCGGCCCTATCCTGGACGGTATTTAGAGCAAAAAAAAGTGTGTTCAGTTATCGTCTTTCGCGTGCTCGTCGAGTCGTTGAGAATGCCTTTGGTATTCTTACTCAACGTTTTCGTGTTTTTTTAAGGCCGATTGCTGTACCGTTGATGTGGCTGATAAAATAGTAAAAGCATCATGTTGTCTACACAACCTTTTAATGCGTGATTTCTCTCTGATGCATGATGTTAATGTAGAAACATCTCGTGGTATGCAGAACATAAGTAACTAACCCTTGGGACGAATGCCCACTGCTGGTATGAACATAAGAGAAATATTTGCGGAATTTTTTTTCCCGGGGTTCCGTGGCGTTTATAAAAGATAAGCTATGTTTTCCAAAATTTATATTTCGTTCAAGTTTAATTTGTTAATTCAATAATTTTGTTTTGTGTTTGGCACTGTATTGTTATATTTCTTGTTTATTACTTATCTTGTATAAGTTCTCTACATATTTCTATTTAGTTTGTTGTTTTATGTTTTTTACTAGTTGCTTATTTTGATCTCTACTTATTTGGTTTAGTTCCGTACGTGGTACCTTTTTTAGTTAGTACGTAAATAATTTATATTTTTTTACCTGTTTTGTGCACAAGATCATTGTAGAAAATTAGCAATGCGTATTTTTATTTTCTTTTGCTTTTCTAATCATTATTTGCGCGTGCACTGATTGTTGCTATTTTTTATGTTTATCTCTATATTTATTTTCCTGATTTAATACATAGGGTAAGCAATTACTCCGACCTGCTTCCGGAGATGCCAAGATTTTGCTATCCGCTAATAGAAATACGACTGAAACTTAGAACTGGTTGCCAAGACCACCAAGCAGGGAAAAGTGCCGTAAAGTGTCTTTCCCAAGAACACAAAAGAATGGTGCGAGTAGGTTTTGAATTGAGACCATTTGATCGTAACCCCGGCGTTCAAACCACTCGACCACCATGCTGACAAAACAGTATCGTTTTGTTTTTTACTTAGTTAATTTTTTCCCCGAGCATAGTTTGTTTCTGCAGTGTGTTCAATTACTGCTGGCTCATTCGCATTTTTTTCACGCTTCAGTTTGTAAAGCAACCAGCAGCAACAATTGTGGCAGCTACTTGAAGTCTGAGAGATTAGTGTAATCCTGATTAAATATTGTGAATTTTACCCGTTTGTATGTTCCCCCTGAGTAAGCGCTGACGTGAACTGCAAGGTAAGGCAACTGTGTGTTTTCTATGTTTGGTTTTTAGTTTGTTTTATTTATTTACAGATACTGCTTCGTTTCGTTTATCGTTATTTTCTTTTTATATTAAACATCTTTGGCTATTTTGACTTTTTCTTTTGTCGAAGCAGAACCGCGTTATTCGACTATTCACTTTGCGGCAATCGACCAACTTAAGCGCCTTTTACCGTTACAATCAGTTTTTTAACCCTTTAATAGTAGTTAATTTTTACGTTTGGTCTGAGATTTCTTTACCTCATATTATAGATTTGTACCTACAAATTATAGTTTGTCGACTGTTCAACTTTTTGTAACGAAAATATATTGCAATAAGCTAATTACAAAAAAAAGAAAAGCTACAACAAAATAACGAATCCCATTCTATAAGTTCAATGTCACTTTGCGTAACATGATTTTTCTGCCATATACAATAATTACAAATTTTACTCTTTAGCATACAACTAGAGAAAATAAATAGAAAAAATTTGTGACTAAATTATAATTAAGATTAATTAAGCTTATAAATAATAGTCCATTAAAATCAAACTGATAAGTAAAAAAATATTCAAAAACTTTACCCTGCTTTTATTTAGGGCTACCGCACTTTGAAAGTAGGCCTAGAAAAATTAAACAAACTAAATTTTCTAACTAGCTTTTCATGAAACTTTGGTAATTATCTAGTTAAACTTGCAAAACCACGAGGTTTGATTATAAAGAACAACCAGAAAAACGTCATAAGCAAAACTATAATAAAATCCGCCTGTTTTTACAATAGGGATGATTGTGAATGTCAGCCACATGTTAGATTTTCAGCATTTTTCTTACATGTAGGGTCTACGCTTATAAATTACTTTTTTATAAATCTTTAGCGTGTAAATAAAAGCTTAACTAATTTACATTCCTGTTAACTTCTTTTTTGATCAAAATTCATTCATTGAAACAAAATGTCGCATTGCTTCATTCAGTGTGAACCAAATTTTTGTTCAATGTCTCATTGTCAATGAGACAACGTCTCGTTGGTCTCATTGTGTGTGAACGAGCCTTAACCCTATTCTCCTCAAGCTTTTTCGAGCTGTTGACTCCTCAACGGCCGGGCTTCAGAAGCCCACCAATTTAACGATTCATAACTCCAAAACTACTTAAGCTATCTTTATGAAATTTAAGCAGAGTAAAGATCATTCATTTAACTTTTGTTAGAGCAAAACAATTTTTGAAAATTCATTTGATAAAGTATGCAAAATTTCAATTTAGCAAGGTCACTACAATTTTTACGTTTAGACACTCATTTAACTAGCGTGAAATGCGATTGTAACGGATTCGCTGTTGTAATAGTCGTAAACTTAATTAAAAATTGGACATAAAGAGTGACGTCAACGTGCACGACAATTACTAACAATAAAGAAGCTACGGGAAGCTTGCTTTATTGTTTTGGTCGAAGTATAGAAATTATTTTAGACTTGTTTCAATTACTGGTTCACATATTTGTCCACATGTTTTTTTAGTTACCAATAGTTATTGCTGCTTTTTTAAAAAAAGTATAAAATAATAAAAAAATAATTTTTTTTTTTACATAAAAGAATTTGAAGTAGGCAATATTTTAATATTTAGCATTAGAATATCGACATACCAATGCTGTAAAACCAATAAACCTTTATCTTTTATATACAGTAATAGTCATCGTTTGTAGATAAGTAGAAAGGACAAGATAAGAAATGAATATGTGAGAGGGACTGCAAAAATTGCAAAGCTGGGAGAAAAACTTCGGAATGTGAGGCTACGTTGGTATGGACATGTAAAAAGGAGAGAAGAAGACTACGTGGGGAAAAGGATGATGGAGATGGCGGTGCCAGGCAGAAGGAAAAGAGGAAGGCCAAGGAGAAGGTGGATGGATTTGGTGAGAGAAGACATGGAAAGGGTTGGAGCTAGGGAAGGAGATGAAGTAGACCGAGTGAAATGGAGATTACTATCGCGCTGTGGCGACCCCGAGTAGGGAGAAGCCGAAAGAAGAAGAAGAAGAAGTCATCGTTTGTATGCACTTGTTTTATTTTTTCGCTATGTATTTCACCGCCATAAAAAGAGTTTTTTATTTATTGAAATAAAAGTACACCGTTGCATTACTTAAAAAAAAACACTTGAGAAAAACAATATTACTCTATATAAATGTGATTATTAATCGTGGAACATATCTCGGCATCGTTCGAAGCATGAAGTGCAAATTTGTAAGCAGTGCCGCAACCTGGGCGATTTTAATTAATAATTTCTTAGAAATAGTTATCCTATAAAACAGTGTGTTTATTCATGCCAGCACGTGAGAAATTTTTCAAATCTTTTGGCAATAAAATTTAACAAAAACTTTGTTTGCTTTCTATAAAATTAAGGAAAAAATCAATTTTATAATATATTTGTCGACAGTATAGCAAGAGGTTGGGAGTGGCGATTTGATGGGAACGGATCAGGATCGTATACGTTCGTTTTTGTCATATTTTATTTGAAAAACATTTACGGCACTTTCCCTGCTCAAAAGTCTTTGTTAGAAACTTTAAATTACAATTATATCAGTTAATAAAAATTAGAGTGTCCAATAAAAAAATTTTTGAACAAAAATATTGTGGCATGTATGAAGATTCGAAATTCACATTTGCTTATTTTGTCACTAAACTATTACAAATATTCGCATAACATATAATTGAGATTAAATATAGGATAACGTGACTGGCAAATAACCATAAGGTGTCTTGGTCAAGCAGTTACTTTTATAGCATAATTTAAAATAACAAAAAAATAAAAAAAAAATAACCATTTGAAAACAAGTTGTGGTAAGGCAAAAAAGTAATTAACAAATGAAAATATAAAAGCAAAACTAAAAAATAAGCAAATCTGGATAACAAAAGTAAATTTGTTTTTTTATTTTGCAATATAAAAAGTTTTGGATGGAATACGGGTAAAATAACACATTTTGGTTCCAATATATTTAATTAAAAAGTGCGTTTTTTTGTTTTACACTTTGGAAGATTAGATTGATTACCTTCAAAAGATGCTAATCACCACAAGACCTCTCCAAGATAACTTGGAGAAAGAAAGGAGAAAGAAACGTTAAGCTATAAAAGACTTTTTTTTAACTTCACATAAAACAGGGGAATTCTACGCCGAAATTATTTTAGTATTTAAAAGTATCCACTTCAAGTAAAGCAAATAAATAGGACTGGCCCCATGGTTTATTTATTTGCTGCGAATTGCTATTGTATTGCCTGGATTAAGTACTGTTAGTAATGCACCAAGCCACAACCTTTTTTTTTTTATCTAAAACTGTCCAAATTTGTGCTCCTTATAATGCCTAATTCATATGACACTCCTATACAACTTTTTCTCTGTTTTGTGCAATGACGCCGCATTTGCAATGAGAGAAAGTAAAGAGACCCTATTTGTTCATGCACAAATGAAAAATACTCTATTTGTACACGCAACTTTGGTTTGCAGGCAGAATGGTCCAACTGGTCGCAACCGATTGGGCGCAATCCAGCTAGACGCAGCCGACTGGTTAGTTAAACTGCGGCCAGTCGGCTGAGGCCAGTTGTTCGAAACCCGTCCACAGGCATTTAAGCATAACTCAAACTGTTCTGAAAACGCTATTTCGAACGAGCCTAGTACAGTCAAAGCGCTGGTAATAAAAGCATGGAGCCGGAATGTACTACCACAATACTCTGTGTTCTATGTATGATTCATGTACTGGGCAGCAGGGTACCTAATTCGGCAAGATTGTTCAAGTCTTTGCAAAGCAAATACAAACAAGCTTTTAGACCTTTGTGTTTAGTGGTAGGCTTTTGATAACCGATGAATAAACCATAGTCAGGATCTACAGCAATGCTTTGTAACTCGTAAGCTGTGGAAAAACGGCAAACATAATCTTTCGAATAGATAAAAAGTTATGTTTTTTTGAAGTAGCAACCAATAAACTTAAAAAATTCATTGTACAGTACATCCCATCGTGAAATGTCATGACTTTTTTTTGGTCTTTACTAAATTTTAAACGCTTTTTTTCATATGAAACTTTATTTAGTGAACATAAAAACTCTTTACAAATAAATTGATAACTTGTTTTTGATCAATTTTCTCCCAGGCTGGATTGTGTTTGATATGCTCAAATTGGTAAGTTCAGATGAAAAAAAGTCATCACTTTATTTTTAGAGTTTAGATTAAAATTTTTAGGCTTTCTATGGCAGCAAAAGGAAACTTCAGGTAACAGAAAGCGGTGAAAATTTAGCTCCTCACCTGGTCCAGATGCTCTGCAAATTTTTGAAACCTTATAAAGTGTGCCACAGGTTTGAAAAACTAGCAGCGCATGTCTAGAGTACTATCTCTAGCCAAAAAGAGTATTGCTTCTTGTTGTCAAAGCTTAGATGGCTGGATGTCTGTAAAAACTGGTAAGTGGTCCGTTGGAAAGGGACGGAGGCATTCAGTGACTACGCACAAAGCATTATTCAAGACACTATATATAAACCAAGTACGTGCGCTGAAAAACAAACAAGATCCAGTACTCGGGTATTGAATAGACAAAAATAGGAGAGTTATTTCTGATGTTTTGGCCAGTGACGGATATTCAAAATTAGGGCCGCGAAGCAAGGATTCGCAAAAATTGATGTTCTCTAAAAAAAAAGGGCTTTGATCTCGTATTTCCCTTATTTTTCCCAAACTCATGGTGATCTCTAAAAAAAAAGTCTTCACTTCAATTTGGTCTCTCATTTTTCTATTTTTCTCCCCAAATCATAGTGATCTCTAAAAAAAAGGAGGTCTTCACTTCGATTTGATCTCATATTTTGCTATTTTTCTCCCAAAATAATGGTGATCTCTAAAAAAGCATATACAGCAAAATAAAACTATATGCAATATTTTCAAGGAAGGGCCCGAGGTAACTGCCTCATTCGCCTCACCCAATATCCACCATTGATTTTGGCACCAGCTCCCGCCCTAAAACCGCAAGTTACTTCAGCGCCGGGACACACAAAGAAAAATTTTTGCGCAATGCAAACGGTGGTGACGAAACTTGGGTGATTTATTTAGTTTCACCTCAAGATAAGTCGAAATTAAACGCAATGATGAATGTTGATTATTGTAAACTTTTAGCTCACAATATTTTTAACCTGACGATTGTGGAACGCAGATTATACTTTTAGATGTTAAAAAAAGAATCAATCGTGATTGATTTTGGAGGAACACTGTTTCTCTGACAACCGAGACTGTTTTGCTTACTGTCGCCGTTAGAGTAAAACTTTTGTTGTGAACTAGTTTCATAATCATTTAAACCATGTTCTTATCCAGCAGAAAACTCAGTAACTTGCAGTTAAAATCAAGTTTGTATGAAATAACAGTGTCATATGCAGGTGTCAGATTGACAAATAGCACTGGCATTTTTCTTTGTCTTGAGAAAATCGTCGATAAACAGAACGACTTGATCCGCGGTTGACTTTTTGCGTCAAAATCATCAATTAGCTCGTTGCGAGCGAACGTAAACGTCTCAAATTTCTCCTACGGGACATAAAGTTGATAAATTTGTTAAGAACTTTTTGGATCTCTACAGCCTTCTTTGTCTTTCAAATCGCGACTAGAAGCGCTCTTTCGTAGATTTTCCAAATTAGAATTGACGCAAGCAGGAAAAAGGAAAATGATTTAATCAAGATTTTGAAATACGTAGCTCTGACATGGATAGTAAGCTCTGTCCACATAAAACTGGGGCCGGGGGTTTTATCTGGTTTTACGTGGAAGAACCCTTGTAAACAGCCTAGGTCAGGCGTAAATAAAAATTTAAGTTGATTTTATTCAGAGGTTCGAATTAGTGGGTCATTTTAAAACTACGAAGACGTCAAAATATAATAGGATTATCATATTAGATCAAGAGTTATATAAAACTTTTTTAAAAATTACAATTTGAGTCCAAACATAAAATTTATTGGGAAAGGCAAATGAAGACCAAAAAATAGTCTTTACGTTTACAAAAAAATTTTTTTCGAATTTCCAAAGCGGAGTTTTTTAAGTTTTTATTTAATTTTTGCAATAAATTTATTAAACAGTTTGCAATAAGTAAGGACCATTTTTTTGTACTTTGGCTTGAAAATGTTTTGGGAGGAAAGAAGTCATTTGTGTAAATCTAAGAGTTTAGAGCCCTAATGAATTTATGCAACATGCACATAAAATTGGGGCCCGAAGCTTTATCTGGTTTTACGTGGAAAAATCGTTGTAAACTGCCCAGGTCATCCGTAACTAAGATATCTAAGTTGATTTTAATCAGAGGTTTCGAATTAGTGGGTCGTTTTAAAACTAAAAAGACGTCGGAATATAATAGGATAATCATATTAGACCAGGAATTATAACAAATTTTTTTAAATGACTTATTAAGTTCAAACATAAAATTTATGGCGAAAGGCAAATGAAGACCAAAAATGGTCTTTATGTTTACATAAAAAGTTCTTTTTAAATTTCCAGAATGGAGCTTTTTTAGGTTTTTATGTAACTTTCGAAATAAATTTATTAAACAGTTTGCAATAAGTAAGGACACTTTTTTCAATTTTGGCTTGAAAAATTTTTGGGAGGAAAAATTCATTTGTGTAAATCTCAGACTTTAGAACCGCCATGAATTTATACAAGTTGGAAACCTCTGTTTTATTGAAATTCAATCGTATCAAACGTCTTGTTTTTATTCTATGCTTTCTATTTGGAAAACCCACATCGAAAAGCTATAAACTTTTTCCCAAAACTTTTTTAAACAGGTATACTTGTACATAAAAAATACGTCGGATTTTTCATTGTTAGGAAAATTTCAACATAAAAACGGCTTGTTACTTCAAATGCAACGTGAAATGCAATTGTAAAAAGTCAGGTGTTGTTTAATTATAAGAAGGCGTCAGCATAAGAGTTAAAATGTGAACTAGTTAATTCAATTTTTTCTCTCACAAATAAATAATAAAAAGAAAGTTTTATAAAAATGCTTATTGTAGAGATTGAATTTTGTCCGCTTGATTGGTATTCAAGCAGCCCAACAGCAATTGTTTTACGCAAAATATTGTATATGTATAAAATGTTTCCAAGCAATCGCCAAAAGCTCAAAAAAAGAAAATGTGGTTTCCATGAAATAAGTTCTACATCGCCTAAGGCATATTGACGTCGGGAAACGACGTAATTCGCTTGGACACGCAAAGCCGATTATTGGTAAAATTCATGTCACTTAATAAAAGCGTGAAATTGAAATTCCACGCTCTGCTTGCGAAAACCAGCAAAAATTCACAAATTTGCTAAAAAACGTCTATTTTAACTGTTAACCCTTGTTTGGGGGCACTTAAAAATAGTACTATCTTATTCAGCATTTCAAATTAGGAAAAGTCAAGAAATTCCAGAATTTTATCTAAAAAGATGACGTAATTACAAATGATTTTGCAAGGGCCGGGCTTCAGAAGCCCGGCCGTTGAGGAGAATAGGGTTAAGAATAAATTTATAACTAGATTCAACAACCACTATGACTTCAAAAGCTGCTTTTTTTTAAACTGTCGCACGTGTCTCAGCGAGTCTATAATCGTAAATCAATTTATCTTTTGAGTTGTTGATGTAAGAAAATTACACGCTTTTTTTTCTTTTTCTGATTGAGCTTGTAGAAAAGAATAACTTCAGAAGATGCGAATTCGATAGAAACAAGCAAACCAAGCGCACGTTTGAATCTTTGCCAATTTGTTAAATCTGAACCAAATCACCTGGCTTAGTTTAATGGCGCCTATACTTAGAAACTGGCAATCGCTTGGTCTGAATCACGTGATTTTTGTCAAGAAAAAGCTAATCGTCACAAAAAAGTAGAAGTTGCCAAATAAAATTTCGTGAGTTAATAGTAATTTCCCAGAAAAAGAGAGAAAGGCGATAAATTCTTGCAAAGGGCAAACAAACTTTCTTAAACAAAGTTTTTAAAATCAAGCCCAAATCGTAGAAATAAACACGAATTGGTGACCCTGCCTACCACAACATCCCGTGGAAATACGAAAGCAGCAAAGTTAATTCACAATAGGTCTTCCTTGCTTTTAGAGGAGACAGAAAATGATTTCCTCGTCCTCATATGACGAATTGGCTTAGTTGCTGTTTATTGTTTTAAGCGAAATCGCTATTGCTGATAAGTGACGTAAGTCCGTTGAAAAATTTGTCGGGAAGTGTCTTTTTCTAAGGGAACAACAGATATCAGTATCACTCAGATAGATTAAACATCAAACTCATGTCTTTTTACTCGCCATCAGAGTGTTATGAGGCTGAGCCTTCTGCAAACATTGTGCACTTAATGCTAAAATATTTTGCTAAATTATATTGAATTTGTACAATTCATCATCGTTTAATTTTGTAAATTTTCTCAATTCGTCCCTTTCTTTTTTTTTGATTTTGATTTCAGTAAAACTTTCATCTGTTTTAGAACATTTCAGTTTGTCTTATTCGTCATATTATAATTTGTTAATTCGATTAATTTGTCATCTTATTATATCCGCAAAACCTTTTGTTCAGCTAATACGTAATTTGCAGATTCGAATCAAAGATTCGAGCCTATTTACAACTTGAATGATCACTGCTCCATGAAAAGAGCCACTCAGTTTCAGTTGTTAACAATAATTTTACACCCCTGAGATTCTAAACAAACAAAAAATCATTATAGGATTAATAGTCCACGCAGAATTATTGCTTGAGCAAAGCGCGAGACGCGTTCTACAATTCATTCACTCAAAGCAAAATAGAAAATGATCAGGTTTATTAAAGTTTAGATGGAGTAGTCTGGAAAAAATACAGTAACTTTGAGTTAAGGCCTTTAAAAACTTTTCGACTTAGCAATTTACAATGAACTGGCATTTTTGGTGTTTCCTTTTAGCATAGTTTTATAGAAAAGTAAAAATATTCATTGTCAAACAAAAAATCTAAGTGCGTCAGCAAACTTCTTAAAACAATTTCAAAATTGCTTGAAAGTTAAACTAAAAAAATTAAAATATATGTTGAGATAGAAATTAGGACTTTAATTTCTAATGAGCTATTCCTAATAACCTACCAAAAAATAGGACGAAAGTAAAAAGGGCGTAATGCCAAAAGGAAATACTTTGACCGGTTATAGAGTTTTTACTTGTTTAAATAATTTGTTATTATTTGTAATCTTTAAAAGTGATGAATTAGACAAATTTTACAGTATAAAATCAAAATATAACCAACAAATCCAACCAAGAGCAAAAATAATCCAAATAAAAACAAGTTTCACTCATGAGTGTGCCTTTAAACATTTTTGAGTTTTCGAAAATAAATTGATAAATAACTATCCTGCTTTTTTCAACTTTGATAAACAGCTACCAGCATGCCTTGTGTGTTTTATTTTCTTCTGATCGAAATGCAAATAAAAATTTTTTAAAAAATAAGAACTTATTTGCTTTTTGAGTTATCAAAAGTTTGCGATATTTTTTATAAAATTTTGGGATCTTTTTTACTATCGGCCGTCACCTTTATTTTTAAAACTTTTTTCTTCTCTCGTTTCTAAAACGCTCTCTCGTTTTCGCTACTCTCACTCGCTTTTCTCTTTTCTTTCTCTTTTAACTAAATGATAATCGGTCATAAAACCAAGCCAAATTTTGTAATAAAAACACTTTAAACATTTTGTTTATATTTTTTATCACATTATTTTAAATTAGTAAACATGGACAACGTGATTTTAAACCAAAATATTCAATTTAAATGCAGTTTTAGTTTTGATTTGTACGACGGCTTACAGTAAAAGAGATATTTAAACAGTGATACTTGAGCGACGGCTTCGAGTAAAAGAGATATTAATGGGTCAAACAACCAAGCCAAACTTTGTAATAAAAACACTTCAAACATTTTGTTTATATTTTTTATCACATTATTTTAAAGTAGTAAACGTCGACAACGTGATTTTAAACCAAAATATTCAATTTAAATGCAGTTTTAGTTTTGATTTGTGCGACGACTTACAGTAAAAGAGATATTTAAACAATGATACTTGAGCGACGGCTTGGAGTAAAAGAGATATTAATGGGTCATACAACCAAGCCAAACTTTGTAATAAAAACACTTTAAACATTTTGTTTATATTTTTTATCACATTATTTTAAAGTAGTAAACGTCGACAACGTGATTTTAAACCAAAATATTCAATTTAAATGCAGTTTTAGTTTTGATTTGTACGACGGCTTACAGTAAAAGAGATATTTAAAACGGTGATACTTGAGCGACGGCTTCGAGTAAAAGAGATATTAATGGGTCATACAACCAAGCCAAACTTTGTAATAAAAACACTTTAAACATTTTGTTTATATTTTTTATCACATTATTTTAAATGACTAAACATGGACAACGTGATTTTAAATCAAAATATTCAATTTAAATGCAGTTTTCATTTTGATTTGTGCCAAATGGAGTCACTACATTGCTTTGACAAATAAGTACGCAAAGACTTTGTTGCCGCCTGATTCACTTGATGTGGAGCTTACCACGACTTCTGTAACATCATCAAGAAAGCAGCCAAAAAGACTATCCCACGCGGGTATCAAAACAACTATATTCCGTGTTGTGATGCAAAGTGTGAATCCCTCTGTAAAACCTTTCTGCAGTCTCCTCAGGGAGACGACTCAAGTTTGGCTGCTGCAGCTTGAGATGGATGCTTGAGATTGCCAAGCTCCCAAGAAAGTGGAGGGATCGATGATTCTATGCAGTTCGGAGCATTGACTTCTCACACTCTAGTCAAAAAGCGTGGAGTATTTTGAGCAACCTTATTGGTAGGTTACGACACTCTCCTCGTCACTGTCCCGTTACAGCCAATGCTATTGCATCTCAGCTGGTTAGAAACGGGAAATACGAGGCTGTTGACCGCAAGTCATCTCGACTTGTCTCTCAAGAAGTGTCAGACCTTTGGAGGGCCACATCACCAGACGCAGTAAATATCTCTGACAATTTTTCACAGAGAGAATTTACTACTGCCCTCCAACATTTAAAACCAGGTAAAGCTCCGGGACCTAATTCCATCTGCTCAAAGCTTATACTCCATTATAGAGCTGCTTTGAAATCCTGGTTATGTGACTTCTTTTCTTCCTGTTTGCGCCGACTCAAAATTCCCAAGATCTGGAGAAGAGCGCTTGTGGTCGCAATCCCAGAACCAGCAAAGCCTGTAGGCGACCCAAAGAGTTATCGACCGATATCTCTGCTCTGTGTCCCCTACAAGATCCTCAAGAGGCTTATCTAGGCCCGCGTTGAGCCATTAATCGATTGTGCACAATATGCGAAAATTGATAACTTTATATGAAAGAAAGTCATCACTTTTTTATTGGAGTTGACATTAAAATTTTTAGATTTTTATGTCAGTTAAATGAAACTTTAGGTAACGGAAAGGGTTGAAAATTTAGCTCTTTACCTGGTCCAGATGTTCTGCTGATTTTTGGAACTTTTTAAAGTGTACCGCAGGATCGAAAAACTAGCGGAGAACAGCTCTGGAGTACCACTTTTAGGCAAAACAATTGTCGCTACTACATGTAGTTGTCAAAGGTCTGATGGCTGAATGTTTGAAAAAGGTCGTAAGTGGTCCGTTTGAGAGAGATGGAGGCATCAGTGACTACGCGCAAAGCGTCATTCAAGACCATATATATAAACCAAGTACTACGACAACAAATGCGACTCCAATACTCGGCTGTTGAATAACAAAAAATAAGAAAGCTGTATCTGATGTTTTGCAACAAATCAAAACTAAAACTGCATTTAAAGTGAATATTTTGGTTTAAAATCACGTTATTAATGTTTAATAATTTAAATTAATGTGATAAAAATTATAAAAAAGACGTTTGAAGTATTTTATTTAACAAAGCTTAGCTTGCCCAGATCACCCATTATTATCTGTTTTACTGTAAGCCGTCGCACAAATCAAAACTAAAACAGCATTTAAAGTGAATATTTTGGTTTAAAATTAGGTTGTCCATGTTTAGTAAATCAAAATAATGTGATAAAATTTAAAAAAAGACGTTTGAAGTATTTAGTTAGCAAAGTTTGAAGTATTTAGCAAAGTTTAGCTTGCCCAGATCACCGATTATCATCTCTTTTACTGTAAGCCGTCGCACAAATCAAAACTAAAACTGCATTTAAATTGAATATTTTGGTTTAAAATCACGTTGTCCATGTTTACTAATTTAAAATAATGTGATAAAAAATATAAAAAAGATGTTTGAAATATTTTATTTAACAAAGCTTAGCTTGCCCAGATCACCGATTATCATCTGTTTTACTGTAAGCCGTCTTACAAATCAAAACAAAAACTGCATTTAAATTGAATATTTTGGTTTAAAATCACGTTGTCCATGTTTACTAATTTAAAATAAAGTGATAAAGAATATAAACAAAATGTTTAAAGTGTTTCTATTACAAAATTTGGCTTGGTTTTATGACCGATTATTATTTAATTAAAAGAGAAAGAAAAGAGAAAAGCGAGTGAGAGTAGCGAAAACGAGAGAGCGTTTTAGAAACGAGAGAAGAAAAAAGTTTTAAAAATAAAGGTGACGGCCGATAGTAAAAGAGATCCAAATTTTGTGGTCTCGATTTGGTCTTGGTTTTAGTTTCAAGTTTGTGGTCTCGGCTACGTCACTACATTACAAAGACCGCTTTGTAAACTGGATGCTGCTCTACGTTTTAAAAGTAATAAAATGATCCACACATCGGTGGAGAAACTAGCTATTTAAAGATTTTTAAAGAAAGGTGTTAAACATAAGGTCATGAAATTAAGCTGTTAAAATAAGAAAGAGAAACATTAATAATGTAATTTGATTTAAAAACAGTGATTCAGTTTTTGAGAAGGAAAACAGATAGATTAAAGTAATCGAATAAGATTAACTTCACTAATGTAATTAAATACGGCAGTGCAGTAGCCTGGGCTAGCAAAAGAATAAATCCTCGGCACCAGTTCTGTTAGGGTCTGACCAGAAGTGAATCAGGGTTTAATTAATAATAATGAACAAGTTTCTATCCCGCTGACAGTAGTGCATTCCAAAATAATAGAGTTTGTAAATACTGAGGAGCAATATCATTTAATCAATTAAACACAGTAAGACAAATTTTATAATCTATTCTAAATTTGAAAGACAATATGTGAGCCTTTATGTAATATGATGTGATATGTTGACTGTAACGTACATTATAAAGTTTATAATGTAGGTTAAAGTCAACACATTTATAATATAAACAAAACCTAAAGCACTATTTATTACACAATCTAAATGTTGCAATAAGGACTTAGGAAGATTAAAAAATAAAGGGTTAAAATTTTAGAAAATATTTTCTGTTTTACAAAAAGTAATTTAACATCTTCGTTAAAAAAATTTGCGATGTTTTTCCAAGATTTTAATACAATATTGTTTGAGATGCATGATATGCTTTTGCATTGTCAGATGAAAGTCAAGTCTAATACCCAAGCTTTTTACTTCATTAATACTTGTCCACTCATTTTTCTTGGTTTCTTCACTTTTAGTTGCAACTGTAAAACAATTATTTTTTAACTTCAATTTCTTGAAAACAGATGGTTTTGAAACTAACACTAATTTTGTTTTGTGTTCATTTAGTAAAAAACCATTTTTTCATTTCATTAATGCAATCAGTAACTTTATTACATGAAATAGTACACAAATACTGATCATCTGAATTAAAGCTAATATATAATTGATTATCATCAGCATAGAATTGAATATTTAAATTAAAAATATAAGCAATATGTTGTAGATGCTTTGTATATAAAATGAATAATATAGGTCCAAGTATGGATCCTTGTGGAACACTATATAACATAGAATCAGAATCTGAAAAACTATCACTTATTTATATTGCCCGAAAAAGAACGATGATTTAAATATGAAGGTAACCAATTAAGTACAAATTTATCTATGTCATATGAATTTTTAAGAGTTTTTAACAAAAGTTCATGATCTATTGTATCGAATGCAGCTGACATATCAAGCAAAATGCTAAAACAACATTTCCATTATCAATTTCTTTAAAGATATTATTGAACATGCATATGTTTAACGTTTTACAGCTATGAAATTGACGATATTCTGGTTGATTATTAGAATAAAGTTTATTATTCACAAAGAAGCTATTGAATTGCACTAATACTGCTTTTTCCAATACTTTTGATAAAAATGAAATATTAGAAATGCGTCAATAATTAAGCAGTTCACTAAAATCACCATGAAAATTTTTAATAATTGGTTTTATAACAGATTGCTTTAATGTGGAAAAAAATACCGGTACTTAAGGATTTGTTAATAATGGAAAGTATCATAGGAGCTAGTTCATTGAAACATTCAAATAATAACCATATTGGCATGGGGTCTACTACTAAAAAATTATAATTTATAAATTTTTTGGAACTTATTGGCCCCTATAAAATTGTCATTTTCGCCTGGTAGTGTAACAAGTTTGTCTCCAAGAAGCTTACGCCTTTTTAAAAATAGCCTTCTTATATTGCCTTTTGCTTGTGTGATATTGCTTGTATTGTATTTTGCTTACGCGATAAAGTTGGAGTGAAAATATTGTCTCTTTTATTCTATTGTCTGTCTGTACAGCTTCTGAAAATATTTGTACTCCTCAGCTTTATGAATCACTGATTGAATTTTTTTCCACCTCCGTTCTGTTTTTCTACATTGTTTTAATAGGTGTGTTAGTTCTAAATCAAACCACTTATCTTTTTTATTTTATGAGATTTTTTAATTAACAATAGACTGTATTTATTAATATTTGACGATGCAGAAGTTCACAGCGATGCTTGTTTTTTTTAATTCATCCAGACTTACTTCAGTTAAATCAGTTTTTCGTAAACAAGAATTCAATAGGTCGTGTTTAAAATTCTCAAATTTTAAAGTTTTATAGTTTTAATAGAAAGTATTACTTTCTTGGATTTTGAAGTCATTTACACCAATTATATCAAAACATACTTGAAAGTGATCTAATGGAATGCTTTGGTCAAAAATTCTTATGTTGTTAATATTGACAGGAATATCTTTACTAATAACGATTAAATCTAAAGTTCCACCATGTACATGAGTTTTAGTTGCATAAGGCACTTTTTAACAATTGAATTAATGTCTCACGTTTTTGAAATAACTTTATTTAAAGTAAAATCTTAAAAATAAAATTCGGTAAGAAGATTATAGTATTATAGAACAAGTTTATAGAATAAGGTAACAAGATTATAGAATAAATGGCCTGACGTCAACTGCGTATGCAGTAAATTTTGTGTGTCTGTAATGGATAAATTTACTACAGTATATTTCAAAAATTCGATGGCTTTCTCATTATTATAAATACATAAAACCGATTGTTTTCTAAAAACTTTGAAAGTTTTTCCGAGTGTTTTCTTGTAAATGAATTTAAAATTTTGATTTATTCCATATCAGTAATGTAGTGGAGACCACTGACTCCGAAAACAAGACCAAATAAGTTTTGCGAAACTGAGATCAAGACGCAATACTTTATTTAAAATAAGTACTCTTTTTATAATGACATATGCCCTAATTTTTTGATTTTATAAAAATGCAATGTTGCATTTAAAAAAAAGTATCTTATCATGTAGTTAGAAAACGTGATCGAATCATTAAACTACCTGGCAAAAAATTCGATCGATTGGAGCAGATAAAGCTCGAATGCACCAAATATAGTTCGCACGCTTTAAAAAAGAAAAGTATTTGTAACAATTTTCTTTTCAAAAATCAAATTTGTTTGAAAGCACGGCTATGATTAAAAATTTGTCCAGACGTTTGGTAAGTTGTGCTCTACAGCACAGTAGATACGGCAACAGTATATGATCGGTTGGTTTCGTTTAAATAGTAGACAAAAAATGTTTAGCAGAAATTATCAATTGGTTTTGACTAAAAGCAATAAAAGCTGGCTTTAGATTAACTTTGCTGATCGTGTGTATCGACGGCTTTATGCGATAGGCTTTGTTGTTATAAAAATCTACTAACTTTTAAAGTATTCCGTCACGAAACCCGCTTTAAGTTGTATCTTTGTTAATAAGTTTTTCGCCAATTTTCTTAATCTACTTCAATGCATAAAATTTACTGTCTATGATATCATGCATCCAAGTCAAAGTCTGATACAAGCATTCAAATCTATTTTTACCACTTAAAGTATAGTATTTAAAGGCCCAATTAAGTCCGTTTGCCCTGAAGCTGCATCAAAATTAAAAACTACTCAATCTATCTTGCTGCTTTTATTTGGTTTGATCGTAGTTTTCTTTTATTTCCTTTTTAAACAAGAAATACAAGTTATAAAAAATGGTTCTAAAATTGAAAACTATATTTTTTCACCACTGTATTAACTTAGTCAGTGGTTCTCAAACATTTTGAGATGTGCCCTCCTTCGAAGACAACAGCAAAATTGACACCTTACCTTAATTGAAAAAAAATCATTTTTTAAACAGCATAAAAATTTGCAATCATTTGGACGAATGTAATTATTTTTTTCACAAACTAAAAGTTTGAATTAAGACTTTGCTGAATGCACGTCTCAAATCTCCTTCACAGTCAAGTTTGTTCTCGATTTGGTCAAATATTTAAAAGTTTAAAAAATTCTTTTTTAGACAGTATTACAATCAAAACAAAAAAGTCCTGGATCTCACAAAAATCACCACAGCAATTTTTTCTTGATCAGACTTTATTAAAAACTTTAACACTATAAATTAATAAAAATCTATTTCAGTTTAAAGCCATCGTCAGTCTGTAAAAACATTAGAAAAAAGAAATTTTAAATACTATGCTATTTTTAAAAATTAATACAAAAATACTTGTTAAAATCTCCGAGTTAAAAACTAAAAGAAACAGAACTAAAAACTAAAAGAAACTAAAAGAAACAGAAAAAACAGATACATTCAAAGCTACATAAGCTAAAAAAGAACACCATTATGAATACAAAAATTCAACGTCACGTTAACCAACCTTTTTTGGTTGGCAAATATTGCGCAATACACAAAAGAAAGAAGTCCTTTAAAACAGTGTTTCTCAACATGGGCCCTCAGGCCCACAAGTGGGCCTGAGGATTTTTGAAATGGGCCCGAAGTTCCGAAGTTTTCATTGGGCCTACATTAGGTCCTAAGATAAATTGATAGCTCAAATTTACAATTTATATGCTAAAGTAAATTTATGATATTATGAACTTAGGCTCAAGTGAGTACAACCCAACTATACAACATAATTAGTTTTTTTGCAAATGTGTTTCTATAAATTTTATAATTTCTTATGTTATTAGGTTAAAGTGTCTTAATTCTTAATATATTTTAACTATGACGCTCATATTACTTTTATGATGTCATAGACGCTGCTTTTCCACGTTTGGTAGTTACTCGTGGCTAGAGAGTAGAGTAGGCTAGGAAGAAAGTAGAGAATACGTGAGCTAAGTATAAGTGTAGTTTTACTATTAAAATATTGTTTGATTAATTATAATAAGATTTTAAGGCAAATGGCCTAATTTTGTTTATTTAGGAAACATTTATTTTAGGTTTATTCTAATAATATCTAACGTTTCTTTTAAGGCCCTAACTTTCTATAATGGCATCTTCAAGTTCGAAAAAAAGAAAGACTGTCCGCAATTACCACAAAGATTTTTTGTTACTAGGCTTTTATCCATCAACTACTGATTCTGAGAAGCCTGAATGTGTAGAGTGTGGTCTAATAATGACCAATGATTCCATGAAAAAGTCAAAATTATTAGCTCATCAACAGCTGAAACATCCTAGTTGTGTAGGGAAAGAGCTCAGCTATTTCGAAAAAAAAGTGGAGTTACGCCAGAAGCATGCTCCAAAGACTTTAGATTTCCTTTGGGAAAAGGCAAGGGATGATAATAGAAAGGCACTTAAAGTCAGCTACATTGTAAGTGAAATGATTGCTAAGGTGGGAAAGCCTCACACAATTGCAGAAAGTCTAGTGAAACCAGCAATGTTGATTTGTGCTCATGAATTGCTAGGAGAACAAGCTGCTAATACTTTAAAAAACATCCCCTTGTCCAATGACACAGTAAAAAGAAGGCAAGATGAAATGGCAGAAAATCTTGAGGAACAGCTAGTGGAAAAATTAAAAGTTTCAAAGTTTTCACTGCAAATCGATGAAACTACAATAAATAATTCTGTTTTATTACTTGCTTATGTTCGATATATTGATGCTATGGTGATACATGAAGAAATGTTATTTATAAACAAGCTAATTGACACACGAAGTGAAACTATTTATGCAGCTGTTTATAACTTCCTGCACGATAATGGGATTCCTCTATCAAATCTATTGCAGATTGCCACAGACGGTGCCAGTGCTATGACCGGAAAGCACAATGGTTTTGTTGCAAAATTTAAAGAAGTTGCACCCCATATAATGACAATCCATTGCATTATTCATCGGCAACATCTTGCTGCTAAATCTCTCGATAATGAGATGGAAGAAGCATTGAAAGTTGCAATTGCAGCAATAAATTTTGTCAAAGCCAATGCTTTGCATGACCGCTTGTTTCAAAAACTATGCGAGGATCAACACCACCAGACACTTCTCTTACACACTGAAGTTAGGTGGCTATCTAAGGGGAATTCCCTTGTTCGTCTTGCAGAATTGTGGGACACGGTTCTTATTTTTGTTCATCACATGGAAACTAGCGCTCATAGCAAGAAACAAAAAGACAAAGCTGAGGCTTTGTTTTTGGAATTAAGTAAAAGTAATACAAAGGCAAAGATTTTTTATTTGGCCGACATATTCAAGCATGTTAACCAACTAAATAAAACACTGCAAGGGCAAAACACTAATCTAGTAGAGTGTGCTGAGAAAGTGCGCTCTTTTTTGAACAAATTAAGTCTCTGGAAAATGCATCTACAAAAGAATGAATTTGCTTTTTTTTGTAACTTGGCTGAAACTGCCCCAAGCCTAGAGGTAATCGCAAGCTGTACTAATCACCTGCAAAACCTAAGAGATGATATGACGAGAAGGTTTAAAGACATAATCGAAATGAGCCCACCTGGTTGGATTATAGATATAGCACATTTTGACGTCTTAAGCGAAGAAAATGTTGATCCTATTATTGCTGGTGAAATTCTTGAGCTAAAGGAGAACAAAGCATTAATGGCAAATATTGAAAGAAATGGATTAATCGGATGGCTGAGCGTAGGATCATTCTATCCGTTGTTGTTTGAAAAAGTAATTCCATTTTTACTTGGTTTTCCTACTACTTGGTTAGTTGAAGCAGGATTTTCTGCAGTAAATGATTTACTGACAAAGAAACGTTCTCAATTACAAATCGAAAAGAGAGGAGAATTACGCTTGAGGTTAAACCAAGGTTTAGCAGTGCAACTGGACAAGCTGATAAAAAGACATAAGGATTAGTTTGATTATTGACAATCTTACTTTATTGTTTATATTAATAAAAAACATTTTATGATACTCGAAATTGGTAGTAAAGGTTTTGTGGGCCCAAGTATTTTTTGGCCACTGAAAATGGGCCTCAAAAGAAGAAAGGTTGAGAACCACTGCTTTAAAATAAGGTTGGATGATGAATCAGCAATACTGCAAAAACAATGTAAAAAGGTTTTATGAGTAAGAAAATTTGAGAACTTTTAATGATATTTTAGAAAAACTTTTATGCACACTTTGTCTCCACAATTTGTTTTGCAAAATTTAGAAGCAGGAATTACTTTCATAAATTTATCTAATGAACAATATCTCTTAGTTTTAAATTTCAGGCTTGTTCACTGCCTGGAATTTAAAATTTATTATCTACTATTTCCATTGAAATTTATTAATTTAGCAACAGGATTTTATTAAGTGTCTTATATTAATTATATTGTTTTCAGTTAGCTGTCAGTTACTTTTTACCTAGATTTTTCAAAGACCAAAATTGTCAAAAAATTTGTGCGTTTGGCAAGATTTTTATTTTGTTCTTTTGCATACTTAAAAGTTCGACATTTTTATTTTTTATTTTCATCATAAAAAAGTTACTTAATTCTGCCAAAATTTTTACTCACTCTGCTCTTTAAACAAATGATGCTTTCAAACATCCTTGCAATCAAAATAGGACCTGTTCTTATCTGCATTAAACTTAGTTATCTACAAATAGCTTTTTTAGCTAAAGCTTCTAAATATCATCGTTACATGCAAATTTACCAGTTTGACTTAATATAAATTTTATGTTTTGGCACTTAATTTGATTCCGCTTCATTTAATATGATAGCAGACAGATATTCTTGATTCCTCGCCATTTGTATGGTTGCATATGTACACTCCTTACGTTTTTTCTAATTAGTTTAATGGTTCTCAACCTTTTTTACTTTCGGCAAAAAAATTTGCCGTACCCAAATTGATTTTTTCGGCCATTTTTACTTTAGATTTTTTTCTTTATACAAGACCAGCCATACGATACAACTTGTTTTGTTTAGCAGCTTTTAATTTTTTTTCTTTCGGCAAGAAAAAATATTTTGTGGAGCCCAAAATAATTTTTTATTTATTTTTGCTTTTAAACAATGACTTCAAATTCAACAAAAGTGAATTTTTAACAATTTGCGGCACCTTAACAATCAAAAACGACAAAACTAGGTGTCACGGCAACTCGGTTGAGAACTACAGGTTTAGTTTTTAACTACTTTTGGCATTTCTGCCAGTCGCCATTGCGCATACCACATTACAAAAACGCTTTTAATTGTGCACATATTTTGCTCGAAAGTCAGCTGATGACATTGCTTCAAAGAGGTTTTTGCTGGGGTCTTCACATCTTAAGAATTCTAAAACTTTATAAGCTATTTTGGAGGTCGATTCTAACTTCGCGAAAAACGATTGTCAAAAGCACTTAATTCTTGCAATTTTGATTATTTTTCCTGAGTTTTTCTTGCCTTAAAAAAAGTTTTAGGTTTATTTTCATAAACAGAGCGTTTTGTTTGAAAATGTGGTTGCAAATGACTTACTATCAAAGCATGGTTGCTTAAAATTCAAGACACAACACCATTGCGGCACGACTTTGCTATTCATTAAAAAGCTTATAAACCATAACTTGTCATGCTTCTCCTTTTTTTCAAACATTTTACTTAATCTTAAAACGTTTGAAAATTAAAATTACTAAAATGTCTAAATAAATAATTTCTGAGTTAAAATCACTATAAATGTTTAAATTAACAATAACTACATACTGACTTCGTCCAATTGTCGATTGCTGTTCCGATTAAAACAACTGTTATGTTTTAAGTTTAATCTGACACTTTGGAAATAAATGAGTTGAAGAATAATATGAGTTATAGTTTAATTATCATAATATAACTCTAAATATCACTTCTACTGTAAAACGCGGTTATTTGGTTGGTTCAAAATTGTTAAAATTGTAATTCATTGAAAGTAGCAATCTACTTAGTGTAGCACTTGTGGTTTTGCTTAATTCAACGCATAACCCATAGCCGTACCAGCCAAAAATTTTGGAGGGCAAAACAATTTTTTCCAAATTTTATGACGTTTTCCCGAATCATGATTTTTTAGCACTTTACATATACAAAAAGAAAATTTTGATTTTGCCCAAATATTTCTTTGTTGCTGCCCGAAAAATTCAGGTTTTGCCAAATTCCTGGAGACTTGGAGGCAAATGCTTTCTGCTTTTCCTGGCTGGTAAGGCTATGATAAAGCTTATTAGCTTAATATCGATACAAAAAGAATTAGTCCCTCTTTTGTTTATCCTTCAATTAGAACTTACAGTATTTGCAAAATGTGCTCGAATTATAGAGTCATAAAAGTATACAGAAGCTGATTGTTTTCAATTAGTGACAACAGATAAAAAATGTTTTTATTTTTTATTTATTATTATTTTTATTTTTATTATTATTGGTATTCTTGATCATTATTACATTAAGTCACACAAAAAATCAAAAATACTAAAAAATATCAAGAAAAGGAAGAGATAGCACAACGACAGACGTTAAAACACGCAGAAGATAATTAAAAGAGATCAGAAACAATGCGGTAAAAAACAGGGCTGCAACACCTTATATTATGAGAAATGGCAGAAAAAGGAAGGAAGGAAGATAAAGTGATATAAAATATCACGAGGCACAAAATAAAAACATATTAGAGATAAAATAACCACTGCATGATTAGCCTTTGAAGTGATAACGGGTAGCAAAGCTAGTCGAAGTTTGAAATTTAGCTCAACTATAAGCAAGTTGTGTAAAAAAAACCACCCATAAAAAGAAATCTCACCCGGTCCAAAAGCCTTTCCAAAATGTATTTGGTAACTATACAAAAAAAAATAAAAAGCTTGGATCAAAATAAGTGACAAAGCTAACAATTTACAGTTGCGATAAATAACATTAAAAATAATATAACCGATTATTTTGCCAGTCGAAGTTGATGAAATTAAGAAAATCTAAGCATGAAATAACAAATACATTTAGATAAAACGCGTTTTGCCAATGTGCTCATGCATAAAAAGTGAAAAAAATTTTATGAAATCATCAAAATAGAAAAATAAAAAAAATTATTAGCATTAACAACTTCAAAAAATTTCAATTTCATATCTAAAAATAAAAAATTAATTGTTAGTTTGAAATAGTAGACCATAGCGAAAAAAGTAATTGCGATTACATGGCAAAGATAGAAGCGAGGACAAAACGACAAAACAAATTAGTGTCTTTGTTAAAGTAAACAAACAAATAAAGAAAAGTTAAATAATAAAAGTTCCTTATATCTTTGTGAACAGTCTTGATATCTTTTTATGTTGAGTTTCGCAACATTTCGGATTCCTATCTCGGTTGCTCTTTTTAGAAACCTGCAATCAAAAATATATAAGGACAGTATAATGTTTAAGAATCTAAAATTGCAATTAAAAATTAGGCCCATTACTTAAAAGATATTCTTGAACATTAAGAGAAAAATTCAAACACTTTGTGGCTTATTTGTAAAGTCAAAAGAAATGTTATTCCAATCAGTTTCAAATAAATTTTTATTTAATTTAATGTTAAATCATCTTATTACGAATGGCTTTGAAGTGAGATTTATCGTTTTTTGTTCAGTTACATTTTTAAAATTAAAAATATGTATTTTGAAAAAAAATTTTTGATTGTTGTAATTACTTGTTTTTTGTTGTTGTCAATGGGCAGCAGTTTGGAATGCCAGCAAGGAACAAAAAACAATCTTGCAAATGGGTTGCAAAAAGTAACATGTCCTTCCGACTCATCGTACGTCTGCTATCGGGCTGATTTTTCCCTTTCGGGTGTTTCAAGTAAAAGCTCTTTATTTTTTTAAAGGTTATATATAAAAATTAAAAAATTTTAAGAATTAAGTTACAAATTATTTAAAATAATAGCGCCAAACTTTTCTTTGATCAAATTTGGACAATATTGGAATAAAACTTGGAATTCCAACCAAAAATCTTGAAGTCTAAACTTTAATTGAATAAACATAAAAGTAACTGATGTTGTTTATTGGCCGATTGCGTCAAAAAAAAACAATCAAAAACGAATTAAGAAATTTATTTTAAAAACATTGATCTTGCAAGTAGGTGGTAACAGCATCAAAAAGCACTTTAAAGTAAAATTAAAAAATACCGTAAATAAGAACCAATCAAAAATTGCTCAGAAAATAATCAATTTGTGACAACACAAAACAATTTACTGCTTTTTAAGAAATTATACAAAATAAAAAATTAAAATTTAAAAATATTATTAAAATAGTAGTGTAGATGGAAAAATAATTACCTGATTATGGTAAATTTCTGCCAGATAACTGTTTCAATTATTGCAATTTAAGCTTGCAAAAAAATAATTTAGTCGAAAGAGGAAAACTAAAAAAAAACTTTAAACTTTTCTATTATCTTTTTTTAATACGATTTTAGAAATCCTTGTTGTTTTAGCTATTTAGTTTTGGGGTATCAAATAACTACCAAAACTAATTTCCATTTTTTTATGAAGTAGGCCTACATCTTTAAGATCAAATAGCTAGCATTTAGCCTATTCAGTTCTATAAAATTTTAATGTGAACTTCAACGCAATAAAAAATATGTTTGAAATTGTTTTGTCAAGTATATGACTTTAAAAAAAACGTTAGAAAAAATAAACAAGACATCTATTATTGTTTGAGAATTATGATTAATTAATCCTTTTTCAGCAATGTTACGCCAGACCTTCAAAAAAGATTGTTCACTTTGCATATTTACGTATTTTTGCAGAGATTGTTTTGATTTGTTCTGCGTTTAAATAGCGTTAATTTCCTGGATGGCATTTGAAAAAAAGTTTCTTTTGAGTAACTTGTTAGGACTGCATCAGGTTTCCAGAGTTGTACGTTGGCCAAATATTCGGGTTTTAAGTGAATTTTTAATTATAAACTTATAAGGTTTACAATGTTTTAATGATGGAGTCTAGTTGAATCTTATTGAACAAAACTGTTTAATTTTATTTATTCTGTTCTCACTTTGCATTTCTTGCTCACTGGTTCCAGATGATTGCACATACTGTAGTGGGAACAATTGCTGCTATCTTTTTAAAACTAATTCGCAGATGATTTATCAAATGATTTGCTTGGCTATATATGCTAAAAGCTACTTTTATTTTAATATCTCACTTAAGAAAAAAAATTGATTATTAAATTGAATATAAAAGAATCTTTTTGAGATTAAATATATGTAACTTTGAAACAAAATTCCAAGGTGGAATAGCACAATTTTTAGGACAGTAGGGCGACTGTACTTTTTTAAAATTACGAGTTTGAAGGAGAATCGTGTTTGAAAAAGTGGTGTTGTTGTACTAAAACTAATCCTATTCTTTTCAACTTTTGCAAAAATTTAAATCAAGTTTGTCTAAGTTTGTGACTTTTTACTTTTTAAAATTATTTTAACTTGCAGGCTACGCTTGGCTTAAAACTGTCCAAATAGAAAAACAAAAAAGTTGTTGTTTACTTTGATTATCAGGTGACAACAAAAAAAGATTGTAAAAGACGAGTAGGTGTGCATTTTTACATTTTTAGTTTGCTTTTTGTAGAAAACTATTATGCTTGTTTTTAATAACCTCATTGCACATCCAAAACAACATTAAAAAAATTATTTTTCATTTTTAATACTTTTTTTGGTTTTAAATAATGGAATATATTTTTTTAATTAGTGTATTTTCTGTCAAAAAAACTAAAAAAAATAATTTATGGTTTTAAGTGAAGTAAAAAAAAATTGATTCTCGACAAAATTGATCATTACCATTTAATACAAAATTTACAGCTAATTACTCAAGAAAAAAAACTTGTTTCCTCTGCTACAAACATGGTTGTTTGCCTTTAGTTGAAAATATATTCATAGGCTAACTACCAATTGCTTATGTAATGTTATTTTACAACAACATCATCAAAGTAATTAGAAATGGACAAAAAATTATGATCGTCTACTATCATAATTTTTTACTACTCACATCGTCAGTTGCAATGAAAAGTTAACTTAAGATTTGGTACTGCAACGTTTGTCGCACACCAGACTTGATAATTAATAAACACTATATTTGCAAGATATTTCTAGATAAGTTTTTTACTTGAATGCTACTTTCAAAAAAAACTAAACCAAAATGATACATGTGTTTGAAATCATTATTGTCTCGTTTTTAGAAACATTTGTCAAAATAGAATTAAAGAAGCACAATTATTGCTAGCATCAGAAAAAAACTAAAAAAATTAGTTTTGGGTCTTGTAACTGGCTTGTTGAAAAGGAAGCAAACACGGTTTTTATTGAATAACTCGACAACAATATACGTCGTATGTAGTTCACTTAGCTTTTTCTTTCGTTGATTTTGAAATGGAAGAAAAAGTGATAAAAAACTCGGATGAGAATAAGAAAAGCTAAATAGAGGTTTAATGCCCCAATATAAGTGTAAGAGTGGCTTACAAACAAGTTTATGTAGCTGCGCGACGCGCTCGTAAACCTGTATAAAATCACATTGAACAGTTGGGTATTTTATATGCTACTTTTTATTATTTGGTAAAAATTCCTGAACAGAAAGCACAAAATGCAATTAAAAAAAGAAACAATGTTTATCTCTAATAGATTTTCAAACAGAAGGCGTCAGCATTTGAAACAAGTATTCTATTTTCACTTGCCAAAATAAGGGACCATTCTTTTAACTTTAGAAATAATTAAAATAAGCATAATTGAGTGAGTTATGCCTAATCTACACCAGCCGCATACACTTGCAATATCTTTATTTGTTCATGAAATTTTGTAGGCTAAGCCTACAAAGTGAGCATGAAATTAAAAGAAAAACAATCAAACGTAAGCCAAGCGTATGCACCAGCAATATGCACGTTACAGACCAGGTTTTGAAAGTGAACACAATATAGTGTTAATTTATGTTTTCACGCAATTAAATTTGCTATAAATCATTGTGTTTTTGACAAGTTGCAATTTTTGTTTCCTGCTGTTGTAATTAAATTGTAGGATATGTAGGTTTTACATATATAGAAAAATTTGATTTAAAAAAACATTTCTAGATTTTATTTTTTTTGCTTTAGATACTATCGCTAAATGTGCCAAGAAAGAAGAGTGTGCATCTCGCACCTGCAAGAGCCCTACTTTAGCAGAAGCATCAGACGCTGTAATAAGGTGAGCAAAAGAACTTGCATTTTTGAGCACACAGGCCGTTGGAAAATACAGTTTTCAAATTCTATTTGCACTAAACATTTTATAAGCATATGATTGTATTATCGGTTTTATGGAGCACAATTTTGTATGTTCTTTAAGGCTGCTGCGAATCTTTCATTTTTCAAATGCCAAATAAATCTTTAAACTGATGTTTTTCTGAAAGCGTTTTGTTAGGCTACTACAATGTATATTTTATAACTAGCCTATTAGCTTGTATTTAAGTAAAAAGTAAAAAGTTTTAATAATATCATTTGTCATTTTGAAGTTTAAAATATTGTCTTATTAAACTTTTTTGTCAATCGTGAAAATCGTTTTTGCTTAAATCGCATTTTCCTTCTATTGTAAAACCAAAAATCCAACAGTTTATTCTGAGCTCAACTCGCGAAATTTCTCTATAGAATAAAGCTAAAAATAAGAAATGATAGGTAAAATGGTCGGTTTTTTTGCTAATGTTTAACATTTTCATCACGAGTTATAGGAACATATAATAAGGATTATTTTAACAGTCCCATAAAGTAATTGCGTTTTGTTTAAAAGCAAATTCTTTAAAAGTTTCTCATTTTGGAAAGTTTGCAAAAATTTGAACAACTTTGCAAATAGTTTGGATTCATCAAATTCACTGTAAGATAACCGTTGCAAAACAAAATTTTTAATCATTAGCAAGCTCAGTAAAGTGGATATTAGAAATTATGTTTCCTGCCGTGAAGGTTAATTGCATGGCTAACGAAACGCTACAACCGTAATATTTTTATCTATTTCATTGCACCTGACGAAGTACGCAGTTGTTCATAAAAACTTGTGAAATCAATAAAAACTCATTCAACTTTTGTGCAGATTTTTTGTCTCTTTCTGATCGATTTTAATAATTGGCAAGGCTTTCTTACCTTCTATTTCATCACGGTTGTTTAATATTTGAAAAAAAAATGTAGGCCAAACGTTGAATGCTTTGCAACCCTATTCGGTCCAAAGCTGATCTTTTATGGTTTTATAAATTCACATAACAAAGTTCTAAAACTATTTTTTTACCAAACAATCAAATAGAAATTTAATGCTTTGCTTGAACGTTTGAATTAGTGTAGTTTAGTTACTCGTTGTTTCTTACTTACTCGCATAAAATTGCGTTACTCAAAACTAAAGAAAAAAACTCAAGATACGTTTTATAATGCCACGACCTTTCCTTAATATATTTACAAAAAATTTTTCTTCTTTTGAAATAAAACTGATTGATCAAAAAGCTTAAACAATTTTATTAATTTTTTTCTAGGAAATGGTCTTTTTACAGCCCATTTACCCAAGATATATGGTATATATTTTAAAACTTTATAACGTTATATTTTAAAAATTTATTATTTTTTTTTTACTATTTACTTATTTACTATTTTGGAAAAAATATTTTGAAAATATAACCCACAATTATATTTTGAAATTTATAACGTATTCCAACAATTCCCCTCCTAACTATACCGCAATCGATACGTATCAGTTAAATAAACAATTGTTCAAATGAACAATTATTTGAAAATAAGTACCAACATTTTTTGAACAAACCGGTTAGGGTTGGGTATTTATTAAAAAATCAAACTGAGCATTGCCTACGGCGGTGTTTTTTAAACAACTCTCAATTAAAACAATCGTCCAAAAACCCACAAACTATAAAAGAAAATTATATGCAGGAGAATAAAATTCCACCCCTAAACCAAGAAAACAAGCTTTTCATCCCGACCACAAGCGAAGATGAAATTATTAAAGCTTTTGATAACTTGCAATTTACGTCGTTTTACAGTGACGTGCCGTCAGGGGAGGCAAGTGAGGCAGTGTCTCACCTGTGGAAATCAAATAAAGCAGAAATAAATTATTGAAGTCATAGTCTTTGCAAAATTGATGCAACTTGCTATTGGTTGAAAAAAAAATAGTAAAATTTATGCCGTATTTGAAGTAGTTAAAATAGTTTTGCTCTTTAACCCTAATCTTTGACGGTCTAATCGTTGTCTCTTCAGCGCTTTAAGCATTTTTAAGCGTTCTTGTCAACAAAATTGCCAATACACTCTGGTGAGGCAGCTTCAAGATTGCCTCCCTTCACATAAAAAAAGAAACAAAAATGAAAAAATATAGCGCTTTTTTCTCTTTTGGTGAAAATATCTGTTAAAATGAGATATTTGATGCATGCCGCAATCGTGACCTCGTATAAAAAAAAAGGTTTTTCTCACTTTTGACATTTGCTGAAACAAGACAAATCAATTTGTTCTCAATAAGTCGGAATACACGCATTGTGCCACTGAAGGTGATAAATTTATTTTAAATTTTAGTAATGGAAAATGATTTTGTATCTAAGCTAAGAAAGTTTTTAACATTAAGCTTTCAATTTAATTTGCTATATTTATAATTCAGTGTTTGAACCTCAATTTTAGGCGGCATTTTAATATTTATAACATGCGTTTCTAACTAACACTAATTTATAAGCTGGATCTTACTTTAACAAAAAAAAGTGATTGCGAAATTTTTTACTTTCATTGTGAAAACGATTGAAACCAGTGGAATAACTGCCCTTGTGAACGACAATAATCTTTCCAACTTTTAGTTTGATAATGTAGAATGTCCGGCTGTATCTTTACACGACTGTCGGGAACTAAGTTTCAAGTTAATTTAAGCTAGTAATTTTTAACAAAAGGCACACCTCTCTTATAAGAGAGTTAAAAAATTTCAGGAGGAATCTGTTTTAATTAAATATTTTTAACAATGTACGTATATATTTTTCCAACTTAAAAATAATATTTATTTTTAATTATGTGTGCATGGAAATTAAAAGTTCATAAATTGCATGAAAATTCTTTGATATCAAAAAAATACTTTTCAGTCCTTTCTTCACGATTTTGATTTTTTTATGCTATAATGTTGTTTTTTACTTTATCGAAAGACATTTTTCAGAAAAAACCAAACAAATTTTGAATCTTTAGGAATTCATGGGCCAACAACGCACAATCAAAAGTTTTTGGCGATCTCCTATAGAGAGATCATGTTTGTTCCAAAAAAGTAGTTTATCTGCCTGAACTTTTAAAGATTTAAGCCCCTTCGCTCCCTGGATCAGATGATAAAAGTTTTAGCAAGCATGTAAAGCATGTGAAGCCTCCTGCATCCGATCACGAAATAAAAACTCTCATTCAAAATTAGTTTTTTTAGACTTTTGAAACCTGAAGAATTGAGTTGTCTCTAAATAAATAGATTTGGCAATTTTAATGTTAAGGAAAATGAAAATTATGCAAGCTTTTTATAATCAACACATTTTTTTTTGTCGGCAGCGTGGTGAAGTGGTTAAAGGGCCGTGTTTGTGATCAACATAGTATCGGTTCAAAATCTACTCGCTCTATTTTGTGGTGTCTTTGGGAGAGACATTTTGCGGCACTTTTCTCTGCTTGTAGTCTTGGCAAGCAGTTCTAAATTTTAGTCATATCTGAACAAAACTAAAATCCAAAATAACAAATTTAAACCGCACAGCATCTTGGCATCTTTGGAAGCAGGTCGGGTTAATAGCTTGCTCTATACATAGCTCCTCCAACACTTTCCTGTGAGTCAGCAAGGAGATACAATAAAAAAAAGTTTTTTTAATTCAGAAGAAGTTAATTAAATGTGAGAGAATGCTTCAAATTGTTTTTTTTTATTTAAGTAGAGCACTGTTTTTTATTAAACAAAATTTCTACTAACATTACTTTCAAAAATTAGTGTCTCACCAACCACAAACATCACGGCACGTCACTGTCGTTCCATATACCGAAATCAAAAATATCCCATTAAATGATACACCCAACACATTGGAACTATCAAAAGGAGCAAACAGAAAATTCTTCCAATCTTCGACGATTTCAAACAGAAAACCTATAATAACGAGCAAAAAATAGTATTTAAATTAGTTATTTATACAGCATTATATTGTTGCCTGTTTTAATTGGGAAAGAGATTTTTATTCCTGAAAGCAGAAATGAACTATAGTAGCCTTATTTATTCGTAACTTTATTTTAAATTTGAAAAATGCGTCTATATCGGCTTTTATATGTTTATTTATTTCAAAAATTTTTTATTCTCTGTTGTTTAACAAGTCAAATAATTTTTTTTTCCTAATAACCCAACAAAATTTAAAAACAATTCCATTTATGGTAAAAAAACAACTTCTTACTTCCTTGTCTTTCTTGCTCAAATTGTTTAAAAAGCCATTTCCTTACGCCTACCATTTTTAAAAACAATTTCATATATGGTAAATGTAAAATAAACAATTTTTTACTTCCTCGTCTTTCATGCTATACAAATAAAAAAAAAACAACAACTCCATTTTTGGTAAAGTGAAAATTCTGTTTGTTTTTATTCTTGCGCTACAAACATAGAGCAATTCCATATTTGGTAAAGTCTTATGTTTTTTCACTTTTTTACTCTTTCTTACGTCTGTAAATACGAAAGCTACTTTATGTTACGCTCAAATCTTTAGTGCAACCGTGCTACAGAACAGAAAAAGTTGTTTTTGTCAGCTAAATAGATTTTTTTTTACATTAACTTTTTTGTATTCTTGAGTATTTTGTTTTTTTAACCCGTTTTTTCCCAGTGCTCCCATTTAGGAACATTACTTTTCTTTGTAGTAAATTTTGTTTTTAAATAATTTTGCCAATTTAGGTGTTTTTGTCAGTTAAATATAGTACTAGGTAAAAGTTGATTTCTTTTGTTTCTAAAATTTTTGGAACCTGCTGTGAAATAATGTAGTGATGCCCTTGACCTTGATAAAATTTCAAAAAAAAATTCGGGCAAAAACGGGTTAAACTCAACAACCTTTTTTATTTTATAAAGATAATTGTGTTTCTTTAAGAATTTTAAACCTTATACACGTTACGCGTTTTTTTACATTAATGTTAGCTGTTCGGTTTCGTTTTTCACAAAGCACCTTAAAGTTTCATTTTTAACCACTAATGATTTCAATCACAAATCACATCAAACTCATATAACATGTATTGAAGAAACACATCACATACAAAATCAATTAATTCCTCACTTTTTATCTACTGTAAATACAATTCTTATTGTACTAAACATGATTCACACAACCAACAAATTTTCCGCATTAGAATTTACTTAGAACCGCAGACTTGTGTAAACACAAGTCTTAAGACTGTGAGCAAACATTTTTAGTTGATTCTAATTGTGAATAAAATTGTTATAAAAATTACGGTTCAAAGCCTAACTTTTTTTACTAAACAATCCAAAGCTAAGCAATAAACTCTCAAAACACAAACTTTCTGTCCATGTAATTTACATTCAATATTTAAAAAAGAAAATAAAAAATAAGCTTTAAATCCCCGCTAGACAAACTTATCTTGTTCATTAAATGGCATTCGTATAATAACATACGCATAACTCTAAATACAGCCGTTGTCTGGAAAGGCATTTATAATATTTGTTTGGATCAGACACAAATAGTATCGAGACTGAGAGTTTATTGTTTTACTACACCTTGCTGCTGTACTACCTGGATCAGACTCTGTCAGCAATGGTGCGAAGCCAGCATCAGGTTTTGTCATTCAAAACCGTCAGACTTCGTACTCCATGTTGTGCCCGATGTATGAGGATCGATCTCACAACGAAGTCGGCGGTTTTCTTAGTGGCACATTACTGGTAATTTGATAAAGAAACAAAGCCCATTTGTGCATGGACGAAGCAAAGCCCATTAAACTAGTTCTTTGGCATTAAGTTTGACTTTTGTTTTCTGGTCAAGCTCATTTTAATGTATCTGATACTGGTACCAGGAATAAAATCATGAAGCCTAAGTATACTCTCAGAATACTTTGTTACCGTTGGTGATTTTTTTACTGAATAATGCAAATATTCAGTTTAGTTAAGTAGTTTAACAGTTTCTTCGTGGCTGATGAAAACGGGCGTTTCGATCACTATGTTTCGGAGTCCAAAGTGGCATGCTGGCCTACCTATAAAATGAAAACAAAATAAAGTTTCTGACCTGCTCCTCAAAAAATCTGTTTGCTATAATATCTAAAAAACGTATGAAACGTTTTTTCGTAAATGACCTGAAAGTATTAAGGTCAATTCAAATTGAAACCGGTCGTGGAAAAAGTGAAGCGTGTGACCGAAACCGCAAAAAAGACAAAGCGTAAAAAGCTATTTAAACTAAAATCGGAAAACACAAGAAAAAATTGCCAAACGCAAATTTTTTCATGTTCGACGGATAAAGTTTGATGTTGAAATATTTCAATCTTTTATCTTGTTTCAGAATGTAAGTGGTCGTAGAAAATACAAGCGGAAAGCGGAATTTTTTGTTACTTTTTGTAAAATTACACATTCCGCCGGTTTTTCAGCAATCGCTTTTAATTTAAACCAACTTTTGGGAGCAATTAATCAATTTTAATAAATTTAAAAGATTTTGTATATTTTCAGTGGTTGTTGCGTTGCATGCTGTGGCACCGACAATTGCAACAATGTTGAAGCCAGCAAAATCGATCCTAAATGCAACGGATCAGGACTTCCTGTTTTTTCACCCTGGCTTGTTATGGCTATCCTTAGTTTTGGAATGCTTGTGAATACCATGTTTTAAATTTGATTTACAATTTGACAAAAATCTGATGAAAAGCGGTAGAAAAGTAAAACTTTTATATACCGTAAAATTATTGTAAATTTTATTCATTTTAAATAAAACATATTAACATATTGAAAAAACTGACTTGAACTTAAATGTTGCCGACAACTTATTGTAGAAATAAAATATTTGTATAGTAATACTTTATCTTCAAATTAACTACCCAGCAAACAATGCTATGCAGGGCCTGCAAGGGTCTTGTAAAGGCAGTGCGTATTTTAGCTGAGGCTCTGCACTGGACCCGCATGGGTTACAGGACAGGTTTCATATGGCTTAAGCTATATGTGTCATTCCATTTTTGAAACACTTAACAAAGTAAACTTATTGGGATTTTGCAATTAAAAGCTGAAACCCACATGAGACCCGTGCGGTAAACCGATGCTGGGAAACTGCGCTCGCAATCAAATCGGTATTGGTGCAATTACAAGCTACTTTTACAATGCCCTTGCAGGCCTTGCATTGCATAGTTGATTGGTTATTGAAACTTTGGATTATTTCCTTATTCAGTCATTCCAAATCTATAGGATTTTTGAAAATATGAGTCTTCATTGTATTGCAGCATTAAAATTATTGTTTGTAAACAGTTTTATTTTGCTTATTCGTATCTTTTGTATATTATATATACTTGTATATTATGTATTTCCATATTTATATTATGTATTTCCATATTTATATTATGTATTTCCATATATGGCAATAAATTATTGTATGTTTATAAAAATGATTAATTTTTCAATATAAAGAATAAGTGATGTCACAACTTTACCGGGGAATCTAAAGGACCAGTTGAACTAGGTAACCCGAATATTTGCGTTGAAACTAAACTGTGTTTATTTTATTTATGTTTTAGGTTCTAGAAATAGTTCGCTGCGAGACTGAAGTTTTTTTGAACAGTTAGTTTTGGCTAAGTACGACTGGATTCTTTAAAAACCTTTTAAGAAATAATGAGTGAGGTATAATTAATTTAAAGTTTATTTGGTACAATATATAATGAGCAAATAATTTTTTCAGGACGGCTTGTTTTAAAATGATTTAAAAATAGAAATGTTCTAAAACAAGATATTGTAACTAAGTTGCGATTAATTGGAAACAATAGCTGCCGAAATTTCTCTATATTTGACAAAGTGGTAAAAGCTCTGCTGTCGTAGTCGTAGTTTGGAGGGGGCATCCACTCCAAGTCGGACACAAACACGACTGGGGCCGAGGGTTTATCTTTTTACTACCCCAGGCTGCTGTACTGCCCGGATCAGATGCTGGCAGTAATGTTGTTAAGCCAGCATCGAGTTTCGTCATCCAAAACAGTCAGACCTCGAGTTCCATTTGCTGCCCGATGTATGAAGCAAGCTATTAGAACGTGGTCTACGGTTTGTTTAGCGGCGCTGCACTCGCAATTCGGTGAAGGAGCGAGACCGTTTTGGTCATAAAGCTTATTTGTGGTGATAAATCACTTTTAAAAAATTTTAAGACTTGCCAGTCACAAAGCTTGCTGAAACTATATGACTTCGTAAGTAAAGATTCATGAAAAAATGTTGAATAAAAATAACCAAAAAGCGTATTTTAAACTGCCTGGAGAAAATTAGAAAAAAAAAGTCTTTCTGCAAATCAATTACTGTATATCGGTGATTCTCAACCTTTTTAACCATAAAATCAGGAAAATAACAATTGCGGCTCAAAAGTACGTCTTCACTTTATTTTAAAAATGTGAAAACGCAGTCCATTTTTATCTCAAAATACTAGTGAATTCTAAAAAAAAGTCTTCACTTTTTGTTGGCGGTAAAATTTTAAAACTGCTTTGGAACGAGAACTTGTTTGACATGATTTTCGAAAACAAACAGCGTTCCACAGTAAACGTCTGTGTTGATTCAAACAAATTAAAATAACTTGGCTAGGACTTGTTGAATTTCCTTGATTGAAAATACTCTTCCCTCGCGTTGATCTTTATTTTGTCACGCTCCGATGTTGTTGAAATACAATTTATTGTCAGCTAGTACTTTGGGATTTGTAACACAATATAAAGTGGTGCTACAAAAGTTGATCGAACGACACTTGATCGAAATGACAATTGATAGAAAAAAGATTTACTTTCGTATGTTTCTGTAAGTAAACAATATCTTATTTACTGTAAATTAGATTCATAAAAAGTAGAGGCCATCAGTAAGAAGACAGTTTGTATTTATTTTTTATAATTTTTTTTTATGTCAAGGTAAAGGTTTTTTAACAAGTAACGCATGTTTGGGGGCAACAAGTAGATTTCTTGTCAAGGTCATATTTTGTTAGATGCCTATGGCTGCCATTTTTTGCATTCTTTTTGCAATATACTCAGCTATTTAGGGGAGGAGGCATTAAGCCATGGCCCCACCCTTGCGGAAATCAGAGGCAGATTAAAAGAAAAAATCTATTTTCTTAGAGATTACTATATTTTTGGGACAAAAAATCAACAAAACCGGGACAAATTTAAAGTGAAAGCCTTTTTTTTTGAGATTACTATGTTTTTAGGACAAAAAATTGACAAAATTGGGACAGATTCAAACTTGTAAATTTTTTCTTTTATTATTCGATCAAGTGTCATTTCGATCAAATGTTGTTTCGATCAAGTGTCGTTTTGAACAAACGTCGTTTCGATCAATGATCACCTGGAAGCGTCGTTTCGATCAAGTGTCGTTTCGATCAAATGCCTTTCGATCAACTGTCGGATCATGATATAAAGAAACGCGAATCGGTTTTAACGTATTTTGGGCAATCTTCTTCTAAGCAATAATTTGATGATATTGATGAACTTAAATTGGATGTGTATACGAAGATGGTGACGGAGACGATGACGACGTAAACGCAGAAATCGAAAACGACGATACAAAGACGATAAAAGGGTTTTTTCAATTCTATTGCGAACAATTCAAATCCACAAGTAACAACCATTCGTAACTTTAAAACTCCCCAATCAATTTATACGAGTTCATCAAAAAATTCAGAACTCTACTTATCTACTTGTCGCTTATTTAAAGTTGGAGAAAAAAAGAAAAACGCACAGTTGGCAAATTAAATAAAATGAACAGGTACAAAGAATCAAAGCTCTAACCGGCCAGTGTCTGACAAAAAAATTTTTTTTTTAACTAAATTAAAAGTCAGTTTTAACTGATAATAAAAATTAATCAAAATGAAATAACTGCTAAAATAACATGTCTCAGTAAAAGTGTACAGACCACCTGGAAGAGCTTTTCGGCACACGAGATGAGAAACATTGCTGTATTTGCCAATGGGCCACTTACGGACAACGTTTATAAAATTACGTGCATAGTTTTTGAACCCTCCAGTTCTGAATCTATAGATTTAATGAGTGACGACTGAAAAACAATTCAAATTGAAAAGGTGAAAGGTGTTTCTAAAATTATAATTAAAAAAACATTTTGTAATAATTTTAAAATAGAACGTTTTATAAAATTTTATTTTTTCACTTTTTTCATTAAAAGTCATGAGAGTAGTTGCTTTGGTTTCTGTAAGGTAAATACCGATTTGCCCAGTTTGAACACCTCAATTCATTTTATTATCTTTAAAATCTTATTTTATTTTTATATAAAAGAATCTTTTTTATTTTTATTAAATAGTTTATTTGAACAACTTAAAATCAATTTTGATATTAGGCCATACTTAGTAGTACGACAGTTGATCGAAAAGACATTCAATCAAAACGACTATTAATCGAAACGACAATTGATTAAAAAAATAGTAATTGATTTATTTGTGTAAGTTTTTACGATTGGACAATCTCTTTGTTATTGTAAATTAGATTTAATAAAAGCAGAGGTCATCATCAGTAAAAAGTCAATTCGTTTTTAATTATTAAAATTTTTTTCAATTTTAAGGTCAGGGTTAGTCAACATCCATGAGCAAAATATTTTTAGGGGCTTACAAGTAGAGCTCTGCTCGTGGCATTTTTTTAGATCCTTATTGCTGCAGTTGTTTTACATTTTCTTACAATGTAGTCTTATTTTAATTACACACCGTTCAATATTTTATGTAATGGGCTTTTACAATTATAAGGTCATATTGCTGCAGTATAATTCCAGAAATTTCACGTGCGATGTGACTGGCGTTCAAGAATCACTGCACCAGTTTCCGTCTATCACTTAACGATAAATATTTACTATTCGCCAAGAATAAAATTTTAATACTTATTAATTTGCATTGAACTAACTTTGTAAATTACAGATATTTGCAGTGATGTGATCAAGGAGAAGCTGATTAAAAAGCCTTGTTAGACAAATCCACCAAAAATTTTATACTGATTTTATTTACAAACTATACTTTTATTTTAGTTGGATTGTTTTGCTTTACCAGCTAGCATGGTGAATAGAACAAGAAATATAATTTTGTCAAGACAAATCTAGGTTATATTTTGAGTGGAGCAGGGGGCCGTAGGTGTTTCTGTAAGTGAACCACGAACGGTCGAGAAACACTGGTTAAAATATTTTGTTTTAGTAAATATCTAAAAGATTTTAAAAATATTTGATTGACCAGTTTTGTAAAGACTCGAGTTTGGATTTTGGTGGAAAACTAAAACTGATCTCTCATTTTATAATGACTCTTTTTGTTACGACAAAATCTTTGAGGTTTTTTCTGCTTACTGTATTTCATATTGCGCTTTAAGAAGTAATAATTAATTCAGGCCTAGCATTGTTATGTTGCAATAAAACCTTAGCCATTTCCAAAGCAGGTCGAACTCTTCGTATTTTTGCTTTCAACTTTTTTAATGTATCGATGTAAACATCTGATTTGATTGTTGCTCCTTTGAACATGAAGTCAATGTCAGCAGAACCGTAAGCAGAAGATGGCCTACCACTTCTTGGCCTATCGCAAAGATCGCTTTTAGCAGGTTCTTCCTGTCAATGATTGATTCGCTTTACCCACCTTGTCACAGTAGAAATTTAATAACAACTCTTTGCTTCTGCCGAGATTGCTTTGGGACAATCACGCCAGTTTTATCTTCTAACCAAGAAGACATAGAGGGATTGTTTCAAATTTGAATGGCAGATTGCAGTAATTCAAACCCTTATATTTTTACAAAATTTGTAAACCTTAGTTACCAATCTATAATCTGTAAAAGAATCAGATGTTAAGTTGAATGAATGCCACAAGAAATTAAATCCGTTGCATTACTTTCTGAACGCCCCTTGTACATTGCCCTGATATATTGATCATAATTTTAAGGCAACTTATAATGATAAAATCAATATACTAGCAAATTCCTAGCTGGTTAAAAAAGGAAAAAAAATGCAATAACACTTATCAAATGCATATCTGTATTACAACCTTATCAAATTGGCTCAGTACATTCCCTTTTTTTAAATTGTAATAAAGTATCTTTTCTAACAGCATCATTTGCAATTTTTTGCTTATTATTATAAAGTACATTAGAAAGAATTTTACTGGACAATTTTGTGCACCATTCAACATGATCATTACATGCAAAACTGGTTTGATGTATATAGTGACTGATGACATATGCAGCAACTTCCTTAACAGGAAGCTCATGATGCTGCTGAATTATGGCATCTGCCGCATCTAAAATGGCAAAGCCAGTGCAGAAAAAATCTGGCTAAGAGGGCGATGAAACAGTCAAACCACCTCGCAATAGCAGTTGAAAATATGTTATTGCACTATTATGTCCTGTTAATGATTTTTTACATGCAACGCACTTGGACTTTTTACATAGTTTTTTGGCTGCATAACCAGCAATTGTATTGTATATGCAACTTTGTCACTATGACATGAAAGTAAAGCAGTTGTGAATGCACTGTCTTGATCTGCTACATCTTGCATGAATGTTGCAGAGGTAGACTTTTTATTAAAATATCTTCCTCCCAAAAGTTGATGTTTTTTTTGATAAGGGATTGGATAAGTAAAATCTTTTCTGAAGATTGAACTTCACGCAAGCTTACAAGAAAGCGACCAATACTCATCTGGTGATACTATGAAAATCGCCTTTTAATAGGATCAATCTGAAATCTAGCCGGGATCACAAATTCATACCCATTGTCTTAAAGCTCACATATTAAGAGTGACTGGGCATGTAACGTTTCTACCAATGCTTTTGATGTTTACTTCGTAAACGAAAATATACTTTTCATTCATTCATTCATTCATTCATTTATTTTTTATTCTCGATTATTATTAAACAGTTTAACATAAAAATTATAAATTTTAAAAAGATCAAGAAAAGGAAGAAGCAGCACAACGTCGGACGTTAGAACATGCATATGATAATCATAAAGTAAAAGTACAAGACAGTATCAAGCATGGCCGCAACACCTTAATCAGATAAAGATATAAGAAGTGAAAAGAAAAAAAAAATAAATAAATAAAAAAATACATAACAATAATATTATCAAACAAACTGAACGATTAAATAACCAGTGCATGACTAGGCTGCGTAATAATGATGGGTGGCACAGCTAGCCAAGATGGGAATTTTGCTAAACTGAGCTAGGTGACTTAAGAAAAACCACCCATAAAAAGAAACCTCACCAGGTCCGGAAACTTTTTCTAAATGCAACTGGTGACTATAATAAAATTGTGAATATTGCAGAGAGTATGTATGAAAAAATTACGGAATTATACATCTAATAATAAACAAATATTAACAATAAAAAAGATAACATAACATAACAAAAAAAATTATTATGCTAGTCGAAGTTGATGAAAAAAACATATATGAATAACATAACAATTATAAATAATAATAAAAAAAACAAAATTTTACAACAGAATGCATGCACTACAAAAAAAATATTAGATAAAATTTTTGCAGACAAGCATAATAGCAACATAAAAAATTAAACAAAGTCAATAACATTTAATAACTGTTTTGAAACTTATTTTACAATTGTAAAAATAAAAAAATTAATTGCTAAAATGAAACAGTAGACCATTGCCAAAAAGAAATTTTAATGAAAGAGCAAAGATAAGGGTGAAAAAGAATCAATTTGTTTGAGTTTGAAATTATGCAGACAATCAAAATTTAAGAAGAGTTTTTTAAAGCTTTGTGTGCAGATCGCATATCTTGATCGATTAAACTTTTCTTCGAAAGATTGAATTGAAAAATTTTGACACCATTTCCATTTCTTTCTTTCCAGAAATCTGTAATCAAAAATACATAGAGCAGTATCGCATTTAGGAATCTAAACACTACATTTAAATATTATTCCCATTACTTAAAAGATATTTATAAACCTCAAGAGTAAAAGATTGAACACTTTGTTTTTTATTTTTTAAGTCAAAGAGAATGCAATTCCAATAAGCGGAACCACGGTGTGAAATAGCTTGCTGACATACTGTGCTAAAACATTTCTTTGGAATAAAGATAGACCTGTTTCTGGTATTGTACGAGAGTTCGTATTTAGATTGGTTTTTAGTAAAAACATTTTTAAATACAATTGGGTTTTTACCATGTTTTTGCTTAAACATAAACACAATTAGTTCTTTAGCCAAAAGTTGATCTATTTTTACAATTCATTTTCTTTCATGATATCACAAACAGTTGAACTACTGTTAAAACTAAAAACTAATTTAACAAATTTATATCATAGTCCCTGTAATCTTTAGATATACTTTTACTGGAATATGACCATTCTCCTAGCCGGCGTGAAAATGAACGTGGAAAACTCGACTTTTCCATCTTCTTTTACAATAGCATGTGCAAGTGGGTTTGGACTATAACGTGTTTTTGCATCTACAATACTCCATCAGGCATTTGTTAAAGTGAGAAATGCAGCAACATTCTTTTTTCAGGGTAATATTTTTTTGCATGCTGCAATTGTTGATTCATGAAAAATGGCTATTGCCAAAGAAGCATTTTGCTTGTTACTACCAGGATAGAGGGCTTTGTACTCGTATGTTAACTTTATGTTAACTTTGATTAACGGTAATAACAATTAGCAACATCGAGATTTATCATACACAGTTATAGAAAAATTTAATGGGTATAAAATCAAATGATCAAAAATAAATTATTGTCCAAAACCTATACTTTACTATTTAAATAAGTTTTTTTAACTGGACAACAATTAAGAAAAGCAGCCATAATGGATTCAGCATTCTTTATTTTATTAAACAACATTAAAAAATATTTATAAAGACGAACGTTTTCGGCTTACTTCAACCCTCGTCAGGTTTCTATAATTTTAGCAATATTAATTAACTTTAAATTTACACACACACAAATAAAAAGCAACAACAGCAAAAAAACAATGCATTTTTTAAAAAACAGGCTGTACTTTTGACTAACAGGCTAAATTTTAAATCAAAACGACTGAGAGACTAAATTGATACAAATTCAATTTAAGATTATGATGTCATCGAAGAAAAAAAAGGAAAAAATATTACAATCAAAATATATTCAATAAATATGAAGCTCCGTTTGCGAACATTTATCGATTTAATTTTGGACTTAAGTTTTTTATGAGTAGAGCTTCGTGAATCTTGGAAAAAAATTCTGATTTGCATTTACGTATTATTATAAAATTGTTTTTATTAAACCGTTTATTAGAACATTTTCTACACGATAAAATATGATCTTTAATTGCACTATTCTGTAGACTTTTGAAATTCAGATGCTCCCGGACTCTAGTGATTAAATGTCTGGAAGACATACCGATGTATGTCTTATTCGTATTGCACGAACACAAATATTCATAGACAACATTTGAGCAAAGAGCTACAGGAATTTTGGATTTTAACTGGAAATATTTGACTACTTTAAAAGTTTTATAGATGGAAGATATTTTTAAATTGTACTTAAAGACGATTCGCAAAGTGATATGATTTCCTACCCAAATACGGTATACAAACACAATTTTCGAAGCTAATGTTTTGGGAAAATTTGTTAGAAGATTGAAAACTCGCAAGAATTTTATCAAAAAACGATGAAGGATAACCATTATTGAAAAATATCTTTTTTAACATACTAACTCCTTTATCAAACAAAAAATCGGAGGAACAAATACGCTTGGCTCGATTTAAAAAACATAGAATTAATCCAGACTTCCATTTAGTGGGACACAGCGCGTTAAAATTCAAAATTAAATTGGTGTTTGTAGGTTTTTTGTATACCCAAGTATCAATCCCTGTTTCATTGAGCCTAATTTTAACGTCAAGAAATGGTATGGTGTCAGAAGGGAACTTCACTGTGAATTTAATATTATTATGTTGAGAATTAAGCAAATCGAGAAATTTAGTGCAGTGATCAGATTTATCAAATACAGCAAATATGTCATCAACGTATCTTGAATACAATTTTGGATAAAAGTCTAATTGTTTTCCTAATAACTTATTTTCTATGTGAGCAAGAAAAAAATTGGCTAAAGTCGGAGCCAGTGGAGAACCGATACTGACACCATCATGTTGTTGATATAGTTTGTCTTTATATAAAAACATTCCTTGGTTGGCCAAACGCAGCAGTTTTATGAATACTTCTTTTTTCATTAAAGGTAGATTGTCTTTAATCTGGTTATCTTTTGAGTAGATGTAGTCTGCAATGATATTAATGGTTTCATCCAAAGGAACATTTGCGAAAAGAGATTGAATGTCAAAGCTAACAAGTTTGTGATCCGCTTTAAATTTGAAGTTATTTATTTCATCAAGAAAATGATCAGTAAAATGTAACATGTATGAATCTGGTATGTAATTTTTGATTATTAAATCAAGAAATTTGGCAAGTTGATATCCTGGGGTGCCAATCATCGATATCACTGGTCTTGCTAGGTTATTATTTTTGTGGACTTTGATGAGACCGTACATTTTTCCTGGACTGCTGCCTTTAGAAATGAGGTTTTTTACTGTTTCACTTCCATATGATTTTAGATATTTGTTGACAAAATAGTCAAAAGTTTTTTCAAAAGTCTACAGGTTAGTGCAATTAAAGATAATATTTTATCGTATAGAAAATGAAGACCCTATTTCCAAAAATATCTAAGTCACATTTTCGAAAAAATGAGATAAGCTGAAAAAATTGTTTGTTTCCTCGCCAGAAATATTCTGACAAAAAATCTTTTCAGAAAATCACTTTTTGAATAGCACAGAGGTTTGAAATCTCAGCGTATTTTTATTGTAGAAGTAGGGTTTTTGAAAACTTTAAACCTCATTTTCTCAAAATGACATTATGTGACTTAGGTACATTTAGAACTAAGCTCTTCAAATGTTCTAATAATCGGTTTAATAAAAACAATTTTATAATAATACGTAAATGCAAATCAGAATTTTTTTCCAAGATTCACGAAGCTCTACTCATAAAAAACTTAAGTCCAAAATTAAATCGATAAATGTTCGCAAACGGAGCTTCATATTTATTGAATATATTTTGATTGTAATATTTTTTCCTTTTTTTTCTTCGATGACATCATAATCTTAAATTGAATTTGTATCAATTTAGTCTCTCAGTCGTTTTGATTTAAAATTTAGCCTGTTAGTCAAAAGTACAGCCTGTTTTTTAAAAAACGCATTGTTTTTTTGCTGTTGTTTTTTATGTGTGTGTGTAAATTTAAAGTTAATTAATATTGCTAAAATTGTAGAAACCTGACGAGGGTTGAAGTAAGCCGAAAACGTTCGTCTTTATAAATATTTTTTAATGTTGTTTAATAAAATAAAGAATGCTGAATCCATTATGGCTGCTTTTCTCAATTGTTGTCTGGTTGAAAGAAATAACCGCTTTATCGAAATTTTACTTTAAATAAGTTTATTAAACACTTTTATTTAGTTTTTCTTTGTGACACTCATTTTTGAAGGTAAGATTTGGGACAAACAAAACATATTAGCAATTGGGTTACTTTACCTTTTTGTGTGTCATTAACAATAAGCCCCTGTACTTTTAAAATAACAACATTGCTATGATAGAAAAATGCTATAATCAGTGGTGGATATTGGGTGAGGCAAATGAGGCAGTTGCCCCAGGCCCCCATTTTTTTGGGAGCCCCCTCGAAAATAGCACATACAGTTTCAATCCGATGCAGATGTTTGTTCAGAGAACGATTCTGAGTGAAGACCTTTTTTTTTTTAGAGAACACCCGGGTTTTGGGACAAAAGTAGGGGAAACTGAGAGTAAATGGAAGTGAAGACCTTTTTTTTTTTAGAGAACGCCATGAGTTTCGGAGAAAAATATGCAAGCCAAGATCAGACCTCTTTTTTTTCTCAGACAACATCAATATTTGAAAATTCTTGCCTCGGGCCCCTAAATTGGAATATCCACCACTGGCTGTAAGGATAAGTGTGCATGTTTGTAAGTGCTTATTTTCTATAACAATGTTGCCATTTTATGTGGGGGGTTTATCATCATTAACCAGACACCTCCTTTTATGTGCATAGGCATAGATTTAGAAACTGTCATTATAGATAGGATAAACTTAAAATCAACTTTGATGCATATAAATTACAAATCTTAACAGTATGCACTAATGAAATTTTATGTATTTAATATAATGACATAAATGCATGGCATATGCATACTAATAACTATTAGCTTTATTATGTGATAATGAATGAACTTGGTAGCACTGTATCTTAACATTTGTTCAAATAAATTATGTTCAACATATATACATTGCTACCAACAGGCTTAGATAAGTTTAAAAGTTAAATAATAAATAGTAAGCCTAACCAGTGATAAGTAGGCGTATAAAGCTCTATGCTATATTTGGCACTGATTAAAATCCTACCGAAGCGTGATTAGTTTTTTTAACAAGTCATGGCAAGTTTTAAGAAAGACCCCAATATTTTGCAATTTTTATCAACTGCAGACAACTGTATGCAATCATTTTCATTATTTTTGCAAACTTGACTCAAATCTTATAACTAGATTTTACCAAACTTTCACCCTTTCACTACCAAAAATTTTTTCAAGAATTTGTCATAAAAGTAGTATTAATCTTACTATCGTTTGTTTCGCTGCAGTCCTCACTATCAGGTAAAAACAATTATAGCAAATAAATTAAAATCAAATTGGTGTCATTTATTTGCATTTTCCAAAAAGTTTTTTTTTTACTGTTTTTCGAAAGATTTTTGTCGATTTGTTAATTTATATAAACTTGGTAGTCACAAGCAGTCCAAAACTGAGGATAACCGTAAAAACTCAGAATGTAAAAGCAGGAAGTCCCGATCTGTTGCTTTTAGGATCGATCAGACGGAATTCAATATTGTTGCAATTGCCGGTGTCACAGCATGCAGCACAACAACTATTGTGAAGATACAAAATCTTTATTGTTTTTATCGAACTTAATTAAGTGTTCTTGACACTTTCAGATCATTTATTGAAAAATGTTTGATAATTTTAATCTTATTGCAAACATTTTTTTTGTAGCAGGTTAAAAGTTTTACCCTGATTTGACTGAAGTTAGACACTGGCTTAACTACAATCAAGTGGTACGCCCGACCTTAAAAACACTGATATCCAAACGCTCGTTTTGCCAGCTGCGCTGAAATAATTAAACAACTTAGCAGAACTAAGCATCCGTGCTGCCCAATGAAAAAATTATAAATGGGACATGAATTATTAAGAGAGTATATTTATGCTCCGTAATTTTATTTCTAGTATCGATACTAGATCTATTGAAATGAGAAGAACAGTTTGAGTCAAACTTAATTGCCTAGAAAAAGGGTTAGCAGAACAACTTGATATACGGTTGACTTTCCGCGTCAAAATCCAGCCTGCTGTTTAGGGAGCAGTGGATTGATAATTGACTCGACGCAAGCGTATGTAAACTTTTCGAAGATCTTGTGAGGAACACAGAGCAGAGATATCTGTCGATAACTCTTTGAGTCCCCCATGGGCTTCATTGGCTTTGGAATACAGACTACAAGCACTCGCCTCCAGATCTTGGGAATTTTGAGTCTGCACAAGCAAGAAAAAAGGAAGTCCCGTAACTAGGACTTCAAGGCAACTGCAACGTAGATTATCAGCTCTGGGTAGATGGAATCAAGGCCCGGAGCTTTATCCCGTTTTAAGTGTTTGAGAGCACCCTTAAATTATCTCTGTGAGAAAGTGTAAGAGATATTAATATTTACTAGGTCCGATGTTGTGGCGTTTCAAAGAACAGACACTTCTTGAAAAACAAGTCGAGATGACTTGTGGTCAACAGCCTCGTATCTCCCATTTTTGACCAGCTGAGATGCAATAGCATCAGCTGAGACAGGACAGTGACAAAGAGAGTGTCGTGAGCTATCAATAAGGTTGTTTAAAATACTCCATGCTTTTCGACTAGAGTGTGAATAGTTGATGCTCGGAACTGCTTCCGACTATCAACATCTCCGCTGCCGACAATCAATCTCACGCTGCCAACAAAAAATATTTTGTTTATGAAAAACATTCAAAATATATTTAGTTTCCTTCAACATTAGAATTGCAAAATCTGTTTATTTAGAGATAAATCAGTTCTTCAGATTTTTAAAACTTTAAAGAAATTTGATTTTGCATGAAAGCCTTTGATTTCACATGCTTGATATAGCTTTCGTGGTTGGATCCAGGGGCGAAGGGGCTTAAATCTTAAAATTTTTGGCAGATAGCCTACATTTTTGGCATAAATATTAACTCTTAAAGATTTTTTTAGGAGGTCGCCGAAAAACTTTTGCTTGTGCGCTGACCTATGACCTCCTAGAAATTCAAAAGTTTTTCGGTGCCTCTTAATAAATTTCTTTCGGTTAATAAAAAAACGACGTAGTGTAAAAAAAATCAACATCGTGGAAAGAGGTCAAAAAATATTTTGTGTAACGAAAAGACAAGACAATAGAAGTTGGCATTGTCAAAAATGTGTAATTGAAACTGACCCCCTGAATTTTTTTAACTCCCTTCCAGAGAGGAGCGTCTTTTGTTAAAAATTAATGGTTTAAATTAACTTCAAACTTGCTCCCCGACGGTCGTCTATAGATGCTACAGACATTCTACATTTTCAAATTAAAAGTTGGAAGGGTTTCTGTTGTTTACAATGGTAATTTTCTTTACAGGACTTGTCAGCAATTAAGCATTACGCATTAATGGATATAAAATAAAAGAAACAAAGAAGTTATTTATTAAATGAATTAACAAGTGACCTAAATGACTGCAAAGTGACCACATAGTCTTCTCAATTTACTAACAATTTGAAATAACATTTTAGTTTAGAACAAGTCATTTTTTTTTTTTCTTAAATCGGTTTGTTACAGTATCAATTATATATTGTTTTGATTGAAACAAAATATTTACGGTTGTCATTAAGCTTTAAGTAAGCAAACTAACTACCAGAATCCAAAACAGAGTTAGACCTATATAGTGTAAATATTTTCTTTGATTAAAATATTCTTTAATTTTATGTTTTTCACTTTAGATACAGTCGTGGTCGGCCAGTGTGTCTTGAAAGAAGCATGTCCATTAATTACTTGCAAAGCTTTAAATTGCTACACTAATTTGCCACCAAACTCAACGATCAGGTGAATAAAATAATTTAGATTTTTAAGCTAGTCGGAAATTTGTTAAAGAATCAATTGGTTCTTCGTAATTGTCCTTAGCCATTTGTACGCAAACTCATTGCTGATCTGTATGAGATTTTATTCTATTTTAAACAGTACAAATTTATCAGTTTTAAGGCTGCAGCTATCTTATCTTTGATTTGTAATGCAGCTGCAAATCTAAACGTTTCAACTGGTGTTTTTTTTAATGACGTGCTTTGTCCAACTACTACAGTTGTATTTCATACTTAGTTTCTTTGCTTGTACTCAATTTTTTATCATATTTCTACGCTAGAGCTGGCGTAGAAATGAGAAACTATGCCTAGTGTGAACAAGGCTTTACTTGTAATTTAATGAAAAAGCAAGTCGTTTATGGACAAATAGAAAGGGTCAAAACCATTTTCTAGGCAATTAAGTTTGACTCAAACTGTTCTTCTCATTTCAATAGATCTAGTATCGATACTAGAAATAAAATTACGGAGCTTAAATATACTCTCTTAATAATTCATGTCCCATTTATAATTTTTTCATTGGGCAGCACGGATGCTTAGTTCTGCTAAGTTGTTTAATTATTTCAGCGCAGCTGGCAAAACGAGCGTTTGGATATCAGTGTTTTTAAGGTCGGGCGTACCACTTGATTGTAGTTAAGCCAGTGTCTAACTTCAGTCAAATCAGGGTAAAACTTTTAACCTGCTACAAAAAAAATGTTTGCAATAAGATTAAAATTATCAAACATTTTTCAATAAATGATCTGAAAGTGTCAAGAACACTTAATTAAGTTCGATAAAAACAATAAAGATTTTGTATCTTCACAATAGTTGTTGTGCTGCATGCTGTGACACCGGCAATTGCAACAATATCGAATTCCGTCTGATCGATCCTAAAAGCAACAGATCGGGACTTCCTGCTTTTACATTCTGAGTTTTTACGGTTATCCTCAGTTTTGGACTGCTTGTGACTACCAAGTTTATATAAATTAACAAATCGACAAAAATCTTTCGAAAAACAGTAAAAAAAAAACTTTTTGGAAAATGCAAATAAATGACACCAATTTGATTTTAATTTATTTGCTATAATATAATTGAACAATTACTATTAATCTAGTCGATTTTAGATAAAAATATCAACATATTAAAAAACTGCTTAATATACTCGTATTGCTGACAAATTGATTTAGAAAGAAGTTTGTTCCTTTCATAATAATCGCCCCAATATGTATATTTACAATCTCCTGAAAAATCTCTTTAATTTCGCTTTGGTCCGGCTCAAAAAGCCGAAAAAATAACGTTTCTATAAGCATTTTAAATATTTTACATTTATTTACAAGAAAATGGCAACACTGCTTAATTTCGTAATTCTTAAAGAAAAATCCAGAATATTTTCTTGACTAGTTAGCTATTGTGACATGTGTGGCGTAATAATGGTTATTTGTGATTGGCTAGATCTTAGTAAGTTTTAGAACATTCGAGCAACTTATGACCGATTGATATAAATAAGGCTCGCTCGGAAGCGTGATTATTATTCATTTTAATAATTCGGCATAGGAAATTTGTTAGCTGTGTGAATTCATAGTTTTTAAACGCCAGTCTCTGGTTGCTTACGTTGTAGTTAAAGAATTAAGCTAGTGAGCTTAACCTGCTGTTGATATATACTATTGTGGGCGCCTAAGTGGATTGGGCCATATTTTTTAATAAAGAAGTTATTGTGGTAGTCTGAGCTGTGGTTTAGCTAGACTATATTTTTGCTGTTATTGGTTCCTAGGGCAGGTCCGGTAAGAACATTTAAGAATTTTATCTTGTGATAGGCAGCCAAGACTGTGTTATCGGTGAGAGCCTTCTTAACAGGCACCGAAAGGTTAGAAGATTAAACAACTTACCGAATTACTGAATCAATTTCTACAAAATTTTAAAACTAATTCTGTAGAAATAACAAGGTTGTTTCTATGATAACATTTTTTCAAATAAACACTAAAATTTAAATTAACCAACTAATTTAATCCATCTAAGAACACAGTTCTTCATTGTGTTGTAGCATTGAAGGTTATTGTTTATAAACGATTACATTTTGTTTGTTTGCTTAAGCCGGTAAATTGTGTATTTTCATAAATGGCAACATGTCTTTGTAAATTTGTAGAAATCTTTAATTTTTCAATACAATAAATAAGTGATCAATTAAGAGTTATTTTTCTTTGCTTTCAGAATCGAGGGCACTCTACAAGTTAATGAGAGCGGCCTAGAATCCACTAGGCTAGTTGCGGACCAATTTAGAATTAACAGAATGGGAGATTATATTATATTCAACTCAGGGGCGCCGGAGTTTTTTTGCCAGGGGGGTAAAATTTAAAAAAAGAGCACTGCCAACAAAAGCAAATTTTGGTAGTCATGCTGCAATTTGAAATTTTGGTTAAATTAATAGAATTTCAGTTTGCACAGTACAGACCGGTATCTCGGAAAAGTTTTATTTAGCTAATCTTTTATTTTGGTTTGATCAATTTTTTAGTCAATGTTAACTCTTTTTAATAAACCTCAAGTTTAAATCTTAATGTTAAGGTGTGCTGCATCTTGCAAAAGCCTTTAAGTTGACTCTGCCATGACTACTCACTGCGATAACCGCAGTAATAGCCAATTTTACACAAGTTTTTTTTCAATTAGGTTAGACATTACAGGGCTTTTCAAAAATAAAAAGCAAGTTTTCAAAAATAAAAAGCAAGCTTGCAAAAATAAAAAGCAAGTTTGCAAAAATAAGAAACACTTTATATTACAGTATATTCAGTAAATATTTGTTAAATTTTTTTACTCTTGCCTATCAACTATTTCATTGACATTTTGCCAGAAAGTACGATAATAATTGTTGAAATCCCCAAACTATCAATAACATTTAGAATATTATTTTTTAATGGAATCCCGTTGTAGCCCTTAGTCTGATGTTGTTCAATATGTGTTTAATACAGGAAAAAATATTTTCACTCTGATTTAGATCAGGATAATATGCCGGAAAATACATTATGTCTACATTAATAGATTCCAAATACATTTTTATTTCATAGCAATGGTGAAACCTGACGTTATTTAATCGATTGGATATCTAACCAATCATATGCGGGCCCATATCAAATGAAGGTTATATCAAATGCTCATATCAAACATATCAAATGTGGGCACATTCACACCATCATATGATTCAATATTTTATTATTAGGTTATTTAGAGCGGAAATACCACGATTGCTGATCTGAAAAAGCTCAATTTTTGTTTTAATTTTATAAAATCTTTTAACTTGCTCGAAACAAAGGTCCTATAAATAGTGAGTTATGCCGACGATTCGTTTCTTTTGATACGTCACCATGCCGCCATTTTATGTCTATTATTGTTGAAACGATTAATCGAAACTCCTATCTTTTTAATGAAAATACTTTTTCTTAGACTTTGAAAAGAAAAAGCGTGCTTCTAAAATCTATAAAAATTAATGAAGTGAACAAAATTGCAGTAATTTTGTAAGAATTACTGTAATTATAGTATTATTATAGTAAAAATATGTTCTTATTATAGTAAACTATGTAAATATATAACTACAAGGGACAGTGCTGACAATTCACTTTTGACAGTGCTGACAATTCACTTTTGACAGTGCTCAATGATTTGAAGATCAGAGCAAAATTATCAAATTAAATATAAACACTGCAGATAAAATTTATTTATTAAAATTCGCAACAGTCTGTTTCACCGTAAAAACGGCTCACCATAAAATAGTGTATTTGAATAAGATAATCGCCTGATGAGCCATTTTTATGGTGAAACAGATTGTTGCGAATTTTAATAAATAAATTTTATCTGCAGTGTTTATATTTAATTTGAGATAAAATTTATTTATTAAAATTCGCAACAGTCTGTTTCACCGTAAAAACGGCTCATCAGGCGATTATCTTATTCAAATAGAATATTTATAATAGAATTTGAATACTATTTGAATAAGATAATTGCCTGATGAGCGGTTTTTACGGTGAAACAGACTGTTTCAAATTTTAATAAATAAATTTATCTGCAATGTTTATACTTAATTTGATAAATATATAACTATATAAACATTACAGAAACCACAAAAAGATTTTTATTGAAACCTCAACAGTCTGTTTCGCCTTTTCGGCTCATCAGGAGGTGATTCTAAACGCAGACGAAAAGTACATAGTTAAGAAAAAACGCAACAAAAAAAGCTAATTATTATAGTTAAGAGCCAAAAGTAATATTACGGATAAAGTAAATATAAATTAGCGAATAAAATTAGCGAATAAAATTTAGCGAATAAAGTTTAGCGAATAAAATTTTGAAATTTAACGAATTGAATAAAATTTAAAAGTTAAATATTGTCCACTAAGCAAGCTAAGAAATTTAAAGTTGTAAGACTCAAAATTTTAAAATTCGGAATTACAGTATGTTAGCAAACTAAACATTTTCATCTACGTGTCTGACGCTGCAAAAACTGACTGGCGATCAAATTACAAATGCGCGGTAGGTAGTGAGAGAGAAAGAACATTGTAGAGGAAAGAAGTAGCGAGGCGTGAACGAACAGCGAGGAAATGGCTATAGAGGAGATCAGGGGGTGCAGGAATAGATATAGTGGGAACACGACAACAATGAGCAAGCAGCGCAAAAAAATCTTTTTGTGGCTTCTGTAATGTAATTTAATTTAATGCTCTGAGTATTCATTGAGCTCTTTACTGACAGTCTTGCCACTTTCACTATTATAACTATATAAACATATAAATTATATACGATATATAAATAAGTATATGTTATTGTTATACAAACATATATTATTATAGTAAAAATATGTTTGATATGAGCATTTGATATAACCTTCATTTGATATGAGCCCGCATATGATTGGTTAGATATCCAATCGATTAAATAACGTCAGGTTTCACCATTGCTATGAAATAAAAATGTATTTGGAATCTATTAATGTAGACATAATGTATTTTCCGGCATATTATCCTGATCTAAATCAGAGTGAAAATATTTTTTCCTGTATTAAACACATATTGAACAACATCAGACTAAGGGCTACAACGGGATTCCATTAAAAAATAATATTCTAAATGTTATTGATAGTTTGGGGATTTCAACAATTATTATCGTACTTTCTGGCAAAATGTCAATGAAATAGTTGATAGGTAAGAGTAAAAAAATTTAACAAATATTTACTGAATATACTGTAATATAAAGTGTTTCTTATTTTTGCAAACTTGCTTTTTATTTTTGCAAGCTTGCTTTTTATTTTTGAAAACTTGCTTTTTATTTTTAAAAACTTGCTTTTTATTTTTGAAAAACTCTGTAAAAAAATACAACTTTATTAACTGGTTACTAAACCAAACGTTATCCAACATAGGCTGCCCACAACTTAACTTTTGTTGAAAGCACCCAAGCTACAGTAGTTTCGAAAACAGCATTTAAAAATTGCGACGTTCATGCACGGCAGCCAAAAGCAGATAGATACAGATCGAACGCATTTTGCTTGAGAATATCATAAAATGTTCTTCACATGCTATTCAGTGAATAGTCTTCAGTTACTCACAACACAGCGCTGGCTAAAACATTTACGTTATCAAGAATACCAAAGGTTAAAATAGATAGAACAATAAAAAACTTAAAAAGCTATTAACAATTGGGTAAAAAAAAAAAAGTAATTACATGAGCATGAATGGCCCTTTAGATTGAGGTTTGATGTCAATTATTAAACGCTTCACAATTAATGTAACTGTAACTCAAAATAATTTATTAGTGTTTCGTTTGCTTTTGCAAAGTCATTTCTATTGGCTTGTAAATTGATATTGTTTTATTTATTTTATTTTATTTTGTCTCTATATTTATCCTCCTGACTCGCAGGAAAGCGAGGGAGGCGCCAATACATAGAGTGGCAATTACCCCAACTTGCTTCCGGAGATGCCAAGATATTGCTGTCCGCTTGTAATTTAATAGAGATATGACTTTAATTAAGTACTGCTTGCCAGGACCACCAAGCAGGGGAATGTGCCGTAAAGTGTCTTTTCTAAGGACACAACAGAATGGTGTAAATGGGTTTTGAACCGAGACCATGTTGGTCACGAGCCCGGCACTTTAACCACTCGACAACGTTACCAATTCTGTTCATTGTTCAACAAGTTCTTATGAATGTTTGTAAATATTTGATTATTGAAACTGTTATCTCTCATATTGCTTCTAAGCCATGTTTTGATTCTTCTCATGACACTGAAACACCTTTCTGGAAAAGCCGAAACAAGAGCTACGCCGCAGTAAATTTAAAGCAATTTATGTATTTCCAAAAAGCATTTCTTGCTTGTCGGCTTTTTGCTTAAAACTTCGCAAACTGTTGATATCTTTGTTACTTTTTTCAGAGGCGTGGCACTTTCTTTGTTAACCCATTAAACGCCGAGGCCAAAATTTTTTTTTTTTTCTGAATCCTTTTAATATGTTGCTAAAATATGTTATGTAAGACATAAAAAGAAAAAAAATTTTTTTCTCTTGTAGTTTTTTAGTTATTTAATGGCAACTTAAGTTGCCAGTGGCTATCAACAGAGTCAAAATTTATGAATTTTATTGATTTTTTAAATTGTAGCAATTTGTTTCGACGTTTAACTCAGGAAATATTAAGATTTTAATTTCTTAATACAAATCTGTTTAATTACCTATGCAAGGCTTTGCTTTAGCTGTAATTTAGGGGTTCAACATCCCCCAGAAAAAAGGTGTACACCGAATGACAACAATTTAGTCAATTTTTTAGTTTTATAAACATTGAAAAAAAGCGAAAAAACTCAATCAAATTTAAATAACGCATAAACTTATAAAACAGACGTCCATTCAAAAACAAAAGAAGTTTGTTGAACTAGAACTATTTTGGCTGATTGACTAAATCATTTAATAGAAAAACTACTTTCGTGGTAGCGTTTAAAGCAAGAAGCCGGGTGGAGTGTGACATGGCACTTATGGCATTCAAATACTGATCGACGCTTGCAGACTTTGCAACGTGTATATTTTGATTTTCCTTTGATGATAACGTGGTTAATGCTGTCGACACGTATATTTTCCAAAACGTTTCGGGGGTATTGCAACCTGGAAATTTTCTTTCGTCCAGATGAAGAAAGCATTGTGAGAACAATTTCTCTCATAAAAGCCAGCATAGGAACATTTTTGCCTTCAATCTTTTTATGCAGTAGCCGTGCATTGACTGCGGCTGCATTCAAACTCCATGCAAAAAAAGGCCACCACCACCTTTTTGAGCGGATTCGAGCTCTGTATGTTGCAACAAATTGATCGAATAAATTTCCTCCTCCCATTTGCTGATTGTACAACAAATGAGTGTTTGGAATTGCAATATCAGCTTTCTTTTTTTTGTTTTTGAACATCGTTTGACGAAGCTCTCTGGTAGAGCTTCAGCATAGTTGGAAGCACAAGTTACAACAGCTGTATCATGCCAAACAACCACTGTGTTTCCGTGGTTGTCTGTAGCACCCTGGTATGAGCCTCGTATTGTTTTTTTCATTAACTGCTTTGTTGGAACTGGTGTATTTTCCAAACGGTTTTGTCGTAAAGTTCCGAGGCCACCTATGCCACGTTTCGACAGCTCATCAAGTAGGGGAAGGGAAGTGAAAAGATTGTCGAAAGTTAGGGTGCAACCACTTGATAAATTACATTTTTCAATTAGACCTAGCACTACATCAGCACCCTGACCAAGACCAGTGTCTTTCAGCTTAGTGTCAGATCCACAATAGGGTTCTGCATGAAACAAGTAACCCTCAGTCGAGGTAAGGCACCATAGCTTGAAACCAAATCGAATTGGTTTGCCTCGGATGAATTGTTTGGTTCCATGCTTCCCATAGTAAGAAATCAAGCTTTCGTCCACACTGTGGTCATTTGCTGAAAGATATTTTTTAAAATTATTATTTAGCATGTCAAATATAGGACGCACCTTGTAATATCTATCCTCGTTTTTTTCAGCATTGTTCGCCAAATGCAAACACGAAAATATTTCTCTAAAGCGATTTCGGCTCATTGCATTGGAAACTGCTTCATTGTGGGTGTCAGGGGAACCAGACCAATACAGGTCGCGACAAGGCACTTTGCAATACCCAGAGAGTAAAATGATTGCTATGACAGTGATAACTTCACTCTCATCGCAATTTAAATTTTTTTCTTTCTGGGAAGCATAGAGGTTAATTTGATGAGTAATGTGAGTTATTATATCACAAGAAATCATTGCATTGAAAGTGTCTAGAGGGTTTTTCAAATTCTCTTTAGTTTGCTCCGATATAGCAGGAACAGAATTAGAAAGTACAACATTAGGATTATTTAAAGGAAAATTTTTCTTCCATCTTCTAATTATTTTTTTCTTTTTTTTTAATTTTTTTGTTGGGGGAGCTTCGTGTTGGCTTTCTTGCTCACGATGTGATAACTTTGAATTGTAACTTAAAATGTTTGTAGAGCAAATTGAGTTCAACAACCTCCTTGGCAAATGATGAGTAAGACCCTCATTCAAATCATCTGACGCATCACTGTCTCAGTCAGAGTCGACGCATGCTTTTTCGAGAGGGGGGATTATGGCAAGAGTCATTTCGTCATCATCTGAGTCTGTCTTTGACCATAGGTCACAATCAGGATCCATCAATATGTCCAGAACATCATTTAATGAGTATCTAAACAATAGAATGATCTAAAGTAAGACTACCTACCATTTGAAAAATTAAATAAAAAGAGCCTTTTTGTTCCAGCAAACAATGTTGGGGTTTGTAAAGAGAAAGCCGCAAGAAGATCATATTAGTGTTTTTTTATTATTCCTCGGCCCCTAACCCTTACCCTAACTATAATTTCGTAATGTCTGCCCTTACATTTACTTCAACAAAATTATAAAGTTTACTAATTAACGTTTGAATTTGTTGTCAGCGAATAATAGGTCAGCATACGGCTTTCATTTTATGAGCCCCTGACAGAATATACTTGATAGTCTATAAATTACAAGGAAGCCTACAATTGTTAGGTTCTGGTGCTAGTAAGCTAATTAGTTAAAAACTATTATTTTATACGACGTTAACTATTGTATTAGCACTCATCTTTCATTGGAATTTTCAGCAGATGCAGGGACACTTTTCGAACAACAACGTTTTTCAGTCATTTTATTAACCTAAGTCTGCAGATTAGAATAGAAATGCAATAAGCTGATGGCTGCAACCAAACGTATAACCTTTAGTTCTACAAGTCTAAATAGAGAATTTTAATTAAGTGAATCAGGGCAATATATGTAGCCTAACTTTTGAAAACATAATAAAAAACGTTTGATTTTTGACTCCATAATAATGAGGGGAAATAAAGTGATGGCAACTTAAGTTGCCATCACTTTATTTCCCCTCATTATTCTAAGTAAAGTCTTAACTAGCATCAACAAATAAGTTAAACTAGACAAGAAGGTATTTATGATTTACTATACATTTAGTTTTCTAACTTTATACAAAGCTTTTCCTATTTTTCACAGCTTTTTTATAACCTACTTAAGACAAAAAGACAGTTTTTGCCATTTTTTACTGTAATCACTTTTCAGTCAAACCATTCAGTGCTTCCGAATAAATTTTTTATACATTTAATTTTTTTAGAGTTTACAACAGGGAATGAACTTTCGGTTGATACCATTATATAAAAAATTGCGTGTATAAGCTAAGTAATGAAACATTTCCTAAGGACACCTTACTGGCAACTAAAGTTGCCGACGGCCATTAATGGGTTAAATAACTTAATATGAGCATGTAGGTCTGCAAGTTCTTCTGTGAACCCATAAAAAAAGAACAAGACTCTTAAAATGTTACGTTGTAATCACAATCATGTCACACATATGTACCACAGTTCTTTACAAGAGCTAAGAATGTCATGCATTCAGTCTTGGTGTTTTTATTTCTAAACTTTAATGTCGGCCATAAGTGAGTATTGAGTAGCCAAGTCAGACAGCTTGTGTTGCTTGTTAAAATTAAATTAACACCACATTTTCTTTACTTCTAAATGAATTTTTTTTTAAATATTACTAAAAACTTTTACTCTTTGTTAGCACTTAGAAATTTTCTGATGCTTTATTTTTATTTTTAGAACGCTTAGAATAATTGTTGTTAGGAATACCTAAACTACCTTCCCGGTAGTTTAGGTATCGTTGATTGTTGTACAGTATATGGCTATTTGCCATCAGTTAATGAATCAAAAATTAATTTTCGGCTGAGATATAATTCAGTTTACTGATTCAAGTAGAATAAGATGTTTACCAGAAGTTAAGGTTGCTTACGATATTAATGACTCTGTTTTGACTCTAACTCTATATTGCTGACGTTAAAACTTTTATCTTGCTTTAATTACTGTACTATGAGTCACAGTTGTTTTCGTAATTTTACAAACATTGTTGGATTTAATCGTAATCAAGATTATATAAGTTAATTGTAGAGCATAACTAAAAAAAATTTATCTGAAATACTAATTTTGAAGAGCAGAATCTGCCCCCTCTGCCCCAGCGTTTTAGGAAAATTAAAAGGCAGGGGGCCAATTGCCCCTCCTGCCCCCCGCTTCCGGCGCCCCTGATTTAACTATAGTTTACAATCAAACATCAGCTCTACGCATTATTACGAAATACACATCTGCTTCGCTCTCGATCGTATTTTGTAATAATTCGGAAAGCTGATGTTTGATTGCAAATTGTAGTCGAATATAATATGATATCCCATTCTGTTATTTTTTTGCTTTATTTAGTTTAGTCCAACTTTTTATAGATTTTTCGGCCTTTTAAACCGATCTGATTTATCGTGTAAATCCTGCTTTTGGATAACTTGAGTTTAAGTTAAGTTTTGCATTTAGGCGCAAACTATAATCTCCTCTTACAATGTGAGCCCGGCGAAATGCTTTGGTGGGTCTTTTATATTTTTACAATGTGAGTTTAATTTACCGACTAACTGGATAAAAGCAGTGCTAGCTTAATCTCCAGTAAACATTCTATTTGAATAAGGTTAACATTTTATTGTTTAAATAAACTTACAAATTCTAACTTACAATTACAAAGTTGTGGTCGTACAAACTAAACATTTTTTTTGTATAAGCGGGTTTAAGAATGCGCCCAGTTAAAAAATACTTTGCGCATAAGAATGTCTTGCTTTGAGGAAACGTTGTTTGCGGATCTCGGGATGGGCAGCCCTGCTCTGACAAAATGTGAATAATTCAATGTACGGTAAATTTAAAATAAAAAAATATACGCCAGAGCATTAGTCAAGTTCGACTATAAAATATTCTACTATCTCGATAGACTAAGCAACTAAAAAAAAAAAAAGTTTGCAAAAATCCAAAAAATTTAATTGCATCAAACTAATCAATCCTAACTAAATTTTTAAAGTTAGGCTTATTATAACATTTTTAAATAATTATAAAAAAGTACGATGTGACATTTGAAAGTTCAATTTTTTCATAGAATGAATTGTATTTTTTTTTATTATCTGAAAAGTTTATTTCCAAAATTGTTTAAAAAGTCCAGTGAATTTTGAAAACATTCGCTGTTGCTAAGATCGAAGCATTTTAATAATGAAATCAGATTTTGCTGAAATAGAGTTTTTTCTTCTGTAAATAGGGGGGGGGGCTTAAAATTGAAAATTTGGGAAAGTGGAAATGAGGCCCTCAAAATTTTATGGTATGATAGTAAAAATAAAAAATGAAAATACTCTTTTTACTGTACTCGCAAAAAACCCCCCATATATACCCCCCTCAAAATTTAGTATACCCCTTTTTTCAAAATATTGTCAATATTTTACTGTACTGTAGTTGTATTTATAAAAAAAAAAAACTTTGAAAGAGTTTCTACATTACATGCAAGTGTATTTACTATTTGATATGAATTTGATGCAACCAGAAGCCAAACCAGAGGGGGAGACATTTTAGTATCCCCCAAAATTTAAAATAAATAAAATGAATAAATAGCTTTAAAAATGCTTAAATACAAAAAAACTTTTAAAGATATTTTTGTAGCCTATTTGATGATATTTTAAAACTTCTTTATTTGTCAACTATACTAAACCCCATTCAGGGGCGCCAGAAACGGGGGAGGGGCAGGGGGCAATTTTTTTTTAGATTGCTTTTGCAAATTGCAATTATCTTGAAAAGATTTTTTGATTTTGAAAGTATATTATTAGAGGTAACTTTCATTCTTTCATTCATGTATTTATCATATCTATTTATTCTCTGACTTGCAAGACAACGTCGAAGGTGATAAACTTAGAGAAACCGTCAGGCAATTACGTTGTTCGAAAAAAATGTTCAATTAATATTTGCAATAAAATGAATTTAAACAATTGTTTTTAATGAGCGTACTGCAGCATCAAAGTCTTTCCAGGTTACTTCAGCAGAACATTGCAATTTGCTTAAGTAAATTTTTAAATTTTCAGAATATGCTGTCACAGCCAACTTCTTGTAATTTTTTCTCAGGCGAAACAGCTCACTAATTTTGGGAAGTGACAAGCAAGTATCTCTACAATATCTGACATGATGATATAGAACTTCTTGCTTTTTGCCCAAACTAATTTCAGTTTGATTAAAAAAATGATCCACCTCTTGTGGTGTAGTAAATGGACCACCATATAATTTTATATATTGTAAATCTCTGTTTATACGTTGATCTATTTGTATTTGAATTGCTTCTTTGGATGAAAGCTTATTTTTATCCAATTCAATTTGTGTGGTTTTCCACAAGTCTATTATTTTTGACACATCTACACTGGTTTTATAATATTTTTTAAACTCTTCTTTTGGCTTTAGTTCTACCAAATCACGCAATTTAGTTTTTACATGAGAAAACCTATTAAAATACACCAATCACCAGCCTAAGTGATATTTAAAACAAGGTGTTCTAAGACACAAAGCAAGTGCAAAAATAAAACTGAGTTATAATATGAAAGCAAAAGACGTTAATAAGTTTACTTCGTTCAATGTTTCAAAAATGAAACACTAAGCATAGAAAGTTAAACCACATGAAAAGCCTAATTTTTTTGGAAAATACAGTAAAACAGTTCGGGGCCACTGCAGTACCAGCGACCAAATCGGTACGGGTCCCGTAAGAGCTGTTTTTACAGGGTCTTGCAGTTCCTGTATGGCATTGTTGGCTGGAAATTGCTGTACAATTTTTTACTTATTTTTCATGTTTTTATTAACTAATCAATTAAATATGTACAAGATAGCTTTCTTTTATAAGCACTATACAAGAAAACTGATGATGTAGCCTAAATAAAGAAAAAAATAGTAGTAAATGTAATTGAAATTTGAATTTGTTTTGCTTAACTGCTGTATCGAAGTTCCTTTTTTTATTGGACCTGATAAAACAATAATTTTTTTAGAAAAAATTTTCCTTCTTTACTTGAAAAATGATAAGAATTGAATTGATAGAGTGATTGACGCAGTCTTTATTAACTTAAAGAAGCAATTTGGACGTTGTCGTGATTCGTGTATGCCGAATGCGTGGTTGCGACATGCTCGGCTTATGCTTTGTTTTATCGGTCGTGCCCCGCTTCTCATAATATTCATCGTGTGAAATTTTGTGTGAAGGCGTTTCTGTGTCCCACGGTCGGTGATTTGTACATTCAGTCATGCTCACTATATATATAGTAACGTTGCTGTACGATTTAGTAGACAGGCGACGAAATAATGCATAACGTGGTAGCGCTACTCTGAGACAAAAACGTGCTTTTACTATAATAAATTCAATAAAGTTTATTTGAAATAAGTTTTGGTTATACTTTATTAGGGTTAGTTTTAAAACCAACACTCCTAATCCTAACAACGTCATGTTTTTTTTATTCAATCTGCTTTGACAAATCAAAAAATTTGTTTTGTTTAACTTGATTATAGAACGATAGAGGAAGATGAGGTAAGCTGAACCAGTAGGTAAGTTGAACCACAGGCTCCCCAGCGTTAATTTGAAGATGAACAAAATATTTTGCCCGACCTATTTTTTGTACGTTAAAAATCAGTTGACTGTGTCATACTCGCATTTAAATATCTGTTCAGGCAAAAATGTAGTGTTAGAAAAAGCTTTTATGACTTGCAAAAGTAAACATTAGTAAAATAAAGTTAACTGATCATTACTTCTAGATTTTGTATCAATTTACTGCGTAGCTACGACTAAAAAGTAGATCATAAACATAATATAAAATTCTGTTTCTCTGAATGCGCAAGTTTGTCTATCTTAGTAGAAATTTTAAAAATTAGCATAGCACATACCTTTAAGGTAAGTTGAACCACTAGCTGTGGGTAAAGTTGAACCATGGTTCAATTTACTCCATTGCACGTTAAAAATTAATGTAGTTTATTTTTAGACTTTGATCATTAAAAAATTACATTTTTTTGCGTATATATTTTATTGAAAATGCCCAGAGTTTATACAAGAAAAACTAACCGCGTAAATGAGCCGAAAGAAATAATGGAAGCGGCTGCAACATGTGTAAAAAATGGAAAATCCCTAAGGTCTGCTTCCAAATCATTTAACATTTCCAGAAACATCTTGAAACGCTACATAGATAAGAAAGCAAGGGTGCAACCCAAAATTTATACGGCTACGATGCTTTAAAAGAAAAAAAGTGACTATTTCAAGAACCGATTGAAAAAGAGTTAGCAGATTATGTTAAGGAACTTTCAAAAAGATTTTATGGTATTACTGCTGCGAAATGTCGTCAACTCGCATGTGAACTTGCTAAAAGGAATAACATAGCTACACCTGTGAGCTGGGAGGAAAATAAACTAGCCGGAAAAGAATGGTTTCGTTCCTTCATAAAAAGATATAACATATCATACGGGACAACGGAAGCCATGTCTTTAGCCAGAGCAACAGCATTTAACCGCTATACAGTAAATGAATTTTTTGATAATCTAGCTTCAGTTATGGACAGGTACAAGTTCACACCTAATAGAATATTTAATGTTAATGAAATAGGTGTGACTATGGTGCAAAGCCCAAAACAAATGTTAGCAGCGAAAGGTACCAAACAAATTGGCTTTATCACATCAAGAGAGCGCGGACAGTTAGTAACACTTTTTGCTGCATCAGTGCAACTGGTAATAATATTTCACCGAATTTTATTTTTCCTCGAATAAAGTATAAAGATCATTTTGTTCATGACGGACCAACGGGCTCCATTGGCACTTCAAATAAATCAGGATGGATAAACGAAGAAATTTTTTCCATGTACTTAAAACACATAGTAAATCAAATTTCTTGCAACAATGGAAATCGTGCGTTATTAATCTTGGATAACCATGAAAATCATGTGTCCATGGCATCCATTCAGTTGGCAAAACAAAATGTATTAATTCTCTTGACTATCCCTCCTCATACTTTTCATCGCTTACAACCGCTAGACCGCTCAGTGTTTGGACCTTTAAAGTCGAACTATAATCAGGCAATGAACGAGTGGATGCAGTCTAATTCTGGAAAAATAGTTACTATTTATAACATTCCAGCCTTAATCAATAAAGCTTACTTAGCTGCATTTACTCCGAGTAACATACAAGCTGGATTTAAATCGACTGGTATCTATCCATTTTGCAGAGATATATTTGTTGAAAGTGCCTTTGCTCCATCTGAATTAACTAATCGTTCTTATCTTAACCAGGAAATAATAGAAACCAGCAACGCACAATCAAGCTGTCAAAATCAGGAGGACAATCTTTTTTCCACCATTTCAACTTCTAATTATCAATCAAATGATATCTCTTATGTGCTTCCTTCAGAAATTTTATCTATTTCCCGTGCTGGACCACGAAAACTAACAGCAAGTGGTCGAAAACGAGGAAAAACGACAATTTTGACTGATATTCCGGAAAAAAAACCCTCACGAATCCATAACATATTAAAAGAAAAACTAATAAAGAAAGCACCCTTAAATAAAATAAAAAAACTATTTCATAAGAATTCGAGTGATGAAGAACCAGAACTTAATGTAGAAGATTTGTGTGATGATAGTAGTGATTGCTCCGAAAAGTTAGTTCACCCAGTTCCAGGAGATTATGTTCTAGTCAGTTTTAAGCCCACTGGAAAAGCAAATCCCAGTTTTTATATTGGTCTGGTTAAAAGTATTGGCGAGGAGACTGGTGAATGCAAGGCAAAATTTTTAGAAAAGTGCAAAATTGATCACACGACTGGGCAACCCACGTTTATTTTCAAGGAAGACGATGAATGTTCCTTTCCAGAAAGTGATATTGGAAAGATACTTCCCCTTCCTTGTGTAACGGGAACAACTTTTAGGCAAAAGAAATTTATATTTCCGAATATTCTTAATTACTGGAACGTGTATTAACGTTTTCTCATATGCCAAAATTATTGAACAATTAAATTCTTTGATTATTTGCTGTAAATTGCTATGTTCGAAATATTTGTGCTAGTAATTTTGCTCAAGTAGGCAGAATTAAAATATTCAATCCAAAGCTTGATGTGTAATACTTATAACGGTGGTCTAAAAAGCGGATGCTTTTGATATGATCTTTCAGAAGAGACAAGCATTGCTTGTGGATGTATTTTGTTGTTGCAGAAATAGGAAAAATAGCAGAAGCAGGGTATAGACTCAATAATGCGGAAGCAAAAGACAAGATTGGCCAATTCACAGCTTTAGCAAAGCTTGAAACCCGTAAATGAAAACAGTAACAGGTCGGGTTGCAGCAGTGTTTCAAACATTGAGTAAGGTGATCGGCATTTGCAATGCTATTCAAGGTTAGGCAGATAACCAATCAAAAAAGCCGATTGCGGCCAAAAGGAGAAAATTTATGAAAACGATCGATAAGACAGCCTGTCATTGGCAATAGTAAATACATTACTGTTTTCAAATTTTTAATTTTTATTTAAAACTTGTAGGTTCGCAAGAAAATTTGTAGGATTCATTATTTTACGCAAATAAGAAATAAAAATATAGTATAGTTACTTAATCAAACAGTAGGCCTGCTATTTTTCGCACGATTTTTTTAAGTAAAAAAAAGTTAATTTTATAAAATTTATTTATAAAAAGTAAAATTTTACTTAAAAAAATTTTAAAGGTTTTTGTCATCTAATTAAACTATGATAACCAAGTTGATACAAGCAATCCAAGATTGAGAATAGCCATAAAAATCTAAGATAAAAAAACAAGAACTCTTGATCTGTTGTATTTAGAATTGATCAGATGGAATTCAATATTATTGCATTTGTCAATGATACAGCATGCAACATAACAATCACTGAAAACATTAAAAACATTGAAAACAGATATTACTTTATTAAAACTAATCAATTTAACAAACACCTGAAAATATATTGCCAGTTGTTAAAAATCCAGAATGAGTTTTTTAAACTTTGCGCTTTTTAGTAGCAACTTTACTGAGTCTTTTTGCATAAAATTTCTTATAAAATTTGATAGGTATTCAACCAAAAAAATAATAAATTGCAACAAACTTTATCATATTTTCTGAATTACTCTATGTTTGTTTATTTTTATGTTTAAAACCAACCTTCGTTTACTATTTTTCCAATAGCTTTTATGACACGATTATTTTTATTCAAAATAGAAACCTTTCGTTTAAATCATTAGTAAATTCTGACTGATAAACATAACTGAACTAAAGCTGAAGATTATGTTTTTTGAAATGGAATTTGTTACGATGAGCAGATATGATACATGCAGGGTTTTGCAAAACTGATTTTAATTACTGACAAACTTCAAAATACAAAATCTCATTAAAAGTGTATGTCATAGCGATTTTCGACAGTCTAAAGATGCGTACTATAATCTGCACGTTTCAAAAAATAAAACTGATCTATTGAATATAATATAAATGTGAATAGGTGTTGATGCAAATTAATATTGTTTTAAACTGTATTAACTCGAAATTCTTCTGGGCTATAACAAATAATTCAAAACATTATACTAAGTCGTAACAGGTTTTTTTCAAAACGGTTGATAATTCACAATGGCAAACTCACTATATGTAACTCACAGTAGGGTTACATAAAAAACGATATACCATAAATAAAAATCAAAAACTTACTTTAAAAGTATGATGATAATTATTCAAAATTTTGACAAAAAGAAGGTGGTGTGAAAATAAAGAAATTTTAATTCGTGTGTAAATAAAGAAATAAAAAAACTCAGCGTGAAAATAAAAAAATTTCGGTTTGAATCTCAAGAGACTTGCTGTGAAAGTCCAGATTGAAGATGTTTCCTTGAAACAAAACGCAACAGAGCTATTTAGTCTCTGCATTACTAAACTGAGCGCAATTCAAAAGTTTTCAACTCTCTATCTGTTACGTCAATAAGTAACAGTTTGAAGGAGCAATAAGGGGTTCTATTGACAAAATAAAATGGGATGAAAAAATTCAGAACCTGCAGTCAAAAAATACAATGAAGAAAAAAAAAAGTTTTTAACATATTTTGAATTCTAAAAATGATTTTAAAACAACAAAAAATGAATTATTAGTAAAATTGCAGAAAAATAAGCGTAAATGATATCACGAGAACCGAAGCAAAATTGAAATATTATTTGCTAAAATATTGAACATGAATAATTGACTAATGTGTGTGGTTTGTGCATGCCACCGCAGAGTTTTTTTTAAATTTCTAGGAAAAAAATGTCTAATTTTTTCTCTTTAAAAGCTAACTTTTTTTAAAAACATCATATTTATTAATCAAATTAGAAGAAAAATTTGAAATCATTGTACAGTTTTTTATTTTATCAGTATATAACTTTCAACGTTGTTACAAATTTTTTAGAAGTTTATTCATAACGTGTCTTTGAAAAAATTAACACTTGATTTAAGAAAAAAAATATTAATAATAAATTTTAGATTACCAGAAATTTAGAATTTTAAGTAGGGACTGTTCAAAAACTTCATTCTAATGTTGTTTTATAATTACATTTAACAAAACACATTTTTTGATTTGTCAAAGCAGATTGAATAAACAAAGGATGACGTCCAAATTACTTTTTTGAGTTAATAAAGACTGCATCACTTACCCTATTGGACCAATTTTTATCATTTTTCTAATAAAGAAGAAAAAGTTTTTCTGGAAAAATTATAGTTACATCAGGCCGAATTAAAAAACAAGCTTCGATACAGAAGTTAAGAAAACAAATTTGGATTTTTTTTGCATTTATTTGAATTTTTTATTTATTTACATTGCATACATATATACAAATAAAGCTGTAAAAACTAATAAAGAAAATTACGTCATGGAAAAATTCACAATAACGCATAGGAATGTCAAACTGATAACGCTTCACATCGAGATAAACAAAAAGGAATTGACGAGTTGTGAGTTCATCGATCTAACGTTTTCTAAGTTTGTCGTGTATGTTTATTATAATAATGTACGTTTGTTATCTTTTATGATGCACTTTAACGAAAAAGTAGGCTTTAGATTCGTTTAAACAAACTTCGTTTTGTTGTTTTCTGTATTTGTGAGATGTGGAATACGAGATCCCTTTTCGTACATAATTATAATAGACATACACGACAAACTTAGAAAACGTTAGATCGATGAGGTCACAACTCGTCAATTCCTTTTTGTTTATCTTGACAGTGAAGCGTTATCAGTTTAAAATTCCTATGCGTTATTGTGAATTTTTCCATGACGTAATTTTCTTTATTAGTATTTACAGCTTTATTTGTATATATAGTGCTGCTTTTCGTTGCAATCTTTAGTTCAATTATTGTAATATAAAGTAGTATTGTTTGTACATATTATTGTGCCTTAAATTGGTTTTATTTCTCTTTGTAATTATATATATCTGATGAAATCAAATAAGATCAAAACAGGCGCTTGTAGTGTATTATTACAATGTTGAATAAAATTTCGTAATTTGTTGTCTTTTATGATACGATTTTGTGCTGACGAAAAAGTAGGTTTTAGATCCGTATAAACAAACTTCGTTTTGTTGTTTTCTATACTTTTCACCTAGGTTTTTCAAAGACCAAAGTTGTCAAATAATTTGTGCATTTGGTAAAATTTTTATTTTGCTCTTTTTCATACTTTTAAGTTCGTCAATGTCGTAATTTAACATTTAGCATAAAAGTATTGCTTTTATTTAACTAAGAAAACGCCGCTATAAATCTATAAAAGAAACACAATAATTATAAATAAGGTTAAAAGAAATAACGTTATGAAGTGGTCACTATTCTTAAAGAAATCCAAGCAACTAAAGACGTTTAAAAAGGGCGAGACCAACAAAGCAATCATAATAAAGTGGCACGATTAACAAGCTAGCGGCAGAGAACACAAATACACGATTAACAAAGTAACAACACAGAGAAACAAAAAGGTTCGAAACTTAGTACATATTGTGACATTCTCCCTTTCCTAAAAAGAGAGGGGGTCTCCATAACGCATAGGTGGTACGCCCTTATTGCGCTTCTCCGACCTTCTGAGGGAAGTATCTAATTCGTTCGGACGAACGAATTGCACTTCGTCAGCAGCATGGTTTTTAATTTTTTTCTTATTGTCTGCAGCTTCGTTGGACAAGACTCTGTTATCAACGGCGTTATCGAATGTTGATGAGACTTCAGTTTGAGTGGGTGACCTGTCAGCGTTGACTTCATTAAAGCGTGTTTTGTCGACGGTGTTTCTTGGCGCAGGAGCTAAATCTTCTAGAGACACAGTCACTTCTCGGCCATCGGGATATCGGACCTTAGCATATGCTGGGTTGGCGTGGGTCAACTCGGCTTGTTGTACAAGGTCGTCATGTTTGCTTCCGCGAGTAAAATTGCGTACCAAGACCGGACCGGGATGCATCAGCCAGGTGGGTAAGGAAGGTCCGCAGAAGGTTTTTCTTTGAAATCGAAAAAATAGTTCGTGTGGGGTTGCGTTGGTCACAGTGCAAAGAAGGGAACGCAAGGAATGTAGGACTTCTGGAATAACCGACTCCCATCGATTAATCGGCAGATGACGTGCTTTTAAGGCGAGTTTAACTGTTCCCCAGATGCTCCCGATGCTCCTTTCCACTTGCGAGTTACCTTCTGGGTGATAGATGGAGCTATGGCTTGTAGCAACCCCTTTTGAATTTAAAAAGTTTTTAATTGCTGTTGCTTTAAAAGCGGTGGCATTATCCGAATGTATAAAGCCCGGCACCCCACACAACGTAAACAGTTCATTCAAGTGTTTGATTACAGTTTGCGCTTGCATGTTTAGGCAAGGAAAGCAGAACGGAAAACGCGAATACTCGTCGACTATCACTAGTAAAAATACTTTACGACTACAAGAGGGTAAAGGACCTTTAAAGTCGATAGACATGCGCTCGAGAGGCTGTGTTGCTTTTACGAGCGAATATTTAGGCTTAGCATAAAATTGCGGTTTGACTTCGGCGCAAATTTTACACGACGAACAAACATTTTTTACATCGACTACAGAAAACGGCAGATTCTTACAACGTACGTAGTGAAGCAGCCTGCTGACACCGGGATGACAAAGATTATTATGCAAATTATACAAATTAGTTGCACAAGTCATACCACAGATTGCACGAGATAAGGCGTCGGGTGCGATGTTGTCCTTTCCTGGAGGGTACCGAATCGTATAAGAAAATGATGCCAGTTCCAGACGCCAGGATTGAATTTTGTTGTTTTTCACCTTGGTTCTTTTCTTGCTATCGAACATGAAGGCCACTGATTGCTGGTCCATAACAATATGGAAGTGTTGTCTGGCCAGAAAGTACTTCCACTTCCTAACGGCTTCAATAACGGCGGTTGCCTCCTTCTCCACGGCCGGATAGTGACGTTCACTAGGTTGCAGAGTCCTTGACGTAAAAGCAACTGGTCTACCGCCTTGATTCAAGGTTGCCGAAACTGCTGTTTCCGAGGCGTGGCATTCCACTACAAATGGTAGGGTTTCATCGATTGCAGATAAGGAAGCACCAGCAATTTCCTTTTTCAGACTTTCAAATTCGGTGACGCTTCTTTCATCCATGGGAAATATTTTTGTATTTTTGAGGTTCTTGATCTTTTCGGAAAAATTCGCAATCCATTTCGCATAGTATGCAAATAATCCTAACGCTCTTTTGAGTGATTTTGCATTATGGGGAACTGGCAGATCTAGAAGAGGACGTAATCGGTCGGGGTCTGGTTTTATGCACTCGTTTCCGACGCGATAACCCAAGATCCTAATTTCGTCGACCGATGAAATTGTCTTTTTGTGGTTTAGTAAGAGATTTCTTTTCTTTAGGGACTCCAAGAAGCGCTCAACATTTTTGTCGTGTTGTTCTTTGGAAAAACCTCCAATTGTCACGTTATCGAGGTAAGGAAATGTGTCTTTTAAAGAGTCCTTTTCCACAACATCATCTATTACTCTTTGAAAGACTGGTACTCCGTTGGTTACACCAAAGGGGACTCGATTAAACTCCCACAACTTGCCGGCTGCTTCAAAGGCTGTGTACTGTTTATCAGATTTACAAATGGGAATTTGGTGATACGCGTTTCTTAAGTCAAACGTGAAAAACTGCCTGTATTTCGCCAGTTGGTGAATAACCGAGTCAATTTTAGGGAGGGGGTACGCATCGAGAAGAGTAAACAGATTAATAGTTTGAAAGTAATCGATGTACATCCTTGGTTTCTGTGTTTCCTTGTTCCTGATTACCAGTACTTGCGCCCGCCAAGGGGAGTTGCTGGGACGAATGATATCATCATTTTTTAATCTTTCAACTTCCTTTTCAATAAACGAGTAATCAAATGTATTGTGTCTTCTCGATTTAGTTGCTATAGGATGGTAGCCTGGAAGCAAGTTAGAAAAAAGTGATACTGGTTTGACTCTTGAGGCCACGGTAGAGCAGATTCCAACGTCCGGTTTAGGTACCAGTTTTACTTTTGATCCATCATATCTGAAAATGACCTTTTCGTGCATTTGCTGAAAGTCGCTCCCCAAAAGCAAGTCGCTGTATAGGTTTTCTAAAACTCCAAGTTTTACTTGACTGTAAGTTTTGTTACCGATACTGAGATTTGTTATGCAGCTGCCCATTACGTTACAATGCAAGTCTATGGTTGCCATCGTTACGTCTCGTCCTTCACGTGTCATTCGTAAACCGATAGTCTTCAACGTTTCTTTATGGATGAAACTTAGCGATCTGCCTGTGTCAATAACCGTTGAAAGCTCGTGTCCATTAATATTGGAAGTCACCGTAGCATGAGGCAAACACGATGGAGCTAGCTGAGTTGCGCACAGTTGGTTTGTGAGAACCATCGCAGATACACCGGGAGATGTTGACTGTCTGCTTTTACACACTCTTGCGAATTGTCCTTTCTTCTTACAATTATAACAAACAGCGCTTAGAGCAGGGCAGAACGAGCGATCATGAAAGGAAGTACCACAAAAGAAGCATTTTTTTTCTTTGAACTTTCTTGGCTGAACAGATGCCAATTGAGATTCTTCTTCTTCTTGTAATTGAGATTTGGATACTAATTGATCCTTTTCTGTGACTGCAGCAACGTGGCGAGTCAAATTGTCCGGGACATCATAGGCTAGCGAGTTTTGCTGGGCCAACTCCAGCGTGTTCGCCTGCGTTACTGCGTCTCTCAAAGTTAACTCGCGATTCTCTAAGAGTCGTTGTCGGATTGAACTTGAAGTTATCCCGTTGATAAATGCGTCTCTGACCATTTCCTCTTGGTAGACTTGAGCGGTGACAGGGCGAAAATTGCAATCTTTGCCGAAACTTTGCAATTTTTGTACGAAATCATTAAGTGACTGCCCTGGAGCTTGTCGAGCTGTTGCCAGTAAGTGACGGGCAAATATTTAATTCGGTGTTTTGACATACAGATTTTCTAACACGCGAATCGCGCTCTCATATGTGACGCATTCTTCGATGGAATCGTAAACATCATAAGCGACCGAGTTGGTTAGAAGATGAAGCTTGTTTACAGGAATTTCATCTTCGGCTCTCTCTGGGAGCGATGCCAAATAATTCTCGAAGGTTCGGATCCAATGCTTCCATTCTTTTCCCGCTGACGGGGAGTTGGGATCCAAACTAAGACGCTGGGGTCTCATCAACTTATCCATAGTTAGAATTACTTCTTAGTTAAATAAATTGTCGCAATTTAACATTTAGCATAAAAGTATTGCTTTTATTTAACTAAGAAAACGCCGCTATAAATCTATAAAAGAAACACAATAATTATAAATAAGGTTAAAAGAAATAACGTTATGAAGTGGTCACTATTCTTAAAGAAATCCAAGCAACTAAAGACGTTTAAAAAGGGCGAGACCAACAAAGCAATCATAATAAAGTGGCACGATTAACAAGCTAGCGGCAGAGAACACAAATATACGATTAACAAAGTAACAACACAGAGAAACAAAAAGGTTCGAAACTTAGTACATATTATCACAGTCAATTTTATTCTTTATTCTCATTATAAAAAAAAGTTTCTTCATCCCGCTAATATTTTACTCCCTCTGCTCTTCAAACAAATAATTTCTTCAAACTTCTTTGCAATCAAAATAGGACCTGTTCGTATCTGTATTAAACTTACTTATCTACAAGTTGTTTTTTAGGTAAAGCTTTTAAATGTCATCGTTACATGCAAATTTACCAGTTTGACTAAATATCATTTTGATAATATAAATTTTATATTTTGGCACTTAATTTGATTCCGCTTCTTTTAATCTGATAGCAGACAGATATTTTTGACTCCTCGCGACTATGGTTGCATTTGTACACTCCTTACGTTTTACTGTATAGTTTAGTTCAGTAGTTCTTAATCTTTTTCATTTTCGGACAAAAAAAGAATTCGTGGTACTCAAATTAATTTTTTCAGCCATTTTTACTTTAAATTTTTTCTTTGTACATGTAGAAGACCAGGTATGCGACATAATCTCTTTAGTTTAGTGTTCTTAACCTTTTTTACTTTTGGCAACAAAAAAACATTTCGTGGTACCCAATAATAACTTTTTATATATTTTTGCTTTCAAATAATAACTTCAAATTTAGCAAAAGTAAATTTTTAACAATTCCCGGCACCCTTAGCAATCGAAAACGACAAAATTAGGTGCCGCGGCAACTCAGTTGAGAACTACAGGTTTAGTTTTTAACTGCTTTTGGCATTCTAGCCAGCCGCCATTGCGCATAACTATATCAGACAAACGCTTTTAATTGTGCACATATTTTGCTCAAAAGTCAGCTGTTGATATTGCTTCAAAAAGATTTTTGCTGTGGGCTCTATATCTTAAGAATTCTAAAACTTATTAGCTATTTCAAAGATCGATTCTAATTCCGCGAAAAACGATTGTCAAAAGCACTTGATTCTTGTAATTTTGATTTTTTTTCCTGAGTTATTCTTGCTTTAAAAAAAGTTTTAAATTTAATTTCATAAACAGAGCGTTTTGTTTGAAAATGTGTTGTAATCAATCAATCAACATACTTTTATTTGCGGGAAAAAATAATACAAATAACGAAAATGAAACACTAAAATAGAGTAAAAAAATTTAGTTGCAGGGAGACTGCGATTTGACCTTTCGGTCTTCTAGTCAACAGCCACCTTTGAGAGCAAAACTACAGGTACAACTACTTGTAAAACTTAAGTGTTGCAGAGAAGAGGGTTTTTTCATTTTAAATAAGGTTTTTTTATTTTGAATATAAGGTTTCAATCTTTTTAAATTCATATTTAAAAGCACTCTAAGAAGCATTTTGAATTTGAGTGGGAATTTTGTTCCATATCTTAACTCCTTGGTATTTTATACATCTTTGTAATCGTGAAGTTTTATAAAAGGAAATATACAAAGTTTTTTTGGATTTTTCATTTAATCTAGTGCTTTTTTCCGAGATCTGGCTGGTTAAAATAAAATACTTAGACAAATTTTTGGGAAGCATTTTTTAAAAATGGGCATGAATAAATTTACCAACTTCTAGTTTATAAAAATTTGTAAGTTTTAGAATCTTAAGGCGTTTGTAATAAGGTGAGAAACTATCACAAAATTTAGTTGCACATATAAATTTAACGGCTTTATTTTGAAGAGTTATCAATTTTTTAATATACGTCGAAAAGGTAGATCCCCAGATAATAAGGCCGTATAATGAATGGGAATGTATCTGAGCGTAATAGATTTTTAACAGTGCTGTTTCTGGTTGATAGTGTCTAATTTTAGAGATAATTCCAACCATTCTTAATATTTTATATGCCATATTTGAAATGTGGCAATCGAAATTTAAATTCATATCAATAGTTAAACCTAAGTATTTAATAGTTATGCATTGTGGGATAGAAATATTACTTAAAAAAACATTAGTTTGTGGAAAAGGTTTATTTAGTTTGGGAGGTATAATTAGGAAGTTGGATTTAGAGGGATTAACCGTGAGTTTATTAGAATTAAACCAAATTGATAAACTTTGAAGTTCGTTATTCATAATTGTAGTAAGGGAAGCAAGGTTAGGGGCGGTAAAAATTAAGCATGTATCATCAGCAAAGAGTATTGTCGTACAGTTAACCGCTTGAGGCATATCATTAACATACAGGAGAAATAAAAGAGGGCCAAGAATCGAATCCTGAGGAACACCATAATTATTTTGTAACAGCTTATATTTTGCACCCTTAATGAAAACGAATTGTTTGCGAGATAAAAACGATTTAATTACTTGATTTACTGAGCGCGTATGCAATAATGTTCAAGTTTGAGAAAGAGAATGTCATGGTTTACTTTTGTAAGATCAAGAAATACTAAACCAGTGAATTGATTAGAATTTATATTGTCATAGGAGTGTGTGATAACATGGACAAAAGCATGATTGATTGAGGCTTTATTTTGAAATCCATATTAAAAATTTATAATTACATTATGTTTATTTAAAAAATTATTTATACGCTTGTATAAAAGTTCTTCAAGGATTTTTGAGAAACAAGTAAGAATAGAAATAGGGCAATAATTAAGAGGTTTATCACGTTCTTCTTTTTTAAAAATTGGAACTATCCTTGCAATTGTACAATTTTTGGAAAAAACGCCTTCTGTGAAACAAAACTCAATAAAAACTTGAAGATGCGGAATAATAACTGAAGAGGCGATTCGATGAAAAAAAGCTGGAATGTCATCATGGCCAACTGCTTTTTTATTTTTTAGAGAATAAATAGCATTAAAGATTTCTGTGGGGTTAGGTATGTTGAGATAGATACAAGAAGAAACTCGTTTGTTTAGATAGGTAGAAAAAGACTTTAAAGGACGTATTTGAAAAATTATTTGCTAAATTTAAGCCAATTGAGCAAAAAATTTTATTAAATTCATCACCTATATTTTGATAATCTGAGATTGTGCCACGGTGTAATATGTCTCACACTTTATTACCTTTTATTAAGGCTTTAAAAGACTAAATTTAAGGCAAACAGAAATACAACAGACACCATAATGATTGCTAACTAACTGAAATAACGAGAAAGAAACATGCAAGACAAAACCTATGACGTCACCAACACTGCACAAGAAATGAAAGAAAAAGGCAAATAATAAAGTGACACGTAAAGAGGGAAAATCACCACAATCTCCCCCCGTTAAAAATAAATGTTGTTACCATATCTGTTGATAGGTCGGCGAATACGTGAAGAACGACGTAAATTAGGAGTTTCGCAAGGTGTATCGGATGACATGCTTTCAGTATCGTCCGACGCTGCTCGACCGTTGCTAGTTACGTCAGGTTGCGAAAACGAATTAGACTCATTATCACTTTGCGGTAAAATTGTGTTTTCGGTATCGTCAGAATGCGATGAAAGATTTGTATCATTCGCAGCATCAGCAACAGGGTTTCGAGCTAGATCTCGTAGAAAAACATTAATTTCTCTTCCATCATTTAATTTTACATGGGCGTAATGCGGGTTAGCCTCAATGAGCTCAGCTTCTTCAACTAGCGAATCATTTTTGTTGCGAACATGACATTTCACATAAACTGGCCCAGGCTTCACCCAGGTAGGCAATGATACACCGTTAAATGACTTTCGAGAGTGCGAAAACATACGTTCATGTGGTGTGCAATTGATAGCGGTACACAGCAGAGATCGCATAGAATGAAGTACATCAGTTGGAACGTATTCCCAGAGAGTCAGTGGAAGTTTTTTTGAACGCAAAGCTAATAACACAGTTTGCCAAATAGTGTGGTTACAACGCTCAACTTGTCCGTTTCCTGCGGGATTGTATCTATTTGTTCTACTTGTCGGCACCCCAAAATTATGAAGCCACGATTTTAGTTCAAACGACATAAAACTAGACCCTTGATCGCTATGCACATAACCAGGAAAGCCAAATATGCTAAACAAATGACTAAGTTTTTCGATAACGGTCGCTGATTTTATATCGGAGCACGCATACGCAAAAGGAAAACGTGAAAATTCATCAACAATAACAAGCAGATACTTATTTTTTGAAACGGATAAAAGTGGTCGTTTAAAGTCGATACTAATTCGTTCAAAAGGCTGTGTTGCCTTTATTAAGTTCATTTTATCTTCTGGTTTCAGGAAAGAAGCTTTTACTTCGCTGCAATCTTTGCAAGCTTGTATAACATTTTTGACATCGCTTAACGAAAACGGCAAGTTTTTAACTTTGACATAGTGAGCCAATCGAGTAATTCCAGGGTGACACAATGATTTATGTAAATTGGTTAACGACTTCAATGATGGAAATGATACGGATGCGGAAATAGCGCGAGAAAGGGTATCTGGAGCGAAATTAAGTTTACCCGGTCGATAGATTATCGTAAAATCAAAAGCGGCAAGCTCTAATCGCCATCGTAATAATTTATCGTTTTTGATTTTCGATGTATGCCTCATATCAAGCATAAACGATACGCTACGCTGATCTGTGATCAGTGTAAAATGTTTTCCTAAAAGCAAATGCTTCCATTTTCGAAGCGCTTCTAAACAGCGTACGCCTCTTTCTCCACGGCTGAAAGTCGTTGTTCCGATGTCGAAAGGGTCCTAGCGTGAAAGGCTACCGGTTTTCCATTTTGATTTAAGGTTGCAGCAATGGTAAAATCGGACGCGTCGGTTTCAATGGTAAACGGAACAGCTTCATCTATCGGCTGTAAAGTGGCGTCGGCAAGCTTATTTTTCGTTAGCTGAAAGGCAGAAATGGCATCGTTTGATAGTGGGAAGGCTTCGTTTTGAACTAAAGGCCTTATAATTTCTGAAAAATTTGGAACCCAATTTGAATAGTAACTGAATAAACCAAGAATCCTTTGGAGTTCTTTTTTTGATTTTGGCACTTCTAGATCTTTCAGCGGTGCAATGCGCTCTGGATCGGGCTTGATCTCGCCACTTCCCACTAAATGACCTAAAAGTTGAATTTGAGAGCGATTGTATTGGCACTTGTTTTCATTAAAAGTAAAATTTTCTTTTTTTGCAGCTTCCTTTAATGCACATAAATTTTTGTCATGAGAAGCTTGATCCATGCCGCCAACTGTAATATTATCCAAATATACATTTACTCCTTTTAGTTTGCAACGGTCGATAAATTCGTTCATCACGCGCTGGAAAGCAGGCACAGCATTCGTAAAACCAAATGGCATAACTTTCCACTGGTATAATTCTAATCCGGATTGGAATGCGGTGTAAGGACGATCTTTTGGATGAATTTTAATTTGGTGGTAATCCGATTTTAAATCTAGAGTGCTAATACGTTTCCATTTGGCAACTTCGTTAACAATGGATTCAATACTTGGTAGAGGGTAGGCGTCTAATTCGGTAAACAAATTAATTGTACGACTGTAGTCAATGCACACCCTTCTCTTTCCTTTCCCATTATCTACCACAAGTGGTTGCGCTCGCCAAGGTGAATTACTTTTTTCAATTCGATTTTCGTTCAGTAGTCTATCTGTTTTCGCTTTTATGAGCGCTTGATCGGATAAAGAGAATTTTCTAGTCTTTATTGCAATGGGTTTACAGTTTCGGGTAATGCTGCGAAATAAATCAGGATATGGTACGTGGGCAGTCGGCATAATTGATGAAATGTGAAGTTCTTTTTTCTTTCCACGGAATTCAAAAGTTACACTCTTATGTTGTTGTAATAAATCATCTCCTATAATTGAATCGGCAATTAGGTTTGACATAACGTAAAATTTAAAATTTTTATAGTGGTGCTCAAGAAAAGTTAGATCCATGTTAGAAACGCCGCAAATTTCAGTTTTAAGAGATACATCGGCCATATTAGCAAAGTATTTTATAATTTTATACGAAAGTTTATTTCTCTTCATAAATTCTTTATTTAGATAGCTGTTGGTACTGCCAGTGTCTAATAAAGCTTGGCCAGATATGTTATTCACAGTAATTTCAGCTAAGACATGTTGTGAGAATGTGGATCGCAAAGCCGTAGTCGGAGCTAAACAAGGTTGATCTACGCAGTTCAATGAATTTTTGCGTTTTAAACAGCATTTCGCATAATGGCCTACCTTTTCGCAAAAATCACAAATTTCGTTTTTAGCAGGACAGCGACTGCGGGGATGCCATTTAGACTCTCCACAAAAAAAACACGTAAAGTTTTGAGATTGTTTTTTTGAAGCTATTACGCTAACATTGTCTTCATTCGATTTGGTTTCGTTTTTTTGGAGAGCGCACATCTGTCGGGAGGATGTATCTTGGCAGGTATACGTTTCGCAATTTAACTTTGCCAATTCGATTGAACGAGCTTTTTCATGGGCTTCTGTAAATGTTAAAGTCCTGTTTTGAAATAGCCGTTGCCTAATAAAGTTTGAAGAAAGTCCGTTTATAAAAGAATCTCTTTTTATGTCATCTTTATACTCTTGAGCACTTTCAGCGGTAAAGTCACAATTTTGACTAAGTTTGTTAATACGCAAAATAAATTCATCAACTGATTCACCAGCGTCTTGTTTGGCTGTTGCAAGCATGTGCCGCGCGTAGATTTCGTTCTTTGGCTTTACAAATAAATTTTGTAATGCAGTTATAGTGCTCTCGTACGTAGTTTCTTCACTTATAAGTTTGTAAATAGGAGCTGATAAATGAGCTGTCAGTACCTTTAGTTTATCTACAGTATTTTCTCCTCTAAGAAAAGCTTCAACAAAGTTAGTAAACGTTTTAAGCCAGAATTTCCACTCATCTTCAGCTAATGTGAATTGGGATCTATAGTAAGCTTTTCTGGCTGTAAGTACTTCCATTCAGTATTAGCCATTTTAGTCTTTTAAATGGTAATATGTCTCACACTTTATTACCTTTTATTAAGGCTTTAAAAGACTAAATTTAAGGCAAACAGAAATACAACAGACACCATAATGATTGCTAACTAACTGAAATAACGAGAAAGAAACATGCAAGACAAAACCTATGACGTCACCAACACTGCACAAGAAATGAAAGAAAAAGGCAACTAATAAAGTGACATGTAAAGAGGGAAAATCACCACACACGGTCAGTTACCAATGAGTCAAGAGTATCTTTAATTGGTTTAGAGTTCGGAAGCGTAGAACGAATTACATTTCATACTTTACGAGCATCCTTTTGGCATTCATCTAATTTAGAAGTAATATAATTTTTTAGACAAAGTCTTTAGTTTAGTTAATTTATTAGAGTAAACTTTATAAAATGATTTTTTTTTCTTCACCACTTAAAAAATGAGATTTAAACATTCGTCTCTTTTTCTAAATTGAAGTTAGTAAGCCTTTGGTAATCCAGGGTTTTTGTAAGAGTTTTTCATTCTTCTTGAAATTGGCCTCAAGGGCGCATGGGTGTCAATAGAATGTGATATAATGTGGACAAAATTATTAAACAGTTTATTAAAATTTTTATTGCAAATGAATTAATATCAAAGCATGATTGTTCAAATTTTCAAAACGCCCCACCATTGTGGCACAACTTTGCTATTCATCATGGTGCTTATAAACCATAACTTGCCATGTTTCTTTTTTTCCACACATATTACTTTATCTTAAAACGTTTAAAAATCAGTAAAAATTGCTAAAATGTCCAAATAAATAATTTCTGAGTAAAAATCACTACAAGTTTTTAAATTAACAATAACTACATACTTACTTCGTCCGACTGTCGATTGCTGTTCCAAATGAACAACTGTTATGTTTTAAGTTTAATCGGACACGTTGGAAATAAATGAGTTGAGTAATAATATGGGTTATAGTTTAATTAGCATAATATAATTTTTAAAATTACTTCTATTGTAAAACGAGGTTACTTGGTTGGTTCAAAATTGTTAAAATTACAATTTATTAAAAGTAGCAATCTGCTTATTAATAAATTCAATTTATGAAAAGTAGTATAGCCCTAACCCAACGCATAACCCAATAGCCGTACCAGCCAAAAAAGTTTTTACAAATTTTATGACGTTTTCCCGAATCATGATCTTTTAGCACTTTACATATACGAGAAAAAAGTTTTGATTTTGCCCAAATATTTCTTTGTCGCTGCCCAAAAAATTCTGGTTTTGCCAAATTCCTGGAGACTTGGAGGCAAATGCTTCCTGCTTTTCCTGGCTGGTAAGGCTATGATAAAGCTTATTAGTTTAATATCGATACAAAAAGAATTAGTCTCCCTTTTGTTTATCCTTCGATTAAAACTTACAGTATTTGCAAAATGTGCTCGAATTACAGAGTCATAAAAGTATACAAAAGTTGATTGTTTTCAATTAGTGACAACAGATAAAAAATATTTTTATTTTTCATATGTTATTATTATTTTTATTATTATTGGTATTCTCAATCATTATTAGATAAATCACACAAAAAATCATAAATACTAAAAAATATCAAGAAAAGAAAGAGGTGGCACAACAACAGACGTTAAAATATGCAGAAGATAATTAAAAGAAATCAGAAACAATGCGGTAAAAAACAGGGCTGCAACACCTCATATTATCAAAAATGGCAGAAAAGGAAGGAAGATAAAAAGATATGAAATATCACCAGGCACTTGATAAAAACATACTAGAGATAGTATAACCAGTGCATAACTGACCTGTGTAGTGATGACGGGTAGCAAAGCTAGTCGGAGTTTGAAATTTAGCTCAACTATAAGCAAGTTGTGTAAATAAACCACCCATAAAAAAAATCTCACCCGGTCCAAAACCCGTTTCTAAATGCATTTGGTAACTATACAAAAAATAAAAATAAAAAGCTTGGATTAAAATAAGTGACAAAGCAAACAAATTACAGTTGCGATAAATAACACTAAAAACAATATAACGGATTATTTTGCCAGTCGAAGTTGATGGAATTAAAAAAATCTAAGCATAAAATAACAAATACATTTAAATAAAACACGTTTTACCAATGAATTCTTGCATAAAAAATGATAAAATTTTTTATGAAATCATAAAAATAGAAAATAAAAAAATTATTAGCATTAACAACTGCAAAAAATTTTACTAACAATTGTAAAAATAAAAAATTAATTGTTAGTTTGAAACAGTAGACCGCAGCCAACAAAGTAATTGCGATTAAATGGCAAAGACAGAAGTGAGGACAAAACAAATTAGTGCCTGTGTTAAAGTGAGCAAACGAACAAAAGTTAAATAAAAAGAGTTCCTTAAATCTTTGCAAACAGTCTTGTTATCTTATCGTGCTGAGTTTTGCAAGATTTCGGATTCCTATCTCGGTTACTCTTTTTAGAAACCTTGCAACTAAAAATATATAAGGACAATATAATGTTCAGAAATCTAACATTACAATTAAAAAATTGGCCCATTTCTTAAAAGATAATCTTGAACATTAAGGGAAAAATTCAAACACTTAGTGGCTTATTTTTAAAGTCAAAACAAATGTTATTCCATTGAGTTTCAAATAAATTTTTACTTAATTTAATGTTAAACCATCTTAATATCAATGGCTTTGATGTGAGATTTATCGTTTCTTTTTTCAGTTACAATTTTAAAATTAAAAATATGTATTTTGAAAAAAATGTTTTGATTGTTCTAATTATTTGTTTTTCGTTGTTGTCAATGGGCACCAGTTTGGAATGCCTGCAAGGAGAAAGATACAATGATCAAAATGACTTGCGAAAAGTAACATGTCCCTCCGACTCATCCTACCTGTGCTATCGGACTGATTATTCCCTTTCGAATGGTTCAAGTAAAAGCTCTTTATTTTTTTAAAGGTTGTGTAGAAAACTTGAAAAATTTTAAGAATTAAGTCACAAATTATTTAAAACAATAGCGCCAAACTTTTCTTTGATTGAATTCGGACAATAATTGGGAACGGCTTGGACGAGGTGTGACGAAAATTGCTTGAACAAACTATTCCAACCAAAAATCTTAGAGTCTAATCTTAAATTGAATAAACATAAAAATAACCGATATTGTCTATTGGCCTATTGTCGTCAAAAAAAAACAATCAAAAACGAATTAAGAAGTTTTGTTTTCAAAACATTAATTTTGCAAATAGGTGGTAACAACATCAAAAAGCACTTTAAAGTAAAATTAAAAAATACCTTAAATAAGAATCAATCAAACATGGCTCAGAAAAAAATCGATTTGTGAATACACAAAACAATTTACTGTTTTTTAAAAAATTATACAAAATAAAAAAGTAAAACTTGAAAGTAATTTTTAAAATAGTAGTGTATATGCAAAAATAATTACCCGACTATGGTAAATTTCTGCCAGATAACTGTTTCGATTATTGCAATTTAATCTTGCAAAAAAATGATCAAGTCAAAAGAAGAAAAGTAAAAACAAGTTTTAAACTTTTCAATTATATTATCTTTTTTAATACAATTCTGGAAATTACTGTTGTTTTAGCTATTCACTTCTGAGGCATCAAATAACTACCAAAATAAATTTCCATTTTTTTATGAAGTTGGCTTCCATCTTTAAATTCAAATAGCTAGCATTTAGCCCATTCATTTCCATAAAATTTTAATGTGAACTTTAACGCAATAAAAAATATTTTTGAAATTGTTTTGTCAAGTATATGACTTAAAAAAAAACTTGAGAAAAAATAAACACGACAGTTATTGTTTGAGAATTATCATTATTTAATCCTTTTTTAGCAATGTTACGCCAGAACTTCAAAATATATTATTCACTTTGCATATTTACGTATTTTTGCCAAGAATGTTTTGATTTGTTCTGCGTTTGAATAGCGCTAATTTCCTGGATGGCATTCGAAAAAAAGTTTTTTCTGAGTAACTTGTTAGGACTGTATCAGGTTTCCAGAGTTGTAAGTTGGACCAAACATTTGCGTTTTAAGTGAATTTTCAATTACAAACTTATAAGGTTTACAATGTTTTAATGATCGAGTCTAGTTGAATCATATTGAACAAAAATGTTTAATTTTATTTATTCTTGCTTCACTTTGCATTTCTTGCTCACTGGTTCCAAATGATTGCACTTACTGTGGTTTCAATTTATTTTCATTTTAATCTTTGTTTATTTATTGTAGACAAATATTATTTTACTCAGGAAAAATTATCTTTTTGATGATATAAAATTTAAACAACTTTTTTTATAATCAATGGGGAAATAATAATTAAATATTGCTTAATTCTTGAAAAACCCTTTTATTGCGCTGCTAGTGGCAAAAGCCCCGCCGTGAAAAAGTTAAAAAAAGAAATAATGCTTATTTTTAATAGATTTTTAAATAGAAGGCGTCAGCATTTGAAACAAGTATTCTATTTTCACTTGCCAAAATAAGGAGAAATTCTTTTTCACTTTCCAAAAAATTAAAATAGGCATAATTGAGTGAGTTATGCCTAATCTACACCAGCCGCATACGCTTGCGATATCTTTGTTTGTTCATGTAATTTTGTAGACTAAGCCTACAAAGTGAGCATAAAATTAAAAGAAAAACAATCAAACGTAAGCCGAGCGTATGCACCAGAAATATACACGTTAAAGACCAGGTTTAGAAAGTGAACACAATATAGTGTTAATTTATGTTTTTACGCCATTAAATTTGCTACAAATTGTGTTTTTGACAAGTTGTAATTTTTGTTTCCTGCTGTTGTAATTAAATTGTAGGATATGTAAGTTTTATACATATAAAAAAATTCGGTTTAAAAAACATTTTTTGATTTTATATTTTTTGCTTCAGCTATTTTCGCTAAATGTGTCAAGAAAGAAATGTGTGCATCTCTTACCTGTAAGGTTGTACAAGCAGCAACAATCGATGAAATAAGGTGAGCAAAATAACTTGCATTTTTAAGCACACAGGTCGTTTGCAAATACAGTTATCAAATCCTAATTTCTCTAAACATTTTATAAGCTTATGATGGTATTATCGGTTTTATGGAGCACAATTTTGTATATTCCTAAGGCTGCTGCGAATCTCTCATTTTTTAAACACAAAACAAATCTTTCAATTGATGTTTTTTGTGAAAGCGTTTTGTTCGACTACTACAATGTATATTTCATAACTAGCCTATTAGCTTATATTTGAGTGAAAAGTTTATCTTTTTAATAATGTCATTTGTCATTTTGGAGTTTAAAATTTTGTCTTATCAAACTTTTTTTGTTAATCATAAAAATCTTTTTGCTTACATCGCATTTTCAACAGTTTATTCTGAGCTCAACTCGCGAAATTACTCTATAAAATAAAACTAAAAATAAGAAACGATAGATTTAATGGTCGATTTTATGCTTATGTTCAACATTTTCATCACGATTTATAGGAACATATAATTGGGATTATTTTGGCAGTGCCATAAAGTAATTGCGTTTCGTCTAAAAGCAAAGCCTTTAAAAGTTTTGATCTTGGAAAGTTTGCAAAAATTCAAAAAACTTTGCAAATAATTTGGATTCATGAAATTTACTATAAGATAACCGTTGCTTAAAAGCAAAAATTCTAAACATTAGCAAGCTCAGTAAAGTGGATATTAGGAATTGTCTTTCCTGCCATAAAGGTTAATTGCATGGCCAACGAAACGCTACAACCGTAATATTTTTATTTATTCCGTTGCACCTGACAAAGTTCACAGTATTTCACAAAAACTTGTGAGATCAATAAAAACTCATTCAACTTTAGTGCACATTTTTTGTCTCTTTCTGATTAACTTTAATAATTGGCACGGCTTTCTTACCTTCTATTTCATCACGGTTGCTTAATATTTAAAAAAGAAACGTAGGCAAAACGTTGAATGCTTTGCAACCTCATTCGGTCCAAAGCTGATCTTTTTTGGTTTTACAAATTCAATAACAAAGTTCTAAAACTATTTTTTTACCAAACAATCAAATAGAAATTTCGTACTTTGCTTAAACGTTTGAATTAGTGACTGTAGTTTAGTTACTCGTTGTTTCTTACTTACTCGCATAAAATTGCGTTACTTAAAATTAAAAAAAACTCAAAATACGTTTTATAATGCCACGACCTTTTCTAAATATATTTATGAAAAATTTTTTTCTTCTTTTGAATAAAACTGACTGATCAAGATGCTTAAACAATTTCATCAATTTTTTCTAGAAAATGGTCTTTTTACAGCAGTGGTTCTCAAACTGTGTTACGCGAGAGTTTTTTTAGTGATACGTGAAGATATTGATCAGTGGTTATTATAATCTGCCTTCACGTGACCAAGTTATTTGATGACCATGATGTGACAATAACAAAACTAAAGACCTCTCTAGCAGTTCCCTTTTAACAGTCTTTAGCAGTTTTTTAGCAGCCTTTTAGCAGTCTTCTAGCAGTTTATCAGCCTTTTTAGCAGCAGTCTTCTAGCAGTATTCTAGCCCTTCTAGCTGAAGGCGATATGCCTTCCCTTCTAGCAGTCAGGAAGGACGTCCAATATTCGTTAAAGTACGTTTGTTTTATGTTATTGCGACATAATTAAGAGTGTGACGTTTCAATAAAACAAAAGCACTTTAATTTAAATTAAATTAAATTAAAGCTTAAAGTTGAAGCTGTGCATTTTGTTTTAGTTAATTGGCAGCAATTACACATTGATACTATTACGTCGCAATTGCATAAAATTTATTTATCAGTAAGTTAGCAAGAAAAGTTTTCGCCATGTCGAAACGAAAGTACAATCGAGAATACATTAAGTATGCTTTCATTGCTATCGAGCATAGAGGAGAATGTTTGCCACAGTGTGTGGTTTGTATGAAAACTCTTTCTAATGCAGCCATGAAGCCCGCTTGTTAAAACGGCACCTCGAATCGAACCATGCAGAAAAAAAGGACAAAGATCAAAGTTATTTTGAGCGGCTGGGGGAGAACTCAAAAAGACAGCGCCTAGACCAGACAGGCCAGTTTCACCAAAAGAAGATAGGAGTAGTAAAAGCATCATATGAAGTCTCCCTTCTTGTAGCCCAAAACATGAAAGCCCACACAATCGCTGAGTCCCTCGTTTTGCCAACAGCAAAGACACTAGTTAGGAACCTCATTGGGGACGAGGCTGCAGCTAAATTGGATAATGTGTCCCTTTCAATGACACTGTAAAACGGCGTATTCAAGAAATGTCTGGTGATATTGCTCATCAAGTATATCTGTAAAAGACTCAAAGTTCGGGTTTGCCATTCAACTCGATGAGTCGATAGATGTCGCCAAATTTAGCCAATTGCTCGTTTATGTCCGCTTTATTCAAAATAACACAGTGAAAACAGAGCTGATGTTGAATCAGGAGCTGGCTGCTACCACAAAAGAGAAAGATGTGTTCAATGTTTTGGAGGATTTTTTTAAAGAGAATGAGCTAGATTGGAGTAAGTTAGTTGGATGCACGACAGATGATGCTCCAGCAATGCTTGGGCAAAAATCTGGATTTCAAACATATGTAAAAGATGTTGCAGCAAACGCGACCTTCGTCCACTGTTTTATTCACAGATTTGCACTTTGTACCAAAGTGCTCCCCGCTGAGTTAATGTCATGCTTGAACAAAATCATTAAAATTGTGAATTTTATAAAAACCTCAGCTCTGAATTCTCGGCTTTTTGCAAGACTCTGTGAAGACGTCAGTTCTGCTCATAAATGTCTCCTTTTCCACACGAAGGTTTGCTGGCTGTCCCGCGGGAATATGACTCGGAGGGTCTTTGAACTTAGGCATGAATTGTTGACATTTTTCAAAGAGAAAAACCACGAATTTAAAGATGATTTTGAGAACGATAACTTTATCTCACGGATGGCCTACTTGTCTGATATTTTCCAGACTCTCAACGTTATAAATCTTTCGTTTCAAGGATCAAACAGCAATATTGCAGTTTTTATTTCAAAACTGGAAGCATTTACTCGCAAGCTAGATGTTTGGACTAAAAATGTAGAGAGCAAACAGTTTGGAATGTTCCAACTTCTTACCACACTTTCAGTAAAACCCGATGATCACTTATCTCCAGAAATTCATGATCATCTCAAGCTGCTCCGAATGGAATTTTTGCATTACTTTCCAGATTTAGTAAGTTGCACCTACACAGTCAATCCATCCTGCATCGACCCAACTCTTCTACCCATGGGAGCAGGAGAACAGGAAGAGATTATTGATATTCAAGTTGACGACACAGCAAAATCAAAACTAAACGAATGCTCTCCCATAGATTTCTGGCTAATCATGGGTTCTACTTACCCAACGTTGGCCCAAAATGCTGTTCGACAGTTGCTGATTTTCCCCTCTACATGGGAATGTGATCAAGGGTTCTCAGCCTTAATGGCCGTTAAATCCAAGGGCCGAAATCGTCTAACTGAGCCTAGACATGATTTCAGATGCGCTGTGAGTAAGATTGCGCCCCGAATCGATCAGCTTGTGCAGAAGAAACAGTTGCATCTATCACATTAAATTGTATTGTTTGTTATTTGTTGGTGTTATGGTAAATTAAATAGTGCTAGATTTGAGCAAAAAAAGGTAATCTTGAGTCATTTAGTACGCGGTGTAGTAAATAACAAATAGGTGGTACGCGAATAGAAAAAGTTTGAGAAACACTGTTTTACAGCCTATTTACCAGAGATATATAGTATTGTAACCAACATTTATATTTTGAAAATTTATAACGTATTCCAACAATTTCCCTTCCCCCTTAATTATACCGCAATCGATACGTATCAGTTAAATAAACAATTGTTCGAATGAACAATTATTCGAAAATAAGTACCAACATTTTTTAAACAATACGGTTAGGATTGGGTATTTATTAAAAAAAGCAAACTGAGCATTGCATACAGTGGTGTTTTTTAAACAACTGTCAATTAGAACAATTGTCCGAAAACCCACAAAATTATAAAAGAAAAGGATATGCAAGCAAATAAAACTCCACCCCTAAACCAAGCAAACATTCTGTCTAGCACTTTCCTAGCCAAGCCTTTCATTCCACCATAAGCGAAGATGAAATTATTAAAGCTTTTGGTAACGTGCAATTTACGTCGTTCCACGGGACCTGCCGTCATAGGGAGGCAAGTGAGGCAGTTCCTTACCTGTAGAATCAAATAAAGAAGAAACAAAATATTGAAGTCATAGTCTTTGCTAAATTGATGGAACTTGCTATTGGTTGAAAAAAATTAGTAAAAATTATATCGTATTTGTAGGCTAGTAGTTTAATTAGTTTTGTTCCTTAACCCTAATTTTTGACGGTTTAATCGTTGCTTTTTCAGCGCTTTAAGCATTTCGTCAAGCGTTCTTGTCAACGAAATTACTAATACACTCTGGTGAGGCAGCTTGAAGACTGCCTCCCTTTACATAAAAAAAGAAACAAAAATGAAACAATATAGCGCTTTTTTCTCTTTTGGTAAAAATATCTGTTGAAATGAGAGGTTTGATGCATGCCGCAATTGTGACCTGGTAGAGAAAAAAGTTTTTCTCGCTGTTGACATTTGCTAAAACAAGATAAATCAACTTCTTTTCAGTAAATCGGAATACACGCATTGTGCAACTGCAAGGCGATAAATTTATTTTAAGTTTTAGTAATGGATGATGCTTTTGTGTCTAAGCTAAGAAAGTTTTTAACATTAAGCTTTCAATTTAATTTGCTATATTTATAGTTCAGTGTTTGAACCTCAGTTTTAGGCAGCATTTTTCTATTTATAACATACATTTCTAACTAACACTAATTTACAAGCTATACCTTAACTTGAAAAAACTGATTGCAAAATATTTTACTTTTATTGTAAAGACAATTGAAACTAATGAAATAATTGGCCTTGTGAACGACAATAGCCCTTCCAACTTTTAATTTGAAAATGTAGAATGTCCGGCTGTATCTTTAGACGACCGTCGGGAACTAAGTTTTAAGTTATTTTAAGTTAGTAATTCTTAATAAAAGGCACACCACTCTTAAAGGGAGTTAAAAGATTTCAGGAGGAGTCTACTTTAGTTCTTTCATTGTTAAAAAATTACATATTTTAACAATGAAAGAACTAAAGTAGAATAAAAATTAAAAATTAAAAATCCACAACAACCTATTTCACCAAAGACGGCTCATCAGGTGGAATCTGTGAAGTAATAAAAAAATGTAGAATATAAAAATATTTTAAAAAAATTTGAAGGATGATAAGCCAAACTTTTCCACCAACTCCAAATGCAGACTCATAAACCCAACCAAATCGAACCTTGGGAAAGTTAGCAAATACATTCTGGATAATGTCAACATTTCAATTCGTGAATCTATCGTATGACGTTTTTATGCAGTGTTATTGTGTTTTCTAGTTGTTTCCAATCAGACTAGATTTTTTATGCTCAGCACAGACTTAACCGACTTGCATATGTAACTGTTAGAAATTTCTCAAAGGTTTTTTGTATTAGTGGATAATATAAGTGTCAGTTAATATAATAATATTTTCAGTTTTTATATTTTTTTGTATTTCTTAAAATTTTTTTGATATTGTTTAATATTTTTTTTAAGTATTTTTATATTCTACGTTTTTTTATTGCTTCACAGATTCCACCTGATGAGCCATCTTTGGCGAAACAGGCTGTTGTGGATTTTTAATTTTAATTCTATTTTAGTCGGCAGCGTGGTCGAGTGGTTAAAGCACCGGACTGATGATCAGTATGGTCTCGGTTCAAAACCCACTTGTGTCATTCTGTTGTGTCCTTGGGAAAGACACTTTACGGCACTTTCCCCTGCTTGGTGGTCTTGACAAGCAGTTCTAAATTGCAGTCATATCTCTACTAATTTACTAGCGGACAGCAATATATTGGCATCTCCGGAAGCAGGTCGGGGTAATTGCTTACCCTATGTATAGCGCCTCCGTCGCTTTCCTGCGAGTCAGGAGGATAAATATAGAGATAAAATAAAATAAAATAAAAATAAAATAAATAGTGCTTTTATTAATAAATATTGCTCTAGCTGTTTGATTATTTAGCTCTGCACCGGCAAAGTAAGGCAAACAGATATATATTTTTGATTGCCGACTTAAAAAATAATATTTATTTTCAAGTATGTGTGCGTGAAAATTAAAAGTATCTTCTTTGATATCAAGAAAATACCTTTTAGTTCTTTCTCCACGATTTTGATTTTTTTATACTATTAATACAATGTTGTTTTTTACTTAACCGAAAAAATTTTGAATCTTTAGGAAAGCATGGGCCAACGCACAATCAAAAGTTTTTGGCGATTTCCTATAGAAAAATCATAGTTGTGCCAAAAAAATAGTTTATCTACCTGAACTTTTAAAGATTTTAAGCGCCTTTGCTTCCTTGATCAGATGATGAAACTTTTAGCAAGCATGTGAAGCATGTGAAGTCCCCTCACTCCGATCACAAAATCGAAAACTCTTATTCAAAATCAATTTCCTTTAGAATTTTAAAACCTGAAGAACCGAGTTGTCTCTAAATAAATAGATTTTGCAATTCTAATCTTATAGAAAAGCGAAAATTATGCAATTTTTTTGTAATTAACACATTTTTTCGTCGGCAGTATGGTCAAATTGTTAAAGCGCCGTGCTTTGTAATCAACATAGTATTGGTTCAAAATCTACTCACTCTCTTTTGTAGTGTCTTTGGAAAAGACACTTTACAGCACTTTTTTCTGCTTGGTAGTCTTGGCAACCAGTTTTAAATTTTAGTCATATCTGTACAAAACTAAAAGCCAAAATAAGAAATTTAAACTGCACAACAATATCTTGGCATTTTTGAAAGCAGGTCGGATTAATTGCTTGCTCTATGTATAGCGTCTCGGACACTTTCCTGCGATTCAGCAAGGAGATACAATAAAAAAATGTTTTTTTTTTAATTCAGAAGGAGTTAGTTAAATGTGAAAAAATGCTTAAAATTGCTTTTTTTTTAATTAGAGCACAGCACTGTTTTATTATTAAATAAAATTAGTACTAATAATACTTTAAAAAAGTAGTGCCCCACCAACCACAAGCTTTACAGCACTTCACTGTTGTTTCATATACCAAAATCAAAAATGCGCCATTAAATGATACACCCACACATCGTAACCATAAGAAGGAACAAACAAAAAATTCTTCCAATTTCCGACGATTTCAAACATTATATTGTTGCCTGTTTTAATTGGGATAGAGATTTTTATTCCTGAAAGCAGAAATGAACTATAGTAGCCTTATTTATTCGTAACTTTATTTTAAATTTGAAAAATGCGTCTATATCAGCTTCTATTTTTTTATTCATTTCAAAAAATTTTTATTCTCTGTTGTTTAACAAGTTAAATAATTTTTTTTTCGAATAACGCCAATAAAATTTAAAAACAATTCCATTTATGGTAAAAAAAACAACTTCTTACTTCCTTGTGTTTGGTGCTTAAATTGTTTAAAAGCTCATTGTCACGCTACGATTTCAATTTTATCAAATAAAGACATTGCACCTTTTTAAATTAATTGTTTAAATCGAAACCTTTTTGGAATAATTATTCAGATCGTAACCTTTTTAAATTAATTGTTTAAATCGACACCTTTTTAGATTAATTATTTAAATCGTAACCTTTTTAAATTAAATGTGTAAATCGCATTAACGTTGACGCGATTATTTAAAATTTATTTGTGACTATTTGCCGTTGTTGCCCTGGACAGCTGTCTGGATTACGGATTTACGCGGTGAAGTGACTTTATTCTCGTTGTTGAAAAAGAACGGATATAAAGCGTTCCTTCACATGTGGTCGCTAAAAAGGTGTATATATCAGTATCAGTACCAGTATCAGTATCTTTTATTTCTGCTCCGCCACAAGAAAAAAAGAAAGAAATAAACAAACATATGGGACTATAGCAGAAGAAGAAAAAGGAAGAAGCAACAAAACGTTAAACGTTATAGCATGCAGACAGTAATATTTGATATAGTAGTTATAAGAATGGTGCATGGTTGCAACACCTTACATAGAAAAGCAGATAAATACATAGAACAAATAGAATTATAAGATAGGGAAAAACATACTAGGAGACAAAAAAGAAAAGCGCGACAAAGCAAGACGTACCATGTATTTGAGGCATTGTTGCGTTGGCGGCAAAAATATGGTGGGAAGCACAACAAGCCTTTGACCAAAAAGGGTCAGACAGGCAAACAAACCCACCGAAAGAAATCCTATCACGGGTCAAAAAAGACCATTTCATGGAGACATGGTACGAAAGAAAAAAAAAAATACACACACACATAAAAGAATTGTTTGAACATTTTCTGTTGAGATGGTAGCCACAAGTCTAGTCTTCTCCATTAGACGCAGTTTCTCCAGATAGAAGTCCCGTGTTCTGAAAAATAACAAAGACAAGGCCAGACAAGGCTCAACGGCCGAAAAAAAAAATACTAATAATAATAATAATATTAACAATAATAATATTCGTTCTAATCAAGCAGATTACCAGTAATTGTAGTCTAGATTAAAGTTGGTTATTCTATTGTAGAGTAGGTTTGGTACTAATACTAAACTGTTTGCATTAATTTAACAAGGAATTTGGAAAACGTGCCAAGTGTTGAGTGAGTTTTTTTCTGAAGGTGTTGCTTGAATGGCTGTGCCTGATCTCTGAAGGTATTTTGCTCCAGAGTTTAGGTCCAACAAATTTCAGAGATTGCTGACTTACTTTAGTTCTGAAGCAGTTTGATATTATTTGGCTGTTGCTTCTGGTTTTCATTTTTAAAGATTTTTGTGTGAAAAAGTTATTAAATGCTGGTGGAAGTTGTTTGTTTTCATATTTAAACATCATTTGTGCTATTTCTAGGTTGTAAAGATTATTTATTGTAAGAAGTTGAGCGTCTTTCATAACTTCTGTGACGTCATTGTTGTAGATTAAATGTCATTTTTAAAAATCTGTTACATATACTCTGCAGTTTTCTAATTAGAGTGGAGTTTTCAAAACACCAATTGTTTATGCAGTATCGTATGTGACTAATCAATAAAGAATGATATATAATTAGGAGAGAATCTTTACTTAAACATGGCTTGATTTTCATAGTTACCACCAATAGTGCTTGTAACTTTTTTTTAAGAGATAAAATGTGATCTTTCCATGACAAGTGTTCGTCCAGAATAACTCCTAATAGTTTAAAGGATGAGATTTTTTGAATTGGAGTGTTTCTGATTTTCAATGTTAAGTTATGAGTGGGTGTGTTGAGGGTTTTAAAGTGCATGCACTTTGTTTTATCAATGTTTAGGGAAAGCTTGTTTGTCACTAACCAGTTGTCGATGTTATTAAGTTCTTCATTTGCATTGTTATACAAGTTTTTTTGGTTTTTTTCTGAAATTAATATAGTTGTATCGTCTGCAAAGGCTAAACAACTGCTGTATCTCAGGCATTTAGGAAAGTCATTGAGATATATTATGAACAGGATGGGTCCCAGAATTGAGCCTTGGGGGACAGAAGAGGTCAGTTTATTGATGTTTGTAGATTTAGTGCCAAGGACTTCAATTTGTTGAGTTCTATCTGTGAGATAACTTTTAAACCAAGAAAAAGGTATGCCTCTTACTCCATAATGGTACAGTTTGTTAAGCAAGATTTTATGGTCAATAGTATCAAAGGCTTTAGAAAGATCTAAGAAAATCCCCAAAGTTGATTGCTTGTTTTCAAAGGCTGTTGTAACTTTATCAGTTAATAATGTAATAACATGCGAGGAGGAGTGCCCTTGTCTAAAACCAAACTGGTGATTGGACAAAAGATTGGAGTTATTGAAAAACGAATAAAAACGTCTGTGTACAATTTTTTCAAGAATTTTTGAAAAATTGGATAGCAAGCTAATTGGTCGATAGTTTGCTGCATTTTTTGTGTTTCCTTTTTTGAAAATAGGAATTACTTATGCATGTTTAAAAAATGTAATAAACTTGCCTTGGGAAAGGGAAAGATTAAAAACATAACTCAGTGCTGACAATGCATTAATAGGTAAGTATTTTAGTAGTATAGAAGGTATACCATCCCAACCAGCACTGAATTTTGAAGGAGTTTCAGATATAAGTCGAGATAATTCAAAAGCAGTTGTTGGATAGAAAAACATTAATGTAGGGTTTGACGTACCAAGAAAATTATGATAACTAACAGTTGTTTGTGGAAGATTTTTTAGTAGTAATTGAGGTGTGTTTGTGAAGCAGTGATTGAAAATGTTAGCGATTTCAACAGGATCAGTAATTGATTTGTCATTAGTATTTATATACAGGGCGGCAACGAGAAGACATTATTAAAAGATTCAATTGTAAAGGCGGATTCGAGATGAAGAACGTATTCTGTGTGTATTTTAGTATGTGAATGTATCTGTCGGGCGGCAAGTTGGTATTAAGCGTTAGCGGGAAAATTTATAAAATTCATTATATTCTTTTGCGGCTCTGTAAATTCGGTTAGGTAATTTGTATGTGTTTAATCTATTGGTAAATCGTAGCATCTCGTGTATAATTTTGGCGCTTGTTTCTATTTTCATTTAATCTTTTTGTCTTCGTTTCTTCAATATAATTAATTCAGATTATAATACCTGTCTGTCCTTCTAAATTGCTAGGCCCCGCCAGTTTAACACTCGCATAAGCTCCCTTCAACAGGCTGGTGATTTTCTGCGATATTTACGTAGGGTTCGCCTCTAATATCTTGCAGTTATTCCGGTACTAAGTAGGTAGAGCGTGACACTCATACAATGTTTTTCCTTACGCCTACCATTTTTAAAAACAATTCCGTATATGGTAAAATAAACAATTTTTCACTTCCTCGTCTTTCATGTTCTACAATTAAAAAAAAAAAACAACAGCTCCATTTTTGGTAAAGTGAAAATTCTGTTTGTTTTTTATTCTCGCGCTACAACCATAGAGCAATTCTATACTTGGTAAAGTCTTATGTTTCTTTCACTTTATTACTATTTCTTATGTCTGTAGATACGAAAGCTACTTTATGTTACGTTCAAATCTTTAGTGCAACCGTGCTACAAAATGTTTTTTGTCAACTAAATATTTTTTTTTTACATTAGCTTTTTTGTATTCTTGAGTATTTTGTTTTTTAAACTCAACGACCTCTTTTTATTTTATAAAGATAATTGTGTTTCTTTAAGAATTTTAGACCTTATACACGTTACGCGTTTTTTTACATTAATGTTAGCTGTTCGGTTTCGTTTTTCACAAAGCACCTTAAAGTTTTATTTTTAACCACTAATGATTTCAATCACAAACTACATCAAACTCATATAACATGCATTGAAGAAACACATCACATACAAAATCAATTAATTCCTCACTTTTCATCTACTGTAAATACAATTTTCTTATTATACCAAACACAATTCACACCACCAACAAATTTTCCGCATTAGAATTTACTTAGAACCGCAGACTTGTGTAAACACAAGTCTTAAGACTGTGAGCAAACATTTTTATTTGATTCTAATTGTGAATAAAATTGTTATAAAAATTACGGTTCAAAGCCTAACTTTTTTACTAAACAATCCAAAGCTAAGCAATAAACTCTCAAAACACAAACTTTCTGTCCATGTAATTTACATTCAATATTTAAAAAAGAAAATAAAAAATAAGCTTTAAATCCCCGCTAGACAAACTTATCTTGTACATTAAATGGCACTTGTATAATAATTTACGCATAAGTCTAAGTAGAGCCGTTGTCCGGAAAGGCATTTATGATATTTGTTTGGATCAGACACAAATAGTATCGAGACCGAGAGTTTATTGTTTTACTACACCCTGCTGCTGTATTACCCGGATCAGACTCTATCTGCAATGGTGTGGAGCCAGCATCAGCTTTAGTCATTCAAAACCGTAAGACTTCGTACTCCATGTTGTGGCCAATGTATGAGGACCGATCTCACAACGAAATCGGCGATTCTCTTAGTGGCGCCTTACTGGTAATTTGATGAAGAAACAAAACCCATTTGTGCATAGACGAATTGAAGTTCATTGAACTAGCCCTTTGCCATTAAGTTTGACTCATGCTTTCTGGTCAAGCTCATTTTAATGTATCTAATACTGGTACCAGGAATGAAATCATGAAGCCTGGGTATACTCTCAGAATACTTTGTCACCGTTGGTGATTCTTTTACTGAATAAAGCAAACATTTAGTTTAGTTAAGTAGTTTAACAATTTTTGCGTGGCTGATAAAAACGGGCGTTTGGATCACTATGTTCACAGAGTCCGGAGTGGTATACTGGCCTACCGATAAAATGAAAACAAAATATAGTTTCTGACCTGCTCCTCAAAAAACCTGTTTGCCATAATATCTAAAAAACATATGAAACATTTTGTAATAAATGACCTGAAAGTGTTAAGGTCGATTTGAACTCAAAGCGGTCGTGGAAAAAGTAAAGCGTCTGACGGAAACCGCAAAAGAGACAAAGCATAAAAAGCTGTTTAAACTAAAAGCGAAAAACACAAAAAAATTCCCAAACGCAAAATTTTTTGTGTTCAACGAATAAAGTTTGATGTTAAAATATTTCAATCTTTTATCTTGTTCCAGAATGTAAGTAATCGTAGATAATACAAGCGGAAAGCAAAATTTTTTGTTACTTTTTGTAAAATTACACATTCCGCCGGTTTTTCAGCAATTGCTTTTAATTTAAACCAACTTTTGGGAGCATTTAATCAATTTTAATAAAAGTACAAGATTTTTTATGTTTTTAGTGACTGTTGTGCTGCATGCTGTGACACCGACAATTGCAACAATGTTGAAGCCCGCCAAATCGATCCTAACTGCAACGGATCAGGACTTCCTGTTTTTTCATCCTGGCTAGTTATGGCTATCCTTAGTTTTGGAATGCTTGTGAATACCATGTTTTAAATATGATTTACAATTTGACAAAAATCTGATGAAAAGCGATAAAAAATAAAACTTTTATACTGTATAACGTAAAATTATTGTAAGTTTTATTCATTTTAAATAAAAAATATTAACATATTGAAAAAACTGACTTGAACTTAAATGTTGCCGACAACTTATTGTAAAAATAAAATATTTTTATGGTAATACTTTATTTTGAAATTAACTACTCAGCAAACAATGCTATGCAGGGCCTGCAAGGATCTTGTAAAGGCAGTGCGTATTTGGCTTAGGCTCTGCACTAGTCCCGCATGGGTTACAGGACAGGTTTCATATGGCTTAAGCTATATATGTCATCCCATTTTTGAAACACTTAACAAAGTAAATTTATTGGCATTTTGCAATTAAAAGCTGAAACCCATATGACAACCGTGCGGTAAGCCGATGCTGGGACACTGCAGTTGCGATCAAATCGGTATCAGTACTGTTACAGGCTACTTTTACATGGCCCTTGCAGGCCTTGCATTGCATAGTTGATTGGTTATTGAAACTTTGGATTATTTCCTTATTCAGTCATTCCAAATCTATTTGGTTTTAAAGAATATGAGTCTTCATTATATTGTAGCATTAAATTTATTGTTTATAAACGATTTATTTTGCTTGTTTGTATCTTTTGTATATTATACTGTATATCTATATATATATATATATATATATATATATAACTGGAGACAGTACTGTTTCGACCTTTCGGGTCTCATCAGTCCAGTGAAGTTATGCTGAGAAAGAACAAGGCACACCAATTTGTACCTTGTGGCTAATCTTTTACTTGTGGTTTTTAAGCCACAAGTAAAATCAAAGCCCAGTGATGCCAAGAGTGCTCAAATCATATAAAATGATGAGCAATGCATAGTGCAACAGCATCACTGTCTTCTCAGCCAGAGTGCTCGACCTGCAAGAGCAGGGAGCATAAATAGCAGGGAGCATAAATAATATATATATATTATGTATTTCTCTATATTGGAATAAATTGTTGTATGTTTATAAAAATGATTAATTCTTTAATATAAAGAATAAGTGATGTCACAACTTTATCCGGAAATCTAAAGGATCTGTTGAACTAGGTAACTTGAATATTTGGGCTGAAGCAAAACTGTGTTCATTTTATTTGTGTTTTAGGTTCTAGAAATAGTTCACTGCGAGACTGAAGTTTTTTAAACAGTTAGTTCTAGCTAAGTACGGCTGGATTCTCCAAAAATCTTTTAAGAAATAATGAGTGGGGTATAATTAATTTAAAGTTTATTTGGTACAATATATAATAAGTAAAATAATTTTTTACGACGGCTTTTCTTTTGAAATGATCTAAAAAAATACAAATATTTTAAAACAAGATATTGTCACTAATTTGCGATTAATTGGAAACAATAACTGCTGAAAATGCTATGATACTATTGTTAATTTCAAAAGTTTAATGTAGACCGCACAGCGAATCCCTCTCTTCTTAGCTTCAATTTCTTCAACTATGGGGAAGCTATCCGAGCCTTCCCTAATTACATTTTTGTCTCAAAAGTACTATTGAATACTAAAAAAAGTCTTCACTGTTTTTTGGCGATGAAATTTTAAAACCGTTTTGGAACAAGAACTTTTTTGTCTTTGTCATGATTTTTGAAAACAAACAGCCTTCCACAGTAAACGTCTGTGTTGATTTGAGCAAATTGAATCAAGTTGGCTGAAACTTGTTCAATTTTCCCTGATTGAAAATATTCTTCCCTCGTCTAAATATTTATTGTGCCACGCTCCGTTGTTGCTGAAATATAATTTATTGTCAGCTATAAATTTAGTATTTTGGGATTTATAACAAATATAAAGTAACGAGAATAAGTTTTAACGTATTTTGGGCAATCCCCTTCTAAGCAATAATTTGATGATATTGATAAACTTAAATTGGATTTGGATAGGAAGATGGTGACGGAGACCATGACGCCGTAAACGCAGCAATCGAAAACGACGAAACGAAGACGATGAAAATGTTTTTTCAATTCTGTGGAGAACAATTCAAATTTAACAAGTAACAACCATGCATAACTTTAAAACATCCCAATTGCGGGATGGGACAATTTGGCGCAACCGCTTTGGCGCGGCCGTTTTGGCGCTTACCATTGTGGCAGTGTGTCGTTTTCTTATTCGTAACATCTTAAAAATTTTAGGGTTTAGGGGTTAGGTTAGGGTTGGGGTGATTGATTATATTGTTTTATTCAAATCTTCATTCTAGTTTCAATTAGACTGGCTCCAAAACGGCTTTGCCAAATAGTACCCTACCCCCAATAGACTTACACAAGTTTATCGAAAAACTTAGAACTTTTCTTGATTAGTGGGCGCTTATTTAAAGTTGGAGAAAATAAGAAAAATGCATATTCGGAAAATTAAATAAAACAAACTTGTACAAAGAATCAAAACTCGAACCGTCAGTGTCTGACAAAGAAATTTTTTTTCAATTACGTAAATGAACAGTCAGTTTTAACTGATGATAAAATTTAATCAAAATAAAATAATTGCTAAAATGACATGTCTCAGTAAATGCGTACAGCCGACCTGAAAGAGCTTTGCAGCTATATTAAATATTCTATTTATAGATTTTTACGATTAAGGTCATACTTGCTGCAGCATAATTCAAGAATTTTCACATGCGATGTGACTGTCATTCAAGAATTATTGTACCAGTTTCTGTCTGTCTCCTAACAAAAAATATTTGCTATTTACCAAAAATAAAACCGTAATATTCATTAATTTGCAATGAAGTAACGTGTGAATCACAAATATTTGCCGTGCTGTGATCAAGGCAAAACTGATTAAAAAGCTTTGTTAGACAAATTCACGGAAAATTTTACACTGATTTCGTTACTACAATTACTTTGATTTTGGTTGTATTTTTTTTGTTTACCATCTAGCGAGGCAAACAAAACAAAAAAGAATAATTTCCTCAAGACACGTCTAGGTTATGTTTTGGGTGGCGCAGGGGTTTATAGGTGCCAAATGTTTTTATAAGTGAGCCACAAGCCAAAAACGGTAGAGAAAACATTGGTTAAAATTGTTTTGTTTTAGTAAAAATTCAAAAAATTAAAAACAATTATTTAATTAGACCGGAGTTGTAAAGACTCGAGTTTGGTTTTTGGTGGAAAACTAAACCTGGTCCATTATTTTATGCTGACTCTTTTTGCTGTGATAAACTCTATGAGGTTTCTTCTGCTGTTTTCATATTGCGCTTTAGGAAGTAATGATTAATTCAGTTTTTATAGCAAAATTTATTTTTTTCCTTAGTTTATTGATGTTAGTTTTGATAGGTTGAAAAAGAATTTCACAAAAATATTAAAGAGAACAGCAATATCTAGACATCATTCAAAGCAAGTAAGCCATTTTTGCAGAAATTGCATCAACTTTTAAACCAATAGAAAATCGAAAAAGCCATAAAATTTAAAGACAACTTGTGCTAGCAGTTTGAGAGCACAACAGCGTTTTTTTGAACAGGTACGGTACTTTCGCCTTCCCACAATTTTAATAGCGCTAACATGTAAATTTTTCATCACGCTATCCGTCTTAGTGTTGGTTGGACAGAAATTAAAATTTTCTAATTGCAACTAAATTAAGCGAAAGATTTTCTATACAATTAATTTATCTTTACGGTTTAAAAACTGCAAAATAACGATAATTTAGAGCAGGGCTGAGAAACCTGCGGCTTGAATCTCAAAACATTTCAGTATGACCAAGTATCCCCATGCTGGTTCAACAGAAGCAATCTCAAGGAAGTCATTAAATAAATGGTTAAACATTTCAATGAGCATTAAGTTTTCTTATTTATTCTTTTTAATCTATCTTCCGTCTTCCTGCAAATAATACATATAAATGTTAGCAATAGTTGTATTTTTTTCACTCCTTTTAAACTCGCCTCAAAGGTATATAGCACTTGATGCCCCTTTTAAGCTCGCCTCGAAGGTACTTTTTTTACTGAGTCTGGCATTCTGCCCTCCTTTTTAAACTCCTCTGTTTAGGTCTTTTGTTCTGCTTTGTTGAATGGATACGATTTTATCTCTTAGATCACCGTTCGAAAGTCCGTATCTGTAATTCTTATAGTCGTCCTTTGAAGAGGTGTTCCCCGAGGTTCAGTTTTTGGACCAGTCCTTTTCTCTCTCTTTATTAGCTCCCTACGTTTCTTCCTTTATCTGTTAAAGTTTCTCTCTCTCTACTCAGAAGACTTTGCTTTTTGGGTTTCTTTCCCAAATGTTAAACGTAAAACTTCTACTGTCCAAGCTGCCCTCAACAGGCTGGTGGAATGGTCCTCCAGTGGCGTCTACTTCTTAATTTCCTCAAGTGTGAGTCATCTTTCTTCAGTCTAGGCCCCTACGAACTTGTCTTAAACCTTCTCTTTCAATTCTTAACACCACAGTTAACTTCAACCCAGATCCGATCTTTCTCGGTGAAACCTTCGACTGCACCCTTTCCTTTAATCATCATGTCTTATTCTGACGGAAAATTTTTCATAGCTGATTTCGTGCCTTCCGTTTTATTGCCTCTGCCTCCTGGGGCCCCTTTAGAAATCTTTATGTACATTATATAACGGCTTTATTTGCTCCAATCTCACCTATGCTTCCCCAGGATGGTTTGCTTTCTCACTTCCCATACATATCACGTCTGTGGAGAGAATACATAGATTCTCCTGTAGAGAAATCACAGGCTGTCTATCGTTTATCGCCTATCGTCTACTACTGTAATCTCCTACTTCACCTAGGAGCACTTCTTCCTTCACTTCGCGTCACCCTCACCCACCAATATCTCTCTTTCTTTAAACAAGTTCTCAGACTACCTTTATCCATTCCTCTAGCTTCTCTTGCTCATTCAAACTTTCGCAAATGTCTTAAGAAAGAATCATAAAGGTCCTTCTCCCGCTCACATAATCTTACCCCTAACCTACAACTATCTCGCAAACCTTTAATCCTTTGTCCTTCTAAACCTCCCTAGTATGCCCTTCTTCTTACTCTATCTCACACCAACTCTCTTTCCTATGCTCTCGTAATGACCCTTCCTCCTTTCGCAACGTCGCCGCTATTTCCCACCTATCCTCCCTACCTCACAGCGACATCACTGAACTGATGGTTCGGTTCCTGGTGGGCTGGGAGAAGGTGGTTCAGGGTTCCACATTAAGTGTACAAAGTGTCTCACTGCTATCAATCTCTCCTTCTCGGCTGAACTCTGGCCACCAGCTACAGGGCCGAGACCTATGCCATTCTTTATGCTCTTGAATGATGTATCTCTCGCTCCAGGTCATGTGCGTTTGGTCTATCACCCTGATCTCTGACTCTCTATCTGTCCTGACATCCCTCTCTGCTCCTTTACTTTACTTAATACCCAATCTCTCCTCAATACTTTATCCAACTCTAAGGTAGTCCATCTTCAATGGATACCTGGTCATTTCTTCCTCCCATGCAATGACTTAGCTGGCTCTCATGCTAAAGTTTAAGCTTCTCTTGAACCCTCCACGATACCACTGTCTCTCTCATCTCTTATTTCCTCCTAACGTCTATCCCTCTACACAATTGGAGACGCAGTGTCCAATCTGGTCTCTCTCAACTTTAAATTCCCTCCAGTGTCTTTTGAGGAGCTTACTTTCCCTCGCTACGCTCGCTGTGCTTTCTCTCGTTTACGCTGCAACGGGTACAGCACTCTTCTTGCACATATCTCCACAGGGTTGGTCGAATCGAGACTTCTTCGTGCAGCAACTGTAACTCTGAATTACAGGGTCTCTTTCATCTCGTGATAGACTGGCCTGTACTTGGCCATACGTCTGGCCATCTTTGGTCACTCCCTCAATATTCTGAACCTCTAGTCTCGTCCCTGGAGGTGCCCAATTATTCGGATTCCGCGGAGGTGATCCGCGCCCCCATCCCCAGGAATGGGCAGGGTAAGCCCACCACCACCACCACCACTTGATGCCAGTCAGGGATCAAAACCAGGGCCACCAGATAGGAGTTCGAGTCGATACCACTATGCTACCAGCTGGGGCACTAATAGTTGCAATATAACTTTTGAATAAGCACATAAAAAATTGTTGTTTGCGGCTTTCTTGGGAAGTGGATACTACTAAAGTGGCCTTTACTTTTGAAAAGATTTCCAACTCCTGGTTTAGAGCATGATGGCTAGAACGTTTCAGTAATTTTAAAATAAAACAAATTTTCAATATGACAATGATTTAAGTTATTTACTTGCAACTTTAAAAATCAATAAAATGATAACTGCAATATTGGCTCTTTTTTACCTATGAATTTTCCAACGATCGAATTTGTAATAATGTTTAGAGCAGAAGGTTTTTAAAAAAAATTTATTTTCTCTTCTGGAATTGAAATATCACAGAAGTAGTTGCTTCACTTTTTGTTTTCAAAGTAAATATCGATTTGGCAGTTTCAGAAAATCATTTTGTTTAAAATTTGTTTTATTTTATTATAAAAGAATTGCTCGCATTCCTATACAGGGTGTGACAAAAGTAAAGCAAAATGAGAAATTTAAATAAAATATAAATGTAAAACATTAAAGTTGAAACAGTCTGGGGTTGTGATGTCTTGTCCTAGGGTGGCGAAGCTTTCTATGGTTTTTTCAATGTGTTTCTTTGTTAATTTTAGCTTAGTCATCGGGTGGAGGAAAGTTGCTTTAACTGTTTTGGGGATGGAAGTTACCGTCTTAGCATATGTTTGTTTAGGGTGTATGCGGCTGTTTAGAATTACATTTTTTTACTTGGTTATTATTAGAGATTTTCTTGGGACATTCTTCTATTTGGTGGCTCGTTTCCTTGCAGTAATAACATTGCACTTTGGGAGTCTCTCCGTCAATATTTACAGCCCTGAATCTATTTCTAAAATTAATTGAATCCGGCGTTGCTTTTTTATTAAAATTTTCTATGAATAGGTGAAGGTAGAAATTGTGGATAAGGGGGCATTTTTTTTCTTTCCAAATTTGTGATATTTGAGGTTTCCCCAATTTCGTGTAATTTATTTCAGAGTTTCTGTATTAATATCTAATGGCATGGAGTATAAGGTGATTAGTTGTCTGTATCCGGGTGGTCTATTTACTTGAAGGGTGAAATCAATATTGCAATTAATTGTAATTTCTTGTGGTTCTTTAAAGGTTTCACAGATGTCTTCTATAGTTGATTTGGGGGTTGTTTCTTTGAATGTAACATTATAAATTTTGAGCACATAGTTATGTGTGGCAATGTCAAATATTTCATCCAAATAAGATTCAAAAAGGCCACCCTCCAAAAACAAATCAATAAAGTTATTTACGTTAACTTCCACGGCCATGTTGATCATCAGTCCGGTACTTTAACCACTCGACCACGCTGCCAACTTGTCTAATTTGTGTGTTTGTCTAATTTGGATTTTAATTAGTTTTTTTATACTTTGTTGTTGCAGTGTTATAAACTATAAAGACTGCATTATATTGCTGTTTTTTTAAACTTATATAATTAAGGATTAAGTTATGTGTTTTAAAAAGCTTTTTAAAGAGCAAGCAGATTATAAGTTTTAAAACTTGTTTATTTTTTGCACAGTATATTATTTGCAAATTTTCGGTTAAGTATATTATTTAGCTTTCTATTATACAGTACAAGTTTTGAAATTTAATCGATTATGGTTCGTAACTACGTTCGGAAATCTACTCGATCATTTTGGAGTGAAGAAAATCTTTTAAATGCATTAGAGCAAATAACAAAAAAAAACGATGTCTGTAAAACAAGCATCTAAAAATTACAGCATTCCCAGAACCACTTTGATTCGTCATTTGAAAAGTAAAGTTGGTTCTCCTGGAAACGCTAACCTTGGTCGCTTTCGAACTGCTTTTTCAAAAGACACAGAGGAGGAGCTTGTTAATTACATAAAAGACATGCAGCTTCGGTTTTTTGGCTTGACTCGTGATGCAGTGTGCTCTCTAGCTTAAGATTACGCAACTGTAAACAAATTAAATGTTCCATTTAATAAAGAAAAAAAAATCAGCACCTGATTGGCTTGAGTCCTTTTTAAAAAGGCATCCTGATCTCTCTATAAGGCAGCCAGAATCTACAAGTTTGGCACGAGCTACAGGATTTAATAAAGTACAAGTTGATAGAATTTTTCAATTGTTAAGAAAAATTATTTCTGACTGCAATATTGCCCCAGATAAAATATTTAATATGGACGAAACAGGAATAAGCACGGTTCAAAAAAGCTCAAAAATAGTCGCTCAAAAAAGTGAAGTAAGTAGGAAAAATTTCAAGTGCAGAAAGAGGAAAGACAGTTACTGCTGTATGTTGTGTAAACTCTATTAGCTGTTATGTTCCAGCAATTTTTATTTTTCCTCAAAAAAGGCTTGCACCAGCACTAATGAATGATGCTCCTCAAGATGCAAAAGGTTTTATTACAGATTCTGGATGGACAGACGGAAAAATATTTTACGAGTGGTTGGTTCATTTTCAAGACTATGTCAGAGCATCTTCAGAAAAGAAATGTATTATAATTTTAGACAATCTTAGCAGTCATATGTATTTGCCTGCTATCAATTACGCTCGTCAACATGGCATTGAGCTTCTCACTATCCCGCCTCATACTTCCCATCGACTACAGCCACTTGATCGCACTTTTTTCGGACCGCTGAAAACTTCTCAAGAGGCAGACAAATGGATGGTAAATCATCCAGGAAGACGAATAACAGAATTTGAGATTACTAAACTTTTTCGAGCTGCTTACGAACGGGCTGCTACGTATAATGCAAAATTCTGTTGGTGGATTCCAGTCAACTGGAATTGTTCCATTTAACCCAAACATTTTTGGCGACAGCAATTTTGCTCCAGCGTCTGTCACAGAGATAGAAGTAGAAATTAATGAAATTCAAGAAAAAGATAAATTTACCAACGTGTCAATCAATAACATTGTGGAGCTTGCTGATTCATTGCCTCAAATATCTTCAAGTGTGGCTACGACAAGCACTTCAAACAAAGATTCAAATTCTACTGTGGATGATTGCAATGAGCTGGCTTGTCCTGATGCTTCTAAACAAAATGATGAAGATCAAAGAGGTTTTTACTCTTTTTCTGACGTATCCTCTTTTCCAACTGCGAAGTTAACCCACAGAAAACATAGAGCAAAGCAAGAAGCCCACAAAACTGGTTCTCCGTTTAAAAAATCCATCACTGCTAAAATGGATGGAACTGCATTAAAAAAACTAAAATACGTCAAAAAACCTCAAGCAATAAATAAAGTAAATAAAAACAATAAAACAAAATACATTTTTTTGCTTTGCACACAACCTTATAAAGAGCCACCAACTGAAGATTGGATTCAATGTGCCAAATGTTTGCAGTGGTGTCACGATAGATGATCGGATTATTCTGGCCAAGGATTTTTTGTGTGTGATTTTTGTTGTGTTTAATTTTTTTCGACTTTACATTGTTTGTATAAAAATATATTAATTAATATTTGATTTTTTTAAGTAGCCACAAAGCAGAAGTACTTAGATCATACTAGAAAATTAAAGCATCAATAAGAAACTATTTTGAATTTTACCTGAGGCAAAACGGATATGCAAGTTCGTGTCCCCGAGTCCGGGGCAAAACGGTCATGCAAGTAAAATATATATTTTTCAAAATAAAATTTTTTCTGTTGTGGCCAGGTGTTTTTAAGCATATTTATCAGTTAGTACATCGTCAGAGCAATCGTAAAATCTTGTTTTGTTAATTTAAGCCAAACAGCAAAGAAGTTACGTCAATTTGAAATTACTATGACCGTTTTGCCCCGTCTTCCCTTAAATATTAATAATGTATTAAAATTAAAAAAAAATTTTTACACAATAATGGCCAAACGAAAAAAAAGCAATATTAGCAATGGATTAACAGCTAAAACAAATGATATTTTTACGCAATAAGTTGGAAGTATTTAAAACAGGGGTCTTCAACCTTTTTTATGAAATCGCCCCTTTTCAAAAAATGTTGGTCCGAATCGCCCCCCATAAAAACGATTACTGTACTTTCATTTGAAAGTTTTCCCGAAATATATCTAAGAAGCTTTTAAAAGGAAAACACAAATAAAAGCAATGGCAATTTATTAAAATGCAACAGTTCATGAAACTAATGCGACCCTTGCGGCTGATGTTGCTCGGCAAGATTAGAAAAAGCTGGCATCAAGCTAGTCAGCTTCAGTCGAATTGAATCTCCCCCAGTCGCATTCATGTCGAGTCTATTGCGATATTTATTTCGCATGTAGAGCACTTCACTAAATCCTTGTTCAGCAATATATGTGGTTGGAAAGGCCAAAATAAAGAGCTCTACTTTCTCCCACAGTTGCGGAAATCGGTTTTTCCACTTAATCCAGAAGGCTGCCCATCCATGTGCCCTGAAGATTGCGCGCGCTTCTTCGTCACTTTGCAGGTCTATCAGCATTTCTTGCATGGTGGAATCGCAGTCATTGATGTTAGTGGCGAATGGTTCCACTAGCCACGGAAAAACTTCAAGGTCAAGCAGATCTTTAAAGCGAACCTTCATGTCTTCTATCACAGCTTTCAGGTGTTCAACGTAAACAAGCAAATGTTCGTCAGTGACACTATCAGACATTTTTGACAGACGAGAGAAGTGATCGAACTTTCTTCTGCTCAAACTTTGCTGGTAGAGCTCAAGTTTGTTGATTAGGCCACGTATTATAGTTTTGCTTTGAACCAAAGTAATCTTTTTACCTTGGAGTTTGTCCGTTGCTGTATTAATTTTTTCATAAAAATCAGCTAGATAACTGTTATCTTGATGGCAGGCAATTACATCTTTGGCAAGGTCAGAATCTTCACCAAGGAACTCCACCACGCTGTTTTTAAGTTTGCAATACCTTGCCAGAAATATGCCTTTCGACAGCCAACGAACTCCCGTATGGAGAAGGAGATGCTCGAACTCTTCATCGTTTACCTCGCATAGCTGTCGAAACAATCGGTCATTTTTAGCGTTGGCTTTTATCTTGTTAACTGCTTTGATAGCAACTCCCAAACATTCTTGCAGACGTGAAGAAAGACGCTTTGCTACCAAATGCTGACGGTGAAGCACACAGTGCACAGTAAATAGATTGGGTATTTTTTCTTTGAGTAATGAAGCAAACCCGCGATACCTGCCTACCATGGCTGGAGCTCCATCAGTAGCACATGCTATTATGTTGGTAAGGGGGATGGATTTGTTTCGCAAGTAGTCTGACAAAGTCTGAAATATTGTTAGACCTTTAGTGTCTGTTTCCAAACACTTGCAAAATAGAAGCTCCTCCATAATATTTCCATCAGTTATGTAACGGACGTAAACCATTAATAAAGCGTTATTGTCTGATGTGGTAGTTTCGTCTAATTGTAAGCTGAAAGAAGTGTTTCGTAAGATTTCACAGAGTTGATCTTCAATATTCGTACCCATTTCGTTAATTCGTCGGGTTACTGTGGTATCACTCAGTGGAACAGCTCGTAGTACAGGTGTGGGATCTTTCTCCATTACAGTAGAAATAATTTCTTTCACAGCAGGTGCTACCAAACTTTCCCCAACGTTGAATGGTAAACCCTTTTTCGCAATCAAAAAAGCAATCTTGTACGAGGCTATAAGTCCTTTGACATTTGGGCAAGCATTTTTAGCATAGGCCTTGTTTATAGAACTTTGAGCTTCACGCTCTTTCAATGCTTGAAAAAATTCAATAGATTTGTCTGCTTTATCAGGATGAAGCCTGGTTAGGTGATCTTTCAGCCTTGACGGTTTCATTGCCTCATTTGTAAGAATTTTCTTGCACAAGAGACACATTGGAAGTTGAATATTGGATGGGCATGGCACAAAGCCAAACCTGATATAATCCACAAGATATGTACGACACTTTTTTTTGGCATTAGAAGCCATTACTCTTTCAATACGATTAGTCGATTACCATATAAAATTTACTCTTAAAAAGAAACTGAAAGTAGCCTGCGGCACATAAAATAATATAATGACAATCCTAAATTTTTAGAAATTACGATCATTTTCTTGAAAGCCTACTGTTAAAAATTCTGTCCTTCCCTGGACTACTGAAAAAGATTGTATGAAAGCAAGTGCTATAGATCGCTATCTCTCTCTGAAGACAGAAACGTCACATGCGATGAGCAGAAAAAACTGCTCATCGCATGTGACACGTTAATTTATTAATTAATAATTATTTTACTTATTTTACATATTCTGGATTACTTATCACGCGTTACCTCGTCGCTCCTAGCCACGACCAAAGTAAGACACCGGTTTCAATTCTGGCCTTTATAGCGATGAGTCACATGAGGTCCCATGATTTTTGGTCATGTGTGCCTCGTGCGGTCTTGTGACCATCGCGCGATCCCATGACAGTGACGTAGCCAAATTTATAGGACGAATTAAGATTTGTCGTAGCGATTTCCGAAAGGCCAATCAAATTGCCAGTTCACGTAACAGTTGGTGTTTAGCGATGTGTAAAGTCTATGACTTATGATCACTTATGAAAAAAGTCTTGCTTGACTGCGCAGTCAAATAAAAATTTTGGCATATCTGGAAACTCATGTCAACTACCATTTCATTCGTTGTTCGGTCATAACGTTTTTTTCACTTGCATAGGTGTACGTCATTGCATGTGTGTGCATGTGCAATTGTGCATACATGAGCATGAGGAGAACCCAAAACTGTTTGAAGAAGTGAAGAACAATAACAAAAGAAATAATGAAATCAGCGAGAACGTTTTCAACGTATCCATTTTTAGTTATCGTTTTATAACAATATTTGTAATTGTGAAATCGCCCCCCAATTGTTTAAAATCGCCCCCCAATTTTTCAAATTGTTTAAATCGCCCCTAATCGCCCCCTGGGGGGCAATATCGCCCCCGTTGAAGAACCCTGATTTAAAATTAAAAAAAAAAAAGTGAGATAATTTACAGATAATAATATGTTTGGTACATAATCAATATTATTTTTAATTAATTTTAAAATTTTTCAATTGATTGAAATGACAGCTTTGGTAAGTAAAAGATAAAAAAGCATTTCCAGTTGCTAATACGATGAAAATAAAATAGAATAGTTATACGCAGTGTTTTTTTTAAGGCGTTTTGAGGAACCGAAACGGTCTCTCAAAATTGTCCAGCGGTCTCTCAAAATCTGCTTCTACAATAGTGTAAACAAAGCTAAGTACGCTCAGGAACAATAGGAAAAAAATTAGCGGTCTTTCAAAATTGCTTAGAGGTTCCTCAAGCCAAACCTTAAAAAAAACACTGGTTATACGTATAGAGCTAAAATAAGGGAAAGAAGAAATTACTTTAAATAATCAGGAAAATTTTTTTTAGGAAAGCTTTAAATTTTGTTTTAATTTTATATTTTTCATCGATTAGGGAGGATTTAGGAATGGGGGTATTAGAAAGAGAAATATAGTTTCTTAGGTTATATAAGGAAAGTCTGATTAAGGATGCTAATTTAGATGTTATGATGTGGGGTGTACCAGTTGTGTTTGTGTAGTTAAAGAGAAGTGTGTCTTGTGTAAGGGGAGTGGGTTTTTTAATATGGAAGTGAGAAGCGGTTCTAGATGTGCAAATAAACTTCGGGTGAAGGGGCAGGAGAAGAAAAGATGGTGAGGATCAGTGTTTTTTTTAAGGTTTGATTTAAGGGAACACCAAGAAAGTTTATGAGGACGCTTTTTTTAAAACATTTAAAATGAACAACTGCTTATTGAAGTATTATCTGGCAAAGCAGGCTATACTGTAAACACAGTGCATTTACAAAATCACAACACAAATTTGTCAATTTCAACTTCATCACATACCTCCTGCTCGTCAGCAAAAGCATCAGTTTCTTGTATGTCATCTGCAGACATCATTGTTTGTAACGCTCGCTTTGTCACTTTTCGTCTATTCTTTGCTGTTATCCAATTCTGAGCAACCTCCACAGCGCTTTCATCGTCTAGATGGTTTGGGCCATTCATCGAAACATTTATCAGCGCGTTTAGAGTTACATGAAGCAGCCTGTTACGCTGTTTAGTTTTAGCACAGCACATAGTGGAAAATCCTCTCTCTGGCCAGGCTGTTGCAAGTGGAATGGACAAGGCGATGCAAAAAGTAGGTGCAATTCGGGATATATTTCTTGAAAAATTTTATGTCGAACAATTTTGCTGCAAACAGCAATGGCATCCAGGCAAAACTCAAACTCTGGCATAATCATTCTATTCTTCAGCGTTTGGTAATCGTTTATGACTTTCAAGATTTTTTCATCTGAAGCAACTTTGAACCTTTTGATCAGCAGTTTCAGATCCTGATTTCTATAAAGCTGTCGCTGGTTGGCATCAAGAGGAATTTCTTTCGCATCAAAAATGCGAAAAATAAACAGAATTCGAGGCTTCGGAAAGCGATCTTCAAGATTTCGTAGCAAGGCTTTACAGTATGTTTTGGTAGTGCATCGGATTTGCTTAACATCATCTTCATAAAGGTCCTTTTGTGTTGCAGGCAAAATTTTTGAAATCTTTTCCCAATCTAGTTCCAGGCTATTTATAACCTGATCCGAATCGGCAATGTTCCTAATTTCTTTTTTGCAAAATGCAAGAGCTGACTGCAAGTGAAAAAATGGAAGCTTCCTTTTTGAAAAAGTAATGATAACTTGTTTAGATGCTCTAAAGCAGTATGCAGCAAAGGGAAAACAAAAAGTGGTTTGTACAAATTAAGTGAATAATACCCACTGCTGTGCAATCTTTTTTTGTAGAAGCAAAATAATTAAGAGTAGTATACACAGCTGATAGTTCTGCTTTCATTGCTTTTATAGCCTCATCATGAAATAACCAACGGGTACGGCAGGCTTTGACTAATTTTCGCTTAGAAGAATCAACATCAGCGGCTTGTATTTCATGCAGTTTAGCTGTTTTCAGAGGTGATCTGGAAAAGTATTTCCATGTCTGGACTAAATCGCGTTCACAATCTTGGATGTGCTGTAGCTCTTTTACTGTGTCTGTACAGGCCAAGGCCAAACGATGCGCATGGCAATGCACTGTGTAAGTAGCTGGGCATTGTTCCGTCAATTTCTGAGAGAGAGAATTGCAGTGGCCTATCATAGCAGCTGCTCCATCACATGCAAATGCAACGTATTTACTGACATCAAGATCGTAATCGCAAGCAACTTCATTCCAAAGTCGAAACAGGTTAGCAGCAGTTGCTCCACAAGCATCAATTGTCGTATATCTAAAAATGCTGTTGCCTGGCATCCCTTTGTGTTGATGTACTGAACAAAAGTTATGTATTGCTGAAATGTAGCAATATCGGTAGTTTCATCGACCATAGTAGCTCAGCATGGGCTCTCCTTGACAGCAGAAACAATGTAATTACTCAGATGCTCTGAGAAAGCAAAATAAACTCAGTTACTGCAGTTGAACTGATATGGCGTAAATCGCGAAGTCGGTCGTTATGGCCAATGCGGTCCACCAATGTTTGCAAAGAAGCTATTTTTCGATTTGCTATTTCTTCTTTCATAACCCAATAAAGTAAGTGCACTCGCTCAGCAACTGTGCTAACTTTATTTGTAATGCGATCCTGATGCATACAATGAAACAGCGAGGCACATTGATTTTTTTCCATGCTAATTGCATTTTGGTGTTGATCAGAGCTGATATGGTTATCCAACTTGCTTGGCCGTTGAGGCCTTGCAGGCTCGGTAGTGAAAACATTACAATGCTTTCCTCAGCCTGTGTTAACTACTGGATGTTTAGAGCATAACAAACATATTATGCCTCCATCAGCATGCAGAGTGAACACGTTCATGTTTAGTGATTCATCAAACCCTTTTAGCTTAATCCATGATTGAAAAGTAACATTGCTAAATGATTTTTTTAACTGACCGCTAGCTGAAACAGACAACTGAATGCTTTTCTTTGAATCATTGACTTCTGAAACTGTTGAATGCTGTTCTTCCTGCACTGCTAAAAAATTATTTTTACAGCTACTGCTACAGATGTTTGCTTTTTTTGGCTGGCTAACAACACTTACATCTTCTTTAGCCTTACTGCAAAAGTATTGTTTTATATCTGGATGACTAGCTTTACGTTTTTGTGAAGACATATTCTGAAATTTAGAAAAGTGTTATAAAATTTAATGCAATACTACGGAAAAAACTAAGACGAATAGTTTACGTAAATCCTCGTAATTTTGCACTTGCATTTATTTAAGCAACAGCCAAACGCATTTGACAAGAATTAATCTTAAATGGTCATTTAGTATTACAAAATTTCTATTGTGACATCACACTTGTACTGCTTAGAAATTATTTACCAACTGCTCCATTCCGAACAGCACTTCTAAAAACTAGTGAGTAGTGATGTCAACTGCCACCGTGAATGTGGCAACTAACTGCCAATATTTCATTAACAGGCAGTTATCCAACTTTCATTAACTGCCACTATCGTGAAGTTGGGGCTTTCCCCAAATGTAAAGTAGGGATTCCCCTAACCACAAGTAGTCGCGTCAAAAAATGGCAATTTCCAAAAACGATTATTTTCAGATCATCAAAATAATTTCTTTGTAAAACATGCATACCAATATTTTAAGGAAGCCATTGATTGAAAAAGTGAAATTTTATGGTGACGCAGTGAAAATTTATGAGGCCGTTTTGTCACCATAAATCGCCTTAAAAAACACTGGTGACGATCATCAGAAGGGAAAGAGCAGAGTTTACAAAGAAAGTTGTTGGGGTTTTGGGGCTTGAAGTTATGTTTGGAAAAGAAACATCCTAGGTATATCCTTTATAGGCTGTCATGAAAGATATTTATTTTTCCAAGTTTGAGAAAAGGGAAGGACGGGGTTTTACAAGGATTAGTCGCAGCCACGTATGAGGGGTAGTAGTATTTGGAATAGGAAGACGGTTAGGGTCAGGTTGAAGTAAGGTTTGATATAATGATTTGAAGGTTAGATTATCAATATTTTGAGAAGAAGTAGAGATTTTTGTAAAAAGAGAAAGAGTTTTAGACCAGAGAGGGTTGGGATTAGGACGGTGGAGTTGGGAGTTAGAATAGAGTCCAGGTTTTATATGTAAGATTTTAGTGCCAATATTATAAATTGCATAGGACATCCAGAAATAAGAATGAGGGTTAGGGGTTTTAAGAAGATAAACAAATTTCCATAAAAAAGCTGTCGATGTTTTGAGTCCTATATTAGGGAGGGTAATACCACCGTCTGATTTGGTCAGGTAGAGGGAGGATCTTTTAACAGGTTCAAAAGGGGAAGAGTTCCATAAGAATTTGAAAAGAAGAGTAGTTAGAGATTTGATCTGTTTAGGGGTTGGAAAAATAATTTGAAAAAGAAAGAGGATTCTGGGTAAAAAGTGTTGGTTTAAGGAAATAGTTTTGGAGAAAAGGGAATTTTTAGGATTTAAAGTCGCCAATGAAGTGTGAGGGAGTGAACGAATTAGGTCGTCCCAGTTTTTCGACAGATCTTCTATGTGAACAAAAAGTTATTCCAAGGATTTTAGTGGAGGTAAGAGTTTTACCTTGAGGAAAAAGTAGAACAAAAACATAATAGTAAAGTTGGGGAATTAGAAATTATAGAGGTTTTGAAATGATTAATTTTAAGACAAGAATAAGAGAAAAACTCTTCGATTATTATCTCACGAATTGCAGAAAAGGATTGGGGGATGATATAAAAAGGGTCAAGTCATCGGCATAATGACTGACTTTAAGTGAAGAGTTGCTAATGGAGATTCCTTAGAATTTAGATGAACTTAGTATTTTTTGGTTAGAGGTTCAATGTTAATTAAGAATAAGAGCATGCTAAGTGGGCACCCACACTTAACGGAAATAGGATCGGAAAGATAACCATTTAGGTTAAGTTGGGTTGTGAAGTCAGAGAGAAAGATTCGAATCCAGTTCAGAAGAGTAACTGGAATTTCTAATTTTGAGGCAGTAGAGAGAATAAATTTGTAAGATATTGTATCGAAGGCTTTATAAAAGTCGATTTGATGTATAACTAAGGGTTGGACAAAGTCATTTGTAAAGTTAATAGCAGAAAGGATGTTTAGGTGGTTATTAAAGATCTGTCTGTTTGGTAGACCGCATTGTTGTTCTAGGGAAATCATAGAGTTGAGGATAGGTTTGAGTCTGGAAGATATAATAGAAGATAGAATTTTATAATCAGTATTAAGAAGAGATATAGGGCGCCAGTCTTTAACAGAAGTAGGGCTAGGTTTTTTAGGGATTAATTTGATAAGAGCGCGAGATTGGAAAAAAGTAAGTTTTTTTGAAGATAGGTGTTGTTGAAAGTTTGGCATAAGATTGGAGTTAACAAGGGAAAAGAAATATAAAAGCTTAATTTTGAAGAGGAGCGAGTTTCTTTTGGTTGTCATGCTTGTATAAAAGAAAAATTTCTTACCTTGCTTTGTTTGTCTTTAACTTTCTTGAGAAGAAATAATCCAATTGTAGGCATAAATATAATCCGTTGGTGATAATCCAAAAATAAAACTGCACTATACTATAATCTTTCTTTAACTATTTACCAAAACACGAAATTTCTTATTCAAATAGAATCTTAGGACTTTTTAGGACACTATAACTTGTTGTTGACTTCAGCTGAAAAATTGAAATCTTAAACAGCTGGCACAACTTTCTATTTGTGGTTTTTACACTTCAAACAGCCAGTTGTGGACCTGAACGCTGGCTAAGTAGTTCAATGAAAACACTGGACTATCAGCGTAACTGCGTAAAGCACCGCTAAGCCGCAAAGGCATACTGACGACAGCTGTTTAACGCCTTCGTACATAAAGTGTTCAATTGTACACATGCAACTTAATTGGGTCTTATCTAACACAGAAAAGCAATTATTGGCTTGGTAAAGCATGCCAACATTGGTTTATGTTGTTGATGTTACTAACACTCTTACTAAATTGAAAACGCGTTTTTAAAAGTTTAAATTTTAAGGTTCTTTTTGGGGTTACATTTTGTACAAAAATAGAGGTGTATTTGATATTTCTGATAGACCTTTTTTAAAGTAGAAAAAGTCAAATAGCTTGTCAAAATTATTTTGAAAAAGATCAATATTTTCATTCCGATGCTTCCGTTTTGAATTTAAAAGTGTTTTTTAACTGGCAATAATTTTTTAATTTAAGCTTTATAATATGTACACATGGTGTATTAACCAATGAATATATTGTTTTTTCTGTTCAATTTTGATTTATATTAACTGTAAATTGAGTATGCTTTACGTTTACAGATTTTACTTGGCAATATCGTAATTTTTTATTTTTTTAACGTGATTTATAAATAAAGTAAAACAAATAAATTAATTAAAACTGTTAGTATTTAAGGCCAGCATGGAGGAGAAAAAATGATTTTTGGGAAGGCCTAGATGGATTGATAGGAAGTATATCAACAGAAGAGAGGATAGTTCTTGGTGCAGACCTTAATGGACATGTGGGCGAAGGAAACATAGAGGATGAGGAAGTAATGGGGAAGTATGATGCTGGAACAAGAAATAAGGAAGGATCAATGGTTGTGGATTTTGGGAAAAGGATGGATTTGGCAATTGTCAATACTTATATTTCAAGAAGAAAGATGAACACAGGGTGACGTATACAGTGGAAGTAAGAGTGGAGGAAAAAGTACCCAAGTAGATTATGTGATGTGCCGAAGGAGGAAGCTGAAGGAAATGTGCGATTATAGGGTAATATTGAATGAGTGTGTCGCAAAGCAGCACCATATGGTGGCATGCAAAATGGCTCTTATGGTGAAAAAGGAAAAAGCAGAGAAAGTAAAGCCAAAGACACGATGGTGGAAACTGAAAGAGACAAGCTATCAAGAAGCGTTTAGACAAGAGGTGACCAGGATTTTGGGAGGCAAGGATGGGTTACCTGATGAGTGGGACAAAACGGCAGAAATACTAAGAAAAACAGCTGAAACTGTACTGGGAGTGACATTTGGGAAACAAAAAGGAGACAAGGAGACATGGTGGTGGAATGAGGAAGTTCAAAAGAGCATAAAAGAAAAGAAAGAGGCAAAGAAAGCATGGGACAAAACAAGAAATGAAAATACTAAAAAGATATACAAAGAAAAGAAGAGTAAGGCAAAGAAGGCAGTTGCAATGGCGAAGGGACGTGCGTATGATGATTTGTATTCTAGATTGGAAACAAAAGAAGGTGAAAAAGAGTTGTACAGATTGGCTAGGCAGAGAGACAGAGCAGGGAAAGATGTACAACACGTGAGGGTTATAAAGGATGAAAACGGTAATGTTATGGTAAATTCAGAGGCAGTGTTAAAGAGATGGAAAGAGTACTTTGAGAAACTGATGAATGAGGAAAATAACAGAGAACCTAGGACAGAGGAAGCAGAAGTGGTTAATGAAGAGGTAAATTGTGTCAGTAAAGAAGAAGTAAAGAACGCATTAAGAAGGATGAAAAAAGGTAAAGCGGTTGGACCAGATGAGTTGCCAGTAAAAGTTTGGAAGTGTATGAGAGAGATGGGGATAAAGTTTTTGACCAGACTGTTTAACAGACTATTAATGGGTGAACGGATGCCAGAAGAATGGAGAAGGAGTGTGCTTATCCCAGTCTATAAAAACAAAGGGGACGCACAGTGCTGTGGAAACTACACAGGAATAAAGCTAATTAGCCACACAATGAAGGTATGGGAAAGAATTATTGAAACCAGGTTAAAGGATAGAGTTGAGATCAGCAAACAGCAATATGGATTTATGCCAGGAAAGGGAACCACCGATGCCATGTTTGCTCTAAGAATGTTGATGGAAAAATACAGGGAAGGTCAAAAAGAGCTACATTGTGTATTCATGTACCTAGAGAAAGCTTACGACAGGGTTCCACGGGAAGAGCTGTCGTACTGGATGAGAAAATCCAGAATAGTGGAAAAGTATGTGCGACTAGTACAGGATATGTATGAGGGAAGCGAAACAGTGGTGAGGTGTGCAGTAGGAACTACAGAAAGTTTCAAGATTAAGGTTGGACTGCACCAGGGATCAGCGTTAAGTCCATATCATTTTGCAGTGATAATGGATAGGCTAACGGATGAAGTAAGGAGAGAACCACCATAGACGATGCTGTTTGCTGATGATATTGTGATTTGTGAAGAGACCAGGGAAGAAGTGGAGAGGAGATTAGAATCCTGGAAATATGCATTGGAAAGAAGAGAGATGAAAGTAAGTAGGTCGAAGACCGAATATCTGTGCATAAATGGAGGAAATGACGACGAAACAGTAAAGGTGGAGAATACAAAAGTGCCAAGAATAAAGGAATTTAAGTATTTGGGATCAACGGTACAAGAAAGTGGTGGTTGTGAGAGGGAGGTAGAGAAGAGAGTACAGGTAGGATGGAACGGATGGAGAAAAGTATCAGGAGTAATCTGCGACAAGAGGTTACCAGCTAGAGTAAAAGGAAAAATGTACAGTTCAGTGGTAAGACCAGCAATGGTGTATGGACTTGAGACAGTGGCAGTCACAAAGAAACAAGTGGAAGAGATGGAAGTCGCAGAGATGAAAATAATGAGGTTTGCTATGGGGGTGATGAGAAAAAGACACAATCAGAAACGAGCACATCAGGAGTACTGTTAAGGTAGAACGGTTAGAAATGAAGATGAGGGAGGGCAGGCTAAGGTGGTATGGACATGTCATGAGGAGAGACCAGGAGTATGTAGGAATAAGGATGATGGAAATGAAGTTACCAGGAAAGAGGAAAAGAGGGAGACCAAAGAGAAGATTTTTAGATGTGGTAAAAGAAGATATGAAGGAAGTTGGTGCGAAGGAGATGGACATTGAAGACAGAAAGATGTGGAAAATAATGATACGCTGTGGCCACCCCTGACTAACAGGAAAGGCCGAAAGGAGAAGAAGAAGAAGTAATTGAGGCTTAAGCAACTAAACTCATAAGAAATAGTGAGCATCCAGAAAATGCAATTCAGATGTCAGTAGTCTACAAAGTGACCAGTGTAGTTGTATTATTAGTCTAAATCATTAACCAAGAAAACCTCTTAAATTTTGCTTGGTTTAGCTTGGTAAAAAATATTCAACCAACAACAGTTTTGTTGTCGTACCTTGGCCTATCGAGTCAGACAATAGTCTTAGATTACTGATTGCTGATTGATTGATTTAATTTGCAGTTAGTGGTATTGCCTATGGCAGTAAAAAATTGATACTAAGAACTCAGCTAGTAATGATCGAAATAGCAGTTTAAAAACGAAAACTAATTACATAAATTTTGTTTAAACTTTCTTGTTACTGTATCAATAACTTCATGTTCTTTCAAGACAGTAGGATGAATTTGACTCTCAGTCGTAGTGTGTCATTGAAAAACTGAAAATATCATTATAACTTATGCTATTTGTCCAAGAAAAAGTCACCAGCAATTTACTTAAACTCTGTTTTCAATGCAGATAGGCTAGTATTAGCTGATAAATTGCAGAAACTAATAATTGATAAATTGTACTGGTTTTTTACTATTAACTGCTACAAAAAGAAATGGCAGGTATGTATTTGCAGGTGCTTTGTCATTAATTATAGACTCCTTACAGTCAAATATTTTATCAATTTTAAATTATTGTAGTTTATGCAACACTCTACTTTATACCAGGGGTGGGAAACCTTTTACGCTTGGATGGCCATATTTGAAATTATGTTTAATCATATGGCTGCAAAATAAAAATATCTTAACTTAGAACAAAGCAGGTTCGTTTACAGTTTATGATTAAAATAATAATATAGCAAATTCTAGAATCAACGCACTTAAACGTATGATGGTGGTGCACCGCAGAGATAGGTTTGTTAAAGACTGACACGCTTGGTGTATGCTGTGTTTTTAATAAATTTATTTATTAATAATATACCAAATTAAAAATGCAACTTTAATGGATTTTTTGATATTGCTTATTTTTTACAAGAAGTTCAATACTGGTACTAGCATAGTTGTTCGCAGCCCAAGTTGGTCTTCCAAATGTACATCAGTAAGCTCTCAACTTTGTTTTGATTTGTGTCATATATGAGAAAGTTGACTCGCAGCAGTAAGTGGAGGAAAAACAGAAAAGCATTTTTTGAGCACGATGACGAAGACGTGGGTAATCAATTGCGTTTTTCCAAATTTCGAGTGGATCATTTTTAGAATTAAATAAAGATTTCATGATTTTGTCTTCAGAAAGTTCTATTAATTTCCTCTTCAAATTAGCAGGTGCTGAAGAACTTTTCACTAAATGAGGCATGAAGTCGACTTTAAACAATTCTCATGTTTTTGAAATCTTTAACTCTTTCATTGTAATTCTGAATTAGAGAATCAAGGACAGATATAAATTCCATTTGGCCGTTCATGTTCTTTTTGAGCTTTTGTCAATTGAGGCAAATGTTCTTCTGCTTCTGGCAACTCGAACTTAGCAAGAGTATTCTTCAAAAATTCTAATTTTTTCCTAAATGCTTGAATTTTGAAAAAATATTCAGTTCATTTTGTTTAGACATTAAATCACACAAAAATGCTGCATTCCTAATGAAATCAAAATCCGATAAATAACAATGTTTCTTTTGTTTCTCATAAAAACTGACTATCTGTTGCTTTAACTTGAAAATTTTGCTAAGAATATTTCCTCGAGATAACCAGCGGACTTGGTAGTAAAATGGCATGTTTACAATATCAGTTTTATCATCATTTATGAGCAGCTGACCAAACTGACGGTGACGAGTTGAATTAACTTTGATAAAGTAAACCATCTCAAAAACTTTGTTAAATGTGTCTCCTACAGTAGCCGATTTAGCAGCAAGATTTTATTGGTGTAAAATGTAATGAAAAGCAATTAATGATTCTGGATGAGGTAGTTGTTTTTTAAGTAATCCAATAAATCCTTTTCGGACACCTTTCATAACAGGAGCATCATCAGTGCATACACTTACCAACTTAGCGAAACTGAGCTTTGCTTCGTTGCATTTCTCTTCAAAAGCATTAAAAATATCAATTCTACGAGTTCTATCCTTCATGGTACATAAACAGAGTGAAAATCCCCTGTTATCGCACGAATAAAAACTAAAACCTGTGCAGAATCAATATTATCAATAGACTCATATACAGCTATTGAACAAAACACTTATTTTTGAATTGCTGAATTGAGTTGTTGTTTTAAGTTGGATGCTAATTCATGTTGACGACTTGTTATTGTTGATCGAGAAAGAGGTAGTTTATATTTGCTAATATTCTTGGGATGTATGCAACTGACAACTTCAATGATTGACTCTTTTATGATATTTACATCACTAAATGGCTTCCCTCTTTTTCCCAGTAAAAGTGCTACTCGGTAGGTGGCTTCAATGGCATCATTTTTTTGACAAGATATTTTTTTAAACATTTGCTGCTGACGCTCTTTTTGATTCTTCAATCTTTCAAAAGCAATTTTACGTTCTTCTCCTTCCAACTGAAAATGCTTGTGTTTTTCATGTGTTTCATAGTGAAGCTTAGCATTGTACTTTTTCATGCAAGAAATTGTTGCATCACATAGTAGGCAACACATTTTGTCTTTATTGGGCACAAGAAAGTATTGCACCCCCTATTCCTTGTTAAATACTCGTCTTTCTTCGTTTTATGTTCGTTTTCGCTTTGAAGCCATTATTGGGGTAATTCACATTAATGTAATTGAAACAATAATTACTATTATGTACATATCACAAATCACTTGGCTAGTTTATCAACACAAGATAAGGAGAGCTGATTAGGCTTAGTCTCTAGAAAGTAGACGCGATACTGACAATAGGTAGGTCTATAAACAATTTGCTTTAATTTAATCTTTTCGTTTCTTTTTGCATCTAACCTAAGTAATAAGCTAAAAAGAAATAATTGGGATACCAAAATAAATCTATTTAGAACCTGCTAATTCTACTAATATAGAAACCTGCTTACAAATCAAAACTAAGCGAAGAGAATAAAACGAACAGTTGCTAAAAGAATCATAGCAGCATTATCACATAACAAAATGAAACAAGTAAACTTATGACTTTAGGTATACATAACTCAAGCCATAAAATTTTGTTTAAAAACGTTTCAAAACGATTTTCTTATTATGAAAAAACTCAACATAACTAAGGTTTTTCTATTATTTTGTTTATTTAATCAACTACTTTATACAAAGACTCCTTATACATTTAGAAATTAACACAATGTACGACGCAATTATTTACGAAGCTACATATGGCCGCACATTAACTATAAAATGGCCGCATGCGGCCATATGGCGCCGGTTCCTCACCCCTGCTATATACCACTGTTAAACTTTTATTATAAGTAACCATTTGGAGTAAGTCTGTTGACAAAATTCGAATGATAAAGGCATTTAAGATTTCAGTTAAGGTTCTTTCTTAATGAAGCTGTAAATCAAGAGTATGCAAGAGCCCAAAGCCTCCAGATTCTGAGTAATTTTTGCTATTTCTGGCCCCAAATGTAATACTTAAAAGTATTTTTATTAAAACTTTATTTTTATTATGAGTTTTAATTTCACAAAATTTTTTTGGTAAAGATGTAAGGCCTGAGGTCAAAAATTTTTATTTAATTATAAGAAAAAATTGTAAATATGGAGTAAAAAATTAGTAATTAATTATAGTATATTTAATTGCACTTTCAACTGTTTTCATGTAAAATACTGGCTGGGGTTTGAACATTTCACAGAAAATTTAATTAAAGCTATTTTGCTTTCTTGTTTTACTATTTGCTTTGATTTTTTAGCGCAAAAGCGACGCATGATTCACAATGAGATTTTGGAACATCTTTATGATTCAGATTTGGATTGTTTATCAGAAAATTAATTTGATGACTATGAAATTGAAGTTGCTGATAAAACATGGACACTTCCTTCTACAAACAGGCATGTGGAGCAAGTCAGTTTAAGTGATGAAGAGGAATTTTTTTCGATCAGAATATTCCTGTTTCTCAGCCTTCTACTTCGACAAGACCAATTCAAACACAAAATACAGTACCTGTGCAGAAAAAGAATTCTCGTCTTGCAATACAATGGTGCAAAACCAATGAAAGACGTAATTTAGAACCTGGATCAATTGAATGGCTTGGTCATGCAGCCTTGGTGAACGGCTTGATACATCTGCTCAATACTTCATAAAGTACTTCACACCAGCATTGCTTCAAAGATTTGCAGAGGAAACTAACAAATACTACTTCAGAACAACTGGACAAAATTTACGAATTACATCTCAAAAAATACAAACGTTTTTTGGCATGTCCATAATAATGGCAAATTTGAAGTTTCCGAGGCAACGAATGTATTGGAACCATATTGCAAGATTTGACAAAATAGCCACAGCCATGTAATAATTTTGTCTGGTAGATTTCAGCTATCACCATTCTTACTTCTAATTTGACGGATTAATGGCATTTGAAAAATAGCCGAAGTCGTTAACTCTCTTAAATCGCTCTCTCGTTTTCAGCTAATTTATGAAAATTGAATACTTTTCAAAAACTTGCTTTTTTAATGCCAAATAATGTTTAAATGCAACATTTAAGTATCAATATTAAAAGAGTTTGAAATTTCCTTTCTATAAAGTGTTGAATAAGAATTCTAGCGCTAGTAGTTGTCTAGATATAACCAAGCAAAGAGCGCGGGCACTTTCCGCAGCCCCCTTAGTCGTACAAAGTTTCCAAAAAGCCCAGTCGGAATAGGGTTGAGTGACTTATTTAATACTACTTTGCTGTTATTTTGGAGGTAATAAAATTTACTGAATATGGGTATTTATTGTACAATTGCATGAATTGTCTAATAGAGTGTGCGCTTTTCTTCTTTTTTTTAATTTGTTGGTTTAGATCAGGGATGTCCAATCCGCGGCCCACTTAAAGTTCTATTGCGACCCAGAGACAATTTTCAGTTTTCTGGTTATAATGAAGGTTACGAAGAAGAGTTCCGCAAGATTACTAAAATACATTTTGTGTGAAAATCGGTAAATAAGAGGGAATTCTAGGAGAAGACCTTTTTTTTTAGAAAGCACCTGAATTTTGGGACGAAATTTAAGAAATCAAAGCAAGATTCTGCGCAAACAGCTTTTTGAGGCCCACCGACTTCGGCTCGATATGAAATTTGGCCCAACTTCGAATAAGGTTGAATATGCCTGGTTTAGATGGTTTTCAAGGGAGAAATCAGCATACAATCAGCATGAAATAGGTAAAAGTATCCATAGTTGAGCCAGTTCCATAATTGATTGATTAGCCTTTTTTCCACCTTGTTTATATTTTGTAAAGCGTGACAACTTTAATATTTTTGTATCAAGATGGCGGTTCTTCGTTGTTATTGTTACGCAGCTGTGATAAAAAAACCATGAGCTAGATCAGTTTGTGCTATTTTTTAATACAATTGTTGTTGTTTTTTTAAAGTAAGCTCGATTATCTCTGAAGTTATTGTATCTTAGAAAGCGAAAGTTTTTATGTGTATAACATAAAGCTTTACATTTTAAATAGGGTTAGATTTATAATTACTAGATCAAAGGCAGTGATAAAATCTTGAGATATGTCCATATTGAGCGCTGTTCTATAGTTGAGCCACTTCACCGATCTTTAGTTGAGCTAACTGGCTCAACTTCGGTTACCTTACATGTTCTAAATAGCTTGATTGAATTTTAATTATAAACATGAAAAAATCTAAACGTAGCGTTATATTTACATCAAGTAACTTTGCCATTTTTAGTTTCAATACTGTAGTACTAAAACTTATTGTGACTGGAAGCCTTAGAATAATAGAAAAGCAAAACACTGATCGAGGAAGAATACCACTTATATTCTTCCAGAACGCTGCTACAGATGTGACTAAAATAAATTTTCAATTAAAGAGAGTGTTAAAAAGCACAGTATCTATAAAATGACTTTAACTTGTTACCTTCACTTGTTAAGTATCTATAGAATGACCTTAACTTGAAAAACAGCTCAAAAAAGACCAACGAATGCTAATATGGGCTACAGTTCTCACAAAAAAACTGTTATCATAAGAGATGGAGAGTGATTTCGCAAAGCATTTTTTTAATTTCACCAATTGCTTTTTTGGTTTGTCGACTGATAAAACTAGATCACTAGCATGGGAATTTTCTGTTAGAAACAAACTTAATGTTCCTGAAAATTGGAAAACTGACCAAAAAGCATTCTACTTTTGGTGTATTTTTGAATAGAGCTGTTATTTTATGCTGAATAATCTATTAATGATTGCTGTTTCCATATAGGAACACAAAGCAGATATGTATAACTATAAAATCCTACTTTTAGTTTTCCACAGGTTTCATCGGCTTTTGGTTATATATCGAGACCTGTTTTTGGGTTTCACTTGACTTTCGTATTACTTTTAACAAGCAAAAATAATTGGTTTCATTTACAGAAATGTCAGATTATTACCAGAAAATAAAGAATTAAGAATAATTTGGGGTGAAAACGGATAAAAACGTAGGGCATAATTAATAAAACAAATATTGCAATATCTGTGACATCGTAAAAAAAAACAAATAAATAGGAATAAAAAAAAATTAATAACAGAGAAAATGAATTTACTTTAAAGTGAGAAAAGGCTAGTTAGACATGTCTACAAAAATTGTATTTCAGAAAGTATAAAAGAAAAACAATTGGTGATACAGCTGTAGACCGACTATATGTATTTTAAAAGTAACTCTGTTCATATAAACCAACAGAATATGAAAAGGTCACAAGATTCTTAAACTCCAATTGTGAATCTTTCACAGGAAATAAATGCACTGAAAACAAAATAACGTCTACGCTTCTGGGCAAAACAAATCTTGACGCGATAATAAAATATTGTCACACTTATAGTACACGTGGCTAAATATTATAAATAGTAGAACTTAGATGTGACACTAAACAGTAGAAAGTAAGATAATACCTGCACAACCACAATAAAACAAGTAAAGCTAATAGATATCTTTGAAAATGTGTGGTTTGTTAAAAACAAAAATGGTGAAAAATCAAACTTTTAAAATATTATGAAATCTTTGTGTTAAAGATTTAACATAGGCACCTTACAAATAACAAAACAAAAAGTTTTTCTAAAAAGTTAATTATTACTATAGATAGTCTCTAATAAAACATTTTAATACTACAGATATTTAATTGATAGTCTCCAATGGAAAATTTTAATGGAAAACAATGTATTGATAAAATTATACCTTAAAATGTGATAATTTTTATATTGAACTTCGTTATAAAAAAACAAAAATTGATGTTAGGGTTTAATAAAATGAAAAACTTGTAAAATAATCAGGACAGTTGCATTAGTAAAGTATTGTTACACATAAGTTAAAAAAGTAAAATTGAGTCAGAGTTTAGCAATATCACACAAATCTTTTGCTATGTCAACACTTGCAATGAAATAAAATTTTGTTTTACAGACCGTTTTTAAAAGGAGAAAACAAAAAATTCAAGGTGCATAACAAGAATAAAATGTTTGTAATTTTTTTCGCATACTCTATTTCACTCTATTTTGATTGATAGTTGGTAATTGATATAAAGCAGCGTTTTTCAAACTTTTTTTTCTGCGACACAAAATCGCTAAAAACAACGATTTACAAATATGACTGCGACCCAAATAAATTTGAGTGAGCGCTTATTGAAATAAAACGTAATTGTTATGTAATCCAACAATGGTCGTCTAATATTTAGCTGTGGGCAGAAATTTGTTCGTGAGCAAACTTATTTCGATTTTTTGATTTTCCGCTCAAAAACGTAGTGATCTCTAAAAAAAAAAAAAAAGGTCTTCACCTTGAAAATGACTCTGATTTCTTGATTTTCATCTTAAAATCGTAATGTTCTCTTAAAAAATGGTTTTTACTTTTGAAATCTTGTGTGCACAGATCTTTTTCTTTTACGTGCGGTAATTTACAAGCTTTCGCGACCCATCCGCATAGTCTTGGCGACCCATGGTTTGAGAAACGCTGGTTTAAAATTAAGATTGCAGGTGTATCACTGTATTAGTCGTGAATATGTCACGGTTTTTAACAGGAAACGCGATATGCTTCAAATAGGATAAGCCCAGTGATGGAATTTAGGAAATTTGCACGGATTCGCACAAACCCATTCGTGGAATGTTATGAATTTCAGCAAACCCGTTCGAATTTTAATCTAATCTTTGTATCCTTATATTTTTTTATAATGAGAGAACCTATTGTTAGCGAGTTCTACAAAAAATAATCTGTTCATAAAATTTTGAATCATATCACTTGATAGGGTCCAAACTTGTTTATAAAAGAGAGCTTCTTGACTCAATTATTAAAAACACATTGTCACGCTTGCAGCGATTACGGTTAGTTTTCCTGTAATTACTGTTGAAAGTTTATACAACGCCTTTTTTAATCATTAGAAGATTAGAAATAGTTAGAAGTTAGATTTGAAACTGAATTAATTTTTGAAACAAAAATTTTTAAAATATTAATACTATAAAGCGAATAAATATTTATACATCATAAAAATAAAGTAAGTATAAAATAAATAATTATGTTTAAAATTGAATTTATGTGGTCTACTATATAGATAATAAAAATGAAAAAAAATTTAAACGTTTAAAATATCATGAAAAACCTTTATTAAAGATTAAACATAAGTATCCTATAAATAAGAATCAAGTTTTCCCAGGAAAAACGTTTAAAATTTTACAGAGATATTCCATGAATAAAAATCGAGCTTGGCTAGGAAAAAAGTTGATAAAAATTGAATAGACGTATTATATGAATAAAAATGGTGCTTGGCTAAGAAAAAACTTCTTAAAAATTAAACGTAGGTATCCGATGAATAAAAATTAAATTTATCCAGAAAAAAGTTTGCTGAAAAATTTTTTTAATATTAACAAACATCAGTTTTACAGATCGAGCATAGATATTCTATAAATAAAAATCAAGCTTGCCTGAGAAAAAACGTTTTAAAAATTGAACGTATTAGGAACTCTATGAATAATAAATCAAGCTTGCCTGGAAAGAAAATTTTAACACATACCTATTTTAAAGTAATTACAGTATACCGTTTCTCAAAGAAAATAACTTCCTAATTATATTGCGGTTTTGAAAATCAGGAAATATAAAGCGCAGCGCAAATAATCGCAATTGATTTACTTAATCCTTGTTGCGCAGCGCCATAAAGCACAATTGATTTGTCTAATATTTGTTGCGCAGCGCTATGAATCGCCAGAAATCTTTATTTCTGGGTCCGCAGCGCAATTAAACGCAACTTACATTTCTCTGCTGGCCAGTTTCCACTACGAGCCTGGATTGGAGTATTTTTTGTTTGTTTTATTAATTTTTTTACTTATTCTCACGCTTAACCGTTAAGCAAAGCAAAAAGATGAATAAAAATAACAAAGAATACCCAATTCCCGGCTCATAATGGAAAAGGGCAGTAATTGTTAGCGCGGCGGAAAGTGCGCAGGGCAGTCAACAATTTTTTTTCAATTGCGCAAATTGCGGAAGTTGTGCTTTGCGCTTTAAGTTGTGCTCTGTCCACCTCTGATTATAACTGCATAGTTCTAGAAGAAAGGCTTTCTTCAGTCAATATATTCTTATTTTACAATATATTTATTATTTTATACAGTAATTTAGAGAGAGAGAGAGTACATTTTTTTCATCCGCAACACAATCGCACTCAGCATGGCTAATTCATTCATGCCAAAATAAAAATACAATTAACATGAACATTTTGGCTCACATCAGCCCTCATTAGATCAGTAAATAAAGATTGCAATCAGTTTTTCAAAGCGGAAGTTAATGACCGTAATCAGATAACATGTGAACATTTATCCAAAAATTAAATTTTTGTTCAACTGATTCATTTTTAGTTATTCTTGAATTTCAACTGCCATTGCCGGGGACTACTCTTATCCTTGTACCGGTACTAATTAATCAGGTACCAAATAGTCTGGAACCAAATTTTCCATGAACCGACATAACAATAAATCTCGGAGTTTCAATCTTCATCAATTCTATTCAAAAAAAAGACTAACCTTAACTTTCATAAAATGTTTCTTTAGACTGAGTGCTCAGCTATTTTATAATTTACATTCTCAAAAACAACGTCAAAAAAATTTTAGTTATACATAAAAATACTTTTTTTAAGCTATAGATTCGTGTCACAAACTTTGTTCGGGAATCCCAAAGTACCAGTTGAGCTAGGTAACCCGAATACCTGCGCTGAAACAAAGCTGTGTCTAAATTTTATTTTATTCCGGCTCAAGAAGTAGTTTTGCTATGAGCCTGACGGTTTATACCAGGGGTGGGCAACTTCTCTAGTCGGCGGGCCAGAGGTGGGAAAATGAAGTCCTTGGTGGACCGAATTATTACATGAATACCAATAGTATTCAATATCTTAATCACATATTTATGAAATTTAAGTAAACAACATTAACTTATTGGCTATATCTAGCTTTTATAACATTAAAATCCCACTTATCTAACTTAATAGAGGTAATACCAATTGACCTGCCAGTCCTTTGTACTCTAGTCGAATGAAGCGGAAAGCGTAAAAAGTTGAAATATTTCAACTTTGAAATTTTTCCGCTAAGCACAAAAAATTGCGCACTTTGGCGTTTTTTTTGCGCTTTCTGCTTTTAGTGTGAGTTAGCTTTCCGCTTTAGTTTTTTTGCGCTTTCCGCCACCCGCTAAACTTTTTCCGCTTACGCTTTCAGTGTGAACCAACCTTAACACTAACAGTCACGTTGTCACACAATAGTGGGACATCTTTACAACACTCTCTGCTGTGACGTAATTTCCAGCAATTGCAGTGAAATAAAATGTAACATTTAAAAACGTGCCAGCGAAATGCAGTGTCTTACGCCAGTTGCCACTCGTATCTCGCAACGACTATTTGGTGAGAGCATAGCAATCGGCAACTGTCAGGAATGAGGCCTCGGGGCACATTACAGGGTATAGTTGGATACAGTCTGTGGGCCGGTCAAAATCCCTTCACGGGCCGGACCCGGCCCGCGGGCCGTATGTTGCCCATGCCTGGTTTATACAGTTGATTAACGAAAGCTCGGATTGATTTTGTTGAAGACTCTTTTTTTCACAACAAACAGAGACCCTTGTCTCTAATAAAAACAGATGTATTACAAAAATATCACGTCCGACGAAACTTCTATTCCATGCTTTGCCAAACTGCAAAGCGAAATCAACACTATAACTCGACTCAATCACACAAATAATTCTACCTCTGTAGAACAAAACTGCCAACCACTGGCACAAAATAAATTCAACAATTGTCCACTGACACAAAATCTAACGGTCCACCTCCTGTGGCCAAACAAAATCACCTTCGCTCGAGCCGCCACTCGAGTCGCTTCAAATTACCTCACAACGATAATAATCATCATCATAATTTCTCGCTACGCATCGGCTTTATATAGAAAACAAAATCACGTGACGTAAACTTCCTCGTAAATTCAAGATTCAGCCAGAAAACCCTGGAGAGTTCGTTACGCGAATCAAGTGGAATATACGCGAATTTTCCAGTACAATGACGTTAGTCAAAAACATATTACGTCAATACAAAGAGAAAAAAAAAAGAGAAAAAGATACATGTATCGAGCCGTATAACAAATTGGACATATATCGCAGACAGCGCTCAAAGAGCCGCATTTATTCTCTTATAATAAAACTACGAACTGCCTTTAACGGGGATACACTACATCGTTATGATTAAAATTATGAATGAAGTGTGACATACGCCCCCCGCAAAGAAAAATATTATACAGTAATATTTTTAACAACACACACGAAATACAAATAATTTTACAAAACAAAACACGAAGTTATTCACACGAAAGTCTATACGATTATGCGGCTGAGATAGTCCGCCATAACGTTCTCCTTGCCGGCAATGTCTTTAACTACGAAGTCGTACCCCTGCAATGATAGAGACCACCGGAGTATACGATCGTTCTTGTAGCGGGCCGTGCTAAGGAAAGTCAGCGGCTTGTGGTCTGTTTGGAGGACGAACTTCTTTCCGCCCAGGAATAAGCGAAATTTACCAACTCCCCATATTATTGCCAAGCACTCCCTTTCAAGTGTGGAGTACTTTGTCTCCGCATTCGTCAACTTCTTGCTTGCGTACGCGACGGGGTGGAGTTTTCCCTCATGCTCCTGCATCAAAACGGCTCCAATTCCCCTGTTGGATGCATCCGTGCGTAGAGTGAAATTTAGCGAATGGTCGGGCAGTCTTAATATGGGTCGCTTCAGGAGAGCTTCTCTCAGGGTGTTGAAAGCTTTCTCCTGAGCCTCACCCCATTCGACAAAGTTCGGCTGCCCCTTTTTCGTCAAGTCCGTCAACGGTGCTGCAATGATTGCAAACGAAGGAATATATTCTCGATAGTACCCGAGCAATCCACAAAATGATCGAACTTCCTTCTTCGTCACTGGACGCTTCGCTCGCGCAATCTTCTCCAAATTGTCATCGTTCGGCGTAATCCAATCATACCCGACATCGTGACCTAAAAATTCTACCGTAGATGCCCCAAAAATACATTTTGAGGGACGAGCAGTGAGGTTAGCCTCACTTAGTCTTTTCAACAATTCTTCCAAAGTTCGCAGGTGTGTCTCCCAATCTCTGGAGAATACAATCAAATCATCAATATAGCTCTCAACGCCAGACATGCCTGAAAGCACTTCCCTCATCCCACGAACCAGTGTAGCACCAGAGTTCTTCATGCCAAAGGGCATTCGAAGAAATTCATACGTCCCATCCGGTGTCACAAACGCGGTCTTGAATATATCTTCTTCTGCTACGGGTATCTGCCAATATCCTTTACTGAGATCAATTTTCGAAAAGAACTTTGACTTCCCTAATTGTTGGAAAAGATCCTCCGAAGTCCTCATTGGCTCCGGATCCGAAATCGTTGCTTTATTCAATTTTCTGTAGTTGACGCAAATGCGATTCGAACTATCCTTTTTTTTTCACAATAACCACCGGTGAAGCATACCGCGATGACGACTTCCTGATGACTCCCATATCTAACATCTCCTTTATTTCTTCTTTCAGTTCCTGCCGCAGTGCATACAGCAAAGGATAAGGTTTCAAGCGGACAGGCTCCTCATCTATCAAATTAATCCGGTGTTCAATCTTAGATGTTCTTCCCGGCACACCTGAGAAAACATCAGCATAATTTTCCATCAAGGCTTGCAGTTGTCGACTTTGGCTATCGCCCAGTTCTGTTCCCAATTTGACGTCGCCTACATGTTCTTTTTGTTCGTATGTTCCCAATTCTAATAACGAATCTTCGTCTATGCTGGGCGTTTCCGCATCCACTAACATTTCCGCACCAGCTGACATCTTTAAATCTTCTTTCTCCATTTCGGTCTTTGCTTCATCCTCTCGGGCATAATATTTCTTCAACATGTTAGCGTGGTAATTCTTTTCTTTGTTTCCGACCAAAATTTTATAACCATTATCTCCCATCCTTTGGATAATTTCGTACGGTCCCTTCCATTGTATTAGAAGCTTATTATTGTTCGTTGGTAGCATTACCAAAACTTTGTCTCCTTTATTAAATAATCGATCCTTCGTTTTCTTGTCGTAGTTTCTCTTGTATCTGATCTGGTTCTTCGTTAGCTCCTCCTGAGCAAGTTTCATCGTTTCCTCCAGCCTCTCTCTCAACTCCAACACATATTGATAGCTAGTCTTCACTTCAGTTGATTCGCTTTCGCCTGTCCATAGTTCCTTTAGAATTGCCATAGATCCTCGCACAGTGCGACCATACAAAAGTTCGAAGGGTGAAAACCCAGTGGACGCTTGGGGAACCTCTCTATACGCGAACAAAAGTGGATTTATAAACCTATACCACTGCTTCGGTTGTTCAACACATAATCGCCTCAGCATCTTCTTCAGCGTGCCATTAAATTTCTCAGTCAGACCATTGCAAATTGGATGATACGGTGTCGTCGTCAGCCTTCTGATCGACAATAATCTTGATACTTCTTGCATGCATTCCGACACAAATTGAGTCCCAAGATCACTCAATACTTCTTCCGGAATTCCAATTCGACTATATAGGTCTAAAAGTGCTTCTGCCACTGTCTCGGTGTCAATATTCTTCAGAGGCACGGCTTCTGGATATCGTGTCACATAATCTACGAGAGTAAGCACATATCGGTGCCCCTTATCACTTGCTGGCACAATCGGGCCAATCAAATCCACCGCCACACGTTTAAACGGCAAGTCCATTAACGGCATTTTTCCCAGCGGAACTTTCGCTACTCTCGCTTTCGATACCGTTCTCTGGCACACATCACATGACCTGCAGAAGCTCACCCATCCTGGTGAATCCCCGGCCAATAAAAATTGGTCAATATCCTATCTTCCATCTTCTTGACTCCCATATGTCCAGCCAGCATCGTATCGTGCGCAACCTCCATTACTTTCTTCCTCAAGTCTTTTGGCACTAAAATTTGCTTCAGTTCTTCCTTTTCCATATCAATCTTTTTCGTAATGCGGTACAAAATTCCCTTCCTCTTTACATGGCTGATCTCTTTTCCGTTCTTGACCAAGGGCGTTTCCTTCACCACATACTTTGACAGGGATGGGTCTTCTCCTTGAAGTTGGATGAGCTTATCCTTCGTTACAGCCATCTGATTCGTTGCCTCCGCAACTTTCAAAGGTTTTGACTCAGTTCCCTTTTTAGCTTGTGATCGAGTAAATGCTGCCGCCTCCACGCACCAAGTTTCATCAGGATCATCGGGCGCTCTAGCTCCCGGAATATTTCCAACAATCAACGGATACAGCGGGTCTCTCAGGCACAAAGCTTCCACTGTTCCACTAAAATACGGCGTGTTTATCTCTACATTTGCAAACGGGGCTTTCAGTAAAGTGCGCGCAACCGTCATTATATACCCCACCTTGCCTGTGAGCTGCTCTTCCGCGACCAACTCCCTCTTAACAATTACTCCGGAGCAACCAGTGTCTCTCAACACGGTGACCGATTTGTTTCCAACCATTCCAATCGACGTAGGCATTTGATTACTTAAATTTTCGTCTAAACATGCGCCATTCAAAATTCCAATTTTTCGTCCATCTTTTAGCTCTAAATACTCTTGTGATTTTTGATCAATTTCTTTTCTTTCTTTACTTACACTTCGGTAATTTTCTTCTTTTTGTTTTTCATTTCCGATCTCACTAAAATTCTTTATAGGCACGGCGCAAGCAACCTTGTATGCTCTTTCCCGCGCACCAGCACCACCACGCGCTAATCGATTTCTTTCTTCGCATTGCATAAAAGTATGACCCATTCCACCGCACCGGTAGCAATATCTTTTGGGGTTTCTCTCTTGAATCTTTGAGAAGCACTCGCTTGCCCTGTGCCCGACTTTCCCGCAGTTAAAGCATTTTATATTTCCTTTCGTTATAGGAGAGATATCCGGAATCTTGCCTTCCAATCTTGGCGCGCCGACACTCTTCTTAGCACTGACATCTCTGCTTGACACCTTCCTGTTGTGCGCTGTCAAGTACTGCCCCGCACTCGCTGCCAATTCTCGGAAATCCTGATGCTTGCTCTCCATCAGATGTACCGACAATTCCTTCGGGCACGCGTTTATAAACTGCTCCTTAACCATTAGCTCGACAACACCTTCGAAGCTGCTTTCCATATCAGAAAGCTTCACCCACTGCGTGAAATAGTTTCTAAGCCTTACAACGAACTGGTCAGGGCTCTCAGCACCCTCTGGCTTGGCTTCTTTAAAACGTTGGCGATACCCTTTTTCCGTATAGTCGTATCGCTCTAGCAACGCTGCCTTCAATCGCTCGTAATCCAGAGCATCCTCCTGTGAAAGCCTGGAGTACACGCCTAAAGCTTCCCCCCTCAACAAAGCACTCAACTGAGTCGCCCAATTAGTCTGGGGCCAATTCGCAACCGTAGCATATCTTTCAAAGCGCAACAAATAGCTATCAAGGTCGTCTTTTCCGTCAACAAAATGAGGGAGATCAAGGGACTTTACCCCTCCAAAAGCACGTACGCCCCCCGCTTGGTTTGCTTCTCCAGCAGAGCGATCGGCTTCTCCTTCCAACCTCAGTCTTTCTAGTTCCATCTGCATTTTCCTCTCTTCAAACTCCATTTCTCTTTGCTTCGATTCAAATTCCATCCTTCGTCGTTCCAATTCCAATTTTTCGAGTTCTACTTCTCGTTTTTCTCCTTCTCTTCCAACATCGCTTGTCGTTCCTTTTCCTTCTATTCCTTTTCACATAGTCAGTTCCACTCGCTCTGGAAGAAATCGGCTTTTGCCTTTTCCGACATCTTCAAATTTTCCACACGGACTCTCAGTCTTTCGAACTCTTCCGCAATCGAACTATTCGCCATCTTCAAGCTGTAGACTCCTGTTCAGCACTCTTAAACAAAAATCTAAATCTTCCCGGACGAGCCCCCAGATGTCACAAACTTTGTTCGGGAATCCCAAAGGACCAGTTGAGCTAGGTAACCCGAATACCTGCGCTGAAACAAAGCTGTGTCTAAATTTTATTTTATTCCGGCTCAAGAAGTAGTTTTGCTATGAGCCTGACGGTTTATACAGTTGATTAACGAAAGCTCGGATTGATTTTGTTGAAGACTCTTTTTTTCACAATAAACAGAGACCCTTGTCTCTAATAAAAACAGATGTATTACAAAAATATCACGTCCGACGAAACTTCTATTCCACGCTTTGCCAAACTGCAAAGCGAAATCAACACTATAACTCGACTCAATCAACACAAATAATTCTACCTCTGTAGAACAAAACTGCCAACCACTGGCACAAAATAAATTCAACAATTGTCCACTGACACAAAATCTAACGGTCCACCTCCTGTGGCCAAACAAAATCACCTTCGCTCGAGCCGCCACTCGAGTCGCTTCAAATTACCTCACAACGATAATAATCATCATCATAATTTCTCGCTACGCATCGGCTTTATATAGAAAACAAAATCACGTGACGTAAACTTCCTCGTAAATTCAAGATTCAGCCAGAAACCCCTGGAGAGTTCGTTACGCGAATCAAGTGGAATATACGCGAATTTTCCAGTACAATGACGTTAGTCAAAAACATATTACGTCAATACAAAGAGAAAAAAAAAAGAGAAAAAGATACATGTATCGAGCCATATAACAAATTGGACGTATATCGCAGACAGCGCTCAAAGAGCCGCATTTATTCTCTTATAATAAAACTACGAACTGCCTTTAACGGGGATACACTACATCGTTATGATTAAAATTATGAATGAAGTGTGACAATTCGCTTGGCCTATTAAATTTAAAATAAAATTTTCTGTAAAAATACTTTTAATTTATCAAAGTTTGATTGAGGTGATAAAAGGTTTTAAAAATCATAAATCTCATTTGGAACGAATTTTTAATTCTAACTTTATGAATATATTTTTATTTTTTATAGTCTTTGGTTTGTTCTGTGTTAGTTCTATTCAAGTCAAAAACTTTAATTTAGAATAATATTCTTTCATTTTACTTTAGATTCTCTTGTTTATGGTAAGTGTATTACAAAAAAATTTGTTCATCTGCTCCCTGTCATTTCCTCAATGTCTTTTTAGAAGCATATTTTGAACAGGCCATATAGATATTGTGTAAGTAAAATTTTTTACATTTTGAATGCTCGCACTAAATATATATAAGTAATCAGCGGTGGGCAACACCGTATACTAAAGTACCTCGGTACTTTTTGGTACCGTTACGGGTACCACGTACCGAGTACCGATATTGCTGTACTTTTTTTATAAAGTATTGCGGTACTCCGTCTAATTCTAGGGTTATTGAAAGTTTTTTTTGCAAGCATTGCGACATGTTTTTTTTTTTATCTATTGCAGCTTTAAAGGAATTTCTTAATTTACAGTACTATTATCACAAATTGACATTTGTCATAGTTAAGTGTTTACCAGTACTTTTCCCATCTTTCCGATACTAGTTACTGGTTAATTTTAAGTAGGGTGAGGTTTATGAACGCTTTACGCACTTCATAGCCAGTAGCCCTTTTTTGACTTTTTTTTTAGGCTTGGTAGCTTACTCAGCTATTAGGGTAGTCTGGGTAGACCAGCATTTAAGTTATGTCTTAAATTAAAGCTAAAAAAGTAAATCAAAAAATTCCAACCCACTACAATATCTTGGCATCTCTGAAAGTAATTATCTGCTAGGTCTTCTGGTTGCTTGCGGGTCCTCTTACAGTATGTAGCATTAAATAAGCAGGTACGGTATTGCTTAAAAGTTGCCCTTAGTGCAACACCTTCAACGTTTTTGTTCGAGTCTGGAGAATAAATAAAGATGAAATACGATAAAAATTAATAAAAAATTTAAATCTTGAAAACGAATGATGGGTTTGTGTATGAAGCTTATTCTGTCTTATTTTTTTCCATCAATCTTAATCATGTCTAATCTTAATAATTCGCTACACATCGGCTTTATACGTATAGAAACCAAAATCACGTGACGTAAACTTTCTCGTAAATTCGAGATTTAGCCAGAACTTCCTGGAGAGTCGTTACGCTCGAATCAAGTAGCATATACGCGAAGATTCTACTATCTTCGAAATAGCAAAGCTTGAACAAAACATATTACGTCATACTGTCGAGCAAAAGAGAAAAGAACATACATATATCGAGCAATAGAGCGAATCGAATAATACGACAGCGGCGCTCAAAGAGGCGCAATTATTTTCTTATAACAAAGCTATGAATTACAATTAACGGGAATAAATTATATCGTTACGATTAAAATTATGAATGAAGCGTGACAATCACCAAAACCAGAGTTTCCCAAAATGAGGTCCGTGATGAGCGCACAAGGGGTCCGCGACGATATGACAAAATTTTTCAACATACATATCTGATAAATTAATCCATACCATGAAATCCGAAAAAGATTCAAAGTGAAGACCTTTTTGTTTTCAGAGAACACTCTTCTTTTAGGGACGAATTTTTGTCTATAAACGAGCGTCCCGGTTTGCCCCTACGGAAATATGGTATGCCTATTCATAACTGTTGTTTTTTAACGGATTTTCTGTTGTTTCTTTATTTTTTTTTTATCTTTCCTCGTTGGTTGGGTAGAAAATTGATGCGACATAAGATTGGGGTCCATGACAAAAAAGATTTGCAAATAGAGTTTCGTGGCCCAAAAAGTTTGGAAATAACTTTGACTAAATCACTGCAATAGGATTAGCACAATTCTTGACAAACTTTTTTTAACATAAAAAACAAAGCAGAAGTATTCATTAAGTCTTTCATATATCGAAGCCATAATTTATCCGAAAAATCAAGTTAAAAACACATTCACTGCAGATTTCTTACATCCAAACACCCTAACCCTAACCCTAACCCTAAAGCATAATAGATTTTTGAAAATAGACAGTTGGATAAGTATGATATTGCTTTCATTTTGTTAAATACAATTTTTAAATGTCAAATGAAATCCAATGTATGACAGAGTTTAAGTCATACCATTAATTCGTATTATTTAAAAGTAGCGAGTACCGATACCGATTACTGGTACCGCAGTACTTTTAAAAAGTACTGTGCCTACCACTGTAAGTAATAAATTGATTGCTTTTAACCACTAACCCACAACACAAGAGGCAAACATTAGCTCAGTTGATTTGCTGTTTTTTAAAAATATTTTTTTGCGTAAACCCTTGACCCATTGTTGCAGCACGGCCGAAAAAAGATACGGCCAGATATTTTATACTTTCAGCTAAAAGCTAGAAGGGCTATTGTAGTTCACAATATGGATTGTTCTTACGATAAAAAATCATTGGCATTTAATCATTTCTACTATTTTGCTGATGTAAAAAAATTTGTGATAACATTACCTTAATATTCACAAAGAATAATAAAGAATTGCTTTAATAATTATTACATAGGTACACCAAAATACGAATGCAATCTCTAAACGTTAAAAATACACTGTAACTTTGATTTAATAGAACAATATTAATACCTTTAAAAAAATGCTTGTCTTTTATTGAAGCAAATATTAATTTATATTAATATTTAATTATTCTGTTCACATATAAAATAATATTAAAACCATTAAATACACCAATTACCAGCCTTAAGTGATATTTAAAACAAGGTGTTCTGAGACACAAAGCAAGTGCAAAAATAAAAACTGAGTTATAATATAAAAGCAAAAGATGTTAATAAGTTTACTTCGTTCAATGTTTCAAAAATGAAACACTGGGTATAGGGAGTTAAACCACATGAAAAGCCTAATTTTTTTGAAAAATACAATAAAACATTTCGGGGCCACTGCAATGCCAGCGACCAAATCGGTACGGGTCCAGTAAGAGCTGTTTTTACAGGGCCTTGCAGTCCCTGTATGGCATTGTTGGCTGGAAATTGCTGTACAATTTTTTACTTATTTTTAATGTTTTTATTAACTAATCAATTAAATATGTACAATCTTTCTTTTATAAGCACTATACAAGAAAACTGATGATGTAGCCTAAATAAAGAAAAAAATAGTAGTAAAGGCAATTGAAATTCGAATTTGTTTTGCTTAACTGCTGTATCAAAGTTCCTTCTTTTTATTTGACCGAATAAAACTATAATTTTTTTAGAAAAAATTTTCCTTTTTTTATTTGAAAAATGATAAGAATTGAATTGATAGAGTGATTGACGCAGTTTTTATTAACTTAAAGAAGTAATTTTGACGTTGTCGTGATTCGTGTATGCCAAATGCGTGGCTGCAGCGTGCTTGCCTTATATTCGGCTTATGCTTTGTTTTATCGGTCGTGCCCCGCTTCTCATAATATTCATCGTGTGAAATTTTGTGTGAAAGCGTTTCTGTATCCCACGGTCGGTGATTTGTTCATTTATTCATGCTCATTATATATAGTAACGTGACTGTATGATTTATTAGACAGACGACGAAATAATGCATAACGTGGTAGCGCTACTCTGAGACAAAAACGTACTTTTACTATAATAAATTCAATAAAGTTTATTTGATTTAAGTTTTGGTTATACTGTGTTAGGGTTAGTTAAAACCAAAACTCCTAATCCTAACAACGTCATGTTTTGTTTATTTAATATGCTTTGAAAAATCAAAAATGTGTTTTGTTTAACTTGAATTACAGAACGATATTAGAATAAAGTTTTTAAACAATCGCTTCGTGAAAATCTAAAATTCTGGCAATTCAAAATTTATTAATTTATTTAGTAGAACACGTCATAAAAAATTCTAAAAAAATGTGTAACAACGTTGAAAGTTATACACTAGTAAGATTAGAAACTATACACAAGTTCAATTTTTTTCTGATTTAATTAATAAACATATTGTCCTTAAGAAAAGTTAGCTTTTAAAAAAAAAAAGTTTGAAATTTTTTTCTGTAGAAATTTAAAAATCTCTGCAATGGCATACACAAACCACACACATAAGTCAATATTCATGTTCAATATTTTGGAAAATAATATTTGAATTTTGCTTCGGTTCTTGCAATATCATTTACGCTTATTTTTCTGCAATTTCACTGATAATTCATTTTTTTTTATTTTAAAATCATTTTTAGAATTAAAAAAAAAGTTTAAAAAATTTTTTTTTTCTTTATTTTATTTTTTAATTGCAAGTTCTGAGTTTTTTGATCCTACTTTATTTTGTCAATATAACCCCTATTGTTCTTTCAAGCGGTTAGATATTGACGTAACAGGTAGAGAGTTGAAAACTTTTGAATTGCGCTCAGTTTAGTATTGTAGAGACTAAATAACTCGGTTGCGTTTTGTTTCCAGGAGACATCTTCAATCTGGACTGTTACAGCAAGTCTTGTGAGATTCAAACCGATTTTTGTCATTATGTTTATTCTGCTCCCACATCCTTCTGTTCACTTTAATAAATTTCTTTATTTTCATGCCACCTTGTTTTTGTTCAAATTTTGAATAATTATCATCATATTCTTGAAGCAACGTGATTCCTTTTTATTGTACATCGTTTTTTATGAGACCTACTGGGAGTTATGTATAATGAGTGAGTTTGTTAATATGACTTAACAACCGTTTTGAAAAAAGACTATTACGACTTGGTATATTGTTTTGAAATATTTGTTATAACCCGAGTTAAAACAGTTTAATATTGCATCAAATTGCATCAACACATGTTCACATTTTTAACCACCTACAACAGTGCACAAGGTTCTACCCAAAAGGTTACGATTGTACGCTTACAAAGTGCAAATGTTACAGAGACTTCATCCAAATGACAAGCCAAGACAAAAAAAGTTTGCAGATAACATGTTGCAACGAATTTCTGAGAATGGCAGGAAATCGAGTACCGTCTTGATGTGCTTCGCATAACTAAAGGTGCCCATATAGAAATGTATTAAAGGAGGTAAAAAAAACTTTAAGCAACACTGTTTAAAATAAAACAAACCTGGTTAAGATATTTTAGAAATCGACTTCATAAAAAAGTTTTGAAATTGTATCAGGACTTTATGAACACCTTGTATTATCTCAATAAACAAATGGTCTTTTTTGAAATGTGCAGATTCAGGTGCATATTTTTAAATGACCGAAAATTGCTATAGCATGTGCCTTTACTGAAATTTTGTATTTTGAAGTTGGTCAGTAATCAAAATCAGCTTTGCAAGATGCCTGCATATTTCAGATCCGCTTATTGTAACAAAGTCCATTTCAAAAAACAAACTCTAGGTTTATTTTAATTATGTTAATTAGTCAGAATTTACTAATGATTTAAACGAAAGGTTTTTTTTTGAATAAAAATAATCGTGTGATAAAAGCTATTTGAAAAATAGCAAACAAAAGTTTTTTTAAACAAAGTGTTAGCACTCCCCATGAGTTTCGACCGACTTCTTATTATTTCAATCACGCACCCGCAGCGTGATTCTTAGCAGCCAATTAATAATTGTGTTAACCGCCTTTTGCCTGATGTCATTACATCTTGCGCATTAGCCTACTGTGCGATTTTGTTTTTTATAACCTCTCTATTCTATGTTTTGTGAGATGAGTTGAAGGCAGTCATGTTGGCTATTTGATTGATTGAGTCAGGGACGATTGTAACATTTTGTTTTATTTTTAAAATTTTAGTAAACTTTAAAGTGAATTAAAAATGCAGTTTGATGACAGTTTGTTTTTGAAAAAATTATTTCTAACGAGTTTAGTTAAACATTTTCAAATATCTAAATCTATAAACTCACTAAAAAGCTAGAATTATCTAGTTTTGTTGTCTCGTCCTCACAAAACTGAGACTCCGCAAACTGTTTACAATATTTTTTAACCTTTATAAAGGTTGTAGCACCTTCAAAAAGATTCTTATTATTTGTGGCCTCCAAATCGTCAACAAGCAAAGAAAAAGGTTTTCGATTTAAATGGGAGCCTGAAATTATTTTTTATTGCATTTGCTTTGACTCATATCACCACCGTTGAAAAACTGGTGACAATGCACAACTCTGATTCTAGAAGCCACAGCAAACCTTAGCGCAATTCTACACCAGTGGGCGTCTAACTTACGACAGCCCACTAGAATCTACTGTATTAGACCTAGATTAAATGCGCCTGCAATCCAGTAATATACAATGAAGAAACCCTAGTGCTTAGGCTTATATTTATTGTTTGACGGCCAAGACCGAATAGCTAAAGGCGATTTCAATTGTTTAATCCAGTTTTTTATGAGATTAAAGATTCACTTCCAAATTTACGTGAGCTGGTGACGACACGATCATCCGCTGCAACGACAATTGACAAGTTTACATCACCAATACTCTTAATAGGGAGTAGCTGCGCGGTTGCTTTTTTGATTGTTGGAGAAAATTTATTCTAGTTTAGTCAAACGTCTTTACTTTTAATACATTTGCTATTAGTCTCTTTTTATTTTGCATAAAGTTGAAGGTTCTCAAATTTTGGTTGATTGCTTTGTTTTGTAACGTAGTAGGATTAGTCACGGTCTGCTGCAAAAATAAATAACTACTACGTGACGCAGTAATCTTGACAAACGCAGCAAGGCGTTCAAAACGTTTTTTTGACTTACCTCATGATTTTTGTACAGAAAATGTGTATTAAAAAAAAGTGTACAAAAATCATGAGGTAAGTCAAAAAATAGCCTGCTACACTAAAAGTATCCATTGGATTTGCTCAAGCAAAATACAAAAATATTCAGGAATAAATTTTAGGAATAGTCATAAAATTTAGGTTTTTATCATACGAATTTTACAAGTTATAATGACCTAAAAGGGGGTCCTCAAAAGACCCCCCTTAGGTAAATTAGGGCTAAGAGATCCTAAAAATATTTATCTCATTTATAAGCTGCTGTTGTTGACTGAATAGCTTGTTTTGCTTACACTCTGAGTCTGAAACAGAAGGACGCGAGTTCGACGCTCGGTTAAAATGAGCGATTGTTATCATTTTCTTAAAAAACGCACTTAACAAGAAATTTCAAAAATATGGTTTCATTGTTTTCTTGCTATGTTGACTATGGTGATTCCCTTTAGGACAAAAAGCGAAAGCCTGGTTAATAATTCATTATTATTTTTTTTATTTTACGAGGTATTTCTATATTTATCCTCCTGACTCGTAGGAAAGCGACTGAGGCGCTAATACTTAGGGTAAGCAATTACCCCGACCTGTTTCCGGAGATGCTGAGTTATAACTGTCCGCTTGTAATTTAGTAGAGATATGACTTTAATTTAGAACGGCTTGCCAAGACCATTTAGCAGGAGAAAGTGCCTTTTCAAAGGACACAACAGAATGACGTGAGTGGGTTTTAAAACGAGACCATATTGATCATAAGCACGGCGCTTTAACCACTCGACCACGCTTCCGACGATATACTGTAAGTGAAAATATTTGGCCAGATGAATAGATCTAGTGCCGTGACTAAAAAAAAACCTTGTGAAGCGCTATTCCAATAATTCATAATCACAGCTGCTCATTAAAATTAAATTTCAACTATTTTCGGGTTTTAATAAAAATCTGCTGAACCTACATATGTTTACATGAATTTATATCTTTCACTGATTCTAACTTTTGGACTGCGATTATTTTTATAAATTACTTTCGACTTAGAAATAAATTAAAAACTCTTAAAAGGCCAAACTTGAGCATTCTAAAAGATTTTTGCTTTGGATTTTAGATAAATTTATTAAACAAATAAATGTACATTGAGCGGCAATTTTTGATAACAGTCTGGTGTAGAACGTATCTTAACATGATTATTTGCTGAGAAAAAAATTAACATGCAGACTAATTGCTTTTGTAAGTTTTTGGGCCAGCGTAATTGACTCTAAAGTTTTATTTGATGAGACTTCTACTTGTCCAAGAAGGTTACAAACCGACGCCGGGGAGAAAAAAGACGCAATCAGGTTTGAGAAACCTCTCTTAACAAACCCAAACGTTGCCTATAAAATCAAAAAAAAGACCAAACAAAGGTCTTCACAACCTGAATATACGTACACAACCATTCAAAATCTTTTTTGTTTTAACTTAGTTTTCTGGGGCCCCGATTACAATTTTGGAAAGCCTCGAATAAAGTTACCAAAAACCGTAATAAAAAATTTGACACATCGACGGACTAAACTGCTTTAACACCTAAAAAGAAAGATGAATAATCTAAAACTCTGAAATTAACTCGAAAAAAACTGCTAATAAAATACACTTCATAAAAAATTGATTTTCTGAGTTAGATTTTTGTATGAAAAATAGCTAAAATAAATTATTTGCAATAATTTAATGAAAGTAATTATCACACAATATAAATTAACAAAAAATTTGATTCGAGATCTCTTTAACCGGAATTAAATCTTTTCAACAAAACTGGGCAATAAGTTTATGTAACAGAAAATTGCTGTACTTTTACTAAGTATACTGTAAATTTTTGCAGTCTATTGCTTAGCCTACCGTCATTACAAAAGTTAATGGCTGGTTTATTAACCTATTTTGATATATATAGGTTGATGCCAACTCTAATATATGGTTGTTTTATGCTAATCTTGGATAAAGTTTTAGTCAATCTTTTGATTTCTTTCATGCTGAGCTATCTCATACCTTATATTTTTTTCCAATCCTCGTCTCCATGTTTTGATTAAAATCCTTTATACTTGCTATCTCCGTCGGTTTTTGTGGTTTTAATGTTTTGTTAAGCTTGATAAAACTGTTTATTATAACTTAATAAGATACTTAAAAAAAATTAATTCAAATCCAGGCCCCTAAACCACTTGTGACCCAAAACATTATTACCAGCATCCCTGGGAAGAATTTTGATTATTCTAGATCAGGAATGGCAAACATGACCTTTTTAAATTCAATAACCATCGTAGCTCCAAAATTTTGGACTTTATAACCAGACAATTTTTTTTTGAAAAGAAAAGAAAAAGTTAAACAAGGGCTATGTTAAAACAGTTTTAGGTAAATCAATCTCGAAAAATTTTACCACAAAAAAATCACGAAGAATTTTGATAGTAAAAATCAGGGTTGCGGAGTCGGAAGATTATGATCCGACTCCGACTCCGACTCCGAGAATTTCTAAATTACCGACTCCGACTCCGACTCCCGACTTTAACTTTGACTACGACTCCGACTCCGACTCCGACTCCGACTCCCGACTCCGACTCCGACTCCCTACTATGGGAAAAATATTTTTCTTAAATTAGATTTAACTAAGCAAAAATCATCCTTTCGAGTTGTTAGTTGCACAAAATAAGTCAGGTTTTTTTAAATATATAAAAAGATATTTACTTTAAAAAATTGTGTATATGAGTGTATACATATATAACTGCAAATTACTGGTACTCTTTAGAAGAGTGCTCAATGGCTTCAATAGTCAGAACGATTATTCTTGATTATCAAAACACAAATATTAAAAAAAATATTTTATTAAAATAGTCCCAACAGACTGTTTCACCTGTAAGGCTTATCAGGGGACACAGTTAAAATAAATTTTTACGCTTCAAATGAAAACTCGCATCTTAGAAAAATAACGCTACCAAAAGTTTGGGTTTAAACGATTATTTTACTGAAGTAAGTGATTGATTAGCAAATAATTATTTTTGCTACGAGATATCAAAAGAAAACATATAATGTTGTATGTAATGTTGCGCATAGATGTATTCTTAAACTTGACCAAGCTACCGAAAAGATTACCGGTAAAGCGTAAAAAAATTTAATAGTTAAAAGAAAGTGTTATAAAAGAATCTTTTTATAAAAAAATGTTTTTATAACACTCTCTCTTAACGAATGATTCATACTAATGTTTTATACAGTATAAAAAAATTTTTTATAGCACTTGCTCTTAACTAATGAACCATAAACTTTTTTACACTTTAATCTTTTCGGCAACTTAACCAAGTTTAATACATCTACGAGTATGCGCAACATTACAGCATGTTTTCTTTTGATATCTCGTAACAAAAGTAATTATTTGCTAATCAATCACTAACTTGAGTAAAATAATTGTTTAAACCCAAACTTTTGGTAGCGTAATTTTTCTAAGATGCGAGTTTTCTTCTGAAACCTAAAAATTTATTTTAACTTTTAATTTTTGCTTATTTTATTTATTTCAACGTAAATAATAATACTTTTTTTAATTGTTGAGCCTCACAGGCGAAGCAATTTGTTGGAACTATTTTAATACAACATGTTTTTTTGTTATATTTATGTTTTGATAAATACGTATATACATATAATTATATTATATACACAACCCATTAACTATAATTTTTACTGTGTTTGAATGAAACATTAATACAAATCACATTTGGAAAACTAACTCGAAATGTCATACATAAATTGAAACTAAATATGTATTCAATACTTAATGCTTATTACATTTTCTGAACATCAAAGTATTTTATAGATAATTATGATGTTATAACTAGTCTATTTTACAGTTATTACTTTCCCATGGTAAATTGAACCCGCGACAAACCTTAATGTTAATACAATTAATGACTTGTGTAGGGCCTGAGTATAGGACTAGACCCTAAGTGTTGTCTCCTGCGCATTTAGTCGGTTCGAAATTCAATGAGGTATGCATCACTGATGAGCTTTAACAAGAGCAAAACTCAAGTCTGGTGCTTCTTGTTTTAGGTGGCATAGTTTTATTTTTATCAGTAAGTAATGAGGTTAAAACTTAAAAATGAAAATTTCATAATTGTAAAAATTTTTACAAATGTTAGTAATAACTATGGAATTTATTAACAATGAAAATTCGAAAACAAAAGTTTATAAAAGCAAAAGAAACCAAAAACCATATGTAAAAGAATTAAAAATTTAAACCCACAATTATAGACTACAAGAAAAACAATAAAATGCGACTAATTTTAGAATTTTCCTGAATCATCAACTGCATATAAAGAAACTCCAGAGAAAAATGTTGACATTTTCATACCAATAATAAGCTCATCCTTATTTCTCTCAAATAAACTTCAGCTATTAGCTTGATGGCATGGAGTCCATCTTCTTCACAGTAATTCATGGTTATATATTGATAGTAAGAATATATATGTGAATTTTGTCGGATTTTGTAAACAAAATAAACGGGGGTCTGTAGTTTCTATCTCATGAATATTTCAATTATTGTAATTTTGTACGAGACTGAACATGCAGGCTCCCTGCCGTTCATTGACATTCATATTAGGAGATTGTTAAAAAATTCACCTTGGTTCAAAACTTTTGGTTGATATTTTTTTGAAAGAATAGAGCAAGAAGAGTAAGTTTTAATTTTCAAAAATTGTAATTTAATAATTTGCTCGTAAAAACAAAATTGCTTCTGTGAGTTTCTTCTTTATTGCAGCCCTTTGGTCTGTTCTGATAAGCCTTAGCGATAAAAACAGATGTTCAACACTCGCTTCTGTTGAAAAAAGTACTTATTTAAAGACACGTCAAAAATAAAAAAGGGGGGCATTTGGGAGGCTGAAACGGATTAATGGCATTTACATTAATTTCAATGGAAAAATTCACTTTGTCATACGAGCAAATTGAGGTACGAGCTCGGTCACGGAACAAACTAAACTCGTATGTCAAGGTACCACGTATTATAGAAAGAGGCTGCTTAGGATAGTAAATTGATTATGCACCTGACATTTGCTTCCTGTCATTGGATTGAAGAGAGGGAAGCAACTAAATTGGGTGCCCAAGCATAGCATTACACTAAATACTATTTGCTTATAAATTAAAATGTAAACTTTTTATGAGTCGCACGCTGTGTCGCGCAATACGCGGCAAGGTCCTCTTAAAAAGATTACTGCACTGCACTCCACTGGCGCGCGGCCGCGTAAGTTGCGCGGTTAACATCACTAATACGTAAAGAAATTGGACATGAGGAGTCGGAGTCGGATAAAATATTCCGACTCCGACTCCGACTCCGACTCCTAGTCTACTTGAGAGTCCGACTCCGACTCCTTCCGAAAACCTCCGACTCCGACCGACTCCGACTCCGACTCCGACCGACTCCGACTCCGACTCCAACTCCGCAACCCTGGTAAAAATGTCTAACCTTAATTTTAACTTTAACTTTTGCGCTAATCCAAACCATGACTCTAGGGTGAAATTTACCGTGGTTGAGCTAGTTTCCATCCAATTACGGCCCCCAAGTTCTACATAATATTGAAAAGTTGTCAGCAGAGGCGAAAAGTATCGACTATTCTGACTTAAAAGATTGATGATATTAGGAATACATGTTAGTCGTCAAAATTTCGGCACAATTAGATTTTTTTCAAGTTATTTCTATAATAAAACATTTTGACTATACAAAATTGACACATTTCATGCTTTAAATTTAGAAGTTTTATAAAAATATTACAGCTTGAGTGTTTAACCGCAAATAAATTTTATCGAATTTTTCTGCACATCCCAAGGGACTTATATTTTTAAAAAATATGCTGAAAAGGTTTGATAAAATAATTTTGGTTTTAAATTTTCTAGTTGGGAATAAATTTTTTTTTAAAGTTAACTTTACAAATGCAACTTGATAAAAGCGAAAAATTATTTGATTTTATCTAAGCAATTTTAGTCTCGCCTTTTCATTTATACAACTTGTCAACTAAATATTGATAGTAGCAATTTAGCTACTTTTTTGCCTTTTGTTCTCATAATACAACATTATAGCAATCTTTTATTTTAAGATATATCTTAGTAGTAGGGAAGGGCCAGTTTGGCGCCCATCCGGTGGAGAAAAAGTTGAGGAGAACTCTAACCCTAGCCATAACCCAAACCCAAACCCATAGCCCTAAACTCATCCTTAACCCTAAACCTAGTCATAACCCTAACACTAGCCATAGCCCTAACCCTAACCACAACCCTAACTATAGCCCTAGCCATAACCCAAACCCTAGGCATAATCCTAACCCTAGCTATAACCCTAACCCTAGCCATAGCCCTAACCCTAGCCATAGCCCTAACCCTAGCCATAGCCCTAACCCTAGCCATAGCCCTAACCCTAGCCATAGCCCTAACCCTAGCCATAGCCCTAACCCTAGCCATAGCCCTAACCCTAGCCATAGCCCTAACCCTAGCCATAGCCCTAACCCTAGCCATAGCCCTAACCCTAGCCATAGCCCTAACCCTAGCCATAGCCCTAACCCTAGCCATAGCCCTAACCCTAGCCATAGCCCTAACCCTAGCCATAACCCTAACCCTAGCCATAGCCCTAACCCTAGCCATAGCCCTAACCCTAGCCATAGCCCTAACCCTAGCCATAGCCCTAACCCTAGCCATAGCCCTAACCCTAGCCATAGCCCTAACCCTAGCCATAGCCCTAACCCTAGCCATAGCCCTAACCCTAGCCATAGCCCTAACCCTAGCCATAGCCCTAACCCTAGCCATAGCCCTAACCCTAGCCATAGCCCTAACCCTAGCCATAGCCCTAACCCTAGCCATAGCCCTAACCCTAGCCATAGCCCTAACCCTAGCCATAGCCCTAACCCTAGCCATAGCCCTAACCCTAGCCATAGCCCTAACCCTAGCCATAGCCCTAACCCTAGCCATAGCCCTAACCCTAGCCATAGCCCTAACCCTAGCCATAGCCCTAACCCTAGCCATAGCCCTAACCCTAGCCATAGCCCTAACCCTAGCCATAGCCCTAACCCTAGCCATAGCCCTAACCCTAGCCATAGCCCTAACCCTAGCCATAGCCCTAACCCTAGCCATAGCCCTAATCCTAGCCATAGCCATAACCCTAACCTGAATACTGGTATGGAGATGAGGAGGGAGGGGGACCCTAAACCTAAGAAAAACAATGATCCTGAGTTTGATTTTTACCCAAGACAGTTGACAAAAAAGTTGTAAGTCCTAATTCTAACCCTTAGAAAGTCAGTTGTCCTGAGTTTGATTTCACCCTATACAGTTGACAAAAAGTTGTAAATCTTAACTCTAGCACTAAGAAAACCAGTGGTCCTGAGTTTGGTTCCTGCCCAAGACAGTTGAAAGCGAAGATTACAAACCCTAGCTGATACCACAGTCACGAGTTTGATTCACATCCAAGACAGTTGACAGCGAAGCTGTAAATTCTAACCTTAGCTCTAATCCTAAGAGAAAGAGTAGTCTTGAGTTTTATTCCCAACCAAGAGAGGTGCAAGATTCAACCCTAATCCTAAGAAAGTCAGTGATCCTGAGTTTAATTCCCATTAAGACAGGTGCTTGATTTCAAAACATTTAAATCAACCGGTTTTTTGTTTTTACGCAAACACAAAACAAACCTGTCAACCCATTTTCGGTTTTTAGGCATACAATAAAAAATCTATCAAAATATTTTCTGTTTTAAATAAACATGAAACAAACCTGTCAAAATATTTCTTGATTTTAGGCGCACAATAAAAAGGTCTTTCAACCAGTTTCCTGTTTTTAAGCACACAATAGAAAAAACTGTCAAAATATTTTTTGAGAAGGGCGGGCTTTGACAAGTCAGATTTGTTGTGCAATAGCTTTTCTGCAGCTAATCTTAATTTTAGTAAAATACTAATACTAAATCTTTAAAACAGATTTTTCATAGCATTTAAATTTTTTCCCAAGCAAGCTTTATTTTTAGATACCTACATAATTAATTTTAACACTGTATGAAAATCAATTCTTCTAAAGTACTCGATAACAAAGTTAGAGCTTGAATTAAAATTAACAATAGCGAAATCACGGAAATAAAAACAAAGCTAAAACCCAACAGACTGTTTCACCCATAAAAGGGATCATCAGGGGTATCTTATTTAAATAGAATCCATTTGAAGAAAATACCCCTGTTTGAATAAGATACCTCTGATGATTCCTTTTATGGGTGAAATAGTCTGTTGGGTTTTAGCTTTGTTTTTATTTCCGTGATTTCGCTATTGTTAATTTTATAATTAATTTTAAAAATATTTCTTTAGACAAACTTGTTTTTTAAATACTAATAATCCACTTCAAAAGTTTTTCTAGGCAAACCTAATTTTTATTTAAAGGATATCATTCTTCAACTTTTTTTAAGCCAAGCTTGATTTTTATTAAACCTATGTTTAATTTTAAATTTTTTTTAGGTAACTTTGGTTTTTTTTATTCCAATGTTGAATTTTTAAAAGCTTCCTTAGGCAATCTTGATTTTTGTTTTACATTTGTTTAATTTTTAAAAGGTTTTTTCTAGGCAATCTTAATTTTTCTTTGTGAAATATCTAGCTTCAATTTTTTCCGAGGTAAACTTGATTTTTGTTATGCCTATGGTAAATTTTTTAAAACTTCTCTATTACTTAGCTTTTATAGTGTGGCAAACCAGCTTAGTAGGCCTATAGCCAAAGATTTTTAAAAAAGCTTTAAAGGAAGGAAGGAGTAAGGAGTGTGGAAATTATTTAACCTATAATGTTAGAACCACAATTACGAGGCTAATGACCTGGATTTCACTGCAAGTGATCTAAATTTTGAGGTAATGTGTCAGAAGCTCAGCCAATAGCCTACGATAGCGTTTGAAATAGTAGGCTGCTTCAGTACAAAATAAGTGAGTATATGCATGCCTTTATAGGCTACTCCAGCTCTACTATTTAGATCAATGTAAGAGATTAGCCAATATATGTTTATCAGAAGTGGTGTTTGTCTAAATAAATACTTTATCACATTGTATTTTATCCATCGAGAGGTTGAAAAAATAATAGCTGGAGCAAGAGATTGTTTGTTTACAACTGACACAATTATTCAGTTGCTGCAATTAAAGTGTAACGATTACAATGCCATACAGTGGATTGATTCAAACTCTGATATTTCTGACAATACGAGTGATTTTGAAGACTGTATACAGAATTCAGATTCTTACCCGGAATATGATTTGTCAACCGACAATATTGACAAAAATGCCCCTGAATACAATCTGATAGGATAAGTAAAGATGATTCTTATTGGAAAGAAGACCCTCCTTCTCATGGCAGAGCAAGATTACTTAATATTTTGTATACGTCTTGGGCCTGTACGAACTCTTTCTCATAGCGTTGCTTTACCACAAGAAACATTTCACAAATTTATTTTTTCCAATATTGTCGAAGAAGTTCTACACTGCACCAATTTAAAGGGCCGAAGAGTAGCAGCCCAAATCAACAAAACTTGGAGGGTTGTTGATAGAGATGAACTTCTGGCATTCATTGTTTAAGTCTTCTTCCAATTGTAGAGAAAAGCTGGAATGTATCTGCACGAGAGCTGTTTTGTGATCTGACACAAAACCCTTGTTGCGACGGATGATGCGCCAAGCTGTGAGGTCCCGTCAAGAAGGCGAACTATAAAACCTCCTATATGTTTTAAATTTGTTATTTATTGTTTAACTTACCGTTTTTTGTTGGATTTGAACTCGCGTCGCTAATTCTTCACTTGGTTAATCAGTATTGTAATTTGTTTTCTTTCTGTTCGATCTCTCGCGGCGCATAATTATTGTAATTTGTTTTCTCTCTGTTCGTTATCTCGCGGCGCGAATTTCGTTCTTAAAAAGCTTTGTTTAAGTAACTTCTCCATAGCATTTCTTAATTTAGAATTTTCCTTCGTTTGACTTAAAAAACAGTTTATAGCGCCGTAAAAATGCGTTGTATCTGGGTTTTTCATCCATTCAACTTGGTCAATTTTAGCTTAGCTAGTTTAGGGTTAGGTTAGTATTTGTTTATACGCTGATTTAGCTAGAGTAGGGTTAGGTATGTTTTGTAATAAGTTTATTTGCGTTAGTGATGTTTTTCTATTAATCCTTTTGTATTTATTTTTCATTCTATTTGAATAAGGTCTAGATCATTTGTTAATTCTAGATAAATTGTTTTCTGATTTCAAATAGTTTCGTGGTTTAAAATTGTGTAGCCGAAATTGTTTTCTATTACATTTTCAAACGCCATTAAATCCTTTGTTGATCCAAAACAATTTGAATTTTCGAATACCTGACTGCGCAGGTTTAGACGAGTCATTCTCCTCGTCCGTAGAAACAATAAAAAACAATTTAAAGTTTTGCTGCTAAAATTGAGTTTTGTTGATTGACAATACAAAACAATTTCGTTTTGTCATTTTACAATACAAAACAATTTGAATAAGTTTAAATTGAGTTTATTGCTTACAGTTCATTTGTTGTTATAAATTCTGCTAATAAAGAAGGAGCTGGAACTTCCAATAAAAGCGAGTTTTTGCTGATGTTTCAGATGATGCAAGAGCAACAGCGACAGTATCAAGAGCAACAGCGAGAGCAACAGCGACAATATCAGGAACAATAGCGACAGTATCAGGAACAACAGCGACAGCTTCAAAAAGCTGCCGAACGACGGTTTAAATTCGAATTGGAGGAAATTCGTCAGAGGGCTAAAGAAGAACGATTTGATATGGTTCGTTTTATGGCTGATCTTCAATTGCAAGGTGGGAAAAAGTCTTTTAGTTGTAGTTCTCCAGAATCTGTTCAGCGTAAATTTCGCCGACTAGATGATAAAGTTTGCGTTTTATGTTCGGAAAAACATGGATTGATTGCTTGTTCGAAATTCAAAGGACTTACGCCTTCCGGAAGATTACATGAATTAATGAAGATACCAGGTATGGCTTGCTTTAAATGCCTTAAGATTAAAGGCACGCCTGGTCATCCGTCGATTTTCCGTAAATGTGCCACTATATGTGGTGTACCAAACTGTGGCAAACCTCACCATTCTCTTTTGCACATCCTTAAGTCGAAAGAAGAAGCGGTGAAGGCAAACGCCCTAAGTGCTACAGTTCGGGTTTTAGCTGGTGCACGTTCCAAATTTTCGAATAATGAATTGGAAACGTTGTTACCTGCTGCTCTTGCCAAAATTAAATATGGAAAGAAAAACTGGTTAGGGTTAGGTTTGATTCTTTTTCTCAAAAAAAGTTTTGTGACAAAAAAGGTGGAGGTAGCTCCAATATTCACCACATGAATCTTGTGCGTTTCCTGCTTTGTCCCATTGAATCTGAAAGTCGAGAAAAACTCCATGTTGAAGCTCATGTCCAGAATGGCCCAATCTGTTCCCCTTTGCAGCAAATTGACTTTGATAGTGATTATTGTTCTCATTTAAAGGGATTTAAATTGGCGGATCCATTTCCGAGACGAACAGCAAAAATTGACGTACTGCTTGGAGGCAGATACTACTTTCACTTAATGCAAGGAAGCATTGTCGGTGCAGATGTTGCGAAAACGGCACCTTATGCTATAGATATCATGTTTGGGTGGGTTTTAGCGGGACCCTTTCACATTCACCGTTTGAAAGCGAAAGAAACTCGTAAATGCATGGCTTTGACTGCAACTGATGCCTCTCCATGGTCTAAGCTTGAGAAACTGTTGGAAGAATTTTGGAATATGGAATCTATTGGTATCGTTGAGAAAAATGATGTTTATACAAGAGAGGAGAGAGACGCTGTACGTTCTTTCGAAAGGTCTGTTAGTTTTAGTAATAATAGGTATGTTGTTGCCTTACCCTTCAAGGAAAAATCTCCAGAGTTACTCTCCAATTACTCCCAAGCAAGAACACGCTTAATTTCTTGCGAGAAAAGCATGTTCCTCATCATCCTGTTTTTAAAGAGTCAAGCTCTTCGACAAAGGTCCGAATTGTTTTTGATGCCAGTGCTAAAGATCCCAATGGTAACTCTTTGAATGATTGTTTGCTTAAAGGTCCTAATCTTCTTCCCGATATTGCTGCCGTTCTTTTGAGATTCGGAATGCACAAATTTGCTCTTAACGGAGATCTTTGGAAAATGTTCTGTCAAACCGCGGTCATTCTCAATCATCAGCAATATCAGTTATATCTCTGGCGAGATTGTAATTTAAATATTCAACCAAAGATTTATGCAATGCAAAGGTTGATATTTGGTGTGACTTCCAGTCCGTTTCTTGCCATTCAATGTGTTTTATGTCATTCCCTTTCTGATAATATTGTTTCTCGATACGGCACCCTTATTCATGATTGGTTGATGCAAAACATGTACATGGACGATATTCATTTCGGTGGTGATACGGTTGAGGAGGTGGTAAAAATGCAAAGTAATTTGGTTGATTTTTTCTGATCTGGAGGTTGGGAAATTTTGAAGTTTGCTTCTAACTCTGCAAAAGACTTTGGTAAAGCTGCCTCTCTTGAATTAAAATGGAACACTTTAAAAAATCACTTTTAATGAAAACGTTGAAAGGTTAGTAAAAAACTATTAAAATTTGACGCAATTGTTACGAAGAAATCGGTTTTAAGTAAAGTTGGTCAGATATTTGATTTATTTGGATTTTTGGCAGCATTTACTATTCGGGCAAAGATCTTAATCCAGAAGCTATGGCAAAAGAAACTTTCTGGAGATGAGCCTTTGCCAAAAGACAACGCCAAGGAATATCAAGAATGGGTAAAGGAATTGTCGGAAATTGAAAGTATTAAAGTCCCCAGATGTTCTTTCTTAACTGTTGAACCTTAAGTATCATATTTAATGGCCAAGACTAGAGTGGCACCTGTAAAACCGGTATCGATCCCACGACTTGAATTGATGGCTGCTCATAGTCTTGCTAAATTAGTTCGTTATGTTTTAGATGCGTTGAAGACACAAAGGACTATCGACGAGTATACTTGTGCTTGGGTTTCTAAGCCTAGTTTTTGTAGGAAGACTTTCATCAACAATAGAGTACAAGATATTCATGACTCTTTTCCTTCCTCAGTTTGGGGACATTGCGTTGGAATTGAAAATCCTGCCGATCTGCACAGCCGAGGAATGAAGTTATCCGATTTGAAAGATAACTAACTTTACTGGCAAGATCCACCTTGGCTAGGTAAGTATAAGTTTGAGTGGCCCTCGGAGCACGGTGGTTATTGCTCTTTGGAAGCTTCTACTAGTGATGCTTATGTCAAAGAAGCTGCTAAAGTGAAAACATTTGCTTTGTCTGCTACTTTGCCTTACGAAGAGTTTTTTCGAGGATATTCGAGCTACTTTAAAGTAGTTTGTCTGGTGCCCAGAATTTTGCGATGGAGGCATCCTGTCAACAAACAACTTGACCATACCTGCAGACCGGATCTTATAGGCCCTGAAGAGTATAAAAACGTTGAGTATTTTTTATTTTCTCTGGTTCAAAAATGTAATTTTACGGATGATTTTTTTGAATTGCAGAGTTCGGGAAAGCCTTCGTCCTATCGGTTTAAAAATATGGTCCCGCAATTTGATTTTGAAAAAAAATTTGATTATTGCAGGAGATCGACTTAAACTTTCCGATTTGCCAGAATATACCAAGCATCCTATCATCCTTCCAAATAAAGACTTGTTGGTGGAACTATTGATCCTCCACGTCCATCAAAAGAATCACCATTCTCCTCAAGACACAACCATCGCTATTTTAAAGGAGAGGTACCACATCTTGCATATTCGTGAAGAGGTAAGAAGAGTATGTAACGGTGTGTGGTGTGTAGACATGCTAAAACGAAGTTCTTGCAACAAAAGATGGGAATTCTTCTTAAAGAGCGGGTTTATCCGGCTTTTGCATTTTCTGATGTTGGCGTTGATTTTACCGGACAGATTTACCTAAAAGGATATGATTGTAAAACTATGAGAAAAGCTTACATATGTATCTTTACCTGTACCCATAATCGTATGATTCATTTCGAATTAACAAATAATATGTCTACTGAGAATTTTTATCTGCATTGAAACGTACCGCCGTGGAAAGTATCGCAAAATTATTAGTGATAATCAATTGACCTTTAAAAAAGCGAATCAGATTTTAAAATTTTCCACTCGTGAAAATACTTTACCTAAAAATGACATTATTTGGGAATTTATTACCGAGCGTAGTCCACATCGTGGTGCATTTTATGAAAGACTAAATCGATCGTTGCAGGAGTCTTTAAAAAAAGTTCTTGGTAAAGAAAAGTTGAACTACACCGAATTGTATACCATTTTGACTGACATTGAAAGCAATTACTCCAAGTCATTTAGCAATTGGTCGGGCTTTAAAATCTGTTCCATCCATTTCGTGAAAAGTTAAATTGAGTCGAAGATATTTTTATTTAACAACTTTTGTTGCAACACTTCTGAAAGCGGTGATCAAAAGAGTATTTGTCTTCCTTAGTGGTTACCGAAGAGAACACTTCTCGTCCCACCTGGCCGATGGGAAAAACTGTTGAGACAATTCCAGGAAAAGATGGTCTAATACGGACATTTAAATTAAAACCAAATCTGGGCTCTTGACGAGTCCGATTCAACGTCTACATTTACTCGAGTCCGGTGAAGAAACAATTTCGACAAGAGACTTTCCTAATTTGACTGCACCAACCGAGTGCAGTCAAGGCCGCGAGGATGTAGCGAGAGGTCCCGTCAAGAAGGCAAACAATAAAACCTCCTATATGTTTTAAATTTGTTATTTATTATTTAACTTACCGTTTTTTGTTGGATTTGAACTTAGTTAATCAGTATTGTAATTTATTTTCTTTCTGTTCGATCTCTTAAAAAGCTTTGTTTAAGTAACTTCTCCATAGCATTTCTTAATTTAGAATTTTCCTTCGTTTGACTTAAAAAACAATTTATAGCGCCGTAAAAATGTGTTGTATCTGGGTTTTTCATCCATTCAACTTGGTCAATTTTAGCTTAGCTAGTTTAGGGTTAGGTTAGTATATTTGCGTTGGTGATGTTTTTTTATTTATTCAGCAATGATTATTAGAAGATTTGACTAGATACGAAGGTATTTTGGATTTGACGATTAGAGAACCGGTATGTAAGGATCACAATAGTTCTGTAACAACGGTGACTTGCTATGACTGTGTAAATGCTTTTTAATTGTATTGGTAGGCTAAATGGTAAAGTTTAGGTTTTTCATTTTTGCCATCTCTTTTTATTTCGGTTTCCATTTTTACGTTTTCTCGTTATGTTTACATGTTATTTGCATAGTTGTCGTTAGTAAAACACAGAAATTTTGAAAAATGTTTGTTTACAAAGACTTTTAACACAATTTATGCTTGACATACCTTTAAAACCAATACGGGTTCTTCTTCTTCGTTGTTTGAAGGGACTGGGGCCGAGGGTTTATCCTTTTACTACCCCAGACCGCTGCACTGCCTGGATCAGATGCTGGCAGTGATGTCATTAAGCCAGCATCGAGTTTCGCCATCCAAAACCGTCAGACCTCGTGCTTCATGTGGTGCCCGATGTATAGGGCACGCTGTTAGTACATGATTTGCGGTTTGCTCAGAGACGCCACACTCGCAATTCGGTGAAGAAGCGAGACCCCATTTGTGCATGGACAAATGGAATCGCCCAACACCAGTCCGCAGGCGGTTGAGCTTAACCCAAGCTGCTCGGGGTAAGCCCATCCCAACAGACCTGGCACCGGTCTCGGGCACAAAAGCACGGAGCCTGGAAGCATTTTCACAGTACTCCGTTTTCCATTTGTGATTTGTCCATTCAGAAGCGCGGATGCCAAGTCTGGCAAGGTTGTCCAAGAGATTCCGCGCACCTGGCACAAACGGGCGTCTGGATCTTAGTCTTGCTTGGCAAGTATCGGAGGACACACTTAAAAGACTATGCAAAATATGATCGGGGTCCAGAGATCCACGGTAAGTCAAGGAGAGTGTCGCTTCCAGTCGGCGAAGCTCAGCTGGCTGGATGCCTGAGAGTACAGGTAGATGGTCCGTTGGAGTGGAACGCAGGCATTCAGTAACCATGTGCAAGACGTCGTTCAAGACACTGTCAATGAGGCGAGTGTGAGCGCTGCGATACCAGACTGGCGCACAGTACTCAGCTGCTTAGTAGACTAGAGACAAGGTGGCTATGCGTAATGTTTTAGCACCAGCACCCCATCCCGAGCCCACGAGTCGCCTCAACAGTGTGACGCGCGAGGATAGATTTTTGCGCAATGCCACTAAATGGTGACGAAACGTGAGCGATCTGTCCAAATTTACCCCATGGTAAGTAGGGATTGGACAGAACGGTAAAAGTCTACCGTTGTTGAAGACCTTTAGCTCACGTTTGGCCTCTCGGTTATTTAAGTGAAATGCTGCCGTCACCGTCTTAGTGTAACTGAGCTTCAACCTCCAAGTCTGGAAATACGCTGAAAGTGTAGACATGTCTTGGCTTAAGGTCCCCTCCAAGTCCTTCCAGTTTCCAGAAGAGTGCAACAATATTAAATCATCAGCATAAGCAAACTTTCTGGAAATCATGGAAGGAAGATCGTACGTATAGATGTTAAATAGGAGGGAAGCCAAGACCGATCACTGAGGAACGCCGTTTTTAAGACGGCGTAGTCTGCTTTGCTTGCTGTCACCGGTGGTAAGGGTGAAACTTTAATTTCGGACAAGCTCCATGACCATTTTGATCATGTGCTTATCTGGAAGTAATCTTAGCAGCTTGCAGGTAAGGCCACGGTGCCAGACAGTGTCATAAGTAGCTGTCAGATTGATAAATACGGCACCGGCCTTCATTTTAGCCTCAAAAGAATCCTCGATGTTCTGGGTTAGCAGAACAACTTGATCTACGGTTGACTTCCCACATCGGAACCCAGCCTGCTCTTTAGGGAGCAGTGGATCGATTAATGGTTCGACACGGGCGTGGATAAGCCTCTCGGGGATCTTGTAGGGGATTCAGAGCAGAGATATCAGTTGATAATTTTTTGTGTCCCCCACGGGCTTTCCTGGTTTTGGGATCGCGACCACAAGCGCTTTTCTCCAGATCTTGGGAATTTTGAGCCGGCGCAAACAGGAAGAAAGGAAGTTACGTAACCAGGACTTCAAAGCAGCTCCAGTATGGATTATAAGCTCGGGGCAGATGGAATCAGGTCCCGGAGCTTTACCTGGTTTTAAATGTTAAAGGGCAGCAGTAAATTCTTTCTGTCAAAAATTGTCAGAGATATTTACTGCATCTGGTGTTGTGGCCCTCCAAAGGTCAGACACTTCTTGAAAGCAAGTAAAGATGACTTGCAATCAACAGCCTCGTATTTCCCATTTCTAACAACCTGAGATGCAGTACGGGTTATTTTTAAACGGGTTATTTTTTATTACGGGTTATTACGGGGACCGGGTTATTACGAGAATTATTATATAACCGGGTTATTACGGGAACCAATACGGGTCATTTTTGACCCACATTTTGCATTGTAAGGGGTAAAGAAGCGTTGTGCATCTTAGGGTTAAATTGCATCATTGTTAATAAGCTTTCCGGCAATTTTCTTAATCTACTTCAAAGTATAAAATTTACTATCTATGACATCATGCATCCAAGTCAAAGTCTGATATAAGCATTTCAATTTATTTTTACCACTTAAAGTATAGTTTTTAAAGGCCCTAGTCCGTTTGCCCTGCAGCTGCATCAAAATTAAATACTACCCAATCTATCTTGCTGTTTTCATCAGCTTTAATCGTATTTTTGTTTAGTTTCTTTTTTAAACAAGATATTTTCAAAATGGAACAACTTTATTTTTTCACAATTGTATTAACTTATTCAATGGTTCTCAAAGTTTTTAAGATGTATCCTTCTTGGATAAACAACAGCAAAATTCACACCTTACCTTTTTGAAAAAAAAATCATTTTATGCAGCACAAAATTTGCAATTATTTAGATGAATATAGTTATTTTTTTACAAGCTAAAAGTTTAATTTAAGACTTTGCTGAGAACACGTCTCAAATCTCCCTTCTCAGTCAAACTATTTAAATTATTTAATATTTAAAAATTTTAAAAATTTGTAGACAGTATTGGAATTAAAACAAAAAAGTCCTGGATCTCACAAAAGTCATCACAGCAATTTTTTATTAATAAAAATTGTAACACTCGAAATTTATAAAAATCTATTTTGGTTTATAACCATCGCCAGTCTGTAAGAACATTAAAGAAAACAAATTTTAAATAGTATGCTATTTTTAAAAAATTGATACAAAAATACTCGTACTCGTAAAATCTTTGAGTTAAAAACTAAAAAAGCTTAAAAAACTCAATACATTCAAAGTCACATTAGCTAAAAAAGAACACCATCATCAAAATAAAGTGATCAAAAAGACAAAAATCAACGTCACGTCAACCAACCTTTTTTGGTTAGCAATCATTGCGAAATACAAAAAAAGAACCAAGTCATTTAAACTGGGGTTTGATGATGAAACAGCAATGGTGCATAAAAAATATAAAAAAATTTTATAAGTAAGAAAATTTGAGAAATTTTAATGATATTTTAGAAAAACTTTTAAGGACGCTTTGTCTCCATGATTTGTTTTGCATAATTTAAAGGCACGAATTACTTTAATAAATTTTTTTAATGAACAACATCTCTTAGCTTTATCTCCACTAATAGAAATAATACGAGTATGTTTAGTTTATATTGTCTGCATTCAGAAGTTTGAGCGAAATTTTTTACTGTATTATTGTTTACTAAATTTCTACTTTGCTTGCATAAAGTTACTTACATTTTTTGTTAATGTATTTACATTTTTGCTAATGTACTTTCATTCCAGGCTTAAAAACTCGGTTGAGAACTACAGGTTTAGTTTTTAACTGCTTTTGGCATTCTTGCCAGCCGCCATTGCGCATAACCATATCAGACAAACGCTTTTAATTGTTCACATATATTGCTCAAAAGTCAGCTGTTGATATTGCTTCAAAAAGATTTTTGCTGTGGGCTCTACATCTTAAGACTTCTAAAATTTATTAGCTATTTCAAAGATCGATTCTAATTCCGCGAAAAACGATTGTCAAAAGCACTTGATTCTTGTAATTTTGATTTTTTTTCCTGAGTTATTCTTGCTTTAAAAAAAGTTTTAAATTTAATTTCATAAACAGAGCGTTTTGTTTGAAAATGTGTTGTAATCAATCAATCAACATACTTTTATTTGCGGGAAAAAATAATACAAATAACGAAAATGAAACATTAAAATAGAGTAAAAAAATTTAGTTGCCGGGAGACTGCAATTTGACCTTTCGGTCTTCTAGTCAACAGCCACCCTTGAGAGCAAAACTACAGGTACAACTACTTGTAAAACTTAAGTGTTGCAGAGAAGAGGGTTTTTTCATTTTAAATAAGAAGGTTTTTTTATTTTGAATATAAGGTTTCAATAAGTACTTTTTAAATTCATATTTAAAAGCACTCTAAGAAGCATTTTGAATTTGAGTGGGAATTTTGTTCCATATCTTAACTCCTTGGTATTTTATATATCTTTGTAATCGTGAAGTTTTATAAAAGGAAATATACAAAGTTTTTTTTTGATTTTTCATTTAATCTAGTGCTTTTTTCCGAGATCTGGCTGGTTAAAATAAAATACTTAGACAAATTTTTGGGAAGCATTTTTTAAAAATGGGCATGAATAAATTTACCAACTTCTAGTTTATAAAGATCTGTAAGTTTTAGAATCTTAAGGCGTTTGTAATAAGGTGAGAAACTATCACAAAATTTAGTTGCACATATAAATTTAACGGCTTTATTTTGAAGAGTTATCAATTTTTTAATATACGTCGAAAAGGTAGATCCCCAACTAATAAGGCCGTATAATGAATGGGAATGTATCTGAGCGTAATAGATTTTTAACAATGCTGTTTCTGGTTGATAGTGTCTAATTTTAGAAATAATTCCAACCGTTCTTAATATTTTATATGCCATATTTGAAATGTGGAAATGAAATTTAAATTCATATCAATAGTTAAACCTAAGTATTTAATACTTATGCATTATCACTTAAAAAAACATTAGTTTGTGGACAAGGTTTATTTAGTTTGGAAGGTATAATTAGGAAGTTGGATTTAGAGGGATTAACCGTGAGTTTATTAGAATTAAACCAAATTGATAAATTTTGAAGTTCGTTATTCATAATTGTAGTAAGGGAAGCAAGGTTAGGGGCGGTAAAAATTAAGCATATGTCATCAGCAAAGAGTATTGTCGTACAGTTAACCGCTTGAGGCATATCATTAACATACAGGAGAAATAAAAGAGGGCCAAGAATCGAATCCTGAGGAACACCATAATTATTTTGTAACAGCTTATATTTTGCACCCTTAATGGAAACGAATTGTTTGCGAGATAAAAACGATTTAATTAGTTGATTTACTGAGCCGCGTATGCAATAATGTTCAAGTTTGAGAAAGAGAATGTCATGGTTTACTGAATCAAAAGCTTTTGTAAGATCAAGAAATACTAAACCAGTGAATTGATTAGAATTTATATTGTCATAGGAGTGTGTGATAACATCGACAAAAGCATGATTGGTTGAGACTTTATTTTGAAATCCATATTGAAAATTTATAATTACATTATGTTTATTTAAAAAATTATTTATACGCTTGTATAAAAGTTCTTCAAGGATTTTTGAGAAACAAGTAAGAATAGAAATAGGGCAATAATTAAGAGGTTTATCACGTTCTTTTTTTTTTAAATTGGAACTATCCTTGCAATTGTACAATTTTTGGAAAAAACGCCTTCTGTGAAACAAAACTCAATAAAAACTTGAAGATACGGAATAATAACTGAAGAGGCGATTCGAAGAAAAAAAGCTGGAATGTCATCATGGCCAACTGCTTTATTATTTTTTAGAGAATAAATAGCATTAAAGATTTCTGTGGGGTTGGATATATTGAGATAAATATAAGAAACTCGTTTGTTTGGATAGGTAGAAAAAGACTTAAAGGACCTATTTGAAAAATTATTTGCTAAATTTAAGCCAATTGAGCAAAAAATTTTATTAAATTCATCAGCTATATTTTGATAATCTGAGATTGTGCCACGGTCAGTTACTAATGAGTCAGGAGTATCTTTAATTGGTTTAGAGTTCGGAAGCGTAGAACGAATTACATTCCATACTTTACGAGCATCCTTCTGGCATTTATCTAATTTAGAAGTAATATAATTTTTTGGACAAAGTCTTTAGTTTAGTTAATTTATTAGAGTAAACTTTATAAAATGATTTTTTTTTTCTTCACCACTTAAAAAATGAGATTTAAACATCCGTCTCTTTTTCTAAATTGAAGTTAGTAAGCCTTTGGTAATTCAGGGTTTTTGTAAGAGTTTTTCATTCTTCTTGAAATTGGTCTCAAAGGCGCATGGATGTCAATAGAATGTGATATGATGTGTACAAAATTATTGAACAGTTTATTAAAATTTTTATTGCAAATGAATTAATATCAAAGCATGGTTGTTCAAATTTTCAAAACGCACCATCATTGTGGCACAACTTTGCTATTCATCATGGTGCTTATAAACCATAACTTGCCATGTTTCTTTTTTTCCACACATTTTACTTTATCTTAAAACGTTTAAAAATCAGTAAAAATTGCTAAAATGTCCAAATAAATAATTTCTGAGTAAAAATCACTACAAGTTTTTAAATTAACAATAACTACATACTGACTTCGTCCGATTGTCGATTGCTGTTCCAAGTGAACAACTGTTATATTTTAAGTTTAATCGGACACGTTGGAAATAAATGAGTTGAGTAATAATATGGGTTATAGTTTAATTAGCATAATATAATTTTTAAAATTACTTCTATTGTAAAACGAGGTTACTTGGTTGGTTTAAAATTGTTAAAATTACAATTTATTAAAAGTAGCAATCTACTTATTAATAAATTCAATTTATTAAAAGTAGTATAGCCCTTGCGGTTTTTCCTAACCCAACGCATAACCCATAGTCATACCAGCCAAAAAAGTTTGGAGGGCAAAACAAGTTTGCCCAAATTTTATGACGTTTTCCCGAATTATGATCTTTTAGCACTTTACATATACGAGAAAAAAGTTCTGATTTTGCCCAAATTTTCTTTGTCGCTGCCCAAAAAATTCTGGTTTTGCCAAATTCCTGGAGACTTGGAGGCAAATGCTTCCTGCTTTTCCTGGCTGGTAAGGCTATAATAAAGCTTATTAGTTTAATATCGATACAAAAAGAATTAGTCCCCCTTTTGTTTATCTTTCGATTAAAACTTACAGTATTTGCAAAATGTGCTCGAATTACAGAGTCATAAAAGTATACAGAAGTTGATTGTTTTCAATTAGTGACAACAGATAAAAAATGTTTTTATTTTTCATATGTTATTATTATTTTTATTATTATTGGTATTCTCGATCATTATTAGATAAATCACACAAAAAATCATAAATACTAAAAAATATCAAGAAAAAAAAGAGGTGGCATAACAACAGACGTTAAAATATGCAGAAGATAATTAAAAGAAATCAGAAACAATCCGGTAAAAAACAGGGCTGCAACACCGCATATTATCAGAAATGGCAGAAAAGGAAGGAAGATAAAAAGATATGAAATATCACCAGGCACTTGATAAAAACATACTAGAGATAGTATAACCAGTACATAACTGACCTGTGTAGTGATGACGGGTAGCAAAGCTAGTCGGAGTTTGAAATTTAGCTCAACTATAAGCAAGTTGTGTAAATAAACCACCCATAAAAAAATCTCACCCGGTCCAAAACCCGTTCCTAATTGCATTTGGTAACTATACAAAAACAAAAAATAAAAAGCTTGGATTAAAATAAGTGACAAAGCAAACAAATTACAGTCGCGATAAATAACACTAAAAACAATATAACGGATTATTTTGACAGTCGAAGTTGATGGAATTACGTAAAAAAATCTAAGCATAAAATAACAAATACATTTAAATAAAACACGCTTTGCCAATGAATTCATGCATAAAAAAAGATAAAATTTTTATGAAATCATAAAAATAGAAAATAAAAAATTATTAGCATTAACAACTGCAAAAAATTTTACTAACAATTGTAAAAATAAAAAATTAATTGTTAGTTTGAAACAGTAGACCGCAGCCAACAAAGTAATTGCGATTAAATGGCAAAGATAGAAGTGAGGACAAAACAAATTAGTGCCTGTGTTAAAGTGAGCAAACGAACAAAAGTTAAATAAAAAGAGTTCCTTAAATCTTTGCAAACAGTCTTGTTATCTTATCGTGCTGAGTTTTGCAAGATTTCGGATTCCTATCTCGGTTGCTCTTTTTAGAAACCTTGCAACTAAAAATATATAAGGACAGTATAATGTTCAGGAATCTAACATTACAATTAAAAAATAGGCCCATTTCTTAAAAGATAATCTTGAACATTAAGAGAAAAATTCAAACACTTTGTGGCTTATTTTTAAAGTCAAAACAAATGTTATTTCATTGAGTTTCAAATAAATTTTTACTTAATTTAATGTTAAACCATCTTAATATCAATGGCTTTGATGTGAGATTTATCATTTTTTTGTTCAGTTACAATTTTAAAATTAAAAATATGTATTTTGAAAAAAATGTTTTGATTGTTCTAATTATTTGTTTTTCGTTGTTATCAATGGGCACCAGTTTGGAATGCCTGCAAGGAGGAAAATACAATGATCAAAATGGCTTGCGAAAAGTAACATGTCCCTCCGACTCATCCTACCTGTGCTATCGGGTTGATGTTTCCCTTTCGAATGCTTCAAGTAAAAGCTCTTTATTTTTTTAAAGGTTGTATAGAAAACTTGAAAAATTTTAAGAATTAAGTCACAAATTATTTAAAACAATAGCGCCAAACTTTTCTTTGATTGAATTCGGACAATAATTGGGAAGGGCTTGGACGAGGTGTGACGAAAATTGCTTGAACAAATTATTTTGTGAAATTTGGAATTCCAACCAAAAATTTTAGAGTTTAATCTTAAATTAAATAAACATAAAAATAACCGATATTGTCTATTGGCCTATTGTGGTCAAAAAAAACAATCAAAAACGAATTAAGAAATTTATTTTAAAAATATTAATTTTGCAAATAGGTGGTAACAGCATCAAAAAGCACTTTAAAGTAAAATTAAAAAATACCTTAAATAAGAATCAATCAAACATGGCTCAGAAAAAAATCGATTTGTGAATACACAAAACAATTTACTGTTTTTTAAGAAATTATACAAAATAAAAAAGTAAAACTTGAAAGTAATTTTTAAAATGTTAGTGTAGATGCAAAAATAATTACCCGACTATGGTAAATTTCTGCCAGATAACTATTTCGATTATTGCAATTTAATCTTGCAAAAAAATGATAAAGTCAAAAGAAGAAAGTAAAAACAAGTTTTAAACTTTTCAATTATATTATCTTTTTTTATACGATTCTGGATATTACTGTTGTTTTAGCTATTTAGTTCTGAGGCATCAAATAACTACCAAAATAAATTTCCATTTTTTTATGAAGTAGTCCTACATCTTTAAATTCAAATAGCTAGCATTTAGCCTATTCAGTTCTATAAAATTTTAATGTGAACTTCAACGCAATAAAAAATATTTTTTAAATTGTTTTGTCAAGTATATGACTTAAAAAAAAACCTTAGAAAAAATAAACACGACAGTTATTGTTTGAGAATTATGATTATTTAATCCTTTTTTAGCAATGTTACGCCAGACCTTCAAAAAGTATTGTTCACTTTGCATATTTACGTATTTTTGCCAAGATTGTTTTGATTTGTTCTGCGTTTGAATAGCGTTAATTTCCTGGATGGCATTTAAAAAAAAGTTTCTTTTAAGTAACTTGTTGGGGTGTATCAGGTTTCCAGAGTTGCAAGTTTGGCCAAACATTCGGGTTTTAAGTGAATTTTCAATTACAAACTTATATGGTTTACAATGTTTTAATGATGAAGTCTGGTTGAATTTTATTGAACAAAAACGTTTAATTTTATTTATTCTGTTTTCACTTTGCATTTCTTGCTCACTGGTTCCAGATGATTGCACCTACTGTGATTTTAATTTATTTTCAGTTTAATCTTTTTTTATTCATTGTAGACAAATATCATTTTACTCAAGAAAAAATTATCTTTTTGATAATATAAAATTTAAACAAATTTTTTTTATAATCAATGGGGAAATAATAATTAAATATTGCTTAATTCTTGAAAAACCCTTTTATTGCTTTGCTAGTGGACAAAAGCCCCGCCGTAAAAAAGTTAAAAAAAGAAACAATGCTTATCTTTAATAAATTTTCAAATAGAAGGCGTTAGCATTTGAAGCAAGTATTCTATTTTCACTTGCCAAAATAAGGAGCCAATCTTTTAACTTTCCAAAAAATTAAAACAGGCATAATTGAGTGAATTATGCCTAATTTACACCAGACGCATACGCTTGCGATATCTTTGTTTGTTCATGAAATTTTGTAGACTAAGCCTATAAACTGAGCAAAAAATTAGAAAAAAGCAATCAAACCTAAGCCAAGCGTATGCACCAGGAATATACACGTTAAAGACCAGGTTTTGAAAGTGAACACAATATAGTGTTAATTTATGTTTTTACGCAATTAAATTTGCTACAAATTATTGTGTTTTTGACAAGTTACAATTTTTTTTCCTGCTGTTGTGATTAAATGTAGGATATGTAGGTTTTACATATATAGAAAAATTTGGTTTAAAAAAACATTTCTTGATTTTATATTTTTTGCTTCAGCTATTTTCGCTAAATGTGTCAAGAAAGAAGTGTGTGCATCTCTCACCTGCAAGGTTGTTACTTCACTAGTACTACTAAACAATGAAACAAGGTGAGCAAAATAAATTGCATTTTTAACCACACAGGCCGTTAGCAAGTACAGTTATCAAATCCTAATTGCTCTAAACATTTTATAAGCTTATGATGGTATTAATCAGTTTTATGGAGCACAATTTTTATGTTCTTAAGGCTGCTGCGAATCTTTCATTTTTCAAACGCCAAACAAATCTTTCAATTGATGTTTTTCTGAAAGTGTTTTGTTCGACTACTACAATGTATATTTCATAACTAGCCTATTAGCTTATATTTGAGTTAAAAGTTTATGTTTTTAATAATATCATTTGTCATTTTGGACTTGAAATTTTGTCTTATCAAACTTTTTTTTGTTAATCGTGAAAATTTTTTTGGTTTAAATTGCATTTTCTTTCTATGGTAAAACCAAAAATGCAACAGTTTATACTGAGCTCAACTCCCAAAATTACTCTATAAAATAAAGCTAAAAATAAGAAACAATAGGTTTAATGGTCATTTTTTTGCTTATATTTAACATTTTCATCGCGAGTTATAAGAACATATAATAGGGATTATTTTAGCAGTGCCATAAAGTAATTACGTTTCGTTTAAAAGCAAAATCTTTAAAAGTTTTTGATCTTGGAAAGTTTGCAAAAATTGAAAAAACTTTCCAAATAGTTTGAATTCATGAAATTTACTGTAGGATAACCGTTGCTTAAAAGCAAAATTTCTAAACATTAGCAAGCTCAGTAAAGTGGATATTAGGAATTGTCTTTTCTGCCATAAAGGTTAATTGCACGGCTAACAAAACGCTACAACTTTAATATTTTTATTTATTCCGTTGCACCTGACAAAGTTCGCAGTAGTTCACAAAAACTTGTGAGATCAATAAGAACTCATTCAACTTTAGTGCACAGTTTTTTGTCTCTTTCTGATTGATTTCAATAATTGGCACGGCTTGCTTACCTTCTATTTCATCACGATTGCTTAATATTTGAAAAAGAAACGTAGGCCAAACGTTGAATGCTTTGCAACCCTATTCGGTCCAAAGCTGATATTTTATGATTTTACAAATTCACATAACAAAGTTTTAAAACTATTTTTTACCAAAAATCGAATAGAAATTTCGTGCTTTGCTTGAACGTTTGAATTAGTGTAGTTTAGTTACTCGTTGTTTCTTACTTACTCGCATAAAATTGCGTTACTCAAAACTAAAGAAAAAAACTCAAAATACGTTTTATAATGCCACAACCTTTCCTTAATATATTTAAAAAATTTTTTTCCTTCTTTTGAAATAAAACTGACTAATCAAGATGCTTAAACAATTTTATCAATTTGTTTCTCGAAAATGGTCTTTTTATAGGCTATTTAGCCGAGATATATGGTATTTTAACGTTCAATTATAATTTGAAAATTTTTAACGTATTCCAACAATTTTCCTCCCCTTAATTATACCGCAATCGATACGTATCAGTTAAATAAAAAAGTGGTAGTGTTTTGTTTTTATTCGCACCCAAAAGAAATAATTGATAATAATTGAAGACAAAATAGAGCGAAGGTTGCAAATAGGGAGACGGCAACTAATATACGTTATAACATGCACAAAAAATTGTGCATGGTCACCGCACCTGTAAATTGAATTAATTAATATTAATTGAATGAATACTGTAAATTACATTATTTAAATGAACAATTATTCGAAAATAAGTACCAACATTTTTTGAACAAAACAATTAGGGTTGGGTATTTATTAAAAAATCCAAATGAGCATTGCCTACAGCGTTGTTTTTTAAACAACTATCAATTAGAACAATCGTCCGAAAACACACAAACTACAAAAAGAAAATGATATACAAGCGAATAAAATTCCACCTTTAAATCAAGCAAACAAGCCTTTCATTCCGACCGTAAGCAAAAATGAAATTATTAAAGCTTTTGATAACGCGCAACTTACGTCGTTCCACAGGGACATGCCGTCAGGGAAGGCAAGTAAGGCAGTGCCTCACCTATGGAAATTAAATAAACCAGAAATAAAATATTGAAGTCATAGTCTTTGCAAAATTGATGCAACTTGGTATTGGTTAAAAAAAAAATTAGTAAAAATTATGCCGTATTTGTAGTAGTTAAAATAGTTTTGCTCTTTAACCCTAATTTTTGACGGTCTAATCGTTGTCTTTTCAGCGCTTTAAGCATTTTTTAGCGTTCTTGTCAACAAAATTGTTAATACACTCTGGTGAGGCAGCTTCAATACTGCCTCCCTTCACGTAAGAAAACAAACAAAAATGAAACAATATAGCGCTTTTTTCTCTTTTGGTGAAAATATCTGTTAAAATAAGATATTTGATGCATGCCACAATTGTGACCTCGTATAGAAAAAAAGGTTTTTCTGTGACGTAAAAGGTTTTTCTTCCCAAAGCTTTTCATCTGACACTCTTCAGGTGAAATAGTTAGAATAAAGCAGAATTGAAACCAAACTGAATTATAAAGGGGAAAGCAGAGTTCTCATTGGCTGAAAGAAGTTAGCCAATGAGAGAAAAGATTAAGAAATTTTCCAAGGTTAGACAAATTTTTTTTGCTTACTGTCACACTTCATTCATAATAATTTTAATCATGACGATGCAATTTGTTCCCGTTATGAGTAATTCGTAGTTTTATTATAAGATAACACTGGTCAACAAAAAAACATTTTTTTTCTTGCATAGACTTTGAGAACGGAGTAAGGTTAACTTTGGGGTGCTGAATCCGAATCTGAGCTCAGATTTTCTCTATCACATCACGTTTTTGTGCAATTTGCATGTGTTGTAGTGCTGCATTGTGTGAAAGTTGCTCATTTGCTCAGATGTTTGATGCCATTAATCAAGCACAAAAGCAACTTCAAAGGCATAGTTTTTAAACCAGTTTTGCGAAATGGGAAAAAAAATGGCCATAATATTGTTTATGACGCCGGAAAGTCGTGAGAAACTCAACTTTTTATTTAGATGTTGGATACGAGAACTAGCCATGAAGTTACCGAAATTGCAATTTGCAGACAAGGTAGTACGGTTAAGAAAGGTTGTTCTTCTGAAACATATGTTTGTTTGTAACAGCAATAGTTTCTAAACAGGAGTGTTTGTTAATATGTTACAGGTTCAGTAATATTTACAGTTCAGTGTTTTTAAAGCTTTTGTTCTGTTTCATCTTACATTAAGGTCTTAACATGTTTGTGACTTCCAAGCGAAGAAAATGCTGCAATGACCCAGATATTTTCTGTTATATCTGTGGTTGTTTTACTTTACCACCTCAAAGACGTAATATCAATAGTTTTATCTCAAAAATTTACCTTGCTTATTTTGGAGTATCGCTTGGTGACGAGAACAAAAGTTGGGCGCCTCACCAAGTTTGCACAACGTGTGTCGAAACATTGAGATCCTGGTCTCAAGGAAAGAATGCGTAGCTCAAATTTGGTGTGCCAATGGTATGGAGAGAACCAAAAAAGCACGTAGATGACTGCTACTTCTGCCTCGTAAATGTCAAAGGATTCAACAAGAAAAACAAGCAACACTTGCAATATCCAAACATACATTCTGCTATGTGACCGATTCCCCATAGTGATAAAGTACCTGTACCCATTTTCACCAAGCTTCCGGACATTGATGGGGACCAGCTTAGGTCTTCCACGTCTTCAACGAATTCTGATGATGATGATGAAGAACAGGATATAGCGCACGAGGCATGGAATGCTGGCCGAGTTTCTTTGCATAGTCAGTCTGAATTGAATGATTTGATACGAGATTTAAATCTGCCAAAGCAATCCGCTGAAGTGCTGGCTTTCAGACTGCAGGAAAAACATCTTCTCAAAGCTGGTACATGTGTTTTTCATTTTATCGTAACTGGGAAGAGAAATTAAGAAAGTACTTTCAGTCTGATGGCCAGCTTGTTTACTGTACAGATGTTGAGGGGCTTCTTCTTGCTATGGGTTTGTCTGCATATCGTTCAAATAACTGGAGACTTTTTATTGATAGCTCAAAAAGAAGCCTTAAGTGTATCCTGCTCCATAATAGTAACCAGTATGGATCCATCCCTATAGGACACTTTGTCACTCTGTAGGAAAACTACGAAAACATCAATGTTGTGCTTGAAAGACTGAAGTACTGCATTCACCAGTGGTTGATATGTGTGGATTTAAAAATGATGAATTTTCTATTAGGGCAACAAGGAGGTCATACCAAATATCCTTGCTTTTTATGCTACTGGGATAGTAGAGCCAACAAAGAGCATTGGGTAAGAAAAGAATGGCCACCAAAGAATACAATAAAACCTGGAGAAAAGAATATCGTCAATAACCCCTTGGTTGATCAGAAAAACATCATTTTGCCGCCACTACACATCAAACTTGGACTAATGAAGCAATTTGTCAAAGCACTCGATCGTTCTGGAGACTGTTTTAAATACATTTGCTCAACCTTTCCTGGCCTTAGCTATGAGAAAAAAAAAGCAGGGATATTTGATGGGCCACAGATCAGAACGTTGCTCAGGGACCAGTATTTCGTGACTACAATGACTGTCGTTGAGGCTCGAGCTTGGAAAGTATTTTCTAAAGTGGTCCATAAGTTCCTTGGTAATAAGAGAGCTGACAATTATATAGAGTTGGTGGAGGAGCTTCTTCTCAGCCTACAAGACTTTGGGTGCCGAACGAGCATTAAAGTGCACTACTTGCACAACCACCTCAGCGAATTTCCCGTGAATCTTGGCGACGTTAGTGAAGAGCAAGGAGAGCGTTTCCATCAGGATGTCAAAGTGATGGAAGAATGTTACCAAGGTCGATGGAACTGCAGCATGATGGCAGATTACTGCTGGAGTTTGATGAGAGATGTCCCTTACTCAGTTCATAAAAGATTAGCAACAAAAAGAAAATTTTTGATGCCATTTGATGCCATAATGTAATTTCGTTTGTGATAAACTATGCGTTGAATTTGTGTACAGTCGTAGTGATTGTTGCGATGTGACAGTGTTACTTTTTTGTATATTTTTTGCTTGCTTTTGCTTAAACCTGCTAATGTAATTTTGTAAGAATGACACAAAACGAAAAAACTTAGATTTTCATTGATGTCTTACCTGTGCTGAGCATAATGCTCCAGATTGTGTATTTTTAATATATTTCACGTATTTACTATTTATATATGATGTGATCAATAATACACAAACACGGTTTAAGATTACAAATAGCTTTGAAAAGTCATTTTAAAGGAGATGCTGCCTTCCATTGTAAACATTATTCCACTTAAGGGCACTTAAACGCAACATAAATTTTTTAATTTTTGGCAAAAATTAGCAATTTTTTAAAAAATGAAGTTTTCATATCTCAAAAACGTGACGTGATGAGCAAAAACTAACACCGAATTTGGATTTAGCGCCCCCCAAATTACACAAAATCAGTTGAAAAATTCCATGTAAGAAAAATTGTATTAACCAGTGTTATTATTTCATAATAACACTTTGAATTACTTTTAACGGGAATAAACTACATCTTCATAATTAAAATTATTATGAATAAAATGTGACACCTGTCTACCTACACATCCCATGGATTGAAAATGTCTTGATGAAATTCGAAAAGCAGATTACATCTGCTGTAAAACGCTGCTTTTTCTCCGTCGAACCGCGAGTTATTTTTACAACCCGACAGCTCTTACCAGCAATTAAGAAAGACGTGTTACCTTCCCATCATCACAACAATGTTATTTACCAGTTCGTGTGTCACTGCGATAGTTGGTACGTTGGTCGCACGTCTCAACGCCTAGAAGGGCGAATTAAACAACTCGTTCCTAGATCCATCGCCAATCCTCTTGCCTCGCACAACCGCCAAAGCCTTTCCCGCTCTTGCAAGGTCAATACACGTCCACAACAATTTTATGAATCCGCCATTGGTCAACATCTTCTTGACAATGCCCAATGTGCTCTTCACTACAACAACAAAAAATTTTCTATTCTCGCTCGAGGTCGCTCTTCTTTTCACCTTTCTGCTCTTAAAGCGACTTTCATTAAATCTCTCAAACTCCCTCTGTGTAAGCAAAAAGAATTCGTCTACTCTTTAAAAATTTCTTAATCTTTTCTCTCAATGGCTAACTTCTTTCAGCCAATAAGAACTCTACTGTCCCTTTATAATTCAGTTTGGTTTCAATTCTGCTTTAATCTGACTATTTCGCCTGAAGAGTGTCAGATGAAAAGCTTTGGAAAGAAAAATCTTTTACTTCACGCAATCTTCAAATTCTGCCACCAAACGTCTATTCAAAGATTTTTCGCACTGTCGACATTTGCTAAAACAAGATAAATCTATTTGTTTTCAGTAACGTTTTCATAACGTAACAATTATTTATTGCCTTGCAGTTGAGCAATGCCGAATACGCGCATTGTGCAACTGCAAGGCAATAAATTTATTGTAAGGTTTAGAAATGTATGATGATTCTGTATCTAAGCTGAAAAAGTTTTTAACATTAAGCTTTCAATTTAATTTGCTATATTTATGATTCAGTATTTGAACCTCAATTTTAGACAGCATTTTAATATTTATAATATACATTTCTAACTAACACTAATTTATAGGCTATATCAAACTTTAACAAAAAAAAAGTGATTGCGAAATTTTTTGCTTTTATTGTGAAGATAACTGAAACTAGTTGAATAGCTGCCCTTGTGAACGACAATAATCCTTCCAACTTTTAATTTGAAAATGTAGAATGTCCGGCTGTATCTTTATACGACCGTCGGGAACTAAGTTTCAAGTTAATTTAAGCTAGTGGTTCTTAACAAAAGGCACACCTCTCTTAAAGGGAGTTAAAATTTTTTAAAAGGGATCTGTTTTAATTAGACATTTTTAACAACGTATATATTTTGCGAACTTAAAAATAATATTTATTTTTAATTATGTGTATATGAAAATTACACGTTCATGAATTGCATAAAAATTATTTGATATCAAGAAAATACTTTTCTGTTCTTTCTCCACGATTTTGATTATTTTATATTATAATGTTGTTTTTTACTTCACCGAAAGACATTTTTTAGAAAAACCGAAAAATGTTTGAACCTTTAGGAAATCATGGGCCAACTCACAATCAAAAGTTTTGGGCGATCTCCTATAGAGAGATCATGGTTGTTCCAAAAAAGTGGTCTATCTGCCTGAACTTTTAAAGACTTTAAGCACCTTTGGTCCTTGGATCATATGATGAAAGTTTTAGCAAGCTTGTAAAGCATGTGAAGTCTCCTGCATCCGATCACGAAATCAAAAACTCTTATTCAAAATCATTTTCCTTTAGACTTTTAAAACCTGAAAAACCGAGTTGTCTTTAAATAAATAGATTTTGCAATTCTAATGTTAAAGAAAACCGAAAATTATGCAAGTTTTTTGTAATCAACACATTTTTTTTCGTCGGCAGCGTGGTCGAGTGGTTAAAGCGCCGTGCTTGTGATCAACAAAGTATCCGTTCAAAATCTACTCGCGCTAATTTGTGGTGTCTTTGGAAAAGACACTTTACGGCACTTTCCTCGGCTTGGTGGTGCAGTTCTAAATTTTAGTCCTATCTCTATAAAACTAAAAACCAAAATAACAAATTTTAACCGCACAACAATATCTTGGTATCTTTGGAAACAGGTCGGGTTAATAGCTTGCTGTATGTATAGCGCCTCCAGCACTTTTCTGCGAGTCAGCAAGAGATACAACAAAAAAAATGTTTTTTTTAATTCAGAAGGAGTTAGTTAAATGTGAGAGAATGCTTCAAATTGCTTTTCTTATTTAAGTAGAGCACTGTTTTGTATTAAATAAAATTGCTACTAACATTACATTAAAAAATTAGTTCCTCATCAACCACAAGCATCACGACACGTCACTGTCGTTCCATATATCAAAATCAAAAATACCCCATTAGATGATACACGCAACACATCGGAACCATCAAAGAAAACAAAGAGAAAATTTTTCCAATCTCCGACGATTTCAAACAGAAAACCTATAATAACGAGCGAAGACTAGTATTTTAATTAGTTATTTATGCAGCATTATATTGTTGCCTGTTTTAATTGAGCTAGAGATTTTTATTCCTGAAAGCAGAATTGAACTATAGTAGCCTAATTTATTCGTAACTTTATTTTAAATTTGAAAAATGCTTCTATATCGGCTTATATTTGTTTATTCATTTCAAAAAATATTTATTCTCTGTTGTTTAACAAGTCAAATAATTTTTTTTCTAATAACGCTAACAAAATTTAAAAACAATTCGATTTATGGTAGAAAAAGCAACTTCTTACTTCCTTGTCTTTCTTGCTCAAATTGTTTAAAAAGCCATATAATGCTTTCCTTACGCCTACCATTTTTAAAAACAATTCCACATATGGTAAAATGAACAATTTTTTACTTCCTCGTCTTTCATGCTCTACAAATAGAAAAAAATAACAACTCCATTTTTGGTAATGTGAAAATTCTGTTTGTTTTTTTATTCTCGCGCTACAAACACAGAGCAATTCCATATTTGGTAAACTCTTATATTCTTTCACTTTATTACTATTTCTTACGTCAGTAAATACAAAAGCTACTTTATTTTACGCTCAAATCTCTAGTGTAACCGTGCTACAGAACAGAAAAAGTGTTTTTTGTCAACTAAATAATTTTTTTTTTGCATTAACTTTTTTGTATTCTTGAGTATTTTATTTTTATAACTCAACAACCTCTTTTAATTTTATAAAGATAATTGTGTTTTTTCAAGGATTTTAGACCTTATACACGTTGTGGGTTTTTTTACATTAAAGTTAGTTGTTCAGTTTTGTTTTTCACTAAGCACCTTAAAGTTTCATTTTTAAGCACTAGTGATTTCAATTACAAATTACATCAAGCTCATATAACATGCATTCAAAAAACACATCACTTACAATATCAATTAATTTCTCACCTTTCAGCTACTGTAAATATAATTTTCTTATTATACTATACACAATTCACACAACGCACGCAACACACAACCAACATATTTTCCGCATTAGAATTTACCTAGAACCGCAGACTTGTGTAAACACAAGTCTTAATCCTATTTTCTTCAAGCTTTTTCGAGCTATTGACTCCTCAATGGCCGTGCTTCAGAAGCCCACCAAATCAACGATTTATAACTCAAAAACTACTTAAGCTATCTTTATGAAATTTAAGCAGAGTCTAGATCATTTATTTAACTTTTGTTAGAGCAAAAAAGTTTTTGAAAATTCATTTGATAAAGTATGCAAAAAAACGCAATTTAGCAAGGTCACTTTAATTTTTGCGTTTAGACACTCATTTAACTAGCGTGAAATGCGATTGTAACGGATTCGCTGTTGTAACAGTCGTAAACTTGATTAAAAATTTGACGTAAAGAGAGACGTCAACGCGCACGACAATTACAAACAATGAAAAAGCTAAGGAAGCTTGTTTCTTTGTTTGAATGGTCGAGTTATGAAAAATATTTTAGACCAGTTTCAGTTACTTGCTCACATGTTTTATCCACATATTTTTTGGTTACTAAAAGTTATTGCTGCTTTTTTTTTAAAAAAAGGATAAAAAAACGAAAATAAATTTTTTTTTACGTAAAAGAATTTGAAATTGGCTATGTTTTCATATTTAGCAGTGTTAAAATATCGACTTATACAGTAGATATTATAAAACCAACAAAACTTTATCTTTTATATATCATTGTTTACATGCACATAGTATTTTTCCGCCAGAAAAAAAGTTTTTTAATTATTGAAATTAATCTACGCCATTGCATTACTTTACAAAAAAACACTGAGAAAACAATATTACTCTATATAATTGTTACTGTTAGACGTGGAATATATCTCGGCATCGATCAAAGCATGAAGCGCAAATTTGTAAGCAGTGTCGCAAACACGTATAAAAGCCACATGTTTGACACTGATTTCGTGATTTGTTTATGTTTTGTTTTTGCATTTTCTGGCCTGGTCCAATTTCATTATCATAGCAAAGTCAACAACGTTTCCTAAAATTAGATTTTGAAGCATAATTTTTAGGTGTAAATGTTACAACACTAAAGTCACTCTCACGGAAATGACTTTTGCCCAAAATCAATTTAATTTTTCGTTGAACATTAAACTGTAAGCCAGTCAAAGGCCATCTTTCAACGTGCGATTGAATTATTGCTGGCGAGAGCTTGCAAGTGTCGTTTTGATAGGAACGGATAAAGATCGTAGATGTTCGTTTCTTATTATATTTTGCTGTTCTATTAGAAAAAACATTTTATGCCATTTTTCCTACTAGAAAATCTTTATCAGCAACTCTAAATTACAGTTTGTAAAAACTAGAGTGCCCAATAAAAAATTTCTTGAACAGCAATATTCTAACATTTGTGAAAATTTCAGATTCACATTTGTTTATTTTGTCGCTAAACATTTGTAAATATTCGCATAACATATAATTGAGATGAGATGTAGGAAAACGTGACTTGGAAATAATCATAAGATATCATAGTCAATCAGTTACTTTTATTGTGTCATTCAAAATGACCAAAAAATTATAATAAAACAATCGTTTGAAAAACAGGCAGCGAAAAGGCAAAAAAGAAATTAACAAGTAAAAACCTAAAAGCAAAACTAGAAAATAAGCAAATCTCGGTAACAAAGGTAGATAGATATATTTTTTTATTTTTCAATATGAAAAATATTGCATGAAATATGGATAAAATAACACATTTTGGCTCCAATGTGTATAATTAAAAAGTGCGTTTTTTTGTTTTACACTGTGGAAGATTAGATTAATCACCTTCAGAAAATATTGATCACCACGAATCTCCAAAATAATTTCGGGAAAGAAATTTCAAGCTGTTAAGGCCATTTTTTATCATTACGTAAAACAGGGAGATTCTATGCCGAAATTGTTGTAGCATGTAAAATTATCCACTTTAAGTAAAACACATAAATAGGACTGGCCCCCGTGCTTTATTTTTTTACTTCGAATTGCTATTGTATTGCCTAGATTAAATGTTGTTGGCAATGTACCAAGCCACAACCGTTTATTTTTTGTTCAAAACTGTCCGACCTTGTGCTCCTTCATACAACGTTATCTCTGGTTTGTGCAAGGCGCCGCATTTGCAATGAGAGAAAGGAAAGAGACCCCATTTTTCTATACACAAATGAAAACCCGCAACTACTATACAGTCTGCAGGCAGAATGGGCCAACTGGCCGCAACAAACTGGGCGCAACCAGACGAGTTAAGGACAACTAGAGGCAGTCGGCTGGTTCGTTAAGCTGCCCCCAGTCGGCTGCGTCCAGTTCTCTTTAACCGGTTTGAAGACGTTTAAGCATAACTCAAATTGTTCTGGGCACGCTATTCTAAGGCAAGACGCTGGTAATGAAAGCACGAGGCCGGATGTACTCTCATATTACTCAGTGTTCGATCTATGATTCATGTGATGGGCAGATCGGATGCGCTTAATTCAGTAAAATTGTTCAAGTTTTTGCACAGCAGACACAAGCAAGTGTTTAGACCTTTGTGTTTATCGACAGGCATTTGATAACAGATAAATAAACCATAGTCAGGATCTAGAGCAATGCTTTGCAACTCATATGCTGCGGAAAAACGAGAAACAATCTTTGAAATAGAGTTAATGTTATATTTCTCTAAAGTAGCAACCGAAAAACTTAAAAAATTCATTATACAATACATCTCATTGCGTAATGTCAAGACCTTTTTTTGGTCTTTACTAAATTTTGAACGCTTTTCTTATATAAAGCTTTATTTAGTGATCATAAAAATTCTCTGCTAATAAATGGATAATTTTTTTGATCAATTTTCAATCAGGATCGATTGTGCACGATATGCGCAAATTGATAAGTTCAAATGAAAAAAAGTCATCACTTTATTTTTTGAGTTAAGATTGAGTTTTTAGGTTTTTTATGACAACCAAATAAAACTTCAAATAACGGAAAGCGTTCAAACTTTAGCTCTTTACCTGGTTCAGGTGTTCTGCTAATTTTTGAAATTTTTCAAAGTGTGCCGCATGTTTGAAAAAGAAGCGGAGCACAGGTCTAGAGTACCACCTTTAGCCAAAACAAGTGTCGCTACTAATTTTCAAAGCTCAGATGACTGGATGTTTGCAAAAACTGTTGTCGTGGTCCGTTGGAGAGGGAAGGAGGCATCCAATGATTACGCACAAAGCCTCATTCAAGACACTATATATCAACCAAGTACTACGAGAACAAACAAGGCTCCAATACTCGGCTGTTGAATAGACTAAAAATAAGAAAGCTGTATCTGATGTTTTGGCACCAGCACCCGCTTTGAGACCCCACGTTGCCTCAGCAGTAGGACAGGCGAGGTTTTTTTGCGCAATGCCAAACGGTGGTGACAAACCTTAAGTGATTATTATTGTTTTACTTCAAGATAAAACGGAACCAAACACAATGGTAAATGTTGATCATTATAAGCTTTTAGCTCATATTTTTTCTTAATCTGGATATTGTGGAAAGCAGATTATGCATCTAGATGTTTTAAAAGTCGTGATTGATTTTGGAGGAACACTGTTTCTCTGACACCCAAAATTATTTTGCTTACTGTCGCGTTAGAGTCAAACCTTTGTTGTAAACTAGTTTTATAATCATTCGAACCATGTATTTATCCTGCAAAAACCTCAGCAGTTTGCAGTTAAAGTCAAGTTTGCCTAAAATAACAGTGTCATATGCAGCTGTCAGATTGATAAATAGCATTGTCATTATGTATTAAAAATTCAATCTATCTAAAATTATGTAATCAAAATTATGTATCTAAAATTATGTAATCAAAAATTCAAAGCAGCTCTAATATGAATTATAAGCTCTATGCAGATAAAATTAGGGCCCGGAGCTTTATCTGGTTTTACGAAGAAAAACCCTTGCAAATAGCCCAGGTCATCCATAGCTAAGATATCTAAGTTGATTTTATTCAGAGTTTTCCAGTTAGTGGATCATTTTAAAACTAAAAAATTGTCGGAATATAATACGATAATCATATTAAACCCGAAGTCATATCAAATTTTTTCTGAATGACATTTTGAGTTCAAACATAAAATTTATTGCGAAAGGAAAATGAAGATCATAAATGATATTTACGTTTACATAAAAAGTTTTTTTCGAATTTCAAGAATGAAGTTTTTTGGTCTTTATTTAACTTTCGAAATAAACTTATCAAACAGTTTGCAATAAGTAAGGACCGTTTTTTAAAATTTCGCACAAAAATTTTTTGGGAGGAAAAAAGTCATTTGTGTAAATTTCAGACTTGAGAACTGTCATGAATTTATACAAGTTGGAAACTTCTGTTTTATTGAAATTCAATCTATCAAACGTCTTGTTTTTATTCTGTGTTTTCTGTTTGCAAAACCCACATCTAAAAGCTATAAATTTTTTACAAACCTTTTCGTAGGATTTTTCATTGTAAGGAAAATTGCAACATAAAAACGGCCTGTTACTTCATATGCAATGTGAAATATAAATAAAAAGTTCATTATAAAAAGTCAGGTGTTGTTTAATTGTCTAAAGGCGTCAGCATAAGAGCTATGATGTGAACCAGTTAATTTAATTTTTTTCCCACGAATGAATATTTATAAGAAAGTTTTATAAAAATGCATAGTGTAAAGGTTGAATTTTGTCCGCTTGATTGGTATTCAAGCAGTCCAACAGCAATTGTTTTATACAAAATAATGTATATGTGTAAAATGTTTCCAAGCAATCGCCAAAAGCTCAAAAAAATGCGATTTATATGAAATAAGTTCTGCATCGCCTGAGGCATTTTGACGTCGGTAATCCGCTTCGTCACGCAAAGCCAATTTAAGCCTAATAAAGGCGTAAAATTGAAATTCCACGCTCTACTGGCGAAAACCAGGAAAAATTCACAAATTTTCTAAAAAACATTTATTTTACTCGTTAACCCTTGTTTGGAGACATCTAAAAATAGTACCATCTTATTCAGCATTTCAAATTAGGAAAAGTCAAGAAATTCCAGAATTTTATCTATAAAGATGAAGTAATTACAAACGTTTTCGCAACGGCCAGGCTTCAGAAGCCCGACCGTTGAGGAGAATAGGGTTGACTTTGAGCAAACATTTTTTTTTATTCTAATTATGAATAAAATTGTTATAAAAATTACGGTTCAAAGCCTAACTTTTTTAGTAAACAATCAAAAGCAAAGCAATAAACTCTCAAAACACAAACTTTCTGTCCATGTAATTTACATTCAATATTTAAAAAAGAAAATAAAATATAAGCTTTAAATCCCCGCAAGACAAGTTTATCTTGTACATTAAACGGCACTCGTATAATAACTTTCGCATAACTCTAAGTAGAGCTATAGTCTGGAAAGGCATTTATAATATTTGCTTGGATCAGACACAAATAGTATCGAGACCGAGAGTTTATTGTTTTGCTACACCCTGCTGCTGTACTACCCGGATCAGACTCTGTTAGCAATGGTGTGGAGCCAGCATCAAGTTTTGTCATTCAAAACTGTCAGACTTTGTACTCCATGTTGTGTCCGATGTATGAGGCCCGATCTCACAACGAAGTCGGCGGTTCTCTTAGTGGCGCCTTACTAATAATTTGATGAAGAAACAAAACCCATTTATGCATGGACGAATTGAAGTCCATTGAACTTTGGCGTTAAGTTTGACTCATGCTTTCTGGTCAAGCTCATTTTAATATATCTGATACTGGTACCAGAAATGAAATCATGAAGCCTGGGTATACTCTCAGAATACTTTGTCACCGTTGGTGATTCTTTTACTGAATAACGCAAATATTCAGTTTAGTTAAGTAGTTTAACAGTTTCTGCGTGGCTGATGAAAACGGGCGTTTGGATCTCTATGTTTTTAGGGTCCAGAATGGCATACTGGCCTACCTATGAAATGAAAACAAAATAAAGTTTCTGACCTGCTCCTCAAAAAACATGCTGGCCATAATATCTAAAAAATATATGAAACATTTTCTAGTAAATGACCTGAAAGTGATAAGGTCGATTCAAACTGAAAGCGGTTGTGGAAAAAGTAAAGCGCGTGACAGAAACCGCAAAAAAGACAAAGCTTAAAAAGCTGTTTAAACTAAAAGCAGCAAATACAAAAAAAAATTGTCAAACCAAAATTTTTTGTGTTCAAAGGATAAAGTTTGATGTTAAAATGTTTCAATCTTTTATCTTGTTCCAGAATGTAAGCGGTCGTAGAAAATACAGGCGCAAAGCGGAATTTTTTGTTACTTTTTGTAAAATTACACATTCCGCCAGTTTTTCAGCAATTGCTTTTAATTTAAACCAACTTTTGGGAGCATTTAATCAATTTCAATAAATGTAAAAGATTTTGTATGTTTTCAGTGACTGTTGTGCTGCATGCTGTGGCACCGACAATTGCAACAATGTTGAAGCCAGCAAAATCGATCCTAACTGCAACGGATCAGGACCTTTTGCTTTTTCATCCTGGCTTGTTATGGCTATCCTTAGTTTTGGAATGCTTGTGAATAATATGTTTTAAATATGATTTGCAAGTTTTATTCATTTTAAATAAAAATAAAAATGTAAATAAAAAATATTAACCTATTGAAAAAACTGACTTAAACTTAAATGTTGCCCACAAATTATTGTAAAAATAAAATATTTTTATAGTAATACTTATTTTCAAATTAACTACACAGCAAACAATGCTATGCAAGGCCTGAAAGGGTCTTGTGAAGGCAGTGTGTATTTTGGCTTAGGCTCTGCACTGGACCCGCATTGGTTTACAGGATGAGTTTCATATGGCTTAAGCTATATATGTCCTTCCATTTTTGAAACACTTAACAAAGTAAACTTATTAGCATCTTGCAATTGAAAGCTGAAACCCACTTGAGATCCGTGCGGTAAACCATTCCCTCGGAAACTGCGCTCGAAAATATTAACACATTGAAAAAACTGACTTGAACTTAAATGTTGCTGACAACTTATTGTAAAAATAAAATACTTTTATTGTAATACTTTATTTTCAAATTAACTACCCTGCAACACAATGCTATGTAGGGCCTGCAAAGGTCTTGTAGAGGCAGTGTGTATTTTGGCTTAGGTTCTGCACTGGACCCGCATGGGTTACAGGACGGGTTTTATATGGCTTAAGCGATATATGTCCTTCGATTTTTGAAACACTTAACAAAGTAAACTTATTGGCATCCAGCAATTGTATGCTGAAATTCACATGAGACCCGTGCGATAAACCCATGCTTGTCCACTACGCTCGCGGTCAAATCGGTATTGATGCAGTTACAGGCTACTTTTACAAGGCCCTTGCAGGCCTTGCATTACATAGTTGATTAGTTATTGAAACTTTGGATTATTTCCTTATTCAGTCATTCCAAATCTATAGAATTTTTAAAATATGAGTATTCATTGTATTGTAGCATCAAATTATTATTTATATACAGTTTTATTTTTCTTGTTTGTGTCTTTTGTACATTTTATATTTATATTATGTGTTTCCATATATGGCAATAAATTGTTGTATGTTTATAAAACTGATTAATTTCTCAATATAAAGGATAAGTGATGTCACAACTTTACTCGCGAATCTAAAGGACCTGTTGAACTAGGTAATCCGAATATTTGCGCTGAAGCAAAACTGTGTCTATTTGATTTATGTTTTAGGTTTTAAAAATAGTTCGCTGCGAAACAGAAATTTTTTTGAACAGTTAGTTCTGGCTAAGTGCGGCTGGATTCTTTAAAATCCTTTTAAGAAATAACGAGTGGAGTATAATTAATTTAACGTGTATTTGGTACAATATATAATGAGCAAATAATTTTTTCAGGACGGCTTGTTTTGAAATGATCTAAAAAATAGAAATGTTTTAAAACAAGATATTGTAACTAAGTTGCGATTAATTGGAAGCAATAGCTGCCGAAATTTCTCTATATTTGACAAAGTGGTAAAAGCTCTGCTATCGTAGTCTTCGTTTGGAGGGGGCATCCACTCCAAGTCAGACACGAGCACGATTGGGCCGAGGGTTTATCTTTTAACTATTCCAGACTGCTGTTCAGCCCGGATCAAATGAATAATGGGAATAATGTTGTTAAGCCGGCATCAAGTTTTGTCATCGAAAACCATCAGACCTTGTGCTCCATCTGGTGCCCGATGCATGAAGCACACTATTAAAACGTGGTCTACGGTTTGTTCAGCGGCGCCGCACTCACAATTTGGTGAAGGAGCGAGACCCCTGTAGTTATAAAGCTTTTCTGTGGTGATAAATCACTTTTAAAAAATTTTAAGACTTGCCAATCACAAAGCCTGCTGAAACTGCATGACTTCGTAAGTAAAGATTCATTAAAAAACGTTGAATAAAAAAACCAAAGAGCGCATTTTGAACTGCTGCAAAGCCTGGAAAAAATTAGAAAAAAAAGTCTTTCTGCAAATCAATTGCTGTTACTATATCCTTTTACTGTATATCGGTAATCTCAACCTTTTAATATCGCGTACCGGAAAATTTGGAAAACAGCGGTTGCTGCTCAAAAGTACGTCTTCACTTTATTTTAACCCTTAATAGGTAACCATGGTTTCCCCCACAGCTAATGATAACCTGTGGTCCTGCTAGATCCCAGGTTACCTACAGTGATAAAAACATCTAAAAATGTTATTTTTCAGTCAGTTACAATACTTTATTGCTTATAGTATGAAAGGATACCAATGAGACGAAAAAAATATAACAAAATCGTGCTTTATTTTCCAAATAAATTCTCCTTTACTGCGTGAAATATTTCCTTCACTAAAGTTAACAGAAAATTTCAAAAAAGTTTCACATGTTACAAATAAACACACTACATTGCTATAACACATTTGCAATAGCGTTATTAGAAATTTATAATATCAATTATTAATCATATTCTAAAATACCTAAAATGGAAAAACAATAAATCAATATACATTAAAGATAACCTGGGTTCATGGGCGACCCACAAATGTCTGTATTGCCTATGTTACTCTATGAGTTAATTTTTTGGTTTCACTTTACTTTTCAGACCCCTATACTAGGAGGGTAAATGAAGTAAAAGGCACGAGCTTTAAATAAAAACATAGAAACCGTGAAAAATTGAAAACGTGGGGTCTGCTGGGACCCCAGGTTACCTATTAAAGGTTAAAAAAGTAAAAGCGCAGTCCATTTTTATCTCAAAATACTAGTGAATTCTAAAAAAAGTCTTCACTTTTTGTTGGCGGTGAAATTTTAAAACTGTTTTAGAAGGAGGATTTTTTTGACATGATTTTCAAAAACAAACAGCGTTCCACAGTAAACGTCTGTGTTGATTCGAACAAATTCAATCAACTTGACTAGGACTTGTTGAACTTTCCTGATTGAAAATACTCTTCCCTCGCCTTGATCTTTATTCTGTCCGATGTTGTTGAAACACAATTTATTGTCAGCTATAAAGTTAGTACTTTGGGATTTGTAACACAATATAAAGTGGTGCTACAACAGTTGATCGAACCACACTTGATCAAAACGACACTTGACCAAAACGACAGTTTATAGAACGACACTTGATCGAACGACGCTTGATCAAAACGACACTTGATCAAAATGACAATTGCTAGAAAAAAGATTTATTTTCGTATGTTTCTGTAACTAAACATAATCTATCTTATTTACTGTAAATTAGATTCATAAACAGCAGAGGCCATCAGTAAGAAGACAGTTTGTTTTTATTTTTCATAATTTTTTTTAATGTCAATGTAAGAGTTTTTAAAAAGGTCCCCAGGTAACGCATGTTTAGGGGGCAACAAGTAGATTTCTTGTCAAGATCATGTTTTGTTAGATGCCTATTGCTACCATTTTTTTGCATTCTTTTTACATTATACTCAGCTATTTAGGGGAGGAGGCATTAAACCATGGCCCCACCCTTGCGGAAATCAGAGGAAGATTAAAAGAGAAAATCTATTTTGTTCGAGATTATTATATTTTCGGGACAAAAAAATCGACAAAACCGTGACAAATTTAAAGTGAAAACCTTTTTTTTGAGATTACTATGTTTTTGGGCAAGAAAATTGTTAAAATTGGGACAGATTCAAACTTGTAAATTTTTTTTTTCATTATTCGATCAAGTGTCGTTTCGATCAAATGTTGTTTCGATCAAGTGTCGTTTTGATCAAACATCGTTTCGATCAATGATCACCTGGAAGTATCGTTTCGATCAAGTGTCGTTTCGATCAAATGCCGTTCGATCAACTGTCGGGTCACGATATAAAGTAACGCGAATCGGTCTTAACCCATTAATGCCCGAAATTAAAAATTTTTGAATTTTTTTGTTTTATTCATTGATGTTGCATATATTTGTGTCTTTTAGATGCCTACATAATTTTTTTGCAAATATTTTAAATGTAAAGTTGTTTTTAAGACCGTATGATATGTCATACTCTGGGAATTAATGAGTAAAATTTTGAAATTATGAAAGAAAAACTATTTTTTGTTTTATTAATTTTTATTTCAAAAACTTTCTGGTATGAAGTGAAATTAACATACAGTATAGATAAATACCATTTATTGATGGAAATGTTGAAAGCATGTATCAAGATGTAGGCCTACATTACATTTGATGCAAACAAATTTGGTACATTTGCCGCAATCTGCACATCGTCTTTGGGTTTCAATTTTATTGACAAGGTGATTTCTGTTATCAAATCATACCGCTTGCGGAACTTGTTTCTTTGTTTTAGGACGTATTCCTCTTCTACTTTCTAAGTCTGGTGCCGCTAGCAATGCAATAACTATTTGCCTTGTAAATTCTAGTAGAGAAATACTATTCTGAATAGAGCGGAAAAGAATCCATAAATTTACAATACTTCATTTGAGGCAAAATCTAAACAAAAACCAATACCATTTTCTCGATCGAATTCTAACTCTGTAATGACCTCTCATTTTGTCAAATAAATCAACGCCTCCCATTTGTTTATTATATAGCTTTACAATGTTTGGTTGAGGTACAGATACTCTGTTTCTCTCAGATTTTTTCCATCGTTTACAGCTGCCAACATAAAAAGCCTTCTCATCTTTTAAATTGGTAACGAGATTTACTTGACTATTGTCGTGCCATCTTAGCAGTATAATTCCATTCTCTTTATCTTCAACTGCATAGTATGTACCTCGTTCAGCTTTGCTTATATTTTGTAGTGGTGCTTTTTCCGTTCTATCATTTTGAATAGTCCCAACACAAAAGAGCCCATTATTTGACAAGGTATTCATCAGAGGTAGAGAGGTAAAATAGTTGTCCATATAAATGTATGACCCCACTGGTACAAACTGTAAACATAGTTTTTCTGTAACTGAAGATCCCAATGTTTTACCTGCAATTTTGTCTCCTGCACCTGTATAAGGATAGAATTTCACTAAAAATCCATTTGATCTGATAAGGCACCAAAACTTGAAACCATAGCGTATAGGCTTGCCCCTTATAAACTGCTTCATCCCGTGATGTCCAAAATAAGGCTCCATTGCTTCATCAAGAGAGAAATGGTTGCCTATTGGTTCTGCATACTGGCAAAATTTATCATTCAGCTGATCTAATAGAGGCCTAACCTTATAGAGCTTATCACAAGCATCAAGTTTTCTGTTCTCATTGAAATGCAGATACTTATGTATTTTCTCGAACTTATTTCTATTCATTGCATGATAAACCAAAAAGTTGTTTGAATCAGTTCTTGTCTCCCAATACATTTTTCTCTGAGGCAATTTATTACAGCCTGATAATAGTAGAATTCCAAAATACTTGTAAAGATTATCTACAGACAGAATAAACTGAAAGTCACCGCCTTGTATGGCATATTTAACGGTTTCTCTGCAAATAGCATTCAATATATCTTCAGAGAAGCAATTCTTGAAAACAACAATTGGTTCGAAATTTTCGTCTTTAAATTTTGTTATAATCGAAGATTCAGTTATATTCTTATACTTTTCATAATCGTTATCACGATTATACTTTTCATAAGACGGTTTCAATGGTTTATTATGCCATTTGCGAGAGCATTTCTTTGCACGTGAACATTGCTTCTTAGCAGAGCTTTGTGTTACTTCCTTGTCTACATCCAAAACCTCAACACCAGCTTTACTACAGGCTCTAATCTCACCTTTCTCTGCAAGAATACCTTTACCGATATCTCTCGTACAGTTGCTGAAGTTTCGTCACAGTCACTTAAGGCATCGTCTTTATCCGAATCATCTCTATCTATTGGTGGAAGTAGCACCATTTGAAGTTTGTCAGCATTATCAATTTCTTCAATAAAATGTTCAGTACCATCACAAGATTCAATAATATTTAAGATTTCTTATGAGTCTCTTTCTATATGAAATAATTTTCTCTTAGGAATTTTTATATAGGATCTGGAAGCAAAAAATTAAATATAAACAGTATTTCATTTTCATTTGTACAACCATTACTTGTCAGTAAATAGGCTACTTTTATGTCAAGGAATGAATATCAGATATAGAAACGTGACATTTAAAGAACAAAATATCTTAAATTTATAATTGCTTTGCTGTTTTCGACTTACAATTAACAAAATTATCGATTGTTGTTTAAATCTTAAAAACTTTATTTCGAATGTTATATACACATAAATTCCCAGCGTATGATTTATCATACGCAATAAACAAACAATATTAACTTTACGTGTAAACAAAACCAAAATATCACTTCGGTTGAAAAAGATGGCTCAGCAACTCAAATAATAATAAATCAAGCAAAAAAATCATTTGCATCTACACATCATTTCGATTTTGACTATATAAAATCTCCACCCCCTAAAACTAAAATAAAAAAATATCGGTCGTAAAAAATTACTTGTTGCACTGCTCAACGTTGAAATACATGTTTTAAACTTTGTAACATAAAAATTTAATTTAAAACAATTAAAAATCTTGAAAAACTAAAATTCTAGAACTACCATGCTTATTTTTATGAAAGTTATAAAATACTTAGTTTTTAGCGTATGATAAATCATACGCTGGGCATTAATGGGTTAACGTATTTTGGGCAATCCGCTTCTAAGCCATAATTTGATGATATTGATGAACTTAAATTGGATGTGGATACGAAGATGGTGACGGAGACGATGACAACGTAAACGCAGGAATCGAAAATGACGATACAAAGACGACAAAATTCTGTTTTTTCAATTCTGTAAAGCACAATTCAAATCTACTAGTAACAACCATGCACAACCTTAAAACTCCCCAATCAATTTACACGAGTTTATCAAAAAATTCAGAACTCTCTTAACGACTTGTCGCTTATTTAAAGTTGGAGAAAAAAAGAAAAACGCACATTTGCAAATTAAATAAAACGAACAGATACAAAGCATCAAAACTCGAACCGGCCAGTGTCTGACAAAAAAATTTTTTTTAAATTAAATTAAAAGTCAGTTTTAGTGATAAAAACATTAATCAAAATGAAATAACTGCTAAAATAACATGTCTCAATAAAAGTGTACAGACCACCGGGAAGAGCTTTTCGGCACACGAGATGAGAAACATTGCTGTATTTGCCAATGGGCCACTTACGGACAACGTTTATAAAATTACGTGCATAGTTTTTGAACCCTCCAGTTCTGAATCTATAGATTTAATGAGTGACGACTGAAAAACAATTCAAATTGAAAAGGTGAAAAGTGCTTCTGAAATTATAATTAAAAAAAACTAACATTTATGTAAAAAGTTTGAAATGCTGCATGGAGAACAGTAGGATTAGGCTGCTTTAAAATTCAGAAGTATAGGATTTAAAAAAATATAAAATATTATACTTGTTTTCCTTAATTTAAATAAATCTCCCAAATTGAGAAAACAAATTTACAAAAATAACAAAGCTTTTTAGATTTTTTTATTTAACTTTTGAGTTTTCATAAACACGTATTTAGAAATTTAAATTAAATTTGTAAAAAAAAATTTTAGTTTAGAAATTCTAATAACAACCCATTTTTTAATAATTATAGAATAGAACGTTTTATAAAATATTATTTTTTCACTTTTTTGATTAAAAGTCGTAAGAGTAGTTACTTCGATTTCTGTTTTTAAGGTAAATACCGATTTGCCCAGTTTGAGCACCTCATTTCATTTTATTATCTTTAAACTCTTATTTTTGTATAAAAGAATCTTTCTCATTTTTATTTAATATTTTATTTGAACAACTTAAAATCAATTTTGATACTAGGCCATACTTATTTATATGGTAGTACGACAGTTGATCTAAAAGACATTTATTCAAAACGACTATTAATCGAAACGACAATCGATTAAAAAATAGCAATTGATTTACTTGTGAAAGTTTCTAGGATTGAACAATCTGTTTGTTATTGTAAATTAGATTTAATAAAAGCAGAGGCCATCTTCAGTAAAAACCCAATTCGTTTTTAATTATTAATATGTTTTTCAATTTCAAGGTCAGGGTTAGTCAACATCCATGGGCAAAATATTTTTAGGAGGCCCACAAGTAGACCCCTGCTCGTGGCCTTTTTTTAGATCCTTATTGCTGCAGTTGTTTTACATTATTTTACAATGTAGTTTTATTTTAATGACACACCGTTCAATATTTTATGTAATGGGCTCTTACGATTAAGGTCATACTTGCTGCAGCATAATTCCAGAAATTTCACGTGCGATGTGATTGGTATTCAAGAATCACTGCATCAGTTTCTGTCTATGACTTAACGATAAACTTTTACTATTTACCAAGAATACAATTTTAATACTAAATAATTTGCATTGAACTAACTTGTGAATGACAGATATTTGCCGTGCTGTGATCAAGGAGAAGCTGATTAAAAAGCCTTGTTAGACAAATCCACGGAAAATTTTACACTGATTTCATTTACGAACTGCTTTGATTTTGGTTGGATTGTTTTGCTTTATTATCTAGCATGGTGAACAAAACAAGAAATATAATTTTGTCAAGACAAATCTAGGTTATGTTTTGGGTGGAGCAGGGAGCCGTAGGTGTTTCTATAAGTGAGCCACGAACCACGAACGGTCGAGAAACACTGGTTAAAATGCTTTTTTTTAGTAAATATTTAAAAGATTTTAACAATATTTGATCAGACCAGCGTTGTAATGTTTGGATTTTGGTGGAAAACTAAAACTGATCCTTCATTTTATGATGACTCTTTTTGTTACGACAAATTCTTTAAGGTTTCTTCTGCTTGTTTCATATTGCGCTTAGAAGTAATGATTAATTCAGTTTTTATAGCAAAAATTATTTTCTAGTTTAGTTTATTGATGTTGGTTTTGATAAGTTTAACGAAAATTCTTCAGAAAAATTAAAGAGAACAGCAATATATAGGTATCATCCAAAGCAGGTAATCCTTTTTTTTGCAAAAATTACACCAACTTTCAAATTAATAAAAAATCGAAAAAGCCACAACATTTTAAGACAAATTGTGCTAGTAGCTTGAGAGCACCACAGCGTTTTTTTTGCAGGTAGGTACTTTTCGCCTCCCCTCAATTTTTATAGCCCTAACTTGTAAATTTTCATCACGCTATCGGTCTTAGCGTTGCCTGGACAGAATTTAAAAGTTTGGAATTGCAAGTAAATTAAGTGAAAGTTTCACTGTACAGCTAATTTATCTTTAAGAGATCTACATTTCGATTAAATGTTGTTCGATTAACTGTTATTTAAATCAACTGTCGGGTCACGCATTTACAGGTATATGCTACATTAGATCATTGAGTTGTACAAAAATGAATCAATTTAGTTTGTTTTGATATTTTGGTTTCTTTCTATACATTTTAATTTATTGTAAAATACTGTTGGCTATAATTGAAATTGATTTTAATTTATTTTGAATAAAGTTGTAAGAACATAACTATTGAATCTTAACAGGAAATAAAACATATCATTCACTATCCGTTCGTTAATTTTTTTCATTATAAAATAATTTATATATTTAACACGACCAGCTTCTCATTTGGTGCCCATTGCAACCTCGAACTAGGCGACGGAAGAAACACGTGCAAGTAAAAAGTACTTTTTGGTTTAAGATTTGAATGAAAAACATTTTCTTGTTATTTGCAAATAGGGCAGCAAAAATCTGACTATGATATTGTGATATAGCCTGGGTCAAAATTGACTTCACGGTGAAACATAAAGCTACCATCTTGGACAACATTAAATTATAGTGGAAGATACTTTGGCCAAAAATATATAACAAGTAAATTATTAATGTAAGATTGCCGAACTATTCTTGATTTATCATTCTTCGGATTTTCCATGATAGGCTACTATCAAAGGCCGTTCTTGTTTTAAATGATAAAACCTGAATAATTCTTTGCATTATCATTGGTTGGAGCCGCATGGCTAAACATAGTATCAGAATAATTTATTGTTGAATAACTCAATTTTTTCTAATTTTTAATAGTTCTGCAAGAGTACCAATCAGTAAGATTGTATAATAATATTGTATTCTGCAGTGGTTAAATATTTGTCAATCTTGTTCTGGCATCTCAAATTATATATACCAACTAATTTATGGTAGCTACAATGTAAGCATGCAAGCAAAATATAAATTTATTTAATTAAAAAGAGTCTCTGGATGAAAATGTTTTCTTTAAAGATTTATTCCAAAACACAGCAACAACAAAACTCTTCTTGCTTAACTTTTTTTCTATGTTAGTTCTCCAATTGTCCCTTTACTTGTTTTTTCTCGTCTTCTCTGTCGTCGCTTCAAATGTCAAGTTTTATATAGTTTATTTTTTGCCGCGGTGATTTTTTTGAATAGTACAAATTTTGATGCGGATTCGATTCACCACATATATATTAAGTTGAATTACGTACAAAAGTCACGTAGAGAATTTTATAAAACTTCAACAGTCTATTTTGTCTTTTCGGCTCATCAGGAAGTGATTCTTATTCAAATAGAATTCTATTCTATATATATACTTTATACGCTGTAGACAGTACGGCTTCGACCTTTCGGGTCTCATCAGTGCAGTAAAGTTGTTTTGGGAAATATACGAGTATATAAATAAATCAAAAGTCTTGTTTGAAATTTGTTTTTGAAAAAGGTACTGCTAACTTTTAAAGAGGGCGTTTTAGAAATCTTGAATTTTTTTGTCCATATCTCTTCTGAAGGTTACGATAGAATGAGCCAAAGAAACGAAAAGTAATATTTTATTATTTAAAAACTCGTTGTCATTGTCTGAAAAATCTATTTATTAAAGATTGTGATAGCATCTAAAGAAAAAGTTAACCGATAAAATAAATCTATTTGCCAAAACTTAAGAGAAACTTAAGCACACGGCTTTTTAAAACATAAAAGCACGTTTTCAATTGCATAACAAATAATTTTAATTGTTGAGTAATAAAGTCAAATAATTGCTTGTCATCGTTTGAAGGGCATCTACTCCAGGCCAGACACAAACAGGACTGGGGCCGAAGGTTTATCCTTTTACTACCCCAGAATGCTATACTGCCTGAATCAGATGCTGGCAGTGGTGTCATTAAGCCAGTATCGAGTTTCGTCATCCAAAACTGTCAGACCTCGTGCTCCGTGTGGTGCCCGATGTTTAGGGCACGCTGTTAGTATATGGTCTGCGGTTTGTTCAGAGGCGCCACACTCGCAATTCGGTGAAGGAGCGAGACCCCATTTGTGCATGGACAAGTGGAATCGCCCAACACCAGTCCGCAGGCGGCTGAGCTTAACCCAAGCTACCCTAACCCAAGCTTAAACCAATCCCATCCCAACAGACCTGGCACTGGTCCGGGGCACAAAAGCACGGAGCCTGGAAGCATTTTCACAGTACTCCGCGTTCCATTTGTGATTTGTCCATTCAGAGGCGCGGATGCCAAGTCTGGCAAGGTTGTCCAAAAGATTCCGCGCACCTGGAACAAACGGGCGTCTGGATCTTAGTCTCACTTGGCGAGTATCTGAGGACCCACTTAAAAAACCATGCAAGATATGATCGGGGTCCAGCCATCCACGGTGAGCCAAGGATAGTGTCGCTCGCAGTCGGCGAAGCTCAGCTGGCTGGATGCCTGAGAGTATAGGTAAGTGGTCCGTTGGAGTGGGACGCAGGCATCCAGTAACTATACGCAATGCGTCGTTCAAGACACTGTCAATGAGGCAAGTGTGAGCATTGCTAGTTGAAAATAATTACTTATAACTGACGTTTGCATCAGATATTAACATATTGCAAAAACTGGATTCTGACTCTCACCAATGATTAATTTGTGTATACTTGAAAATTGTAAATTTTTTGTTTGGCCAGCAAAGTGGCAATACAAAATATCCTCCATCTCTTTTTTTTCTGTGGGACAGCCGAGCGTGTGAACATCACTGGATGAAAAATAGGCCGTCTAGAGATTCCATGAGAGTTGGAGAAGCTAACTTCATCAACGAACCTTTAGGTGCTGGAGAAAAAATCATCATTCCACTACTACATATCAAATTTGGTTTGATGAAGCAGCATGACAAAGTTTGTGCCGTTGTCAGAAAATATACAATTGGGTTTGCCTCTACAGGCAGGGAATTGCCTCAAAGCATTAAAAAACGAGTCTCATAGTTAGTCATGTAAACACGCATTTATAGCTTTTAATATGACTATACCCTTGCTTAATCATAAACGGGCCGGAGTAATCCAATCCAGTATTATAAAAGGGTCTCTCAAATAGCTAAAGTCTACGTGAGGAAAGATCAGCCATGACTTATTTTTCTTCTTTGGTATTTCTTTTCCTGCTGACAATGCATTGTCCTATTACTTGTCGGACTGCAAAACCACTTTTTAGAAACCAAAATTTTTCCCGTACTGATGCCCAAGTGTGACTTGTTTCTGAATGGCCCATCTCAACATGGTGTTGTCTAATAACTAATTGTGAAAAGTGACAATTTTTTGGAAGAATTAATGAATGTTTCTCATAAAATTCAACTAAAGCCTTCTCCATCCGGCCTCCTACTTGTACAATTCCATCAAATCTAATGGGTTGCAGGTTTTGCATATAACGTGCGAAAAACTTTGTTTCATTTTTATTCTTAAGGTCTGTAAGAAAGGGAAAATGTTGTTGCAGCACATATCTGATTAGCGCTATCTCTGCGGCCTTCAATTCATCTACCGTAAGTGCAGAATTAAGCTTATGGCAAAATGCGTGAATTTGCTTACGAGAAATCTCAAAACTTAAAAGCGAAGACGTTAATCTCTTCAGTTTGTACAAAGACAAAGAACCATTATCAACATTAAATCATATCAACATCAAGGTATGATATATTGATTGTCGATCAATAATGCTGATCAATAAAGAGTTTTTATTTGGGAGTTCAAACTCAATAAAGCTAAAAACAGGTTCTCAAGGAAACCCTGGCCATTACAATCAAGCTTTTAATTGATGATGCCGATACGCCTCGACTAGGTAAATCAGCTGGTTTAGTTTTGACGTTAAATAATGCCAAATATCCGGGTCACTACCTTACTCAATGATTGCAAGTCTGTTGGACATAAACACAGGGAAACACTTTGTTTGATTTTATATACAAGTAAGCACTGCTGTGAAGTCATACCAAAACATTGAGGCGCAGGATTCCAGATTCAAGTTCTTTTGCATTTGTTCGCTTAATCTTACGGCAAGAACAGGTGCAGTCAATTCTAAACGAGGGTTTGAGATCTTTTTAATCGGAGACACGCGTGATTAGCCAATTAAAAACGAACACGCCACGTTGTCATTTTCATCTATTAATTGCAAATATAAGCAAGCTCCATAAGCAAAGGAAAATGCATCCGAAAAATTGTCTATTTGGGCACTGTTTAATTTTCCGAATTCTTGTGTTTAAAGGCAACGGGAAACAGATACTTCATTAAGCCGAGGAAGCTGTGACAACCAATAAGACTACTTTTCTAGAACATCCGGGCAGGATAGCAACTATCAAAACAGCGACCGTTATAATAGCGACTTCAAAATAGCAACTGTGTCATAACAGCGACTTCAAAATAGCGACTGTGTCAAAACAACAACTGTCCAAACGATTTTGGCTAAAATTTTGGATGAATGCTTGGACAAGAATAGGCCTGGCGATACGGTGATGTTATGACAGTCGCTGTTTTGACACAGTCGCTATTTTGAAGTCGCTGTTTAGACAGTCGCTGTTTTGACAAAGTTGCTATTTTGAAGTTGCTGTTATGACGGTCGCTGTTTTGACAGTCGCTATTATGAACCCGAGCCTTTTTCTGGATCCGAACATTTACAGTAAAAGAACAGTTGAAAGTTTAGAACAACAACTTTGACAAGATTACTGACATTTTTTAGCACAAGAACTAAACTCACAATTTCGTTGCTCAGCAAAAACTATGTTTCAACGTGACTTCGTCGCTTTGGGTGAGAATCAAACTCGCAACTTTGTTGCTCGACATAAGTTATGTTTCATAGCGACTTCGCCGCTCTGACTGGGAATCATACTCGCAACTTCGTTGCTCGGCATAAGTTATATTTCAACGCGACTTCGTCGCTTTGGGTCAAAATCAAACTCGCAACTTCGTTGCTCGGTATAAGTTAGGTTTCCACACGACTTCATCGCTCTGTCTGGGAATCGAACTCGTGATTTTAGCTAGAACTAGGGTTACAATTCCCCGCCAGATCCACCACAGATCCACCTCAAATCCACCTTAGATCCACATCAGATCCACCTCAGATCCGGCGCAACGTGTAAGAAATGACCCATTGTATACTACTGCCGTATTCTTTAAAAAGTTGTTTCTGAGCCAATTAATTACAGTTTTGACGGGCCTCAAAAAAATGTTGTATCTTTTCTTTATAATAATGCTAAATCATCACCTTAAGCAAGCTTTCTGGACATCATGAAAGGCAGATCGTACGTATAAATGTTAAATTGTAGGAGAGCGAAAACCGATCGCTGAGGTATGCCGTTTTTCAAACGGCGTTTTCTTAATTATTTCTGATTGCAAGGGTTAATTTATTTGAAGGAGGCTTTGTTTTGGCTATGCAAAATATTATTTATGAGCACTATTCGGAAAACCGCGTATGCAGTTCTGGAGCTGCAGATTGCCAAACCCTAGATCTAATGAATGGCAACTAAAAAATAAGCGTTTATAATTAGATTATATTACTCAGCTGCTGTACGTATGAGATCTAAAAATAAAGGTTTTAAAAAAATATATAATACTTCTCTTTTCATATTTCTAATTCTTATCTTCGAATTAAAAATCACTTTCCATGTTGAAAATTTTTTAAGATTTTTAATCCAACGCATTTTTGAAAATTTGATTTGAATAGATCATAAAAACCATCCAGTTTTTTTTAAGAAACTTTGCTAACAACAAAATTTCGTATAAAACTTAAAGCAAAAGATTTTTAAAAAAATTTATTTTACACTTTGTTACATTAAAATGTTATTGCGTTAATCATTTTGCTTTATTCTAAAGTTAAACATCGATTTGATCAGTTGAAACAATTTAATTCATTTTATAATCTTTAGAATCTAATTATATTTTATTACACAAGAATGTGTAGTATTTTTATTCAATAGAATGTTTGAACAAATCTTAAATTACCTTCAGTCATTTAAATCAATATCCTGCAATAATTCGTTAGAAAAATCGAATTTTTGTTTTTGCTATTTTGCTGTTTTCTTTGATTTAATTTAATTTACTGTAACCAGGGCAGAAGCATAAATATCCGAGGCGATGCAGCTACAAAGTCCTCGCCTTCATACTTCCATTAAGAAAATTACTGTTCCCAAATTTTTATTAATTAACTAATTTTATGTTTCCCGCTAATTAATGAAAGAAAAAACCCACTTGTTGCGTCGTCGTCGTCGTCATTTGAAGGGCATCTACTCCAGGCCAGACACAAACAGGACTGGGGCCGAGGGTTTATCCTTTTACTACCCCAGACTGCTGCACTGCCTGGATCAAATGCTGGCAGTGATGTTATTAAGCCAGCATTGAGTTTTGTCATCCAAAACCGTCAGACCTCGTGCTCCATGTGGTGCCCGATGTATAGGGCACGCTGTTAGTATATGGTCTGCGGTTTGCTCAGAAGCGTCACACTCGCAATTCCGTGAAGGAGCGAGACCCCATTTGTGCATGGACGAATGGAATCGCCCAACACCAGTCCGCAGGCGGTTGAGCTTAACCCAAGCTGCTCGGGGTAAGCCCATCCCAACAGGCCTGGCACTGGTCCCGGGGCACAAAAGTACGGAGCCTGGAAGCATTTTCACAGTACTCCGCGTTCCATTTGTGATTTGTCCATTCAGAGGCGCGGATGCCAAGTCTGGAAAGGTTGTCCAAAAGATTCCGCGCACCTGGAACAAACGGGCGTCTGGATCTTAGTCTCACTTGGCGAGTATCTGAGGACCCACTTAAAAAACCATGCAAGATATGATCGGGGTCCAGCCATCCACGATGAGCCAAGGATAGTGTCGCTCGCAGTCGGCGAAGCTCAGCTGGCTGGATGCCTGAGAGTATAGGTAAGTGGTCCGTTGGAGTGGGACGCAGGCATCCGGTAACTATGCGCAAGGCGTCGTTCAAGACACTGTCAATGAGGCAAGTGTGAGTACTGCGACACCAGACTGGCGCACAGTACTCAACTGTTGAGTAGACTAGGGACAAGGTGGCTATGCGTAGTGTTTTAGCACCCATCCCGAGCCCACGAGTCGCCTCAGCAGTGTGACGGGCGATGATAGTTTTTTGCGTAGTGCCACTAAATGGTGACGGAACGTGAGCGATCTGTCCAGTTTTACCCCAAGATAAGTAGGGGTTGGACAGAACGGTAAAAGTCTACCGTTGTTGTAGACCTTTAGCTCACGTTTGGCCTCTCGGTTATTTAAGTGAAAGGCTGTCGTCACCGTCTTAGTGTGACTGAGCTTCAACCTCCAAGTCTGGAGATACGCTGACAGTGTAGACATATCTTGGCTTAAGGTCCCCACCAAGTCCTTCCAGTTTCCAGAAGAGTGCAACAATGCTAAATCATCAGCATAAGCATACTTTCTGGAAATCATGGAAGGAAGATCGTACGTATTGATGTTAAATAGGAGGAGGGCCAAGACCGATCCCTGAGGAAGGCCGTTTTTAAGACGGTGTAGCCTGCTTTGCTTGCTGTCACCGGTGGTAAGGGTGAAACTTCAATTTCGGAAAAGCTCCATGATCATTTTGACCATGTGCTTATCCGGAAATAGTCTCAGCAGCTTGCAGGTAAGGCCACGGTGCTAGACAGTGTCATAAGCAGCTGTCAGATCGATAAATACGGCACCGGCCTTCATTTTAGCCTCAAAAGAATCCTCGATGATCTGGGTTAGCAGAACAACTTGATCTACGGTTGATTTCCCGCGTCGGAACCCAGCCTGCTCTTTAGGGAGCAGTGGATCAATTAATGGTTCAATGTGGGCGTAGATAAGCCTCTCGAGGATCTTGTAGGGACACAGAGCAGAGATATTGATCGATAACTCTTTGGATCCCCCACGGGCTTTCCTGGTTTTGCGATTGCGACCACAAGCGCTCTTCTCCAGATCTTGGGAATTTTGAGTCGGCACGAACAGGAAGAAATAAAGTCACGTAACCAGGACTTCAAAGCAGTTCCGGCATGGAGTATAAGCTCGGGGCAGATGGAATCAGGTCCCGGAGCTTTACCTGGTTTTAAGTGTTGAAGGGCAACAGCAAATTCTCTCTGTGAAAAATTGTCAGAGATATTTACTGCGTCTGGTGTTGTTGCCCTCCAAAGTTCAGACACTTCTTGATAGACAAGTCGAGATGACTTGCGATCAACAGCCTCGTATTTCCCATTTCTAACCAGCTGAGATGCAATAGCATCGGCTGAAACGGGACAGTGACGAGGAGAGTGTCGTGACCTACCAGTAAGGTTATTCAAAATACTCCACCCTTTTTGACTAGAGTGTGAGAAATCAATGCACCAAACTGCTTCGGACCATCGATCCCTCCGCTTTCTGTTAAGCTTGGCAAGCAGAGCTGTAGCAGCCAAACTTGAGTTGTCTCCCCGAGGAGACTGCAGTAAGGGTTTATAGAGGAATTTACACTCTGCATCCGAACACGGAATATAGTTATTTCGATACCCGCGTGGGAGAGTCTTTTTGGCTGCTTTCTTAATGGTATTACAGAAGTCCTGGTAAGCCGCATCCACATCAAGTGAATCAGGCGGCAACAAAGTCTTTGCGAATTTATTCGTCAAAGCAATGTAGTGACTCCATTTGGCCTTGCGGAAGTTCCATCGCTTAACAGGCATGCTTGGCACTGCCGTGACAAACCTTGGTGGTGTAATAAGCGAAGGTCGATGTTGTGACCTGGGAAACTTCTCAAGGACACGTCTATCCGGTAAGCAACTGTTTGGACCTACGCTAGCGAAAGCTAGATCTGGATTGGTGCCAGTGTTCCAGCGGCCGGAATAGAAACTGGCAGCGTCCTTGGCATTATATAGCAGGGCAAGACAATTAATACTTGAATAAACATTTGGTGGTACAGAATTTGAAGATTGCTTGAAGTAAAAGATTTTTTTTCCCAAAGCTTTTCATCTGACACTCTTCAGGGGAAATCGTCAGAATGAAGCAGAATTGAAACCGAACTAATTTATAAAGGGGAAAAGTAGAGTTCTCATTGGCTGAAAGAGTCAACCAATGAGAGAAAAGATTAAAAAATTTTCAAAGAGTATTTTGAATCATGCCTTTCTACTAACACGTCAAGGAAAGGGAGAGAGTGATTAGATTCCTTTTCATAGGTGAAGCGAAGTGAGGGATGAAGAGAGTTGAGCTGGATGAAGAAATTGTTGCAGTCTTCTTCATTGTTGAATACGGCGAAAGTATCATCAACGTACCGGAAGTACACCAATGGTCTTTTGGCGATGTTGAAAAGTTTCGCTTCTTGGTAGCCAACAAAAATGTTTGCTAAAGCTGGACCAAGCGGTGAGCCCATAGCGACGCCGTCGATTTGTCGATGCATGTTGTTATTGAAGCTAAATTCCACAGAGGAGGTGGCTAGCTGCATTAATTCGACAAAGATGTTGCGTGGAAAGGATGGCGCCATTGAGTCGTCATTGTAAAGGGCATCAGCACAGATTTCTATGGTTTCAGCAAGCGGGACATTAGTGAAGAGACTGGAAATATCAAAAGAACAAAGAAACACAGAGGAAGGAGAAAAGTGGAAACACAGAGGAAGGAGAAAATATCAAAAGAACAAAGAAACACAGAGGAAGGAGAATACTCTTTGAAAATTTCTTAATCTTTTCTCTCATTGTTTGACTCTTTCAGCCAATGAGAACTCTACTTTTCCCCTTTATAAATTAGTTCGGTTTCAATTCTGCTTCATTCTGACGATTTCCCCTGAAGAGTGTCAGATGAAAAGCTTTGGGAAGAAAAATCTTTTACTACAATTAATACTTGCCCAGACAGCCAAGCACTCACCATCCGGACTGTTGTCGTCATAACCCCAGTCAGCATGACGACAGTTAAAATCGCCAGCGTAAAGACAGGGGTGAGGAAACACTGGAAGATCCAGGGTTTGCAATCGCGTTGGTGGTGGTTTGTAGACGTTGACTATTTTATAGCCATCAACGTCCACACACAACCACTCGATCTCCGATGTCGTTGGAGATTGGTCCAAAAACGTGTATCTCAGTCGCTCGTGGACAAACGTGGCAAGGCCATGCTTCCTGCTTAAAGAAGACCCGGCTAGTTGGTAGTTTGGTTGTACCAACTTCTCTGCATCAGTGCAGTGGGTCTCCTGCAGTAGGATGACGAGTGCCTCAGACTGCATAGCGAGATGATGAAGAACGTTCATCTTGGTTGCAGTGAGGCCTTCGATGTTCAGCTGAAGAATAGTGGGTCTTCGGAACTTGTTGGCAATGTGTCCTGAAAAGGGCAGTTTTATCCTGGCATTGCCCCTTCCTGAAAAGGACGTTTGCCGATTAGCAGACCCACACTGAACATCGGAATGGGTGGATACCCTTCCGTTTTGGTAGGTTCGGTTTCGGTCTGTCATTTTTAAATCAATGAGCAGACTTACTCACGGGCCAGGCTGCGTGAAAGCACCTACTCACTTGTTAATAAGAAATCAATGGATTAGGCCACTGACGCCAGTGTTTCTCAAACCATGGGTCGCGGACAATTATAGTTGCTAAAAAATTATATTATTTTGTTAATTTAAGTATGCTTTGGCTAATTTTTTATTGTGTCATAGTCACGTGCATTCTCGTAGAACAGTACTGAGTTAACTGCTTGGTACGGTTTCAAAATAAACCTGTTGCATTAACATGTATCATATTGCTCTTCTGAGCGGTACTTTAAAAGAAAACATGAAAATTCTATTTATGTTTTAGCTAAAATTGAGACAGTGGCTAAGTGGCAAAAGACAAACATTGACTGACAGTGGCAAAAAAAAGCTCTTCATTTTAGTTTAAAAATAAAATTATCATTATTGCCAAGTGATGACCAATCCAAAAAAATCTTTTTTACGTCGGAAGCGTTTAACTTTTTTAAACGAAGGATCTTGTAAACTTAGCAAAAATATTTGTGAATCAAGTAAATAACACTCATTTTGCAAATGAAAATACTTTTAGGTTTTCACCCAGTTTTCTAGTAAAACTTTTCTTCAAAACGCTAGAATTTGTTTTTTAAAAGAGTCTTTTTAATCAAAAAAGTGTCTTTTTAAATTTTGCTCAGGTGAAAAAATTTTCTGGCGCCCTTAATTAAGGCAGAGGGAACTAGTAAACAAATGTAAGCTTTTGAAAAATGGCGAATTTTATCAACCAAAGTTGAAACAACCACAAGCGTGATTGTAACTGCACATGTGATGAACTTATTGATTAGTCCCAGGGCCGGATACAACTATTAAAGACTCGGGCTTTGATACTTGTATCCGGCCCTGCGACTAATCAAAATAATTTAGACAAAAGTTGAAAAACTAATTTTTTAATCATTTTCAGTTTAGTTTACAAAAGGCTTTTTTTAATCAGATCACATTCTACTTTTGGTGTATTTTTAAATAGAGCTGTTATTTTATGCTGAATAATCTATTAATGATTGCTGTTTCCATATAGGGACACAAAGCAGATATGTATAACTATAAAATCCTACTTTTAGTTTTCCACAGGTTTCATCGGCTTTTGGTTATATATCGAGACCTGTTTTTGGGCTTCACTTGACTTTCGTATTACTTTTAACAAGCAAAAATAATTGGTTTCATTTACAGAAATGTCAGGTTATTACTAGAAAATAAAGAATTAAGAATAATTTGGGGTGAAAACGGGTAAAAACGTAGGGCATAATTAATAAAACAAATATTGCAATATCTGTGACATCGTAAAAAAAAACAAATAAATAGGAATAAAAAAAAATTAATAACAGAGAAAATGGATTTACTTTAAAGTGAGAAAAGGTCAGTTAGACATGTCGTACAAAAATTGTATTTCAGAAAGTATAAAAGAAAAACAATTGCTGATATAGACCGACTATATGTATTTTAAAAGTAACTCTGTTCATATAAACCAACAGAATATGAAAAGGTCACAAGATTCTTAAACTCCAATTGTGAATCTTTCACAGGAAATAAATGCACTGAAAACAAAATAACGTCTACGCTTCTGGGTAAAACAAATCTTGACGCGATAATAAAATATTGTCACACTTATAGTATACGTGGCTAAATATTATAAATAGTTAGAACTTAGATGTGACACTAAACAGTAGAAAGTAAGATAATACCTGCACAACCACAATAAAACAAGTAAAGCTAATAGATATCTTTGAAAATGTGTGGTTTGTTAAAAACAAAAATGGTGAAAAATCAAACTTTTAAAATATTATGAAATCTTTGTGTTAAAGATTTAACATAGGCACCTTACAAATAACAAAACAAAAAGTTTTTCTAAAAAGTTAATTATTACTATAGATAGTCTCTAATAAAACATTTTAATACTATAGATATTTAATTGATAGTCTGCAATAAAAAATTTTAATGGAAAACAATTTATTGATAAAATTATACCTTAAAATGTGATAATTTTTATATTGAACTTCGTTATAAAAAAAACAAAAATTGATGTTAGGATTTAATAAAATGAAAAACTTGTAAAATAATCAGAACAGTTGCATTAGTAAAGTATTGTACACATAAGTTAAAAAAGTAAAATTGAGTCAGAGTTTAGAAATATCACACAAATCTTTTGGTTATGTCAACATTTGCAATGAAATATAATTTTGTTTTACAGACCATTTTTAAAAGGAGAAAAGATAAAATTCAAGGTTTATAACAAAAATAAAATGTTTGTAATTTTTTTCGCATACTCTATTTCACTCTATTTATTGATAGTTGGTAATTGATATAAAGCAGCGTTTCTCAAACTTTTTTTTCTGCGACACAAAATCGCTAAAAACAACGATTTACAAATATGACTGCGACCCAAATAAATTTGAGTGAGCGCTTATTGAAATAAAACGTAATTGTTATGTAATCCAACAATGGTCGTCTAATTTTTAGCTGTATATGTGTGGGCAGAAATTTGTTCGTGAGCAAACTTATTTCGATTTTTTGATTTTCCGCTCAAAAACTTAGTGATCTCTAAAAAAAAAAAAAGGTCTTCACCTTGAAAATGACTCTGATTTCTTGATTTTCATCTTAAAATCGTAATGTTCTCTTAAAAAATGATTTTTACTTTTGAAATCTTGTGTGCACAGATTTTTTTCTTTTACGTGCGGTAATTTACAAGCTTTCGCGACCCATCCGCATAGTCTTGGCGACCCATGGTTTGAGAGACGCTGGTATAAAATTAAGATCGCAGGTGTATCACTGTATTAGTCGTGAATATGTCACGGTTTTTAACAGGAAACGCGATATGCTTCAAATAGGATAAGCCCAGTGATGGAATTTAGGAAATTTGCACGGATTCGCACAAACCCATTCGTGGAATGTTATGAATTTCAGCAAACCCGTTCGAAATTTAATCTAATCTTTGTATCCTTATATTTTTTTATAATGAGAGAACCTATTGTTAGTGAGTTCTACAAATTTTGAATCATATCACTTGATAGAGTCCAAACTTTTTTATGACAGAGAGTTTCTTGACTCAATTATTAAAAGCATATTGTCACGCTTGCAGCGATTACGGTTAGTTTTCCTATAATTACTTGAAAGTTTATAAAACGCCTTTTTTAATCATTAGAAGATTGGAAATAGTTAGAAGTTAGATTTGAAACTGAATTAATTTTTGAAACAAAAAACTTTTAAAATATTAATACTATAAAGCGAATAAATATTTATACATCATAAAAATAAAGTAAGTATAAAATAAATAATTATGTTTAAAATTGAATTTATGTGGTCTACTATATAAATAATAAAAGTGAAAAAAAATTTAAACGTTTAAAATATCATGAAACATCTTTATTAAAGATAAAACATAAGTATCCTATAAATAAAAATCAAGTTTTCCGAGGAAAAACGTTTAAAAAATTTACAGAGATATTCCATGAATAAAAATCGAGCTTGGCTAGAAAAAAAGTTGATAAAAATTGAATAGACGTATCTTATGAATAAAAATGGTGCTTGGCTAAGAAAAAACTTCTTAAAAATTAAACGTAGGTATCCCATGAATAAAAATAAAATTTATCCAGAAAAAAGTTTGCTGAAAAAATTTTTTTTAATATTAACAAACATCAGTTTTACAGATCGAACATAGATATTCTATAAATAAAAATCAAGCTTGCCTGAGAAAAACATTTTTAAAAATTGAACGTATTAGGAACTCTATGAATAATAAATCAAGCTTGCCTGGAAAGAAAATTTTAACAGATACCTATTTTAAAGTAATTACAGTATACCGTTTCTCAAAGAAAATAACTTCCTAATTATATTGCGGTTTTGAAAAACAGGGAATATAAAGCGCAGCGCAAAATCGCAATTGATTTACTTAATTCTTGTTGCGCAGCGCCATAAAGCACAATTGATTTGTCTAATATTTGTTGCGCAGCGCTATGAACCGCCAGAAATCTTTATTTCTGGGTCCGCAGCGCAATTAAACGCAATTTACATTTCTCTACTGGACAGTTTCCACTACGAGCCTGGATTGGAGTATTCTTTGTTTGTTTTATTCATTTTTTTACTTCTTTTCGGGCTTAACCGCTAAGCAAAGCAAAAAGATGAATAAAAATGACAAAAAATACCCAATTCCCGGCTCATAATGGAAAAGGGCAGTAATTGTTAGCGCGGCGGAAAGTGCGCAGGGCAGTCAACAATTTTTTTTCAATTGCGCAAATTGCGGAAGTTGTGCTTTGCGCTTTAAGTTGTGCTCTGTCCACCTCTGATTATAACTGCATAGTTCTAAAAGAAAGGCTTTCGTCAGTCAATATATTCTTATTTTACAATGTATTTATTATTTTATACATTAATTTAGAGAGAGAGAGAGAAAGAGAGAGAGAGAAAGAGAGAGAGAGAGAGAGAGAGAGAGAGAAAGAGTACATTTTTTTCATCCGCAACACAATCGCACTCAGCATGGCTAATTCATTCATGCCAAAATAAAAATACAATTAACATGAACATTTTGGCTCACATCAGCCCTCATTAGATCAGTAAATAAAGATTGCAATCAGTTTTTTAACCCATTACGGGCCGGAATTAAAGTGGTAAGTTTTTAAAAAAAAAATAGATTGTTCCCATCTTCGGGTGACTTCAGAAGTACAGTATACTGTAAAAATTTTGAAAAAATCGCAATTCATTTTGTATTCGAAACGAAATGTCCTATTTATGGGACGTTGGCCCTGATTCAGGGTATTGCCTGCGATAATCTATTATTACCATTTGTGCATCATTAACGGCTATTTATTGCATAATATTGTAGTCTTTTTATATTGGAAAACAAAAACTGAGTTTCTCTTCCCTTATTAAAACAAAATTAAAGTATTTACTCCCAATAATGTGATAAAAAGTAATACAAAACAATGAAAAATTAAGCCATTATTCTAAATAAATTGTTTAGAAAAAAATTCACAAAGTAATCTAAAAAGAACTCGAATGCAATTTTTTTATGAATAATTGTAGAGTGGACTTTATTTTCCTTTTACATTTAAAAATTTTATGATTCTACTGTATTGTAATTTATGACCTTGGTGTTATTCAGTATGAAATGTTTAAAAACATGCGTCATGAAGGGGAACATCACATCGACTGCAAATTCTTTTGACATTTTTTCCACGCTGTGCACAACGCCTCTGAGTTTGAATTACTGCAACAAAATGATTCCCAGAATCATATCTAACTTCTTCACTTACTCTTCCTCTTTTTAATATGCTCATCTGTGGTTTTAGACAATGTCGGTTGGAAGACGATGTTTTTAAAACAATGCTAAAGTGAGCATTGTTCTGGTTTCTAGCAGAGTAAGATTCTCATCTTTATTTACAATGTTATGTATTTTCCAGCAATTTACAACAGCTACGTCCAACATTTGAGTAAAAATTGGAAACCGCCACTTCTTTCCGTGAATCCTTGTTCTATATAGAGTGACCTGCTTATCTAGAAAGTTAACTCCTCCCATCGATTTATCATATTCAGATACAACTTTTGGGATTTTTATAGTAATTTTTTTTTCAATTTATGTGAGTGTCTGGTAGTATTTCCAACTGGACACAAAGAACTATAATTGGTAGCAATAGAAACGGGAGTGTTGTCATGCCACTTGACTACTAAGATTCGGGTTTCCCGATCAAACCTATAATCGGTAAACCCTCTTTCCGTAGTTTTCTTCATTACTTTAGAAGAGATTAAAGGGCACTTTTTGGTACAATTTTCTCTGATAGTACCAGTTGCTTTCAGTGAGTTGTTCCCTAAATGCTTTAAAACCTCTATGCTCGTATAGAAATTATCAAAGAAAATTTCATGGTTGGTGACCTCTTCTTTTGGAATAATTGAGGTTAGGTTTTTTATGACTCTTATTCCAAGCAGTTCATTGTTGGGATCGTTTTCTTTACCAAGGTAAGGTGCAAAGTTGTATAAATATCTATCTTCATTACACAAATACCAAAATTTTTAACCGAATTTTATAGGTTTTCCTTTCATAAATATTTTTGCAGAATGCATCCCATAGTACGTTACCATCATTTCATCAATTGACAAATGCGAGTGAAAAATGCCAAACTTCTGAAAATTTGTCTTTAGGGCATCTAAAAAAGTCTCAATTTATACATTTTGTCACTAGCATCAATCATAGCATTGTCATTCAGATGTAGATACCGTTTTATCGTTTTGAATTTTTGTCTTGTCATAGCATTATATACTAATGGTATCCCAGCGTCTGGGCTCTGCTCCCTGTAAATGTTTTGCTGTGGCAGTTTATGATACTCGCTGAAGTAAAGAATTTCCATAAATGTTTTGATTTCATTCAATTCAAGTGTAAACTGTGGATCATTTTTTTCTAAAGCATAAGTCAATGTTTGCTGCAGCATAAATTCAAGTACATCAAATAGTAAGTGTTCAAAAATTTCTATAATACTTTTACCTTGAAGGCTTTCTAACTTCTCATAAGAATTTTCTGAGGGAGACATCATTTCACTTTTGTACTCTTGTTCACATTTTTTCCATTTGGGATCTACGCTAGGATGTTTTTTCCTCCGTTTATGCCGGATTGCAGATGTTGAAGGCTCATCTTCATTTATTTGAGAAAGTTGGTAGCCTGTTAGTTCTAAAGTTCCTGCTGATTCCTAAAAGATAGTTGCTTCAAGAATATTTTCATCATTTACATCCTCTTCATCCGTAAGAACATCCGTAGGGGGTGGAATAATTGCAACAAAAACGCCTTCAATGTCGTCATCCTCTAATTCTGCAAGTGCTCTGTGAATTTCTTCAGTAGTCACGCCGCGTTTACGAAACATGGTAAATTTATTAATACATTTACAAAACAGCTAAAATTTCTGTAAAATGTGCATTTATTTTATCTCTATATTTATCCTCCTGACTTGCAGGAAAGCGATAGAGGCGCTAATACATAGGGTAGGCAATTACCCCGACCTGCTTCCTGAGATACCAAGATATTGCTGTCCGCTTGTAATTTAATAGAGATGTGACTGTAATTTGGAACTGCTTGCCAGGACCATCAAGCAGGGAATTTGCCGTAAAGTGTCTTTCCCAACAACAAAACAGCATGGCGCGAGTGGGTTTTAAACCGATATCGTGTTGGTCACGAGCCCGGTGCTTTGACCACTCCACCATGCTGCCGACTACATAAAAAGGTTATTGCAAAGGTATTTTAATATTTAGGAACAAAAGTTCTCAACAGTTACCATAAAAGTAAAAGAATATTTGAGAAAAATTGAAATTCACACACTTTGCTGAAATGAGGCCATTGTCCAATAAATGGGACATAAAAGTTAAACATTTAGTATACCCACATAATGACTTATTATCATCAATTTTATGTTTCAGTCTGTCTATCTGTCTTTCCTAAGAATAATTAGGCAGCACACCTTCACTGGACTGTAGTCACATTGACACTGGTTACAATATTGCAAGTTAGGCCGCGAAGAGCTAAAATTAGCTATCTTTGTATTGCTCTAGAGTCAAGAATTATAAATTTTTTGATCTGGTATTTACAAAAAACATAGAATACTTGATTGCTATCCTGTGGGAAAAGATAGCGATAAAATATATGCAATAATATAAGTTCCAGTAAAATTTTAATTTACGTCCCAAAAAAAGGACGATGGCCGTTAATGGGTTAAAGCGAAAGTCAATGACCGTAAACAGATAACATGTGAATATTTATCCAAATATCCAAATAATTGCAATGCATCCTTTGCAATCAGGTTCTTACAAAGTTGAGTTTGAAACCTTCCAAGCTGAAAATAAATTTTGTAACACATGGTGGATCAGCAGCTTATGGTATTGAAGCCCTGAAAACAAAGCGAGCCCGCTACAATGAAAAAGTTGTTCTCCCTCAATTACACAAAACAACAACAACTATGCAAAAGCCGAGCCTGATTGCGTCATATAGAGCTGCTTACTTAATTGCGAAGAGTAAAAAAGCACATAACATAAGAGAGAAACTTATCAAACCTTGCCTCGTGAAAATGGCAAATATTTTGTTGGGAAACGAAGCAGCAAGGAAACTAAGTAAGATTTCCATGTCAGATAACAATGTAAAAAGGCGTATCAAAGACATGAGTAGTGAAATTTTGGCTCAAATTGTGCATGGTAAAAAGAAGAGTGCTTTCTCAATATCCTTGGATTTGAATGAATCAATTGACATTGTATGTATGAGTCAACTGTTGGTATTTGTACGCTACATACAAAAAACAGGAACAAAACTTGAGCTGAAGGAAGAATTTTTGTTCTGTTAGAGCCTTTAAACCACAGCAGCCGCGACAGACGTCATGAATTTAAAAAAACTTTACTTTATTTAAAAGCAACTTGTTGATGCATTATCTAATAAAAAACTTTAAATTGACGTTAAAACAAAAAATTTGTACCAAAACTTAAATACAGACTGAAAAAAACTCTGTTATCATATCACCTTTGGGAATACATTTTCTCTTTACTTAACAAAACTTTTTGACGGTTCTATGGTCCACAGAGGTTTATGAAAATTAGCCTGGTATTCCAAGCTTTCCAAAAAGTTTAAAAACCTTGCCTTAGAGAACAAAATGTTTTTTTGACATTTTTACCAACACTCGTACAAACATTACAAAGAGATTTAAATAGCTGGTCGACCGGGCCAAAAATGTGTTAATAATGATTGAATTAAAGTTAGTTTAGCAGCGCCACAGTGTAGTTCGGTTTTGCTTTGAAATAAAGTATTTTATTTTCTTAAAACGTTTTTGTGCTGTGAAGCACATTTAAATTAACTTGGCAAGAAGTTTGAATTTATCGAAGGTATTAAAAGATAAAAACTTTTGGTGTTGCGCCAGCACCAAGCTTCGTAATTCGGAACCGTCAAAATTCATGTTACATGTAGCAGAAGTAGATACCTCAAGACACGTTTTTTAAAGTCTTGGTCTCGCTTTGATCTCGTGACCGCAAAATCTCGTCTCGGTCTCGAGCGTCTTGACTCCAGGTCGAAACATTATGGCGATGTGGGCAAAGCTTACAGGTGTTGTAAATATATCATGAATTTTGGTAAAAATGGTTATTTGTACGTTTTTGTAGCCATTCGGCTGTCATGACCCTCTTCTAAATTTTTCATTAGTCACAGTAAAATTGAACCATGGCAATTAAAAAAGGTGCTCGGGAAATTTTAGAACTGTTTTTATCAACATTTAAACGTCTTGTATTTCATAAAAAATTATGGTCTCTCAAAACGCGGCTACCAGTATATCATGATGTCTTTAATTGTAGTCAATATTGTTCTACTACATTATAATAGGTTACATGTCTGACCATTAAGCAATTGACACGATTGCGGTTCAAAGCCTACTTGTTTGGTTCTGTTGTGTCCTAGTGGAAAAATACTTTACAGGACTGTTTTTTTGCTTTAAATTTCAGTCATATTACAAAAAAAAATTAAAAATATACTTACATATTAAGTTATAGGACAGACGGCATTAAAGGGTACCATGTGGGACATTGTCCATCACGAAGCCGAATCCGAGCTTACTGCCAGACCGTAGTTCTGAGTTTTAAACTCTCATCAGGGCAGTCAGCTTACCCAGGTTTTGTCGCAGAGCTGGTCATATAGAGAGAAAAGTATAAGACTTTTGAAGTTTCACCAGACGCATTACTGCACTGATAGAAGCGGCATTGTACGTATATCACGCACGCCGATGCAAATGCTAGGAATATATCGAGTTATAAGAAAAATGAAATTAACTCTTTCAAGTAAAGACGTGCATTTTTACATCACCAAGAATTTACTTAGTGTAGCTAAGTGGAGGCTTTTATCGAATGCATTACATTTTTTAGCTTTTTTTGAGAGAAGTCCATTTGTAAATACAATTGGCAAATATGTCAGAATCTAAAAATACTTTGTTGACACTTTTTTAAAGTTTTGTTTTACTAGGATTTCATCTGCATAACGAAATTTTAAAACTTTTTGACGTGTTGTTTTCCGGCACATGTTAGTTGAGATGAATTCAAAGATACACAAGATGTGAGGCTATTTGATCAGGTAAATCTTTTTAAAATTTTCAAATGTTCGGTAAAAAAGCAAAATTTTGGAAATGAAACTTTTTAAAACACGGATCGGGTTTATTTACGCTTAAAAATACTTGCAAACACTTTTTTGAAGTTTTGCTATACTGTAATAAGACTTCATCTTCATCATTAAAATCTAAAACTGGATCTCGCGAATAAAGCTTTTTCATGAGCCTTCTGGCGCATGTGAGTTTAGATTAGTTTAAAGAAACACAATATATGGGGCTATGCTTAGTAATTTAACAATGGTTTGAAGTAAGTGTGCTGTAACAAGCCGCTAACGCAAAGACAGCAGAAGTGCTCATCAATGGTTTTACGATGTTTGCTATGATAGTAAGTAGCTCAAAATTTAAGAAACTTTTTAGCTTATTTAATTGATCCATGTTCAGTTTCGGAGATGACATGATTTTTCTTTTGATTTCATCATGCAGCTTGACGGGGATTACAGTTCCAGGAATGTTTAAAAGTTTTTTGTTGTAGTGAACTCTTTTTAGCACATGAATAAATTTAGAATTTTTTATTGCAAAAGTATTTTAATTCCAATTTTAAACAAACACAACAGCTTTAAAAAGACAAGTTTGGCGATGGTTTGCTAGTTAAGTTTCTTAGTTCTCTATCTCCGTCCTGACGCGTCGACTACGGTTAGCCAATATATGCAGTCGAAGTTGTTTTTTAATTTTTTTTTATGACTCATGGTAACGAAGGACGGGGTAAAATGGTCACGTGGCAAAGCTATTTCCTGTCGATGGGCGCGACACAAAGATAATTGCATAAAGAGCGGTAACGGCTTTGATGGCGCGATCAGCCAACAGTTATTTTGAGGGGAACCAAGAAAAGGCAGTACAAATACATAATATTAAAAAATTAAAAATCATAACGTGACGGTTGCAATAAGAGCGAATAAGCATTGTTCAACGTGGAGATAAGCGCTCCAAATTAAATCAGTAGCAAAGCAAAATTTAGCTTGCGAAAATACACTTGCGGAAAACTTTGCAAAATTAAAACCAGTGCATTCATGAAAGTAATACAATGTTAGAAGCCAAAAATTATTTTATTTGCAAATTACCTAACTTGCAATCGGGAATTTTGTTGAACACTATCATTGATATTTTTTTGGATTGACATTAGTGACTTGTTTTAATAAACGGATGTTGAAACTATTGTTGTTTGTCTTACATATGTGTGAGAATTAAAGTAATAAATTACCAAGCATAGCTTGCCTGGAAACTCTACTTAGATACTGTATTTGAAAGTTTACAAAATTTTACTATGGCCAATGCAGCCGAAAAATTTCTACACTGTTTGTACGAATATGGTAGAATTGTACATGAATTGGCATAAATTGTATTATATCAAGTTTGTTAATTTGGTTTTTGATATACTGTATTTTTCCTTTTTATGAACCTCATTGTGGGTCACGCGACAAATACGTCATTAGCCATCAATAAGAAAATCATATTTAAAGCTGGTTTTTATTTGTTTTGTTTCTTGTTAAGTAGTTTGATCATTTCTGAACCTTGGAGACTAGCACGTGTAAAACGTTTTTTTGAATAAAAATCGAAGTCAAGCGCCGAACCTGGGCAGTGAATTCTCGTGAATCGTTTGCAGTAACTGTAAGGTTTGCATATTTTATCTCTGCCCGGGATTTATCTTAAGTGTTGTCTTCTTAATAATCTTTGGCGGAAGAATTATGAATCAATTTGAAATTTTTTCTTGGATGTCTTTTCTTCTCTTCTGGAAAATCTTCAGCAAGGACGGATTTTTTGTGAATATCACGACTAGGGTTTTATGTTCAAACTAAAAAAAAACAGCAATAAAATTTTTCTATCGGCTTTTTAATTGGTTACCTATCTGCTTAACCTAGAATAACATCACAAATGCCGATCACCTTATTTAATCAATTTCCGGGTTTAAGCTTTTCTAATACTATGAATTCGGCAATCTTGTCTTTTGCTTCCGCATTATTGAGTCTTTACCCTGCAGCTGATTGTTTCAATAACAAAACACATCCACAAACAATGCTTGTCTCTTCGGAAGGATCATGTCAAAAGCATCCGCTTTAACTTCCTTTTTCATTTCTGTTCGATGGTTTCTGACATTAAATGCGCAAGCCGATTCAGCATGTGTCTTTTTGAAAAAAAGAGCACACAAGTGTGAAACAGCAAATGTTTATACTTGGGCAGAAATGGCTTTAATAATATGCGAACGGAGCGGCCGCACCGGCTCCACCCTAAAATACATCAAAAAGTGGTCCCTCAACACAAGATATTGCTCTATTGTTTCATAGTAGCACCAGGATGTCGGTAGAATGTCTAATATAAAGACTTTTTTTGCGATAACTTTGTTTTGAGACACTAGAAAGTGGACCCTCCTAAAACGATGAGTTTTTTTAGAGACCACACTGCTTTGAAACACTTAACAGTGGTCGCACCTAAAATGAAGACTTTTTTTTAAGATCAATTTGTTTTGATACACTAAAAATGACTCCCCTATAACAATGACGTTTCTACTTTATCTACTGCAAACTTTTGCTTAAATGCAAATTGGCATTTACTTGAATAAAAAATGTCATGTCAATGTTGTAAAATGCATTTTTATGATCACCATCTCTACTTATCCTTCTGAGTTGCAGAAAATTGTGAGGCGTCCTCTTTTGGCCAACTGTCATGCAAATATCTCTACCTACTTTTAGAGATCTCAATATAATGCTGCCAGATAAATTTTTTTATTTTATATTATTGTTTTTATTTAGAAGTAGGACTAAAAATTAAAGCTTGTTTTATTAAACCGTCAAGCTAAGCACAGAAAAGTTTATAAAAAGTTTTTACCAAGAACAAAAAACAGATTCAAGTAGGTTTAAAACTGTAGACATTGCAATCATGCCACTCTAAATGCAGCGCTGGTATCCACCTGCCCCATCCTGATGACTGTTTTTGTTCAAGTTTTACTTTTGTACACAGTGTTTAAAAATATTTGTAAGACTTTTCTATAAAAAAAGCTAAATTTTACTCTGAAATAATTTTGCCAAATCTTCTTAAAACACATTTTGTATCTTATCTGGTACAACTATAAAATTATCTCATGTTTCATTTTTTCAAGTTTTAGTAAATTAATATCAATTTAGATGCATTTAATGGTTTTTTAAACTTGGTTTGAATTTTTTTTGTTTAAGTTAAAAAATTCATGCAGTAAAGGGTTAAGACAATTGAAGTAGTACTATCCTATCCAGGAATGAATTTGGTAATAGTTTTGGAGATAATAAATGAGATTTTATGAGGTGTAGTAAGAACAAGAATATTCAAGAGAGATTTGCAGAGTATTCAAACAAGTGATTTTTGGTACAGATTTTGAAAATAGCTAATAAAAAACTCATCTCTAAGCTTTTCGTCCGACACTCGTCTGAAAACAAACGTCGGAATGAAGGAAAAAAAAATTGATTGTTTAATAAAGCTGAAAGACGATGACTGGATATTTGAGAAAGGCGTCAAAACTCAAAATGCGAGACCTGTTGAAATGAGTTTACTCCGAACAGCTTTGGTTAAGCTTAATTGCATACGGGCTGGCTGTCTTTGGCTACTAAATTATAGTCACTATCTTTGAAATGTGTCACAGGGTCACTTTTGAACCCCTTTATGCATCCGAGAGTTAAATTAAATAAAGGTATCTAATAAAAAAAAATCAAGTTTGCCTTGGAGAAAACATTTTAGAAATCGAACATAGGTATTCTACGAATAAAAATCTGATTTATCTAAAAAAAATTTTCTGGAAAAAAATTTTTTCGATATTAAGAAACATCTGACTTACAGATCAAACATACGTAGATATCCTATAAACAAAAATCAAGCTTGTTTGGAAAAAAGCGTTTTAAAAATTAAACATAGGTGTTCTATGAATAACAAATCATGGTTGCCTTAAAAGCAAATTTTAACAAATACCTGTTTTAAAGATTGAGCATAGTTATCCTACGAATAACAAACAAATCAAGCTTGCCTAGGAAAAACTTTTTGGAAGATTAAATATAAACATCTTATTAATAAAAATCAAATTTTTTTAATAGAACTTGTTTTTAAATATTATGATACATCTGTTTTATAAATTGAACATAGGTGTTTTAAAAATAAAGTTTTAGCTTGCCTAAAAGCAAACTTTTTTTTAATTAGAGTCTGGGTATCCTATAACAAAAAACCAAGCTTGGCTCGGAAAAACTTTTCAAAAATTAAACCTTAGGTACCCTATGAATAGCGAGTCAAGGTTACATAGAAAGAAAATTTTGACAAATATTGGTTTTAAAAAATAAGCATAGTTATCCTATCAATAAAAATCATGCTTGTTTTGGGGAAATTTTTAAACAATTGTACATAAATACCTAAAAACAAGCTTGCCTAGGAAAAAACTTTTTAAATATTATGAAATATCTGTTTCAAAGATTAAACATAAATATCTTATAAATAAAATTAAGTTTGCCTACAAAAAAATTTTCAACAAATCCTTACTCTATAAAGCATAGATATAACAAAAAAATCAAGCTTGCCTAGGAAAAAATGGGGACTGAATTGCGACAGCTGGTTAAGGAACTGACGTCATTGACGATTACGTGAGGCATGCCTGCACGTCTACTCTACTCGAACAACGCAAAAACAAACTTACAACAACTATTGCACTAAGAAACTTTAATCCAAGCTTGTTTGTGGAATACAAGAATGTATCTGTATAATTGTCTTCCTCGTTGGCCTTGCGACCATCCAATTGTCTACAGCCTTATTGATGTAAAACATAATGGGCCATTCTTAAAATAAAAAAAGTTATTTTATTAATTCAAGCAATATCGATTGACACAACGTGTTTTCCCAAATAAATGCAAAAGTGTTCGGCAAAGACGTCAAATTTGAAGTTATGCATGCAAGCGTAACCGATGACGTTTCAAAGTATAATGTCACAATCAGCACATAACTACAAACAAACTTTATACCTTGATGGCGTTACAATTGTTTATAGATATAGAGGTTATGCACAAATTTTTTACAAGGTTTTTGATCGACGCTTATCAAAAAATTGCTCAATGACAGTTAAGTTGGAGTGATTTTAATTAACTTAAACTATCAGACTACAACATTAAATGTATTGCTCTAACAGTCTGTTTTGTCTTTTAAGCTCGTCTAGGAGATTGTCTAGAATGCGCAAATAAGTTCAAGTCTAGATAAGAAGATTTAGTTTCGTGGTTTGGTGTTACGGCACGCAAATTGCAATAACGAATGTAAACGAAAAACACCATTTCCAAGCTCCATCAAATTAATTTTATACTGTATGCTTACTAACCAAAGTAAATATTTCTATTTCGAATTCGTAGTCTATTCTACTTGAAACATCCTTGTTGCGCGCAATAAAGACCTAACTGATCACTGCTTGCTTTGAATTTTAATTCTACTTACATTTAGAAAAGTTTATCATGTGTTTCGTCAACAGGCAACCAAACGCTTTATTGGCAAAAAATATTAATTACAAAAAGTAAGAACAACCACAAGCCTACTGAGTTATCTGCCGATTCAACTTTTGCCATTTTCCAAAGAAACTGGTTAATAACTTTTCTTTAAAACTGTTATGAGCAAATCTTGCATTCAAGTTGTTAAGATCAATACTTAGTAAAAGATTATTGTCTACTTCAGCAGGAAATTAATTTTTAAAAGCACAAGCTATCAACCGCGTCACCCCCTACGTGCTTTTGGCCAATTTAGCTGTTACCGTTTCTCAATCAACATAACTTGCTAATTATAGTATATTGCGGTTTTGAAAAACAGGGCAATATAAAGCGCAGCGCAACTAAGCGCAATTGATTTGTTTAATAGTTGATGAGCAGCACTAGTAAACCGCCAATAATCCTTATATTTCTGGGTCTGCAGCGCAATTAAGCGCAACTTATAATTCTTTAAAAGGCCTGCTTCCACTACGAGCGTGGATTGAAGTATTCTTTGTTTGTTTTATTGATTTTTTTACTTCTTACGCGCTTAAACGCTGAGAAAACCAATAAAATCAATAAAAATAACAAAGAATATTTAATTCCACGCTCGTAGTGTAAATGGGCCTTAACCGTTAGCACAGCGCAAAGTGCGCTAGCAGTCAAAACTTTTTTTCAATTCAGCAAGTTGCAAAAGTTGTGTTTCGCGCTTCAAGTTGTGCTTTGTCTACCTCCGACAACTACATAGTTCCAGAAGGAAGACTTTCTGCAGTCAATGTTTTCTTATTTTGCAATATATTAATCATGTTATACTTTAGGGAGAGAGTATATTTTTTTCATCTATAGCACAATTGCACGCAGCATAACTAATTCATTCAAGCCAAAATAAAAATACAATTAACATGAACAGTTTTGGCTTACATCAACCTTCACTAACTCATTAAAGTGAAATAAAAACTGCAATCAGTTTTTTAAAGCGGAGGTCAATGACCAAAATCAGATAACATCTAAACACTAATTTAAACATTAAAATTTTGTTCAATTTATTGATAGTTATTCTCGAATGCCAACCAACATTGCCAAGCACTGCTCTGATCCTTGTACCGGTACTAAGTTGTCAAGGACCAAATTGTCTGGGAACAAATTTTTCATAAATCGATACAACAATAAATTAAATAAATCTCGGAGTTTTCATTTTTATCAATTCTTTTTAAAAGGGACTATTCTTAATTTTGATGAAATGTATCTTTAGACTGAGTGTTCATCTATTTTATAATCTATTGATGCATTCTTAAAAACAACGTCGAAAAAATTTAGTTATACATAAAAATACTTTGTTTAAGTTATAGATTCGCTTTTAAACTTTGAAGTAAAATTTTTTGTTAAAATACTTTAACTTATCAAAATTTGATTAACTTGTTAAAGGGTTTTAAAAGTTACAAATTTCATTTGAATTAAATTTTAATTCATAAATTTATGACAACATTTTTAGTTTTTACGGATATTGCACATTACGGATTGTTCTTACAATAAAAAAATCATTGGATTTCAATCAGTTCTACTATTTTGCTGGTAAAAAAATAATACATTTGTGATAACATTACCTTAATATCCACAAAGAATGATAAAAAAGTTTTTAATAAGTATTACATAGGTACACCAAATTATGAATGTAATATTTAAACATTAAAAATACTCCGTAACTTAGATTTGACGAAACAACACTAACTATATTTCAAAAAAATGCTTGTCTTGCACTAAAACAAATATTTATTTATATTATTATTTAATTTTCATATTTATATATAATAATATTGTAACAACTGCGTACACCAAGTACCAATTATCAGCTCTAAGTGATATTTAAAACACGATGTTATAAGAAACAAAAAACAAGTGCAAAAAATAAAAACTGAATTATAATATGAAAGCGAAAGATGTTAATAAGTTTACCTTGTTCAATGTTTCATGAATGAAACGCTGGGCTTTAACGGTTAAACCACAAAAACACCTAATTTGTCATTATGGTAAACCAATTTGGGGCCACCGTAATGCCAGGGACCAAATTGGTACGGATCCCGCAAGAGCTGCCTTTGCAGGGCCCTGCATGCTCTGCATGGCATTGTTGGCTGAGAACCTGCTGTACAATTTTTTACTTGTTTTTAATGTTTTTCTTAACTAATCAATTAAATATTTACAAAAAAGCTATCTTTTACAAGCACTATACAAGAAAATTGATGATGCAGTGTAAATAAAAAAAAATCAAATAAATGCAATGGAAATCAAAATTTGTTTTGCTTAACTTCTGTATCGAAGCTTGTTTTTTTATTCGGCCTGATGTAACCATATTTTTCCAAAAAAACTTTTCCTTCTTATTTGAAAAATAATAGGAATTGATACAATAGGGTAAGCGACCCAGTCTTTATTAACTCAAAGAAGTAATTTGGACGTCATCCTTTGTTTACTCAATCTGCTTTGACAAATCAAAAAATGTGTTTTGTTAAATGTAATTATAGAACGACATTAGAATGAAGTTTTTATAGAACGAAATTCTGGTAATCGAAAATTTATTATTAATATTTTTTTTCTTAAATCAAGTGTTAATTTTTTTAAAGAGACGTTATGAATAAACTTCTAAAAAATTTGTAACAATGTTGATAGTATATACTGGTAAAATAAAAAACCGTACAAAGATTTCAAATTTTTCTTGTAATTTGATTAATGAATATGATGTTCTTAAAAAAAGTTTAGCTTTTAAAGAGAAAAAATTTGTCACTTTTTTCCTAAAAATTTTGAAGAAACTCTGCTGTGGCAAGCACAAACCACCACATAAGTCAATATTTATGTTCAATATTTTGGCAAATAATATTTCAATTTTGCTTCGGTTCTCGTGATATCATTTACGCTTATTTTTCTGCAATTTTACTAATAATTCATTTTTTGTTTTTTTAAAATCATTTTTAGAATTTAAAATATGTTAAAAACTTTTTTCTTTCTTCATTTTATTTTGACTGCAAGGTCTGAATTTTTTCATCCCATTTTATTTTGTCAATAGAACCCCCTATTGCTCCTTCAAATGGTTACGCATTGACGTAACAGATAGAGAGTTGAAAACTTTTGAATTACGCTCAGTTTAGTAATGCAGAGACTAAATAGCTCTGTTGCGTTTTGTTTCAAGAAAACATTTTCAATCTTGACTTTTACAGCAATTCGTTTGAGATTCGAACCGAAATTTCTTGATTTTCACACGGAATTTTTTTTTTTTTAATTGTACACGAATTAAAGTTTTTTTTTCTTCACGCCACCTTCTTTTTGTCAAAATTTTAAATAATTATCATCATCTTTCAAAGCAACGTTTTGATTTTTATTTATTGTACATCATTTTTTATGTAACCCTATTATGAGTTACATATAGTGAGTTTGCCATTGTGAATTATCAACCGTTTTGAAAAAAGAACTGATACGACTTAATATACTGTTTTGAATTATTTGTTATAGCCCAGAAGAACTTCGAGTTAATACAGTTTAAAACTATATTAAAATGCATCAACTCCTATTCACATTTATATTATATTCAATGAATCAATTTTTTTTTTGAAAACGTGCAGATTCAAATACGCATCTTTAGACTATCGAAAATCGCTATGACATACACTTTTAATGAGATTTTGTATTTTGAAGTTGGTTAGTTATTAAAATCAATTTTGCAAAACGCCTACATGTAACAGATCCGCTCATCGTAACAAACTCCATTTCAAAAACATAAACTGCAGCTTTAGTTTAGTTATGTTTATCAGTCTGAATTTACTAATAATTTAAACAAAAGGCTTCTATTTTGAATAAAAATTATCGTGTCGTCACAGCTATTGAAAAAATAACAAACGAAGGTTAATTTTAAACATAAAAATAAACAAGCATAGAGCAATTCAGAAAATATGATAAAGTTTGTTGCAATTTGTTATTTTTTTGGTTGAATACCTATCAGCCTTTCGCTTAAATTTAATAAAAAACTTTTGCTTATGCAAAAAGACTTAGTAAAGTTGCTACTAAAAAGCGAAAAGTTTTAAAACCTCATTCTGGATTTTTAATAACTGGCAATATATTTTCAGGTGTTTGTTAAATTGATTATTTTTAATAAAGTAACATCTGTTTTCAATGTTTTTAATGTTTTCAGTGATTGTTATGTTGCATGCTTGTATCATTGACAAATGCAACAATATTGAATTCCATCTGATCAATTCTAAATACAACGGATCAAGAGTTCTTGTTTTTTATCTTAGATTTTTATGGCTATTTTCAATCTTGGTTTGCTTGTATCAACTTGGTTATCATAATTTAATTAGATGACAAAAACCTTTATAATTTTTTAAAGTAAAATTTTACTTTTTATAAACAAATTCTGTAAAATTAACTTTTTTTTACTTAAAAAATCATGCGAAAAATAACAGGTCTAATGTTTAATTAAGTGACTATACTATATTTTTATTTCTTATTTGCGTAAAATAATAAACACACAAGTTTTAAATAAAAATTAAAAATTTAAAAACAGTAATGTATATTACTCGTATTATTGCCGATGACTGGCTGTCTTATCGATCATTTTCATAAATTTTCTCCTTTTGGCCGCAATTATTTGATTTTAAATGATATGTTTAGTGGATCAGCACTATTGAGTTTGCTTTATTTAAGTTCTCCAGAAAATTGACTGTTATTAGTTTAATAGCAATTAAAATAAACACTTTAATGATAAATTTGTTTCGTTGTGTCTTGTGCATTTTTAAGACAACGTGATGAAGGAAAAAGGGGTGATTAAACTGCGGACCCTGCAGAGTGGTACGTGGGTTGGGATTCTATTGCATGCTGTGCACAAACAATTGCAACAACAACAAATCCCCAGATGCGGAGTTCTCGTTTTTTAATCCAATATTTTTATATTCTTTTATAGTCCTACTTTTCTTGTTTCTTCTTTGCTGATACTGTCATACTTTCGACAAAATCTTGCACAAAAACAATAGAAAAACACTTTTTCAGTTTTTAACTAAATCATTGTTGTTAGATTCTTCAATAAAAATTAAACTTATTTTTTTAATTGTAATGAAATGTTATGTAAAAATTGTAATAAAAATCATTAAAGAAAATTAAAAATTTTTGGAATAAAACTTAAAACAGAAGAAAAAAAAATTGAAAACAATGATTTATACCTACTAATCACTACCTTCGACGAGTCGTTATACTTCTACCAAAACAAAACTTTTCCGGCTATAGTACATTTAATGACTTATTTAATGCTGCTTGATTGCTATCTCATAGATAATAAAGTTTACCAAATATCAATATTTATTGTACAATCAAACGAAGTCTCTAATAGGGTGTTAACTTTTTCTCTTTTTTATCATTTTGCTTCAATTAGATAGTGTTTAGAACGAATCGGCACTGAAATAAAAGAAAAAGCAATTTTTATAAAGTCTTATCATTTACATACTCTGAGGGGGCATGAAAGATTTTTGAAGAGCAAAAACCACTAATGAATTCTATATCGTACCACTCGATTGAGAAACATCAGTTACCTATCAGTTTATAATAAATTATAATACTCTAGTGAATTGTTTACTTTTGTTGTGTTGAGTTATTTGCAAAAAACTTATAAAATCACTCATTTGATGCTGCTTCTTTATACAAACATTTAAAAATATACATAGAACACGTCATCAATATAAAAGATAAACTTTTGATCTTTTAATGTTTGCTCTCATGCGAAATAAATCCTAAAGTTTAACATTATTTCCTGCTTTTCCAGATATAGGCTGAGTATTGTTTACTCTTTTACCTAGCAGGCACCTTGATATGCACCCAACAATTGCTGTTATAAATAGCATTTCAAACTTGTTATTGCCAAATTTATTAATTAAAAGTAAATTTTAATTAAAACAATACAAACTATCACTCCAAGAATACTTGACATGTCCATTGAAAGGTACTTTTAGTTGATCAGGTAAATTTTTTTTTTAATTTTCAAATGTTCGGTAAAAAAGCAAAACTTTGGAAACAAACCTTTTTAAAACACGGATCGGGTTTACTTACGCTTAAAAATTATTTGCAAACACTTTTTTGAAGTTTTGCTATAATAAGACTTCATCTTCATTATTAAAATCTAAAACTGGATCTCGCGAATAAAGCTTTTTCATGAGCCTTCTGGCGCATGTGAGTTTAGATTAGTTTAAAGAAACACAATATATGGGGTTATGCTTAGTAATTTAACAATGGTTTGAAGTAAGTGTGCTGTAACAAGCCGCTAACGCAAAAGACAGCAGAAGTGCTCATCAATGTTTTACGATGTTGGCTATGATAGTAAGTAGCTCAAAATTTAAGAAACTTTTTAGCTTATTTAATTGATCCATGTTCAGTTTCGGAGATGACATGATTTTTCTTTTGATTTCATCATACAGCTTGACGGGGATTACAGTTCCAGGAACGTTTAAAAGTTTTTTGTTGTAGTGAACTCTTTTTAGCACATGAATAAATTCAGAATTTTTTATTGCAAAAGTATTTTAATTCCAATTTTAAACAAACACAACAGCTTTAAAAAGACAAGTTTGGCGATGGTTTGCTAGTTAAGTTTCTTAGTTCTCTATCTCCGTCTCGTTGTAAGGGTATGGTAGAATTACATATGAATTGGCATAAGTTGTATTATTTCAAGGTTATTAATTTGCTCTTTGATATATTTTTGCTTTTCATGAATCTCATTGTGGGTCACGCAACAAATACGTCATTTGTCATTGATAAGAAAATTATATAGAAAGCTGATTTTTATTTGTTTTGTTTCTTGTTAAGTAGTTTGATCATTTCTGAATCTTGGAGACTAGCAAGTGTAAAACGTTTTTTGAATAAAAATCAAAGTCAAGCGCCGAACCTGGGCAGTGAATTCTCGTGAATCGTTTGCAGTAACTGTAAGTTTTGCATATTTTATCTCTGCCCGGGATTTATCATAAGTGTTGTCTTCTTAATAATCTTTGGCGGATAAATTATGAATTAATTTCAAATTTTTTTTTGGATATCTTTTCTTCTCTTCTCTAAAATCTTCATCAAGGACGGATTTTTTGTGAATATCACGACCAGGGTGTTATCTTCAAAAAAAAAAAACAACATTAAAATTTCTCAATCGGCTTGTTTGGTTGTTTATCTGCCTAACTCTGAATAGCATCGCAAATGCCGATCACCTTACTCAATGTTTGAAACACTGCTTCAACCCGACCTGTTACTGTTTTCATTTTCGGGCTTCAAGCTTTGCTAAAGCTGTGAATTGGCCAATTTTGTCTTTTGCTTCCGCATTATTGAGTCTATACCCTGCTTCTGCTATTTCTCCTATTTCTGCAACAACAAAACACATCCACAAACAATGCTTGTCTCTTTTGAAAGATCATGTCAAAAGCATCCGCTTTAACTTCCTTTTTCAGTTATATTGGATGGTTTCTGACATAAAATGCGCAAGTCAAATCAGCAAGTGTCTTTTTGAAAAGAAGAGCACACAAGTTTGAAACAGCAAATGTTCATATGTAGGCTATAGCTTTAAATCTGAAGTGTCGATAGCGAAAACATTTTTCTGTTAAATTCACAATTATTACGAGCTAAATAATTTCTTTAATAAATTTAATTGCGATAGTTTATTTTTTTAAGCGAATTGCATATCGTTCTTGTGACTAACTCTTCCACTAGATATAAAATAAAATTTAAAAACGAATATTAGTATTGCATCATACATACAATATTATTAATAATTTAGCAGAACTGTTATAAAACGTGCTGTAAAAATTTGTTAATGAGTAATAGACTATTTTTACGAGTAACTAATTGAAAACCAATTGATGACTGATTCCCTAACTGGAAATCTGTCATTCCCCACCAGTAGAGAGTTATCCACAGGTTAAAAACCCATGCTTCAGAGATAGTGGCAGTTTAAGACCAGCAAAAGTCTATCATCCATTGTTAAACACCACTCAATATTAGTAAACTTTAAAGTAAAATTAAAAAAACAGTTTGATGACAGTTTGTTTTTGAAGAAATTATTTCTAATGAGTTTAGTTAAACATTTTCAAATATCTAAACCTATAAACTCACTAAAAGGTAGAATTATTTAATTTTGTTGTCTCGTACTTACAAAACTGAGACTCCGCAAACTATTTACAATATTTTTCAACCTTTATAAAGGTTGTAGCACCTTCAAAAATATTCTTATTATTTGTGGCCTCCAAATCTTCAACAAGCAAAGAAAAAGTTTTCGATTTAAATGGGAGCCTAAAATTAACTATTTTTTTATTGCATTTGCTTTGGTTCGTATCACCAACGTTGAAAAACTGGTGACAATTCACAACTCTGATTTAAAAGCCACAGCAAACCTTAGCGCAATTCTATACCAGTGGGCATCTAACTTACGACAGCCCACTGCAATCTACTGTATTAGACCAAGATTAAATGCGCCCGCAATCCGGTAATATATATTGAACAAAACTCAAGCTTGTATATTTATTGTTTGACGTCTTCGTCGTCGTCGTCGTCGTTGTTTGAAGGGTATCCACTCCAGGTCAGACAAAAACAGGACTGGGGCCGAGGGTTTATCCTTTTACTACCCTAGACTGCTGCACTGCCTGAATCAGATGCTGGCAATGGTGTTATTAAGCCAGCATCGAGTTTCGTCATCCAAAACCGTCAGACCTCGTGCTCCATGTGGTACCCGATGTATAGAGCACGCTGTTAGTACATGGTCTGCGGTTTGCTCAAAGGCGCCACATTCGCAATTCGGTGAAGAAGCGAGACCCCATTTGTGCATGGACGAATGGAATCGCCCAACACCAGTCCGCAGGCGGTTGAGCTTAACCCAAGCTACTCGGGGTAAGCCCATCCCAACAGGCCTTGCACCAGTCTCGGGCACAAAAGCACGGAGCCTGGAAGCATTTTCACAGTACTCCGTTTTCCATTTGTGATTTGTCCATTCAGAGCCGGGGATGCCAAGTCTGGCAAGGTTGTTCAAAAGATTCCGCGCAACTAGCACAAACGAACGTCTGGATCCTAGTCTCACTTGGCGAGTATCTGAGGATCCACTTAAAAGACCATACAAAATATGATCGGGGTCCAGCCATCCACGGTCAGCCAAGAAGAGTGTCGCTCCCATTCGGCGAAGCTCACCTGGCTGGATGCCTGAGAGGACAGGTAGGTGGTCCGTTGGTGTGGGACGCAGGCATCCAGTAACTATGCGCAAGGCGTCATTCAAGACATTGTCAATGAGGCAAGTGTGAGCACTGCGACACCAGACTGGCGCACAGTACTCAGCTGTTGAGTAGACTAGAGGCAAGGTGGCTATGCGTAATGTTTTAGCACCAGCACCTCATCCCGAGCCCACGAGTCGCCTCAACAGTGTGACGCGCGAGGATAGTTTTTTACGCAATCCCACTAAATGGTGACGGAACGTGAGCGATCTGTCCAGTTTTACCCCAAGGTAAGTAGGGGTTGGACATAACGGTAAAAGTTTACCATTGTTGTAGACCTTTAGCTCACGTTTTGCCTCTCGGTTATTTAAGTGAAAGACTGCCGTCACCGTCTTAGTGTGACTGAGCTTCAACCTCCAAGTCTGGAGATACGCTGACAGTGTGGACATGTCTTGGCTTAAGGTCCCCACCAAGTCCTTCCAGTTTCCAGAAGAGTGCAACAATATTAAATCATCAGCATAAGCATACTTTCTGGAAATCATGGAAGGAAGATCGTACGTATAAATGTTAAATAGGAGGAGAGCCAAGACCGATCCCTGAGGAACGCCGTTTTTAAGACGGCGTAGCCTGCTTTGCTTGCTGTCACCGGTGGTAAGGGTGAAACTTCAATTTCGGAAAAGCTCCATGATCATTTTGACCATGTGCTTATCCGGAAGTAGTCTCAGCAGCTTGCAGGTAAGGTCACGATGCCAGACAGTGTTATAAGCAGCTGTCAGATCAAAAAATACGGCACCGGCCTTCATTTTAGCCTCAAAAGGATCCTCGATGTTCTGGGTTAGCAAAACAATTTGATATACGGTTAACTTCCAGCGTCGGAACCCAGCCTGCTCTTTAGGGAGCAGTGGATCGATTAATGGTTCAACGCGGGCGTAGATAAGCCTCTTGAAAGTCTTGTAGGGGACACAGAGCAGAGATATCGGTTGATAACTCTTTGGGTCTCCCACGGGTTTTCCTGGTTTTGCGATTGCGACCACAAGCGCTCTTCTCCAGATCTTGGGAATTTTGAGTCGGCGCAAACAGGAAGAAATAAAGTCACGTAAACAGGACTTCAAAGCAGTTCCGGCATGGAATATAAGCTCTGACCAGATGGAATCAGGACCCGGAGCTTTACCTGGTTTTAAATGTTGAAGGGCAACAGCAAATTCTCTCTGTGAAAAATTGTCAGTGTAAAATTCTCGCTCATTTCAAGGGGGGTCCTCAAAGGACCCTCCTTGAAATGAGCGATTTGACGCTCGATTGAAATGAACGATTGTTGTTATTTTCTCAACAAATGCACTTAACAAGAAATTTCAAAAATGTAGTTTTATTGTTTTCTTGCTATGTTGATCATGGTGACTCCCTTTCAGACAAAAAGCGGGAACCTGGTTAATAATTAATTATTTTTTTATCTTTATATTTATCCTCCTGACTCGCAGGAAAGCGACAGAGGCACTAATACTTAGGGTAAGCAATTACCCCGACCTGTTTCCGGAGATGCTGAGTTATACGTAGATGTCCACTTGTGATTTAATAGAGATATGACTCTAATTTAGAACTGCTTGCCAAGACCATTAAGCAGGAGGAAGTGGAGTAAAGCGTCTTTTCAAAGGACACAACAGAATGACGCGAGTGGGTTTTAAAACGAGACCATGTTGATCATAAGCACGGCGCTATAACCACTCGACCACTTTACCGACGATGTACTTTAAGTGAAAATATTTAACTAGATGTATAGATCTAGATAGATCTAGTGTCGTGACTAAAAAACCTTGTGAAAAGCTATTCCAATAATTCATAATAACAGCTGCTCATTAAAATTAAATTCCAACTATTTTCGGGTTATAATAAAAATCTGCTGAACCTGCCTATATGTTCACATAAATTTATACCTTTCACTGATTCTAACTTTTCGACTGCGATTATTTCTATAAAGTACTTTCGACTTAGAAATAAATTAAAAACTCTTAAAAGGCGCCCAACTTGAGCATTCTAAAAAATTTTTGCATTGGATTTTAGATAAATTTATTAAACAAATAAACGTACATCCAACGGCAATTTTTGATATACAAGTCTGGTGTAGAACATAACTTAATACGATTATTTGCTGAGAAAAAAATTACCATGCAGACTGATTGCTTTTGTAAGTTTTTAGCAGGGCCAACGTAATTGACTCTAAAGTTTTATTTGATGAGACTTCTACTTGTCCAAGGAGATTATAAACCGACGCCAAGGAGAAAAAAGACCCAATCAGGCTTGAGAAACCTCTCCTAACAAACCGAAACGTTGCCTATAAAACCAAAGAAAGAACGAAAAAAGCCTGAATATACGTACACAACCAATCAAAATCTTTTTTGTTTTAACTTAGTTTTCTGGATCCCCGATTTCAATTTTGGAAAGCCTCGAATAAAGTTACCAAAAACCGTAATAAAAAATTTTACACATCGACGGACCAAGATGCTTTTACATCTAAAAAGAAAGATGAAAATCTAAAACTCCGAAATTAACTCGAAAAAAAAACTGCTAATAAAATACACTTAATAAAACATTGATTTACTGACTTAGATTTTTGTATGAAAAATAACTAAAATAAATTATTTGCAATAATTTAATGAAAGTAATTAACACACAATATAAATTAACAAAAAATTTGATTCCAGATCTCTTTAAGCGGAATTAAATCTTTTCAACAAAACTAGGCAATAAGTTTATGTAACAGAAAATTACTGTACTTTTACTAAGTATACTGTAAATTTTTGGCGTCTATTGCCTAGCCTACCGTCATTACAAAAGTTAATGGCTGGTTTATTAACTTATTCTAAAATATACGTTAATGCCTACTCTAATATATGTTTATTTTATGCTAATCTTTGATAGAAGTTTTTCATAATTAATCCTTTGATTTCTTTCATGCTAAGCTATCTTATACCATATATTTTTTCCAAATACCGTCTGCATGTTTTGATTAAAATACTTTATACTCGCTATCTCCGTCGGTTTTTGTGATTTTAGTGTTTTGTTAAGCTTGATAAAATTGTTTATTCTAACTTAACAAGATGCTTAAAAAAAGTAATCCAAATCCAGGCTCTTGAGCCACTTGTGACCCAAAACATTATTACTAGCATCCCTGGGAAGAATTTTGATTATTCTAGATCAAGAATGACAAACATGACCCTTTAAAATTCAATGACCATCCGTCGCTTCAACATTTCTGACTTTATAACCAGACAATTTTCTTTTTTTCAAAAAAAAAAAAAGAAAAAATTAAATACGGGCTATGTTAAACGGTTTTAGATAAATCCAATCCCGAAAAATTTCACCACGGAAAAATTCACAAAGAATTTTGATAGTAAAAATGTCTAACCTTAATTCTAACTTTAACTCTTGCGCTAATCCAAACCATGACTCTAGGATGAAATTTACCGTGGTTGAGCTAGTTTTCCAACCAACTACGGCCCCCAAGTTCTACATAATATTGAAAAGTTGTCCGCAGAAGCAAAAAGCATTGACTATCATGACTTAAAAAATTGATGACATCAGGAATACATGTTTTTCGACAAAATTTTGGCACAATCAGATTTTTCCAAGTTATTTCTATAATAAAACAACATGACTTAATACAAATTGACACATTTCGTGCCTTAAATTTAGAATTTTTATAAAAGTATTACAGCTTGAGTGTTTAACTGCAAATAAATTTTGTCAAACTTTTTCTGCACATCCCAAGTGACTTCTATTTTTAAAAAATATGCTGAAAAGGTTGAATGAAAAAATTTTGCTTTTATATTTTCTAGATGGGAATAAATTTTTTTTTAAAGTTAACTTTACAAATGCAACTTGATAAAAGCGGAAAATTATTTGATTTTATCTTAGCAATTTTAGTCTCGCCTTTTCATTTATACAACTTATCAACTAAATACTGATAGTAGCAATTTAGCTATTTTTTTGCCTTTTGTTCCCGTAATACAACATTATAGCAATCTTTTATTTTAAGATATATGTTAGTAGTAGGAAAGGGCTGGTTTGGCGCCCATCCGGTGGAGGAAAAGTTAAGGAGAACCCTAATACTAGCCATAACTCTAGTCATAACCCTTACCCTAGCCATAACTCCAACCCTAGCCATCGGGCACCACATGGAGCACGAGGTCTGACGGTTTTGGATGACGAAACTCGATGCTGGCTTAATAACACCATTGCCAGCATCTGATTCAGGCAGTGCAGCAGTCTAGGGTAGTAAAAGGATAAACCCTCGGCCCCAGTCCTGTTTTTGTCTGACCTGGAGTGGATACCCTTCAAACGACGACGACGATCAAGACACGTGCTCGATTTAAAAACATCAAAATCAACCAGTTTTCTATTTTTATACGCACACGAAACAATGCTGTCAACTCATTTTCTGTTTTTAGTGACACAATAAAAAACCTATCAAAATATTTTCTGTTTTAAGCAAACATGAATCAAATCTGTCAAAATATTTCCTGATTTTTGGCGCACAATAAAAAAGTCTTTCAACCAGTTTCCTATTTTTAGGCACGCAATAAAAAAAAACTGTCAAAATGTTTTCTGAGAAGGGCGGGTTTTGACAAGTCAGGTTTGTTGTGCAATAATTTTTCTGCAGCTAATCTTGTTTTTAACAAAATACTAATGTTAAATCTTTAAAACAGATGTTTCATAGCATTTAAATTTTTCCCAAGCATTTTTAAATACCTAAAATCCGCTTTAAAAGTTTTTTTAGGCAAACCTAATTTTTATTTGTAAGATATCATTCTTCAATTTTTTTAAGCCAGGCTTGATTTTTTTTATACTTATGTTTAATTTCAAATTTTCTCTTAGGTAATCTTGATTTTTGTTATACCAATGCTAAATTTTAAAAGCTTTCCTAGGCAATCTTGATTTTTGTTATACCTTTGTTTAATTTTTAACAGTTTTTTCTAGGCGATTTTAATTTTTATTTTTGGGATATCTAGCTTCAATTTTTTCTAGGCAAGCTTGATTTTTGTTATACCTCGTATATTGAATTTTTTAAAACTTTTCTATTACTTAGCTTATATAATGTGGCAAACCAGCTTAGTAAGGCTATAGCCATAGATTTTTAAAAAAGCTTTAAAGAAAGGAAGGAGTAAGGAATATGAAAAACCTATAATGTGAAAACCACAATTACAAGGCTAATGACCCGGATTTCACTGCAAGTGATCTAAATTTTGATGTAAAGTGTCAGTAGCCCAGCCAATAGCCTGCGATAGCCTTTGAAATAGTAGGCTGTTTCAGTACAAAATAAGTGAGTACATGCATGCCTTTATAGGCTACTCCAGCTCTACTATTTAGATCAATGTAAAAGATTAGCCTATATATGTTTATCAGAAGTGGTGCTTGTCTAAATAAATATTTTATCATATCATGTTTATCCATCGAGAGGTTGAAAAAATAATAGCGGGAGCAAGAGATTTTTTGTTTACAACTGACACAGTTATTCAGTTGCTGCAAGAAAAGTGTAACGATTACGATGCCATACAGTGGATTGATTCAGACTCTGATATTTCCGATGATAGGAGTGATTTTGAAGACTGTAGACAGAATTCAGATTCTTACCCGGATGATCATTCATCAATTGACAATATTGACAAAAATACCCCCGAATATAGTCTGATAGGATAGGTAAAAATGGTTCTTATTGGAAAGAAGACCCTCCTTCTCATGGCAGAGCAATATTCTTTAATATTTTAAGAGCACGTCCTGGGCCTGTAGAAACTCTCTCTTTTAGCTTCACCAAAAGAAGCATTTCACAAATTTATTTTTTCCAATATTATCGAAGAAGTTCTACGCTGAACCAATTTTGAGGGTCGAAGAGTAGCAGCCTAAAACTACAAAATTTGGAGGGCTGTTGGTAGAGATGAATTTCAGGCATTCATTGATTTACTTCTTCTTCCAAGTGTAGAGAAAAGCTGGGATGTATCTGCACGGAAGCTGTTTTGTGTTCTGACACAAAACCCTATTTATAGAGCAGCAATGAGTATTAGAAGATTTGACTAGATACGAAGATATTTTGGATTTGACAATAAGAGAACCGGTATGTAAGGACCACAATAATTCTGTAACAACAGCGACTTGCTATGAGTGTGTAAACGCTTTTTAATTGTATTGGTAGGCTAAATGGTAAAGTTTATGTTTTTTCATTTTTGCCATCTCTTTTTATTTTTGTTTACATTTTTACATTTTCTCGTTATGTTTACATGTTATTTGCATAATTTTCCTTAGTAAAACACAGAAATTTTGAAAAGTGGTCATTTACAAAAACTTTTAACACAATTTATGCTTGATATACCTTTAAAACCAATACTGGTCATTTTTGACCCACATTTTGCATTGTAAGGGGTAAAGAAGCGTTGTGCATCCTAGGGTTAAATTGCATCATTGTTAATAAGTTTTTCGGCAATTTTCTTAATCTACTTCAAAGTATAAAATTTACTGTCTATGACGTCATGCATCCAAGTCAAAGTCTGATATAAGCATTTCAATTTATTTTTACCACTTAAAGTATAGTATTTAAAGACCCAAGCCCGTTTGCCGTGCAGCTGCATCAAAATTAAAAACTACGCAATCTATCTTGCTGCTTTCATCTGCTTTAATCGTATTTTTCTTTTGTTTCTTTTTTAAACAAGAAAAAAAGTTATAAAAAACGTTTCCAAACTTGAACAACTTTATTTTTCATAATTGTATTAACTTACTCAGTGGTTCTCAAGGTTTTTGAGATCTGCCCTTCTTGGATAACAACAGCAAAATTCACATCTTACCTTTTTTGAAAAAAAAATCATTTTAAACAGCACAAAATTTGCAATTGTTTTGACGAATGCAGTTATTTTTTTACAAACTAAAAGTTTAATTTAAGACTTTGCTGAATGCACGTCTCAAATCTTCTTCGCAGTCAAACTTGTTCCGAAATTAGTTAATATTTAAAAATTTTAAAAATTTGTAGACATTATTGGAATCAAAACAAAAAAAGTTATGGATCTCACATAAGTCACCACAGCAATTTTTATCAATCAAAGTTTATTAAAAATTGTAACACTATAAATTTATAAAAATCTATTTCGGTTTAAAACCATCGTCAGTCTGTAAGAACATTAAAGAAAACAAATTTTAAATACTATGCTATTTTTAAAAAATTAATACGAAAATACTCGTAAAATTTCTGAGTTAAAAACTAAAAGATGCCAAAAAAACTCAATAAATTTAAAGTCACATTAGCTAAAAAAGAACACCATCATCAACGTAAAGAGATCAAAAAGAGAAAAATCAAAGTCACGTTAATCTACCTTTTTTGGTTAGCAATCATTGCGAAATACAAAAAGAACCAAGTCATTTAAACTGAGGTTTGATGATGAAATAGCAATGGTGCATAAATAATATAAAAATTTTTATGAGTAAGAAAATTTGAGAAATTTTAATGATATTTTAGAAGAACTTTCAAGCACACTTTGTCTGCAAAGGCAGAATTTATTTTATTAAATTTTTTTAATGTACAACCTCTCTTAGCTTTGTCTCCACTAATAGGAATAATATGTTTAGTTTATATTGTCTGCATTCAGAAGTTTAATTGAAATTTTCTACTGTATTATTGTTTGCTGTCTTATAAGTTACTTTTGCTTGCATAAAGTTACTTACAGTTTTTGTTAATGTATTTACATTTTTCCTATTGCACTTTAATTCCAGGCTTGTTAAATGTCTGGAATTTAAAATTTGTTTTCTATTTTTTCCATTCAAATTTATTAATTTAGCAACAAAATTTTTATTTTAATAATATTGCTTTCAGTTAGCTGTTAATTAGTTTTCACCTAGGTTTATCAAAGACCAAAGTTGTCAAAAAATTTGTGCATTTGGTGAGATTTTTAATTTGCTCTTTTGCATAATTTTAAGTTCGTCATTTTTATTCTTTATTCTCACTATAAAAAATGTTTCTTCATTCTGCTAATATTTTACTTACTCTGCTCTTCAAACAGTTCAAACAGTTCAAACAGTTTCAAACAGTTCCACGGGAAGAGCTGTGGTACTGCATGAGAAAATCCGAAATAGTGGAAAAGTATGTGCAACTAGTACAGAATATGTATGAGGGAAACGAAACAGTAATGAGGTGTGCAGTAGGAGCTACAGAAAGTTTCAAGGTTAAGGTTGGACTGCACCAGGGATCAGCGTTAAGTCCATTCCTTTTTGCAGTAATAATGGACAGGCTAACGGATGAAGTAAGGACAGAACCACCATGGACGATGCTGTTTGCTGATGATAATGTGATTTGCGAAGAGACCAGGGAAGAAATGGAGCAGAGATTAGAATCCTGGAGGTATGCATTGAAAAGAAGAGGGATGAAAGTAAGTAGGTCAAAGACCGAATATCTGTGCATAAATGAAGGAAATGACGACGAAACAGTAAAAATGGAGGATACAAAAGTGCCAAGAATAAAGGAATTTAAGTATTTGGGATCAACGGTGCAAGAAAGTGGTGATTGTGAGAGGGAGGTAAAGAAGAAGGTACAGGCATGATGGAACGGATGGAGAAAAGTATCGGGAGTAATCTGCGACAGGAGTTTACCAGCTAGAATAAAAGGAAAAGTGTACAGTTCAGTGGTAAGACCAGCAATGGTGTATGGACTTGAGACAGTAGCAGTCACAAAGAAACAAGTGGAAGAGATGGAAGTCGCAGAGATGAAAATGTTGAGGTTTGCTATGGGAGTGACGAGAAAAGACAAAATTAGAAACGAGCACATCAGGAGTACCGTTAAGGTAGAACGATTAGGAATGAAGATGAGGGAGGGCAGGCTGAAGTGGTATGGACATGTCATGAGGAGAGACCAAGAGTATGTAGGAAGAAAGATAATGGAAATGGAGTTACCGGGAAAGAGGAAAAGAGGGAGACCAAAGAGAAGATTTTTAGATGTAGTAAAAGAAGATATGAAGGAAGTTGGTGCAAAGGAGACGGATGTTGAAGACAGAAAGATGTGGAGAATGATGATACGCTGTGGTCACCCCTGACTAAAGTGAAAGGCCGAAAGAAGAAGAAGAAGAAGCTCCTAAAACAAATGATGCTTTCAAACTTCTTTGCAATTAAAATAGGACCTGTTCTTATCTGCATTAAACTTAATTATCTACAAGTTGTTTTTTTAGGTAAGGCTTTTAAATGTCATCATTACATTTAAATTTATTAGTTTGACTAAGCATCATTTTGATAATATAAATTTTATGTTTTTTGGCACTGAATTTGATTCCGCTTTTTTTAATCTGATAGCAGACAGATGTTTTTGACTCCTCACGACTATGGTTGCATATGTACACTCCTTACGTTTTACTGTTTAGTTTAGTTCAGTAGTTCTTAACCTTTTTCACTTACGGCCAAAAAAAAATTCGTCGTACCCAAATTAATTTATTCAGCCATGTTACTTTAAATTTTTTTTTTATACATGTAGAAGACCAGCTATGCGACATAACCTGTTTAGTTTAGTGTTCTTAAACTTTTTTACTTTCGGCAACAAACAAACATTTCGTGGTACCCAAAATCATTTTTTTTATATTTTTGCTTTCAAATAATGACTTCAAATTAAGCAAAAGTAAATTTTTAACAATTCGCGGCACCCTTAGCAATCGAAAACGACACAATATTAGGTGCTGCAGCAACTCGGTTGAGAACTACAGGTTAAGTTTTTAACTGCTTTTGGCATTCCTGCCAGCCGCCATTGCGCATTACACAAACGCTTTTGAATGTGCACATATTTTGCTCAAAAGTCAGCTGCTGACATTGCTTCAAAAAGATTTTTGCTAGGGGCTTTACATCTTGAGAATTCTAAAAACCTTGTAAGCTACTTCGAAGGTCGATTCTAATTCCGCTAAAGACGATTGTCAAAAGCACTTGATTCTTGCAATATTGATTATTTTCCTTGAGTTATTCTCGCTTTAAAAAAATATTAGGTTTAATTTCATAAACAGAACGTTTTGTTTGAAGATGATATTGCAAATGACTTACTATCAAAGCATGGTTGCTCAAATTTTCATAACGCACCACCACTGCGGCACAACTTTGCTATTTATCATGGTGCTTATAAACCATAACTTGTCATGCTTCTTTTTTCCACACATTTTACTTTATCTTGAAACGTTTAAAAATCAGTAAAAATTATTAAAATGTCTAAATAAATAATTTTTGATTAAAAATCACTACAAATGTTTAAATTAACAATAACTACATACTGACTTCGTTCGATTGTCGATTGCAGTTCCGAGTAAAACAACTGTTATGTTTTAAGTTTAATCTGACACTTTGGAAAAAACGAGTTGAGGAATATTATGAGTTATAGTTTAATTAGCATAATATAACTTTTAAAATTACTTCTACTATAAAACGAGGTTACTTGGTTGGTTCAAAATTGTTGAAATTACAATTTATTAAAAGTAGCAGTCTACTTAGTATGGCACTTATGGTTTTGCCTAACCCAACGCATAACCCATAGCCATACCAGCCAAAAATTTTTGGAGGGAGAAACAATTTTTCCCAAATTTTATGACGTTTTCCCGAATCACGATCTTTTAGCACTTTACATATACGAAAAGAAAATTTTGATTTCGCCCAAATATTTCTTTGTCGCTGCCCAAAAAGTTCTGGTTTTGCCAAATTCTTGGAGACCTGGAGGCAAATTCTTTCTGCTTTCCCTGGCTGGTAAGGCTATAATAAAACTTATCAGTTTAATATCGATACAAGAACAATTAGTCCTCATTTTGTTTTTTCTTTTATTAGAACTGACAGTATTTGCAAAATGTGCTCGAATTATAGAGTCATAGTATAAAGAAGTCGATTGTTTTCAATTAGTGACAACAGATATAAAATATTTTTATTTTTCATTTATTATTATTATTATTATTATTATTATTATTATTATTATTATTATTATTATTATTATTATTTATATTCTCGATCATTGTCACATAAGTTACACAAAAAATCATAAATACAAAAAAATATCAAGAAAAGGAAGAGGTAGCACAACGACAGACGTTAAAACATGCAGAAGATAGTTAAAAGAGATCAGAAACAATCCGGTAAAAAACAGGGCTGCAACACTTTATATTACGAGAAATGGCAGAAAAAGGAAGGAAGATAAAAAGATATGAAATATTACCAGGCACTTGATAAAAACATATTAGAGATAAAATAGCCAGTGCATGACTAACTTGTGTAGTGATGACGGGTAGCAAAGTTAGTTGAAATTTGAAATTTAGTTTAACTATAAGCAAGTTGTGTAAAAAAAAACCACCCATAAAAAGAAATCTCACCCGGTCCAAAAGCCTTTCCTAAATACATTTGGTAACTATACAAAAAAATAAAAAGCTTGGATCAAAATAAGTGACAAAGCAAACAATTTACAGTTGCGATAAATAACATTAAAAATAATATAACGGATTATTTTCCAGTCGAAGTTGATGGAATTAAAAAAAATCTAAGCATAAAATAACAAATACATTTAAATAAAACACGTTTTACCAATAAATTCATACATAAAAAGTGAAAAAATTTTTATGAAATCATCAAAATAGTAAAATAAAAAAATTATCAGCATTAAGAACGACAAAAAATTTTAATTACAATTCTAAAAATAAAAAATTAATTGTTAGTTTGAAACAGTAGATCGCAGCCAAAAAAGTAATTGCAATTAGATGGCAAAAATAGAAGCGAACAAAACGACAAAACGAATTAGTGCCCGTGTTAAAGTAAACAAACAAATAACGAAAAGTTAAATAATAAAAGTTCCTTATATCTTTGTGAACAGTCTTAATATCTTATGTATGTTGAGTTTCGCAACATTACAAATTCTTATCTCGGTTGCTCTTTTTAGAAACCTGCAACCAAAAAAATATAAGGACAGTATAATGTTTAGGAATCTAAAATTGCAATTAAAAAATAGGCCTATTACTTAAAAGATATTCTTGAACATTAAGAGAAAATTCAAACACTTCGTGGCTTATTTTTAAAATCATAAGAAGTGTTATTCCAATGAGTTTCAAATAAATTTTAACTTAGTTGAATGTTAAATCATCTTATTAGGAATGGCTTTGATCTGAGATTTATCGTTTTTTGTTCAGTTGCATTTTTAAAATTAAAAATATGTATTTTGAAAAAAATTTTTTGATTGTTGTAATTACTTGTTTTTCGGTGTTGTCAATGGGCAACAGTTTGGAATGCCAGCAAGGAACAAAAAACAATCTTGCAAATGGGTTGCAAAAAGTAACATGTCCTTCCGACTCATCCTACGTGTGCTTTCGGGGTGATTTTTCCATTTCGGGTGTTTCAAGTAAAAGCTCTTTATTTTTTCAAAGGTTGTATATAAAAATTAAAAAAATTTAAGAATAAAGTCACAAATTATTTAAAATATTAGCGCCAAACTTTCCTTTGATCAAATTCGGACAATATTGGAATAAAACTTGGAATTCGAACCAAAAATCTTGAAGTCTAATCTTTAATTGAATAAACATAAAAATAACCGATATTGTCTATTGGCCTATTGTCGGCAAAAAAACAATTAAAAATGAATTAAAAAATTTATTTTAAAAACATTGATCTTGCAAAGAGATGGTAACAGCATCAAAAAGCACTTTAAAGTAAAATTTAAAAATACCGTACATAAGAACCAATCAAAAATTGCTCAGAAAATAATCAATTTGTGACTACACAAAACAATTTACTGTTTTTTAGGAAATTATACAAAATAAAAAATTAAAACATAAAAATTTATTAAAATAGTAGTGTAGATGCAAAAATAACTACGGATTATGGTAAATTTCTGCCAGATAACTGTTTCAATTATTGCAATTTAAGCTTGCAAAAACATAATTAAGTCAAAAGAGGAAAAATAAAAAAAACGCTTTAAACTTTTCTATTATCTTTTTTTATACGATTTTAGAAATCCTTGTTGTTTTAGCTATTTATTTCGGGAACATCAAATAACTACCATAATCAATTTTCACTTTTTTATGCAGTAGGCCTCCATCTTTAAATGCAAATAGCTACTAGCATTTAGCCTATTCTGTTCCATAAAATTTTAATCTAAACTTCAACGCAATAAAAAATATTTTTTAACTGGTTTTGTCAAGTATACGACTTTAAAAAAATGTTAGAAAAAATAAACAAGGCATCTATTGTTTGAGAATTATGATTATTTAATCCTTTTTCAGCAATGTTACGCCAGACCTTTAAAAAAGATTGTTCACTTTGCATATTTACGTATTTTTGCCAAGATTGTTTTGATTTGTTCTGCGTTTAAATAGCGTTTATTTCCTGGATGGCATTTGAAAAAAAGTTTTTTTTGAGTAGCTTGTTAGGACTGCATCAGGTTTTCAGAGTTGTACGTTGGGCCAAACATTCGGGTTTTAAGTGAATTTTTAATTATAAACTTATAAGGTTTACAATGTTTCAATAATGGAGTCTAGTTGAATTTTATTAAACAAAAATGTTTAAATTTTATTTATTCTGTTCTCACTTTGCATTTCTTGCTCACTGGTTCCAGATGATTGCACATAATGTGGTGGGACAATTGTTGCTATCTTTTTTAAACTAATTCGCAGATGATTTGTCAAATAATTTCCTTGGCTATATATGCTAAAAGCTACTTTTATCTTAATATGTCACTTAAGAAAAAAAATTGATTATTAAATTGAATATAAAATAATCTTTTTAAGATTAAATATATGTAACTTTGAAACAAAACTCCAAGATGAGATAGGACAGTGGGGCGACACTACTTTTTTTAAATTACGAGTTTGAAGGAAAATCGTGTTTGAAAGAGTGGTGTTGTTGTAATAAAACTAATCCTATTCTTTTCAACTTTTGCAAAAATTTAAATCAAGTTTGTCTAAGTTTGTGACTTCTTGCTTTTCAAAATTATTTTAACTTGCGGGCTACGCTTGGCTAAAAATTGTCCAAATAGAAAAACAAAAAGTTGTTGTTTACTTTGATTATTAGGTGACAACAAAAAAGATTGTAAAAGACGAGTAGGGGTGCATTTTTAGACTTTTAGTTTGCTTTTTGACGAAAACAATTATGCTTGTCTTAGTAACCTCATTGCACATCCAGAACAACATTAAAAAATTATTTTTCATTTTTAATACTTTTTTTTGGTTTTTAATAATAAAATATATTTTTTTAATTAGTGTATTTTCTGTCAAAAAAAATAAAAAAACTAATTTATGATTTTAAGTGAAGCAAAAAAAAATTGCTTCTTGACAAAATTGATCATTACCATTCAATAAAAAAATTTACAGCTAATTACTCAAGAAAAAAAACTTGTTTCTTCTGCTACAATCACGATTGTTTGCCATTAGTTGAAAATATATTCATAGGCTAACAACCAATTGCTTATGTAATGTTATTTTACAACAACATTATCAAAGTAATTAGAAAGGACAAAAAATTGTACACTAAAGTTGACTTTGTTTTTATTAATGGCACAAGCTTTCATCGGCAACTACTCACATCGTCAGTTGCAATGAAAAGTTAACTCAAGATTTGGTACTGCAAAGTTTGTCGCACACCAGACTTTAATAATTAATAAACACTATATTTTCAAGATATTTCTAGATAAGTTTTTTACTTAAATGCCACTTTTGAAAAAACTAAACCAAAATGATGCCTGTGTTTGAAATCATTATTGCCTCGTTTTTAGAAACATTTATCAAAATAGAATTAAAGAAGCACAATTATTGCTAGCATCAGAAAAAAACTAAAAAATTAGTTTTATGTCTTGTGAAATGGCTTGTTGAAAAGGAAACAAACACGGTTTTTATTGAATAACTCGACAACAATATATGTAGTTCACTTAGCTTTTTCTTTCGTTGATTTTAAAATGGAAGAAAAAGTGATAAAAAACTCGGATGAGAATGAGAAAAGCTATATGGAGGCTCAATGCCCCAATATAAGTGCAAGAGTGGATTAAAACAAGTTTATATAGCTGTGCGACGCGTTCGTAAACCTGTATAAAATCACATTGAACAGTTAAGTATTTTATATGCTACTTTTTATTATTTGGTAAAAATTCCTGAACAGAAAGCACAAAATGCAATTAAAAAGAGAAACAATGTTTATCTCTAATAGATTTTTAAATAGAAGGCGTCAACATTTGAAACAAGTATTCTATTTTCACTTGCCAACATAAGGGGCCATTCTTTTAACTTTAAAACTAATTAAAATAAGCATAATTAAGTGAGTTATGCCTAATCTACACCAACCGCATACGCTTGCGGTATCTTTATTTGTTCATAAAAATTTGTAGGCTTAGCCTAGAAACTGAGCATAAAATTAAAAGAAAAACAATCAAACGTAAGCCAAGCGTATGCACCAGGAATATGCACGTTAAAGACCAGGTTTAGAAAGTGAACGCAATATAGTGTTAATTTATGTTTTTACGCAATTAAATTTGCTATAAATCATTGTGTTTTTGACAAGTTACAATTTTTGTTTCCTGCTGTTGTAATTAAATTGTAGGATATGTAGGTTTTCCACATATAGAAAAATTTGGTTTAAAAAAACATTTCTTGATTTTATATTTTTTGCTTTAGATACTGTCGCTGGTTGTGTCAAGAAAGAAGAGTGTGCATCTCGCACCTGCAAGAACCTTAATGTACCAAAAGCATCAACCGCTAAAATAAGGTGAGCAAAAAACTTGCATTTTTAAGCACACAGGTCGTTGGATAATACAGTTTTCAAATTCTAATTGCTCTAAACATTTTATAAGCTTATGATTGTATTATCGGTTTTATGGAGCAAAATTTTGTATGTTCCTAAGGCTGCTGCGAATCTTTCATTTTCCAAATGTCAACAAATCTTTCAATTGATGTTTTTCTGAAAGTGTTTTATTAGACTACTACAATGTATATTTCATAACTAGCCTATTAGCTTGTATTTAAGTAAAAAATTTATCCTTTTAATAATATCATTTGTCATTTGGAAGTTTAAAATATTGTCTCATGAAACTTTTTTGTTAATCGTGAAAATCTTTTTTGCTTAAATCGCATTTTCTTTCTATTGTAAAACCAAAAATGCAACAGTTTATTTTGAGCTCAACTCGCGAAATTACTCTATAGAATAAAGCTAAAAATAAGAAACGATAGGTAAAATGTTCGGTTTTTTTTGCTTATGTTTAACATTTTCATCACGAGTTATAGGAACATATAATTGGGATTAAGTTAGCAGTGCCATAACGTAATTGCGTTTCGCTAAAAAGCAAAGTCTGTAGAAGTTTTCAAAAATTCAAACAACTTTGCAAATAGTTTGGATGGAACAAATTTACTGTAAGATAACCGTTGCTTGAAAGCCAAATTTCTAAACATTAGCAAGCTCAGTAAAGTGGATATTAGGAATTGTCTTTTCTGCCGTTAAGGTTGGTTGCATGGCTAAGAAACGCTACAACCGTAATATTTTATTTATTTCGTTGCACCTGACGAAGTACGCAGTAGTTCACAAACTCTAGTGAGATCAATAAAAACTTATTCAACTTTAGTGCACATTTTGTCTCTTTCTGATTGATTTCAAAAATTGGCACGGCTTTCTTACCTTCTATCTCATCACGGTTGCTTGATGCTTGAAAAAGAAATGTAGGCCAAACGTTGAATGCTTTGCAACCACATTTGATCCAAACCCGATCTTATATGGCTTTATAAATTCACATAACAAAGTTTTAAAACTATTTTTTTACCAAATAATCAAATAGAAATTTAATGCTTTGCTTAAACGTTTGAATTGGTGTAGTTTAGTTACTCGTTGTTTCTTACTTACTTGCACAAAATTGCGTTACTCAAAACTAAAGAAAAAAACTCAAGATACGTTCCATAATGCCACGATCTTTCCTTAATATATTTACAAAAAAATTTTTCTTCTTTCAAAACAAAACTGACTGATCAAGAAGTTTAAACTATTTCATCAATTTTTTTCTGGAAAATGGTCTTTTTATAGCCTATTTACCCGAGATATATGGTATTGTAACTCTCAATTATATTTTGAAAATTTATAAGGCAACTTTTACTTTCTTTTCTTTGGTGTTCGAATTGTTTAAAAACTCATACAATGTTTTTCCTTACGCCTACCACTTTTAAAAACAATTCCATATATGGTAAAATGAACAATTTTTCACTTCCACGTCTTTCATGCTCTACAAATAAAAAAAACAACAACTCCATTTTGGGTAAAGTGAAAATTCTGTTTTTTTCTTTTTTTTTCTTTCTCGCGCTCCAAACATTAAGCAATTTTATATTTGTTAAAGTCTTATGTTTTTTTCACTTTATTACTCTTTCTTACGTCTGTAAATACGAAAGCTACTTTATGTTACACTCAAATCTTTAATGCAACCGTGCTACAGAACAAAGTGTTTTTTGCCAACTAAATAGATTTTTCTTTTGCATTAACTTTTTCGTATTCTTGAGTATTTTGTTTTTTAAACTCAACAACCTCTTTTTATTTTATAAAGATTATTGTGTTTCTTTAAGAATTTTAAACCTTATACACGTTGGACATTTTTTTACATTAATGTTAGCTGTTTGGTTTCGTTTTTTACAAAGCACCTAAAAGTTTTATTTTTAAGCACTAATGATTTCAATCACAAATCACATCAAGCTCATGCAACATGCATGCAAGAAACACATCACATACAAAATTAATTAATTCCTCACTTTTTATCTACTGCAGATACAATTTTCTTATTATACAAAATACGATTCACACAATTAACAAAAATTTTTCCGCATTACAATTTACCTAGAAACCGCAGACTTGTATTTACACAATTCCTGAGACTGTGAGCAAGCATTTTCATTTTGTTCTAATTGTGAATAAAATTGTAATAAAAATTACGGTTCAAAGACTAACTTTTTTACTAAATAATCCAAAGCAAAAAAATAATCTCTCAAAACACAAACTTTCTGTCCATGCTATTTACATTCAATATTTAAAAAAGAAAATAAAAAATAAGCTTTAAATCTCCGCTAGACAAACTTATCTTGTACATCAAATGGCACTCGTATAATAATTTACTCATAACTTTAAATACAGCCGTTGTCTGGAAAGGCATTTATAATATTTGTTTGGATCAGACAGAAATACTACCGAGACCGAGAGTTTGTTGTTTTACTACATCCTGCTGCTGTACTTCCCAGATCAGACTCTATCTGCAGTGGTGTGAAGCCAGTATCAAGTTTTGTCATTCAAAATCGTCAGACTTCGTATTCCATGTTGTGCCCGATGTATGAGGACCGATATCACAACGAAGTCGGCGGTTTTCTTAGTGGCGCATTACTGGTAATTTGATAAAGAAACCAAACCCATTAGTGCATGAACGAAGTGAAGCCCATTAAACTAGTTCTTTGGCACAGAGTTGTAAACAAGCCTGAACTAGTCAGCCCGATTACTACTCTGCTTTGGCATTAAGTTTGACTCATGGTTTCTGGTTAAGCTCATTTTAATGTATTTGATACTGGTACTAGGCATGAAATCATGAAGCCTGTGTAGACTCTCAGAATACTTTATTACCGTTGGTGTTTCTTTTACTGAATAACGCAAATATTCAGTTTAGATAAGTAGTTTAACAGTTTCTGCGTTAAACTACGGCTGATGAAAACGGGCGTTTGGATCACTATGTTTTCAGGGTCCAGAGTGGCATGCTGGCCTACCTATAAAATGAAAACAAAATAAAGTTTCTGACCTGCTTCTCAAAAAATCTGTTTTCCAAAATATCTAAAAAACAAATGAAACATTTTTTAGTAAATGACCTGCAAGTGTAAAGGTCGATTCAAACTCAAAGCGGTCGCGGAAAAAGTAAAACGTGTGACGGAAAGCAAAAAAAAAGACAAAGCGTATAAGAATGTTTAAACTAAAAGCGAAAAACACAAAAAAATTGCCAAACGCAAAATTTTTCATGTTTCACGAATAAAGTTTGATGTTAAAATATTTCAATCTTTTATCTTGTTCCAGAATGTAAGCGGTCGTAGAAAATACAAGAGGAAAGCGGAATTTTCGTTACTTTTTGTAAAATTACACATTCCGCCGGTTTTTCAGCAATCGCTTTTAATTTAACCGACTTTTGGGAGCATTTAATCAATTTCAATAAATGTAAAAGATTTTGTATGTTTTTAGTGACTGTTGTCCTGCATGCTGTGACACCGACAATTGCAACAATGTTGAAGCCCGCCAAATCGATCCCAAGTGCAACGGATCAGGACTTCCTGTTTTTTCATCCTGGATTGTTATGGCTATCCTTAGTTTTGGAATGCTTGTGATTACTATGTTTTAAATATGATTTACAGTTTGACAAAAATCTGATGAAAAGCGATAAAAAAATAAAACTTTCATATAACGTAAAATTATTTTAAGTTTTATTCATTTTAAATAAAATATATTACCGCATTGAAAAAACTCACTTGAACTTAAATGTTGCCGACAACTTATTGTAGAAATAAAATATTTTTAAAGTAATATTTTATCTTCAAATTAACTACCCAGCAAACAATGCTATGCAAGGCCTGCAAGAGCCTTGTGAAAGCAGTGCGTATTTAGCTTAGGCTCTGCACTGGTCCCGCATGGGTTACAGGACGGGTTTCATATGGCTTAAGCTGTATATGTCGATCCAGTTTTGAAACACTTAACAAATTAAACTTATTGGCATCTTGTTATTGAAAGCTAAAACTCACATGAGACCCGTGTGGTAAACCCATGCTGGGCCACTACGCTCGCAAACAAATTGGTATTGGTACTGCTACAGGCTACTTTTACAAGGCCTTGCAGGCCTTGCATTGCATAGTTGATTGGTTATTGAAACTTTGGATTATTTCCTTATTCAGTCATTCCAAATCTATATTGTTTTAAAGAATATGAGTATTCATTGTATTGTAGCATTAAAATTATTAACTATAAATGATTTACTTTGCTTGTTTGTATCTTTTATATATATTATACTGTATATCTATTATGTATTTCCATAAATGAAAATAAATTGTTGTATGTTTATAAAAATGATTAATTTTTCAATATAAAGAATAAGTGATGTTACAACTTTATTCGGGAATCTAAAGAACCTGTTGAACTAGGTAACCCGAATATTTGCGCTGAAGCAAAACTATTTTTATTTGTTTACGTTTTAGCTTCTAGAAACAGTTCGCTGCAAAACTGAAGTTTTTTAAACAGTTAGTTCTGGCTAAGTACAGCTGGATTCCAGTATATAATGCAAAAAATAGTTTTTTTACGACGGCTTGTTTTGAAATGATCTAAAAAAATTCAAATGTTTTAAAACAAGATATTGTCACTAAATTACGATTAATTGGGAACAATAACTGCTGAAAATGCTATATATTTGACAAAGTGGTAAAAGTTTTGTTGTGGTAGTAAATCACTTTTAAAAAATTTTAAGACTTGCGAGTCACAAAAGCCTGCTGAAACTGAATAATTTCGTAAGTTAAGATTCATCAAAAGGTCTTTAAATAAAAATAGCCAAAAGCGCATTTTGAACTGCTGCAAAGCTAGGAGAAAATCAGAAAAAAAGTTTTCCTGCAAATCAATTGTTGTCACTGTATCGTTTTTACTGTACACCTGTGTTTCTCAACCTTTTGATTTGTTCTCACTCTACAGTATTTAATGCTGAATCTAAAACTAGGAAATTCGTGGCTAATATTTAAAGCTTTTGTAAAATTTATTACAAATTTATAGTAAGCATTGTAGTAAATGCAAGTTTAACTAAGTTTGAAAAATCATTTGAAATTCTACCCAAAACAGGCGACGATCGAATTTTAAAAACTTAACGTTTTTTTTTTTGCATAAGCCTTTCACATCATTACCAACATACGTAGCTTCCTCTAATTCATAGTTTAATCAGTTTTTACTTGCTTTATAATTACCATTATTAAACTAAACGATATCACTAATAATGCATAATTTTAATCAAAGTTCTTGGCAGTCGGGCAAAATCGTAACGATAAAACCGTAAGTGCTCAGATAACTATTCAGTTTTGAACAAAAAGTTTTCAAATTCTTTTAGTTCGAAAAACAAAAGGTAAAAAAAGATTTAATGTAAAATGAGGTTGAATACCAATTTTTTCAACACTACACATTTTTTTTATCTTTCCAGTTTATAACAAATATGAAGAGAGTCAAAAATAATTTTCGTCTCATTTGGCTTAACTTCCAACTAACTAAGAAACTCGTATTTAGGTCTAGATCAAGGATGGCGAAGCTTTTTCCAAAGAACAGGTCAAAAATTGACAATTTCACCAAAATTACCATTAAGTTGGCCATTGCCTGTAATTTCAGCCAAAATTCAAGGTGAAAACTAAAAAAACAAAAAAGTAGGACTTCACGTCCAATCCTTCCTAAATTGCCAGTATATTTTCGAAAATATTCCGAAAAAAGCCAGAATTTCAACTAGTAGGTCACATTATGACCCGCTGTTTAGTGATTCGCCATTCCTGGTTTAAATAATACAATATTTATGAGATTTTGTGGTCTTAAACATTTTTTGTTTTACAAGAATTCACATTAATTTTGCTATAAAATTTATATAAATATGAAGTTAAATGGTATTTATCTGAAGTTTTTCTCTTAGTATGATTTTTTAAATTAAAACTTTATAAGTTTATTTCCTGCACACAAGTTTCGCCAAACCTCTCCCTTACGGTGATTCAACTACTTTGTAAAAGTAGTCGTAGTTTTATTACTTTTTTATTAATTTATTAGCAAACAAAACAAAACGAACACTCTTGCTGTTCATTAACAATCATCAAGTGAAAACTTAAATCAAGAACAGGAAAAATCAAATTTAAATAAAGAGAAAGCTAATCAACTACGATAAAATGAGACATAAAAAATTATGACAATTAACAAGTTTAACCAACAATAAACGCAAAACAAGCTTGCAAAAACCTGAAAAAATCCAATCGTTTCATTCTGCTTGGTTCATATGTCGATAAGTGACACCAGTTTGCTGTGGCCGTATTCGCACAATTACTCCTGCTGAGCAGCCAGAAACCTACCTGTACGTAAAAAGGTACTGTCGAAAGAGAAGTGAGCAGCAATTGTGTTGGTTTTCCTTGACCAAGGAGTTAAACCTAGAACCCAAACAAGGCAGAAATGCCAACCACAGCTTTAATCAAATGGTAAAACTGAGAAAGAAGTACTAAATTATTGTTGTGAATAAAAATACCGTAATGTATTAGAGTGTGTAAATCTGTATAAACGATCACGCTTAAATTTGTTTAAAGTAATCGTAAAGATATCTTTTTGAATTAAGATTGGAATCTGATTGTTGTAATGTCACAAATATAGAAGTCGGAGTTGGATTTTTTTGTTCCAATTTCACAGCTCAGGTTTCAAACTAAATTAAATACAATATCAACACTAGAATCATAATATTAATAGACGATAATTTACATTTCGGGACGCACCAATGCTAAAATAAGGAAAAAGGTTAAATAATTTCACAATTAACTAGCCATCAGATTTTCCTTGTGATGCCAGCTACAAGATTAACAAATATTTTAACCGCAGCAAAATATAATCTTATAGTAAGTTATTTATCTTATTGTTGTAGAACTATTACTGACTAATTGAAAATTTTCTATATAATTTTTTTAGTGTTATTAAATGATATTATTGAAATTGAGAGCAGTTTGTTAAAATGGAAAAGCAGAGAAAAGTGTCGTAAAGGATCTTTATCTAGGAAACAATAAAAGCGGAAAGAAAGAGTAAAATCCAGATTATGCTGAATTCTTTAAAGTTGAAATTATGTTGATTGCTTTAGAAAAATTTGTTGAACTTATTATGTCTGCCGAAGCGTTTTAGCAAACTTTAATTAAACACGTCCTGACTTCGAACCCAAAGTAAAAGAACTTCAACGTTACAGTTGATGAGCCTACGTTTAGATCCAAAAAATGTTGAATAATTGGAAAGTTAAAACTAGAACGGCCAGAGTTGCAATAAGCTTTTTGGGTGGATGGTCATTTTGACCGCTTCTCCAAAAACGCGTTTTAACTAATATATGCGTAGTGTCGTTGCAACTTAAGTGTTAAACAAATACTCAGGTCACGTAACTCAATCAATCTATCCATAAAAAACAGTCTTATTTGAAAGAAAAACCAGAAACTGGATTCAAAATTAAAAAATGTTTCATATTTGTTTTGTCGTAACGCATTCGAAAAGCTTCATTGCTGTTGCTGATCTCTACTCTATCCCTTAGCCTGGCTTCAATAATTCTTTCCCATATCTTAATTTATGGCTCATTAGCTTTACTCGTCTCTAGTTTCCACAGCACTGTGCGTCCCCTTTGTTTTTATAGATTGGAAAAAGCACACTCTTTCTCCATTTGTCTGACATCCGTTCACTCATTAATAGTCTGTTGAACAGCCTGGTCAAAAACTTTATCTCCATCTTTCCCATGCACTTTCAAACTTCTACTGGCAACTCATCTGGTCCAACCGCTTTACCTTTTTTCATCCTTCTTAGTGCGTTCTTTACTTCTTTTCTGCTGACGAAATTTACCTCTTCGTTAACCACTTCTGCTTCTTCTGTGCTGGGGTCTCTTTTATTTTCCTCGTTCATCAGTTTTTTAAAGTACTCCTTCCATCTCTTTAACACTGCCTCCGAATTCACTATAACACTACCATTTTCATCCTTTATAACCCTCACGTGCTGTACATCTTTTCCTGCTCTGTCTCTCTGCCTAGCCAATCTGTACAATTCCTTTTCACCTTCTTTTGTTTCCAATCTAGCATACAAATTGTCATATGCACGTCCCTTCGCCATCGCAACTGCATTCTTTGCCTTACTCTTCTTTTCTTTGTAGATATTTTTAGTATTTTCATCTCTTATTTTGTCCCATGCTTTTTTTGTCTCTTCTTTTTCTTTTATGCTCTCCTAAACTTCCTCATTCCACCATTATGACTCCCTGTCTCCTTTTCGTTTCCCAAATGTCACTACCAGCACAGTTTCAATGTTTTTCTTAGCATTTCCGCTGTTTTGTCCCACTCATCAGGTAACACTTCCTTGCCTCCCAAAATCCTGGTCACCTATTGTCTAAACGCTTCTTGACAGCTTGTCTCCTTCAGTTTCCACCATCGTATCTTTGGCTTTATTTTTTCTGCTTTTTTCTTTTTAACCATGAGAGCCATTTTGCATACCACCATACAGTGCTGCTTTGCAACGCACTTGTCACACTTCATTCATAATTTTAATCATAACAATGTAGTTTATCCCCGTTAAAAGCAATTTGTAGTTTTATTATAAGAGAATAAATGCGGCTCTTTGAGCGCTGTTTGCGATATACGTCCAACTTGTTGTATTGCTCGATACATGTATCTTTTTTCTCTTTCGCTCGACAGTATGACGTAATATGTTTTGTTCAAGCTTTGCTATCTCGAACTAGTAGAATCTTCAGTAACGATCTCTCCAGGGAGTCCTGGCTTAATCTCGAATTTACAAAAAAGTTTACATCACGTGATTTTGGTTTCTATATAAAGCCGATGCGTAGCGAATTATTATGATTAGTTGTGAGGTAATTTGAAGCGACTCAAGTGGCGGCTCGAGCGAAGGTGATTTTGTTTGGCCACAGGAGGTGGACCGTTAGATTTTGTGTCGGTGGACAGTTGTTAAATTTATTTTGCGCCAGTGGTTGGCAGTTTTGTTCTACAGAGGTAGAATTATTTGTAGTGATTGAGTCAAGTTATAGCGTTGATTTCGCTTTGCAGTTTGGCAAAGCGTGAATTAGAAGTTTGGTCGGACGTGATTTTTGTAATACATTCGTTCTTATTAGAGACAGTGGTCTCTGTTTGTTGTGAAGAAAAGTCTTCAGCGAAACCAATCCGAGCTTTCGTTAAACCAACTGTATAAACCGTCAGGCTCATAGCAAGACTACTTCTTGAGCCGGAATAAAATAAAATTTAGACACAGCTTTGTTTTAGCGCAGGTATTCGGGTTACCTAGCTCAACTGGTCCTTTGGGATTCCCGAACAAAGTTTGTGACAGCACTCATTCACTATTACCTGACAATCACACATTTCCTTCAAGTTCCTCCTTCTGCACATCACATAATCTACTTGGTTACTTTTTCCGCCACTTTTATACCTCTCCCTGTGTCCATCTTTCTTTTTGAAATAAGTGTTGATAATTGCTAAATCTATCCTTTTCGCAAAACTCCCATTATTTTCTTATCCCCTATGTTACCTTCACCCACATGTCCATTAAGATCTGCACCAAGAACTACTCTCTGCTGTTTTGATGCACTTTCTATCAACCCATCCAGATCTTCCCAAAAATTATTTTTCTTCTCCATTCTGTTGTTAGCCTATGGAGCATACGCACTTACTATATTTAGGATGGACCCGTTTATCTCCAGCTTCATGGTCATTAGTCTGTCTGACAATTTCTTTATCTGCAAAATACTTTCAGCCAGCTCCTTTCTCACCACTATCCCATTTCTTCTTCCATCAGCTCCGTTGTAAAATAGTTTGCTTCTACCTCCAATGTTCCTTGCTTTACTTCCTTTCCACTTTGTTTTCTGTAGGCACAATATGTCGGCATTTCTTCGTTCCATCATATCTTCCAGCTTTCTTCCTCTCCAGTCATTGTTCTAGCATTTAAGATACCCACTCTTACGAGTGAGCATTTTCCTTTCCACACTTCCTGCTGCCTCTTCACTCGCCTTCCTCCTCTCTTTCTGCTCTTGGTTTTAGTATGCTTAGCAGTAGCATAATTTCCACAGGTGCGCTGCTGTGCGACACCTGAGGCGGTTGTTGGTAACCCGGGCCGCGAACTATCCGTTATTTATTTATCAACAATACGCATTTGTATAATCTGGCAAAAAGTTTTACGCCGGATGCCCTTCCTGCCGCAACCCTCCCCATTTATCCGGGCTTGCAACCGGCATCAAGAAACACAGGAATGTGCCTCCGATAGCTGGGCTCTGATTCCGCACTTGATCATGTAAATAGTGATTGTAAAAATGACGTGTGAAACGATGTTAATGCGAAGTACTTACGCCCTCAAAAAAATCTTAAACAACCAAAACGTTTTGATAATTGAATAATGTTTTTAATCAAGAAAAGAGGGGATTTAGTGTTTGCGAATAATTGTACTGTAAAAATATGGTCATAGTTGGCAACACTATATGTATAATTATAGACTTGCTTTTAGTTTTGGAGAATACACGTTTGTAAGATACTCCGTGCACAGTCTGTTAGACTACGTAGGGTTAAATTCTTTTAGATAGCCAGCAGTCATTACAAAAGGGTCCAGAACAGTTTTTGTTAATTTAAAATAGGTTATTTTTTGCTTAATAACTTAAAGATAAACTGTTAAAGTTACTTCCAGAAAACCAAATACCAGACAGAAGTTTGAGTTCAGTTGAAAACAGAAGTTTGAGTTGAAGACAAAAAGTCTTTACTTTGATTATGACTTTCTATGCTTATGATTGAAATTTTTACTAAGACTCATGTAGACATCAAAAAGAGGTGTAAACAGCCTGATGACCAGTCCAAAAAGAGTGTTAACACTATTTCAATTGAAATTAGTTTAAGGTTTTGCTTTGAATTAACGTCTTTGGTCGATGTTCATAAAAGTCTATGAAGTTTATCAAACACTTAAATTACCTTGGCAAAACTTTTGAATTTATCGAACTCATTAAAAGATAAAAAATTTTGGTATTGAGCCAGCATCAGGTTTGGCCAATCAAAGCCATCAGACCTAATGCTCTATGTGGTATCTGATTTATGGGGCACGCTGTTACAATGTAATCTGCATTGGCTTATTGGAGCCTTACTCGTAATTCAATAGAAGAGCGAGCTGTGTACGCACAAATTAAAGGGATCAGAGCCCTTTCTCTGGCAATTGAATTTAACTTATGGAGTTCTCCTTATTTCAATAGTCTAATATCGGTACTAGAAATAAAATTACGGAGTCTAAATGTACTTTAATAGCAATCCTAGTTCCAATTATAATTCTTTCACAGAGCAGCACGGATTGTTGGTTTTGTTGAGTTGTTAATTTTATTGCACCTTGCATAAAGAGGCGTTTGAATTTTAGTCTTTCTATATTAGGGAGTGCCACTTGATTGTAGTTAGGCTAGAAGTGTCTAACTACAATCAAGGCAGAGTTAAATTTCTGACCTGCTACTAAACACTCTGTCGGCAATAATAAAAAAAATTATGAAACATTTTTCAGCAAATGACATAAAGTATAAAGAGCACTTTAATTTTGATAAAAACAGTTAAAATTTTATATCTTCACAGAGATTAAGATCTTTGTTCAGGTTCTTCTGATAAAATTACAGTCTAAACTGGTGTTAAACTCTTTTTCAAAATTAAAAACAATATAATATACCAAAACGTCAAGTTTTATTTATTGTTTTTAATTTTGAAAAAAATCAGTAAACCTTCTTCAAAAGATTGAATGAAACATAAACATCATCGACAATGAAATCAAAGCAAGGCGATAAAAAGAGAAAAAAGAAAAGAACAATTATAATCTATAACGATATCTAACGAATTTAAATTATTGTAAAATTTTAAGATTGTGATAAGCAGTTGGATAAAAACAATTGGTTTTGTTATTAAAACCATGATTATTTGAATGAATTAAAAAGCACTTTAAAAGTGTTATTTTTGTATAATCTGTTTCTTTTGCCAAAAGTTTCAAATTAATACAATTCATATGATGATTTTGCAAATCTAAGCCTGCATGTTTTACCAGAGCAGATTTGTTGTTCATATCATTATTTTCTAATCGTGCTAAATTTTTTGGGTTCATATCACGCATGTGTTTTATAAAATCCTTTTAATTTTCTAAAAAAAACATTTTGATTTTGAAAAACCATTTTGGACTTGAAAAAATATAGAAATTAAAAATACTGAAAAAGTTCAAAGTTGATCTTTGCATACAAATTGTTTTTATGAAATCTACATGTAATTGTTAGCAAACGAATAAACGTACATGGAATGCCAACAGTCGGTAAAGGTTAGGTTTAAAACGAGCCCCAGTATTGTTATTTGCAAGGCAAAACGACCACCATTTGACAGTTTTAGCAATGGACTGCATAATCACTCACTCAAAGTCCTAATCAGGAGAATTCTACTTCTCTAGGGGCTCGCCAAACAGAAGATAAAAAAAAATCTTATTTTCTGCTTTGGAAAGCCACTCACAATAAGTATCAAATATTGTAATGTAAAATCAGAACTTCGTTGTAAAATCAGACAAACCAAAATAGTCTTCACACTCTGAGAGTACCTTTCCAACGAATACATACTTTTTTTTTTACTTACATAGTTTTCAGGTGCCCCTATTTCAGTTTTGGGAGACCTCGTTAGCCCTGTGTTTTAACTTTAATAAAAAAGCTAGGCATCAACAAGCTGAACATCATAACATCTAAAAAGAAAAAAAAAACAAAAACAAACTTTTCAATCAACTCGAAAAAGATGAGAAGCAATAATAAAGTACACTTAATATAAAGAACATTGATCTAATGTCTTAGTTTTTTACATGCGACGTAGTTAAATGAATACAATTGCATTATGGCTAGTGAAAAAAATTATCACAAAATTTAACTTAATGAGAAAGTTTGATGAAGATAGAGAATACGACATTACTAAAATACTTTTATAAAAATAAGGATTTATTATAGACTTTTTAAGATTGTAAAAAAATGTGTTTTGAAAGTAAGTTTTTGTTTGTTGCAATTATTTACTTGTTGTTGTTGTCTCGGGATAACAGCTTGAGATGCCAGCAATGGTCAAAGACTAAGATCGAGTCACTTATTATTAATGACACAACAGAAATATCATGTCCCTCCAACGCATCCTACAAGTGCCATCGATATGATGTGAGTTTTACAGCTTCTGGTACTTCAGGTAAAAAGTTAAAATTTATTTTAAATGCTTTTATGAAGAGTATTTCAAATTCAATTTGCTAACTATTTGCTCGGTTTTTATTAAAAATTTTAACGCAATAAACAGTAATAAAATGTGAACTGTTTGTTGAAAATATTAGGGATTCATGTCGAGCGCTTACACAAAAACTGCCAACATCAATGTGTTTTAGTTTCAAGAAACAATTCATGCATAATTTTAGTAATTGTTCGTGTGCTACCAGGTCTAAAAATAAATACTTTCAATGTATTGTGGTCCGCAGTCCACTGGTATGCTGCAAGGCTCTTTCCGGTGGGTCGTACACTTTTCACTGAAGCATTTCAAATTGATAGGCGGAAGTAAAAGCTTTTTATATTTTAATCGATAGTTGATAACTCAGTTAAAACTGACACTAACGATGGAAATCTATCTTGTTTGTTTTTTCTTTAAAGCATGAGTAAGTAAAGTGAAGGATATTTTGTCTTCTTTTTAATTTTAATGTTTATTTACCAAAGTGAAGCGAAGAGACACCGCTAGGCCGCAGCATGTTGTCTTAGAACTTTTCTGGTTCGCGATGCTAGAAACGCTGAAAAGCATTGTTTTAAACTGTTTTGATAGCACTTCCTCATCGCTAGGGCTTTTTTTTTTTTCTTTTGTTTATGTTGAATACAAACTGCTTTATTTGCATGACGTTGCTTGTTTACTTCCAGCGAAACAAGCAATTTTATACAAATGGATCTATTTTTATCACATTTATTTAGGATTTTTCGCAATACTAAAACTAAAGCAAAGAAAATATCATCAAGAGATTTAAACCCTAATAGTTTTCTGTCAGACCACGTAAGTTTTGGAGCACACCTTAATCTCTTTCACAACATACCAGATGTGCCGAGGCACTCAGTTACGGAAACCCTGTCCTAATTCACGATGTTGTACGTTTGCTCAAATAAGATTTACAATCAACAAACAATACAAAAGCAGGTGGAAATTAAACGAGATTTAACCGACAATTACGTAATTAATAAATTGATCAATTTTGTTTACAAAAACTCATCATCGCATTAATGGATAGAAAACAAAAGAAACATAAAAGCTCTTTATTAAATGACTTGTGAGTGACCTAAATGAAATCAAAGTGACAACATGGTCTTATTAGTTTATTAACAAGTTAAAACAATATTTTAGTTAAGAACAAGTAAAAATTTACTCTTCTTAAATCAATTTATTACAGTATCCATTATATAATGCTTTAATTGAAAGAGAATATCTACAATTATTATTATTATGATTTAATTTAGCTAAACAACTAAAATCGAAAATAGAGTTAAACCTACATAGGATAGATAATTTTATTGATTAGAATATTCTTTGATTTTGTGTTTATCACTTCAGGTACAATTGTGGTCAGCCAGTGTGTCTTGAAAAACGCCTGTCCATTGGTTACTTGTACTGCTTTAAAAAGCTGCACTAGTTTTCCACCAAACTCTGAAATCAGATAAATAAACTGATTTAAATTTCAAGCTGATTAGAAATTTGTGAAGCTCTAAAATCTAAAAGGATCAACTTGGTTTTTTGCAATTGTCCTTAGCCATTCGTAAGCAAACTCATTGCAGATCTGTACGAAATTTTATCGTTTTTTAAATAGTACTAAATTATCTGTTTAAGGTTGCAGATATCTCGTCATCGATTTTTGTTTAACTGCAAAATTAAACGTTTCAACTGGTGTTTTTTAGTCAAGTGTTTTTTCCAATTACTACAATGCGTATTTTGTATTTAGCTTTTTAGCCCGTATTCAAGCCTTTATTATATTTGTACGCCAGAGCCGGCGTAGAAATAGGTATAATAAATGAACACTTTTACGCAGAGAAACTACGCCTAGTGTAAACAAGGCCTCAATTGCAATTTAACAAAATAGCAAGTTGTTTATGAACAAATAGAAAGAAATCAAAACCATTTCCTAGGCGATTGAGTTTGACCCAAACTGTTTTGCTCATTTCAAAAAATCTAGTATCGGTACTAAAAATAAAATTATGAAATCTAAATAAACTCTCACGATAATCCGTATTCTATATAAAAAATTTTCACTGGGTAGCATGGATGCTTAGTTCTGCTGAGTTGTTCAATAATTTCAGTGCAGCTGGCATACACGTGACTTTAAATCTCAAAGTTTTTAAGCTCGAGAGTTCAACTTGATTGTAGTTAGGCCTGTGTCTAATTACACTTGAAGCAAGGTAAAGGTTCTAACCTGTTATAGAAAAAATATGTTTGCAATTAGATTAAAATTTTAAACATTTTTCAATAAATTAGCTGAAAGTGTTGAGAACACTTAGTTAAGTTCGATAAAAACAATAAAGATTTTGTATCTTAGCAGGGTTGTGCTGCATGCTGTGACACCGACAATTGCAACAATGTTGAATCCCGTCTGATCAATCCTAAATGCAACGGATCGGGACTTCCTGCTTTTACATCCTGGATTTTTATGGCTATTCTCAGTTTTGGATTGTTTGTGACTACCGAGTTGATATAAATTAACAAATTGACAAAAATATTATCAAAATTAATGAAAAAAACTTTCAGAAAATGCAAATAAATGAGATCAATGTTTGATTTTGATTTATTTGCTTTATTTAATACTCGCTTACAATTCCTACTCTATTATTGATTTGATTGGAATATAGTTTAAAAATCGTTTTGTGTTACTGTTGCTTGAGTAAATGTGTTTAAGTCGGTTAAAGGTCAGTGGTGACGCCTCGCAAGTTAATTTTACAGTGAAATAGAATTATTTTAGCAAGTGGGAAAAAGTCTATTCGCTTCAATCAAGCAGTGCAATTCAAAACATGATACACTCTGGAGACTACTTCTATTGATAATAATAACGGAATTAATGCGTTAAGTGTACATAACGTGTATAATATCCATCACAGCCAGGCGCTTTCTCAGTTCGTATAAGGGGAATATCGTCGCGTTGTTCACAGTGCAGACTATTACGCTACTCTCACTCGCTATCGTCTCTACGCTACTATTTGAGCACACAAAAAAACATTGTTTATCATAGAACATGAAAATTCTACTCATGCTTTAACTAAGATTGAGAAAATGGCTAAGTGGCGAACGACAGACATTGACTGACAGTGGCAAAAATGATCTTTAGTTTAGTTTAAAAATGAAATTATCATTAATGCCAAGTAAAGATAGACCAATACAAAAAAAATTTTTTTTTGAGTTGTTTGTAAAGGTTGAACGAAAGCTTTCAACCTTTTTATAACCAAGGATTTTTTGAACTGATCAAAATATTAGTGAGTCAAGTAAAGCATATTTTACAAATAAAAATCTTTTTAGGTTTTCACCAAGTTTTCTGATAAAACTTTTCTTCAAAACGCTAGAATTCGTTTTTTAAAAGAGTCTTTTTAATCGAACAAGTGTCTTTTTTATTTTGCTCCAGTAAAAAAAAATTTTGGCGCCCTGATTAGAGCAGATGGAACTAGTTAACAAATTTAAGCTTTTGGAAAACGGCGGATTTTATCAACCAAAGTTGGAACAATTACAAGCATGATTGTAACTACACATCTGATGAACTAAATGAGTAGTCCCTGGGCCGGATGCAATCATTATTTGGTCCACCTGTTTAGATCTGTTTTTAATCTACACTGGATTTTTGTATCACTTTTAACCAAGAAAATAATTTGTATCATTTACAAAAATGTTATGTCATACTAGAAATTAATGAATTAAAAGCGATTTGAGGTAAAAACCGGTAAAAACATATTACTTATCTAGTAAAGCAAATATTCCAATATCTGTGACATCGTAGAAAACAAATAGCTTAAAAGAAAAAAAAATTAATGATAGAGAAAATCGATTTACTTTTTAAGTGAGAAAAGGCGAGTTAGACATGTTGTATAAAAATTGTAATTTAGAAAATATAGAAAAAAAATTGCTGAAACAGCCATAAACCAACCATATGTATTTTAAAAGTAACTAGGTCCATATAAACAAACGGAATATGAAAAATGTAAAGCAAACAGAAGCGATTAAAATCACCAATTTTCCTTTAATCAACCAAAAAGTTATTTTTAACACTAGAAGTACCGTAGGGGTCATTTTGACCCATAGCATCATGTTATTTGCGTATATCTGCAAAGTTGATTCGAATAGAGACGTGAAACTTTCTGACTTTTCCTAAATTTATTAGTTGTACATGCTAATCGCAGTTTCGGAAAAAAATATGTTTTGAATTAGTTTGTAGGTGGTGATATACCTAGAAGTACCAGCAAAGGTGATTTTGACCCAAATGATTTTCTTTGGTTTCTGTGAACTCAACCGTTTTGCAAAGCAATCTTGCAATCAACAGTTTTGTCTGGACAAAATTTTTAAAATGTTTCTACTGCAATGATATCTGCAAGAGACTATTGTTTTTGTTTTGAAGGGAGCTTTGAGTTTTGTTGAATTGCGTTTGCGAAAAAAATAGAGTCTAAATAATTTGTGCTTCTTACAAAAAAATTTGTCTAATTCTTCGAGCGCTTGTGCAATGCTAGCTGCAATCCTTTTTTTCTTTTGCTTCTAACAATTCACGTTAAATGCAAACGCTGCTTGCATTTCAACAAAGATTTGATGCATACAGTTTTTCACTGAAAAGTGTGGTTGAAATTTTTGTGATGAGCTATAGAGTATGTTTGTTTTTCTTTGGCAGCTTATCAAAAGGTGTACGTCTGTTCCATTTATAGCTGAAAGTCTATTTTTTAGAAATGCTCAGCAGCAGCAAAGATATTCAGAGTAAATGCGATAACTTATAAGCCTGTTATAAAAGTTTTGATAGTGTAAACCAAACTTATCAGTAGTACTAGCACAAGCAAGTAATTTTTAGCAACAAGAACCTATTGCGTTGTATTGATTTTGCAAATGAAATTACATTGCATAACTGCATGTAACCTATGAATATACAATATACTAACTATAGAAATTTTTAGGACATAGATCTAGGCCAAATCTAACCTGATTTCATACCAAATTAATGGCAGGTAGAAAAAGAGCAACTACACTAAAAGCTTTGGAGTTTACAAAGCATCCAGGAAGATGATTCGGGTGCAGAAATTGTTGTTGAATCAGATGCAGATGTTTATGATTTACATGAGGACAATCGTGATGATTCAGAAGGTAAATCTTTATCTGATAATGAATCGCTAGTTTCAAAATCGTCAAACTCGGAAATTTTTGATTTTGAAGATAACGAAACGAATTCTAAAACGGATGAAGATCACGCTTATCAGAATAATACAACAAGTTTTGCAACTTCAGATGGAATTACTTGGGATCTTTCGAACCTTAATCAAAAAAATTCCGGAAGGCGATCTTACCACAATGTTATCACAGAAGCTCCTGGGCCATCTGCTCAAGCACATCGTAGTATTATCAAAGAATCGGTTCGCAGTGCACGAGATCTATTCATTGATGAAAGTATGTTGCGTCATATACAAAGATGTAACGAAGAAAAAGCTCGAAGAGTTTTACAAACAGACGATTGGTGTGTGTCGTTACATGAACTAGATGCATTTCTAGCAATTATTTACGCACGTGGAGCTCACAAGGCAACTAAGATCAAGATACATGAATTATGGAATGTAGGTTATGGGGAATTCCAATTATTTCTGAAACTATGGTGCGCAACAAATTCATTGAAATGATGAGATTTCTGCGCTTTGACTATAAACAAACACGATCACATAGACTAGCTACAGATAAACTGTCTCTGATATCAGCAATCTGGAATACCTTTGTCGAAAATTGTCTTAAGCATTATAAACCGGGTACCAACATTACCGTGGATGAGCAACTTTTTCCTACCAAAGCTCGATGCACATTTACCCAATACATGCAAAATAAGCCAGACAAATTCGGCATCAAATTTTGGATGGCCGCTGATGTGAAAACTAAGTATATGATAAATAGCTTTCCGTATAAAAGGAAAGATGTAGATGTAGATGCGGTAAATGCATTGGAAAACAGGAAAAATTTGTTTATTGTAAAATTTGCTGCAAATAAATATTGCTCGTGATGTGTTTTGTCATGTTTTTTTGTAAAAATGCATGCATATTACTTTAAAAGCTTTGCCAAAATTTTGAAACTTGACTCACTCAAGAATTGAAACTAAGTTTGATTTATTCATGAAATAGATGGCACATGTCCACTGAGTCTACAGTTGAGTTAATTAAAATTTAAAAAATGTAAAAAGCGTCAATAAAAAGACAGGTCAATTTGACCCCACTTGGTACTTCTAGGTAGGGCAAAATCTTTGGTACTTCTAGTGTTAAAATAAAGATCAAGAGCATTCAGTCATATTACTTTGAAATTGGCTGCGAGATATTGTTTACAGTTTGTTATCTCTACTTCGCATTAGGCAAAATTCCAAACACGTTAGGATCATTTAGACATCATGTGAAAAACGCTTTTCTTGTATTTTAATTGATTGCCAAGGTATGCTTTTGGAACGTTATCAATTGCTTTTAAGCACATAAAAAGTATTCTTGGAATTGTAACTTCAGCAGTCCCGATCTAGCATAAATGCCAAAATATTAAAACTTTTGTTAAAGAACTTTGTTAAACTTAGAACGACCACATCGGTCAATTGATCCGTAAGGCGTTTAGTTTTTGCGATATTTTCTGCAAATGAGCTTGAATTCCGCTGATATTTCGTTTCATATAATCCTCAAATTTGTTTGGAACTATGTACTCTATTAAACAAAGTGATTTACTTCCAGTAACTACTGTAAAAATTATAGATATACCTGGAACAACATTACCGGTCAATTGACCGGTAAACAGAGATAATGGCTAAATACAAAAAATTGATGCAAAAATTTTATTCTTTTGTTATCATTAGCATAAACAAAGTTCAAAAAAAGATCAAATCTACCAAAAAAGTAGCTGGTCGAGCATGGGCAATGGCAAGAGAGGGTGAGATGGGGCATTTTTTTCTTTTTTCTAAATAGAGTATTTTTCTAAATAAGGCGATAAGAGGAGGGTGAGTCAGAGGGTTTTCCTGATTTAAGAATTTTGATAACGGTCGATTGTTTCAAGGTAGATGGGAAAATGTGTGTGGACCAAGACAGGCTAAAGATATGTAGGAGAAATTGTAGGCCAGATTCCAAAAGGTGGGTTAACAGTGGGTAGTTGATTGGATCAGGGCCCGATAAACAAGAGTTTGATAGATAGCTGATGAAAGTTGGAGAAAGTGAAAGGTGAGCATAAAAAGTGGGGTGGAGAAAATTACATTGAGCTGATCTGATTTTGTTCATTTGGCTTTTTTAGAAATGCGAAAAGATTCGGGAATTTGAGTAGAAAAGTGGGATTGTAAATGTGCGGAAAGTTGGTTTGCACAGTCAGTGGGGGTATGAAAGTTTGAGAAATTGAATGAAGGAGAAGAAAATGAACCTGATATTGAGCGGATTAGAGAAAAGACTTTACTGGGACGAATTTAAGGAGAAAGGCTCAAACAAGCTCTTTGCCATGACTCAGCCTTGGCTTTTGAAATCACAGAGCGGTATACATCAAGATAGCAATATATATCTCGCGGTCTTCTTCAGAACAGCATGCTTTTGCAAATGCCTTATGGCGTTTCCCAACGGCTTCTGCAATATCAGGAGACAACGCGACTTTAGCAGGGCGATTGATGTTGCCAAAAAGAATGGCAAAAGTGGCAGCATCATTGAAGAGTTTGGTGTATATGTGGGTGGTTCTGAAAGAGAAAGTGTAAAAAAGCTGGAAGGAGGTGGGCAATGGGTGTTGATATAAGAAAGGTATTCGTTCCAGCGGGCTTTATTATAGTTAAATGACTGAGGGAGAGAGCTAAAGGTAGTTAAAGGGAAGATAAGAATATTATAAGAGATAGGAAGATGATCGGAGCAGGGATCTGGAAGGATCTGCCATGTACATTTGGAGGCTATCGGGCAGGAACAAAAGTGAGATCAGGAGAGAAACGGTTTCCAATGCGGCGGTGTAGGAAAGCGGGATGGTGTAGGATTGTTGAGGGACAACGAATCAGAGAAAGGAGCCAGTCAAACAAATCTTTGCCTAGTTGGTCCTCCGCACTTTAAGAGTGTCGGGATGAGTGATGGGAGTTAAAATCTCCAAAACTCAGACGCGCCAGAATAGATATATGAGATGAAAGATATTTTGGGGTGGATAAATGATTGGTAAAGATAGAGGGGTTTTTAACTGCGGTAGGTTGGTAGACAAGAAAGAAAGAGGGTAGCCACTTAGGATTAAGAATGCTGTCTATCTGTGACCGCGAAGTGGACAGCAGAGACAAAAAACGGGTAAAAACGTCTCAAAGGGGTCGCTCGAGGATGAGAGTCTCGGGAAATTGACAAGCCATTTCGGCCCTCTTCCAGTGCAAGAAGCCGACTACACTACCACGTAATCCTTATTTCATCGTAGTTCGTCCACTAAGAAGCACGGATACCTAGTTCAGCGAGGCTATTTAATAGATTTCGCTCAGCTGGCACAAACAAGCGTCTAGATCTTAGTCTGTCTTGGTGAGCATTCGAGGACCCACTTAAAAGATCATGCAACATGTGGTCAGGATTCAGAGATCTACGATAGGCCAAAGAAAGTCTCGCTCCTATTTGGCAAAGCTGGTTGGATGCTTGAAAGTACGGCTAGGTGGTCCGTTGGAAAGGGACGCAGGCATCCAGTAACTATGCGCTAAGTGTTATTTAAAGATAAGGTTTATATAGCAAGTATCAGCGGTGCAACACCAGACTGGTGCAAAGTACTCATCTGTTGAGTAGATCAGAGATAAATCAGCTGTCATAATGTTTTGGCACCAGCACCCCATCTCGAGCCCACAAGTTGCCTCAGCAGTGTGACTCGCGAAGTTATTTTTTGCCGATGCCGTAGGATAATGATGGCACGAAAGTAATCTATCCAGTTTAACCCCACGATAAGATGGGTTGGACAGTAAAAGTCTATTACTGTTGTAAGCGTTTAGCTCACTTTTGGCCTCTGGTGTTATTCAAATAAAAGGTTGCAGTCACCATATTCGTGTAAGTAAATTCCAACTTACTACAGACATTATGTAAAATTAATAACTCTTACAACATTTTAAGTCGGAAATTTATAGAAAGAAGCCTAATTTTTACAATTTTAAAATATGAAAATTTATAAAAATTTTGCATAAGCTTCATGTTTTTTACTATATTTAAAGGTACAAAGGAGGAAGCCAATTGTATTCTTGTAACGCTCTGACTACATGTTTAAATAGCCAGCTATAATATAAACAACAACATCAGAATAGACTCCGAAAACTGTTTAGCTTTAACCTTAGAACTACCAAAAAATCGTTCTACCTAGAACAGCCCTACCGGTCAATTGATCGATACGGTTTTTGTAAGCGTTAGTTGCAGGTTTTCGCGAGGCACGTTATCATGCTTGGCGCTAAAAAGCAGGTCACTATTGTAGGTGATATCGACTGAGTTGCATTATTCGTTATCTTTGTATCAGAGAGAAGCCCAAAACCCAGCGTTTTCTCCGGTGCAGCTATGAAAGTCTAAAGTACAAGCTAAAGTAAGCTATCATTTTGTCAGTTTAATCCTAGTTGCTGCCAGTAAGTTTTTTATCATATTGCATAAATATTGGAACTTAATATCTCAGGCCTTTTACACTAAGTTTTTTGAGCTGATTAACTTCAAAAAGTAGACTTGTGTTGATTGGTGTCTAAAATATTTATTGCATTTGTGTTGAAAAAGATTATTAAGCTAATTTATTGGTAACTATAGACCTTTTATACAGTATAACTGTAGTACCTGTATTGGTATATTTTCTAAACTATTTCATATCAATGTTGTAAATCTAATTTGTAGAAATTTTCTTTATATTTTGCACAATTAAAAATACTTGAAATATGAAAGAAAAGTATTCCTGTGCTATTTCAAGACTAGATTCAAGTTGGAAGTTCTAAAAAAGCTGAAGTTTGAATAAGTAGAATTACCTTTATATGAAATGATTCTGAAGTTCTTGGTAATTCAGATAATGATGCTACCAATAATTCAACTTTTTCTGTTTCATTTGCTCAAGTAAATAAATCAGTTGAAATATCTGTAGGCTCATCTAAGAATCGGTCATAATTAAGCCAGAAAAAAAGGAAGCAAGGCACTTGTATCTTCAATGATAACCTTTTTTTAAATAGAATTGAGTCAATTAACTAAAATATTTACGCAATTAAATTAAATTCTCACAATGTATTTCTTTATATACTGGTAGATTATTTATGTTCATTCGAGCTTAACCAAGTTAGTCTGACGCGAGCGCCTATGCGAGAAAGCTGTTACAAAGAAGATGTTGTCGAGAGAAAAAGCGTCAAGGAGAACAAAAAAAATAAATTAGTTCAAACCAGTGCTTCTTAAAAGACGATTTACTAATGTTTGTGGTAATTTACTAAAAGAAAGAAACACTTACAAATGTTGCTGCCTTTTCTCGATTGCCCATCATGACAAATTAGTGTCAGTAGCATGGTCACATTAGTGTCGGCAGCATGGTCGAGCGGTTAGAGCGCCGTGCTTATAATCAACATGACAACGGTTTGAAATCCACTCGCGCCATTCTGTTGTGTCCTTGGAAAAGACACATTGCGGCATTTTCCCTGCGTGGTGGCCTTGGCAAGCAGTTCTAATTTATAGTCACATCTCTATTAAATTTCAAGCCGACAGCAATATCTTGGCATTTCTGGAAGCAGATTGAGGTAATTGCTTACCCTACGTATTTAACGCCACCGTCGCTTTCCTGCGAGTCATGAGGATAAATATAGAGATGAAATAAGTAATAAATATAAATTTAAAAATTGTTTGTTTTTCATGTAACATGTCTTCAAGTGCAACATATTGCCTCAAAAATTTCATAAAAATAAGGTCATGCTTGTTATGTTGAGCAGTGGAGAAAAGCTGGGTTAAGTGAGCATACATCGTTCATGTTTCTTTGCGTGGGTTACTATTGTTTGCTTTGAATTTAAGAGGTTTTAGTTGTTTTATTATGTGTTTAAGATTATAAAAAGAAGTTCTTTTTTAATTGTGAACAGTTAGTGATTTGTAATCTGAAACAAAAAGTTTTTCATAAAAATTTGCTCAATCAAAAATGGCAGTGGTTAGGCAGTGGGAAATACAGTATATTACCATTTTGGAGTAGGCAGTGGGAAAAGTATTTCCATGTAATATTAGTGTGAAAAAATATTACTTATAATATTTTTTTGACTAATATGAGTTTTAATGACCCTAAGTGCACCAAAATATAAAATTACATGTAAATTAAAAAAATCTTAAAAGTCTGACTTTTGCCCTATAAAGGATCAAAGCTTATCATTTTATCTAGGCTTTCGCTAACATTGTCTATAGTGCTCAGTCTTGTACTTTAAAGACTAGATTTAGCAGCAGACCAGCTTCTGTTACCTTTGTCAACTGATTTTTTTTCAAGTACCTTTACTGTAGTTTACTGTATTTTCTGAAATGTCTTTGCTCAACAGCCGGTTTACCACAAAGGAAGCGTACCGAATTCTCTTAGATGACATAGATAGCAATGAGAAAGATTTTGAAGTGCGAAATATTGTAAATACTGACGAAGATGATGCTATAGGTAGTGATATGGAAGAAGATCAATCAGAGGACCAAATATTTGATCATGGCAACGACGATGACCACGGTAAATTATTACGAATCACTTTCATAATTTATATGCACGAAGTCATCTTAGTTGTTACACTTTTTTATCTGTTGTTTAGAACCCAGCAACTCATCGACAGACGTAGTTACCAGCAGAGATGGCACGGCATGAAGATCTCAGAGCTTGGCAACTGCAAGAGTTAGAGCACTAAATATTTTTCATCAACAAGGTGGTGCAAAGCAATTTATTTGAGCAAGCGTTGATACACCATCAGATATATTTTTAAAATTGTTCGGACAGCAGTCTTCAAAAGCAAACACTGGAGGAAGCAAAACTACAAGGAAATGATGAGTTTTAGCTTTTAATTGAAGAACTTTATGACTTTATAGGTCTCTCCATTATTCGCAGTGTAATCAAAGGTAGAGATGGGTACTTTACGGTTTCTGGAATTATAACTACGGACGGCCGATTTTTAGAGAAACAATTGCAAGAAACAAATATAGATATAATGCAATATATTTGATTTGATGACAAGCGCACGAGACCAAGGAGGTGAGGAAATGATAAGGATGCTTCCATTAGGAAATCGTGGGAAACGGTAATGAACAACGTTCAAAAAAGCTTTTTTCCTAAAGGTAAAGTCACCATAGATGAACAGTTATTTCCTTGTAGATCAAGGTGCAGTTTTATTCAATATATGCCACAAAAGCCTGCAGAATTTGGCATCAAGTATTGGATGCTGTGTGATGTAAAAACTTCTTATGTACTGCGAGCTATGCCATATGCAGGTAAAAAAGATCGACCACAGGTTGGCGTTGCACAACATGTAGTAATGCGTTTGATGGAGCTGTGCCATAAAACGGGGCAAAATATTACAATGTACAATTACTTTACCTCGTTGAAGATAGCCAAGAACCTTTTGCAACACAACATTATAATAGTGGGGACACTGCGCAAGAACAAGAAGGAAATACCGGCCGAGCTACGTATTGACATACGACAGCAGCCTCTGTATGCATCACAATTCCTCCTCACGCAGGAGGATGGTATGATGATTCGTTATTACAAGGCCAAACAGAAAAAAGATAAATTTCTGCTCCAGTTATAATTGACCACGGTGACAAAAAGAAGTCATAAGCGATTTTGTATTATAACGCCATTAAAGGTGGCGTTCATACCGTTGACAAAATGTTGCAATGTTACAGCACTAAAGCTGCATCTAGGCGACGGCTTTTAGCAGCGTTTGTCAATCTTTTGGACATAATTTGCTTGAACTCACTTGTGATAGCCAAAGATATATGCATGACGAACGGCAGCAGGCGCGACTTTCTCTTACACCTAAGAGAATTGCTGTGTGCCACTGAACAACAAAGGCAAGCCACGAGCGTGCCTACAGTCGACGTGGACAACCCCATCATGAAATCTTTGTTTGCAAAACCAAGCCACAATAGTTGGCTTATGGCTGTTTTAAGCCATTTTTTTCTATACTTTTAAAATTACAATTTTTATGCAACATGTCTAACTTACCTTCTCTCACTTAAAAGTAAATCCATTTTCTCTGTTATTAATTTTTTTTTATTCCAAGTTATTTGTTTTTTACGATGTCACAGATATTGCAATATTTGCTTTATTAGTTATGCAATATGTCTTTACAGGTTTTTACCTCAAATCGCTCCTAATACTTTATTTTCTAATACGACCTAACATTTTTGTAAATGATACAAATAAATTTCTTTGTTAAAAGTAATACGAAAATCCAGTGTAGACCAAAAACAGGATGTGAAGAAGAAGTAAGGAGAAGGATCCAAGCAGGATGGATGAGTTGGAGGAAGGTATCTGGAGTTCTGTGCGACAGGAAGTTATCAGCAAATGTTAAGGGTAAAATGTACTAGAGTGTTGTTAGACTAACCATGCTTTATGGAATGGAAACGGTGGCAGTGACTGAAATACAAATGGGAAAAATTGAAGTTGCAGAGTTGAAAATGGTGAGATGGGCACTGGGAGTGACAAGAAAGGACAAGATAAGAAACGAATACGTAAGAGGGATTGCGAAAATTGCAAAGCTGGGAGACAAACTTCGGAATGCGAGGCTACGTTGGTATGGACATGTAAAAAGGAGAGAAGAAGACTACCTGGGGAAAAGGATGATGGAGATGGCGATGCCAGGCAGAAGGAAAAGAGGAAGGCCAAGGAGAAGGTGGATGGATTTGGTGAGAGAAGACATGGAAAGGGTTGGAGCTAGGGAAGAAGACGAAGTAGACCGAGTGAAATGGAGATTACTGTCGCGCTGTGGCGACCCCGAGTAGGGAAAAGTCAAAAGAAGAAGATTTAAAAAGACACAAAATGTGCAGTCCAGGAACGGTTATGTAAATCATTGGAAGGCACAACCGTCCTTTATTGCTAACTATGAATTCAGCTCAACTGAGCATGGTGAGTAAAGAAAACCTCCTGAAAAAAAACCTCACCTGGTCCGGAAACCTTTTCTGGATGCACTACAAATACACAAACATGAAAATATGCTTATATATATACGTATATATATATACAATACGAAGAGAGAATAAAGTAGCATAAGAAGTATGAAGTTTAGAAAAGAGTAGAACATGCAAACTGTGTAAATTGATTTGAATAATCAGTTAAAAAATAAGGTTGATTGTCCATTTAACGGTTTGAATTTGTTATATCAATTGATTCCAATTCTCTTGAGTAGCATACACTCTTTCTTGATAAAGATTGAAATTGTTTTAAAGATTGTGGCCGGATTGAGAATTGATAAGAGAACCAGTGTTAATGATTGCTCCTTAGAAAAGACGTGTGCTTGAACTTCCTGAATTCATATTATCTGAAATAGTAATGCTTTCCCGCAGTAAGTAGCTTACTGAAATCATTAAATTTAGGTCTCATTGAATATTTTATTATACACTAATTCTAGTTACAGATGTGTAAAAATGTTGAGAACGGTCTTGGATTTTTAGAAGCCATATCATTGACACTAGCCAAATCATCCTAAAGGAAATACTTCCATAAATATGATACAGTCCAAGAATATGAAGCCTCACCGGGGGACACTGGCACTCCACACATAAAAACAAATGTAACTCATGGATTATCGGACAAACCGTTTATATATTTTATGTAATCACTTTTGTCATTTTTTCACAGGCCCAAAAGCTTCCCCACAGCAATGCACTATTGTAAGTCCACGCTACAACAACCGTGCATAAAACCGGTAATACCTTCATGCACTGTCGAGTCATGGTGCCGAAAAGACAAAGCGCCATTAGGACGTGGTCATAGTTTTATAACTTAATTTGTAAAATCTTTTATTGATCCTTATTTATATTGATTCATTAAGTAAGAATTTTTTAAGATTGTTTCTAAAACATTTGAAAGTCTGGTTGCTAGTTTTTAAATTGGCTGAAGAGAATTCCAAATGAAACGACCTTGATAAGAAAAAGATTGTTGGGCAACAGTTGTTTTACAATGTTGTGTTATGTACTGAGCTTTGTTTCTTGTATTGTATTTGCATGGATTTAAATGCAAATTACAACTAGAAACAGGAGATGTGTTTCCATCTTGTTATTTGTTTGAACATAAGGGACGCAGTTTTCAATTTATATAATTGATTTATTTTTAAAATGTTGCATTGTTTCATGATACCATTTATGTTGGAATAATAGGGCAATTCGAATACCATTCTCAAGAATTTGTTACAAATTTGCTGAAGCTTTGTTATTAGAATATAATTACCAAAATACCAGTTTGAAATGTAATATTGGAGGTGACTGTTAATTAAAGAATCATACAGAAGGAGTAGTGAATCGTTGTTTACAAGTGATTTTATTTTGCACACTACACCATAACAGGTTCTTAGCTTTGAATGAAGTGTTTCATGTGTAGACTCCAGAAAAGATTATTGTGAATGAATACACCAAGAAATTTTAGAGAATTTTCCTGATCAATTTGTTTATTTCTTATTGACAAGGAATATTTACTTTCAACATTTGAGTTTGGAGTACTAAAAAGCATAAATTTAGTATTTTCAATATTTATTGACAATTTATTAGAAACTAGCCATCGATCAATTAATTTCATTTCTGATTGCATGAGTTGGAATAGAGTTGATGTATTTTTATGGCTAGTTCAAACAGTTGTATCATTAGCAAATATTAATGCCTTTACTTTTAGTCAAACAATTGTTAAAGTCATTCATATATACAGTATATAAGAAACAGGAGTGGGCCTAAGATAGATCCCTGCGGAAAACCCATGGTTGACAGGCAGACAGACAGACATATTTTATTTAGTCACAAAAAATAGAAAATGAAAAATGGAAAAGTAACAATTTCAATAAATAACAAATAATTCAATGTGACTGGGAAGTTGCGAACAGACCTCGCTGTCATCAAGTCAAGCAACCACCCATTATCGAATGCCTCAGTTATATTTGTAGGTGATATATGTAAAAAAATTTTTTTCCCAAGGTTATTTAAATTGTAGAACTAGTGCTATTACCTGAAGAAAAAAAAAAAAAAAATTTTTTTCCATAAAAGAGAAAAAAAAATTTAATGTTGAGATAAGAGATATTTTTTAAACCGAGATTTAAAAGAATTAAAGGAACGTCTTTTTATTTCTGACGGAATATTATTCCAAATTTTAACTCCCTGATATTTTATACACCTTTGCAGCCTATTTGAACAATATTTAGAAATATATAGGTTGTCCCTGTCTTCTGATTGTCTAGTATGCCTGATTGAAACTTGATGGTTTTTTTTAAAGTAATTAAGAAAAGGAATAGGGTTAAGTGTTTTGTTGCAGTTATATACAAATTTAGCTACTTCATGCTTAAAGGTATCGTGAATCGTCAGAATGTTTAATTTTTTGTAGAGAGGTTTAGCGGAACTTAGAAAAGGGACATTACATACAACTTTTAGAGCTCTATTTTGTAAACTTTGAAATTTTTGAAGATACGTTGAATGTGTCGAACCCCAAACTGTAATTCCATAGATGAGCTGTGAGTGGACAAGCAAATGATAAAGTTGTAGCAATGTTTGTTAGGGAATAAATGACTTTAATTTGGTCAGAATACCAACAGAGCGAGAAACTTTACTTTCAAGAGACTTTATGTGTTCATAAAAAGAGAGTTTGTTGTAACACCTACAGTAGATACTTCGAGTTTGGAACAGTAGCAATAAAGGAGTCTGCAAATGTCATGTCATAATTGTCATTATTATTTTGTACAAATTTAGGAGAGATAAAAATTATGTTGGATTTTGATGGATTAACAGTCAATTTATTGGAACAGCACCATGTGTCTAATTCATTTAATTCACTATTAATGAGGTTTTGGAGAGATACAGGATTGCACGCTTCAAATATGAGGCAGGTATCATCTGCATACAATCTAGGTGTGCAGTTCACGGAATTAGGAAGGTCATTAACATATATAAGGAAAAGAAGGGGACACAAAGAAGATCGTTGTGGTACCCCATATTTTATCTCTTTGTGATTGCATTTGGTCTGTTTAAAATTTACGTACTGTTGCCGACCACTTAAGTATGAACTTAATAATTTGAAAGCCACTCCTCGAATGCCATAGTGGGCTAGCTTGGTCATTAGTATTTTATGACAAACAGTGTCAAATGCTTTTTTGAAATCTATAAAAACCAATCCAGTATGCAAATTATTATTTATTTGTCGTAAGCTGTAGTGATTAAATCAAGCATAGCGTGGGATGTAGAAATTTTACCTTGTAAGCTGAATTGATGGGGTTACAAAACTTCATGTTTTTTGAAGAAAGCCATTAGTTTAATTTAAATCATTTTTTTGATTATTTTAGAAAAACAAGTTAATATTGAAATGGGGCAATAGTTGTTTATCTCCTCTTTTGAGCCGTTTTTGTAAATAGGCGCTATTTTAGCAATTTTGCAGTTATTAGAAAAAAGACCATTATTAAACATAAAGTTTGTGAATATTTGTAAATATGGAGCAATTACTGTGCTAGACACTTTAAGAAAGTAAGCTGGTGTATTGTCATGTACGATTGCCTTATTGTCGTTTAATGATAAAATAAGATTCAATATTTTGCTTACAGATGGAGGTTCTAAATGTATGGAGGATGAGATTTTTTTTGTTTAGAAATTTATACGGCTTTTTTTTGTTTTTCCTGAAATGTTATTGGCCAGCTTTGAACCGATAGAGCAAAAATAGTTATTAAACTCATTTGAAATAGTTATGGGGTTTTCGGTAGTAGTATCATTTATCTTAATAGAGTTTGGGAAGTGACAACAGGATGAATTCGGCAAAGTGGATTTAATAATTTCCCACGTTTTCCTTGGGTTTTGTTTGCATTTTAAAAGTTCATTTTGGAAGTACATTTTTTTTGATAAGGTTTTTAATTTAGTCAATTTATTCAAATAGCGTTTAAAGTATTTTTTTTCAGTCTCGTTGCCATTTATAAGCATGGATTGGAAGATGATATTTTTTTTTCGAATCGAAGTTAAAATTCCTTTTGTTATCTATGGTTTTTTTGCTAATTTTTGTTGTTTCCGACTAAGTCGTTTTAACGGCGCATGCTTGTTGGTTATTTGCGAGGTTGTTTTTACAAAATTGTCAAAGGTTTCGTTAAAATTTTTGCAATGCAATGGAAGATTAAAGGATATAAGTTGTAAAAGAGAATTGTTCAATTCTACGCAAAATATTTCTGGGCAAAAGTTTTTTCTGTCTCTGTAGTAATGAACATCACTACTGGACGATTTGAGAGACTTAAATTGTGTGATTGAGCAAGACACAGGGTAATGATCCGTCAAATCACATAAAATTATTGAAGGGACAATAGTGTGGGCGATATCATTAGTAATCACATAGTCAATAATTGTTGCGGAAATTTGTGTAACTCTAATTGGTTTTGTAATGATATTAAATGCTCCGTTTGAAGTTATAGTATTTATATAATTGTTCGCTTAAATGCCGGAATTACTTTCACTTATGTTAATGTTTATGTCGCCTAAAATGTAAAATGTTTTTTGCTCTGATGTTAGTTTTCCAAGACAGTTGGAAAAATCATCTATAAATTTATCAATCGCTTCGTTGGGATGCCTGTAAATGGTTGCAATTGTTAGAAATTTTTGCGAGTTTGGTTGGTGAATAGTTAACCATAACGATTCACAACCGTAAAGATCAAAGATTTGTTCGTTTTTGAATTTTAAATCATTTTTTACTTACATGGCTACACCTCCAGCAGTTTTAAAAGGCGAAGAATTAAGAAAAGAATATCCAGGAAGATTTATATTAATTAACGGTTGTTTTTTAATTCTTGATTCAGACAAACATACAACGTCAGGTGTGTACGACAGAGACTGAATAAAATCATAAAATTTGTCAAAATTTTTATTTATAGACAGAATATTAAGGTGTATAATATTCAGGGAGTTGTTTTCACTTGAATAAATTTGAGTGTTTTCCTTAAGATCATAATAATCACATTTTAAAATATCAGAAGAAATCGATTTATAAATTTTGTCACTTAATTCTTCAGGTTCACTATCAGATAAGAGATTATCTGCTGCTTGACTCGCGCGCGAGGGTTGTGACAAGTTCCCTTCACACAAGACGTTTAGCATGATAAGTACGCAATAAACTAAATACTAAACAAAGCAAAAAAAAAAATAAGGAGAATAAATAAGATAGAGCGCGTTGAGTGGCTACCACTGATAACTGATTACAATTTTTTGCAGTTTCTACGGACTTGTATATTACACAAATACATAAAAGTTCATACGAAAACTTTGAAAAAAATAAAAAATAATAAAAAAAATAATAAAAAAATAAAGAAAAATAGAAACAATTAAAAAAATTTAGGCTTGCCATGTAAACATTGAGCCAAAAAACAAAAAATGATAAAACATTAGTATTGGTATAAGCGCTAAGCAGGTTATAATATTAAACAAAGGATTGAGAACCGGAGTTATACATCCAGAAATGATAAAAATGAGTTGCACTAAAAACAACATTCGTATGGCGTTGTGTTCCACACACACCGATTTGCTGCTTTCTGTGAATTAACCGCGGTCACCATTGAAGGTAAGCAGCTTGACCACATTTCTCGGAATATTCGTGAAGTGCCTTTCCGAAGGGCACAACGAGTATCACTCAAGGAGAATCGAACCAGATCGTTCTGCACGTGAGTCGCGGATGTTACCACTGAGCTAACCTGCCGGACATGAGCTGCACTTATTGGGTGCTTAACAATGACAGTAAGTGGGTTAGGCTACTATCCAAGGCTTGTGCTATTAACTACTGAAGAGATAAGTTACGTCCTGATCGATTTAAATATTTAGAGGTCTTTAAGTAAGTTTCTCTTAAACTGCCATTTACGGACACAAGACCTCCGGTCCTCATCCGACAAATATATTTACTCGGCTGTGTGTTTAACGCCTTCTATATACAAACAATAAGACCCGTCAGCAATGACCCATCTGGTAGCTTGCTTTAGATTTTTTGCTTTTTTGAAGAGAGGCAACAGTTTTTCTTCTGATGATACAGTTGTTGTGGTAAGTGTTCAGTAATGTAGACTGATTTTCTACTGCAACCGTTAGTGGCCGACGAAACCGAAAGTTGTTGGTTGTATTTCAGATTACTGGCAGAATTAAAGATTACTGATTTATCAAAAGCATTCGTCAATTTGATTTTTATTGGTCGAGTAATTTTTTGTCCCTGTTTGAATATTGGACGTTGCGGAAGGTGATGACAGTCGACTAGAGAGATCGAGTTCAAATCTAGATCTAGTCCTTCTTGGAAAAATTTTGCTAGCATTGACTTTGTTTGGATCTTGGTTTCCCACGCCTCTTTTGTTTCGTCAAGACCATGAATTAATAAATTTAGTCGCTTGCTATATAATTCACTCATTAGATCTTCGTTTGATTTGTTTTGCAAGACATGTTCTAAACTATTAATTTTCTTCTCTAGTTTTCTGTAATCTTCATCTGTAGGTAAAGCATTCACATTTATTTCTAATTGATTTGTTCTTGATTTCAATCCAGTCTCAATTTCGTTGAGTCGACTTTCAAAATTGTCTATTTTCATTTCAATTCTTTCTGTTCTTGTTGCTAAATTATTAATTGCAGTCAAAATAGAGTCGAGCTTGCTTTTTAAACTTGCCATTGTCAAACTTGAGATAAGCACACCTTGAAAATTATTCTGCAGTACTGTAAAAACTGTGATTGATTTTACATAAATCCGGTCACTCAAAACGCGTTTTTTTTTTAAGCTCTTCAAGACATCCACTCGCTAGCTTGCAATTGCTTCGAATGTTGATGAATTGTTTGTGGATGATAAAATACCAGAACACACAACTTGTTGTTTTCTGTTGAGTAAATAGTTCTTGAACCAGATATGTGCTTAGTGGTCGAGTTTTTTTAGTAGATTTTCAATGCTAATTGTATCAAATGCTTTTAATAAATCCAGGAAAATACGAAGCAAGGTTTTTTTCGTTTTTGTTGAATGATTTGGTGATGCTATTTATGAGAAGCGAAATAGCTTGGAAAGTAGAACATTTTTTTCTGAAACCAAATTGATTTTCGAAAAAAAATTATGTCTGTTTAAAAAGCTGATTACTCTACGGTACATTATTTTTTCTAAAATTTTGGACATATTTGAAAGTAAGCTGATAGGCCTATAGCTATTTATGTCACTAGCATCACCCTTTTTATACAAGGGTATGACCTTGGCAATTTTGAAATCACTAATTATTTTACCAGCAGGAAGAGAAAGGTTAAATATATGTGATAGTGCCATGATAATATTATCAGGAGAAGATTTCACTAATTTAAGTGGGATTTTATCAAAAACTGCGATTAGTTTGGGTTTGCTGTTTGTAAGTATATCTTTTACTTCCATAGGGAAAGTAGGAAAGCATACATAATTTCTTGAATTTTGTTTCCAAGGTATTCAGAGTAATTATTTTCATACTTACGAAGTGTACTAGTATATTTATATGCAATAGATGAAAAATGGTTATTGAATCGGTTAGCTAGTTGCTGTGGATCAGTTATTTTGTTGGTCTTTGTGTAAATAGATTTACACTCAGGTATATTTTTCTTCCCCAAAAGGCTATTGAGAGTTCTCCAGGTAGCTTTATGTTGTTTCTATTAGATTCCAGTTTATTTTCAATGTGTTCTTGTTTTTTTTGTTGAATCTTTCTAAAATAAAGATTGCGAGCTTTTGAAACTGTCTTTTTGTATCAGGGAATTTTGTTTGCATGTATTTCTTAAATAATGCTTCTTTGTTGGACAATAATTTTTTGAGCTGATCATCAAATCAATTATGATTCTTTCTATTGTCTTTGATAACCTGTTTTGGAAAGTATTTTTTAAACAGATTCATATAATCTTTCAAAAGCACCTTGAAGCTTATATCTGGATTTGTTTCTTTTAATACTGGGTCAATATTAACTTTTTGAAGTTCATTGTTGAAAAGAGTTATGTTAGCGCTCGCCGTGGGTTTCGAACCTACCTCTTTTCTTTTTTCAATCACGAACCCGCCGCGTGATTCTTAGCAGCCAGCTATAATTGTTATAAACGCCTTTTGCCTATTGTAATTGCGCATTACAGTAGAATTCTTTCTTTATAATATCTGGAATCTTAAATTTGGACAGATGAGTGGAAGGCAGTCAATTGGTCGTTTTTAAATGTTTTAGTCGCACTGTTGTAACGTTTTGTTTTATTTCAGAAAACGCTTTGGTTTATTTGTATCTGGCTTGCTGGCTCCTACTTTGAAAATAGCAGCCATTAGTAATAAATTTTGTAACTTTCTTAAGCTGTGTATGTAAGAATATTTGTTACTAAGATACGACGCGGATCTCATTCGAATAGAAGAGTGACTAGAGATCATCTGGACTCATTATCTCTCGCTTTCAAGTTATTTTGGCACTTGAAAAGAATCTTTGCATCTTAGGTTCAGATTGATGATTAATGCTGTTTGCATAACTCAAATATAAGGGAAGATGATCAGAAAGGGGATGAGTTATAATTGCTGCACAAATAGATTTGTCCATACTGACATTTGTCCAGATTGATCAATCAGTGATCCACTATTTGCATTGAACCTAGTTTGTTTTTTAATAAGTGGTATAAAGCAGTTTTCAAAGAGCATATCTGCATAGTTACCTATGTGTGGATCATCACAATTCAATAAATTATAATTGAAATCACCAAATACTAAGCAGGGTTTATTTTTAGAGAATATTTATGAGGTGCTTAAGAAATAATGTATGACTTTTAAGAGTTTTTAGATGGTGATCTATATATTACACCACAAATCATTGTTGAGTTATTGGATTCAATTTGAATAAATATTGATTCAAAAATTTTTTCAGTAATGTGTTAAATTAGCATAAATAACAGCTCTAAGCAAAAATCCCACCAAAAGTAGATATAAAAACTGATTAAAAAAAAGGTCTTTTGTAAAAAAGGTCTAAACCGAAAATAACTGAAATTATTTTTTGATTTTTTTCAATAGCAGACAACTTTAACAAAACTGGTCCGAGGCTTTAATAGTTGCCTCCGGCCCAGAGACTACTTAATTAGTTCATCACATGTGTAGTTACGATCAGGCTTGTAATTGTTCCGACTTTGGTTGATAAAATGCGCCGTTTTCCAAAAGCTTAAATTTGTTAACTAGTTCTATTTGCCTTAATAAGGGGCGCCAAAAATTTTTTTTACTGGAGCAAAATTAAAAAAGATACTTTTTTGATTTAAAAAGACTCTTTCAAAAACCAAATTCTAAGCGTTCTGAAGAAACGTTTTACCAGAAAACTTGGTGAAAATCTAAAGATTTTTCTTTGTAAAATGTATTTTATTTGATTCACTAATATTTTTGATAAGTTTAAAAGATCCTTGGTTATAAAAAGGCTGAACGCTTTCGTCGTAATATATCTTTAAACTAAAATGAAGATCGTTTTTGCCACAGTCAGTCAATGTCTGTCATTTGCCACTTAGCCATTTTCTCAATCTTAGTTAAAGCATGAGTAAAATTTTCACGTTCTATAATAAACAATGTTTTTCGGTGTGCTCAAATAGTAGCGTAGAGAGGATAGCGAATGAGAATAGCGAAATAGTCTGCACTGAGAATAACTGCAACGATCAAGATGTGTATTCCCGTTATACTAACTGAGAAAGCGCTTGGCTGTGATGAATATTATACACGTTATGTGCACTTAACGCATTAATTCCTGTATCATGTTTTGAATTGCACTGCTTGATTGAAGCAAATAGACTTTTTCCCACTGGCTAAAATAATTCTATTTTATTGTAAAATTAACTTGAGAGGCGTCACCACTGACCTTTAACCGACTTACACAAGCAACAGTTACACAAAACGATTTTTAAACCTTATTCCAATCAAATCAATAATAGAGTAGGAATTTTAAGCGAACGAGTATTAAATAAAGCAAATAAATCAAAATCAAACATTGATCTCATTTATTTGCATTTTCCAAACGTTTTTTTATTAATTTTTACAAGATTTTTTTCAATTCATTAATTTATATCAACTCGGTAGTCACAAACAATCCAAAACTGAGAATAGCTATAAAAATCCACGATGTAAAAGCAGGAAGTCCCGATCCGTTGCATTTAGGATTGATCAGACGGGATTCAACATTGTTGCAATTGTCCGTGTCACAGCATGCGGCACAACAACCACTGCGAAGATAGAAAATCTTTATTGTTTTTATCGAACGTAATTAAGAGTTCTTAACACTTTCAACTGATTTATTAAAAAATGTTTGAAGTTTTAATCTTATTGCAAACATATTTTTTTTATAACAGGTTAGAACCTTTACCTTACTTCAAGTGTAATTAGACACAGGCCTAACTGCAATCAAGTAGCACTCCCGACCTTAAATTGCGTGAAAGGCTTTGTTTACACTAGGCGTAGTTTTTCAGCGTAAAAGTGTTCATTTATTATACGTATTTCTACGCTAGATCTGGCTTAGAAATATAATAAGACCTTGAAAACAGGCGAAAAACTATAATACACATTGTAGTAGTTGAATAAAACACTTGATTGAAAAAACATCAATTAAAACGTTTAATTTCCGGTTAAACAAAAATCGAAGACGAGATATTTGCATCCTTAACTCTTTCAAGTCTAGTGGTACATATTTCAAACCACTTTGAAGGCCATATTTAATGCTCAGTTCTACAGAAAATATATCACTTATTTAAATCGAGTTTCTGTCCTGTTCAGCAGCTTAAAATTTGTACCACCTACTAGATGCAAGAGTATATCCATGAAAAGTCTAGTTGTTAATCTGTAAGAGCTGTTTGGATTACGCCAGTTTGGGTTAATTTTATAAAGCATAAGTAGTGATTGGTGCTAGAAAAATTAGGTTTTCAACAACAAATAAATTTTTCAGCATGTACGGCTTTTTTCATCAAAAATCTGAGCCCGAAAGAGTTAAACAAATAATTTAGTACTATTTAAAAAAGGATAAAATTTCGTACAGATCTGCAATGAGTTTACTTACGAATGGCTAAGGACAATTGCAAAAACCCAAATGGATCCTTTTAGATTTTAGAGCTTTACAAATTTCAAATCAGCTTGAAATTTAAATCACTTATTTACCTGAATTTAGAGTTTAGTGGCAAACTAGTGTAGCGTTTTAAAGCACTGCAAGTAACATATGGACAGGCTTTTTTCAAGACACACTGGCTGACCACGATTGTACCTGAAGTGAAAAACATAAAATCAAAGAATATTTTAATCAATGAAATTATCTATCCTATATACAGTAGGTTTAACTCTATTTTCAACTCTAGTTATTTAGCTGAATTAAATCATAATAATAATAATTGTAGATATTCTTTTTCAATTAAAACATTATATAATGGATACCGCAATAAATTGATTTAAGAAAAGTAAATTTTTACCTGTTCTTAACTAAAATATTGTTTTAAATTGTTAATAAACGAACAAGACCATGTGGTCACTTTGCAGCTATTTAGGTTACTTATCTAGTTATTTAATAAAGAACCTTTATGTTTCTTTTATTTTATCTCCATTAATGCGTAATGTTCAATTGTTGATGGGTTTTTGTAAACAAAAATAATCAATTTATTTATTAAGTAATTGTCGGTTAAATCTCGCTTAATTTCCACCTGCTTTCGTATTGTTAGTTAATCGTTAATCTTATTTGAGCAAACGTACACCAACATGAATTAGGACAGGGTTTCCCTAACTGTGTGCCTGGGCACATCTGGTGTGCCGTGAAAGAGATTAAAGTGTGCTGCAAAATTTTCGTGGTTTGACGGAAAACCATTAGGGTTTCGGTCTTTAGATGATATTTTCTTTGCTTTAGTTTTAGTATTTACCAATTACCGATAAAGGTATATTACCGACTGTCGCAGTGGAACACAAACTGGTAAATAACATTGCTGTGATGATGGGAAGGTAACACGTCTTTCTTAATTGCTAGTAAGAGCTGTCGAGTGTTGAAAATAACACGTGGTTCGACGGAGAAAAAGCAGCGTTTCACTGCAGACGTAATCTGCTTTTCGAACTTCATCGAGACATTTCCAATCCATGGGATGCGTAGGTAGACAGGGCACTTTTCCACTGTGTAAACCGAGTTAGAAGTTAGTTGCTTAAGTTTTCGTTTAAAAGTTGAATTGATTGCATGTTCCGGGTAGTCATTTTCTAATAGAATTAAACAATTTTGCCAAGCTCTGGGTCCAGTTTGCTTTTAGAGCAGATAATAAAAGCTCTATGAACAAGAGTACCAATTAGGTTAATTTTCCATTTCTAGGGGATAAAGGAGTTCCAACGTAGATACTGGCCGGTGAATGTGGGTTTTCTGTACACTGAAGTTAGAAATTCGGAATCATGCCTTTCTACCAACATGTCCAGGAAGTGGAGAGAGTGATTAGATTCCTTTTTGCCTTTTTGTAGGTGAAGCGTAATGAGGGATAAAGGGAGTTGAGATGCGAGAGAAAAGTGTTGCAGTCTTCTCCATTGTTGAGTACGGCAAAAATATCGTCAACGTACCGGAAGTACACTAACGGCCTTTTGGCGATGTTAAAAAGTTTCGCTTCTTGGTAGCCAACAAAAATGTTTGCTAATGCTGGACCGAGCGGTGAGCCCATAGCGACGCCGTCGATTTGTCAATGCATGTTGTCATTGAAGCTGAATTTCACAGAGGAGGTGGCTAGATACATTAATTCAACAAAGATGTTGCGTGAAAAAGATGGCGCCATTGAGTCATCATTATAAAGGGCGTCAGCGTAGATTTCTATGGTTTCAGCAACATTGGTGAAGAGACCGGAAATGTCAAAAGAACAAAGAAAGACAGAGAAAGGGGAAAACGTAAATTTTCTGTCTTCTTTTACAAAGGCTAAAGAATGAAACACACAATTACAAGAAAGGTTCTGGAGAACAGGTTAAAGAAGAGAAGTAAATCATTTATCTAACTGATGTTGCGCCGATCCGGTCATAGACAAAATTGGACGTCAGGGTACGTCCTTTTTGTGTATTTTTGGAAGATCATACATGTGCGGTTGCTGAGAGCCAGTGGGTCGGATTGCTTTGTATACTTATTTAGAAATTAGGCTCTCTTTTCTCAGTTCTAGTACCATCGCTGTATTCGTGATTCAATTTTAGCGTTGTTGTCTTTGTTGGTGACTGGTCCAAGATCGAGAAATTTGGTGGGTGGTGTAATTAAGAATTGTCTTTATCTTGTCGTTGCAATTATTTTTGTTGAAGATGACAACTCCAGCATCTTTGTCAGGCTTACTAGAAAAGTGATCTAAATAACACGTTCCTAGATCCATCGCCAATCCGCCTGCCTCGCACAACCGCCAAAGCCTTTCCCGCTCTTGCAAGGCCAACATACGCCCACAACAATTTCACGAATCCGCCATTGGTCAACATCTTCTTGACAACGCCCAATGCGCTCTTCACTACAGCAACAAAAAATTTTCTATTCTCGCTCGAGGTCGCTCTTCTTTTCACCTTTCTGCTCTTAAAGCAACTTTTATTAAATCTCTTAATCCCCTTCTGTGCAAACATAAAGAATTCGTTTACTCTTTGAAAATTTCTTAATCTTTTCTCTCATTGGTTGACTTCTTTCAGCCAATGAGAACGCTGCTTTCCTCTTTATAATCCAGTTTGGTTTTATTTCTGCTTTATTCTGACGATTTCCCCTAAAGTGTATCAGATGAAAAGTTTTGGGAAGAAAAATCTTTTACTTGACTCTATCTTCAAATTCTGTACCACCAAACGCCTAAAGCAGTTTGTATTAAATATAAACAGAATAAAGAAAATTAGCCCAAGCGATGAGGAAGTGCTATCAAAACAGTCTAAAACAATGCTTTTCTACGTTTCTAGCATTGCGAACCAGAAAAGTTCTAAGACAACGTGTTGCGGCCTACGGTGTCTCTTCGCTTCACTTTGCTAAATAGACATTAAAATTAAAATGAAGACAAAAAATCCTTCACTTTACTTACTCATGCTTTAAAAGAACAAACAAACAAGATAGATTTCCATCGTTATCGCGAGTTTTAACTGAGTTATCAACTATCAATTATATTATAAAAAGCTTTTACTCCAGCCTATCAAATTGAAATGCTTCAGTGAAAAGTGTACGACCCACATGAAAGAGCCTTGCGGCGTACCAACGGACCACGGACCACAATACATTGAAAATATTTATTTTTAGACCTGGTAGCACACGAACAATTACTAAAATTATGAATGAATTGTTTCTTGCAACTATAATAGATTGATGTTGGTAGTTTTTGCGTAGGCGCTCAACATGAATCTCTGATATTAACCGTTTATATTTCATTACTGTTCAAAACGACTTACTGTTCAAAATCTATTTTTTAATTGCGTTAAAATTTTTAATAAAAACCAATCAAATAATTAGCAAATTGCATTTAAAATATTCTTCATAAAAACGTTGAAAATTAATTGTTAACTTTTTACCTGAAGTACCAGAAGCTGTAAAACTCACATCATATCGATGGCACTTGTAAGATGCGTTGGATGGACATGATATTTCTGTTGTGTCATTTATAATAAGTGACTTGATCTTAGTCTTTGACCCATGCTGGCATCTCAAGCTGCTATCCAGAGACAAAAATGACAAGCAAATAATTGCAACAAACAAAAACTTACTTTCAAAGCACATTTTTTTACAATCTTAAAAAATGCATAAAAAATCACTATTTTTATAAAAAATATTTTAGTAATGTCGTATTCTCTATCTTCATCAAATTTTTTCATTAAATTAAATTTTGTGATAATTTTTTTCATTACCATAATGCAATTATATTCATTTAATTACTTCGCATGTAAAAGCTACGATATTAAGTCAATATTCTTTATATTAAGTGTACTTTATTATTGCTTCTCATCTTTTTCGAGTTGATTGAAAAGTTTTTTGTTGTTTATTTTTCTTTTTAAATGTTATAGATGGTCAGTTTGTTGATGTGTAGCTTTTTTATTAAAGTTAAAACACAGGGCTGGTATAGCCTTAACGAGGTCTATCAAAACTGAAACAGGAGCACTTGAAAACTACGTAAGTAAAGAAAAAATATCTATTCGTTGGGCAGGTACTCTCAGAGTGTAAAAGACTTTTTTGGTTTGTCTGATTTTATAACGAAGTTCTAATTTTTCATTACAATATTTGATACTTGCTGGGAGTGGCTTTCCAAACCAGAAAGTGAGATTTTTGTTTTTATCATCTGTTTAGGGGACCCTAAACAAGTAGAAGTGTCATGATTGGGGCTTTGGGTGAGTGATTACGCCGTCCATCCCTAAAACTTACAAATGCTATTAGTTCACAAATGGTGGTCATTTTGCTTTGCAAATAACAATACTGGGGCTTGTTTTAAACCTAACCTTTACCAACTGTTGGCATTCGATGTACGTTTGTTTGTTGGCTAACAATTGGATTTCATAAAGCCAATTTGTATACAAAGATCAACTTTGAACTTTTTCGGTGTTTTTAATTTCTATATTTTTTTAAGTCTAAAATGGTTTTTTTCAAAATCAAAATGTTTTTTAAAAAATAAAAATGATTTAATAAAAAAAAAATGAAATTTTTTAGAACAAAGTATTTTACTAAAAAATTGATAGTTATTTTAAAATATAATAAAGTAAAAACAAATAAAGTAAATGGAAAACATATAATGAAATTAAACAAATTTTGAGAAAAATAGACATAAAATATATAAAATGGTCTACATTCATCTCATCATTTTATTAAAATTCTACATCATCTTCTTTAATTACACTTGAATACAAACAAGACACAGATCCTATAAATCGCCTACATACTTCAGGCGTGATTTCTTCACAAGATTTCTTAATAAACCTTTTAATGAATCAAATCTATATTTTTGAATTAATATACGTATATAATAGTTTATTTTTTGAAAGTTTTTGTTTTGAAACAAACTATTTTGAATCTAAAAAAAAAAATTTTTTGCCTTTGAAAAACAATTTTGAAATTGAAAAAACGTTTTGATTTTGAACAAAAGCATTTTGATTTAAAAAAAAAACATTTTGATTTTGAAAAAAACAATTTGGACTTGAAAAGATAAAAATCTAGATCTTTAGATCAAAAGTAATTGATAAAAATAGTCGCAGTAGACAACATAAACTTAGTATGGTTCTGAGTTTATGTGAAAAGATCGGTCTAGTTTAGCAGACTTTTTATTAACCCCTTCTCAGCGGGAAAACTATTTATAGGCTCTATTACTTATAAACCAATTTAGCGGCAGAACTGTATTTAATTTCGCATTTATTTTTTCGGATACTCACAAGCTGCAACGATTCTATTTAATTTCAAGGCGTAAAAATATTTAATAGTACTGTGTATACATAGTACTGAGCCATGTGTAGTGATTTATTTGCATATTGACAGTATAATTTGAGAGTGAATAGTGAATAGTACTACCAGTATAGTTTTATTTTATTTATAAATTAGCTAGATTTATCCCTTATTATGCCTAAAAAATTCAAAATAAATAAACAGAAGGACCTAGATAGGCTACTAAATGCTCTAGAAGAAATTGATCTAAATGATCAATTTATAGATGATCTAGAATCTGAACAGGAAGGGTTAGATTCTGATGTCACATTTATAGATAGCGATAAAGTTGAACTTTTTGATAATGAAGATGATCAGATGAATGATGAAACGGAAGTTTAAAATACTTCTCAAAACTCATCTTCTTTGACGGATCAACCGACAAATTGATCGAAGTTCATTTCCATTTATTGGCAATTCTGGTGTAAATGTAAATCTTCAGAATAAAACTAATGTTGCTGAAATTTTTGAGTCTTTCATTGAAGATGAAATAATTGAGCTTTTTGTCAATAAAACTAACAAATATGCAGATAACTATATTGACGAAAAGCGCCAAAGTGGCAAAATTAGACGAAAAAGTAGAGATCTTTTGTGGAAAGAGCATACCAATCCAGGAGAAGTTAGGGTTATATTAGGCATTGTAATTCTTCAAGAAATAGTTCAAAAACCAAACATTGATTATTACCATTCAACAAATCCCTTAATTCATACCCCAATTTTTGGAAAAATTATTTCAAGGGATAGATTGAAAAAAATTTTAAAATATTTGCATTTTTTCAGTTTGGAAAGAAACGATAATTCTTTGTTCAAAATAAGAACACTTCTAAATCTATTTGTTGCAAAATTCAAATCTAATTGTACCCCAGAAAGAAATATCATCATAGATGAATCTCTCATGCTATGGAAAGGAAGGTTTCGCTGGAAGAGGTTTATTCCTCTTAAGAGAGCCAGATTCGGAATAGAATCTTTTGTTCCGGCTGAAATACAAATAGGCTATGTTTGAAACATTGAGTCTACACTGGAAAAGAAACAATTTACTTATATTTTGTACAAAATGCTGAAGAGATTACGAAACCTTCAAAAATTGTGTTGTCTCTAGCAGAAGAATTAAAGGGTACTGTATTGGAATGAACAATTATTATGCTTTGCCAGAATTATTTGACATCTTAGTTGCAAATAGGACTGATGCCGGGACTGTTAGATTCAATCAAAAAAACCTTTCAGCTATTTTCAACAAAACTAAATTAAAAAAAGGAGAGACTGTTGCTCAGTATAAAGGAAAAATAATCCATTTGAAATGGAAAGATTAAAAAAATGTGAACATGCTAAGCACAATACATAATAAAGGCAAAATATAACAGTTGCTGGAAAAGAGTGCATGAAACCTACCATTTGCATAGAATATAAAAAGAATCATATGGCCGGAGTTGATCTGATGGATCAAATAACTTGCTTGCTCTAATAACTTCAGCTGCATCTCTTATAAGAAAAGAGCAGAAAAAATATTGCAAAAAAATGTTTTTTAGATTGATTGAAATTTGTCTGCAAAATTCTCATTGCATCTATACAAAAACGGAGGCTCCAAAACTTTGCTGTCTTCTAAATTGCAGTTGATTGAAAAAATTTTTGAAACTTATGCAAAAGATGTCAGTTGGAGTAGGAAACCAAATGCTGTCATTTTAGGCCCATATCCTTTGAGACTAACTGGAAGGCATTTTATTGGACCAATTATCAAGAAAAACGAAACAAAATACTTCCAAAGAAAATGCCGGTATTGTGCTTTTGAAAAGAAAATAAAGAAAACAATTTATTGATGTGAAATTTGCAACATTCCACTTTGCATTCATCCATGTTTCAAACTCTACCATACGGTAACAAATCTACTTGAATAGATAAAGTCATAATAAGAAAGGAAGGGAGGGAGGTAAACATACACTCAAGTTACAAGTCTTGAGAACAAATACATACATGCAAAGTATTTGTAGATGTGAGTAACTTCCCTGTCCAGTTCTTATTATAATTTTTTTGGAATACATAAAGTGAGTAAATTAATAGTCTTTATTATTAAATTTTTTTTGGGTTAAATATTTTAAAAATAAAAAAAACGCTTACACATATATAAATACACAATTTAAAAATGTATCAAACAAAAAATTAAAAGTATTTAAAAAATAGAAAAATAAATAATAGAATAAAGGATTTTATTATGCGGCGCGACTATAAAGAGGCGTACAAAGTATTGCCAAATTTGCGGTGTGACTAAATTTAGCATTAAATCTAAATTAATCGATTAAGCGGTGGAGACTAGAGATAGGCGTTTTTTTTTAGAAGACTAATTGTTAAGAGTGCCACTGAGAAGGGATTAAGAAGTAAAATAAACTACATTAAAATCTAAATTATTTGGGTAATTGTCAGCAAGTTTGGTTGTACTTTTGAGCCTCTTTCTGGATATTTTTAAATTAAAAATATAGCACTCAATTTTCTCACGTTAACAAAAGTTATTGATATGATTTCAAAGCCGGAGGCCCTATTATACGCAGATATAAGAGTTTTTACCATACTTTGATGTCTTAAAAGTGGATGCAGATTATCTGAAAGTGATGGCCACCTATTTTTTGAAAACATTTTCCTTTTCTCTTTACTTTTATATAAGCTTGTACTTAATACAATGATTACAACAAATTTCTTATAATTTAAAAAAAAGTTTACATCTACTGGAGGTAGTAAGAACAAATTAACAACTTTTCCGGCGTAAGATCAATATTTTTTTTAGGTGCTATGGTGCAGACATTTACATAGGTGTTTTTTAGGCAATCAAATAGAATTTTTTATTAAATTTAAAAATTGTCGATTTCTTAAACAGCGTCTAACTTTTACAAAACAATATAGAACAAGTTTTCTTACTATAACAGAATCCACAATCTATTCTGTTTTTAGAAAGGAAAGAGACGAAAAAATAGTTCTTGTCTCATTATAACAAGAGTAAATCTATAATTGACCATAATGCTTTGTTTCATTTTAAATTATTGGTTGTTATTTTGGATGCAAATAAAACAAACTACTACTGCTACTACTAAACTTGATTAAAAAATAACCTGTACAAATATTTACTTTTTACATGTCGTTAGTAATAATCTTAAGCCTTTTATTAACAGTGACACTCGTAGTTATCAACCTGTAGCGCGGCATTATCATTAATTGATTCTGTTGTCTAATCTGTCTGTCACCAATGCCGTCACGTGATACGGTGGCGAACCGCTAATGGTTATTTTTTGCCTTTTTTTTTTTGTCACGTGAACCATTGACAATTCTCTATTCCTTATTTGCCTCATATTTAAATAGTCTTTTTCATTGTTACCACGCCCTGTATTTTTGATTTTGGTCCTGTGATCTTGTATTTTCTTCACGATTTTTAGCTACATCTTCTGTTTTTTATCAAAACAATGTTTAACCGTAAAATAATTTCTAAAAATTAAAATTAGCCTTTTTATAATGGAAAACGAACACTTTTTAGTTAAGGAGGCACTCTGTAACATACTGATTATGTGCCTTAGTATAAAAATATGAAATTTTAAGCTAAATCATCTCTATGTTTCATTGTCATAAAGTTAAAAACTTGGTGTCATAAAGTTTTCGTTTACATTTATATATTTTTGGGTTGTTTGTTGATATTTGCCAATACCTATCATTTCTATTAAAAACATTTTACAAAAACTTTTTAAAAGTTTTAAAACAATTAAAATTAAACTTGTAATTGATCAATACAGAAAACTACTAAATTTTTTTTAGACTTTCTGTAAATTACCAATATTTTTCTGTAAATACTCGTATTTTTCTTCCGGGATTACAGAATTCTAATATAAAAATATAAAGAAGCAACCTTTAATGACCTGGTACAAAAGCAGACTTGGAGAATGCTGGTAACCTTCTCGTGGTCTTCCCATACCCAAATTGTTTTGGGGAAAACAGATGCCAGCAACCGAACAAACCATGGTAAACAATAATTAATTTCAAAACGATTACGACGTAAACGAAGCCCTTTTCTTAAATAGCACTAGTTCCTCAGCGAGCAGCAATTTTCAATTTCGTACCCAAGAAATCGTAATCTACATATTTTCAAACAATCAAATATCCAAATTTTTTCCCTCCTTCTAAAATTCTGTCACTCAGCTCTTGGAGCGATCAAGGAGCACTCCATGTTAGTTGTCATGGCAAAGCTTTTTTTAGCGACTTTTTAAGATGATAAACAAACCAATTTGTTTCATATATAATGTTTCCAAATGTACCAAAAAATAATATGATTGATTTGCAAATGCACCAAAAAATAAATATGATTGAACTCTAGAAAACTAAATAAGAATTTTTTGAGCAGAGAAAAAAATTTGGATTTTTTATGGATTGAAAATATTTAGATTACAATTCCTTGGGTACAAAATTGAAATTTGTCATCGGGCAAGGGAAGAATCGAGGCTTCTCAGGTCGTCATTCAACAAAACTCTCGAAATCAATACAGAAGAAGCTTTGAAGACAATGGACCAAGAATTCTTCAGTTAAATCTTGAAGGTTTAACTCGATCTAAATCACATTTTATCAAACACGTTTGCCAAGAAACATGATATATCAGTAATACTACAAAGAAACCTATAGACAATTAAATGCTATGTAAAAATAATAGAATACACATAAGCTGCTGCCGTTCATCACAACAAACATGGCATCTGTGTTCTGGTTAAGGACAACTTGCCTTTTACGCTTTTAAAAACATCTTCATCCAGACATTTTACCTACTAGATAGATATAGCCATTGAAAATGCTATCAACATTATTAATATATATAAGCCCCCATCTGCAAAATAGGAATCAGCTTTTTTCCATCCAAGCATTTACTATAGCCATTTCAACTATCTTATTTCTCTTTCAGATACAAAACAAGCAATGGCTATTGCGAATGACTCGCCGAACAAAACCTGGGCATCAAATTTGAACTTGAAAATTCTATATAACCCCGAATTCCCAAAGCTTTCCGTTTTGGAAGATGAGATATGTACACAAATCCAAATTTGAATTTCTATAGCTGCAACCAAAAAAACAACCTTCCCAAACCACGCCATACCATTGGACCAAACTTTTCTTATTCTCAACATTGCCCAATTATAATTTATCATCCAGCCATAATTAAAGTTACTCCTACAGCACCAATATCAAGAGTGAATTTTAAAACGGCAAACAGGGAACAAGTCAAATTAGAAACAAGACTGCTCTATTGCTCTTTACCAGATACTACTACAGGAAACTTAGGACCTCTTCGCAAAAGGAATCAAAAAAATAGCATCACGGCTACAGAAAAGAATACATCCCTGGTTGAAACACTCACTGCAATCAGTTAGCTGAATCATTGAAAAAAGCGAAAACTTTGGAAAAAAAGCAATCAGCAAAAAATGACTCAATAAACTATAACAAAACGGGATTAAAACTACAAAAAGTATTAATATGAACACTCCGGTGGATATGCATGGAAAACTTTGAGCAAACTAACCGAACAAACCAAGGCAATGTCATCCCAAACAGAAATCTCTGCTAATTCTTTAGCAAGATGCCTTGTTAATAATGAGAAATTCAAAGATCACAACTGAACATTTAAACACTATGTCAATGTAAAACTAAACGAAGCAAAGAAAATTCCATATCTATCTGGCGAAGAAGATGTGGACATTTGCACAAATTTTAATAAAGAAAAAGTAAAGACTGCTGTACAAACAATGAAACCGGGAAAAGCCCCTGGACCTGATAACCTCAACCCTGAGTTCTTTATACATCTGCATAATCTGTGCCTTAGATGGTCAATCACATTGTTCTCTACATGCCTCAGCCGGAAAAAAAGTCCCAGAAATCTAGAAATTTTTAAAGATTATTGCTATTTTAAATCCAAATAAACCTGTAAATGAACCGAAAAATTATAAATCAATAAGTTTGCTGTGCATCCCTTTCACGCTCTTTGAAAGGCTCATCTACAATAGGATCCAAAACATTATCAGAAAACTTCTTCCACTTGAACAAGCAGGATTTAGGCATGGCAGAAGCACTGTTGAACAGGTTGCTTTAATGACAAACGACATTGAACATTTCTTTGACAAGAAGAAGAAAGTAGGCGCAGTATTTGTGGACTTATCATTGGCATATGACACAGTCTGGAATCGCGGACTTACTCTTAAGCTCTTGAAAACTTTACCAAACAAGAATATAGTTAAAATAATAGTAGAAATGATAAGTCAAAGGTTTCTTGTATTACACGTACACTTGGGCAATGAAAGAACAAGGAAAAAACGACTAACTAATGGCGTCCCACAAGGCTCAGTGTTGGCGCCAATGCTGTTTAACATCTACATGGCAGACATCCCACTGACCAACTCCAAAAAATAAATGTATGTTAATAACAAAGCAATCACAACTAGTTTTGTATTCAGGCTCAAAATATAATCTCCTCTTACAATGTGAGCCCGGCAGAAGGTTTTGATGGATCTTTTATATTTTTACAATTTGTGTTTAATTTGCCAACTAACTGTATAAAAGCAGCGTTGCTTAGTCTCCAGTAAACTGATGTTTTCGGGAAAGTGTAGCAGCTTATTGCCATTTCTAAATAGCAAAATGTTATATAACAAAAACTTTGAATTCCTTTAATGCGTTATATAAAGTATATTTTAAAACTGACAAGAAAATTTGTCAAAATAATCAGGTTTAGGATAATGTATGCCAGTTAGTTTTTGATGAATAGTAAGTCGGGATTCGGCTATATCTGATCTAAAATTTGTCTTGTATAACGTATACTAAACAAAATAATAATTTCAGGAAGGCTTGTTTTGAAATAATCTGAAAAATCCAAATGCTCTAAAATAGAATATTTGTAACTAAGATGCGATTAATAAAGAAAAAGTACTCTTTGAAAATGTTTTGTATTACATTTCTTTTCATATTTCTAATTGCTATCTTTGAATCAAAAATCACTTTCTAAGCTATAAAAATTTTTAAGATTTTAATACAGCGTATTTTTAGAAATTTGATTTGAATAGATAGGTAAAAACCAACCTGTTTCTGTTAAGAAACTTTGCTAACAACAGATTTTTTTATAAACTTTAGAGCAAAAGGTTTTCAAAAAAATTTATTTTATACTTTGTCACATTAAAATGTTATTGCACTAATCCTTTAGCTTTGTTTTAAAGTTATATATCGATTTGATCAGTTGAAACAATTTGATTAATTTTGTAATCTTTAAAATCTAATTTTCTTTTATTATAAAAAAATGTGTCGAATTCTTATTTAAAAAAATGCTTGAACAAATCTTAAGTTTCTTCTGACATTTGAATCAATATCCTGCAATAAATAAATCGATTTTTAAATTTTGATATATATATTTTTTTATTAAATTTGTTTTATTTTAAGCAGGACCGAAGCTGTAGACATTCGAGACAATGCAGCTCCAAAGAACCCCGCGTCTACACTTCCATTAACCCTTTGAGGGATATAAGAATTTGATTGTAAAATAAAATGAAAATGATTTTATAATGATGTCACAAATACTTAAAAATTAAAATTATAATGCCTTCACAAAAGTGCTTTTGTTACGTTACAATCACAATCAGGATGTATTTATGTACCACCGTCCCTTAATGGCTAAGAAAATTACCTGTTCACCAATGTTTATCAATTAACTAATTTTATGTTCCTCACCAATTACTGAAACAAAAAATCTACTTGTTAATAAATAATTAATGGATTAGACCCCTGATGCCAACATTGCTCAACCCACGGATCGCGGACAATTGTAGTTGTTAAAAAATTTATTATTTTGTTAATTTACGTGTGCTTTATCTAGCTTTTTTATTGCGTCATAGTCTTATGCATTCTTATAAAATAGTACTAAGTTAACTGCTTGCTACGGTTTCAAGATAAACTTTTATAATAACATGTATCATATTGCTCTTGCTGAGCGATACTTCGGTAGAGAACGTGAAAATTCTATTAATGCTTTAGCTAAGATTGAAACAGTGGCTAAGTAGCAAAAGACAGACATTGACCGACAGTGGCAAAGAAAACGTTTTCACTTCAGTTTAAAGATAAAATTGTCATTAGTATCAAGTGAAAACCAATTCAAAAAAAGCCTTTATTACGACGTGACCGTTCAACCTTTTTAAACAAAAGATCTTTTTTACTTTCCAAAATATTTGTAAGTCAAGTAAATAAAACTTATTTCACAAAAAAAAATCTTTTTAAATTTTCAGCAAATTTTTGGTAAAATTTTTCTTTAAAACGCTAGAATTTGTTTTATAAAGTCTTTTTAATCAAAAAAATGTCTTTTTTAATCATTTCCCCGGTAAAAAAATTTTCTGGCGCCCTTAATTAAGGCAGATGAAACGATAGTTAACAAATGCAAGCTTTTGGAAAGCAGCGAATTTTTCATCCGAAGTTGGAACAATTACAAGCCTGATTGCAACTGCACATGTGATAAACTAATTAATTAATCCCTGGGCTGAATACTATCATTAAAGAATCGGGCCAGTTTCCTTAAAGTTGTCTGCTATTGAAAAAGTTTACAGAATAAAATTTCAGTTAGTTTCGGTTTAGTTTATAAAAGACCTTCTTTAATCAGTTTTCATATCTACTTTTGTTGGAATTTCCATAGAGCTGTTATTTTATGCTGATTTACCCATTAATGATTCCTATTTCCATATAGGAACACAAAGCTAAGATGTATAACTGTAAATAGTACTTTTAGTTTTCCGCAGGCTTTATCGGCTTTTGATTTTGGTTCGAGACCTGTTTTTGATCTTCGCTGGACTTTCGTATTACATTTAACAAGCAACACTAATCCGTTTCATTTACATAAATGTCAAATTATTACTAGAAAAATAAAAATTAAGAGTGATTTGGGGTAAAAATCGGTGAAAACATAATGCAGAACTAGTCAAGCAAACATTGCAACATCAGCGACTTCGCAAAAAAACAAATAACCTGTAATAAAAAACTTAATAACAGAGAAAATGAATATGCTTTTAAGTAAGATATCGTATAAAAATTGTATTTCAGAAAATATTAAAGGAAAAATTGCTAAAACAGCCATAGACCAAATATATGAACTTTAAAAGTAACTTGGTCCAAATAAACAAACAGAATATGGAAAATGTAAGGCATTCAGAAGCGACTGAAATCAACATTTTTACTTCAATCACAAAATCAAAGTTATTTTTAAAATAAAGATCAATAGCACTCAGCTATATCACTTTTGACATTGACTAGGGGATAAGCTGCTCTTTACAGTTTATTATTTCTACTTTGATTATACCAAATTCCAAACACGTTTGGATCATTTAGACACCATGTAAAAAACGTCTTTTTTATTTTAATTGTTTGCCAAGCTCTACTTTTGGAACGTCATCAATAGCTTTTAAGCACATAAAAAGTACTTTTAGAATTTTAATTTGAGCAGTCCCGATTTAGCGTAAATTCCGAAACAATAAAATATTTTTAAAGGATTTTGTCACAGTTAAATAGTTTTTGAAGTTTATCGTAATGAAGTTGTTATTATTATAACAGGCTATATAAACAGGTGGTTATAGGGTTTCAAGAATACTATTGGTATCTTCTTATGCACCTTAGATGGTGGAAAAAATATTAAGCTTATGAAAATCTTTATAAATTGTCCTATTTCAAATTTGAAAATTTAGGCGTCTTTTTATAAATTTTACGAGTTAAAATGTTGTAAAAGTTATTAATCTTATACAATGTCTCATAGTGATGATATTGTAAAATTTACATAAATTAACAAAAAACAATAGCTAAAATTACATATCAGCGTTTGTCAGTTTTTACAATATATCATTTAAAAACTGAATGCTTTTAATTGCAAATTGGATACATGAATTAAAAAAAATACTTGAAAACGTTTGTTTTTAACTATCATCTTTTTGCCTCGTTACAATGTGTGACAACTAATAAGTATGTCGAGAAAAACTCCATCTTTGCCTATAATTACTAAACCAGTATAATCACGCATTGCATAATGCATATAACTCTTGATTAATTATTCTCTTTTGTATTATACTTTGAATGTAATCTATCATGCGCTTGTCACGGCGCGCTTAGGAAATATGCAATGAAATGCACGCGGCGATAGTCGAAAACCACACTATCATCTGTTTTCTCATTGAACCAGAGAACTCATGTCTCTAACGCTGATCGCACACGTTGACTTCCTTCTGCATCAATAACGTTGTTTGTTTTGTTGCGTAAGCCATTATCCTATTTTCAACTTACCAAGTTTTGATACGCACCTGTGACTCCTTGATTTTATTTCTTCGTTTATCTTATCCTACTACTACCAAGCCAAACGACTACACTCTGATATAGGACTACTTTTCTGCATTGTTTTGTCACAGTGAATCTGAAAACGTTTGCAAGTTTGACATCAGGTTAGACATTAGAGCTTAAATTTCCTATATAAATGTCTTCTCCAAAAAATTCCTGAAAAATTTGTTCGTGACATGGAAATCCTTTTTAGCTTTAAAGCAACAATAAAAATTTATTCATTATTGCCCATTTTAACTTTGAACATTGATATTCACGGGCCCCCTAAACTTTTACGGGCCCTAATGTGGCGCACCCGCTGCACCCTCCTCTCGTGTGGCCTGCATAATACTCCTTTATATACTGTTTTTTAGATGCATCGAAATCTTTAATTAGCGTCGACTACCAAATTTTTTTTTTAAATAATTAATGTACTGTAATACTCCCTGTTGTATTATTCGTTTGCTGAATTTTTGGTACGGTGAACAAAAGATGCAAGTGTTTTAGAACAGTGTTTCAGTTCAGTTCAGTTCAGTTCAGTTAATTTATTTAGTCAAGCAATTTACAAACATATATTAAAACGAAACAAAACATACATAAATTAAAACAGTAAACGCTAATGCAAAACATTAATTTACAAGTCAAAATCGCTTGACGAGTAGACAGTCAAAGACCAATTGAAGGCCTTATTTCTAAAAGTACCTAATTCACATTTTCGAAAAAATGATATAAGCTGAAAAACTTGTTTGTTTACTCGCCAGAAATATTCTGACAAAATATCGTTTCAGGATAACACACGGAAATCACTTTTTAAATAGCACAGACGTTTGAAATCTTTGCGTATTTTTATTGTAGAAAAACCGAATTCCAACCGATTCATGTTAAAAATTTCTATACACACTTGATAGCTTATTAAACCTATTATTAAACCTATTAAACCTATTGTACAGTACAATTTTTTTTTACTTTTGTCAATAAATTTGAAATAGGAGTTTTTGATAGTTTGTTAAAAGTTAATAATACAAGAGTAACAAAAGCATTATAATGAAGTAATAACTTTCATTTTCATTATAGGCAAGCTTACTCAATAACTTATTTTTGCATTAGGTTTATCTGAATTATTATTTTAATCATTATTTTTAAATTAATAGGAAATCTTAGAGTATTATTTGAAGTTTTTGATTTCCATCTATAACTTAATAATTTAGTTACACAGCATCCTATTGGAGTCACGAAGCATCAACTCATCTATTGACATTCAGAAACATTTTTTTAAAAAATGTGTACTTAATAGCTTTATATTGATTTAGCTTTTAATTAATAGACCATGGAAAAGTTTTTTTTATGTTTTCTTGGTTTGGATACGTAAATTTTGGGAAAATTGCCTTCTCATCAGTTGTTTTTTTTATTTTCCCAGATCCTAAATTCTTTTCTGATATGTCACTCTATAAAAAATAGAATGCATATTATCATTATTATTACATGTGGTTGACTTTTTCTGCCTAACTACACTGTCAATTTGCTAGAAAAGCGCTTGTAAAACAAAATTTTCAATAAAAGTACCTAAGTCCAATTTGCAAATCAAGCTTTAATTCCTTATAACGTCATAATAAAATTCTAAAAAGTTGTTGAAATATGGAGGGATACATAACCAATATAATAAAAAACCATTTAGGTTTTTTCTATCATTACTCTGATTTGCCAGGGTTTTGAAAACTTTAAACTTCATTTTCTCAAAACTGACATTATGTGACTTAGGTACATTTGAAACTAAGCCCTTCGATTGGTCATCTAAGTCTACTGCCACCCTTTTGTATTACTTTGGTATTGATAAATTGAAAAACTTTGTGAAAAAAAATTTTTTTTAGTTAATCAGAAGATATAAAGAAAAAACAACTTATAATAAATAAAAAGTTTTTTTCTGAAGTACATTTATGAAAAAAGTCAAAAGAAATTTGATTTTACAAGAAATACAAAATAACATAAAATCTATTGATCAAAACAAACACCAAAATACAAGAAAAACAGAAAAACAATAACAAATAAATGAAAATTTAATTAAAATGAAATTCTATTGTTCAAAATACAAGAAAAACACAAAAATTTGGTGTTCAAAAAACACAAAAATAGATAAGAAAAAAAACAATAATAAATAAATGAAAAAATAATCAATGGTTTTAAAAAAATTAGCTTTTTTAACTGAGGATTTTTGTCTTTGTGCTGAAGTCCAAAAAAAAAAAAAAGGAAAAAATTAATAAACAGTATTTGAAGTCAAGTGATTGTAAATCTTTAAACTAGTTATAATTTAATAGATGTTTTTTATAAGCTACTTTATAATGTTGTTTCGAGTATGATTTTATTTAGTTTGGTACGTCTTGCCAAATTTGGGAGCCTGCAAACATTATTGTGGAATTTCCCAAGTTTATTTCGAACGAGGGAATGTAGTAGTTAAATTTTTATTATAGCCTTGTTGTATATGTGTGAATTTGTTTCATGTTTTTAATTGGAGTTTTAACGTCGGTTATTTTTTTTGTTTTTAGATTTTCTACAACTACACAATTTGTAGTTTATATTAATATATGTCAGCAAGTTTTAAGAGTTGTAAGTTGTTGAAAAGTGGATTTGATGATGTTTGATAATTTTTTCCAGGTATAATTTTAACTACACGTTTTTGAGTATTGATGACTAGTACAGTAGTTATACAATATTTGAGATGTGAATATATCAAACTATAATCGATAAGTTTCAATGTGTTAATATTCAAATATTTTTTAATTTTGATAATGCCCAAGCTCCTTTGCTAAGTTTTGCATTTAGGTAATACAAGGTGGAAACAAATCTCCTGCTTTTAGTTGTAATTTGCATTTAAATCCATGCAAATACAATACAAGAAACAAAGCTCAATACATAACACATCACTGTAAAACAACTGTTGCAAAACAATGTTTTTCTTATCAAGGCCCTTTCATTTGGAATTCTCTCCCAGCCAATTTAAAAACTAGCAATCAGACTTTCAAATGTTTCAGAAACAATCTTAAAAAATTCCTCCTCAATGAATCAATATAAATAAGGATCAATAAAAGATTTTACAAATTAAGTTATAAAACTATAACCACGTCTTAATGGCGCTTTGTCATTTCGGCGCCATAACTTGACAGCACATGAAGGTATTGCTTTTATACATCCGTAAACTAGAATTAGTGTATAATTAAATATTCAATAAGATCTAAATTTAATAATTTCAGTGAACTACTTACTGCGGGAAAGCATTTTTATTTCAGATAAAAATGAATTCAGGAAATTCAAGCACATGTCTTTCTAAAGAACAATCATCAACATTGGTTCTCTTATCAATTCTCAATTAGGCTACAATATTCAAAACATTTTCAATCTCTATCAAGAAAGAGTGTATGCTACGTAAGAAAATTGGAATCAATTGATATAACAAATTCAAACCGTTGAATGGACAATCAACCTTATTTTTTTTAACTGATTATTCAAATCAATTTACACAGTTGGCATGTTCTATTCTTTTCTAAACTTTATACTTCTTTATTCTCTCTTCAAAATGTATATATATATATATATAAGTATATTTTGTTTTCTTTTTATGTTTGTATTTGCAGTGCATCCAGAAAAGGTTTCCGGACCTGGTGAGGTTTCTTTTCGGGAGTTTTTCTTTACTCACTATGCTCAGTTGAGCTAAATTTATAGTTAGCAATATAGGGCGGTTGTGCCTCCCAATGATTTACATAACCGTTCCTGCACTGCACATTTTTTTGTCATTTTTATTTATTTATTTATTTATTTATTTTTTGTCTTATCATTTTTTTTGTGTCTTTTGTCTTTTTAAATAATAATATTTAGTTTCAATTAGGTAATGCGGCCGTGCTTCTTATTTTTTCTCTTTCTTACCCCCTCTCTATACTTTCTGCATGTTTAACGTTCGTCGTTGTGTCGCGTTTCCTTTTCATGCTTTGCTTATGTACATTGCATATACTTAAATATTGTTACTAAGCGTGAATAAAATATCATCATCATCATCATCATCAGGTACATAGTGTGTTTTGACCAATTCATCCCATTATCAATTATAACTCCTAAATATTTAATAATATCTTGTCGGTGAATTTTGTTTTGTCCAATTTTTATGCTAAAATGAGATTTGTCAATTTTCTTTATCATATAGTTTGTTTTATTGTAGTTGATTGTTAATTTATTTATTTGTATCCGATTTTCAATTTTTTGCAACTCATCATTTATTCTACTTTGTAGTGTAACAGGATTTTTATTTGTATATGTTAAAACGGCATCATCTGCAAATAGTGTTATTTTTAGATCTGAAACCTGTGATAGGTCGTTAATGTACATTAGGAATAAAAGTGGACCCAAGTTAGATCCCTGTGGTACAACATAAGTGCTATTACACAAATTCAATTTTACTTTATTTACAATTATGCACTATTTTCTGTTGGTTAAATAGCTTGTAAGTAGATTAAAAGGTTTACGTCGAATACCATATGAGTATAATTTTTGTAGAAGAATTTTATGGTCAACAGTGACAAAAGCTTTTGCTAAATCTAAAAACAAGTTATTTTATTAGTTATTAAATCGGAATTTATAAAACATATTATTTTTGTCAAAGTAAGAATATAATTGTTTGTAGGTACATTTTTCAAAAATCTTAAATACTGCAGGAATTAAAGATATTAATCTCTAATTACTGCAGCTATCATTTTCTTTTTTATGTAAAGGAATGATTTCAGAAATTTTTAGGCAGTTGGGAAAATTGGAAGTAGTAATTTAAATATTAAATAATTTTGTTAAAATAGCTGCAATTACACTTGACGCTAATTTAAGATATTTTACGGGAGGATTGTAAGATGGTGCACTTTTGGATGGATTCAAGTTTTGTAGTTCAATTAACACCTCTTTTATAAATATTAAACGTAAAAAAAAGAATTTTTAGATGATTTTATATGTGAATTTGATTTGAATGTATTGTTATTTTTTTGTTTGATTTAATTTATTTGTCACATTTTTTTCCAAAGACGAAAAATAATTGTTAAATTCATTGCTAATGTCATGCAAGTTTTCAATGAATCCATTTTCATTATCTTTTAGTTGTAAGATTTTATTTGATGTTTTGCTTTTTTTGAGTTTTATTATGTTGTTAATAGTTTTTCATAACAAGTCGCTATTATGTTGTGATTGTTCTATTTCTTTATTATAGTACATTTTTGTGGCGTATTCTTTAACATGTATAAGTTTATTTCTGTATGTTTGGTATTCATTTTTTTGTACTGTTGTGTCTGTGATTTTGTCATTTTATGTAATAATATATTATTGTTTTCGATTGAGATTAAAATAACTGTTGTTATCCAAAGTTTGTTTTTCAGATGCTTTTGCTTGCGAGTCAATTTTCTCAAAAGAGCATCGTTGTTTAAAACAAAATTAAATGTTTCACTGAAGCTTTGGAAAAGATCATGTTCATTATCCTTTTGTAGAGAAAAATTTAAATATAAACTTTCATTTAAATCAATTAGAAACTCTTCAGCATCAAACTTTCTTGTATCATGCATATATAAAATTGAATATTTCTTTAAAATTTTGACTTTTTCAAATACAGTTAAAACTGGTAAATGGTCAGATATATCATCTAGTAATATGTGTGAATTAATATTACCAGCTTCATAATTAGAATATAAATGGTTTAACAAAGAGACTGCTGTGTTATTTACAAGATGAGTTGCACTTTTAACATATTGTTTACATCTATAAGAAAAAAGAGTGTTTTCTTAGTTATTTATTTCAGTAATATTCTGTTTTAACAGATCTATATTAATATCACCACATAAAAGAAAATTTAAGTTTTTTCTTTGTAATTTATCAACTGTTGATTCCATACTATTCAAGAAAGATTTGAGGTTATAATTTGGTTGACGGTATATTGTCCTTACTATTAATGTTTGGTTATTTGTCAGAGTAATTTCAATCTATAAATCTTCACTGGCATTCAAATTTAAGTTGAAATGATTAATTTGTTTGTAAATGTATGATGATTTAATATAAATCTTTGAACCATCTGCATTGTTAGGTGAGTTATTAAATAAAAATAAATAATTTCGTAAGGTGTGAAAAATGGTATGTCATTTTTCAATTTTATCTCATGACAATTATAGCCGGATTTAGTTTTAAAGTAATTAGAGGATTTTCTATTTTGTCAAAATTTTTGATTAAGCTGCGTGAATTAATTTGTAATATGGTGAAGGTATTTAAAATATTAATTTTATCAGTAAATGTCTTCAAAGTGTAGTATTGTGAAGTCATTTCAGCAAAAATTCTTGTACATATACGTATAGGTGAAAACAAAGAAAAAATAAATAAAAAAATAAAAAATACAATACATTTAAAAAAAGAAAATCAGGTTACAATCATTAACACATTTTATTTAAGTCAGTTAATGTACGTATCTTAAGTACCTTTGGTTTTTTATTTTTTCTAGCCAAAATATCTCCCATATGTGTCCAAACAAAATTTTATGCTTGAATTTTCTTTAATTTTCTTGCTTCATATAGTAAAGGTTTTCTAACACTTTTTAAGTTTTCATTGATGTACAATTCTTTCATTTGTGGAATTACAAAATCAGCTATTTGCAGTATGTTTTTCCTTTTTTCCTGTGTTGTGAATTTTACAATAATTTACAGTATGAGGCTTAATATTTTGATCTGAGGTGCTGGTTTGTTTAAGCTTCAAAGGTAATCTGTGTGAGATTGAAATATGAGTATCTTCTAACTCAATGTTCATTTTTCTGATAAGTTTTTTATTTAAAAAGCTCTATTTTCACTGTTTAAAAAGGGTATTCTATGAAATTCTAAAAATGATCTTCTTAGTCTATTGCTCCAGCTAGTCAAACATACTTTCAATGTTTGTATGTGTCTTCTCTAGGTCAATCACTTTTCTTCTTGAACTTGACTCTGTTTTTTAATCTCAAATATTTCTTTTTCCAGTTTCTTGTTCTCTTCTTTTACATACCTGACTTCTTTCATGACCTCATCAAACTTTTCATACATGAATTCAATTGAGTTCTTTACAGTACATCATTGACCATATATTCCATTTTCCTCATCATATTTTCTTTTAGATCATTTATCATTTCTTTTACAGTATCAATTGTCAACTATTGTTTTGTTTTAGTACTCATTGTTTAACTCAAAACCCAAAATCTTATTTAAATAAAATTTCAATTCTTTTCATATTTTTAACGGTGTTTGTCAGGATTCGATTTTAAATCCGTATCTTTTTTGCTTTACATGTACATAAATAGTTTGTTTAAAAGTTAGAATTGCTTTTGTATGGATTGCTACATTCGAAATAACAAACTAAATCATGTAGTTTTTGTTCATAATAAATGTCTACTTGCCCCCGGTTTAAATGGTTTGCAAGGTTTTTTTAATGTATGTACAGCTTATGCTAAAATACTTAAGACCTTGTTTAAAAGCACTTGTCAGTTGACGTGCTTTTTAGTCGGTTGCCGTATTTAGTCGGGTTGCTGTATTGCCATTTATAAAAATATTATATGTTTTTAGTGTTTTTTGTATTGCTAACTTGATTTAAAAAATGGTTTTTAAGTTATTTGCTATACGTATGTTGCATTATATCCTTCATTAGCCTTTTCTTTGAGTTTTAGTTTGTTTTTCCTTTATTATTTTGTGTTTTTTTAAATTTTATCACTTTTGTTTTCTTTAAAAATTAGTAAAGTAAATTTGGTATTAAGAAAAAATTTTTTTTCACAGCAAGTTGTTGGCTGAAAACTGGATATGACTAATACGTTATAGAAAAGTGGAAAAAGTGAAGTGCTATAAAAATGATTACAAGCAATGGTTTAAACTGAAATGTCAAAGAATAAATTATTAATCTCAATGTCAGTGTCAGTGCAACCATAACAGCAAAAACCTTAGAACATCGATTTTTCTATCACTTCCAGAACAATTTACAACAAGCAGATTTAATAAAGATTAACAATAATAAATGAAGAAGTACGCAACGTCAGACTTTAAAAACGTGAAGAAAATAGTGAAAAAAACAAAGAAATAAAGAGGCATGGCGGTAACAACTTGATAAATTATATTCAAATAATAATACAAAAGAGAATAATTAATCAAGAGATATACAGCATAATGTAATGCGTGATTATGCTGCTTTAGTGATTATGGGCGGAGATGAAGTTTTGCCTAACATGTTTATCAGTTATTTTATATAGTTAACATGAGGATTTAGTTGATTACAAATCAAGCTGCTTTAGAAACCAGAGGCACCAGACTCAAGTTTCGTTCTTGTTAGAACTAGTCAGTGATGCTTATCTCACTGCGAATCAAACCGACTGCCTATGGGCTTCCAGGCAGGAGACAACAGCACTAGACCACACAAGCCAGACAACTATTCGACTCAAAGCAGCTATAAATAGTTCTCGGATTTGCTGCACAAGGCGCACCTCATAACCGAGACTAATTCGACAAGGGGTTAAGCAAGCGCTTACTCTCTTAGAACTTAAAGAGCGGAGGAGAAATTTTTATTTTATAGAGTTAACATGAGGATTTAGTTGATTACAAATCAAGCTGCTTTAAAAACCAAAAGCACCAGACTCGAGTTTCGCTCTTGTTAGAGGTCGTCAGTGATGCTTATCTGGTGTCCAAACTAGAGTCTGGTGCTTCTCGTTTTTAAAGCAGCTTGATTTGTAATATTTTTCAGTTGTCAGACATTGTAACAATGCAAAAAAAATGATAGCGTATAAGAAGTTTGTTTTTAACTATTTTTTTAAATTTGCGTGTCTAATTTGCAATTAAAAGCATTCAGTTTTTTTAAGGATATATTGTAAAAATTGATAAACGCTGATATGCAATTTTAGCTATTGTTTATTGTTGATTAATGTATATTTTACAATTTTGTCACTATAAGACATTATGTAAGATTAGTAACTTTTACAACATTTTAAGTTGTAAAATTTATAAAAAGACGCCTAAATTTTACAAATTTGAAATATGACAATTTGTAAAAATTTTACATAAGCTTAATATTTTTTCCACCGTCTAAGGCGCATAAGATGATACCAATAGTATTCTTGTAACCCTATGACAAATGTTTATATAGCATACCATATTTTCGAAGTGGTAAATCGGGATGTTTGTTAAAAGGAAAAAAATCGTCCATAAACGCTCAAGTTCTCTAAAAAAAGTCTTCATTTTGAATATGTCTTGGGCAGGGGTGGGGAACTTTATTGCACTCACAATGCAGTTTCAAACATTAAAAGTTGGTGCCGGTCGCACGAACGTATGGGGATCAGTATAATTTTTCATTTCAAAAAGATAGTAATTTCAAAAAAAAAAGAAAAGGTCTTCACATAAAAGCAGTCTCTGATTTTCCAATTTTAATCCCAAAATCATAGTGTTCTCTAAAAAGAATTCTCTAAAAACTCTTCAGTTTGGATCAGCCTCTGGTTTTACTTATATCGTCTCAAAACTGTGTTGTTCTTTGTCCAGTTCAAAAAGGAGCATCACGCGGAAGTTCGTTGGTCATGCAAAGAACGCACTTTTTGGATTCAAAATTTACATTCAGTTTTTAAGACGCAGGTTCCCCACCCCTGGACTAGGGTTTCTTCGTCGTTGTCGTTTGAAGGATATCCACTCCAGGTCAGACACGAACAGGACTGGGGCCGAGGGTTTATCCTTTTACTACCCCAGACTGCTGCACTGCCTGAATTAAATGCTGGCAGTGATGTTATTAAGCCAGCATCGAGTTTCGTCATCCAAAACCGTCAGACCTCGTGCTCCATGTGGTACCCGATGTATAGGGCACGCTGTTAGAACATGGTCTGCAGTTTTCTCAGAGACGCCACACTCGCAATTCGGTGAAGGAGCGAGACCCCATTTGTGCATGGACGAATGGAATTACCCAACACCAGTCCGCAGGCGGTTGAGCTTAACTCAAGCTGCTCGGGGTAAACCCATCCCAACAGGCCTGGCACCGGTCCCGGGCACAAACTCACGGAGCCTAGAAGCATTGGTTTCTTGATTTTCGTCACTAAAAGTAATGTTCTCCAAAAAAGGTTTTTACTTAGAATTGCAAATACCGTGACATATTGGTTAACCGGGCGGGACGTCAGGACAACGTCTAAAAATCGCAACTGTCCCGGCTAAAACGGGACGTATGGCAAGCCTATATTTATATAGCCTGTTATAGTATAAACAACTTCATTACGATAGACTCCAAATACTATTTAACTGTGATAAAATCCTTTAAAAATATTTTATTGTTTCGGAATTTACGCTAAATCGGGACTGCTCAAATTAAAATTCTAAAAGTACTTTTTATGTGCTTAAAAGCTATTGATGACGTTCCAAAAGTAGAGCTTGGCAAACAATTAAAATAAAAGAAAGGCGTTTTTTACATGGTGTCTAAATGATCCAAACGTGTTTGAAATTTTGTATAATGCAAAGAAGAAATAATAAACTGTAAAGAGCAGCTTATCCCCTAGTCAATGTCAAAAGTGATATGGCTGAGTGCTATTGATCTTTATTTTAAAAATAATTTTGATTTTTTGATTGAAGTAAAAATGTTGATTTCAGTCGCTTCTGAATGCCTTACATTTTCCATATTCTGTTTGTTTATTTAGACCTAGTTATTTTTAAAATACATATAGTTGGTTTATGGCTATCTTAGCAATTTTCTTTTTATACTTTCCGAAATACAATGTTTATACGACATATTTAAAACGCCTTCTTTTACTTAAAAGCATATTCATTTTCTCTGTTATTAAATGTTTTATTCTAAGTTTTTTTTTTTTGCGATGTCGCAAATGTTGCAATGTTTGCTTGATTAATTATGCACTATGTTTTCACTAATTTTTACCCCAAATCACTCTTATTTTTTAAATTTTTTAGTAATGAACTGAGTAGCAATATGTAAATGAAACAGATTATTGTTGCTTGTTAAATGTAATACGAAAGTCCAGTGAAGATCAAAAACAGGTCTCGAATCAAAATCAAAAGCCGATAAAGCCTGCGGAAAACTAAAAGTATTATTTACAATTATACATCTTTACTTTGTGTTCCTATATGGAAATAGCAATCGTTAATGAATAAATTAGCATAAAATAACAGCTCTAAAAATTTCACCAATAAGTAGATAGGGAAAGTAATTAAAAAAGGTCTTTTATAAACTAAACCGAAACTAACTAAAATTTTAATCCGTACATTTTTTCAATAGCAGATAACTTTAAGAAAACTGGCCCGAGTCTTTAATGATTGTATTCGGCCCAGGGACTAATTAATTAGTTTAATACATATACAATTACAATCAGGCTTGTAATCTGCTTTAATCAAAGGCGCCAGAAAATTTTTCACCGGGACAAAATTAAAAAAGACATTTTTTTAATTAAAAAGACTTTTCTAAAAAACAAGCGTTAGTGTTTTGAAGAAAAGTTTTATTAGAAAACTCGGTAAAAACCTAAAAGGGTCTCCTTTGTAAAATATGTTTTATATACTTGACTAACAAATATTTTGGAAACTTAAAAAGATCTTTGGTTTAAAAAGTTGAACGATCACGTGGTAATAAAAGGTTTTTTTGAATTGGTCTTCACTTGATAATAATGACAAGTTTATCTTTAGAGTGAAGTAAAGACCTTATTTTTTGCCACTATTAGTCAATGTCTGTCTTTTGCCACTTAGTCACTGTTTCAATCTTAGCTAAAAAATTAATAGAATTTTCATGTTCTTTACCGAAGTACCGCTCAGCAAGAGCAATATGATACATGTTATTACGGCAGGTTTATCTTGAAACGATACGAAGCAGTTAGCTCAATACTGCTCCATAAGAATGCACAAGACATCGACGCTATAAAAAATTAGCCAAAGCGCACTTGAGTTAACAAAATAATATAATTTTTTAATAACGACAATTGTCCGCTATCCGTGGGTTGAGCAACACTGGCGTCAGTGGCCTAAACCATTAATTATTTATTAACAAGTAGGTGTTTTGTTTTATAAATTGGCAAAGAACATAAAACTAATTAACTTGCGATACATAAGTTCGTTAATAAAATCGGTCAAAATTCAATGAGCCAAATATTTAATATAAAAATTAAAAACTGAAACAAACTATTTATTATAAAACATCGATTTTGACTTAGTTCATAATCAGTTCTCTAAAAAATCAAAGTTTTTTAAAAAATTATTCATATCCATGGTACATACCCAAGTGGAGAAATCGCTTTATTTGGAAACGTTGAATATTGTAAAAATACGATTATTATTTAGCTAAATTTAATTTTATAGAGTTTATTTAATTTTATTTTAGAAGCGCAAATTTAATAAAACAGTTAATTTTATTATTTAGCTCTCAAATAGCAAAAGATTTAATTAAAACAACATCATACTTGCAAAAATTATGGTGTATGGGTGGCAGAGTGTAAATTTTGCAAAATGTAATACGTAGAACAAACAATAATAAATTTTCTATCCGATGAAATAACCACTGCTCAGCCTGGAAAAAATTTAATAATGACAATGAACGAACTGCCCTCCTTAAAACATTTTCATAAATTTCATTTTGAGGTTCTTAATGCTAAACATGACATTACAGAATGTTTTATTGTTTTATTTGTGGAACAAGAGAAAAAAACTTTTACGAATTGATGTGAAACAAAATAGATTAATTAATTATTTGAATGCTAAAATTAATATTATTAAATTTTTTCTGTCCTATAATTGTGATTGATTTTACATTACAATATTTGATTGACGCACTCTAACAAGAGCGAAACTCGAGTCTGGTGCTTCTCATATTTTAAGCGGCTTGGTTTCTAAGTAATTTTCTTCTTTCACAATTTTTCTTTTCAGATTTTGGATTTTTTTCTGTTGACCACGGTAACGTTTTTAAAGAAACTCCGACGTATCTAATATTATATTGTAATCAAAATTAAATGAAACAATAATCGCGGTTTCACATGATTTTATTACAACTTTAGTACGAGACTGTGGCTACTTTCCGCTAAAATTATTTATTGCCCCAAAAATATCTTCATCACCGCAATCCTGTTACTGCTTTCACCATCGACCGAAGGCTGAATAAAAAATGTAGCAGAAACAATATATTAAACTAAAAATGCAAACATTGCAAGATATCGTTAGTGGGCGTACGTGTAAATTTCCGGCCTATCTCACCGTTGAGGAAATCCAAAACGCGTTAATGACAACCTGGCAAATTTGTCTTACACTCGACAATAGTGAACTTTATTAGGTTTTTTCAAGAGAAAGTGGAAAAATGCACAGATTTACGGCGCGGCCACTACACTGTTTCTAGGAACAAAAAAGTCTTTAACATAAAATAAATAAATTCAATTAAAGTTTTACTGGCTTATTTTTCGACTTAAGTTTTAAAAATTACGGTTTATTAAAACGGATTCAATAAGCAGCTGACACGAATCAATGTCTGAAACAAGAAAAAGAAAAATATTCAAAAAAATAAAGCAACGAATGATGGATGCTGATTACAATAAAAGCAAGTATCGAGAAGGTTTCCAACACAGAGGCACCAGACAAATAACAATTGGCAATGAGAAATTAAACAAAGGTTCAAAACAGGTAAAGGCAGAAAAACTTCTACTAATATTCTACAAGCACTTTTTCAAGAGTTTTAGCCCCACACCTAAAAATTATTTAACTATTGCAAAATGGTTTATTTACTGTTGAATATTTTAGGGAAAGAGATAACTTGACATGTTAACCCTAAACGTAAATGTTATCAAAATTGCCAAAGTTACCCCAACTTTTTGTTACTTGTAAAAGTATTAACTCGAATAGCCTACAATAAATATAAGAAGGACCTCAGATGGAATCGAGCTCGCTACCATTTGTATAATGAACTTATTGCGTTATTACTGCTCTGAGTTTTCACTAAGCTTTTTACTGTCAATTTCACCACTTCTCTTACTAATATATTTTATTATAGAATTTCTTAAGGTTACAAGTTATAATCTAAAACCTTTTTTGTTATTTATTGGATCATACCCGATGTTCCCGATTGAAAACATTAACATATTTTGATTTTTAACTCAAAACGATTAGTTAAAGTTTCCAACTTTTCAACAATGCACAAACGATGAATTTTTAGCTTAACTAAATCACGATAAAAAATTGCATCATTTATAATATTTCTATTTCAAAATATTACCATTTTTTTTGGAGGAATAACAAACATCGTGAGCTCACCAGAAAACTTTCTACAACTTGCAAACAACGTTATTAACAGTTGTTAAAGGCTATTCCGAAAACTCTGAAACAAAGAAAGTTACTAAATAGGCCTTGGAAAAATATTTACAGCAAAAATATAATCACTCTGCAACAATTTTGGTAAATTGGAAGTAAGAGATGTTTTTAGATAATTCCTGTGCGCTGATTCCAAGAATTCTATCAGTTTTTGTCTATCACCTTGCGTTCAGCTACAATGAAACGGTCTTCCATCAACTAATTTTGCACATTGCATAGCTACAAATAGCCTACCTTAGTTCTTGTAGCAATCTACAATTACATTGTACTGTACTTTGTAATAAAAGCATTCTAATTCTTTATAACTGATTAACATTGTGCCTTTTAATGGTTAACCTTTTGTTGTTCACTCAATGTAGCGCCAAGAGATCACCTTCTCATTTTTTTAGCTTGACTGGTTGGAGGAAACTTTAAAGCAGCTTCCCTTGTGTGATCAAAGTCTTCTGCTGATTGTTTTAGTTCAAAATAGTATTAGCTAATATTATGTTTTCTAAAAGCTGGCAGCATGTCCTAATTATGTTAAACTACTTAAGTACATTTAGGCAAATCATTTAAGCTATTTCATATTTTTAGACTTGTTTATAAAGTATTCTGCAAATCTTTGTTACCAATTTTTTTAGTTGTTTAGATAACTTGTTGCCAATAGCTAGTATTTCTGCTGAATGAAGAAGGTGTAAGCTACCCCCGGATGTTTTCTGCTATATTTGTTGATGTTTTACTGTTTCAAAATTACACCTAGAGAGAAAAACATTCTTAACCAAGCTTTAGTAGATCCAAGCAAAGTGTTGCTACCGCCTCTATACATTAAGCTGGGCCTAATGAAGCAATATGTAAAAAGTCTGGATAAACATCGGGCATGCTTTGGGTATATTTGCCAAAAATTTCCTGCCTTGAGCAATGAAAAGTTAAAAGCAGGAATATTTGATGGGCCAAAAATAAGACAGCTAATGAAAGACAAGATATTTATCGAAAATATAAATCAAGATGAGAAAGAAGGTTGGATAGCTTTTAGGCAGGTTGTGAGCAATTTTTTGGGTAATACCACATCACCTAATTATAAAGAACTTGTTGAGAACTTGCTTTACGCATTTCATAAATTTGGCTGTAACTTGTGAATTACATTTTCTTTATAGTCATTTGGATTACTTCCAAGAAAATTTAGGAGCTATGAGTAAAGAGCAGGGTGAACGTTTCCACCAAGATATCAAAACCATGGAAAAATGATACCAAGGTCGGTGGAACGTTGATATGATGGAGGATTACTGCTGGTGTCTTATGAGAGATGAGAAAACGTATAAACATTCTCAAAAGTCAAAAAGGAAAAAGAAGCTTCTTTCATAAAATGGCACTGTTATAAATGTGCTTTTATTAACTTTTATTGCTTTTTTACACCTTGGCATATTTACCTATTCTGAATAATGCTCTATGCTATACGTATTTCCTTTAACCGTCAAAATCTTGAATTGCTTTTTGTGAAAAAAAGTTGACGTGATAGAAAAAATCTGAGGTTACTTTTGAAATCAGCACCTCAAAATTAACCAGACTATGAGAATAAAAATTATTTTTACTATATAATTAATTTTTTTGATAAGAAACACCGAAAAAAACAAATCAATATCATTAATCCTTAATAGGTAACCTGGGGTCTCCGCAAACCCCATGTTTTTAATTTTATATGTTTTCTATGCTTTTATTTAAAACTCGAGCGTGTTTTTTCATTTCGCCTCCTAGTATAGGGATCTGAAAAGTAAAATGGAACCAAAAAATTAACTTATAGAATAATATAGGCAACACAGACATTTTGGGGTCACCCGTGACCCCAGGTTATCTTTAACATATATTGATTTATTGTTTTTCTATTTCAGGCATTTCAGCATCTATTTGTACTATCCAATTGTGTAATTAGTTTAGTTTTTAGAGGAACTTTATTGAAACTGTATTGCAAATGTGTTATAGCAATGTAGTGTGTTTATTCGTAGCATATGAAAATTTTTTGAAATTTTCTGTTAACTTTAGTAAAGGAAATACTTTACGCAGTAAAGGAGAATTTATTTGGAAAATAAAGCACAATTTTGTTATATTTTTTTGTTTCATTGCTATTTTTTTCATACTATAAGCAATAAAGTATTGTAACTGACTAAAAAATCACATTTCTAGATGTTTCATCACCATAAGTAACCTGGGGTCTAGCTAAACCCCTGGTTACCTATAGCGTTGGGGGGGACCATGGTTACCTCTTAAGGGTTAAAGTTTATGGCTGGTTCTCTATTTAAGTATATTAAAATAGGTATATATAATTATACAGTTATTTATTTATTTATATTAAAAACATGGTTTAGTGTTTTTAACTTAAATAAACTGCTCTAATTTGCTTATCGCGCACTGCGCCAGCATTGGGAGACAATTCAGTTAGTTTTTATATAAGTATATAATATAATTATACATATATAACAGGGTGGCAAACCTTTTTTATAGAACGGGTCAAAAATTTACAATTTTATGAAAATTACCATAAAGTTGGCCATTGGCTTTAATTTCAGCCAAAATTCAAAATGAAAAAAAATGAAAAGATTTTCACTTTTAATCAGCATTCGAATTTTGGTCAAAAGTCAAGGTAAAGGCTAAAAAAAATCCTCGTTTTCAATTCGTTCTAAATTGCCAAAAATTTGACGAATATGTTTCAAAAATACTAAAAATTTTGAAGCATAAGTTGAATCAAAAATTTTAACTATTGGGTCAGTGGTTCGCCATCCCTTATATATAATTTTTTAAAAATCATCAAGTGTGGTTTCACAGAATTAAATTTTTTGTATTCCATGCTAAGATTTTGTATACCTAATATTATTTTTCCATTTTGTTTTTTACACGTTTAGATTGAAGTGTTTTGCATTTGCTTCGTGCATTGTCTGCTTATTCTAAAGAAATACTTTTTTGTGTGTTTTGTTAAGCTTGATAAAAACGTTTTATAGTTTTTTTCTAGTTTATCCAGCATTTGATAATCTGATCTTATTTCTATTTGTTTATCTTTTTACGAGGCAACAATAACAGCAAATAGCCTCGATTTAATCTAGAAAGATTGAAAAAAACCTTCTTCATGGGATCACGGATCAGTGGGTCACGATCTGGACATCTGGACCGTGAAGCTCTTTTAGGTGGGCTGTGCAAGAAAAATACTTGTAAAATTAAATTGCGAACCTTTTTTACAAGTTCTATTTTTAAAATGAAGTGAAGACGCACATCAGGCCGCTGCAGTTGCTTTCCAACTTTTTCCGGCCGCAATGTTAAAAAAGTTGAGTAATTTTAGATTACAGTTTTTTATACAAAAGACAAACTTGAAGTTAAGTAACTGTTTGCTTATATTATTTTACCAGCGCAGTTTGAGATGGTTTGTAAAAACAATGAAATGCATGTAAATGGGCGAGACATTGCCACTATTATGACAATGCCACTTTTTTGCTATTTAAATTTTTTGATTTTTATTTCATTTCATTTCATCTGTATATTGTTCCTCCTGACTTGCTGGAAATTGTCTTAAGCGCTAAACATAGGGCAAGCAATTACCCAGACCTGCTTCCGGAGATGCCAAGATTTTGCTGAGCCCAACAAGGTCAAGGTAGAAGAAAGAGAAAAAAACTCTTTTTGAAAAAGGTTGTTGATAGACCTAAATCGTATAATCAAAACAAATGTTTTTGTTGCGGAAATGCTGGTCGCCAAGCAAATATTGTTAATTGTGCAGAGAGAAACTGTAAATGTTTTAAAAGCTGTAAAACGGGACATTATGCGCGGTCTTGTAAAACTAAACTTGTGTCAAATAAAATGAAAGAATTTAAATCGAAGCATTAAAAAAGTAAAACAACTGTGCAATCGGGGTAAGTCCCTAGGCGATGATTTTCTTTTCTTTTTCCTTCCAATACAAACGATCAAATTGAAAGACGAAAAATATTGGTCGGTGTGTTGAAATTGAAATACTGATTGATTCGTGAGCAACACGCAATATTTTAGACAGAAAATTGTGGAAATTTTTATAAAAAAATTTAGTTAAATGTAAATGTTATTTTACTGATAAAAAAATTTATATAAACATCTGCGTGATAAATTGTCACAAAAATTGAAATAATTAGAACCTGAAATCATTGAAAAGACAACTGGTCCGAGACATTAAGCATCACCTGTGATTGCTGTGCCAAAGTCAAATGGAGATATTCATTTATGTGTTAACGTGAGGAGAGCAAATTTAACCGTAAAAAATAAAAAACACCCTATTATAACCATTAAAGAGTTACTCTCAAGAAATGAATTAGAATAAGATATTTTGTAAGCTACACGTAAAATGGGCGTATCATTAATTTGAATTATATTTAAAGTCGAGAGATATAACAACTATTACCGCTCATGAAGTATTATTCAGATAAAAAATATTGATATTCGAAGTAAGCTATGCTCCAGAAATGTATCAAAGAACAATGCAACAAATCTTGTCTGGATGTAAAGAAGTGTATAGCAGTCTTAATGACATTATTGTATTTGCCTTTTTAGAGAAAAAGCAAAATAAAAGTTTAAGTATTAAAAACATTGAAAGAAAAAGGTGTGACACTCAATAGGCAAAAGTGCTGTTTTAAAATGGTAAAATTACAATTTATGGGCCATGTACTTTCCAAACATGGCGTTGCACCAGAAAAATTGAAAATAAAAGCGGTAGCACCTGCAAGAAAAACGAAAGATTCCAGTGAAGTTTGTTGTTTTCTGGGACTGGTGAGTTATTGCGGATGATTTATTCCTGATTTAGCAACTATCTCAAAACCATTGCAAACATTAGCGCAAAAAAGTACTGTGTTTACCGTGGGGTGAATCCAAAAAAAAAGCTCTTGCGTTAGTGTGGTCATGTAAACGTTTTCATGTGTATTTACAGTATACAATGCTGATTTTGATTTATTGACTGATCATAAAGCATTAGAATTTATATTTTCTCCAAAGTCGAAACCTGGTGTGCGAATTGAACGATTAGTGTTAAGATTACAACCTTATCGTTCTAAAGTAATTCACGTTGCGGGAAGCAAAAACATTGCAAATTGTGTAACAGTTTAAAATGATGATGCTTGTCGCAAGCAAAATATAACGCATGCAAAGAAATTTAATTCTTGAACAAATGTACAAATGTGATTTTTCTCGAAATCACGCAGGAAAAGATTCTGATTCCATACTTGATCATGTAAATAATGATTGTAAAAATAACGTGCAAAACGATGTTAATGCGAAGTACTTAAACTCTCAGAAAATTCATAAATAATCAAAACGTTTTGATAATTGAATAATGTTTTAAGCAAAAAAAGAGGGATGTAATGTTTGCGAATAATTGTTCTATAAAAATATGGTTATAGTTGGCAACACTATATGTATAATTATGGACTTGCTTTTAGTTTTGGAAAATACACGTTTGTAAGATACTCCGTGCTCAGTCTGTTGGAATACGTAGAGTTAAATTCGTTTAGATAGCCAGTAGTCATTACAAACGGGTCCCGAACAGTTTTTGCTAATTTAAAAAAGGCTCAATTTTGCTTAATAACTCAAAAGTAAACTGTTAAGTTACTTCCAAAAAAACTAAATCCAGATAAAAGCTTGAGTTGAAGACAAAAATCTTTACTTTGATTATGACTTTTTATGCTTGTGATTGAAATTTTTACTAAGACTCATGTAGACATTACAAAGAGGTTTAAAGAGCCTGATGAACAGTCCAAAAAGAGTGTTCACACTATTTGAATTGAAATTAGTTTATGGTTTTGTTTTGAATTAACGTCTTTGGTCGGTCTTTATAAAAGTCTGTGAAGTTAAACAAACACCTAAATTACCTTGGAAAAAAGTTTGAATTCATCAAACTCATTAAAAGATAAAAAAATTTTGTATTGAGCCAGCATCTGGTTTCGCAATCAAAGCCATCAGCCTCATGCTCCATGTGATATCTGACTTATGGGGCACGCTGTTACAATGTAATCTGCATTGGATCATTGGAGCCTTACTCGTAATTCAATAGAAGAGCGAGTTGTGTATAAACAAATTAAAGGGGTCAGAGCCCTTTCTCTGGCAAATGAATTTGACCCATGCTGTTCTCCCCACTTCAAAATATCGATACTAGAAATAAAATTACGGGGTCTAAATATACTCTAATAGCAATTCGAGTTCCAATTATGATTTTTTCACTGAGCAGCACGGATTATAAGTTTTGTTGAGTTCGTCGTCGTCGTTTGAAGGATATCCACTCCAGGTCAGACACGAACAGGACTGGGGCCGAGGGTTTATCCTTTTACTACCCCAGACTGCTGCACTGCCTGAATTAAATGCTGGCAGTGGTGTTATTAAGCCAGCATCGAGTTTCGTCATCCAAAACCGTCAGACCTCGTGCTCCATGTGGTACCCGATGTATAGGGCACGCTGTTAGAATATGGTCTGCAGTTTGTTCAGAGGTGCCACACTCACAATTCGGTGAAGGAGCGAGGCCCCATTTGTGCATGGACGAATGGAATTACCCACACCAGTCCGCAGGCGGTTGAGCTTAACCCAAGCTGCTCGGAGTAAGCCCATCCCAACAGGCCTGGCACCGGTCCCGGGCACAAACGCACGGAGCCTGAAAGCATTGGTTTCTTTGAAACCCTGGAAGCATTGGAAGCATTTTCACAATACTCCGTTTTCCATTTGTAATTTGTCCATTTAGAAGCGCGGATATCAAGTATGGCAAGGTTGTCTAAAAGATTCCGCGCAGCTGACACAAACTGGCGTCTGGATCTTAGTCTCGATTGGCGAATATCTGAGGACCCACTTAAAATAACTGCAAGATATGATCGGGGTCCAGAAATCCACGGTAAGCCATGTGTTTATCCGGATGTAGTCTCAGCAGCTTGCAGGTAAGACCATGGTGCCAGACAGTGTCATAAGCAGCTGTCAGATCGACAAATACAGCACCGGCCTTCTTTTTAGCCTCAAAAGAATCCTCGATGTTCTGGATTAGCAGAACAACTTGATCTGCGGTTGACTTCCCGCGTCGGAATCCAGCCTGCTCTTTAGGGAGCAGTGGATTGACTAATGGCTCAACGCGGGCGTAGATAAGCCTCTCGAGGATCTTGTAGGGAACACAGAGCAGAGATATCGGTCGATAACTCTTTGGGTCCCCGACGGGCTTTGCTGGTTTGGGGATTGCGACCAGAAGCGCTCTTCTCCAGATCTTGGGAATTTTTAGTCGGCGCAAACAGGAAGAAAGGAAGTCACGTAATCAGGACTTCAAAGCAGCTCCGGCATGGAGAATAAGCTCTGAGCAGATGGAATCAAGATCCGGAGCTTTTCCTGGTTTTAAATGTTGGAGGGCAGCAGTAAATTCTCTCTGTGAAAAATTGTCAGAGATATTTACTGCGTCTGGTGTTGTGGCCCTCCAAAGGTCAGACACTTCTTGAAAGACAAATCAAGATGACTTGCGATCAACAGCTTCCCATTTCCCATTTCTAACCAGCTGAGATGCAATAGCATTCGCTGAAACGGGACAGTGACGAGGAGAGTGTCGTGACCTACCAGTAAGGTTGTTCAAAATACTCCACGCTTTTCGACTAGAGTGTGAGAAGTCAATGCTCCGAACTGCCTCGGACCATCAATTTCTCCGCTTTCTGTCAAGCTTGGCAAGCAGAGCTGTGGCAGCCAAACTTAAGTCGTCTCCCTGAGGAGACTGAAGGAAGGCTTTATAAAAGAATTCATACTCTGCATCCCAACACGGAATATAGTTATTTCGATACCCGCGTGGGATAGTCTTTTTGGTTGCTTTCTTAATGGTGTTGCAGAAGTCCTGGTAAGCCACATCCACATCAAGTGAATCAGGTGGCAACAAAGTCTTTGCGAATTTATTCGTCAAAACAATGTAGTGACTCTATTTGGCCTTACGGAAGTTCAATCGCTTAACAGGCATGCTTGGCACTGCCATAGCAAACCTTGGTGGTGTAATAAGCGGAGGTCGATGTTATGACCTGGGAAACTTTTCAAGGACACGTCTATCCGGTAAGCAACTGTCTGGACCAACGCTAGCGAAAGCTAGATCTGGATTGGTACCAGTGTTCTAGCGGCCAGAATAAAAACTGGCAGCGTCCTTGGCATTATATAGGAGGGCAAGACAATTAATATTTGCCCATCCAGCCAAGCACTCACCGTCCGGACTGTTGTCCCAATCAGCAGGGCGACAGTTAAAATCGCCAGCGTAAAGACAGGGGTGGGGAAACACTGGGATATCCAGGGTTCGCAATCGCGTTGGCTGTGGTTTGTAGACGTTGACTATTTTATAGCCATCAACGTTTACACATAGCCAGTCGATCACCGATATCTGTGAAGATTGGTCCAAAAGCGTGTATCTCAGTTGCTCGTGGACAAACGTGGCAACGCCATCCTTCCTGCTAAAAGAATACCCAGCTAGTTGGTAGTTCGGAAGTATCAACTTCTCTGCATCAGTGCAGTGGGTCTCCTGTAGTAGGATGACGAGTGCCTCAGACTGCATAGCGAGGTGATGAAGAATATTCATATTGCTTGCAGTGAGGCCTTCGATGTTCAGCTGAAGAATAGTGGGTATTCGGAACTTGTTGGCAATGTGCCCTGAAAAGGGCAGTTTTATCCTGACATTGCCCCGTCCTGAAAAGGACGTTTGCCAATTAGCAGATCCACACTGAACCTCGGAATGGGTGGATACCCTTTCGTTTCGGTAGGTTCGCTTTCGGTCTGTCATTTTTAACACCTATGAGCAGACTTACTCACGGCCCAGGCTGCAAGAAAGCATCTAAAATCTGGGCCTTTTTTGAGTTGTTTAATAATTGTATCGCACCTTGCACAAAGAGGCATTTGAATTTTAGTATTTTATATTCGGGAGTGCCACTTGATTGTAGTTAGGCTAGAAGTGTCTAATTAAATAAAAGCAGAGTAAAGTTTCTGACCTGCTACTAAACACTCTATTGACAATAACATAAAGAATTATGAAAAATTTTTTAGCAAATGACATAAAGTATTAAGGGCACTTTAATTTTGATAAAAACAGTTAAAATTTTGTATCTTCCCACGGATTAAGATCTTTGTTCATGTTCTTCTGGTAAAATTAGAGTCTAAATTGGTGTTAAATTTTTATTCAAAAGTAAAAACAATAAAAAAAACTTGACGTTTCGGTATATTATAAAATCAGTAAACCTTCTTTAAAAGATTGAATGAAACATAAACATCATCGACAATGAAATCACAGCGGGGCGAAAACAAGAGAAAAAAAAAAGAACAGTTGAAGGGCTTAATTCTAAATGTACCTACGTCACATAATGTCAGTTTTGAGAAAATGAAGTTTAAAGTTTTCAAAACTCTGGCAAATCAGATTAATGATGGAAAAAACCTAAATGGTTTTTTATTATATTGGTTATGTATCCCTCCATATTTCAACAACTTTTTAGAATTTTATTATGACATTATAAGGAATTAAAGCTTGATTTGCAAATTGAACCTAGGCACTTTTATTGGAAATTTTGTTTTACAAGCGCTTTTCTAGCGAATTGACAGTGTAGTTAGGCAGAAAAAGTCAACCACATGTAATAATAATGATGATATGCATTCTATTTTTTATAAAATGACATATCAGAAAAGAATTTAGGATCTAAGGGAAATAAAAAAACAAGTGATGAGAAGGTAATTTTCCCAAAATTTACGTATCCAAACCAAGAAAACATAAAAAAAACTTTTCTATGACCTATTAATTAAAAGCTAAATCAAAATAAAGCTATTAAGTACACATTTTTTAAAAAAATGTTTCTGAATGTCAATAGATGAGTTGATGCTTCGTGACTCCAATATAATGCTGTGTAACTAAATTATTAAGTTATAGACGGAATCAAAAGCTCCAAATAAAACGCTACGATTTCCTATTAATTTAAAAATAATGATTAAAATAATAATTCAGATAAACCTAATGCAAAAATAAGTTATTGAGTAAGCTTGCCTATAATGAAAATGAAAGTTATTACTTTATTATAATGCTTTCGTTACTCTTATGCATTATTAACTTTTAACAAACTATCAAAAACTCCTATTTCAAGTTTTATTGACAAAAGTAAAAAAAAAAATTGTTCAAGTAAGACTGCTTTGCAGGTCGAACCTTCAAACAATAGGTTTAATAAGCTATCAAGTGTGTATAGGAATTTTTAACATAAATCAGTTGGAATTCAGTACTTCTGGAATAAAAATATGCTAAGATTTCAAGCGTCTGTGCTATTCAAAAAGTGATTTCCGTATATTATCCTGAAAAGATTTTTTGTTAGAATATTTCTGGCAAATAAACAAACAAGTTTTTCAGCTTAACTCATTTTCTCGAAAAGTGACTTAGGTACTTTTAGAAATAGAACCTTTAATTATAATCTATAACAGTGGTTCTCAACCTTTATAATTTCATGCATCCCTTTAACCAATATTCAAAAGTAAATTCTCCCCACCGGAAATTTAGTTTGTAGCCATATTAGTATGCTTATATCAGCATGCCAAAAAGAGAAACTAAATTCTTACAATTTAACCTAAATTCTATAAGTTTTTAATGAAAACATCAAGGATTTTTTTGTCAATTTGTCAATCTGACGGCAGCATATGATTCCGTCTGACACCGTGGCTTTACATGCAAGCTGCTTGAGACTGGTGCCAGATAAGCACATGGTAAGAATGATCATAAAACTTGTCCGAAAGCGAAGTTTTTATACTTACTACTGGTGACAGCAAGCAAAGCTGGATTCGCTGTCTGAAAAACAGCGTTGTTCAGAGATCGGTTTTGACTCTCCTTTTTTCAACCTCTTTATACATTATATACATCTACATCGCCCTCTACGATTTCCAGAAAGTTTACCTAGGCAAATGCTCTAGAATTTTTGCACTCAACTGGAAACTGGAAGGCCTTTGAGGGGATTTTAAATCAAGACATGACTAAACATCTTGTGCATGTTTAGACTTGGAAGCTGAAACTCAGTCCCACTAAGATGATGACAGCAGCCTTTCATTTAAGTAACAAAGAGCACCAACGTGAGCTAAATGTATTAACAGCATTAGACTTTTACCATTTTATACAACTCCTCTTATTTTGTGAAAAATCGCTCACGTTTCGTCACCATCTCGTGGAGTAAAAAACTATATTAACGCGTCAAACTGCTGAGGCAACTTTCAGGCTCAGATTGGGGTGCTCGAGCCAAAACACTGCGCACAGCAGCCTTATCTATGGTCTACTTAACCAATCTGATGCTGCAGCGCTTTTTATTGCTTCATAGACTGTGTCCTGTATGGCGGCTTTATATATAGGGACCAACGTCTTTATGATAAGCTCCGCCCAGAAAAGTTTTCATTGATCATTTTATAGGATTTCACATCGCGAAGCAATCAAATGATCTATTCACTTTGTTTCCCTATATGTTTTTATGACAGCAGTGACATCAAACTTGATAATGTTGTGAAAATATAACTAAAATTTGAGTAAGCAGTGGGCCACATAAAAAAATTAAATGTTCCTTAGGTTGGACATTCCTATTTTAGACTAAGCTTTATTACTAGAAAAGAGTTAGTATTGTATTATCAAATGAAAAAGGCTCAAGAATAATAGTTTTATGTAATACAAAAACTATAGCTATTATCAAAAAATTAATAGCAGAATCATCTATCAAAAAGCAACAATTAATTATTATGACGAAGAAAAGTAAAAAAACAACTTACTCAATATGATCGCTTACATGAAAGTCGAATTTACCAAAATGAATCGAACTTTTGAAATGTTCTTCATATATTATAAATAGTCTATAAACTATTATCGTTAATTCTAAAACGTTCAATTACATTTAAAAAAATTCCCCTCTCGAAAATACAAAATTTTCCCCCGGTGGAGAATTCCCCCCGATTGGGAACCACCGATCTGTAATGATATCTAACGAATTTCAAGTATTGTCAAATTTTAAGATTGTGATAAGTTGGATAAAACAATTGGTTTTGTTATTAAAAGCATGATTATTTAAACGAATTAAAAACCACTTTAGAAATGTTTTTTTTGCATGATCTGTTTCCATTGCAAAAATTTTCGAATTAATGCAATTTATGTGATGATTTTGCAAATATAAGCCTGCATTTTTCATCAGAGAAGATTTGTTGTTCTTATCATTACTTTCTAATCTTGCTAAATTTTTGGGTTCACACCACGCATGTGTTTTTTACATCAAAATGCCCTACCAGTTTCACTTAAGTAAATGCCATCACAATCTAAACACGGAATTTCATAAGTTACTCATGGCTGTCGCTTTCGTTCAATTCGATCTTTTAGGTTCTGTAAAATTTGCTTCATTTTTTTGAAGAGATTTTGTACATACTCTAATATTCCGTTTTGTAATTATACGGTTAAAATTTCAGTTACATCTGGTAAAAAGGTAAGGTTACTATTCTTTTTTAATTTTTGCTAACTATGGTTGCTGATAAACAGTGTGCTGCTAAACTTTACAGAAAAAGTCACTCCATTGCTTCGCAACCTTTTTTTTTATAGTGGACACCACTTTTTGGACGAAAATCAATATCGGCAATCTGGTCCAAGTATGCTGTGAATTTTAAAAAACTTTCAAGGTGGGCCGCAGGCGCAAAAAGTTCAGAACCACTGCTTTAATGAATACAGTTTATTAAAATCTTTAAAATGTGTATATTGTGTTGTAGCATAAAAACTATTGTTTATAATTAATTATTTTTTGTTTCTTTGTATCTTCCGGTCTATTGTGTATTTTCATATGTATTAACATTCGTTGAAAAGATTAATTCAGTGAAATAATAAAAAGGTAATTAAATGTAATTTACTTTTCTTTAATTTCTTAACTTTAACTTATTTTTCTAGACGAGCATTTTTTGCTCGTATAAAATCTATTTGATTAATTCCGTAAATCTAGCTTTTGGCAAAATTGGGGTTTTCAATAAATTTCTGTATTTAGGACTAACTACAATCGGCTTTTAAAATCTGGATAGAACAAAAAGTTTGGGACTGCTTTTTACCTCACATTTTAGGTTGATCTACTCACTAAATTTATAAATATTTTAGGTTCTTTGGAAACAAACCACTTTTTACTTTAAATGCTTACATTTGTTTAATCAATAAGATAGTGGCTGTTTTTTCCCAAAATAACGAAGAATTCCATAAAAGTGCTTCATATTAATGATGCTTTGGGATAGCGAAATATAATTTATATTAGTGATCGCCAAACGTTTAAACCTCATGTACCCTTTTTTGAATTTCGCAGTTAAAGTTCATAGTTATAATAGCCGAAAAAAGTTTGGGGAGCAATGCAATCTTGCCCAAATTGACGTTCAACAAACCACAGTTTTGTTCTATTTTACAGGATTGCCACTTTAAATCTGCGACCGTTTTCAGTGTAAAAGTTTAGTGTAGTGAAGACTAAAACAAAAAAAGAAAAAAAAGATCATCGCATTCAATCAGTGTACAAAATCCTTTATTTTTGTCGCAAAGTTAAGGTGAAGCCTAAAAAGAAACCTTTACTCTCGATCGATTTGATATTTTGGTCGAGTTTCTTTGATTGAAATGCAAAGTCTAACTCAATGCTTCTGAACTGATATTTTAAAGGGTACCATATATCTACTTGTATCCTCTCTTTTTAAAAACTGCAAGACTGTGATAATTTAAAGAAGTCAATTGCTCTTGTCTCCCCACTTTTAGCGTCCCTAGTTGAAGGGGCATAGTTTTTGGAACTGGGTCAGAGAGGTAATTTTATTGGAGTGTATGTCATATTCATATCACATGCATTACTCAATTTGTCAATACAATACAATATCAAATTAAACTAATACAATACAATATCAAATTAAACTAATACAATACAATATCATTATCAACACAATATCAATTACGCTACTCAATTTGTGCAAAATAGACTGCTGATTCTAGTTGACTGATATGGGGGCCTGACTGAAACTGAAAATTGACCATGGAAATCTTTTTCTCGTTTACTAAAAACAAAAACTGCAAAAATAGTTTTTCGACTTTCTAAACTACTACTTGTTACTAAAGAGTTAGTAACTTACGTTGCACATCTATCTATCAAAACCTATTTAATTCCAAAAAAGTGTGGCAAGATACTTTTTTCAAAAATAAACTCAATCTAAGTTTCATTGAAGATATGCGTCAAAAGAAGAAAAACCACATCCTACCGCTGTGAGTGTAATTTATTGCCATCCTGTGCCTATCGTTAAAAAGATTAATCAATTTATTACCATCTGTTATCAATAGTGTAATTTATCGCCATTCTGTGCATATAGTTGAAAAGATTAATCAATTTGGTGATGCCTTAATAAGATTAACGCATAATTTGAAGTTAAAAAAATACTAATTATTTTGTTTATTCACCAAAAAAATTATGAAAAGTGCTCAATGAAATTATTTGTACAAACAATAACAGAACGTGGAATTTTAAAACGATGAAATTAATGACTCTCCAACCATCTATCGCTAAAATGTTTAATAATTATTTTGCAAAAATATGCAAAAAATTTGCTGCTATCATTAAAGCGGAGGACTTGATATGCAGCAAGTCGTTATTACGAAATTGCAGCAATTCGCTCTAGTTTGATGCGTCGAATTCAAGTGAAGCAGCATTCATTAAAAAAGCTAAACAATAAAAAATTGAATCGTTAATCAGATTTTGAAATTAATTTATGAAATAAACCAAAATTATTATTACACAGTATACTCCCTTTAGATCAGGGGTTGTCAACCTATGGCCACACGGCCAAAATGGGCCACAAGAAATTTTAGTTGGGCCAAGACAGCTTTATGATTCCAGAATATACGTTTTAAAAACAAAGACTTTTAACAAAGGAAGGAAGAAATTTCTGAGTGAGATTATAACATTTAGTCGTAAGGTTATGGTAATCAAGACCAATTTTTGTCCTAGATTTTTGCTTATCTCTCTAAAAGCAAGGTTATCACTTGAAATTGTTGCCTGGCAATGCACTTTTTCTCATGAAAATGCAATGAGTTGTTAAAAAAAGGTCATTGCTTGAAATCGTTCCGTGTGATGCACTTTTCGTCCTCAAAATGCAGGGCTCTCTCTAAAAAAAAGTTTATTACTTGAAATTGTTGCCTGGTAATACACTTTTTTTCCAGAAAATGCAATAAACTCTAAAAAAAAAAGTCATCAAACCAGTCTTCGATTTCTTACTTTTCGTCCTAAATTCACGGTATTCTCTAAAATAACACATAAAAAGGGGTCTTCAGCTCGGATCGGCCTCAGTTTTCATCCCGAACAAGTAATATTTCTCTTCGAATTCATTGATATCTACCTCATTGCGCAAAAGTTTGTCATGCAATTCCTAAAAAATTGTTCATGCAACGCATGACTTGCATGCCCTGACCGCACGCCACTGGTTTTTATTATAAATAAACATAAATAATTCTTATTGAAGTAATTTCATGGGCCACGAAAAAATCTGCGTTTAAAGTGGGCCATGGTTAAAAGAGTTGAAAATTCCTGCTTTAGGTGATTTATTTAACTTGTGCGTATTGCAAGGTATATTTCCTAAAAACTTCGAAATTGCAGACGTTATTCCTACACTACAATTAAATAATCTCGAACAAAACTAATTCAACAAGCTTTTTGAAATATCAAATTAGACATGGAGTCACTAAGCTTTTCACGAAAAAGAGCCACACAGCAAACAAACATAATATAATTTAGCAACGGGGTAGATTTTGAAAAATAACCTTTTCTTTATTAAAAAGGTAGTCTCGACAAACGTAAAGACAAACGAAAAACTTTTATCTTGGTTACTTTTTTGATCAAAACACCATAAGTATTTGCAGATCAAGAAAATAAAGTCCTGCGCGGAGATTTTACTATTTAAGACGTTTTTTTAGTCTTTACTAAGTTTTTAGTAAAAATATTCTGTAATACGTAAGATTTGTGTTATTAAGATTGCCTTTTTCCACCAAAGTTCTTTTTTTATTTAATTTTTTCTTCACCGCCAAATAATTTCTGGGTCCCTGACAGCGCCAAACTTTTATGCGATCAAAAGCAAATGCTTTTTTCTCTCAAGGAAAGCAAAAACAAAACAGGTTTATTTTTTAAAATTGAAGGCAAAAACGTAAATCTTTTGTTTTTTAAGAGAAGTAAAAACGAAAAAACGCTCTACATCAAATCAAAAACTTTAAGAAATTTTTCCTTCCAATTAAACGAAGAAAAGTCACTACACAAAAGTAGCTTTCAAGCACAAATGAAAGGGTATACCAATCAAAAACTTATTTCTAAGGTTTTCGTTTGACATCAGCCACAAGATGAACGTCGGAATGTAGGAAAAATAAAATCGATCGTCTTGTAACACTGAACAAAGAAAGATTGACAGACAAAGAAGATTGGTTGTAAGGGAAGAAGTTAACATCCGTAATTTGTGCCACATTTTATTTTATTTCATCTCTATAGCTATCCTACTGATTGGCTGGAAAGCGACGGAGGCGCTATACATCGGGCAAAAAATTACACAGACCTTCTTTTGGAGATGCTACAATAAAATTGTCTCGTAGAAAAATTCTTTTTCAGTTTTATTGAAATATGACTGAAATTTCAAACTGCTTTCCAAGACCACTAAGTTGGGGAAAATACTGTGAAGTCTTTTTCCCAAGGACACAACAGAATGTTTTTTTTAATCGAGATTAGCTTGGATGATGTGATGTATAGGGCTTCCAAAGCAGACAAAGGAAAAGAAAAACGGCCAAATGAAAGAAAATTAAAATTTATCACTATAATATTGGGTGTACGATGTTTGTCTAAAAGTTGTTGAACAATCGCAATTTCATTGAACATGCTTGAGTTAAATATTTGCAAAAACAATGAAGGTGTTGCGAGAGTTTGGAAATCAGCCAGTTCAAATACATTTTGGCACCTGTTGACAAATTCTGTTCTGTAACCGCTGCTTGTGCGGCCTATTCACAAAGGCACAAAAATTGTGCTCTACGTTGCTTAAAATAAGAGATCATTTTTGGTTTTAGGAAGAAGTGGGGAGATGTAAAAACAACACGTAGTTCCACTGCAACGAAACATTTTCCTTTTATATCTAACAATATGTTGTTTTGACATCTTGTGTACTGTCCTGCAACCAAAAAGAATGTCTAGTCTGCTTTGCTCTTAACCAATATAATCTACAAATTATACATGCAGTGTACATGACAACTTGCTACATACTTTGGTATATTCTATAAAAAAAGTAAGCTTGTACCCAAGGGCGCCGAAACGCTCTTTGACCGGGTTGGGGTAAAATGTCAAAAAAAGGCCCCTTTTACAGAGTTGCCACTTAGTTTAGCGATCGGTTTTTGCGCAAAAAATTATTGATGACAAATAGAAGTCATCACTTTCAATCAGTGTCTAAAATTTTGATTTTCTCCCTAAATTTAAGGTAAAGACTAAAAGAAAGATCAATACTTTCCGTGTCCAAAATCTCGATTTTGATTTTAAATTTTAAGAAAATAAAAACAAAAGGTTGCAGAAGTATTATGAAAAAAATTATCCCATACTTTGACGGATGATCAACCTTAGCAATTAGAAAAAGCTTTCTGCAAATTTCTTAGCTTATCTTTTCCCATATTATTGAAATTATTTAACTTAAGCTTTATAATTTGTGCAAATTATATTTTGATTAAGATGTACGGTATATTTTATCTTTACATTTAAATCTGAGAGATAAACAAAAGAAATTTGCACTACCGGGTACGGAGCTGGATGTTGTTATAGCCATTTACTTCTTAGGGACTACCACTTCCACCTTCAATGGTGGTTTTACTTCAAACGACAAAACAATTGATGTTAATTTAAGCCAGAAAAAATGTTTTGAAATTTGTTTTAAAAAAGAAAAAGTTACTTATATCTCGCTGACAACAGCCATTTGGCAGAAAATGATGAATTTGAAAAAGTTGGAATATATTTGAATTTTATGAAAAAATACTTACTTTTAAAATTTTTTCAAAATTTATCAGTCGATCAACAATTGGTTCCATGCTATTGACACTTAATTTTCTGAATAAAGGTTTATGCAAAACAAAGCAGTAAAGCATTCATGTCGCAACATATTTTTGTAATAGGTTTTCATGAAAAAATAAGACGTAGTCTGAGTGAAAAGGAAACTCAAAACCTGATAACACAAAAGGTTGAGTTTGCATTTTAACTTATTATAACATTATTAGTATTGTAATCTAAGATACGTTTTTTATAGTTTTTTAAATCATAGTTGGCAAGACGTAGTTACCGTAGAAACAATAATCACGTTTTACCATAATTTATCAATAAAGAAAAAAGTTTCTTTTAGTTAAAAATCAATAAAATAACAATATAATGATAAGTTGCGCGTATCTTGAGATACTTCTTCAAACTGATATTATTGTTTTATAATGGTTAATTTTTGCTGTACATCATTATAGTTTTTTTATTCAATTATAGTTTTTTTATTCGCGGACAAACAAATGCAAACAAGTAAAAATAAAATTATTTATGTAGATGTAGACCTAGAGTTTTGCGTACACATATAAAATACAATATAGGGTGTGCAAACTTTGATAAAAGCCGAAATAAAAGTAATAAATAAAACTATTAAGAATAAAAATAATAAAAATAAAACCAGCTATTGTAAAGGTTGCATAGTTCAGACTCTTGTACGCGATAAAAACGAAAGTGACATAATAAGCTATGTTATAAAAAAATTTTTTGGAATTAATAAAGTGCAATAAATACGGTTCAAATATATTAAAAAGTATAAAAGTTAAGCAAAAGTTTGCTTTAAGATATGTCAAATAAGTGCTTCCCCAAACAACAAGGACATAATTAAAATAAGAATGGATAAGTGAATAATATAACTTCAATAAAGCCGAGCTGGGTGAAAAGAAGTTCAGTTTATTTAGAATTCAAACTGATTAAACTATTTTTGCTTCCGGAATTTTTATATGCTCATAAAAGTTTAATCGATTATCAAATATAATTCACAAATATTTGGCCTTATAGATAGTTTTAGTCTCACCAGCTGGACTTTGAATATTTAAAACAACATTTGAAGTCTGGAGATTTGGTGAAATAATTAATATTTGCAATTTTTTTAAATTTAGCGTTAAATTGTTTGCAGATATCCAATTGCAAATATTGATTTTATGGCTATCTGGTATCTTTTTTTCTCTTCATGAATATAATTAGGAAGAACCCGAGTTGGTTTATTAGGAAGTAAAGTGTTCATAATACACCAAAATTATGCATATCATAACCAGAGTTGATGATCTCTTGTTTTAAGTAAAGCTTTTTTGATAAGACTTTGACTTTAGACAATTTATTGGAATAAGTTTTATATAATATTTTTTTCTATTTCAGTACCATTTTTAAAAAAACTTTTATGTAATTTTTGTTTGCGTCGAATTGAAACCAAAATACCTTTTGTTATCCATGGTTTCTTCATTAATTTACGTTTTTTGAGTGAAGCTTTTATTAATGGTGCATGCGTGTTAATAATTGCAGTTACGAGTTCACAAAAAATTAAAAAATGAATTTTCAACTTCATTACTGTAATTAAAGGAAAGAGAATACCGAAAATTATTTATAGATGATAGCAAATTATCAATAAAGCTATCATAATTAAATGTTTTTTAATTTCTAAAAAAGTAAGGTTGCTTATTGCATCCAATATTATAGGGTTTTTGATCTAATTTGTTGTTTTTGCAATGAAGTTCTTTGTTTTTGCAATCAAATTTGTTCTTTTTGCTATCAATTTCGTTTTTCCAAAACTTTTACATGTACATGTATATCTTTGTATAGGGTCTTCCAATAGGGTCTATACGTATATATATATAGATAATATGGAGTCTCTGTATTAGGTTTCCATAATTAGGTCTCCATAGTTTATAGTCTCCTTAATTAGGTTTCTATAATATAGTCTCCATAAGGTATATATTGATAAGTATATAGATCTATTGAAGACACCATATGGAGACCCAATATTATGGGGACTATATTATAGAGACTATACTGTATTATGGAGACCTAATATTATGAAAACTATTTTATAGAAACCTAATTATGGGGACTATAGATTATGGAAACCTAATTATAAACACCTAATATTATGGTGACTTAATACAGAGACCTTATATTTTGTCTATATATTTGATAATATAGAGTCTATATATTTGATTTATTTTGTAACAATTGTTTCAGGTTGATATTAAGTCAGTCATGGGTTATACATATTTTCAAAAGCTTATTGCCCAACAACTCATTTCAAATCTTCATGAAAAAAAGGGTTTCTCATCGTATATAAAAATGGCTATGTGTCTGAAAGAAAAGCTATTTGAGTGCCTCTTGATATGCGATTTACTAATGTTTGTTGTAATTTACTAAAAAAAAGAAACACTTACAAATTTTTCTGCCTTTTCTCCACTGCCCATTATGGCAAACATTTAATGTCGGCAGCGTGATTGAGTCGACAGCATGGTCAAGTGGTTAAAGCGCTGTGTTTCTAATCAGCATGGACCCGGTTTAAAACCCACTCGCGCCATTCTGTTGTGACCGTAGAAAAGACACTTTGCGGCACTTTCCCTGCGTGGTAGCCTTGGCAAGCAGTTCTAAATTATAGTCATATCTGTATTAAATTACAAGCGGACGCAATATCTTGGCATCTCTGGAACAGGTCGTGGTAACTGCTTACTTTATGTATTTGCGCCTCCGTCGCTTTCCTGCTAGTCATGAGAATAAATATATGAAATAAATAATAAATAAAAATTTAAAAATTGTTTGTTTTTATGTGAGATGCTTTAAGTGGAACATATTGCTTCAAAAAGTTTTATAAAAATAGGGCCATGCTTGTTATGTTGAGCAGTGGAGTAAAGCTGGGTCAAATGAGCATACATCGTGCATGTTTCTTTGGGTGGATTACTCTTGTTTGCTTTGAATTTAAGAGGTTTTAATAGTTTTATTATATGTTTAAGATTATAAAAAGAAGTTGCTTTTTAATTGTGAAGTTAGTGATTTGTAAGGAGAAACAAACAAGCTTTTCGTAAAAATTTGCTGAATTAAAAATTTTCTCATTAGGCAGTGGGAAATATATTACCATTTTGGAATAGGGAGTGGCAAAAATATTCCCATGCAATATTACTGTGAAAAAATATTAATTTTAATATTTTTGTGACTAATATGAGTTTTAATGACCCTAAGTGCACCAAATAAAGAAATAAATTAAAAAATTTTTAAAAGTCTGACTTTTGCCTTATAAAGGGTTAAAGCTTATCATTTTATCTAGGCTTTCGCTAACGTTTCCTATAGTGGTCAGTCTTGTATTTTAAAGACTAGATTCAGCTGCAAAACAGCTTGTGTTTGTTTTGTCAACTGATTTTTTTGCTGGTATTCTTTACTGTAGTATACTGTATTTACTGAAATGTCTTTGCTCAACAACCGGTTTACCACTGAGGAAGCGTATCGAATTCTCTTAGATGACATAGATAGAATTGAGGAAGATTTTGAAGAGTTGAATATCATAACTACTGACAAAGATAATGCTATAGGTAGTGATATGGAAGAAGATCAATTAGAGGACCAAATATCCGATCATGGCAACGAAGATGACCAAGGTAAATCATTAGGAATCACTTTCATAATTTATATGCATGAAGTCATTTTAGTTGTTACACTTTTCTATTTGTTATTTAGAACCCAGCAACTCATCGACAGACGTAGTTACCAGCTGAGATGGCACGGCACGGAGATCTCAGAGCTTGGCAACTGCAAGAGTTATAGCACAAAATATTCTTCATCAGCAAGGCGGTACGAAGCAATTTATTTGAGCAAGCGTTGATACATCATCAGATATATTTTTAGAGTTGTTCGAACAGCAGTCTTCAAAAGCAAACACTGGGGGAAGCAAAACCACAAGGAAATGATGAGTTTCAACTTTCAATTAAAGAATTTCATGCATTCATAGGTCTCTCCATTATTCGCAGTGTAATTAAAAGTAAAGATAAGCCACTTTACAGTTTCTGGAATTCTAACTACCGACGGCTGATTTTTGGAGAAACAATGGCAGGAAACAAGTTTATAGTATAGATACAATACAATATATTAGATTTGATGACAAGCGCACGATGCCAAGTAGGCGAGAAAATGACAAGTATGCTTCCATTAGGCAATTTTGGGAAACTGTAATGAACAACGTTTAAAAAGTCACCATAGATGAACAGTTATTTCCTTGTACATAAAAGTGCAGTTTTATTCAATATATGCCACAAAAGCCAGCAAAATTTGGCATCAAGTATTGGATGCCGTACAAAGTAAAAACTTCTTATGTGATGCGAGCTATGCGATCTGCAGGTAAAGGAGATCGACCACAGGTTGGCGTTGCACAACATGTAGTAATGCGTTTGATGGAGCCATACAATAAAAGAAGGAAAAACGTCACAACTGGCAATTACTTCACCACGTTGAAGACAACCAAGAACCTTTTGCAACACAACATTACAATGGTGGGGACAATGCGCAAGAAAAAGAAGGAAATACCGTAAACATACGACAGCAGCCTCTGTATGTATCACGACTCCTTTTCACGCAGGAGGATGGTATCATGATTCTTTATTACAAGGCCAAACAGGAAAAAGATGTATTTCCATGTTATAGACGACCACGGCGCCAAAAATAAGTCAGAAGCGATTTTGTATTATAACACCACCAAAGGTAGTGTTCATACCGCTGACGAAATTCTGCGATGTTACAGCAACAAAGCTACATCTAGGCGACGGGCTTTAGCAGCGTTTTCAATATTTTGGACATAATTTGCTTGAACTCACTTGCGATAGCCAAAGATATATGCATGACGCACGGCAGCAGGCACGACTTTCTCTTACACCTAGGAGAATTGCTGTATGCCACTGAACGGCAAAGGCATACAGCTTCACGCCAATCTATACAATCATCACAGCAGTCTACAATTGGAAGCAAGGTTGCTGCATTGCCTGACGGAAAAAGAACCACCTGCAGATTTTTTCAAAAAAATAAAACTTGAAATTAGTGCTGCAACTGCAGAACATACGTGTGTGGATTGTGTGCCAAATCTGTGTATCAATCTTGCTTGCCATTGCCAGACTAAGTCATAAGTTACGTGACCGCCTGGAAATTGGCAGAAATATTTCTGGGGGGTTGCAAATATTTTTACTACATCTACAAAATGGTTTTCTATTTAGGTTTTCACTAGGTCTACAAATAAAATATTTAGCTAAGCAAAAACGACTCTTTATCTATTTAAAACGTAGACTAAAATATTGCGTGCCAAAGCCGTACGAAAAGTTTTTATTAGACATAGCCTACAAAAACTACCAATTTTCCAACTTGCCAAGGGATAAAATGCCCCTTCTCGCCCTCTCCTGCCAGTGCCCATGCTTGACCAGCTACTTTTTTGATAGATTTGATTTTTCTTTGAACTTTGTTTGTGCTAATGGTAAGAAAAGAATAAAATTTTTGAATCAATTTCTTTTATTTAGTCATTATCTCTGTTTACCGGTCAATTGACCGGTACCGTTGTTCCAGGTATATCTATAATTTTTACAAAAGTTACTGGAAGTAAATCACAGTTTCAACCAAATTTAAGGGTTATACGGATTATTTATCAGCGAAATTTAAGCTCATTTGCAGAAAATATCTAAAAGACTAAGTGCCTTACCTGTCAATTGACCGGTGTGGTCGTTCTAGGGTTAACAAAATTCTTTAACAAAAGTGTAGCAGTGAGAATTGGATAATCTAAAATTTTGTTCGCTTAAATGTTCGTCATAAATTTATCGCAAAGAATCGTACAGCGAAGATTTGGCTGAGTCAATCTTTTTTGTTGCCTTTGTGTTTCGTCATAAACGTTCCGTGAATTACCTCGTACGTCAAAATCTCCAGGGAGTCTGTTTCGCGCACATGTGCTTCAAGGGCTTTCTTTTAAGTAGATAAGGTTTAGTTGTTTGTCAGGACGGAGTGTACAATTTAAATTAGCTACGATTTTTAATCTTTTTCAATGTTTTAGATAACGCCAGAATTGATTTTAATTATTTCTTATTTTTATATTTTCTTGGTTTATTTGATTAACTATATTCTTGATCGCTGCCTTGGTTAATATACGAAATTAATTAAATCAGAAGTCGTGATTCTTGTTCGATTAGAATCAAATTGGATAAAGTCAAGGTCAACTTAACATTTCTTAAAATCAATTCTATTTGAATAAGGATTTGAGGTCAAGGGTCGAATTAATTCTTGATTAATTGTCGTAATTTGGTAAACTTCTGGTGGTGACAATGTCGATAGTAGAAGTCGAACTGAAAGTTAGTGAGGGAGGCTCCGATCCTGTCGCAACCATGTCGAAGCAGGCTGGCTCTAGGTCCAGAAAGTCTTCATGTGGTGGCTCTTCATCGCGCGCAAGTACGATGTCCTCAGCCGCGAAGCTCCGAATGAGTGTCAGGCTGGCTGAGGCACGGTTAAAACATGTTGAGGAAGAGCAGTCGTTGAGATTCAAAACGCAACAAGCAGTGTTGCAAGCCAAAGCTGCTGTAAAGGAAGCACGCATTAAGGCCGAGGCTATGCAAGAATCTGAGGGGGTCTCTTCGGTTTTAGATGAGGTCGGTCCAGCCGTTTCTTCACAAGATAAGATTGGTTTCTTTTTGGAATCTCTTCAAAATCATGATAGAATTGGGTCTTCAGTTCAGCCTGACTTGAATTTTTCTCCAACAACATTACCAAATGGCAGTCTTTATGAAGCTAACAAAGCTACTGGTAGTTATTTAAATGCGAATACCAACCCATGGCACTCTGAGAGAAAACAGCCGAAATTGCTAGGACCTTTGGCGTCAGATAAGCCAGCAGTTGCCAATTTTGATGTACCAAGGGTTTTACACGGGCCGGCGGCTGCTGATGCCAATCCGACCAGAGTTCCTTCCGGGCCGGCCGCTGCTTATTTTAGTCCGTCTGGCGATTCAAATGAGCCAGCTGTTGGTAGTAATCAATCTAAGAGCTCCGTGTGCACTATGGAGGAACTTGCGAGGGTGATGATTCGCTGTCAGGGCTCAGGTGCTTTGGGCGAGCTTGAAAAATTTAATGGTGATCCGCTGCGATACCATTTGTTTATGCGTCAAGTGGAAGACAGAATTTTGAGTATTTATCGCAGATCAGATCCGGGTCATGCGTTGCAGCTGCTTCTCAACAGCACCACTGGGCGTGCCAGAAAGTTAATTAGCAGTTGCATAACGTTGAGACCGGACGAAGCGCTACAAAGTGCCTTGCGTCTTTTAGAGGATGCATTCGGCTCTCCAGATATCGCAATAAAGGCACATTTGAACCTCGTCACTAAGGGCCCAGTGATTCGTGTTAATGAAGAAAGTCTGCACGACTTCTATTCGGACTTAATCAACTGCAAAATGGTAGTGGAAGCGTCCGGCGCTGTGCAACTTTTAAATTCGGCTGCTACGATTGAGGGGCTGTTTGCTCGTCTCCCAAGGAGTCTCCAAGAACGGTTTGCAGATTTGGCGCTGAGAAGGGGATATGGCATGGAAATTGTACCATTTGATGTGTTTATTGAATTTATTGATCAAAATAAACGATTAGCAGCTTCACGTCTTGGCCGACTAATGGAAACAGCTAAGGTGGTAACGTCGCCCAGTTACTCTAAATGGGCAAAACCAAAGATGACTCGCGCAAATTTTGCTAAGGTCGAATGGAGTATTCAACACAATAAATTGTTGGAAGCAAGAAAATCAGGTCAGCCTAATAGCAACCGCAGTTGCACTGCATGCGATTCGTTAAGCCATCCCATCTGGAAATGTAAGAAGTTTATAGAAAGCTCTATCAGCGAGCGTAGAGCATTGGTCAAACAAAAGGGGCTTTGTTTTAATTGTCTTGGAAAAGATCATTTGGTTAAGGTTTGCTCAAACAAAAAACGTTGCAAAACATGCTCTGGTAATCATCATTCGTTTTTGCATTTTCCTAATTTCTTGCCCAAACAACCAAAGCTTGTATTGCAGCGCGCAGAAGATTCAACTGCAACATCCATCAGCTCTCCTGAGCAAGATCAAACTATTGTGTTGGAAGACTCGCACTTCGTCAAAGGTAAGAAAAGACTGCAAGTTCTGCCAGTTTGTGTAACAAATCTAACTACGGGGAAGGGCAGGAACATCCTTGCTCTCTTGGACAGTGGGGCTGATACTCACCTCTTGACTAAGGAAGTGTTCGTGGATTTGGACCTAAATGGAAAACCAATTGAGTCAAATCTTCAGTTGGCTGATGGCGCCGTCAAGAAGTTAAGCTCGTTTGAGACAACATTTTCCGTTCGAGGTGTCAACAAAGAAAGCTCCTTTATTCTCGATGAAATTCGAATTGTTGAAACTATGCCAGACCTAAGCCAAAGCATACCATCTCCCATAGACGTGGAGCGAAATAGACATCTGCAAGACATAATGATTCCCATCATTGATGCAGAGCAGATTGATTTGATCATAGGCATGGACGCCCCAGGTTTGCATGTTTTTTCTGAAGTTCGCAAGGGTGGTGATTCTAGTTTATGGGCAGGAAGGTCTCCACTTGGCTGGGTTTTCTTTGGAAGGGATTACGGCCATGTGAACACCTCAACGGCTGTGGTTTCAGATAGTCACGTTAATTTATTGGTAAGCCCAGATCTTGAAAAGACTGTGAGCTGGCTTAGGGCACCCACCTTTCTTTTTCAAGATGAGTCAAACTGGCCTGCAGCCAATCGGCCTACTACGAAAAGGATTGATGGTTTGACCGCAGCTACATCCGTAGACAGCATCGACGATGACATTCAGCATGACAATAAGGACAGTCTCAGTCTTCCTATTACAAAACAAGACGTATTGCATAGGATCATTGAACGATATAGCATACTTTCTGATGCAGTTAGAACTTCAGCATGGTTGTTAAGGCTTAAACAATTGCTTAAGTGTCGAGCAAAAGGGCTTACGTTACCATCTATCGCAAATGAACCAATTGATAGTAAAGAGTTTGATGCAGCTCTTCTTGCCTTGATTCGTTTGTGTCAACAACAAGCCTTTCCCGGTCTTGTCGAAGCACTTGAGGTTGATCCGTGGTATAAAGTAGCTGGAAGAGATGGTGACAAAGAAATGAAAAGGACACTGCAATCTATCAGTAAATACTGTCCATTTGTTGCAAACGGAGTTATCAGGGTGGGCGGACGGCTTCAGCGTTCTGATCTACCTTATGATTTTAAGCACTCAGTTGTTCTTCCTAAGGAACATCATTTGACCGGACTGATCATTCTTCACGCTCACTACCGAGCTTGTCATAGTTCGGCCACGTATGTTATGAATGAGCTCCGCAAACGCTATCATGTTGTTGGCCAGCGCCGAACGGTGAAACAGTATATCAAAAGAAACTGTATGATCTGCCGAAATCAAAAGGCTGTCCCAGGTTCACAGTTGATGTCTCCTCTTCCGGCCGGTCGAGTAATACCTAGCAGAGGTGCCTTTGAACATTGCGGGGTAGATTATATGAGACCACTCGAAATAAAGCAAGGTCGCAATAGTTTGTCGCGTTATTGCTGCGTCTTCACGTGTTTGGCTTCGAGAGCTGTTCATCTTGAAATGGCATATGATTTGAGTACCGATTCTTTCCTGATGGCCTTCCGTCGTTTTCTATCAGTTAGAGGGGACACGACTAGAGTAATGTACTCGGACAATGGCACCAACTTTGTTGAGGCTAATTCTCAACTACAAAAAGGTTTAAAGCGAATAGATCAACGTCGGATTGTGAACGAACTAGCACCCAGAGGAATCGAATGGAAACATGCTCCACTGGCAAGCCACCAGGGCGGGATCTATGAGGCTATGATACGATTAGTTCGTAAAAACATGAATTTGATTATGGCTGATAAACGGCTTAGAACGTTAACAGATGAAGGACTACAAACCTTGCTCAAGAAAATTGAACATATTTTAAACTGTCGACCTTTGACCGAGCTAACAGATGAGGTTGAGAATACGACGGCTCTTACGCCAATGATGCTTTTATCTGGCTGTGTCGATCCTGGTTACCCACCTGATGTTTTCCTAGATTCAGATGGTATGAGGTCATCTTGGCGTGCTTGTCAACTTCAAGCCGACGTTTTTTGGGACCGTTGGCGGTTCGAATATCTTCATTTGCTGCAGCGTAGACAGAAATGGCTCACGCCGCAACGTAATCTTTGTGTTGGCGACCTCGTTTTGCTGGTCGATGAAAACGCGCATCGCAATATATGGCCCAAAGGAGTCATCGAAGAAGTCCTTCCCGACCGAGACGGTATGGTTCGTCGTGTTAGGGTCCGCACCGGCAAATAAAAAATATTTACAAGAGACGTGCGAAAACTGTGCCTTCTTGAGTGCGAGACTGATTCAACCATGTAATCAACAAACGATGTGATCTTGGCTGGGACTATGCGGTGTTAAACGCGTTACGAACATTATGGACTGTGCGATGTTAAATGCGTTACAAAACATTTTACGGACTATGCGGCGTTAAACGCGTTACAAAACATTTTACGAACTATGCGGGTTAAACGCGTTACAAAACATTATGGACTGTGCGGTGTTAAACTCGTTACAAAACATTATGTACTGTGGGGATATCGGAGCGAGCCGCTGTTGTGTTTCGTTGCAAGCTTGTGTTTTCTGCGTTTATTTCGTTTGATCTCACTGCTTATGTATTTGAAAAATTGATCATCGCCGTTTTGTCATACTTAGTCTCGATAATTTTTGGGCCGGCTATGTAGCAGTGAGAATTGGATAATCTAAAATTTTGTTCGCTTAAATGTTCGTCATAAATTTATTGCAAAGAATCGTACAGCGAAGATTTGGCTGAGTCAATCTTTTTTGTTGCCTTTGTGTTTCGTCATAAACGTTCCGTGAATTACCTCGTACGTCAAAATCTCCAGGGAGTCTGTTTCGCGCACATGTGCTTCAAAGGCTTTCTTTTAAGTAGATAAGGTTTAGTTGTTTGTCAGGACGGAGTGTACAATTTAAATTAGCTACGATTTTTAACCTTTTTCAATGTTTTAGATAACGCCAGAATTGATTTTAATTATTTCTTATTTTTATATTTTCTTGGTTTATTTGATTAACTATATTCTTGATCGCTGCCTTGGTTAATATACGAAATTAATTAAATCAGAAGTCGTGATTCTTGTTCGATTAGAATCAAATTGGATAAAGTCAAGGTCAACTTAACAAAAAGTTTTAATATTTTTGGCATTTTTGCTAGATCGGACCTGCTGAAATTAAAATTCTGAGAGTACTTTTTATGTCCTTAAAAGCAATTGATAACGTTCCAAAAGTATACCTTGCAATCAATTAAAATAAAACAAAAGCGTTTTTTACATGATGTTTAAATGATCCAAACGTGTTTGAAATTTTGTGTAATGCAAAGTAGAGATAACAAACTGTAAACAATATCCCGCAGCTAATGTCCAAAGTGATATGACTAAATGCTCTTGATCTTTGTTTTAAAACTAACTTTGCTTTTTTTTGATTGAAGGAGAATTGGTGATTTTAGTCGCTTTCGTTTGCTTTACATTTTCCATATTCCGTTTGTTTATATGAACCTAGTTACTTTTAAAATACATATAGTTGGTTTATGGCTGTTTTAGCAATTTTTTTCTATACTTTCTAAATTACAATTTTTATACAACATGTCTAACTTGCCTTCTCTCACTTAAAAGTAAATCCATTTTCTCTGTTATTAATTTTTTTTTATTCCCAGTTATTTGTTTTTTACGATGTCACAGATATTGCAATATTTGCTTTACTAGTTATGCACTACGTTTTTACAGGTTTTTACCTCAAATCGCTCTTAATTCTTTATTTTCTAGTATGATCTAACATTTTTGTAAATGATACAAATTATTAATTTTTGTTAAAGGTAATACGAAAATCCAGTGAAGACCAAAAGCAGGTCTCACACCAAAACCAAAAGACGATGAAACCTGCAAAAAACTAAAAATATTATTTTACAGTTCCATATTTTTCCTTTGTGTTCTTAAATGGAGATAGCAATCATTAATGTGTTAGTTAGCATAAAATAACAGCTCCATGCAAAATCCCACCAAAAGTAGATATGTAAATTGATTAAAAAATGTCTTTTGTAAACTAAACCGAAAATAACTGAAATTTTATTCTGTAAACTTTTTCAACAGCAGACAACTTTAACAAAACTGGCCAGAGGCTTTAATAGTTGCATCCGGCCCAGGGATTACTCAATTGTTTATCACATGTGTAGTTACAATCAGGCTTGTAATTGTTTCAACTTTGGTTGATAAAATCCGTCGTTTTCCAAACTCTTACATTTGTTAACTAGTTCCATCTGTCTTAATCAGGGGCGCCACAAAATTTTTTCATAGGAGCAAAATTAAAAAAGACACTTTATTAATTAAAAAGACTCTTTTAAAAAACGAATTTTAGTGTTTTGAAGAAAAGTTTTACCAGAAAACTTGGTGAAAAGCTATTTGTAAAATGTGTTTTATTTGACTCACAAATATTTTTGATAAGTTTAAAAGATTCTTGGTATAAAATTATTGAACGCTTCAGTCGATCAAGACGTGTATTCCCGTTATACGAACTGAGAAAGCGCCTGGCTGTGATAGATATTATACACGTTATTTGCACTTAACGCGTTAATTTTGGTATTTTTGTAAGTAGTATTCTGAGTGTATCATATTATGAATTGCACTGCTTGATTGAAGCAAATAAACTTTTTCCAACTGGCTAAAACAATTCTATCTCACTGTAAAATTAACTTGCGAGGCTTCACCACTGACCTTTAACCGACTTAAACACATTTACTCAAGCAACAGTAACACAAAACTATATTCCATTCAAACCAATAATAGAGTGTTTAAATTGTAAGCCCGTATTAAAAAAAGCAAATAAATCAAAATCAAACATTGATCTCATTTATTTGCATTTTCCAAAAGCTTTTTATTAATTTTTATGAGATTTTTGTCAATTCGTTAATTTATATCAACTCAGTATTCACAAACAATTCAAGACTGAGAATAGCCATAAAAATCCAGAATGTAAAAGCAGGAAATCCCGATCCGTTGCATTTAGGATCAATCAGACGTGATTCAACATTGTTGCAATTGTCAGTGTCACAGCATGCAGCACAACAACCACTGTAAAGATACAAAATTTTTATTGTTTTTTTCGAAATTAATTAAGTGTTCTTAACACTTTCAGCTGATTTATTAAAAAATGTTTGAAGTTTTAATCTTATTGCAAACCGATTTTTTCTGTAACAGATTAGAACCTTCACCCTGCTTTGATTGTAATTAGACACAGGCCTAACTACAACCAAGTGGCACTCCCGACCTTAAAAACTTTGAGATTCAAACGCCCGTTTATGCCAGCTGCACTAAAATTATTAAACAACTCAGCAGAACTAAGCATCCATGCTACCCAGTAAAAAATTTTTATATAGAAAAATTTTTATATTTATATTATCGTGTTAGTTTACTTAGGTTCCGTAATTATATTTTTAGTACCGATACTATATTTATTGAAGTAAACAAGGCAACTTGGGTCAAACTTAATTGCCAAGAAAATGTTTTTGACTCCTTTCTATTAGTTCATAAACAATTTTCTCTTTCATTAAATTGCGAGTAAGGCCTTGTTTACACTAGGCGTAGTTTCTCAGACTAAAAGTGTTCATTTATTATACGTATTTCTACGCCAGCTTTGGCGTAGAAATATAATAAAAGCTTGAATACGGGCTGTGAAGCTAAATACAAAATACACATTGTAGTAGTTGGACAAAACACTTGACTGAAAAAACACCAGTTGAAACATTTAATTTTGCATTTAAACAAAAATTGAAGACGAGATATCTGCAGCCTTAAACAGATAATTTTGTACTATTTAAAAAAGGATAAAATCTTGTACAGATCTGCAATGAGTTTGTGTATAAATGGCTGAGGACAATTACAAAAAACCAAAGGGATCCTTTTAGATGTTAGAGCTTCACAAATTTTGAATCAGCTTGAAATATAAATCCTTTTAAATACCTGAATTCAGAGTTTGGTGGTAAACTAGTATAAGTTTGTAAAGCAGTGCAAGTAATTGATGGACAGGCTTTTTTCAAGACACACTGGCTGACCACGATTGTACCTGAAGTGAAAAACATAAAATCAAAGAATATTTTAATCAATGAAATTATCTATCCTATATAGCGCTTTAAACGAAGTCAATTTTATCGGAGCCATAAGCTTTTCGTGACGCTCTCATCAGTGGCAATCGCGTCGAAATGGGACGAACCAGAGAAAATCAAGGTATTTATAGTCTCAACAGTTGGGAGAAAGGTGCTGCAGTCTCGGAAAGGAGAAACGCACAACTGCACAAAATCAAAGAAGTGTGGTGCAATACAGTGTAATCTCGGAAAGGAGAAACGCACTATATGCAATTACCCAGGAGAAACACTGTTACTCGCAACTTAGGTTATTTGAAAAGGTTTAATGTGTAAACAAATTCCTTTTGTTTACATAAAACTGGGTGTTTGGTTTTGATAAAAGTTGCCTCGAGTAGACACAGATGGAACGAGTTGCGTGCCACAGCAAGAATTTTAAAACGTTTGTCGTTATAGTTTGCAGCACATTGCTCGTTATCAAGCAAGTGTTGTCCTATGGCAGAGTCACAATCTGGTTTGTTACGTTTTAGCTTACAGGATCTGCCGGGTTGAGATCATGTAGGGCGCTTGGCTTGCTGTTGTAGCCATTTAGGAACATGCTGCTTGATTCTATCTTGTGGTTGCTGTGGTGTTCGTCCTACGTACCTACTGTCACAGTGCACGAATATTCATAAACAACGGAGCTTTTCAGCGTGGTAGGTAAAACATCTTTGCGGGCTACAGGCAACATTAGTTTGGATGTAAATACAACTCTGGTGGAAGCGGAACCATAGCAGCTTTCAACAGCCGTTTTGACATTTTTATCAAGACCAATGGAAGCTTTCCCTATCCAAGGAGCTTCCATTGGTCTTGATAAAAACGTCAAAACGGTTGTTGAAAGCTCCTATGGTTCCGTTACCAGCAAAGTGGTATTTACATCCAAACGAATGTTGCCTGTAGCCCGCAAAGATGGTTTACCTACCACGCTGAAAAGCTCCGTTGTTTATGAATATTCGTGCACTGTGACAGTAGGTACGTAGGACGAACATCACAGCGACCACAAGATAGAATCAAGCAGCATATACCTAAATGGCTACAACAGCAAGCCAAGCGCCCTACACGATCTCAACCTGGTAGATCCTGTACGCTAAAACGTAACAAACCAGATTGTGACTCTGCCATAGGACAACACTTGCTTGATAACGAGCAATGTGCTGCAAACTATAACGACAAACGTTTTAAAATTCTTGCTGTGGCACGCAACTCGTTCCATTTGTGTCTACTCGAGGCAACTTTTATCAAAACCAAACATCCGATTTTATGTAAACAAATTCCTTTTGTTTACATAAAATCGGATAACCTAAGTTGCGAGTAACAGTGTTTCTCCTGGGTAATTGCATATAGTGCGTTTCTCCTTTCCGAGATTACACTGTATTGCACCACACTTCTTTGATTTTGTGCAGTTGTGCGTTTCTCCTTTCCGAGACTGCAGCACCTTTCTCCCAACTGTTGAGACTATAAATACCTTGATTTTCTCTGATTCGTCCATTTCGACGCGATTGCCACTGATGAGAGCGTCACGAAAAGCTTATGGCTCCGATAAAATCGACTTTGTTTAAACCGATATTAAAATTCTGTACCACAAAGAAGCTCTTTACGTATCCTATATAGGTTTAATTCTATTTTCGATTCTAGTTATTTAACTGAATTAAATCATAATAATTATAATTGCAGATATTTTTTTTTATAAAACATTATATAATGGATACCGTAATAAATTGATTTAAGAAAAGTAAATTTCTACTTGTTCCTAACTAAAATATTGTTAAGAGCTTTTTTGTGGTATATAATTTTAATATCGTTTTAAACAAAATCGATTCCATTAGAGCCATAAGCTTTCCGTGACGCTCTCATCAGTGGCAATCGCGTCGAAATGGGACGAACCAGAGAAAATCAAGGTATTTACACTCTCAACAGTTAGGAGAAAGGTGCTGTGGTCTCAGAAAGAAAAAACGCACAACTGCACAAAATCAAAGAAGTGTGGTGCAATACAGTGTAATTTCGGAAAGGAGAAACGCACTATATGCAATTACCCAGGAGAAACACTGTTACTCACAACTTAGGTTATTTAAAAAGTTTTAATGTGTAAACAAATTCCTTTTGTTTACATAAAATCGGATGTTTGGTTTTAATAAAAGTTGCCTCGAGTAGACACAGATGGAACGAGTTGCGTGCCACAGCAAGAATTTTAAAACGTTTGTCATTGTAGTTTGCAGCACATTGCTCGTTATCAAGCAAGTGTTGTCCTATGGCAGAGTCACAATCTGGTTTGTTACGTTTTAGCTTACAGGATCTACCGGGTTGAGATCATGTAGGGCGCTTGGCTTGCTGTTGTAGCCATTTAGGAATATGCTGCTTAATTCTATCTTGTGGTTGCTGTGATGTTCGTCCTACGTACCTACTGTCACAGTGCACGAATATTCATAAACAACGGAGCTTTTCAGCGTGGTAGGTAAACCATCTTTGCGGGCTACAGGCAACATTCGTTTGGATGTAAATACCACTTTGCTGGTAACGGAATCATAACAGCTTTCAACAGCCGTTTTAACATTTTTATCAAGACCAATGGAAGCTTTCCCTATCCAAGGAACTCTCAAACGCACTGGGCACTTCTCTCGGCCAAATCGTTTGGGCATAGAAAACTGAGCAATTTTTTTGGAAATGTTGCTGTCAATAATCGATTCACGATGACCATTGTCCAAGAGAATGTTCTTAATATGCTTAATTTCTTCGTTTGGTTTAGATTTCGTGCATATCTTTAGTGCCCGGTGTACCAAAGTTGATATAAGGTTTGTTTTTTGTTTAGTGGGACTGAAAGATTCCCAACGTAAGTACGGTCCAGTAAAGGTAGGCTTTCTATAGACACTAGTTTCAAAATTGGTAATTTTTTGTTCCACCTTAACGTCAAGAAATGGTAAACAATTATTTTTCTCTTTCTCAAAGGTAAATTTGAGAGAAGGGTGGAGACAGTTTAGTTGTTTGAAAAAGTTTTCCGACTCTTCTTCATAGCGAAAAATAACAAATGTATCATCAACATACCTAAAATATGTGGAAGGTTTTGATATTTGGGAGAAGAGTTTTTCTTCATAAAATCCAACAAAGATGTTAGCTAAGGCTGGGCCTAGTGGTGAACCCATTGCAACCCTATCAGTTTGCTTGTACATGATGTCGTTAAAACTAAACTCTACTCCAGATGTAGCACTTTTTATCAGTTCAATGAAAACAGCCTTAGAAATAAATGGCTGTGCATCCGAGTCATCGCAATATAAGGCATCTGCACAAATGTTAATGATCTCTTCAAGTCGGACGTTTGTAAAAAGGTTTGAAATGTCAAAGGAGCATATGAAAAGATTATTAGAATCTTTAGAGTTGTGAATAGCATCAGCAAACCTAAATGAGTCACTAATGCAATGTGTCGAGAAACGCTTTAATACCGGTTCCAAGAGACTTGCTAACCACTTGCTGAGCTCATGGTGAGATGAGCTGTCATAGATAGTATCGGTCGCAACGGTACGTTTGTTTTGTGCATTTTGGGTAAACCATACATTCTGGGTCTTTGTAATACGATAGGACGAATATTTTGGTAAAGATTTTTGGGTATTAAGTTATCTTGAAATAGTTTGAATAAACATTTTTAAAGTTTTCTATCAGTAGTGTTGCCATTGCTTGAAGTTGGTCCAAGTTTTACGAATTTTGATGGATCATCAAGTATTACTAGCATTTTATCGATAAAGTCATTCTTGTTCATAATGACTACTCCTGAACCCTAGTCCGATTTAGTGATGACAATATTTTCATTAGAATGTGAGCTGTTGATTGCTCCAAAGTATTCTCCACAAAAAGCAAAATCACGTGAGTCAATCTCTTCACCACAGTACAGATGGGCAAGGTCTGTAAGTCTAGTCTTCAAAGAAGATTGTAAATTCTTGCTTTGACAAACGTTTTAAAACTCTTGCTGTGGCACGCAACTCGTTCCATCTGTGTCTACTCGAGGCAACTTTTATTAAAACCAGACATCCGATTTTATGTAAACAAAAGGAATTTGTTTACACATTAAAATTTTTTAAATAACCTAAGTTGTGAGTAACAGTGTTTCTCCTGGGTAATTGCATATAGTGCGTTTCTCCTTTCCGAGATTACACTGTATTGCACCACACTTCTTTGATTTTATGCAGTTGTGCGTTTTTCCTTTCTGAGACCACAGCACCTTTCTCCTAACTGTTGAGAGTGTAAATACCTTGATTTTCTCTGGTTTGTCCCATTTCGACGCGATTGCCACTGATGAGAGCGTCACAAAAAGCTTATGGCTCCGATGAAATCGACTTTGTTTAAAGCAATATTAAATATTGTTTTAAATTGTTAATAAGCTAACAAGATCATGTTGTCGCTTTTCAGTCATTTAGGTCACTTATCAAGTTATTTCATAAAGAACCTTTATGTTTCTTTTATTTTATCTCCATTAATGCGTAATGTTCAATTGTTGATGAGTTTTTGTAAACAAAATGATGAATTTATTTATTAGTAATTGTCGATTAAATCTTGTTTAATTTCCTCCTGCTTTCGTATTGTTATTCGAGAAAACCTCTACCAACGCAAATTAGGACAGGGTTTCGCTAACTGTGTGACTCGGCACATCTAGTGTGCCGTGAAAGAGATTAAAGTGTGCTGCAAAATTTTTGTGGTTTGACAGAAAACCATTAGGATTTCGGTCTCTAAATGACATTTGCTTTGCTTTAGTTTTAGTATTGCGAAAAATCTTAAATAAATGCAGTGCAAATAGATCTATTTGAATAAAATTGCTTGTTTTTCTTGAACTAAACAAATAACGTCATGCAAATAAAACAGTTTGTATTCAACATAAACAAAATAAAGAAAATAAGTCCAAGCAATGAGGAAGTGCTATCAAAACAGTCTAAAACAATGCTTTTCAAAGTTTCTAGCATCGCGAACCAGAAAAGTTGCTGCGGCCTAGCGGTGCCTCTTTGCTTCACTTTGGTAAATAAACATTACAATTAAAATGAAGACAAAAAATCCTTCACTTTACTTACTCATGCTTTAAAAGAACAAACAAACAAGATAGGTTTCCACCGTTAACGCGAGTTTTAACTGAGTTATGTATAAAAAGCTTTTAATTCAGCCTATCAAATTGAAATGCTTCAGTGAAAAGTGTACGGCCCACTTGAAAGAGCCTTGCAGCGTACCAGTGGACCGCGGACCACAATTTTTTGACCTGGTAGGACACGATTAATTACTAATGCATGAATCGTTTCTTGCAACTAAAACACATTGATGTTGGCAGTTTTTGGGTAAAAGTTTGACATGATTTCCTGATATTGTCAACAAACCGTTCATATTTTACTACTGTTCAAAACGACTCACTGTTCAAAATCTATTTTTTATTGCCTTAAAATTATTAATAACAGCTGATCAAATAGTTTGCAAAATGCATTTAAAACATTATCCATAAAAACGTTTAAAATAAATTGTTAACTTTTTACCTGAAGTACCAGAAGTTGTAAAACTCACATCATATCGATGGCACTCGTGAGATTCGTCGGAGGGACATGATATTTCTGTTGTGTCATTTATATTAAGTGACTCGATCTTAGTCTTTGACCCTTTCTGGCATCTCAAGCTGTTATTTAGAGACAGCAACGACAAGCAAATAATTGCAACAAACAAAATCTTACTTTCAAAACACATTTTTTTACAATCTTAAAAAGTGCATAAAAAATCACTATTTTTATAAAAAATATTTTAGTAATGTCGTATTCTCATTCTTCATCAAATTTTCTCATTAAATTAAATTTTGCAATAATTTTTTTCATTACCATAATGCAATTATATTCATTTAATTACTTTGCATGTAAAAAAACTTCGATATTAAGTCAATGTTCTTTATATTAAGTGTACTTTATTTGCTTCTCATCTTTTTCGGGTTGATTGAAAAGTTTTTGTTGTCTATTTTTTTTTTAAATGTTATAGATGGGCAGCTTGCTGATGGGTAGCTTTTTTATTAAGGTTAAAGCACAGGGCTGGCATAGCCTTAACGAGATCTCTTAAAACTAAAATAGGGGCACCTGAAAACTATATAAGTAAAGAAAAAGTATCTATTTGTTGGGCAGGTACTCTCAAAGTGTAAAATTTTTTTGGTTTGTCTGATTTTAAAACAAAGTTCTGATTTTTCATTAAAATATTTGATACTTGCTGGGAGTGGCTTTCCAAACCAGAAAGTGAGATTTTTGTTTCTATCGTCTGTTTGGGGGCCCCTAGACAAGTAGAAGTGCCATGATTGGGACATTGAGGTGGTGATTAAGCCGTCCATCCCTAAAACTTACAAATGCTATTAGTCCACAAATGGTGATCTTTTTGCTTTGTAAATAACAATACTGGGGCTTGTTTTAAATCTAAACTTTCCCGACTGTTGGCATTTGATGTACGTTTGTTTGTTTGCTAACAATTGGATTTCATAAAGCAAATTTGTATACAAAGATCAATTTTGAACCTTTTAAGTGTTTTTAATTTTTATATTTTTTCAAGTCCAAAATGTTTTTTTTTTAAAACCAAATTGGTTTTTCAACATCAAAATATTTTTTTTCAAAATCAAAATTGTTTTTTTAAAAAATGAAAAAAATTTTATAAACCTAAAATGTATTTTTTAAGAACAAAGCATATTTTAAAAAAAATGAAGCTATTTCAAAACATGATAAAATAAAAACAAATTAAAACAAATCGAAAACATATAATGAAAAAAAAACAAATTTTGAGAAAAATAAACATAAAATATATGAAAAGGTCACATTCAGCTGATCGTTTTATTAAAATTCCATATCATCTTCTTTTTGCACTTGAGTACAAACAAGAGACAGATCCTATAAATCTCCTACGTACTTCAGGCGTGATTTCTTCATAAGATTTCTTAATAAACTTTTTTAACAATTCAAGTCTATATTTTTGAATTGCTATGTATAATAGTTTATTTTTTGAAAGTTTTTATTTTGAAATAAATTATTTTGAATTTAGAAAAAAACCATTTTGCTTTTCAAAAAACAATTTTGAAATTAAAAAAACCGTTTTGTATTTGAAAATAAACATTTTGGTTTAAAAAAAGCATTTTGGTTTTGAAAAAAAGCAATTTGGACTTGAAAAGGTATAGATTTCAATCTTTTAGATAAATGGTAATCAATAAAAATAGTCGCAGTAGACAACATAAACTCAGTATGGTTCTAAGTTTATGTGAAAAGATCGGATTGGTTCAGCAGACTTTTTATTAAGAAGTAAAATAAACTATATTAAAATCTTAATTATTTCGGTAATTGTCAGCAAGTTGGCCTGTAGTTTCCAATGTGTTTCTAGATATATTTTAGTTAACAATACAGCACTCAATTTTTAAATTTAGAATATAGCACTCAATTTTTTCACGTTGACAAAAATAATTGTTGTGGTTTCAAAGCCGGAGGCCCTATTATACGCAGATATAAGAGTTTTTACCATAATTCATGTCTTAAAAGGGGATGCAGATTATCTGCAAGTGATGGTCACCTATTTTTTGAAAACGTTTTGGTTTTTACTTTGCTTTCATATAAGCTTGTACTTAATACAATAATTATAACAAGTTTTTGATAATTTTTTAAAAAAGTTTACAAGTACTCTCGGCAGTAAGAGCAAATTAATAACTTTTCCGCCGTAAAATCAATATTTTTTTTTCAGGTGCCATGGTGCAGACATTTATACAGGTGTTTCTTAGGTAATCAAATAGAATGTTTTTATTAAATTCAAAAATTGTTTATTTCTTTAACAGCGTCTAACTTTTACAAAACAATATAGAGCAAGTTTTCTTATTATAACAGAATTCACGGTCTATTTTGTTTTTAAAAAGAAGGAGACCAAAAAATTGTTCTTATCTCATTATAGCAAGTGTAAATTTATAGTGGATAATAATGCTCTGTTTTATTTTTAATTATTAGTTGTTCTTTGGATAGAAATAAAACAAACTACAAGTATTAATAACATTGAACCTTTTATTAACTGTGACACTTTTGTAAAATCTATCTGTCACTAATGCCATCACGTGATACAGTGGCAAACTACTAATGGTTATTTTTTGCCTTTTTTTCCTTGTCACGTGAACCATTGACAATTGGCAATTCCTTATTTAAATAGTCTGTCTTCAATGCTACCACACCCTGTATTTTTGATTTCATTCGTGTGATTTTGTATTTTCTTCACGATTTTTAGCTGAATCTTGTGTTTTTTATAAAAACAATGTTTAGCCGTAAAATAATTTTTAAAATTTTAAATTACCTTGTTAATTCGGTACAAGAAATAAATAAAACTTGAACTGATAATATTAATTTATTCCAAAATTTAATCAATTAAATTAATTACACCAAATTAGATTTAAAGACGCCAAATTAGTTGAAATACACCAATTTAGTTGAAATACACTAAATTAGTTGAAATACACTAAATTAGGTTTGAACGAATTTGTTCTTTCCGAATTTCTGCCAATAGGCTATTTAAATTTCCAAGAGGATATAAGAAAGTGGCCAGCAGGCTCTACCAATAACCTTTTCCTACGCAGGCAAACCAAAAAAAAACAGAGGTTCTTCATGCTAACTGTTGCAATATGAGATCGCCAAAGAGCAGGCAACAGCAGCGCGCACAATCACCAAGCGCCATGTGCGAACTTTAATTAGTGCGCGATCACAGACCTGGTTCGCGTCTTGGCGACGCTACATACCTTTTTTTTAATGCAAAACGAACACTTTTTAGTTAAAAAGACACTATCTAACATACTGATTCTGTGCCTTAATGTAAAAATATAAAAATTTAAGCTAAATCATCTATATGTTTACCTTAAGCTAAATCAACTATATGTTATCAACATCAGGCACAAGGAAGCCATTATAATTAAATTGTGTGTTTTATTTTTCTGTACATTAAAATTCGTTTATTTTTTTTTTAATAAAACAGCAAATCTTTTACTAAACAAGCAAAAATTGAGCAAAAACTTGTTCATGCTCTAAACTTTTACGTTACTTTTCCCAGGATTGCGGGCGTTAGCAGTTAAATTTATGCTAATTTGTAAAATTAAGGGGGGTTGTAACAAAAAAGGTTGGGAACGCTGGTTTAGAGCTAAAATATTTTCAAAAATTTTATTTACACTTTGTCACATTAAAATGTTATTGCACTAATCATTTTGCTTTGTTCTAAAGATAAATATTGATTTGATCAGTTGAAACAATTTGATCAATTTTATAATCTTTAGAGTCTAATTTTCTTTTATTATAAAAGAAGGTGTCGAATTCTTATTTAATAGAATACTTAAACAAATCTTAAGTCTCTCAATTATTTAAATCAATATCCTGCAATAAATCACTAGATAAATCAATTTTTTGTTTTTGATATACTCGTACATATTTTTTTTCATTAAATTTGTTTTATTTTAACCAGGGCCGAAACTGTAGACATTCGAGACAATGCAGCTGCAAAGAACCCCGCGTCTAAAAGGCCCCGCCCCCATACTTTCATCAGGAAAATTAACTATTCCCCAATTTTTATTAATTAACTAATTTTATGTTCCTTACCAATTTATAAAAAAAAGACTAGTTGTTAATAAATAATCAATGGATTTGGCCACTGACGCAAGTGTTGCTCAACCCACGTGTCCTTGTTAAATTGTAGTTATTAACGGACAATTGTAGTTGTTAAAAAATTATATCATTTTGTTAATCAAGTGTGCTTTGGCTAATTTTTTATTGCGTCATAATCTTATGCATTCTTATAGAACAGTACTAAGTTAACTGCTTGGTACGGTTTCAAGATAAACTTTTGGATTAGCATGTATCATATTGCTCTTGCTGAGCAGTACTTCCGTAGGAAACGTGAAAATTCTATTAATGCTTTAGCTAAGATTGAGAAAGTAGCTAAGTAGCAAAAGACAGACATTGACTGACAGTGGCAAAAACAACGTCTTCACTTCAGTTTAAAGATAAAATTGTTATTAGTGTCGAGTGAAGAACAATTTAAAAAAAAACTTTATTGCGACGTGACCGTTCAACCTTTATAAATCAAGGATCTTTTTAATTTTCCAATATACTGTATTTGTGAGTCGAGTAAATAAAACACATTTCAAAACAAGTAAAAATCTTTTTAGGTTTTCAACGAGTTTTCTGGTAAAACTTTTCTTCAAAACGCTAGAATTTGTTTTATAAAGAGTCTTATTAATCAAAAAAAATGTCTTTTTTAAATTTTTTCTTTGCGCCCTTGATTAACCCTTATTTACCTAGGCTGTTTTTTCTGTTGACTACCTAAGGGGGGGTCCTCGGAGGAACCTAAGTTTACATATCCAATACTCTTAAAAGAAAATAGCTGCGCAGTTGATTTTTTGATATGTTGGAGAAAATTTATTCTAGTTTAGTCAAATGTTTTTACTTTTAATATATATGGTATTAGTCTTTTTTTATTTTGCATAAAGTTAAAGGTTCTCAAATTTTTGTTGATTGATTTGTTTTTCGACATAGTTGGATTAGTCGCAGTCTGCTGCAAAAATAAATAACTTCAACGTGAGGCAGTAATCTTGACAAACACAGCAAGACGTTCAAAATGTTTTTTGACTTATCTCATGATTTTTGCACACAAAAAGTGTACGAAAATAAAGAGATAAGTCAAAAAAATAGCCTGCTACACTAAAACTACCCATCAGATTTGCTCAAGTAAAATACCAAAATATTCAGGAATAAATTTTAGGAAAAGTTATAAAATTTTAGGTTTTTATCATTGAAACTTTACGAGTTGTATCGTTTTTATGTAAGGGGGGTCCTTTGAGGACCTTCCCCTAAGGTAAATTAGGGTTAAGGCAGATGAAACGATAATTAACAAATGCAAGCGTTTGGAAAACGGCGGATTTTATCATCCAAAGTTGAAACAATTACAAACCTGATTGTAACTGCACATGCGATAAACTAATTAATTAGTTTCTGGGCCGTATACCATTAAAGACTCGGGCCAGCTTCTTTAAAGTTGTTTGCTATTGAAAAAGTTTACAGAATAAAATTTCAATTAGTTTCGGTTTAGTTTATAAAAGAGGTTTTTAATCAGTTTACAAGATTACTGTCATAGGAGTTCAAGAATACTATTGGTATCGTCTTATGCATCTTAGATGGTGGAAAAATATTAAGCTTATGCAAAATTTTTATAAATTGTCATATTTCAAATTTGTAAAATTTAGGCGTCTTTTTATAAATTTTACGACTTAAAATGTTGTAAAAGTTATTAATCTTACACAATCTCTTCTAGTGACGATATTGTAAAATTTACATAAATTAACAAAAACCTATAGCTAAAACTACATATCAGCGTTTATTAATTTTTACAATATATCCTTAAAAAACTGAATGCTTTAAGTGTAAATTAGATACGCAAATTAAAAAAAATATACTTGAAAACATTTGTTTTTAACTATCATTTTTTTGCCTTGTTACAATGTGTGACAACTATGTCCAGAAAACTCCATCTTTGCCCATAATCACTAAACCAGTATAATCACGCATTTCATAATGCATATAACTCTTGACTAATTATTCTCTTTTGTATTATACTTTGAATGTAATCTATCATGCGCTTATCGCGGCGCGCTTAGGAAATATGCAAAGAAATGCACGCGACGGTAGTCGAAAACCACACTATCATCCGTTTTCTCATCTGAACCAGGAAACTCATGTCTCTAACACTGATCGCGCATGTTGACTTCCTTCTACATCAATAACGTTGTTTGTCTTGTTGCGTAAGCCATTATCCTATTTTCAACATACCAAGTTTTGATACGCACTTGTGACTCTTTGATTTTATTTCTTCGTTTATCGTACCTTACTACCCTACAACTACCAAGCCAAACAACTACACTCTGATATTGGACTACTTTTCTGCATTGTTTTATCCATTGATTCTGAAAACATTTACAAGTTTGACATCAGGTTAGACATTAAAGCTTAAATTTTCCTGTATAAATGCCTTCTCTAAAAAATTCCTTCAAAATTTGTTCGTGACAGTGCACATGGAAATCGTTTTTAGCTACAAAGCAACAATAAAACTTTATGCATTATTGCCCATTTTAACTTTGAACATTGATATTCACGGGCCCCCTAGACTCTTACGGGTTCTGATGTGGCCCACCTCCCTGCACCCTCCTCTTGCTAGAGCTCGTCAGTGATGCTTATCTGGTGTTCAAACTCTAATTTAGTACATTGTAAGGAGGCAAAAAAATGATAGTGTATAAAAAGTTTGTTTTCAACAATTTTTTTTTAATTTGCGTATCTAATTTGCAATTAAAACCATTCAATATTCTAAGGATATATTGTAAAAATTGATAAACGCTAATATGTAATTTTAGCTATTGTTTATTGTTAATTTATGTAAATTTTATAATATCGTCATTATAAGACATTGTGTAAAATTAATAACTTTTACAACATTTTAAGTCGTAAAATTTGTAAAAAGACAATTAAATTTTACAAATTTGAAATATGAAGATTTGTAAAAATTTTGCATAAGCTTAATATTTTTTCACCATCTAAGGTACGTAAGATGATACCAATATTATTGTTGAAATCCTTGACAGATGTTTATATAGCATACCATATTTTTGAAGTGGTAAATCGGGACGTTTGTTAAAAGAAAAAATTTCGTCCTCAAAAAACTAAAGTTCTCTAAAAAATCTTCATTCTAAATATGTTCAGCAGGGGTGGGGAACCTTATTGCATTCACAGGCTAGTTTCAAAGATTAAAAGTTGGTGCCGGTTGCACAAACGTTGGGGATCAATACAACTTTTCATCCCAAAAAATAATGATCTCAAAAAAACAGAAAGAGAAGAAAAAGGTCTTCACTTGAAAGCAGCTCTGATTTTCCAATTTTTATCCCAAAATCATAGTGTTTTTTAAAAAGAAAAAAGTCTTCAGTTTGGATCAACCTCAAGTTTTTCTTATATCTTCTTAAAACTGTGGTGTTCTTTGTCCAGTTAAAACAAGGCCATTACGCGGAACTTTGCTGGTCATGCAACGACTGCACTTTTTGGATTCCAAATTTCCATTCAGGTCTTAGGCCTCAGGTTCCCCACCCCTGGTCTATGGTTTCTTGATTTTCGTCCCTAAAATGTAATGTTCTCCGAAATAAAAGTCTTCTCTTAAAATTACAAATACTGGGACATATTTGTTAACCGGGCGGGATTCGGGACAAAATCCTAAAAATCGGGACTGTTCCGGCTAAAACGGGACGTATGGCAGGCTTATATTTATACAGCCTGTTATAATATAAACAACTTCATCACGATAGACTCTAAAAATTATTTAACTGTGACAAAATCCTTTAAAAAAATTTTATTGTTTCGTAAAATATGCTAAATCGGAATCGCTCAAAATAAAATTCTGAATGTACATTTTACGGCTGAAAAGCTATTGATGACGTTCCGAAAGTAGAGCTTGGTAAACAATTAAAATAAAAGCGTTTTTTACATGATGTCTAAATGATTAAATGTGTTTGGAGTTTTTTATAATGCAAAGTAGAAATAATAAACTGTAAAGAGTAGCTTATCCCCTAGCCAATGTCAAAAGTGATATGGCTGAGTGCTATTGATCTTTATTTTAAAAATAACTTTGATTTTTTAATTGAAGTAAAAATGTTGATTTCAGTCGCTTCTGTATGTCTTATATTTTCCATATTCTGTTTGTTTATTTGGACCTAGTTACTTTTAAATTACATATAATTGCTCTTTTAGCAATTTTTTTCTTTTATACTTTCTGAAATACAATTTTTATATGACATGTTTAAAACGCCTTCTCTTACTTAAAAGCATATTCATTTTCTAATATTTAATAACAAAAAAAAATTTAATAAAAAAAAAAATTTAATAACATTCATTTTCTCTGTTATTGAATTTTTTTATTCACGGTTTTTTTTTGCGATGTCACAGATATTGCAATGTTTGCATGATTAGTTATGCACTATGTTTTCACCGGTTTTTACCCCAAATCACTCTAATTTTTTATTTTTTTAGTAATGACCTGAGTTTTTTATCTTTTTATTTTTAAAGTGAAGTAAAGACCTTATTTTTTGCCACTGTCAGTCAATGTCTGTCTTTTGCCACTTAGCCACTGTTTCAATCTTAGCTAAAACATTAAAGAATTTTTACGTTTTCTACCGAAGTACCCTTAGCAAGAGCAATATGATACATGTTAATTACAGCAGGTTTATCTTGAAAAGGTACGAAGCAGTTAGCTCAATACTGCTCCATAAGAATGCATAAGACATCAACGCAATAAAAAATTAGCCAAAGCACACTTGAATTAACAAAATAATTAACACTTGAATAACAAAAAAATAGAATCATTCTATTTGAATAAGAAACTGATGATGACCTTTACCACTAGAACGGCCGCTGCGGTCATTTTGACCGTTTTGGAATTTTAAGGTGGCTTATTTTTTTTTACGAAAATCGCATTGGTGTAAAATTTCTTGGCTTTTCTTAATTAATTGGTAGGAACTGTAGTGCTGAGTATCAAGTCAAAAACTGCTTTCACAAATATTTTAGAAGGTGGTTTACCTCCAACGGCCATTAACGGTCATTTTGACCGCTATACGAAAACATTTATTTCTGAACCTCCTGCTGTACTTTATGAGACCGTATCGTCTCTATGACACGTATGACTCATTTCAAACATTGTCTTTCTATTTTACGATAAATTGATTTTATTTGTGACATCATAGAGTCACCAGAAAGAAATGCAGAACTCAGAAAGCAGTTATAAAAAATTTTCCCAATTATCAGTTAGCACTGGAAATATACTGACTTCGCATTATGGAAGAGTTTCTAAAACAAAAATAGGTTATAAAAGAGTTTATGAAACAGATTATGAAAGAGTTTATGAAACAGAAATAGGCTATTCTATATTTTTGACAACTACCGGCTTTCATTGACTTTCAGCCCACGGTGATGGTCAGGTATTCTTCCCAAACAGCACCCATCCCACTCAGGTAGAAAAACAGCGGAACACACAGGCAATTAGCCTTTAGCGTAAGTTAGTAAGTTGATCATCATCTTTTGTAATAAAAGCATGATGTTTATGCTCAATTAGTGCTAACCTATTTTGGTTTCACAGGTGAAGTAAGCTACTTGACTAACAAATATAACATAGCGAAATCTATTACATCATGTCTGAAAGACCAAGACGTTTTACTGAAGATATTGCTATGCTCGCATCTATAGACAAGGATGATTCTGGAGGGAAAAGTGAAACTGAAGAAGGCGACGTATTAGATTGTCAACTATGCTTCTCAGATGAGATGAGCGACGATGAAAAAACTGAGCAATTTGATGATGCACAACCCATTGTTCATATAGGTGATTTACAAACTTCTGATACTAACGTTAAAATCTATTCTGCTACATGTTATAATGATGATTATGGTTCGTGTGCTGCTGAAAGTTCGAGCACAAAAGAGACAGCAAGAGATGGTACAAAATGGGAATTTATGGATTTCGGTCTAAAAGCACGAGGAAGGCGTGCAGCTCAGAATGTCCTAACTGAGCAATCAGGTTTATCACGGTTTGCCCTTAGAAGGGCAGACTCACCTGTTGGTGCTTTTCAAATTATATTTGATAACCATATCCCCAAATACATTGAACAACGTACCAATGTAGAAGCTTGAAGAGTCAAGCAATTAAAGAATGGGAGGTTTTACTTTGTGAGCTCAATGCGTTTATTGCTCTGCTATATGTAGGAGCAGCGGATGGTGGCAAAAACTTACCCCTTTACAATTTTTGGAATGAAGAATGGGGCGTATCATTTTTTCAACAAACCATGCCAAGAAATCGTTGTCGTGAAATTATGCGTCTTCTACGGTTCGACTTGCGTAGCAAAAAGTCAGCACGCTGGCAAACTGATAAATTTGCTCTTATTTCAGATATTTTGAATAAGTTTGTAGATAACAGTATCAGTTGTTACCAACCTGGAAAAAATATTACGATTTATGAAAAGCTGTTCCTGCAAAATCTCGTTGTAGGTTTATCCAGTATATGCCAAACAAACCAGATAAGTTTGGCATGAAGTTCTCGTTAGCGGTTGACGTGGAATCCAAGTATATCCTAAATGCCATTCCATATCTGGGCAAAGACGAGTCACGTCCATCCATCCAAAGGCTTAGTTAGTGACAAGGTTGTCATGACTCTCATGGAACTATTCATGAGAAAAGGTAGAAAAGTTACCACCGATAACTTTTTCACTTGTTTTTACTTGCTAAAGAACTGAAAAAGAAGAAAGCCAGCCTTGTTGGAACTATGAACAAGGTTAGACTTGAGCTGCCTGCATCTGCAAAATGCTTGCAACAACGTTATTATAGTAAGCTCATGAAGACAGGCTATATGGCAATTTTAACAATGTATCAGTGTAAGCCCAAGAAAAACGTTTGTGTTCTCAGTTCTCTGCATTTGTCTGTTGAGCTTGGCGAATCTGAAAAAAAGAAACTAGAAAAAATGGAATTTTATAACAGGAGCAAATGTGGTGTTGACGTGGCTGATTAAATGGCCAGGCAGTATTCAGTCAAAGCAGCACCCGTTGCTGGCCCATTGATGTTTTCCACAACATTCTGGATTTGGCAGGCATCAATGCATTTGTGCTCTATAAAAAACAAAGAGGTGACAAGATTTCTAGACGAGATTTCTTGTTCAAGTTTGCTACAGAACTGCGTGAAGACTACTGTACATCGTTGAAGATCAAGCAGAAACACTACTATTGCTAGACCTTTCCAACTATCGACAGCTCTTAAAAACACCAAAGCCGAGAAGAAACCGAGAAACACAAAAACACCAAAGTAAACAATGTCAAATAGCTGCAAACTGCACTCAAAACAAAACCAGCAAGCAAGTGCAACAAAAGTGTATGTGGCAAGTGTACCGCCACGGAGCTTTTCAAATGCGTTATACAGTATGTGCAACAACCCAAATATGAAACATTTTTCAATTTTATGTCCACTTTGTGCTCCTTCCTTCAAATAAAACTGTTTTTATGAATAGATTGATTGAGTTATGTTACCTGAGTATTTGTTCAACGTCTAAGTTGCAACCACACCACGCATATACTAGTAAAAATGCGTTTTTGCAGAAGCGGTCAAAATGACAGCTGCTGGCCGTTGAAGGCTTATCGCAACTCCGGCCGTTCTAGTGTTATAGGTCGAAATCGATTTTTCATAATGATACAGTTGGTTTTAAATTTTTAACTTTTATTTGCTATAATAAATTGAAAGTTGACCGATTTTATTAATAAATTCATGCATTGCTAGAACCGTTTTTGTTATCTATTGGATCATATCTGATGTTTCGGATTGGAAACATTAACATATTTTGATTTATAACTCAAAACACTTAGTTCAAGTTTACAACTTTTCAATAATGCACAAACGATGAATTTTTAGTTTAACTAAATCACGATAAAAAATTGCATCATTTATAATATTTCTGTTTCAAAATATTACCACTCTTTTGGAAGAATAACAAACATCTTGAGCTCTCCAGAAAACTTTGTACAACTTGCAAACAACGTTACTAACAGTTATCAAAGGCTATTCCGAAAACTCTGAAACAAAGAAATCTACTAATCAGGCCTCGGAAAAATATTTACAGCAAAAATATAACCACTCTGCACCAATTGTGCTGAATTGGAAGCAAGAGATGTTTTTAGATAATTCCTGTGCGCTGATTCCAAAAATGCTATCAGTTTTTGTCTATCACCTTGCCTTCAGCTACAATCAAACAATCTTCCATCAGCTAATTTTACACATTGCGTTGCTGCAAATAGCTTACCTCAGTTCTTGTATCAGCCTACAATTACATCGTACTTTGCAATGAAGGCCTTCTAATTCTTTATAGCCGATCAATGCTTTACCTTTTAACGATTAACCTTTTGTTGTTCACTCGATGGAGCGCCAAGAGATCACCTTCTCATTTTGTTGCTTGATTGGTTAGATGAAACTTCAAAGCACCTTGCCTTGAATGATTAAAGTCTTCTGCTGATTGTTTTAATTCAAAGTAGTACTAGCTAATGTTATGCTTTTCAAAAGCTGGCAGCATGTCCTAATTACGTTAAATTACTTAAGTACATATAGAGAAATCTTTTAAGCTATTTGATATTTTTAGACTTTTTTATAAAGTTTTCTGCAAATCTGTGTTACTAATCTTTTTTGTTATTTAGATAACTTGTTGCCAATGGGTAGTATTTTTGTTGAAAGAAGAAGGTTTAAGCTACACCCGCATGTTTTCTATTATACTTGCGGATGTTTTACTGTTCCAACGCAAAGGCAGAACATTATAGATTTTGTGAAAAAAAGCTTATTTAGCATACATTGGCATCAAACTGGGTCATCAGGACAAATCCTGGGAACCTCTTAAGGTGTGTAGGACATGTAACAAAAATCTAAGACAATGGACCAAGGGAAAGCGAAAGAGTTTGAGGTTTGGCTTTCCAATGATATGGAGAGAGCTAGCAAATCACGTAGATGACTGTTATTTTTGCATTGTAAATGTAGCTGGATTTAGCTCCAAAAATAAATCCAAAATCAACTATTCTAACATTCCATCAGCCATGAGACCCGTACCTCATTCTGACAGCATCCCTGTACCTACATTTAACTGTTTTACTCAATCATTTAATGAGAAAGATACCTGTACATCAGATGACAGTTTCATTCAAAATGATGAGTATCATCCATCTACAGATCAAGAAAAGCTGCCGGTACTAATCAAGAGAGTGTTTTTTAATAACATAGTACGTGATTTGAATTTGCCGAAAGATGCTGCAGAGCTTTTCAGTTGCAGGCTACACCACAACAATCTACTAGCTCTTGAAACCACATTTTGATTCTACAGACAAGGGGGAAAAAGTTTGGTTCCGTACTTCAGCATGGACGATACATTTGTGTTTTTCCATGACATAGATGGCCTCTTACATGCAATTGGTTAAGATCCAAAAAAATGGCCGCTATTCATAGACAGTTCAAAAGCTACCTCAAAGTGTGTCCTGTTGCACAATGCCAACAGATATGCCTCTGTACCAGTTGGTCATTCTGTAAATCTGAAGGAAACGTATGAAAATATGAAAATCGTAACGACTAAATCAAATATTTTGACCACAACTGGTTAATATGTGGTGACTTAAAAGTTTTATGCATGCCACTTGGCAAACAAGGTGGCTACTCTAAATATCCTTGCTTTTTATATCTGTGGAATGTTAGAGCCAATACAAAACATTGGGAATAGGAAAAATGGCCTGAGAGAAAAGAATTTAAATCTAGAGAAAAAAACATTCTTAACCAAGCATTAGCAGATTCAAGCAAAGTGTTACCACCACCTCTACACATTAAGCTGGGCCTAATGAAGCAATATATGAAAAGTCTGGATAAACATGGAAAATGTTTTGGGTATATTTTCCAAAAATTTTCTGGTTTGAGCAATGAAAAGTTAAAAGCAGGAATATTTGATGGGCCAAAAATAAGACAGCTAATAGAAGACAAGAAATTTATCATAACTATGAATCAAGATGAGAAAGAAGGTTAAATGGCTTTTAGGAAGGTCTTGAGCAATTTGATGAGTAATACCAAATCACCTAATTATAAAGAACTTGTTAAGAAGTTGCTTTTCGCATTTCAAAACCTTGGCTGTAACAAAAGTGTGAAACTACACTTTCTTCATAGTCATTCGAATTACTTTCCCGACAATTTAGGAGATATGAGTGAATAGCAGGGTGAACGTTTTCACCAAGATATCAAAATCATGGAAAAACGATACCAAGGTCGGTGGAACGTTAATATAATGGCGGATTACTGGTGTCTTATGAGAGATGAGAAAACGTATAAACATTCTCGAAAGTCAAAAAGGAGAAAGAAGCTTCTTCCATAAAATGACACTGTAATAAATGTGCTTTTATTAACTTTTATTGCTTTTTTACACCTTGGCATATTTACATATTCTGAATAATGCTCTATGCTATACGTATTTCCTCTTACTTTAAAATTTTGAATTGCATTTTGTAACAAAAGTTGACTTGATAGAAAAAATCTAAAGTTACTTTTGGAATCAGTACCTCAAAATTAACTAGACTAATCCGTAAATTTTTCTTTGTTATATAATTAATGTTTTTGATAAAAAACACCGGAAAAAAACTAATATCATTAAAGTTTAAGGCTGGTTCTTTATTTAAGTATGTTTAGATAAGTACATATAGTTTTTTATTTATTTATATTAAAAACATATCTATGTTATTAACTTAAATAAACTGCTCTGATTTGCTCATTGCGCACTGCGCCAGCATTGGGAGACGATTTGGTTAGATTTTTATATGAGTATATACGTAATATAATTATACATATATAACAGGAATGGCAAACTTTTTCTCTAGAACGAGTCAAAGTTTTATAATTTTATGAAAATTACCATAAAGTTGGCCATTGGCATTAATTTCCGCCAAAATTCATGATGGAAAAAAAGAAAAAGTTTTTATTTTTAATCAGCATTCAAAACCTCTAATTTTGATCAATATTCAAGGTAAAGTTTAAAAATCTTTGCCTTCAATTTGTTCTAAATTGCCAGAAATTTTCCGAATATGTACCAAAAATACTAAAAATTTTGAAACGTATGTTGAATCAGAAAATTTTAACTATTGGGTCAGTGGTTTGCCATCCCTGATATATAATTTTTTTAAAATCATCAAGTGTGGTTTCACGGAATCAAACTTTTGTATTCCATGCTAAGATTTTGCATACCTAATATTATTTTTCCATTTTGTTTTTTACCCGTTTAAATTGAAGTATTTTGCATTAGCTTGGTCCATTGTCTGCTTATTCTAAAGAAATACTTTTTTGTGTGTTTTGTTAAGCTTGATGAAACGTTTTATAGTTCTTTCTAGTTTATCCAGCTTTGGATAATCTGATCGCTATATTTCTATTCGTTTATTCTTTTATGAGGCAACAATAAAAGGAATTGGCCTCGATTTAATCTAGAAAGATTGAAAAAAACCTTCTCCATGGGATCACGGATTTGTGCGTTACGATCTGGACAGCTTAGACCGTGAAGCTCTTTCAGGTGAGCTGTGCAAGAAAAATACTTGTAAAATTAAATTGGGGACCTTTTTTTACATGTTCTATTTTTAAAATGAAGTAAGGACGCACATCAGGCCGTTGCTTTCCAACTTTTTCCGGCCGCAATGTTAAAAAAGTTGAGAAGTTTTGGATTACAGTTTTTTATACAAAAGACAAACTTGAAGTTAAGTAACTGTTTGCCTATATTATTTTACCAGTGCAGTTTGAGATGGTTTGTGAAAACAATGGAATGCATGTAAATGGGCGAGACATTGCCACCATTTAACTTTTTTGCTATTTAAATTTTTTGATTTTTATTTCATTTCATTTCATTTAATCTGTATATTGTTCCTCCTGACTTGCTGGAAATTGTCTGAAGCGCTATACATAGGGAAAGCAATTACCCAGACCTGCTTCCGAAGATGCCAAAATTTTGCTAAGCCCGACAAGGTTAAGGTAGAAGAAAGAGAAAAAAATTTTTTTGAAAAAGGTTGTTAATAAACCTAAATCGTATAAGCAAGAAAAATGTTTTTGTTGCGGAAATACTGGTCTTCAAGCGAAAGTTATTAATTGTCCGGAGAGAAACCGTGAATGTTTTAAAAGCAGTAAAATGGGACATGGTAAGTTAAATTTGTTTAGATTTAAAAGCCAGTAGTCATTACAAAATGGTTTGCCAGATTTATACAAATGCGTAATCATTGTAAATCCATACCGGATCGGTCGCGGCCCGGGTTACCAACGACCGCCTCAGGTGTCGCACAACAGGGCACCTGCGGAAATTATGCTACTGCTAAACAAAGTGAAAATAAGAGGAGAAAGAGAAGAGGAAGGCGAGTAAAGAAACAGCGAGAAGCATGGAAAGGAAGATTTTCACTCATAAGGGTGGATATTTTAAATATTGGAACAATGACTGGAAGGGGAAGAGAGCTGGCAGATATGATGGAGCGAAGGAATGTAGACATATTGTGCCTACAAGAAACTAAGTGGAAAGGTAGTAAAGCAAAGAACTTTGGAGGTGGATGTAAAATATTTTACAATGGAGCTGATGGAAGAAAAAATGGGATAGGGATAGTGCTGAAGGAGGAGCTGGCTGAAAGTGTCCTGGAGGTGAAGAGGGTGTCGGACAGACTGATGGCCATGAAGCTGGAGGTAAATAGGTCCATCCTAAATATAGTAAGTGCATATGCTCCACAGGTTAACTACAGCATGGAGGAGAAAAATGATATTTGGGAAGACCTGGATGGATTGATAGAAAGTATATCAACAGAAGAGAGGATAGTTCTTGGTGCAGACCTTAATGGAAATGTGGGCGAAGGAAACATAGGGGATGAGAAAATAATGGGGAGGTACGGTGCTGGAACAAGAAACAAGGAAGGATCAATGGTTGTGGATTTTGGGAAAAGGATGGATTTGGCAATTGTCAATACTTATTTCAAGAAAAAAATGAACACAGAGTGACGTATAAGAGTGGAGGAAAAAGTACCCAAGTAGATTATGTGATGTGCAGAAGGAGAAACCTGAAGGAAATGTGTGATTGTAAGGTAATATTGAATGAGTGTGTCGCAAAACAGCACCGTATGGTGGCATGCAAAATGGCTCTTATGGTGAAAAAGAAAAAAGCAGAGAAAGTAAAGCCGAAGATACGATGGTGGAAACTGAAAGAGACAAGCTATCAAGAAGCGTTTAGACAAGAGGTGAGCAGGATTTTGGGAGGCAAGGATGGGTTACCTGATGATTGGGACAAAACGGCAGAAATGCTAAAAAAAAACAGCTGAAACTGTACTGGGAGTGACATTTGGGAAACAAAAAGGAGACAAGGAGACATGGTGGTGGAATGAGGAAGTTCAAAAGAGCATAAAAGAAAAGAAAGAGGCAAAGAAAGCATGGGACAAAACAAGAAATGAAAATACTAAAAAGGTATACAAAGAAAAGAAAAGTAAGGCAAAGAAGACAGTTGCAATGGCAAAGGGACGTGCATATGACGATTTGTATGCTAGATCGGAAACAAAAGAAGGTGAAAAAGAGTTGTACAGATTGGCTAGGCAGAGAAACAGAGCAGGGAAAGATGTACAGCACGTGAGGGTTATAAAGGATGAAAACGGTAATGTTATGGTAAATTCAGAAGCAGTGTTAAAGAGACGGAAAGAGTACTTTGAGAAACTGATGAATAAGGAAAATAACAGAGAACCTAGGACAGAGGAAGCAGAAGTGGTTAAGGAAGAGGTAAATTGTGTCAGTAGAGAAGAAGTAAAGAACGCACTAAGAAGGATTAAAAAAGGTAAAGCGTTTGGACCAGATGAGTTGCCAGTAGAAGTTTGGAAGTGCATGGGAGAGATGGGAATAGAGTTTTTGACCAGACTGTTGAACAGACTATTAATGGGTGAACGGATGCCAGAAGAATGGAGAAAGAGTGTGCTTATCCCAATCTATAAAAACAAAGAGGACGCACAATGCTGTGGAAACTACAGAGGAATAAAGCTAATGAGCCATACAATAAAAATATGGGAAAGAATTATTAAAACCAGGTTAAAGGATAGAGTTGAGATCAGCAAACAGCAATATGGATTTATGCCAGGAAAGGGAACCACCGATGCCATGTTTGCTTTAAGAATGTTAATGGAAAAAATACAGGGAAGGTTAAAAAGAGCTACATTGTGTATTCGTGGACCTAGAGAAAGCTTACGACAGGGTTCCACGGGAAGAGCTGTGGTATTGCATGAGAAAATCCGGAATAGTGGAAAAGTATGTGCGACTAGTACAGGATATGTATGAGGGAAGCGAAACAGTGGTGAGGTGTGCAGTAGAAACTACAGAAAGTTTCAAGGTCAAGGTTGGACTGCACCAGGGATCAGCGTTAAGTCCATTCCTGTTTGCAGTGATAATGGACAGGCTAACGGATGAAATAAGGAGAGAACCACCGTGGACGATGCTATTTGCTGATGATATTGTGATTTGTGAAGAGACCAGGGAAAAAATGGAGCGGAGATTAGAATCCTGGAAGTATGCATTGGAAAGAAGAGGGATGAAAGTAAATAGGTCAAAGACCGAATATTTTTACATAAATGGAGGAAATAACGACAAAACAGTGAAGATGGAGGATACAAAAGTTCCAAGAGTAAAGGAATTTAAGTATTTGGGATCAACGGTGCAAGAAAGTGGTTGTTGTGAGAGGGAGGTAAAGAAGAAAGTACAGGCAGGATGGAATGGATGGAGAAGAGTATCAGGAGTAATCTGCGACAAGAGGTTACCAGCTAGAGTAAAAGGAAAAATGTACAGTTCAGTGGTAAGACCAGCAATGGTGTATGGACTTGAGACAGTACCAGTCACAAAGAAACAAGTAGAGATGGAAGTTGCAGAGATGAAAATGCTGAGGCTTACTATGGGAATGACGAGAAAAGACACGATTAGAAACGAGTACATCAGGAGTACTGTTAAGGTTGAACGGTTAGAAATGAAAATGAGGAAGGGCAGGCTGAGGTGGTATGGATATGTCATAAGGAGAGACCAAAAGTATGTAGGAAGAAAGATGATGAAAATGGAGTTACCAGGAAAGAGGAGAAGAGGGAGACCAAAGAGAAGATTTTTAGATGTGGTAAAAGAAGATATGAAGGAAGTTGGTGCAAAGGAGATGGACATTGAAGACAGAAAGATGTGAAGAATGATGATACGCTGTGGCCACCCCTGACTAAAGGGAAAGGCCGAAAGGAGAAGAAGAAGTCATTACAAAATGGTCTCGAACAGTTTTTGTTAATTTAAAAAAGGCTCATTTTTGCTTCATAACTCAAAGGTAAACTGTTAAAGTTACTTCAAGAAAAATTAATACCAGACAGAAGTTTGAGTTAAAAATAGAAAGTCTTTACTTTGATTATGACTTCTATGTTTATGATTGAAATTTTTACTAAGACTCATATAGACATTACAAAGAGGTTTTAACAGCCTGACGACCAGTCCAAAAAGAGTGTTGACAGTATTTGAATTGAAATTAGTTTAAGGTTTCACTTTAAATTAACGTCTTTGGTCGGTCTTTATAAAAGTCTCTGAATTTTATCAAACACTTAAATTACCTTGGCAAAAAGTTTGAATTCATCAAACTTATTAAAAGATAAAAAAATTTTGGTATTGAGCCAGCATTAGTTTCGACAATTAAAGCCATCAGCCAAATAAGGGCACTTAAATTTTGATAAAAACAGTTAAAATTTTGTTTCTTCACAGGGTTGAGATCTTTGTTCATGTTTTTCTGGTAAAATTACAGTCTAAACTGGTGTTAAATTTTTATTCAAAAGTAAAAACAATATGTAGATAAAACTTGACGTTTCGGTATATTATAAAATCAGTAAACCTTCTTCAAAAGATTAACTGAAACATAAACATTATCGACAATGAAATCACAGCGGTGCAAAATAAAGAGAAAAAAGAAAAGAACAATTATAATCTATAACGATATCTAACGAATTTCAAGTATTTTAAATTTTAAGATTGTGATAAGCAGTTGGATAAAAGCAATTGATTTTGTTATTAAAAGCATGATTATTTGAATGAATTAAAAATCACTTTAAAAATGTTATTTTTGCATAATCTGTTTCTTTTGCCAAAATTTTTGAATTAATACAATTCATATGATGATTTTGCAAAAATACATGTTTCATCAGAGCAGATTTGTTGTTCATATCATTACTTTCTAATCTTGCTAAATTTTTTGGGCTCACACCACGCATGTGTTTTTTACATCTCTTACAAAATGCCCTACCAGTATCACCTAAGTAAATCCCATCACAATCTAAACACGGAATTTCATGAGTTACTCACGGCTGTTGGTTGGTTTAATTCAATCTTTTAGGTTTTGTAAAATTTACTTAATTTTTTGAAAAGATTTTGTACATACTCTGATATTTTGTTTTGTAAATATACGGTTAAAATTTCAGTTACATCTGGTAAAAAGGTAAGGTTACTATTCTTTTTTAATTTTTGCCAACTATGGTTCTCGACCTGTATGCCGCTAAACTTTTCAAAAAAAGTTAGTCTATTGCTTTCCAACCTTTTTTTTTATAGTTGACAGTACTTTTTGGACGAAAATCAATATCTACAATCTGGTCCAAGTATGCTGCAAATTTTAAAAAACTTTCAAGGTGGGTTGCAGGCGCAAAAAGTTGAGAACCACCGCTTTAATGAATACAGTTTATTAAAATCTTTAAAATGTATATATACAATATATTTATTGTTGTTAATGTTTATAATTAATTATTTTTTGTTTCTTTGTATCTTCCGGTTTATTGTGTATTTTCATATGTATTAATATTAGTTGTACATTCGTTGAAAAGATTAATTCTTTGAAACAATAAAAAGGTAACTAAATGTGCTTTACTTTTCTTTAATTCTTAACTTTAATTTATTTTTTTATACGAGTATTTTTTGCCTGCTAAAACCTATTTGATTAATCCCGTAAATCTAGCTTTTGGCTAAGTTGGGGTTTCAAATAAATTCTGTATTTAAGACTAAACTATAATCGGCTTTTAAGATCAGGAGTAAACAAAAAGTTTTGGGGCCTCTTTTTACCTCATATTTTAGGCTGATCTACTCACTGAATTTATGAATATTTTAGGTTCTTTGGAAACGAAGCACTTTTTACTCTAGAATGCTTGCATTTGTTTAATCAATAAATAGTACATGTTTTTTCCAAAAATTAACTAAGAATTCCATGAAAGTGCTTCAAATTAATGATGCTTCCAGATAGCAAAATGTAATTTATATTAATGGTCGCCAAACTTTTGAACCTCATGTACCCTTTTTTGAATTTTGTAGTTAAAGTTCATAGCTATAATTGCCGAAAAAAGTTTGAGGAGCAATGCAATATTGCCCAAATTGACGTTCAACAAAACATAATTTTGTTCTATTTTACAGGATTGCCACTTTAAATCTGTGACCGTTTTCAGTCTAAAAGACTAAAATAAAAAAAGATCATTGCATTCAATCAGTATTCAATTGCATTCAAAATCCTTTATTTTCGTCGCAAAGTTAAGGTGAAACCTAAAAAGGAAACCTTTATTCTCGATCGATTTGATATTTTGGTAGAGTTTCTTTGATTGAAACGCTAAGTTTAACCTAATGCTTTTGAACTGATATTTCAAAGGGCACTATATCCCCACCGGTATCCTCCCTTTTTAAAAACTTCAAGACAGTGATAATTTAAAGAAGTCAATTGCTCTTTGTTTTCCCATTTTTGGCGTCCCTAGTTGATGGGGTATAGTTTTTGAAACCCGGTCAGAAAGGTAATTTTATCGGAGCGTATGTCATATTCTTATCACATGCATCACTCAAGTTGTTCAAAATAGACTGCTGATTCTGGTTGACTGATATGGGGGCGTGACTGAAACTGAAAATTGACCATGGAAATCTTTTTCTCGTCCACTAAAAACAAAAACTGCAAAAATAGTTTTTCGACTTTCTAAACTACTACTTGTTACTAAAGAGTTAGCAACTTACATTGCACATCTGTCTATCAAAACCTATTTAATTCCGAAAAAGTGTAGCGAGATACTTTTTTCAAAAATAAACTCAATCTAAGTTTCATTGAAGATATGCGTCAAAAGAAGAAAAACCACATCCTATCGCTGTGAGTGTAATTTATTGCCATCCTGTGCCTATAGTTAAAAAGATTAATCAATTTATTGCCATCTGTTATCAATAGTGTAATTTATTGCCATTCTGTGCATATAGTTGAAAAGATTAATCAATTTGGTGATGCATTAATAAGATTAACGCATGATTTGAAGTTAAAAAAATACTAATTATTTTGTTTATTCACCAAAATAATTATGAAAAGTGCTCAATAAAATATTGGTACAAACAATAACAGAACAATGAAATTAATGACCCCCCAACAATCTATTGCTAAAATGTTTAATAATTATTTTTCGAAAATAGGCACAAAAATTTGCTGCTATCATTAAAGCGGAAGACTTGATATGCAGCAAGTCGTTATCACGAAATTGCAGCAATTCGCTCTAGTTTAATGCGTCGAGTTCAAGTGAAGTGGAATCCATTAAAAACAGCTAAATAATAAAAAATTGAATCGTTAATTAGATTTTGAAACTAAATTTATGAAATAAAGCAAAGCTATTATTATACAGGGTGGGCCGTAAATAACGCACCAAAGCGTTTTGAACATCGACTGGAATTGTGCATCAACGCAAATGGCGAGCATTTTGAGCATTTGTGATTGTACCAGCGTGTACGTGTTTCTCTGTTCATTTGTTAAGTCTTGCTTTAATAAAAACGTGTGTTATTATTATCAGTATTGTTTAATATGCTTTGGTGCGTTATTTACGGCCCACCCTGTACAGTATACTCCCTTTAGGTCAGGGGTTCTCAAACTATGGCCACACGGCCAAAATGGCCCACAAGAAATTTTAGTTCAGCAAAGAAAGCTTTATGATTCCAGAATATGCGTTTTAAAAAATAAAGACTTTTAAAAAAGGAAGAAAGAAATTTCTGTGTGAGATTGCAACTTTTAGTTGTAATGTCATGGTGATTAAGATCAACTTCCATCCTAGATTTTTGCTTATCTATCTAAAAGAAGGATTATCACTTGAATTGTTGCCTGGTAATGCACTTTTTCTCCTCAAAATGTAATGAGTTTTTTAAAAAAAGGTCATCGCTTAAAATCGTTCCGTGTGATGCATTTTTCGTCCTCAAAATGCATGGCTCTCTGAAAAAAAAAATTATCACTTGAAATTGTTGCCTGGTAATGCAATTTTTCTCCTGAAAATGCAGGGCTCTCGAAAAAAAAATGATCACTTTAAATTAGTCTTCGATTTCTTACTTTTTGTCCTAAATTCACGGTATTCTTTAAAATAACACAAAACATGGATCGTCGTCTCGGATCGGCCTCAGATTTCATCCCGAACCAATAATATTTCTCATCGAATTCAACAATATCTACCTCATCGCGCAAATGTTTGTCATGCAATTCCTAAAAACTTGGTCATGCAACGCATGAATTGCATGCGCTGACCTCACGGCACTGGTTTTTACTATAAACAAACATAAATAATTTTTATTGAAGTAATTTCATGGGCCACCAAAAAATCTGCGTTCAAAATGGGCCATGGTTAAAAAGAATTGAAAATTCCCGCTTTAGGTGATTCATTTAACTTGTGCGTATTGCAAGGTATATTTCCTAAAGATCTCAAAATTGCAGACGCTCTTCCTACATTGTTATAAAAGTTTAAAAATATTAGTTTTTTCTTGGTAAATTATTTTTAATAACAATTTTGTATTGCTTATTTAAAATCATTTTTAAAATTGTTACCACTTTAAAACTTAAGGTTGTTTTTAACCTGTTATGGCTACGTCTTTCTTACTGATTGGGTTTGCCACAGCAACCAAGTATAGGAGCTGCGTGCCCAAGGGCACCAAAGCCGAAGCAGGAGGCATTTGCGGGGACATGAGGGGAAAGGAAACAATTTTTTCCTATCCTGCAAACTTTCAAAAATATGGCGCACAGGAGGTCAGATAGGGCTCTTTGAAGTTTGCAAGCAGAAGCATTTTGTTAGATATACCTTTCTACGATTGAATAATCTCGAACAAAACTAACTCAACAAGGTTTTTGAAATATCAAATTAGACATGGGTTCACTAAACTTTTCTCGAAAAAGAGCCACACAGCAAACAAACATAATAGAATTTAGAAATGGGGCAGATTTTGAAAAATAACCTTTTCTTTATTAAAAAGGTAGTCTCAACAAACGTAAATTTTAGTGCATAGAAAAAACTATTTGCTAAACACCTAATGAAGACCAAAAAAGCTAAAAATCTTGTTTCGTACAAATTAAACAAAAAAAACTTTTATCTGGTTACTTTTTTGATCAAAACACGATAAGTATTTGCAGATCAAAAAAATAAAAACCTGCGCGGAGATTTTACTATTTAAGACGTTTTTTAGTCTTTGCTTAGTTTTTAGTAAAAATATACTGTAATACGTAAAATTTGCGTTATTAAGATTGCCTTTTTCCACCAAAGTTCTGTTTTTATTAAATTTTTCCTCCACCGCCAAATAATTTCCGGGTTCCTGACAGCGCCAACTTTTATACAATACAAAGCAAATGCTTTTTTCTCTCAAGGAAAGCAAAAACAAAAAAGGTTTTATTTTTTTTAATTGAAAACAAAAACGTAAATCTTTTGTTTTTTAAGAGAAGTAAAAACAAAAAAACGCCCTACATCAAATCAAAAACTTTAAAAAAATTGCCTTCCAATTAAACGAAGAAAAGTCACTACACAAAAGTAGCTTCAAGTACAACTGAAGCACAACTGAAAGGGTATACCAATTGAAAACTTATTTCTAAGCTTTTCGTTTGACATCGGCCACAAGATAAACGTCGGAATGTAGGAAAAATAAAATCGATCGTCTTGTAACACTGAACAAAGAAATGATTGGTTTTAAGGGAAGACGTCACCATCCGTAATTTGTGTCATATTTTATTTTATTTCATCTCTATATCTTACTGATTGGCTGGAAAGCGACGAAAGCGCTATACATCGGGCAAAAAATTACACAGATTTTCTTTTGGAGATGCTACGATAATATTGTCCCGTAGAACATTTCTTTTTTAGTTTTATAGAAATATGACTAAAATTTCAAACTGCCAAGACCACTAAGTTGGGGAAAATACTGTGAACTCTTTTTCCCAAAGACATTACAGAATGTTTTTTTAACCAAGATTAGCTTAAATAATATGATGTATAGGGCTTCCAAAGCAGACAAAGGAAAAGAAAAACGGCAAATTAAAAGAAAAGTAAAATTTATCATTATTATATTGGGTGCACGTACGTTTATTTTAAAGTTGTTGACTAAATCGCAGTTTCATTGAACATGCTTGAGTTAAATATTTGCAAAAACAATAAAGGTGTTGCGAGAGTTTGGAAATCAGTCAGTTCAAATTCATTTTAGCATGTGTTGACAAATTCTGTTCTGTAACCGTTGCTTGTGCGGCCTATTCACAAAGGCACAAAAAACTGTGCTCTATGTTGCTTAAAATAAGAGATCATTTTTGGTTTTACGAAGAAGTGGGGAAGATGTAAAAACAACACGTAGTTCCACTGCAACAAAACATTTTTCTACTCTGGCTTTGATTTTTCTTTTATACCTAACGATATGTTGTTTTGACATCTTGTCCACTGTCCTGCAACCAAAAAGAATATCTAGTCTGCTTTGTTCTTAACCAAAATAATGTACAATTTATACATGCAGTTCACATGACAACTTGCTACATAATCCGGTATATTCTATAGAAAAAGTAAGCTTGTACCCAATGGCGCCAAAACGCTCTTTGGCGGGGTTGGGGTAAAATGTCAAAGAAAGGCTCATTTTACAGAGTTGCCACTTAGTTTGGCAATTTTTTTTTGCGCAAAAATTTATTGATGATTAATAGAAGTCATCACTTTCAGTCAGTGTCTAAAATTTTTGGTTTTCTTCCTAAATTTAAGATAAAGGCTAAAAGAAAGATCAATACTTTCCGTATCCAAAATCTCATTAGCTTACCTTTTCCCATATTATTGAAATTATTTAACTTAAGCTTTATGATTTGTGCAATTATGTTTTGATTAGAATGTACGGTATATTTTCTCATTACATTTGAATTTGAGAGATAAGCGAAACAAATTTGCACTACCGGGTGCAGAGCTGGATGTTCTTCTAGGTATTTTACTTCTTAGCGACTACCACTTCCACCGTCAATGGTGGTTTTATTTCAAACGACGAAAAAATTGATGTTGATTTAAGCCACAAAAAATGTTTTGAAATTTGTTTTAAAAAAGAAAAAGTTACTTATATTTCGCTGACAACAGCCATTTGACTGAAAATGATGAATTTGAAAAAATTAGAATATATTTGAATTTTATGAAAAAATACTTACTTTTAAAATTTTTCCAGAATTTATCAGTCGTTCAACAACTTGGTTCCATGCTATTGACACTTAATTTTCTGAATAAAAGTTTATGCAAAACAAAGCAGTAAAGCATTCATGTCGCAACATATTTTTGTAATAGGTTTTCATGAAAAATAAGACGTAGTCTGAGTGAAAAGGAAACTCAAAACCTGATAACACAAAAGGTTGAGTTTGAATTTTTAACTTATTATAACATTATTAGTATTGTAATCTAAGATACGTTTTTTATAGTTTTTTAAACCAAAATTGGCAAGACGTATTTACCGTAGAAACAATAATCGTGTTTTACCATAATTTATCAATAAAGAAAAAAGTTTCTTTTAATTAAAAATCAATAAAATAATAATACAATAAGTTACTCGTATCTTGAGATACTTCTTCAAACTGATATTATTATTTTTTAATGGTTAATTTTTGCTATACATCAATTATAGTTTTTTATTTCGCGGACAAACAAATGCAAACAAGTAAAAATAAAATTATTTATGTAGATGTAGACTTAGAGTTTCGCGTACACATATAAAATACAATATAGGGTGTGCAAACTTTGATAAAAGCCAAAATAAAAGTAATAAAATAAACGTATTAAGAATAAAATAAAAAAAATAAAAACCAACTATTGTAAAGGTGGCATAGTGATGACTCTTGTACACGATAAAAATGAAAGTGACACAATAGGCTATGTTATAAAAAAAAGTTTGTTGAATTAATAAAGTACTATAAGTACGGTTCAAATATATTAAAAAGTTTAAAAGTTAAGCAAAAGTTTGCTTTAAGATATGTCGAATAAGTGCTTCCCCAAACAGCAAGGCTATAATTAAAATAAGAATAGATAAGTGAATAATATAACTTCAATAAAGCCGAGCTGGGTAAAAAGAAGTTCAGTTCATTTAGAATTACAATTGATTGAGGTATTTTTGCTTCAAGAATTTTTATATGCTCATGAAAGTTTAACACTAGAATTACCGCGTTTTTGACCTACCTAGAATTACCGCGAGCGGTCAAAATGACCGTTCGTCTAATAAATAACAAAATGCGTAATAATTTAGCTTTACTTCATGTTATAAATTTTTTGTAAAGTATTGTAGTATATATATAGAGATAACTTGAATCCTTGTAGGTGTGAGTTTGGTGCGTTGTGGGCTTCTTTTTAATATCATGTTCTGGAAGATATTGCATAAGCCTTAATCTCCGAATTACATTGAAGACCTTCAATCTGCTTTTAAGCTGCCTGGTTGAAATTTTCTCAAAGTTTCATTGTACTTACAACAAATATGAGCTCTGAAACTAAATGAAAAACAATTTACTTTAAAATGAGCTCAAAATATCAAATGATTATTATTTTTCATCATGCTGCTGTTTACATAGACCACAAGCGGCTATTCAGAAGTATACAAAAACAATAAAAAGTGCAGCGCTCTACATAATTCACACATTCAACTTTTACGCAACCTGTAGGCCTACACTTTCCGCAAACTTATCTACGGCATCCACAATATAATTTTTCAGTTTTATTTTGTTCACAGTTTACATTAACTTGGCAATGCTTTCGCTTTCTGCTTTTCTAAACAATCAAATTTTGATAAGAATTGTTGAAAAGTGAAAGCAAAACTGCTGCTAGTGGAGCTGTCTTTCCTTGAACACGAACTTCTCTCAGTTCAGTGGCGAGTTGAAACATAAAGTTTCTTCTCGAGATAGCATCTCCAGTTTTCTTCTTGTACAACACATACGCGTTGATACAAGCAAGGTTTGAAATATTGTAAAAGACAGCCACCGGCTACCGCCCGGTACTTGCCTTCACCGTGTATTGTCGTGTCATCTGGTCAACAATACCCACACCATATTTAGTTTTGTTGTGGAATGTAACTACTTCCAGTCTCTGTTTTGTTGTTGTATGGACCATATAATATGTTTAGAGTATGGTAAGAATACAAACGTTCTTGTTTTGTTTGCACTGGTAAACCGTCAAGGTTGTGGTTTGGTTGTGTGGCTTTTTGTTTGCAAGAGTTTGTTGGAATATCTGCTCTGCTGTAAAGCTTTTACCAGTGGCTAAACTTCCTTTCGGATTTTGTTTCGGGTCCCAAAAAGTGATGTCTTTCTTTCCACAACTGCGTGGCAAGATGAGTCGAAGTAAAAAATCTGTCAGATGTTACGTAACTTCTTCCTTTGCCCAAGTTCTGTCAGATGTTACGTATCTTCTTCCTTTGCTCCACTCTCTTTATTGTAACACTCGCCGACAATCTTTGTGTAGCTGGTCTGGCTTCATCTTTGCAAAGATTATTATATGGCGTTTGGTATATATTTAAATTCCACATCAACAACTAGCCAAAATTCGATACCGAATTCTTCCTATTTGTTGGCCATATGTCGAACTGTATAAGTCTGTAGCAGGCTTTAGTTGGGAATAATTGTTCGTCCACTGTAATATTTTCTCCTGGTTTTTAGCAAACGATACAGTTTTTAATAAACTTATTCCAGACGGCTGAAATCAAAGCAAATTTATCCGTTTGAAGTCGAGATACCCTTGTACTTCGCATATCAAATCGAAGAAACCTCATGATATCGCAAAAGCAATTTCTACCCATAGTTTCTGGAAAACAACATATTTCCTAATTTTTATCCAAAACTCAAGAATCTGTTAGTTCTTTTCACATAATGCTCCTCGTACATACAGCAAAGAAATAAAATTTTTTAATTCACTTACTGGTAGTTTCCACTCATTACTCTTTTTTACTCCATGAGCTTTAGCTTCTGTACATTGCTGAATATGGTAAGCATTGAATTATCGACGAGTAGCTCAAACGCACTCAGCGACCATCTAACATGCGATTGGCATATCGCGTTAGATTCTGGCTTCCTGTTAACACGTTTTGAGTTTGTAGTCTACCCCTCCATTCTAAAAAAAATTTGCTGTATTCCCATTTTGTTCCGTCCTTACCAACCAATTAAATATCCCAGAAGTTTGGATTAGGCTCATCACTCTGCGCTTGTGCTGCAGCACTTGTATTATTGCTGCCACTGCCAGAGCTGACAAGTTGACATGATCAAGAATCAGTTTGCCCCAGGTCATCAATATCAGTCTCCGAATCCATTCCATTTGAAGAAATCACTTCCCATATAAGTCAAACTTGGCGTTAGGTTGAACTGAATTTTCCAAACCCTGATCACAGCCTTTATAAACCTTTTTACTTTCGATTTCATTTCCCTAATCATTTTCTGCAATCGCGTTCAGCCAACCCAGAGCTTGGATATTACAAACTCGTTCTGACCTCGGCATTCTGCAAATGGCTCAACATTATGAACTAACTAGTAACCAACTCTTGCCAGATACTGCAGTAATATATACATGATTGTTTTGAAACAATAACACAACAAAAGGCTTTATTACGTATAATGAAAACAATGTTCCACCAGCGCAACTGCAAAAGACACCGCTAAGCCGCAAGGGCATACTGGCGGCGGTTCCGATATGCTAACCACATCGAGTTAGCTAACACGGATACGGGTTAAGACAAGCAAAACCCTGCAGTTCCCATTACAAACATATAGTAAGAATGGTCAAGTCAATCAACAAGCAAGTGCCGACAGACCTGTTTCGTCCTTTATTTATTTTTTTTTTTTATTATTATTTATACACACATAAAAAACCATAAAATAACACAGATTTACATTATGGAAAAATATTAGAAATATTCATAAGTTCATAGCAAATATTTGTTTTTCAAAAATTTCGTTTTATTTGTAGCAAGGTTTTTCGTGTTTCAAAAAAAAAAAAAAAAAAACATTTTTATAAGCTGGTGAATTTTTAGAGTTTGATGCAGTCTGAGTAGTTAATTGAATTTTATACATATAGTGATAATAAATAAAAACAGCAAGATACTAGAAATAAATCAACAATAGTATAACGAATACAAGAATTAAAAGATAGCACATTAGGGACAATGAACGCAATACAATATTCAGGTACATTAAAACATAAACATTAATATAAAACATTAATATAAAGAAAAAGAAAAATAATAATAATACATCAAATAATAAATAAACAACAATAATCAATACGCAAAATAATAATGAATATCAAAGCTTTTTTATTTTTGAAAATATTGAAATGATAATTGTTTACAAAAGAAACAGCTTTGGTAAGTCTAAATTAAAGGAAACAAATTTCTTAAACGGAAAGATTAAATATAACTAATAAGAATAACTAATAGAAAAAAAAAAAAAAAAGGATTTATTTCAAATAATCAGGGAAATTTTTTTCAAGGAAAGACTTAAATTTTGTTTTAATTTTGTACTTTTCTTCAATGAGGGAAGAAGTAGGGATGGAGGTGTAAAAGGTAGAGATACGGTTTCTTAGGTTGTATAAAGAAAGTATAATTAAGGAGGCTAGTTTGGATATTATAATATGAGGGGTGCCAATTGTGTTTGTGTAATTGAATAGAAGTGTGTTTTGTGTGAGAAAGGTAGGTTTTTTTAAGGTGGAAGTGAGAAGGGACTCTAAATGAGAAATTAAACTGCGGGTAAAGGGACAATGGAAAAAGAGATGATGAGGATCGTCAGAAGAAGAGAGACAGATTTTGCAGAGAAAGTCATTTGGGTTTCTGGGTTTGAAGTTGTGTTTGGAAAAGAAACATCCCCAGGTATAGCCTTTATAGGCTGTCCTGAAGGATATTTCTTTTTCCAAATTTGAGAAGAGAGAAGGAGGGGGTTTTATAAGGGTTAGACGGAGCCAAGTATGAGGGATTGTGTTGTTTAGAATAGGAATAGGATTAGGGTCAGGTTGAAGTAAGGTTAGATAAAGTGATTTGAAAGTGAGGTTATCAATGTCCTGAGGGGGAGTAGATATTTTTGTGAAGAGAGAAAGAGTTTTGGACCAGAGAAGGTTGGGTTTAGGACGGTGGGGTTTAGAGTTAGAGTAAAGACCAGGTTTTATAGGTATGATTTTAGTTCCAATGTTGTAGATAGCATATGACATCCAGAAATGAGAAAGAGGGTTAGGGGTTTTGAGAAGATAGATGAGTTTCCATAAAAAGGCTGTAGAAATTTTAAGTCCAATATTAGGGAGGGCGATACCACCGTCGGATTTGGGCAGGTAGAGGGAGGATCTTTTAATTGGTTCAAAAGGGGAGAAGTTCCATAAGAATTTGAAAAGAAGAGTAGTAAGGGATTTGATTTGTTTAGGGGTTGGAGGAATAATTCTGGAGAGAAAGAGGATTCTAGGTAATAGGTGTTGATTTAAGGAAATAGTTTTGGAGAAAAGAAAATCTTTAGGGTTTAAGGTCGCGAGTGAAATATGGGGGAGGGAACGAATAAGGTCATCCCAGTTTTTAGACAGATCTTCTTTGTGAAAAGAAAAAGTTATCCCAAGGATTTTAGTAGAGGTAAGAGTTTTACCTTGAGGAAAAATAGAACGAAAAGATGATAGTAAAATTGGGGAATTAGAGATTATGGAGGTTTTGGAATGATTAATTTTAAGACCAGAATAAGAAGAAAACTCTTCGATTATCTCACGAATTGCAGAAAAGGATTGGGGGGATGATATAAAAAGGGTTAGATTATCGGCATAATGACTGACTTTAAGTGAGGAAGTACCAATGGAGATTCCTTGGATTTTAGATAAAGCTAGTATTTTTTTTGTTAGGGGTTCAATACCAATTAAGAATAAGAGCATGCTAAGAGGGCATCCTTGACGAATGCCGCACTTAACAGAAATTGGATCGGAGAGATAGCCATTTAGGTTAATTTGGGCTGTTAAGTTTGTGAGAAAGATTCGAATCCAGTTTAGAAGAGTTACTGGAATTCCTAATTTGGAGGCGGTAGAAAGAATAAATTCATGAGATATTGTATCGAAAGCTTTGTAAAAGTCAATTTGAAGTATGGCTAAGGGTTGGACGAAATCATTAGTAAAGTCGATAGCAGAGAGGATATTTAGGTGGTTATTGAAGATCTGCCTGTTTGGGAGACCGCATTGTTGTTCAAGGGATATTGTCAAATTAAGGATAGGTTTGATTCTAGAAGAGATAATGGAAGAAAGAATTTTATAGTCTGTATTTAAAAGAGAGATAGGGCGCCAATCTTTGACAGAAGAAGGATTGGATTTTTTGGGGATTAGTTTGATTAGGGCGCGGGATTGAGAAGAAGAAAGACGTTTTTGAAGATAGGAGTTATCAAAGGTTTGACATAAAATTGGGGTTAAACTGGGAAAGGATTTGTAAAAGTTTGGGGTTAAGCCATCGAGGCCGGGGGCAGAGTGTATATTGAGGGTTTGTAGGGCTTCACGGATTTCAGTTTGTGTTATGAGAGGAGAGATTGAAAGAGTTTGAGTGAGGTCATTTGGATTTGAATTAAAGATTGGGTCGAGATAGTGAGAAGGGTTGGGAAGAGGGTTTGTTGGGGTCCATAAATTTTTGAAAAAAGATAGGAAGGAGGAGAAATTGTTTGAGGAATTTTCTTTTGTGAGTGTGGGTGAGGAGGTATTTGTTTCGGTGGGAAGGAGAGATTTAGTTTGTGTTAGATTTTTGGTTATTGGAGCAAGAGGAGAGGGGTTGTCGATACTTATTAGAGGGGGTAGGCGGGATCTAATTTGTGAGCCAAGTTTTTTGTTTTGTTCTATTTGTTCTAATTGGATTGAAATGTTGGATATTTCTTGATGGTTTTCAGATTTTTTTTGCTTTAATTAAGTTCAGTTGTAGCGTGTTTTGTTTTTTAGTTGTTTTATTATGAATTTGTTTGGATTGGAATATTAATTTTTGTTTAATTTTAAATTTAATTAGATCCCACCACTGTAGGGGTTGATGAATAGGGTTTATGGAAGGAAAGAGATTTTTAATAAATAGGTTGATGTAAGGAATGGTTGAGGAGGTGTTAAGGATAGAATCGTTTAATTTCCAATGGGAGGATTTATATTTTATTTTAAAGGGTATTGTAAGAGAGAGAAGGGGAGCTTTGTTGTGATCGGAGAAAGATATGTTGTAATAGGAGGAATATATTATTTTAGAAAGAAGGGGAGAAGATATATATATACGGTCGATTCGTGATGTGGGGCAGGAACGAGAAAAGGAAAAAGTTCGGGAATTGGGATAGAGGTAACGGTATGAATCGGTTAGGTCAAAATTGGTGAGGATTTTTTGGAATAATATTTTGTCGTTTGTATTTGGGGTGTAATGTCCGGTTCTGTCTATAGGGTTTAATACTAAGTTAAAGTCGCCCGCAATTATTATGTATTTGTTTTTGAAATCTATATTTTGGAGGTAAGAGGTTAGAGTTTTAATAGCTTTGATTCGGTTTAAGGTTTGAGAAGAGGTTTTTCCGGAGGGGAGGTAGCAATTAATAAGGGTATAGTTTATGTTGGATAAGGTTAGAGAGCCGTATTGATGAGCAGCATGGTCCTGGCTGTTGTGTCCTTGGAAAAGACACTTTGCGGCACGTCCCTGCGTGGTGACCTTGGCAAGCAGTTCTAAATTATAGTCATATCTCTATTAAATTACAAGCGGACAGCAATATCTTGGTATCTCCGGAAGCAGGTCGGGGTAATTGCTTACCCTATGCATTAGCGCCTCCGTCGCTTTCCTGCGAGTCAGGAAATTAAATATAGAGATAAAATAAAAATAAAATTTATTTTGTACCAATTGTTTCAGGTTGATATTAAATCAGTCATGGGTTATACATATTTTCAGAAACTTATTGCCCAACAACTCATTTCAAATCTTCATGAATAAAAGGGGTTCTCATCGTATATAAAAAAGGCTATGTGTTTGAAAGAAAAGCTATTTGAATGCTTCTTGATATGTGATTTACTAATGTTTGTTGTAATTTACTAAAAGAAAAAAACACTTACAAATTTTGCTGCCTTTTCTCCACTGCCCATCATGACAAACATTTAGTGTCGCGTCGACAGCGTGGTCAAGTGGTTAAAGTGCCGTGTTTATAATCAGCATGGGCCCGGTTTGAAACCCACTCGCACCATTCTGTTGTGTTCTTGGAAAATATATTTTGCGGCATTTTCCCTGCGTGGTGGCCTTGGCAAGCAGTTTTAAATTATAATCATATCTCTATTAAATTACAAGCGGACAGTAATATCTTGGCATCTCCAGAACAGGTCGGGGTAACTGCTTACCCTATGTATTTGCCCCTCCGTCGCTTTTCTCCAAGTCATGAGGATAAATATAAAAATGAAATAAATAACAAATAAAAATTCAAAAATTATTTGTTTTTTATGTGAGATGCTTTAAGTGGAACATATTGCTTCAAAAAGTTTTATAAAAATAAGGTCATGCTTGTTACGTTGAGTAAAGCTGTGGTCAAGTCAGCATACATCGTACATGTTTCCTTTGGTGGATTACTCTTGTTTGCTTTGAATTTAAGAGGTTTTAATAGTTTTATTATATGTTTAAGATTATAAAAAGAAGTTGTTTTTTAATTGTGAATAGTTAGTGATTTGTAAGGAGAAACAAACAAGCTTTTCGTAAAAATTTGCTGAATTAAAAATTTTCTCATAAGGCAGTGGGAAATATATTACCATCTTGGAGTAGGCAGTGAGAAAAATATTCCCATGTAATATTACTGTGCAAAAATATTAATTATAATTATAATATTTTTGTGACTAATATTAATTATAATATTTTTGTGACTAATATGAGTTTTAATGACCCTAAGTGCACCAAATATAGAATTAAATTAAAAAAATTATAAAAGTCTGACTTTTGCCCTATAAAGGGTCAAACCTTATCATTTTATCTAGGCTTTTGCCAACGTCGCCTATAGTGGTCAGTCTTGTATTTTAAAGAATAGATTCAGCTGAAGAACAGCTTGTGTTGTTTTTTTAAGTGATTTTTTTGCTGGTATTCTTTACTGTAGTATACTGCATTTATTGAAATGTCTTTGCTCAACAACCGGTTTACCAATGAGGTAGCGTATCGAATTGTTTTAGATGACACAGATAACAATGAGGAAGATTTTGAAGAGCTGAATATCGTAACTACTGACAAAGATGATGCTATAGGTAGTGATATGGAAGAAGATCAATCAAAGCAAAGACGATGACCAAGGTAAATTATTACGAATCACTTTCATAATTTATATGCATGAAGTCATCTTAGTTGTTACACTTTTCTATTTGTTATTTAAAACCCAGCAACTCATCGACAGACGTAGTTACCAGCAGAGATGGCACGACATGGAGATCTCAAAGCTTGGCAACCGCAAGAGTTATAGCACGAAATATTCTTCATCAGCAAGGCGGTACGAAGCAATTTATTTGAGCAAGCGTTGATACATCATCAGATATATTTTTAAAATTGTTCGAACAGCAGTCTTCAAAAGCAAACACTGAAGGAAGCAAAACCACAAGGAAATGATGAGTTTAAACTTTTAATTGAAGAACTTTATGCATTCATAGGTCTCTCCATTATTCGCAGTGTAATCAAAGGTAGAGATAAGCCACTTTACAGTTTCTGGAATTCTAACTACCGATGGCTGATTTTTGGAGAAACAATGGCAAAAAACAAGTTTATAGTATAGATACAATACAATATATTTTATTTGATGACAAGCGCATGATGCCAAGGAGGAGAAAAAATGACAAGTATGGTCTCATTAGGAATTTTGGGAAACGGTAATAAACAACGTTTAAAAAAGCTCTTTTCCTTATGGCGAAGTCACCATAAATGAACAGTTATTTCCTTCTAGATCAAAATGCAGTTTATTCAATATATGCCACAAAAGCCAGCAAAATTTGGCATCAAGTATTGGATGCTGTACGAAGTAAAAACTTCCTATTTGATGCGAGCTATGTGATATGCAGGTAAAGGAGATCGACCACAGGTTGGCGTTGCACAACATGTAGTAATGCGTTTGATGGAGCCATACAATAAAATAGGGAAAAATGTCACAACTGACAATTACTTCATCACAGCGGCTGCGTCGTATGTTGACATACGACAGCAGCCTCTGTATGCATCACTATTCCTCCTCACGCAAGAGGATGTTATCATGATTCTTTATCACAAGGCCAAACAGAAAAAAGATGTATTTCCATGTTATAGACGACCACGGCGCCAAAATGAAGTCAGAAGCAATTTTGTACTATAACACCACCAAAGATAGCGTTCATATCGCTGACAAAATGCTGCGATGTTACAACACTAAAGCTACATCTAGGCAACGGCCTTTAGCAACGTTTTCAATCTTTTGGACATAATTTGCTTGAACTCACTTGCTATAGCCAAAAATATACGCATGACGCACGGCAGCAGGCGCGAGTTTCTCTTACACCTAGGAGAATTGCTGTGTGCCACAGAACGACAAAGGCATGCAGCTTCAAGCCAACCTATACAATCATCACAACAGTCTACAATTGAAAGCAAGGTTGCTGCATTTCTGACCGGAAAAGAACCACTAGCAGATTTTTTCAGAAAAATAAAACTTGAAATTAGTGTTGCAACTGCAGAACATACGTGTGTGGATTATGTGCCAAATCTGTGTATCAATCTTGCTTGCCATTGTCAGACTAAGTTATAAGTTACGTGACCGCGTGGAAGTTGGCAGAAATATTTCTGGGAGGGTTGCAAATATTTTTACTGCATCTACAAAATGGTTTTCTGTTTAGGTTTCCACTAGGTCTACAAATGAAACATTTAGCTAAGCAAAAACGACTCTTTATTTATTTAAAACGTAGAATAAAATATTGCGTGCAAAAGGCTTACGAAAAGTTTTTATTGGACATAGACTACAAAAACTACCGCTTTTCCAACTTGCCAAGGGAAAAAATGCCCCCTCTCGCCCTCTCCTGCCATTGCTCATGCTTGATCAGCTACTTTTTTGATAGATTGGATCTTTCTTTAAACTTCGTTTGTTCTAATGGTAAGAAAAGAATAAAATTTTTGCATCAATTTCTTGTACTTAGCCATTATCTCTGTTTACCGGTGAATTGACCAGTACTATTGTTCCAGGTATATCTATAATTTTTACAAAAGTTACTGGATGTAAATCACAGTTCCAACCAAATTTAAGGGTTATACGGATTGTCAGCGGAATTTAAGCTCATTTGCAGAAAATACCTGTCAATTGACCGGTGTAGTCGTTCTAGGGTTAACAAAATCCTTTAACAAAAGTTTTAATACATGAATTTTAGCATTTATGTTAGATCGGGACTGCTGAAATTAAATTTTTAAGAGTACTTTACACTGGCTAAAACAATTCTATTTCACTGTAAAATTAACTTGCGAGGCGTCACCACTGACCTTTAACCGACTTAAACACATTTACACAAGCAACAGTAACACAAAACGATTTTTAAACCTTATTCCAATCAAATCAATAATAGAGTGTTTTAATTGTAAGCCGGTATTAAATAAAGCAAATTAATAAAAATCAAACATTGATCTCATTTATTTGCATTTTCCAACAGTTTTTTATTAATTTTTATAAGATTTTTGTCAATTCGTTAATTTATATCAACTCGGTAGTCACAAACAATCCAAAACTGAGAATAGCCATAAAAATCCAGAATGTAAAAGCAGGAAGTCCGGATCCGTTGCATTTAGGATCGATCAGACGAGATACAACATTGTTGCAATTGTCAGTGTCACAGCATGCAGCACAACAACCACTGTGAAGATAAAAAAATCTTTATTGTTTTTGTCGAAATTAATTAAGTGTTCTTAACACTTTCAGCTAATTTATTGAAAAATGTTTGAAGTTTTAATCTTATTGCAAACCCAATTTTTTCTGTAGCAGATTAGAACCTTTACCCTGCTTTGATTGTAATTAGACACAGGCCTAACTACAATCATGTGACACTCCAGACCTTAAAAACTCTGAGATTCAAACGCCCGTTTATGCCAGCTGCACTAAAATTATTAAACAACTCAGCAGAACTATGCATGCATGCTACCTAGTAAAAAATTTTTATATAGGATACCGATTATCGTGTTAGTTTACTTAGGTTCCGTAATTTTATTTTTTGTACCGATACTAGATTTATTGAAATAAACAAAACAGCTTGAATCAAACTCAATTGCCAAGGAAATGGTTTTGAGGCCTTTCTATTAGTTTATAAACAATTTTCTCTTTCATTAAATTGCGAGTAAGGCCTTGTTTATACTAGGCGTAGTTTCTCAGACTAAAAGTGTTCATTTATTATACGTATTTCTACGCCAGCTCTGGCGTAAAAATATAATAAAGGCTTGAATACGGGCTGTGAAGCTAAATACAAAATACACATTGTAGTAGTTGGACAAAACACTTGACTGAAAAAACATTAGTTAAAACGTTTAATTTTGCATTTAAACAAAAATGAAAGACGAGATATCTGCAGCCTTAAACAGATAATTTTGTACTATTTAAAAAAAAATAAAATCTTGTAGAGATCTGCAATGAATTTGTATACGAATGGCTGAGGACAATTACAAAAAACCAAAGTGATCCTTTTAGATTTTAGAGCTTCACAAATTTCGAATCAGCTTGAAATTTAAATCCTTTTATATACCTGATTTCAGAGTTTGGTGGTAAACTAGTATAAGTTTGTAAAGCACTGCAAGTAATCGATGGACAGGCTTTTTTCAAGACACACTGGCTGAACACGATTGTACCTGAAGTGAAAAACATAAAATCAAAGAATATTTTAATCAATGAAAATATCTATCCTATATAGGTTTAACTCTATTTTCGATTCTAGTTATTTGGGTGAATTAAATCATAATAACTATAATTCTAGATATTCTTTTTCAATTAAAACATTATATAATGGATACCGTAATAAATTGATTTCAGAAAAGTAAATTTTTACTTGTTCTGAACTAAAATATTGTTAACAGCTTTTTTTTAGTACAGAATTTTAATATCGCTTTTAAACAAGTTGATTTCATTGGAGCCATAAGCTTTTCGTGACGCTCTTATCAGTGGCAATCGCGTCGAAATGCGACAAACCAGAGAAAATAAAGGTATTTATAGTCTCAAAAGTTAGGAGAAAGGTGCTGTGGTCTCAGAAAGGAAAAACGCACAACTGCACAAAATCAAAGAAGTGTGGTGCAATACAATGTAATCTCGGAAAGGAGAAACGCACTATGTGCAATTACCAAGGAGAAACACTGTTACTCACAACTTAGGTTATTTAAAAAGTTTTAATGTGTTAACAAATTCCTTTTGTTTACATAAAATCGGATGTTTGGTTTTAATAAAAGTTGCCTCGAGTAGACACAGATGGAACGAGTTGCGTGCCACAGCAAGAATTTTAACCCTTATACTCCCAGACTTTTTGAGTCGCGTTACTTCCCATACGGGTCATTTTGACCCGCATATTGTTTTCTGTGTATTACGCTAGAGGATGTTGTTAGAAGAGGACACTTTTGGTGTTATAAAAAGGGATAGATATATCCAGCCAATGGGTGTTGTAATAAAAAGCAAATGCTTTATTTTTATAATCATGATTACAAAAAATTTAACATTTAGGCAGGTAAGTACGTTGTACATAATTCATATAGGTGTTTATTCCAGCAGAGAAGACGTGATAAACGAAAGTATGTTTCACAATAATACAGTGCAAACAAATGCGAAAGAGTTTATGATTATTAGTCGTAACACTTTCTGCAAATAACGACAGAATGGTCACTGCAAATATAGCTAATGCATGTTTCACAAAGGGTTTTTGTTTTGCGATCGGCTTTTGGAGGACACATGGAGCAGCGCTTTCGCTTTCTTGTATTTGCTGGTGATGAAGCTGGTATTTGAATTGCATTTTCGTCCTGCAGTCCAGCCAGTTCCTTTGCCAAACTAATTAGTAGACTCCTCCGCAATCTGTTGCCACGTTTTGCAGTATAGTTTTTTTTGTTGAGGGACATCCATACAATAAATGCGTTTATAGCGCTGATATCCAGCAAATTATAAAAGATTACCATGGGCCATCTTCGAGTTTTTCTTTTGGTAGTAAACCATCTCACCATTTGGTCCATGGTATTTACACCGCCTTTTGTTGCGTTGTAGTAAGTAATGACTTCTGGTTTTTCTTTGGACCAGGCAATTCAGTGCCCTTGACTAAATGCATGGTACTTAGAAGAGTAACCACCTTTCTTTTTTTGGGACAATAAGAAGCAATCATCGCCTCGTTTTGAAAACCATAGAGAGTAGTAAATTCTTTTCGGTCCTTCGTGGACACAAATTCTGCAGGAAGCTCTTTTTTGTTCTTTTGAATTGTTCCCACGATGGTAAGATTTTGCATCAGAAGCTTTCTTCCCAATTCCAAATTTGTAAAGAAGTTATCGCTGGTAATATTTCTTCCACTTTTTTGAAAAGGCTCTGAGAGTTCTAGCACTACTTTTGAACCTAGATTTGTTTCCCTTGGCTCACCTATTTCTCTTCCTTTGTACACATCCATTTTCAGTACGTAATGTGCGGCTGAATCGCATATTGCCCAAATCTTGATGCCATATTTTCTTGGTTTTGATGGCATGTACTGGCGGAATAGACAACAACCCCGAAATGTCACAAGTTGCTCGTCTATCATCAGATTGGTTCCAGGAACATATGCATCCAACAGAGATTTATTTCAAATTTCAAATACATTTCTAATTGGTGAAAATTTATCTGGCGATCTGGCAGATCGTCGAGCTGCAGCGGCATCAAATCGAAGAACACGTAACATATTTTGAAAGCAATTACGCGAGATAATTTTACGAAAAATTGGTCTTCCATGTTTCATATGCCACAGCTGAGAAAGATCTTTGTTGCTTGACGTATACACCAACTAGCAATAAGGTTCCGATCACTTTTCTTAGTACTGCAACTGTAGTATCTTTCCAGTTATTTGAAAATACACCTTGACCTTCTTTATTACTCCATTTACATATTTTTTCCAGAAGATTATATCTGAAAAACAAAGAAAAACAATCTCCAAGTGAGCCACTCATTCTTATGGCATATCTAGTCAGTCCAGTCTTTTCTCTTATTATATTTCTTCGGCTCGTTTTAGAAGTAGGTGGAAGTAATGGTTCTGCTGCCCAACTCTCTACACCACTCTTTAATGTAAAAAGTGCAGTACTGGTGTTTGTAATGTATCTTCCAGATGCGTCACTAGCTTCTGCATTATCATTATTATCCTCGGAATCATACTCTGGATCAGAAAGAATAATGTATTCTTCGTTGTCGTCGTCTGAAGGAACAAAATCGCTGCAATCGTCGTCATCATCCAATCTGTCGCTCGTGCTTGAATCCTCCTGATTGTCATCAAAAAGATGACAAGCAACTTTATCTGGAGTACAATAATTGCTCATCTTGACTTTACCCAAGCAAAATAATAGCAAAAAAAGAAAACAACTGTTTGCAGAAATAGCTGAAAAAATTTACACAATGTTTCCTTTTCAACCTAAAAAAGATTATTTTAGCCAAGCATTTTACTGACAACATTGTTGTGACTAACTTTATACAACAGTCAGGTATGCCCTGCACGCAAGAACTCAACACCTTGAAGTAAAATCCTGTTAATAAAATACTCATATTTCTTTCAACCTTCTAGAGACAAAAACTTTACAAGTAAAAAAATTGCCACAAAAAAGCTTTTCAATTGCTTGAGGTTTCATTGCAAATCCAACTGGATTGTTTTCTAAAATAACTAGCTTTTCCACTCAAAAAAGCAAAGGTCTTCAAAAAATCAAGACAGTTAACAATTATTCTATCCAGCTTTCTGCACAAGAAACAAACGCAAAAAATGAAAATAGAGCTGGCCAAATCGGCACACTGGACTTCGAGTTCAAAAGTCACGGGTTCAATGCCTGCAACAAAGTTTTATTTATAATGCATAAGTGTCACTCTATAAAAGGTGTCAGGTTTCATCTGTCTAAGACTATAGCTGAAGCCCGAAAAAAAATCTAATTCATGTAAAATAATGTACTCTTGGGCTTGGGTCAATTTGACCCATTTGGGAAGTAACGCAACTACGACAATTTACGGCGAAAGTTTAAATCATTATTCATTCAAAATCTTAAGAAAGTATTTCTGATGGTTACTCGAAAGACTTATGAAATCTCACTGCATAAAAGCAAGTACAACGCGAATAATACACACTTAAATTGTGCTTCGGATCAAAATGACCCGTCTGGGAGTATAAGGGTTAAAACGTTTGTCATTGTAATTTGCAGGACATTGCTCGTTATCAAGCAAGTGTTGTCCTATGGCAGAGTCACAATCTGGGTTATTACGTTTTAGCTTACAGGATCTACCGGGTTGAGATCGTGTAGGGCGCTTGGCTTGCTGCTGTAGCCATTTAGGAATATGCTGCTTAATTCTATCTTGTGGTTGCTGTGATGTTCGTCCTATGTACCTACTGTGACAGTGGCACGAATATTTATAAATAACGGAGCTTTTCAGCGTGGTAGGTAAAACATCTTTGCGGGTTACAGGCAACATGCGTTTCGATGTAAATACCACTTTGATGGTAACGGAACCATAGCAGCTTTCAACAACCGTTTTAACATTTTTATCAAGACCAATGGAAGCTTTCCCTATCCAAGGAACTCTCAAACACACTGGGCACTTCTCAGGGCCAAATCGTTTGGGCATAGAAAACTAAGCAATTTTTTGGAAATGTTGCTGTCAATAATCGATTCACGATAACCATTGTCCAATAGAATGTTCTTAATATGCTTAATTTCTTTTTTTAGTTTAGATTTCGTGCATATCCTTAGCGTCCACTGTACCAAAGTTGATATAAGGTTTGTTTTTTGTTTAGTGGGACTGAAAGATTCCCAACGTAAGTACTGTCCAGTAAGAGAGGCTTTCTATGGACACTGGTTTCAAAATCGGTAATTGTTCGTTCCACCTTAACGTCAAGAAATGTTAAACAATTATTTTTCTCTTTCTCAAAGGTAAATTTGAGAGAAGGGTGGAGACAGTTTAGTTGTTTGAAAAAGTTTTCCGACTCTTCTTCATTGCGAAAAATAACAAATGTATCATCAACATACCTAAAATATGTGGAAGGTTTTGATATTTGGGAGAAGAGTTTTTCTTCATAAAATTCAACAAAGTTGTTAGCTAAGGCTGGGCCTAGTGGTGAACCCATTGCAACCCAATCAGTTTGCTTGTACATGATATCGTTAAAACTAAACTCTACTTCAGATGTAGCAATTTTCATCAGTTCAATGAAAACAGCCTTAGAAATAAATGGCTGTGCATCCGAGTCATCGCAATATAAGGCATCTGCACAGATGTTAATGATCTCTTCAAGTGGGACGTTTGTAAAAAGTTTGAAATGTCGAATGAGCACATGAAAAGATTATTGGAATCTTTAGAGTTGTGAATAGCATCAGCAACCTAAATGAGTCACTAATGCAATGTGTCGAGAAACGCTTTAATACCGGTTCCAAGAGATTTGCTAACCACTTGCTGAGCTTATGGTGAGATGAGCCTGTCATAGATAGTATCGGTCGCAACGGTACGTTTGTTTTGTGAGTTTTGGGTAAACCATACATTCTGGGTCTTTGTAATCCGGTAGGACGAATATTTTGGTAAAGACTTTTGGGTATTAAGTCTTCTTGAAATAGTTCTAAAAAACGTTTTTGAAGTTTTGATTCAATATCAGCAGTGTTGCCATTGCTTGAGGTTGGTCCAAGTTTTACGAATTTTGATGGATCATCAAGTATTACTAACATTTTATTGATAAAGTCATTCTTGTTCAAAATGACTACTACTGAACCCTAGTCCGGTTTAGTGATGACAATATTTTCATTAGAATGTGAGCTGTTAAGTGCTCGAAAGTATTTTTCATGAAAGGCAAAATCACGTGAGTCAATCCCTTCACCACAGTGGTTTTGGGCAAGGTCTGTAAGCCTAGAAGATTGTAAATTCTTGGGCAAGGTCCGTAAGTCTAGCCTTCAAAGAAGATTGTAAATTCTTGCTGTGACAAACGTTTTAAAATTCTTGCTGTGGCACGCAACTCGTTCCATTCGTGTCTACTCGAGGCAACTTTTATTAAAACCAGACATCCAATTTATGTAAACAAAAGGAATTTGTTTACACATTAAAACTTTTTAAATAACCTAAGTTGTGAGTAACAGTGTTTCTCCTTGGTAATTGCACATTTGCATTTCTCCTTTCTGAGACCACAGCACCTTTCTCCTAACTGTTGAGACTATAAATACCTTTATTTTCTCTGGTTTGTCCCATTTCGACGCGATTGCCACTGATAAGAGCGTCACGAAAAGCTTATGGCTCCAATGAAATCAACTTTGTTTAAAGCGATATTAAAATATTGTTTTAAATTGTTAATAAGCTAACAAGACCATGTTGTCGCTTTTCAGTCACTTAGGTCACTTATCAAGTTATTTCATAAAGAACCTTTATGTTTCTTTTATTTTATCTCCATTAATGCGTAACGTTTAATTGTTGATCGTCGTCGTTTGAAGGGTATCCACTCCAGGTCAGACACAAACAGGACTGGGGCCGAGGGTTTATCCTTTTACTACCCCAGACTGCTGTACTGCCTGGATCAGATGCTGGCAGTGATGTCATTAAGCCAGCATCGAGTTTCGTCATCCAAAACCGTCAGACCTCGTGCTCCATGTGGTGCCCGATGTATAGAGCACTTGTGGTCGTATAAATTTTTGTGGTTTGACAGAAAACCATTAGGATTTCGGTCTCTGAATGACATTTGCTTTGCATTAGTTTTAGTATTGCGAAAAATCTTAAATAAATGCAATACAAATAGATCTATTTGAATAAAATTGCTTGTTTTTCTGGAACTAAATAAATAACGTCATGCAAATAAAACAGTTTGTATTCAACATAAACAAAATAAAGAAAATAAGTCCAAGCAATGAGGAAGTGCTATCAAAACAGTCTAAAACAATGCTTTTTAACGTTTCTAGCATCGCAAACCAGAAAAGTCTCTTCGCTTCACTTTGGTAAATAAACATTACAATTAAAATGTAGACAAAAAATCCTTCACTTTACTTACTCATGCTTTAAAAGAACAAACAAACAAGATAGGTTTCCATCGTTAACGCAAGTTTTAACTGAGTTATCAACTATCGATTAAAATATAAAAAGCTTTTACTTCCGCCTTGATATGATTGGTAGTCGAACTTGCCATTACCAATTGAACTAATTAATATAAGCGTGCACATTTTGTCGCGCCTTGATTACTTCATGCTGCAGCGACTTTCAGTTTTCTTTCTTTATACAGTTGCAGTTATGTTGCAGTGGTTTACGTTTGTTATGTTATCGGTTATCTTAGAGTCTTATATTATTAATTGTATTGTGTTTAGACGTGCCTCGTTTTTAGTTTATTAAACCTTAACTTAGGCAATGTTACGTGTTATAGTTTTGTAACAATTTAATAAACTAAAAGTTAAATATCTGTTGATAACAGTAGCAGCAATGGAGGTTAAAGATCTCCGTCCGAAAGTCTTCAGTACCCATCCCGAAACTGACGGTGCAAAAGAGCAGTGGTTTCATTGGATCAAAACGTTCACTACCTATATCAACAAACTGGGCGAAGTAAGTGCGGATGACAAACTGAATCTTCTTATCAACCACGTCGACGTTACTGTTTACAAACTATTCTCTGAGGCACCTGATTACGATGACGCTATTAATCTCTTAACGAATACATATGCACGAGCTCCAAGTCCTATATTTGCAAGGTATACTTTAAACACATGTAACAAGAAAGTTGGAGAATCACTCGACGTTTACCTTCAAAAGTTGAAGCGACTAAGTATAGATTGTAACTTTTTGGCAATCTCAGCAAAACTTCATAAAGAAGAAGCAATCCGAGATGCATTTATAAGTGAAATTTTGTCTAACGAAATTAGACAACGATTGCTTGAAGATCACGACCTTAGCTTGCAGAATGCCTTTGATAAAGCAAGGTCACTAGAGATAGCGCAGAAGAATGCTGAAGCTTATTGCGTAGGACCATCGCAACTCGTTATTCCATCAAAAACTATAGCTAACATGGAATCAAAATTAGCCGAATGCTCATCTGACGAAGAACACAGTGCGGCCATAATCAGAAAATGTATGTATTGTGGGAATAAAAAACACCCACGTAAGTTCTGTCCAGCAAAAGATGTGATTTGTTTTAATTGTTCAAAAAGGGGGCACTTTTCTAAGGTTTGCCGCTTCAAGGTTGAAACCACTGAAAAACCAAATGCTTCAACTGCATCACTGTTTGCACTAAAACCTGATTGTCACTGTAGAACTTATTCAAAGGTAAATAAAAAAGTCAGCATAAACGGTGTAGAAGCAAACGCTTTAATAGACACGGGTTCTACCCTAAGCCACTTGAGTAAGCGGTTCTCAAAAATTTTAAATTTAGAACTCGAAGAATTTGATTGCTCAATTGGTCTAGCTGTTAAAGGACATTTGTCGAAAGGTATGGGTAGATGTAAAGCTGATGTCCATCTGAATGGTAATGAGTATAAAAATGTGTCTTTTACTGTACTTGACGATCTTTTGACCGATGCTATTTTGGGGCAAGATTTCATGGCACGACATAAAAATGTGAAGATTCATTTTGGTGGAGAAATACCTACTTTGCACCTAGGAGCATTGCAAGCTATCAAGACTTCTACTCCTGTAAAACTATTTGAACACCTCAGAGAAAATACACAGCCAGTTGCAACAAAACCTAGAAGGTACTCACAAGCTGATACAGAATTTATTTCTTCCAAAGTAAAAAGACTTCTTAACGATGACTTGATAGAACCAAGTAGCTCTCCCTGGAGAGCACAGCCTCTAGTTGTTACGCAAGTCAACCGCAAGAAAAGGATGGTTATTGATTATAGCCAAACTGTGAACAAGTTTACTTTGCTCGATGCGTATCCTTTACCACACATGCAAGACATTGTAAGAAGAATTGCTCAATATAAAGTATATTCAACGTTGGACCTTACGAGTGCTTATCATCAAGTAGATGCCTTTTTCTGATCGCTTGTACACTGCCTTCCAAGCTGATGGATCTTTATGGCAGTGGAAAAGAATACCTTTTGGTCTCACAAACGCTGTTCCATGCTTTCAACGAATCGTCGACGATATCATCAAGTCTAATGGATGCGAAGGTGCTTTTGCGTATTTAGATAACATTACTGTTGGTGGCGCCACGTAAGAAGACCATGATAAAAATCCCTCTAAATTTTTGTCTGTCGCTAAAACACATAATCTTACTTTTAATGAGGCAAAATGCGCGTATTCTACTGATACCATTAAATTACTGGGATATGAAATCCACAATGGTTCTTTGCGGCCTGATCCAGACAGGGTAAAACTCTACGAGAGCTTCCCCCTCCTAAAACTACCAAAGAGCAACAGCGTGTTGTGGGATTATTTGCATATTATGCACAGTGGATTTCGCACTATTCCGACAAAATAAAACCGCTTGTCATCAACAGGGCCTTTCCATTAAAAGATCAGACTTTGTCTTCATTCGTTAACTTGAAATCTGAACTTGAGGACGTAACTCTAGGCGTTATTAATGAGAAAGATCCTCTAACAGTCGAAATTGATGCTTCTGATGTAGCGATTTCCGCCACTCTCAACCAAAATAACAGACCAGTCGCATTTTGGTCTCGATCGCTGAGAAGAAACGAGTTAACCCAATCTAGTGTTGAGAAAGAAGCAATGGCAATTGTTGAAGCTATACGTAAATGGAGCCATCTGCTCTCAAGAAAACCCTTCAAGTTGGTCACAGACCAGCGTTCCATAACTTACGTATTTAATGGCAAAAACCATACGAAAATTAAAAATGCTAAACTATTACGTTGGCGTATCGAGCTGTCTCAGTTTGAATATGATATTGTTTTTCGTGCAGGAAAATTTAATAGAGTCGCGGACACGATGTCTAGAATATATTGTGCTAATCTAAATTTTTTGTCATTGTATGAGATACACGCCGGACTCTGTCACCCAGGTATAACTCGTACTTATCATTTTATTAAAATGAAAAATTTGCCCTACTCTATTGAAGAAGTTCGTAAAATTGTAAATGGATGTCGCGTTTGTGCTGAAATCAAACCTCGTTTTCATAAGCCAATCGAGTCGCATTTAATAAAAGCAACGCAACCGATGGAGCGCTTAAGCATTGATTTCAAAGGCCCGTTACCTTCTTCTTCTAAAAATAAGTATTTATTAACCGTCGTAAATGAATATTCACGTTTCCCTTTTGCGTTTGCTTGCTCTGATATTGAATCACAAACCATAATTAATTGTTTGCAGCAAATTTTTTATTTGTTTGGCGCTCCTGGGTACGTGCATTCTGACCGAGGAAAATCTTTTGTTTCGAATAAAATTGTATCGTTTTTGCACAGTTTACGCATTCCCACCAGCAAAACATCTGTGTACAACCCTAGGTCAAACGGCCAGTGCAAAAAATATAATGATATTATTTGGAAAGGTGTGCAACTATCTTTAAAATCTCGTGGCCTTCCTATTTCGCAGTGGGAGAAGGTGTTACCGCAAGTACTCCATTCTGTCCGGTCCCTGCTCTGCACAACAACAAATTCAACTCCGCATGAGCGTTTTCTCTGTTTCCAAAGACGTTCAGCTTTGGGAATTTCGGCTCCTTCTTGGCTCAATTCTTCATCAACAGTATTAGTGCGAAGACACAATAGGTCAAGCAAATACGAGCCCGTAGTAGAAGAAGCCGATCTCATTCATGCCACTCCACAATATGCTTTTGTCCGATTCGAAAATGGTCATGAGTCAACGGTTTCTTTGAGAGACATTGCTCCGCTACCAGATAGTAAAGAATCGATTTCGTTAAATACCAGTAACGATACTGTGACCAATGTAGAAACAAACAATGAGACTTTACCAGAAGAAAATAACAAAGAGACTGACACTGAAACGTTCACAGAAAGAAGTTTTGATGCTGAAATGGCTGTAGAAAGTTCCAGTTCTAATTCTAAAGATGTCCCAGATGAAGCTATACCTTTACGGCGTTCCTCTCGAATAAGAGAAGAACCTGATCGACTGATGTATTACCACAACCACTGATCTTTAGTGGGGGAGAATGATATGGTAGTCGAACTTGCCATTACCAATTGAACTAATTAATATAAACGTGCACATTTTGTCGCGCCTTGATTACTTCATGCTGCAGCGACTTTCAGTTTTCTTTCTTTATACAGTTGCAGTTATGTTGCAGTGGTTTACGTTTGTTATGTTATCGGTTATCTTAGAGTCTTATATTATTAATTGTATTGTGTTTAGACGTGCCTCGTTTTTAGTTTATTAAACCTTAACTTAGGCAATGTTACGTGTTATAGTTTTGTATCAAATTGAAATGCTTCAGTGAAAAGTGTACGACCCACTTGAAAGAACCTTGCAGCATACCAGTGGACCGCGGACCACAATACATTGAAAGTATTTATTTTTTGACCTGGTAGCACGCGAATAATTACTAATATTATGCATGAATGACTTCTTGCAACTAAAACACATTGATGTTGGCAGTTTTTGGGTAAACGCTTGACATGATTTCCTGATATTGTCAACAAACCGTTCATATTTTATTACTGTTCAAAACGACTTACTGTTCAAAATTTATTTTTTATTGCCTTAAAATTATTAATAACAGCTGATCAAATAGTTAGCAAAATGCATTTAAAACATTATCCATAAAAATATTTAAAATAAATTGTTAATTTTTTACCTGAAGTACCAGAAGTTGTAAAACTCACATCATATCGATGGCACTCGTAAGATTCGTCGGAGGGACATAATATTTCTGTTGTGTCATTTATATTAAGTGATTCGATCTTAGTCTTTGACCCATGCTGGCATCTCAAGCTGTTATTCAGAGACAACAACGACAAGCAAATAATTGCAACAAACAAAATCTTACTTTCAAAACACATTTTTTTACAATCTTAAAAAAGTGCATAAAAAATCCCTATTTTTATAGAAATATTTTAGTAATGTCGTATTCTCATTCTTCATCAAATTTTCTCATTAAATTAAATTTTGCAATAATTTTTTTCATTACCATAATGCAATTATGTTCATTTAATTACTTCGCATGTAAAAACTACGATATTAAGTCAATGTTCTTTATATTAAGTGTACTTTATTATTGCTTCTCATCTTTTTCGAGTTGATTGAAAATTTTGTTGTTGTTTATTTTTCTTTTTAAATGTTATAGATGGTTATTAAGGTTAAAGCACAGGGCTGGCATAGCCTTAACAAGATCTCCCAAAACTGAAATAGGGGCAGCTGAAAACTATGTAAGTAAAGAAAAAGTATCTATTCGTTGGGCAGGAACTTTCAGAGTGTGAAGATTTTTTTGATTTGTCTGATTTTACAACAAAGTTCTGATTTTTTATTAAAATATATGATACTTGCTGGGAGTGGCTTTCCAAACCAGAAAGTGAGATTTTTGTTTCTATCGTCTGTTTGGAGGCCCCTAGACAAGTAGAAGTGCCATGATTGGGACATTGGGGTGTTGATTAAGCCGTCCATCCCTAAAACTTACAAATGCTATTAGTCCACAAATGGTGATCTTTTTGCTTTGTAAATAACAATACTGGGGCTTGTTTTAAATCTAAACTTTCCCGACTGTTGGCATTTGATGTACGTTTGTTTGTTTGCTAACAATTGGATTTCATAAAGCCAATTTGTATACAAAGATCAATTTTGAACCTTTTAAGTGTTTTTAATTTTTATATTTTTTCAAGTCCAAAATGTTTTATTTCAAAACCAAATTGGTTTTTCAACATCAAAATATTTTTTTTCAAACTCGAAATATTTTTTTTTTAAATCAAAATTGTTTTTTAAACAATGAAAAAAATTTTATAAACCTAAAATGTATTTTTTAAGAACAAAGCATATTTTAAAAAAAATGAAGCTATTTCAAATTATAATAAAATAAAAACAAATTAAAACAAATCGAAAACATATAATGAAATAAAAACAAATTTTGAGAAAAATAAACATAAAATATATGAAAAGGTCTACATTCATCTCATCATTTTATTAAAATTCCATATCATCTTCTTTTCGCACTTAAGTACAAACAAGAGACAAATCCTATAAATCTCCTACATACTTCAGGCGTGATTTCTTCACAATATTTCTTAATAAACGTTTTTAACAATTCAAGTCTATATCTTGAATTACTATATATAATAGTTTATTTTTTGAAAGTTTTTATTTTGAAATAAACTATTTTGAATTTGGAAAAAAACCATTTTGCTTTTCAAAAAACAATTTTGAAATTAAAAAAACGGTTTTGTATTTAAAAATAAACATTTTGATTTAAAAAAAGCATTTTGGTTTTGAAAAAAAGCAATTTGGACTTGAAAAGGTATAAATCTCAATTTTTTAGATAAATGGTAATCAATAAAAATAGTCGCAGTAGACAACATAAATTCAGTATGGTTCTAAGTTTATGTGAAAAGATCGGACTTGTTCAGCAGACTTTTTATTAAAAAGTAAAATAAACTATATTAAAATCTTAATTATTTTGTTAATTGTCAGCAAGTTGGCCTGTAGTTTCCAAAATGTTTCTAGATATTTTTAAGTTAACAATACAGCACTCAATTTTTAAATTTATAATATAGCACTCAATTTTTTCACGTTGACAAAAATAATTGTTGTGATTTCAAAGCCGGAGGCCTTATTATGCACACGCAGATAAAGAGTTTTTACCATAATTCATGTCTTTGATGGGCGATGCAGATTATCTGCAAGTGATGGTCACCTATTTTTTGAAAACGTTTTGGTTTTTACTTTGCTTTCATATAAGCTTGTACTTAATACAATGATTATAACAAGTTTTTGATAAGTTTTGAAAAACGTTTACATGTACTGTCGGCAGTAAGAGCAAATTAACCACTTTTCCGGCGTAAAATCAATATTTTTTTCAGGTGCCATGGTGCAGACATTTATATAGGTGTTTTTTAGGCAATCAAATAGAATGTTTTTATTAAATTCAAAAATTGTTTATTTCTTTAACAGCGTCTAACTTTTACAAAACAATATAGAGCAAGTTTTCTTATTATAACAGAATCCACAGTCTATTTTGTTTTTAATAAGGAAGGAGACCAAAAAATTGTTCTTATCTCATTATAGCAAGTGTAAATTTATAATGGACCATAATGCTCTGTTTTATTTTTATTTATTACTTGTTCTTTAGATAGAAATAAAACAAACTACTACTGCTACTACTAAAATTGATTGAAAAATAACCTGTACAAATTTTTACTTTTTACATATCGTTATTAATAACATCGAACCTTTTATTAACTGTGACACTTTTGTAAAATCTGTCTGTCACTAATGCCGTCACGTGATACAGTGGCGAACAGCTAAGGGTTATTTTTTGCCTTTTTTTCTTTGTCACGTGAACCATTGACAATTGTCATTTCCTTATTTGTCTCATATTTAATTAGTCTGTCTTCAATGCTACTACACCATGTATATTTGATTTCGGTCATGTGATCTTGTATTTTCTTCACAATTTTTAGCTGAATCTTGTGTATTTATAAAAACAATGTTTATCCGTAAAATAATTTTTAAAATTTTAAACTAGCTTTTTTTTAATACAAAACAAACAATTTTAAGTTAAAAAGATACTCTTTAACATACTGATTCTGTGCCTTAATGTAAAAATATAAAAATTTAAGCTAAATCATCTATATGTTTACTTTAAGCTAAATCAACTATATGTTATCCACATCAGGCACAAGGAAGCCATTATAATTAAATTGTGTGTTTTATTTTTCTGTACATTAAAATTCGTTTATTTTTTTTTAATAAAACAGCAAATCTTTTACTAAACAAGCAAAAATTAGGCAAAAACTTGTTCATGCTCTAAACTTTTACGTTACTTTTCCCAGGATTGCGGGCGTTAGCAGTTAAATTTATGCTAATTTCTAAAATTAAGGGGGGTTGTAACAAAAAAAGGTTGGAAACGCTGGTTTAGAGCTAAAATATTTTCAAAAAATTTTATTACGCTTTGTCACATTAAAATTTTATTGCACTAATCATTTTGCTTTGTTCTAAAGATAAATATTGATTTGATCAGTTGAAACAATTTGATTAATTTTATAATCTTTAGAGTCTAATTTTCTTTTATTATAAAAGAAGGTGTCGAATTCTTATTTAATAGAATGCTTGAACAAATCTTAAGTCTCTCAATCATTTAAATCAATATCCTGCAATAAGTCACTAGATAAATCAATTTTTGGTTTTTGATATACTCGTACATATTTTTTTTCATTAAATTTGTTTTATTTTAACCAGGGCCGAAACTGTAGACATTCGAGACAATGCAGCTGCAAAGAACCCCGCGTCTAAAAGGCCCCGCCCCTATACTTCCATCAGGAAAATTAACTATTCCCCAATTTTTATTAATTAACTAATTTTATGTTCCTTACCAATTTATAAAAAAAAAACTAGTTGTTAATAAATAATTAATGGATTAGGCCACTGACGCAAGTGTTGCTCAACCCACGTGTCCTTGTTAAATTGTAGTTATTAACGGACAATTGTAGTTGTTAAAAAATTATATCATTTTGTTAATCAAGTGTGCTTTGGCTAATTTTTTATTGCGTCATAATCTTATGCATTCTTATAGAACAGTACTAAGTTAACTGCTTGGTACGGTTTCAAGATAAACTTTTGGATTAGCATGTATCACATTGTTCTTGCTGAGGGTACTTCGGTAGAGAACGTAAAAATTCTATTAATGCTTTAGCTAAGATTGAAACAGTGGCTAAGTAGCACAAGACAGACATTGACTGACAGCGGCAAAAACAACGTCTTCACTTTAGTTTAAAGATAAAATTGTCATTAGCGTCGAGTGAAGAACAATTTTACAAAAAACTTTATTACGACGTGACCGTTCAACCTTTATAAATCAAGGATCTTTTTAATTTTCCAATATACTGTATTTGTGAGTCGAGTAAATAAAACACATTTCAAAACAAGTAAAAATCTTTTTAGGTTTTCAACGAGTTTTCTGGTAAAACTTTTCTTCAAAACGCTAGAATTTGTTTTATAAAGAGTCTTATTAATCAAAAAAAATGTCTTTTTTAAATTTTTTCTTTGCGCCCTTGATTAACCCTTATTTACCTAGGCTGTTTTTTTCTGTTGACTACCTAAGGGGTCGTCGGAGGAACCTAAGTTTACATGTCCAATACTCTTAACAGAAAATAGCTGTGCAGTTGATTTTTTAATATGTTGGAGAAAATTTATTCTAGTTTAGTCAAATGTTTTTACTTTCAATATATTTGCCATTAGTCTTTTTTTATTTTGCATAAAGTTAAAGGTTCTCAAATTTTCGTTGATTGATTTGTTTTGCGACATAGTCGGATTAGTCGCAGTCTGCTGCAAAAATAAATAACTTCTACGTGAGGCAGTAATCTTGACAAACACAGCAAGACGTTCAAAACGTTTTTTGACTTATCTCATAATTTTGCACACAAAAAGTGTACGAAAATAAAGAGATAAGTCAAAAAAATAGCCTGCTACACCAAAACTACCCATCGGATTTGCTCAAGTAAAATACCAAAATATTCAGGAATAAATTTTAGGAAAATTCATAAAATTTTAGGTTTTTATCATTCAAACTTTACGAGTTATAACGTTTTTATATAAGGTGGGGTCCTTTGAGGACCTTCTCCTTTAGGTAAATTAGGGTTAAGGCAGATGAAACGATAGTTAACAAATGCAAGCGTTTGGAAAACGGCGGATTTTATTATCCAAAGTTGAAACAATTACAAGCCTGATTGTAACTGCACATGCGATAAACTAATTAATTAGTTTCTGGGCCGTATACCATTAAAGACTCGGGCCTGTTTCGTTAAAGTTGTTTGCTATTGAAAAAGTTTACAGAATAAAATTTCAATTAGTTTCGGTTTAGTTTACAAAAGACGTTTTTTAATCAGTTTACAAGATTACTGTCATAGGGTTTCAAGAATACTATTGGTATCGTCTTATGTACCTTAGATGGTGGAAAAATATTAAGCTTATGCAAAATTTTTACAAATTGTCATATTTCAAATTTGTAAAATTTAGGCGTCTTTTTATAAATTTTACGACTTAAAATGTTGTAAAAGTTATTAATCTTACACAATCTCTTCTAGTGACGATATTGTAAAATTTACATAAATTAACAAAAACCTATAGTTAAAACTACATATCAGCGTTTATTAATTTTTACAATATATCCTTAAAAAACTGAATGCTTTAAGTGCAAATTAGATACGCAAATTAAAAAAAAATATACTTGAAAACATTTGTTTTCAACTATCATTTTTTTGCCTTGTTACAATGTGTGACAACTATGTCCAGAAAACTCCATCTTTGCCCATAATCACTAAACCAGTATAATCACGCATTTCATAATGCATATAATTCTTGATTAATTATTCTCTTTTGTATTATACTTTGAATGTAATCTATCATGCGCTTATCGCAGCGCGCTAATGAAAATATGCAAAGAAATGCAAGCGACGATAGTCGAAAACCACACTATCATCCGTTTTCTCATCTGAACCAGGAAACTCATGTCTCTAACGTTGATCGCTCATGTTGACTTCCTTCTACATCAATAACGTTGTTTGTCTTGTTGCGTAAGCCATTATCCCATTTTCAACATACCAAGTTTTGTTAAGCACCTGTGACTCTTTGATTTTATTTCTTCGTTTATCCTACCTTACTACCCTACTACTACCAAGCCAAACGACTACACTCTGATATAGGTCTACTTTTCTGCATTGTTTTATCACAGTGATTCTGAAAACATTTATAAGTTTGACATCAGGTTAGACATTAAAGCTTAAATTTCCTGTATAAAAGCCTTCTCCAAAAAATTCCTTCAAAATTTGTTCGTGACAGTGCACATGAAAATCGTTTTCAGCTCTAAAGCAACAATAAAACTTTATGCATTATTGCCCAATTTTAACTTTGAACATTGATATTCACGGGCCCCCTAGACTCTTACGGGTGCTGATGTGGCGCAGCCCTTGCACCCTCCTTTTGTTAGAGCTCGTCAGTGATGCTTATCTGGTGTTCAAACTCTAATTTAGTGCTTCTCGTTTTTAAAGCAGCATGATTTATAATACTTATCACTTGTCTCACATTGTAACAAGGCAAAAAAATGATAGTGTATAAAAAGTTTGTTTTCAACTATTTTTTTTTAATTTGCGTATCTAATTTGCAATTAAAACCATTCAGTGTTTTAAGGATATATTGTAAAAATTGATAAACGCTAATATGTAATTTTAGCTATTGTTTATGGTGAATTTATGTAAATTTTATAATATCGTCGCTATAAGACATTATGTAAAATTAATAACTTTTACAACATTTTAAGTCGTAAAATTTGTAAAAAGGCACTTAAATTTTACAAATTTGAAATATGAAGATTTGTAAAAATTTTGCATAAGCTTAATATTTTTTCCACCATCTAAGCTACATAAGACAATACCAATAATATTGTTGAAATCCTTGACACATGTTTATATAGCATACCATATTTTCAAAGTGGTAAATCGGGACGTTTGTTAAAAGAAAAAATTTCTCCTTAAAAACTAAAGCTCTCTAAAAAAGTCTTCATTCTAAATATGTTCAGGGCAGGGGTGAGTAACCTTATTGCACTAACAGGCTAGTTTCAAAGATTAAAAGTTGGTGCCGGTCGCACGAACGTTTGGGGATCAATACAACTTTTCATCCCAAAAAGATAGTGATCTCAAAAAAAAGAGAGAGAAGAAAAAGGTCTTTACTTGAAAGCAGTCTCTCATTTTCCAATTTTTGTTCCAAAATCATAGTGTTCTTTAAAAGGAAAAAAATCTTCAGTTTGGATCATCCTCAAGTTTTTCTTATATCGTCTTAAAACCGTGGTGTTCTTTGTCCAGTTAGAACAAGGCCATTACGCGGAACTTTGCTGGTTATGCAACGACCGCACTTTTTGGATTTGAAGTTTCCATTCAGTTTTTAGGATGCAGGTTGCCCACCCCTGGTCTATGGTTTCTTGATTTTTGTCCCTAAAATGTAATGTTCTCTGAAATGAAAGTCTTCACTTAAAATTGCAAATACCGGGACATATTGGTTAACCGGGCGGGATTCGGGACAAAGGCCTAAAAATCGGGACTGTTCCGGCTAAAACGGGACGTATGGTAGGCTTATATTTATACAGTCTGTTATAATATAAACAACTTCATCACGATAGACTTTAAAAACTATTTAACTGTGACAAAATTCTTTACAAAATTTTATTGTTTCGGAATTTATGCTAAATCGAAATCGCTCAAAGTAAAATTCTGAATGTATTTTTTATGACTGAAAAGCTATTGATGACGTTCCGAAAGTACAGCTTGGTAAACAATTAAAATAAAAGCGTTTTTTACATGATGTCTAAATGATTCAAATGGGTTTGGAATTTTGTATGTTGCAAAGTAGAAATAATAAACTGTAAACAGTAGTCTATCCCCTAGCCAATGTCAAAAGTGATATGGCTGAGTGATATTGATTTTTATTTTAAAAATAACTTTGATTTTTTAATTGAAGTAAAAATGTTGATTTTAGTAGCTTCAGAAAGCTTTACATTTTCCATATGCTGTTTGTTTATTTGAACCTAGTTACTTTTAAATACATGTAGTTGATTTATGGGTGTTTTAGCAATTTTTTCTTTTATACTTTCCGAAAAACAATTTTTATATATTCTTAAAACGCATTCTCTTATTTAAAAGCATATTCATTTTCTCTGTTATTAAAAATTTTATTCCAAGTTATTTGTTTTTTTGCAATGTCACATATGTTGCAATATTTACTTGACTAGTTATGCACTATGTTTTCACCGGGTTTTACCCCATATCACTCTTAATTTTTTAATTTTTTAGTTATGACCTGAGTAGCAACATGTAAATGAAACGGATTATTATTGCTTGTTAAATGTAATACGAAAGTCCAGTGAAGATCAAAAAACAGGTCTCGAACCAAAATCAAAAGCCGATAAAGCCTGCGGAAAACAAAGCATTATTTACAGTTATACATCTTTGCTTTGTGTTCCTATGTGGAAATAGCAATCGTTAATGGGTAATCAGCATAAAATAACACCTCTATAGAAATTGCACCAAAAGTAGATATGTAAACTGATTAAAAAAAGGTCTTTTGTAAACTAAACCGAAACTAACTAAAATTTTGTTCTGTAAACTTTCTTAGAAGCAGACAACATTAAGGAAATTAGACCAGTCTTTAATGATTGTATTCCGCCCAGGGACTAATTAATTAGTTTATTACATATACAGTTATAATCAGGCTTGTAATCGGCTTTAATCAAAGGCGCCAGAAAATTTTTTCACCAGGAAAAAATTGAAAAAGACATTTTTTTATTAAAAAGACTCTTCTAAAAAACAAGTTTTAGCGTTTTGAAGAAAAGCTTTATTAGAAAAATCGGTAAAAGCCTAAAAGAGTCTCGTTTGTAAAATGTGTTTTATATACTTGACTAACAAATATTTTGGAAAGTTAAAAAGATCCTTGGTATAAAAAGTTGAACGATCACGTGGTAATAAAGGTTTTTTTTTTAATTGGTCTTCACTTGATAATAATGACAATTTTATCTTTAAACTTAAGTAAAGACATTATTTTTTGTCACTGTCAGTCAATGTCTGTCTTTTGCCACTTAGCCACTGTTTCAATCTCAGCTAAAGCATTATTAGAATTTTCACGGTCTCTACCGAAGTACCGCTAAGCAAGAGCAATATGATACATGTTTTAACAGCAGGTTTATCTTGGAACGATACAAAGCAGTTAGATCCATACTGCTCCATAAGAATGCACAAGACATCGACGCAATAAGAAATAAGCCAAAGCACACTTGAGTTAACAAAATAATATAATTTTTTAACAACTGCAATTGTTCGCGACCCGTGGGTTGAGCAGCACTGACTTCAGTGGTCTAATCCATTAATTATTTATTAACAAGGAGGTTTTTTGTCTAATAAATTGACAAGAAACATAAAATAAATTAACTTGCGATACATAAGTTCGTTAATAAAATTGGTCAAAGTTTAATGAGCTGAATATTTAATGTAAAAATTAAAAACTAAAACGAACTTTTTATCACAAAACATCGATTTTGACCTAAAAAGTTTATTATCAGTTTCTATAAAAAACCAAAGTTTTTAAAAAAAATATTCATACCCAAGGTACATACCCAAGTGAAGAATGCGCTTTATCTGGAAACGTTAAAGATTATAAAAATACAATAAAAATACAATTAAAGATTATAAAAATAAAATTATTTCGCTCTCAAATAGCAAAAAGTTTAATTTAAAGCAACATCTTATTTGCAAAAGTTATGGTATATGGGTGGCAGAGTGTAAATTTTGCAAAATGCAATACGTAGGACAAACAAAACTAAATTTTCTATCCGATGAAATAACCACTGCTCAGCCTGGAAAAAATTTAATGATGACAATGAACGAACTGCCCTCCTTAAAACATTTTTATAAATTTAATTTTGAGGTTCTTAATGCTAAACATGACATTACAGAATGTTTTATTGTTTTATTTGTGGAACAAGAGAAAAAAACTTTTACGAATTGATGTGTTACGAATGGATTATTTATTGCCCCAAAAACATCTTCATCACCACAATTCTGCTACTGCTTTCACCATCGTCAGAAGGCTAAATGAAAATGTAGCAGATGCAATATGTTAACCTAAAAATGCAAACATTGCATGATATTGGTTAGTGGGGTGTAAATTTCCGGCCAATCTCACCGTTGGGGAAATTCAAAACGCGTTAATGACAACCCAGCAAACTTGTCTTACACTCGACAATAGTGAACTTTATTAGGTTTTTTCAAGAGAAAGTGGAAAAATGCACAGATTTACGACGCGGCCACTACACTGTTTCTAGGAACAAAAAAGTCTTTAACATAAAAACAAATAAATTCAAGTAAAGTTTTACTGACTTATTTTTTGACTCAAGTTTTAAAAATTACGATTCACTAAAACGGATTCAATAAGCAGCTGACACGAATCAATATCTGAAACAAGGAAAAAAAACATATTTAAACAAATAAAGCAACGAATGATTGATGCTGATTACAATAAAAGCAAATATCGAGAAGATTTCCAAAACAGAGGCACAAGATAAATAATAATCGGCAATCAGAAATTAAACAAAGGTTTAAACCCAGGTAAAGGCAGAAAAACTTGTATTAATATTCTACGAGCACTTTTTCAAGAGTTTTAGCCCAACACCTAAAAATTATTTAACTATTGCAAAATGGTTTATTTAGTGTTGAATATTTTAGGGAAAGAGATAACTCGACATTTTAACCCTAAACGTAAATATAATCAAAATTGCCAAAGTTACCCCAACTTTTTGTTACTTGTAAAAGTATTAACTCGATTAGCCTACAATAAATAAAAGAAGGACCTCAGATAGAATTGGGCTCGCTACCTATTTGTATAAATAACTTATTGCGTTATTACTGCTCTGAGTTTTCACTAAGTTTTTACTGTCAATTTCACCACTTCTATTACGAATTTTATTTATATTTTAATATAGAATTTCTTAAGGTTACAAGTTATAATCTAAAACCGTTTTTGTTATCTATTGGATCATACCCGATGTTCCCGATTGGAAACATTAACATATTTTGATTCATAACTCAAAACAATTAGTTAAAGTTTACAACTTTTCAACAATGCACAAACGATGAATTTTTAGTTTAACTAAATTACGATAAAAAATTGCATCATTTATAATATTTCTGTTTCAAAATATTACCACTCTTTTGGAGGAATAACAAACATTGTGAGCTCACCAGAATACTTTGTACAACTTGCAAACAACGTTATTAACAGTTGTTAAAGGCTATTCCGAAAACTCTGAAACAAAGAAATCCACTAATTAGGCCTTGGAAAAATATTTACAGCAAAAATATAACCACTCTGCACCAATTTTATTTAATTTGAAGTAAGAGATGTTTAAAATAATTCCTGTGCGCTGATTCCAAAAATGCTATCAGTTTTTGTCTATCACCTTGTGTTCAGCTACAATGAGACGGTCTTTTATCAGCTAATTTTACACATTGCATAGCTACAAATAGCCTACCTTAGTTCTTGTAGCGCCTACAGTTATATTGTACTTTGTAATAAAGATCTTCTAATTCTTTATAACCGATCATTATTGTGCCTCATAATGATTAACCTTTTGTTGTTCACTCGATGGAGCGCCAAGAGATCACCTTCTCATTTTTTAGTTTGATTATTAGTTACATGAAACTTCAAAGCACCTTGCCTTGAGTAAACAAAGTCTTCTGTTGCTTGTTTTAGTTTAATGTTGTACTAGCTAAAATTATGTTTTTTGAAAGCTGGCAGCATGCCCTAATTATACATATAGGCAAATCTTTTAAGCTATTTGATATTTTTAGACTTTTTTATAAAGTATTCTGCAAATTTGTGTTACTAATCTTTTTAGTTATTCAAATAACTTGTTGCCAATGGGTAGTATTTCTGTTGAACGAAGAAGGTGTAAGCTAAATCCGGATGTTTCCTGTTATATTTGTGAATGTTTTACTGTTCCAGAGCAAAGGCAGAATATCAGAGATTTTGTAAAAAAAGCTTATTTAGCATACTTCGGCATCAAAATGTTTAATCAGGGCAAATTCTGGGCACCTCGCAAGGTGTGTAGGGCATGTGTCAAAAATCTAAAACAATGGACTAATGGAAAACGAAAAAATTTGAGCTTTGGCATTCCAATGATATGGAGAGAACCAGCAAACCACGTAGATGACTGTTATTTTTACATTGTAAATGTAGCTGGATTTAGCTCCGAAAATAAATCCAAAATCAACTATCCTAACATATCATCAGTCATGAGACTCGTACCTCATTCTGACAACATCCCTGTACTTGCATGTAACTTTTTTACTCAATCATTTAAAGAGACATAGAGGACAGTTCTATTGAAAATAATGAATATCAACCATCTTCAGATCAAAAAAAACTGCCGATACTAATCAAGCAGAGCTTTTTAAATGACTTAGTACGTGAATTGAATTTGATGAATGATGATGCAAAGCTTTTCAAAACCAGGCTACACAACAACAATCTACTAGCTCCTGGAACCACATTTTCATTGTACAGACGAAGAGCGAAAGGCTTGTTTCTGTATATCAGCATGGACGTTACATTTGTGTTTTTTCATGACATAGGTGGCCGCTTACACGCAATGGGTTGTGTGTATGATCCAAAGGAACGGCCGCTATTTATAGACAATTCAAAAGCTACCTTAAAGTGTGTACTGTTGCACAATGGCAACAGATATATCTCTATACCAGTTGGTCATTCTGTACATCTGAAGGAAACGCATGAAAATATGAAAATCTTAATAACTGAAATTAAATATTTTGACCACAACTGGTTGATATGTGGTGACTTAAAAGTTTTGTGCGTGCTACTTGGCCAACTAAGTATCCCTGCTTTTTATTTCTGTGGGATAGTAGAGCTAAAACAAAACATTGGGAACAGGAACAATGGCCTGACAGAAAAGAATTTACATCGAGAGAGAAAGCATTCTTAACCAAGCATTAGTAGATTCAAGCAAAGTGTTACCACTACCTCTACACATTAAGCTGGGCCTAATGAAGCAATATGTGAAAAGTCTGGATAAACATCGGGCATGTTTTGGATATATCTGCCAAAAATTTTTTGCCTTGAGCAATAAAAATTTAAAGCAGAAATAGTTGATGGGCCAAAAATAAGACAGCTATTGAAGGACAAGAAATTTATCGAAACTATGCATCAAGATGAGAAAGAAGCATGGATGGCTTTTAGGCAGGTTATGAACAACTTTTTGGTTAATACCAAATCACCTAATTATAAAGAACTTGTTAAGAACTTCCTTTGCGCATTTCAAAAACTTGGCTGTAACATGAGTGTAAAAGTACACTTTCTAAAGTTATCAAAACAAAATATCAAAACCATGGAAAAAGTCGGTGGAACGTTAATATGATGGAGGATTACTGCTGGTGTCTTATGAGAGATGAGAAAGCGTATATGCATTCTTGAAAGTCAAAATAGAGAAAGAAGCTTTTTCCAAAAAATGACACTGTTGTAAATGTGCTTTTGTTAACTTTTATTACTTTTATACACCTTGGCATATTTACATATTTTGAATAACGTTCTATGCTATACGTATTTCCTTTAACCGTCAAAATTTTGAATTGCATTTTGTAAAAATGTTGACGTGATAGAAAGAATCTGAGGTTACTTTTGAAATCAGCACCTCAAAATTAACCAGACTACGAGTATAATAAATTTTTTTTCTAATATAATTAATGTTTTTGATAAGAAACACCGGAAAAAACAAATTAATATCATTAAAATTTATGGCTGGTTCTTTATTTAAGTATATTACGATAGGTATATATAATAATACAGTTTTTTATTTATTTATATTAAAAACATGTTGTAGTGTTTTTAACCTAACCCTATTAGGACTGGGGGGGGGGCTGAAACTTCCCGCGGTGTTAAAATGCTGTGTGCTGCTCAAAAACTAATCGCACGAATTTTTAAAAATTTTTTGACTATTCCTGATTTTTATTCATCTAAAAGTTGGTGCAATTTTTGAAAAAATCGCTCAAGTAATTTTGGAGTTATTAATAGTTTGCTGACACCTAGTCACTGGTTTTTTGACTATTTTATAAAACGTGAGAAAAAAGCAGCCAAAAGCGAGAAAAAGGCAAATTGTAAATTGTTTATCAAAACAATTGAGACTAAACGGTTCATTAACTATGTTTATTTAAACACTTTACGAGGCAATAAAACGCTTTCAATTTCACTTTCCAAGAAAAGTTGTATATGCAGAAAAAGAAGTAACTGTAGATTTAGATTTCTTTTTGTATAAAATTTTCTAACAAATTCGGATAAAATCCCAACCACTTGATTTGGGTTTATTATAAAAGTTGATCTTACAATTGACCATACACTTCAATACCTTTGGTATAACGGCTATTGGAACAAAATAATACTACCATCGGAACTATTCAAGCTTAGCGCAAAAAAATATTAAACGAAATAAAGCAAATGTGTAATAGAGATATTGGTTTCTAAAACGTTTTTTGGAACGAACCTGAAAAAAATATCAACTTCAATTCTTTTATTTTAAACCCTAAAACTACAGGAAAACAAAGTATTTTAATCTTATCAACAATGCGCCCAATTTTTTAAATTTCAAAAAATGAAAAGAAGAAACCCGCTTTATACAAGTTATGTGATTATACGAAAGGAGGTACAGACATTGTAGACCAAAAAATTACTTTCTATTCAAGTAAAACCAAGTATCAAAAATGGACCACAATTGCATTTTCGTATTTTCTTGATATTTGTCACATAAATGCAGCAAGTGCATTAGCAATGAATAAACACGCGGAGCCGCGCAAACAGAATTTGTTTAAAGTTTAGTCTTGTTTTGAAACTAGTAAAACCTTTCATTCAAGGCAAGATCTAACCCAGTGTTTCTCAACCTTTTTTCGATTGCGGCACATTTTTAAAATTTTTTAAAAATCGCAGCCCCTTTAGACTATTTTTATTAACTTTCGTTTTCAAAATCAGGTGATCACTAAAAAAAAAGTTTTCACCCAGAATTGGGTCAGATGTCTAGCTGTTGTCTCTAAAATCAGTTATATTCTAAAAATACCGTTGCTGTGGTCGCGGCACAAAATTGGTATCTTTTAAAGTTCGAGGCACACTTTAACTAGAAGCCTTTATTTCCGCCCCCAAAATTATTCGATCTTTAAAAAAAGCTCTTCACCTGCATTCACGGTCTCTCTAGTGAATTTCCTTTTCAAAATCAGTTCTTTCTAAATAAAAACTGTCTTTGCTTCGAGTATTACATATTTTACGTGTAAAAAGCGCAATATTTGACGTCCCTATCTAATTTTTTTCCGAAATTTTTCGCGGCACATAGGTTGAGAAACACAAATATAAGTAATAACATTGAAGCTGATAATTCAAAATAACATTGCAACACTCAACCGTTTTCTTGCACTAGTGAATAATGTGGAATAGTTTGCAGCACCCTAGCAAAATGCAAATGGCACTCTAGGGTGCCGCGGCACCCCGTTTAAGAACCACTGGTCTAACCAGTGAAATTCTACAATAAAGTTGATACTTAGAGAAAATGTCGTGAAACCAAGTATTTATACCGCTTTGTTATCGATGTTTCCTTCTCAATCAGAAAAAAACATCGATGTGAAATATGTATATCAGAAATATCAGATCCGGAATGAAAAAAAAGAAAATGGCATTAAAATGGCGCTTCCAATCTTTTGTTCAGCCTGGTAACAGTTTTCAAAATTCACATAGACAAACTCAAAAATTATTCAAACAAAATACATTGAGCTATTCTTCAGTGTAATATTATTCTATGACTGTACTGGTGCTTTTGTTTTTCAAACAATAATGTTGAAATGTTTTTCAAACAATAGTGAAGAAAAATTAAGGTGAGTTCCTGCGATGTGGAACTACAAACACAATTTTTTTTGTGCAATAATTTAATTCCTTTTTATGTTACAAACTTTCTTTCTTATATGTTCACAAAAGGGAGTGAATTAACAAGATTATTTGATCAATAGCAAAGATCGAAGCGTTGTAAACACTAATAAAACCAGCTTTTAGCAGATTTGCTTGTGTAGAATTTTTTTCTCTGTAAACAGTAATAATCTTGCCAAGTGGATTTCAGCTGTCAGCATTCTTACTTCTAATTTTACGGATTAATGACGTTCGACAAACAGCCAAAGTTGTTAATTCTCTCAAATCGCTCTCTCGTTTTCAGCCAATTTACGAAAATTGATTACCCTTTGAAAACCCGCTTTTGCAATCTCAAGTGATGTTTAAATGCAACATTTAAGTATCTATATTAAAAGAGTATAAAATTTTTTTTCTATACAAACTTGAATAACAATTTTAGCGCTAGTAATTGTGGAGATATAAGCAAGCAAAAAGCGTGGCATTTTCAGCCCCCTCCAGTCGTACAAAGTTTCCAAACAGCCCAGTCTGCACAGAGTTAAATAAACTGCTCTAATTTGATTACCGCGCAGTGTGCCAGCATTGGGAGACAATTCGGTTAGTTTTTTATATAAGTATATAATATAATTATACCTATATAACAGAGATGGCAAACTTTTTTATAGAACGAGTCAAAAATTACAATTTTATGAAAATTACCATAAAGTTAGCCATTGGCTTTAATTTCCGCCAAAACTCAAGATGAAAAAAAAAGAAAAAGATTTTCATGTTTGATCAGCATTCAAAACCTCTAATTTTGGTCAATATTCAAGGTAAAGGCTAAAAAAATTTTTGCCTTCAATTCGTTCAAAATTGCCAGAAATTTTCCGAATATATTCCGAAAATACTAAAAATTTTGAAGTATAAGTTGAATCAAAGAATTTTAACTATTGGTTCAGTGGTTTGCCATCCCTGATATATCTTCTTCTTCTCCTTTCGGCTTTTCCCTTTAGTCAGGGGTGGCCACAGCGTATCATCATTCTCCAGATCTTTCTTTCTTCAACATCCGTCTCCTTCACACCAACTTCCCGCATATTTTCCTTTACTGCATCTAAAAATCTTCTCTTTAGTCTCCCTCTTCTCCTCTTTCCCGGTAACTCCATTTTCATCATTTTTCTTCCTACATACTCTTGGTCTCTCCTCATGACATGTCCATACCACCTCAGCCTGCCCTCCCTCATTTTCATTCCTAACTGTTCAACCTTAACGGTACTCCTGATGTGCTCGTTTCTAATCTTGTCTTTTCTCGTCACTCCCATAGCAAACCTCATCATTTTCATCTCTGCGACTTCCATTTCTTCTACTTGTTTTTTGTGACTGCCACTGTCTCAAGTCCATACACCATTGCTGGTCTAACTGTACACTTTTTTTTTTTACTCTAGCTGGTAACCTCCTGTCGCAGATTACTCCCGATACTCTTCTCCATCCGTTCCATCCTGCCTGTACTTTCTTCTTTACCTCCCTCTCACAACCACCACTTTCTTGCACCGTTGATCAAAAATACTTAAATTCCTTTACTCTTGGCACTTTTGCATCCTCCATCTTTACTGTTTCGTCATCATTTCCTCCATTTATGCAAAGGCGATCCCTGATATATAATTTTTTAAAAATCATCAAATGTGGTTTACGGAATCAAATTTTTTGTATTCCATGCTGAGATTTTGTATACCTAATATTATTTTTCAATTTTGTTTTTTACTCGTTTAGATTGAAGTATTTTGCATTAGCTTGGTCCATTGTCAGCTTATTCTAAAGAAATAGTTTTTTGTGTGTTTTGTTAAGCTTGATGAAAACGTTTTATAGTTTTTTTTAGTTTATCCAGGATTTGATAATCTGATTTTATTTCTATTCGCTTATCCTTTTATGAGACAATAAAAGCAAATAGCCTTGATTTAATCTAGAAAGAGTAAAGAAAACTTTCTTCACGGGATGACGGATCAATGGGTCACGATCTGGACATCTGGACCGTGAAGCTCTTTTAGGTGGGCTGTGCAAAAATAATACTTGTAAAATTAAATTGGGGACCTTTTTTACATGTTGTTGTTTTTTAAATGAAGTGAAAACGCACATCAGGCCGCTGCAGCTGCTTTCCAACTTTTTCCGGCCGCAATGTTAAAAAAGTTGAGAAATTTTGAATTACAGTTTTTTCTACAAAAGACAAACTTGAAGTTAAATAACTGTTTGCCTATATCATTTTACCAGCGCAGTTTGAGATGGTTTGTAAAAGCAATGGAATGCATGTAAATGGGCAAGACATTGCCACTATTTAACTTTCGGGCTATTTTAATTTTTTTGATTTTTTTTCATTTCACCTGTATATTTTTCCCCCTGACACGCAGGAAGGCATCGGAGGCGCTATACATATGGCAAAGCAATTACCCAGACCTGCTTCCGGAGATGCCAAGATTTTGCTGAGCCCAACAAGGTCAAGGTAAAAGAAAGAGGGAAAAAACTTTGTTGAAAAAAATTGTTAATACACTTGTATATTTTTCCTCCTGACTCGCAGGAAGGCGTCGGAAGCGCTATACATATGGCAAGCAATTACCCAGACCTGCTTCCGGAGATGCCAAGATTTTTCTGAGCCCGACAAGGTCTAGGTAAAAGAAAGAGGAAAAAAACTTTATTGAAAAAGGTTGTTAATAGACCTAAATCGTATAATCAAAAAAATGTTTTTGTTGTGGAAATACTGGTTGTCAAGCGAAAGTTGTTAATTATCCGGCGAGAAACCGTGAATGTTTAAAAGCAGTAAAACGGGACACTACGCGTGGTGTTGTAAAATTAAACTTGTGCTGAATAAAATCAAAAAATTTAAATCGAAGCATTAAAACGTAAAGCAACTATGCAATGGAGGTAAGTCCCTAGGCGATGATTTTTTTTCTTTTTCCTTCCAATACAAAAGATCAATTTGAAAGACGAAAAATATTGGTCTGTGGGTTGAAATTGAAATGCTGATTAATTCGTGAGCAATACGCAATATTTTAGACAGACAATTGTGGGAATTTTTATAAGAAAATTTAGTTAAATATAAATATTATTTTACTGATAAGAAAATTTATATAAACATCTACGTAATAAATTGTCACAAAAATTGAAATAATTAGAATTTGACATCATTGAAAAGACAACTGGTCCGAGACATTAAGCATCACTTGTAACTGCTCTGCCAAAGTCAAATGGAGATATTCATTTATGTGTTGACGTGAGGAGAACAAATTTAGCCGTAAAAATAAAAAAGACCCTATTCCAACCATTGAAGAGTTACTCTCAAGAAATGAATTAGAATAAGATATTTTGTAAATTACACGTAAAATGGGCGTATCATTAATTTGAAGTATATTCAAAGTCGAGAGATATAACAAGTATTGCTGCTCATGAAGGATTATTCAGATAAGAAAAATTGATATTCGGAGTAAGCTGTGCTCTAGAGATGTATCAAAAAACAACGCAACAAATCTTGTCTGGATGTAAATAAGTGCATCGCAGCCTCAATGACATTATTCTATTTCCTTTTTTAGAGAAAAAGCACAATAAAAGATTAAAAGTATTAAAAACATTGAAAGAAAAAGGTGTGACACTCAATAGACAAAAGTGCTGTTTTAAAATGGTAAAATTACAATTTATGGGCCATGTACTTTGCAAACATGGCGTTGCACCAGAAAAATCGAAAATAGAAGCGGTAGCATCTGCAAGAGAAACGAAAAATTTCAGTGAAGTTTGTTGTTTTCTGGAACTGGTGAATTATTGTGGATGACTTATTCCTGATTTACCAACAGTCTCAAAACCATTTCAAACATTAACGCAAAAACCGTGGGATCAATCCAAAAAAAGAAGCTCTTGCGTTAGTATGGTTATGTAAACGTTTTCATGTGTATTTATAGTATACAGTGCTGATTTTGATTTATTGACTGATCATAAAGCGTTAGAATTCATATTTTCTCCAAGTTGGAAACCTAGTGCGCGAATCAAACGATTAGTGTTAAGATTGCAACCTTATTGCTATAAAGTAATTCACATTGCGGGAAGCAAATACATTACAAATTGTGTAACAGTTTTAAATGATAATGTTTGTCGCAAGCGAAATATAACGCATGCAAAAAAATTTAATTCTTGAACAAATGTACATATGTGATTTTTCTCAAAATCATGTAGGGAAAACGCATGATTCTGATTCCACACTTGATCATGTAAATAGTGATTGTAAAAATAACGTGCGAAACGTGTTAATGCGGAGTAGTTACGCCCTCAAAAAATTCTTAAGCAACCGAACCGTTTTGATAATTGAATAATATTTTTAAGCAAGAAACGAGGGGATGTAGTGTTTGCAAATAATTATTCTGTAAAAATATGGTTATAGTTGGAAACACTGTATGTATAATTATGGACTTGCTTTTAGTTTTGGAGAATAAACGTTTGTAAGATACTCCGTGCACAGTCTGTTGCACTACGTAGAGTTAAATTCGTTTAGATAGCCAGCAGTCATTACAAAAGGGTCCCGAACAGTTTTTATTAATTTTAAAAGACTCATTTTTGCTTAATAACTCAAAAGTAAACTGTTAAAGTTACTTTCGAAAAACTAAATACCAGACAGAAGTTTGAGGTGAAGACAAAAAGTCTTTACTTTGATTATGACTTTCTATGCTTAGATTGAAATTTCACTAAAATGCATGTAGACATTACAAGAGATTTAAAGAGTTTGATGACCAGTCCAAAAAGAGTTTTAACACTGTTTGAATTGAAATTAATTTAGGTTTTTTAGTATAAAAGTCTGTGAAGTTTATCAAACACTTAAATTACCTTGGCAAAAAGTTTGAATTCATCGAACTCATTAAAAGATAAAAAAATTTTGATATTGAGCCAGCATCAGGTTTCGTAATCAAAGCCATCAGACCTCATGCTCCATGTGGTATTTGACTTATGGGGAACGCTGTTACAATGTAATCTGCATGGGCTCATTGGAGCCTTATTCGTAATTCAATAGAAGAGCGGGTTGTGTATGAACGAATTAAAGGGGTCAAAAATTTTCCTGGCAATTGAATTTGACCCATGCTGTTCTTCCCACTTCAATAGTCTAATATCGGTACTAGAAATAAAATTACGGAGTCTAAATGTACTCTTATAGCAATACGAGTTCCAATTATAATTGTTTCACGGAGCAGCACGGATTTTTAGTTTTGTTGAATTGTTTAATAATTTTATCGCACCTTGCATAAAGAGTCATTTGAATTTTAGTCTTTCTATATTCGTGTGTGTCACTTGGTTGTAGTTAGCCTAGAAGTGTCTAAGTACAATCAAAGCAGAGTAAAGTTTCTGACCTGCTACTAAATACTCTGTTGGCAATAATATAAAGAATTATGAAACGTTTTCCATCAAATGATACAAACTATTAAGGGCACTTTAATTTTGATAAAAACAGTTAAAATTTTGTATCTTCACAGGGATTGTGATCTTTGTTCATGTTCTTCTGGTAAAATTAGAGTTTTAACTGGTGTTAAATTTTATTCAAAAGCAAAAACAATAAAAAAGATTGATGTTTTAGTATATTATAAAATCCGTAAACCTTTTTCAAAAGATTAAATGAAACATAAATATCATCGAGAATGAAATCACAACGGGGCCAAAAAAAGAGAAAAAAGAAAAGAACAATATTTATATATATATATATAAAACATGAAACAAATTCATACACACAGCACAAGACTATAATGAAAATTTAACTACTACATTCCCTCATTCCAAACAAACTTGGAAAAGTCCACAATAATGTTTGCAGTCTCCCAAATTTGGCAAGATGTACCAAACGAAATAAAATCATATTTGAAACAACCTTTTAAAGCAGCTTATAAAAAACATCTACTAAATAATAACTAGTTTAAAGATTTACCAACGCCTGACGTTAAATACTGTTTATTAATTTTTTCCTGTTCTTTTTTTTTGGCTTCAGCACAAAAGCAAAAATTCTCAGTTAAAAAAGCTAATTTTTTTTACTTAAAACCACTGATTATTTATTTATTTATTTGTTTCTTGTTTTTTTTGTTTTTCATCTATTTTAATGTTTGCTTTGAACAATGGAATTTTATTTTAAATGAATTTTCATTTATTTTTTATTGTTTTTCTGTTTTTCATTGTATTTTGTTGTTTGTTCTGATCATTAGATTTTATGTTAGTTTGTATATCTTGTAAAATCAAATTTCTTTTGACTTTTTTTCATAAGTGCATTTTAGAAAAAACTTTTTATTTATTATAACTTGTTTTTTCTTTATATCCTCTAATGAACTAAAAAAATTTTTTTCGCCTAGCTTTTCAATTTATCAAAACCAAAGCAATACAAAAGGGTGGCCGTAGACTTAGATGACCAATCGAAGGGCTTAGTTATAAATCTACTCAAGTCACATAATGTCAGTTTTGAGAAAATGAGGTTTAAAGTTTTCAAAACCCTGGCAAATCAGAGTAATGATGGAAAAACACTAAATGGTTTTTTATTACATTGGTTATGTATCTCTCTCTATTTCAACAAATTTTTAGAATTTTATTATGACATTATAAAAAACTAAAGCTTGTTTTGCAAGTTGGACATAAGTACTTTTATTGGAAGTTTTGTTTTACAAGCGCTTTTCTAGCAAATTGACAGTGTAGTTAGGCAGAAAAAGTCAACCACATGTAATAATAATAATATGCATTCTATTTTTTATAGAGTGACATATCTAAAAGAAATTTAGGATTTGGGGAAAATCAAAAAACCAAGTAATGAGAAGTTAATTTTTCCAGAATTTGCGTACCCACACCAAGAAAACATAAAAAAACTTTTCCATGATCTATTAACTAAAAGCTAAATCAATATAAAGGTATTAAGTACACATTTTTAAAAATATGTTTCTGAGCGTCCATAGATGAGTTGATGCTTCGTGACTCCAATAGAATGCTATGTAACTAAATTATTAGGTTATAGACGGGAATCAAAAGTTTCAAATAATACTCTAGGATTTCCAATTGATTTAAAAATAATGATTAAAATAATTATACAGGCAAACCTAACGCAAAAATAAGTTATTGAGTAAGCTTGCTTGTAATGAAAATGTAAGTTATTACTTCATTATAATGCTTTCGTTACTCTTATATTATTAACCTTTGGCAAACTATCAAAAACTCCTATTTCAAGTATTATTGATAAAAGTAAAACAAATTGTTCAGGTAAGACTGCTTTGCAGGTCGAGCCTTCAAACAATACGTTTAATAAGCTATCAAGTGTGTATAGGAATTTTTAACATAAATCAGTTGGACTTCGGTATTTCTAGAATAAAAATACGCTAAGATTTCAAACGACTGTGCTATTCAAAAAGTGATTTCCATATATTATCTTGAAAAGATTTTTTGTCAGAATATTTCTGGCAAATAAACAAACAACTTTTTGATCTTATCTCATTTTTTCGAAAATGTGACTTAGGTACGTTTAGAAATAGAACCTTCAATTATATTCTATAACAGTTGTTCTCAACCTTTATAATTTCATGGATCCCTTAACCCATATGCAAAAGTAAATTCCCCCCACCGGAAATTTAGTTTGTAGCCAAATTAGTATGTTTATATCAGCATGCCAAAAAGAGAAACTAATTTCTTACAACCTATCCTAAATTTTATAAATTTTTAGTGAAAACATCAAGGATTTTTTTGTCGATTTGTCAATCTGACGGCAGCATATGATTCTGTCTGGCACCGTGGCTTTACATGCAAGCTTGAGACTTGTGCCAGAATGATCGTGAAACTTCTCCGAAACGGAAATTTATATACTTACTAATGGTGACAGCAAGCAAAGCTGGATTCGCTGTCTAAAAAACAGCGTTGTTCAGAGATCGGTTTTGACTCTTCTCCTTTTCAACGTCTACATCGCCCTCTACAATTTCCAGAAAGTTTACCTACGCAAATGCCCTAGAATTTTTGCACTCCACTGGAAACTGGAAGGCCTTTGGGGGGACTTTCAGTCAAGACATGACTAAACATCTGTGCATCTTTAGACTTGGAAGCTGATACTCAGTCCCACTAAGATGATGACAGCAGCCTTTCATTTATGTAACGAAGAGGCCAACGTGAACTAAATATATTAACAGCATTAGACTTTTACCATTTTATACAACTCCATTTTTTTTGTGAAAAATCGCTCACGTTTCGTCACCATCTCGTGGAGCAAAAAACTATTTAGCGCGTCAAACTGCTGAGCAACTTGCAGGCTCAGATTGGGGTAAGTTTGTGGTTAGGTTTAGGGTTAGGGTTAGAGTTAGGGTTAGGGTTAGGGTTAGGATACTGCGCATAGTTGCCTTATCTATGGTCTACTTCAGTGGTTCCCAACCTTTTTACTCCGGGGACCGGTAAAAATTTTAAAAAATGTTCGCGGACCGGCAACAAAAGATCCGTAGTGAGTAGAACATATATTTGTAACCTTTCTGTTAACCAAAGTTGTTGTTGCGTAACATACTGCAAGATTTTGGCATAAGCTATGTATTTAGGACGAAAAATTACAACAAAATGGAAATCAAATTAACTCAAACAACGAACTGTTAATTCATTTACATACAAAATCAATGTTAGTGTGAAATTTGCTGCTGTTTCGCTGTCAGTATGCGATCCAAGCGAGGCATAAAAGAAGTTTCTGAAACACGTAGCTGTGCTTTGGCATTCAGCCGAGTTCTTTGCTTTGTTTTAATTAAAGTTAGCGATGAAAAAGATTTCTCGCATAAATAGCTAGTTGAAAATACCACCAACAATTTGATTGCTTTGTGAGTTAGACACGAATATTCGTTTTCAAAAGATATCCAGATTTGCGACAATGATTCTTTTTTGTATCTGGACTGCAAAGTAGAATCACAGCATAATTCAATCAGACATTCTTTTTCATGGGGATTAAGGTCGCTGTGTTGACATCTTCGATGAAAGGATTGTTGATCCAAAGGTTTCCATGTCGAGGATCTTCATGTTCCGGAAAATAATGGTCTTTTAAGTGTTAACTTACAATGCTCAGTAACTCTTTACAGTTAACATCAGCACTTGCCAAATACTCATTTAAAATTAGAAACATAATTGTATCTTTTTTTTGCGCAAGACTATCCCAAAGTGCCAGCTTCTGTTTGAAAGCATCAGTCTTTTTTCTCAGTACAAAGATACTCGTGCAAGGGCCTTGCAGAAAAGTATTTAGCTAATTCAAACGGCCAAATATATCTTCCAAGTACGCAAGCTTACACAAACACATCTCATCTAACAAAAATTCTGCTAATGGGGAGTTCATTTCTCTCAAAAAGTGTTTTGTTTCTTCACGAAGTTCAAATAGGCGAGAAAGAACTCGTCCTCGTGACAGCCATCTTACTTCTGCATGGAGAAAAAGATGATCGTGCTGCGAATCCATACTTTCACACAATGCTTGGAAGAGTCTGGAGTTCAGAGGTCGACTTCTAATTGCATTAACAATTTTCACAGCGTTAGTAAGTACGTTTTTCAAATCAGGAGAAAGCTTCTTTAAAGCCAAATGCTCTCGGTGGATGATGCAGTGAGTAAACAGCATTTCTTTGTGCGCAACTTTTTTAATTTTTTGCAACCACACCAGAGCGATAACCAGTCATACTCGCAGCTCCATCAGTACATACTCCGACGCAATTTGCCCAGTTTACGTCTTTCTCACTAAAGTACGTGTTAAGAAGCTTAAATATTTCTGACCCGGTGGTACGTCCTGGTAAGTCAATGTAACAAAGAAGCTCTTCCTTAAAATCTGTTTTTCCCTTATAGCGCACGAAACATAGAAGAATGGCACAATTACTCACGTCAGTTGACTCGTCGAGTTGAATAGCAAAATAGGGTGATTTCTTTACCTCCTCATTACCTGCTGTTCAATGTCCATTGCAATATCTTCAATCCTTCGTTGAATTGTATTGTTGGAGAGTGGTATGCCACCAAATTTTCGAACTGCTTCAGGACCCAAAATTTGTTTAGCCGCAGATAAGATGCACGGCTTTATTAACTCTTCCCCAATTGTATAGGGTTTTTTTGTTTTAGCTAGTTGTAGGGAAATTAGGTAGGATACATGTAAAAAAGATTTTTCGGTAGTTGTCATCTTTTTCATTTGTTTTTTTTGGTCATTCATATTAGAGCGTAGTTGTTCAAAATATTCAAGGGGCTTGTCTTTAAGATAGTTGTGTTTTGAATGGAAGTGACGAGCAAGTTTGGAAGGTTTCATAGCGTCATTTGAGAGAATTTGGGAGCACATTAAACATAAGGGCCGTGGCGATTGTTCACTACACGGAGCTACAGTAACACCAAGCTCCAAGTATTTTTTATCGTATTGCCTGACAAATTCCCCTTTTCGTTTCTTACTTCCTTCTGTGACATTCGACTTATCTGCACATGTCCTTTTTGTAGTTTGCTCTACACTTACAGTAGCCCTACTAATACTAGCTTCATTTCCATTTTGAGAATTATCTGTTTCAGAAGTCTTAGTTTTATCCTTTTTGTTAAAATACACCATAATACCTTGTTGTTTTGTTGATTCCATACTAATCCTTCTGCAATGTCTCAGTACAAGCTATTACAGCATCTCAAAAGTAAAAAATTACTTTGCACAGCATTCCATCAATAAACTTTTAAAACACTAGACGTAGTTTATGTCGAAGCAATTTTAACAAAATCACTTATGACGAAACAAAACTTAGATCAAACATGAATCTAGAAGGTAATCGGAAGGTTTACCTTGGCTATTATTAAACAATTTTGCGGTATCAACGATGAAAGGCGAGATACGTCAGTTTTACTGCTGTAAATCGGCCAGGCGAAACATGAGTTTTACAGAGATAACATCTTTGCAATGGTTATGATTCCATATTAAAATTATCTTGGAAGAAAATAAGATACTTCGGGGACCGGCGAAAAATTTACGCGGACCGGCGGTTGGGAACCGCTGGTCTACTTAACCAATCTGGTGCCTCAGCGCATTTTATCGCTTTATAGACTATGTCCTGTATGGCGCCTTGCGCAGTGTAACTGGATGCTTGCGTCCCACTCCAATTTACCACCAACCAATACTATCAGGCATCCAGCCAGCTGAGCTTCGCCGACGAGGAGCAGCACTTTCCTTGACTAACGATGCAACCCTGGACCCTGACCGTATGTTAAATTTCTAGATTGAACCTAGAATTTCTAAAAATGTCTGATCCTCTTTTCACCCTCCCAGTAAATCTACATGATTTCCTTTTTTTACCAAAAACAGTTTTGCTGCTACTACTGTAATCTTATTCCACATCACTCGGCATTGGTTCAATGTTGCTTTCGCTACTACAACCAAAGTCATTAACTAACTATCACTTGATATTGCAAAAATTTTTGGAAATAACACAATCAATATTGATTTAATCGCAAAACAACATGAATAATCAAAATGATGCTATAGGGGTCAACGTCTTTGTGATAAGCTCCGCCCAGAAAAGTTTTCATTGATCATTTTATAGGACTTCATATCACGAAGCAATCAACTAATCTATTCACTTTGTTTCCCTATACGTTTCTACGACAGCAGTGACATTGAATTCGATAATGTTGTGAAAATATAACTAAAATTTGACTAAGCAATGGGCCGCATAAAAAAATTAAATGGGCTTCAGGTTGGACATTTCTGTTTTAGACTAAGCTTTATTACTAGAAAAGAATTAGTATTGTATTAACAAATGAAAAAGGCTTAAGAATAATAGTTTTATGTAATACAAAAATAATAGCAATTATCAAAAAATTAATAGCAGAATCATTAATCAAAAAGCAACAATTAACCATTATGACGCAGTAAAGTAAAAAAACAACTTACTCAATACGATCGCATACATGAAAGTCAAATTTACCAAAATAAATCAAACTTTTGAAATGTTCTTCATATAAATAGTCTATAAACTATTATCGTTAATTCTAAAACGTTCAATTACATTTTAAAAAATACAAAATACAAAATTTCTCCTTAGTGGAGAATTCCCCCCCGATTGAGAACCGCCGACCTTTAATGATATCTAACGAATTTCAATTATTGTTAAATTTTAAGATGGTGAGATGGGCACTAGGAGTGACAAGAAAGGACAAGATAAGAAAGAAATACGTGAGAGGTACTGCAAAAATTGCAAAGCTGAGAGAGAAACTTTTGAATGAAGGCTACGTTGGTATGGACACGTAAAAAGGAGAGAAGAAGACTATATGGCGAAAAGGATGATGGAGATGGCGGTGCCAGGGATAGGCCAGGGAGAAGGTTGATGGATTTGGTGAGAGAAGACATGGAAAGGGTTGGAGCTAGGGAAGGAGAAGAAGTAGATCGAGTGAAATTGAGATGACTATCGCGCTGTGGCGACCCCAAGTAGGGAGAAGCCAAAAGAAGAAGAAGAAAAAGTAAAATTTTAAGATTCAAGAAGAAGTAAAATTTTAACCAGTTGGATAAAAACAATTGGTTTTGTTATTAAAAGCATGATTATTTGAATTAAAAAGGACTTTAAAAATGTAATTTTTGTATAATCTGTTTCTTTTGCCAAAATTTTCAAATTAATACAATTCATATGATAATTTTGCAAATATAAGCCTACATGTTTCACCCGAGCAGATTTGTTGTTCATATTATTACTTTCTAATCGTGCTAAATTTTTTGGGTTCACGTCACGCATGTGTTTTTCACATCCCTTACAAAATGTCATCTCAATCTAAACACGGAATTTCATAAATTACTCATGGCTGTTGCTTTGGTTCAATTCAATCTTTTAGGTTCTGTAAAATTTGCTTAATTTTTTTTAAAAGATTTTGTACATACTCTAATATTTGTTTTGTAATTATACGGTTAAAATTTCAGTTATATCTGGTAAAAAGGCAGGGTTACCATTCTTTTGTAATTCCATTCTTTTGTAGTTTTTGCTAACTATGGTTCTCGACCTGTGTGCCGCTAAATTTTTCAAAAAAAATTAGTCTATTACTTCGCAACGTTTTTTTTATAATGGATAATACTTTTTGGACAAAAATCAATATCTGCAATCTGGTCCAAGTATGTTGCGAATTTTGAAAAACTTTCAAGGTGGGCCGCAGTTGCAAAAAGTTGAGAACCACCGCTTTAATGAATACAGTTTATTAAAATCTTTAAAATGTAGGCTATATATGCAGTATATTTATTGTGTTGTAACATTAAAATTATTGTTTATAATTAATTATTTTTTGTTTCTTTGTGTCTTCCGGTCTATTGTGTATTTTCATATGTATTAACATTAGTTCTACATTCGTTAAAAAGATTAATTTTTTGAAACAATAAAAAGATAATTAAATGTGATTTACTTTTTTTAATTTCTTAACTTTAACTTATTTTTTTATACGAGCATTTTTTCCTGCTAAAACCTATTTGATTAATTACGTAAATCTAGCTTTTGGCTAAGTTGGGGTTTCAAATAAATTTTTGTATTTAGGACTAAACTATAATCAGACTTTAAGATCGGATTTTAAGGTCTGTATGAATAGATGGAATATTAAAATCAAAAAGTTTTGTGACCTCTTTTTACCTCACATTTTAGGTTGATCTACTCACTAAATTTATGAATATTTTAGATTCTTTGGAAACGAAACACTTTTTACATGTACTTTAAAACGTAGGAATTTGTTTAATCAATAAGGTAGTGGCTGTTTTATCCCAAATTAATTAAGAATTCAATAAAAGTGCTTCATATTAATGATGCTTCGGGATAGCGAAATGTAATTTATATTAATGGTCGCCAAACTTTTGAACCTCATGTACCCTTTTTTGAATTTTGTGGTTAAAAATAGCTATAATAGCCGAAAAAAGTTTGGGAAGCAATGCAATATTGCCCAAATTGACGTTCAACAAACAATGGTTTTGTTCTATTTTACAGGATTGCCACTTTAAATCCGCGACCGTTTTCAGTGTAAAAGTTTAGTGTAGTGAAGACTAAAAAAATAGATCATCGCATTCAATCAGTGTACAAAATCCTTATTTTCATCGCAAAGTTAAGGTGAAGCCTAAAAAAAAAACATTACTCTCAATTGATTTGATATTTTGGTCGAGTTTATTTAATTGTAATGCTAAGTCTAACCCAATGCTTCTGAACTGCAAATTTCAAAAGGCGCTATATACCCACCTATATCCTCCCTTTTTGAAAAGTGCAAGACTGTGATAATTTAAAGAAGTCAATTGCTCTTTATTTTCCCATTTTCGGCGTCCCTAGTTGATGGGGCATAGTTTTTGGAACCGGGTCAGAGAGGTAATTTTATTGAAGCTAGTGTCATATTCTTATCACATGCATCACTCAAGTTGTGCAAAATAGACTGCTGATTCTAGTTGACTGATATGGATCTGTGACTAAAACTGAAAATTGACCATAGAAATCTTTTACTTGTCCACTAAAAACGAAAACTGCAAAAATAGTTTTTCGATTTTCTAAACTACTACTTGTTACTAAAGGATTGGCAACTTACATTGCACATCTGTTTATCAAAACCTATTTAATTCCAAAAAAAATGTGGCAAGGTACTTTTTTTTAAAACAAACTCAATCTAAGTTTCGTTAAAGATATATATCAAAAGAAGGAAAACCACATCCCATCGCTGTGAGTGTAATTTATTGCCATCCTGTGCCTACAGTTGAAAAAAATTAATCAATTTATTGCCATCTGTTATCAATAGGGTAATTTATTGCCATTCTGTGCATATAGTTGAAAAGATTAATCAATTTTATTATGCATTAATAAGGTTAACGCACGATTTGAAGTTAAAAAATTGCTAATTATTTTGTTTATTCACCAAAAAATTATGAAAAGTGCTCAATGAAATTATTGGTACAAACAATAACAGAAGGTGGAATTTCAAAACAATGAAATTAATGACCCTCAACTATCTATCGCTAAAATGTTTAAGAATTATTTTGCAAAAATAGGCAAAAAATTTGCTGCTATGATTAAAGCGGAAGATTTGATATATCTTGATATCGTTAATTAGATTTTGAAACTAAATTTATGAAATAAAGCAAAACTATTATTATACAGTATACCCTCTTTAGATTAGGGGTTGTCAACCTATGGCCACATGGGCCAAAATGGGCCACAAGAAATTTTATAATGTCATGGTGATCAAGACCAATTCTCGTGCTAGATTTTTGCTTATGTCTCTAAAAGAAAGGTCATCACTTGAAATTGTTGCCTGGTAATGCACTTTTTCTCCTCAAAATGCAATGAGTTCTAAAAAAAAGGTCATCGCTTGAAATCGTTCCGGGTGATGCACTTTTTGTCCTCAAAATGCAAAGCTCTCTAAAAAAAAGGTCATCACTTGAAATTGTTGCCTGGTAATGCACTTTTTCTCCTGGAAATGCAGGGCTCTCTAAAAAAAAAAGATCGTCACTTCAAACCAGTCTCCGATTTCTTACTTTTTGTCCTAAATTTACAATAACACAAAAAGCAGGTCTTCCTCTCGGATCGGCCTCAGATTTCATCCAGAACAAGTAATATTTCTCATCGAATTCAACGATATCTACCTCATCGCGCAAAAGTTTGTCATGCAATTCCTACAAATTTAATCATGCAACACCTGACTTGCATGCCCTGACCGCACGCCACTGGTTTTTACTATAAATAAACATAAATAATTTTTATTGAAATAATTTCATGGGCCACAAAAAAAATCTGCGTTCAAAGTTGGCCATGGTTAAAAAAGGTTGAAAACCCCTGCTTTAGGTGATTTATTTAACTTGTGCGTATTGCAAGGTACATTTCCTAAAGACCTCGAAATTGCAGACGTTATTCCTACACTGTTATAAAAGTTTGAAAATATTACTAGAAAAATTATATAAAATTGACCGCTAAATATTTTACGTATAAATTAGCAAAATTTACTTTCAAAATCATGTAACTTTTAAAATTAACAAATCGCAAAATTTATTAGTAATAAGTTTACAAAATATGTTTTAAATAAACGTAAAATGATAATTTTTTCTTGATAAATTATTTTAAACAACAATTTTGTATTGCTTATTTAAAATCATTTTTGAAGTCGTTCTCACTTTAAAACTTTAGATGGTTTTTAATCTGTTTATGGCTACGTCTTTTTTACTGTTTGGGTTGGCCATAGCAACCAAGTATTGGAGCTGCGTGCCCAAGGGCGCCAAAGCCGAAGCAGGAGGCATTTGTAGGGACAAGGGAAAAAAGGAAACAATTTTTTTTCTATCCTGCAATATTTCAATTATGCGGCGCTCAGGGGGTCAGATAGGGCTCTTTGAAATTTGCAAGCAGAAGCATTTTGTTAAATATACCTCTCTACAATTGAATAATCTCAAAGAAAACTAATTCAAAAAGGTTTTTCAATATCAAATCAGACATGGAGTCACTAAACTTTTCTCGAAAAAGAGTCACACAGCAAACAAACATAATATAGCAACGGGGCAGATTTTGAAAAATAGCCTTTTCTTTATTAAAAAGGTAGTCTCAACAAACTTAAATTTTAGTGCATCGGAAAAACTTTTTGCTAAACACCTAATGATGACCAAAAAAGTTGTCTTTTGAGTTAAAAGCTAAAAATCTTGTTTTATGCAAATTGAACAAAACAACTTCTATGTTGGTTACTTTTTCGATAAAAACACCACAAGTATTTGCAGATCAAGAAAATAAAGTCTTGCGCGGAGATCTTACTATTTAAGACGATTGTTTAGTCCTTGCTAAGTTTTTAGTAAAAATATTCTGTAATACGTAAGATTTGGGTTATTAAGATTGCCTTTTTCCACCAAAGTTCTTTTTTTACTAAATTTTGCCTCCACCGCCAAATAACTTCTGGGTCGCTGACCAGGGTTGCGGAGTCGGAGTCGGTCAGAGTCGGAGGTTTTAGGAAGGATTCAAAGTCAGAATATTTTATCCGATTCTGACTCCTCATGTCCAATTTCTTTACATATTAGTGATGTTAACCGCGCGCGGCAGTGGAGTGCAGTGCAGTAATTTTTTTAAGAGAACCTTGCCGCGTATTGTGCGACACAGCGTGCGACTCGTAAAAAGTTTATATTTTAATTTGTAAGCAAATAGTATTTTGGGTAATGCTGTGCTCGGGCAGACAATTTAATTGCTTCCTTTTCTTTACTCCAATGAAAGGAAGTAAATGCCAGGTGCATAATCAATTACTACCGCAAGCAGCCTCTTTCTATAGTACAGTGGTACCTTGACATAGGAGTTTGGTCGTTCCGTGACCGAGCTCGTACCTCAATTTGCTCGTAATTCAAAGCTAATTTTCCCATTAAAATTAATGTTAATGCCATTAATCCGTTTCAGCCTCCAAAATGCCCCCCCATTTATAATTTTTGAAGTGTCTTTAAATAAGTACTTTCTCCAACACAAGCAAGTGTTGAACATCTGTTTTCATCATTAACTCTCAGTCTACGTTGTTATTCATTTTAGTTTAGTTTTCTTGCTACTTTGTGGCTATAATCGGTAGGAGAGTTGCACTCCTTGACTTTTTGCATATTTACATGGTCTTCATAGGTAACTAATTTTTTTGTCTCATATGCAACTCCAAATGCCCCAGAAAAAAAGTAGCATCTTGAACGGCTGGGGTTCATTGGACCCCAACAGATATTAAGTATATATTCAACAAATACAGGCCATTATTTTTTGTAGATTCGATGAAAATAACTACCGTGTGGTACACGCAGTCTGGGCTCATAAAAACAAATGAATACTGCAACATAAACCTATAAATTTTACGGATGTCTTAACTTTTTTGGAGGGACAAGGAAGGCTGAGCACCCTCTGTTTAACTTGTTTATATCCGCGTCGATTATAGGATAGTTTTCTACTGCATCAGATAAATTCCAGTAGTTTAGAAAAATTAATAGTTAGGTACCATAACAGTAAAATTTTTATTTTTTTATCAACCATTGAAATGATTTTAGTTATCAAAGCAAATAAAATGCAACCCTTGCAAGATCAAGAAACCATAAAAACAAATCAAGTCGAAGAAGACCAACCAGTAGTAAGCAAAGTCGAAAACTTTTTGGATCAACGTCAGAATGCAAAAAGAACGCATTTATCATCAAAAGAAATTTATCATCTTTTAGAAGAAGATGCGGAGGAATGGAGTGCTGATGGCAGTGAATCATCCAATGACGGTAAAGAAAACCATGTAAGTAAAAATGCTCTCTCAGATTCATCTGAAGAGGAAACAATCGACATTCCATCCAATAGATCGCCAAATGCTTTCGTTTCGCGAAATAGAAGTGAAATTTGGTCTTGTGATCCTTTAACGTCTTCAACAGGCAGAGCTGCTGCTCACAATGTTTTTCAAGAAAATACAGGGCCATCGCGGTTTGCAAACAGGCAATGTGGTTCAGTTCTGGATTCCTTTTTGTTGTATATGCGCCCTTCACTTCTGGAAACAATCAGAAATTGGACAACTATTAAAGGTGAGCATGTGTATGGATTCAACCGAAAAGCACTTGACTAAAAGGAGTTTATCATAGAAAAAGTGGAAATGCTACAAGAGAAGTAAATCAAGGTTGCAGAGTCATCCTAGACCTGGTCACAAAAATTGAAGATTCCGGAAGAAATATCACGTGTGACAATTTTTTTGCCAGTCTTTATCTTGCTCGTGAGCTTACAATCGTTGGAACAATTAGAAAGAACAAACCTGAACTTCCAACAAAATTTACTGCTGCAAAGAACAGGACAGCCAAATCAACTTTCTTGGGTTTCAAAAAGATACAATGATTGCATCATATTATTATATTGCATCATATCATACAAAGATGCAATGACAGCTCTAAAACGAATTGTATTGTGAACATGTTATCCACTATGCGTTCCCAACCAGAGGTGGATGAAGGTTTGGCAAACAAGAAATTGATGGTTGTTCTATTTTACAATTCCACTAAAAGCGGCGTCGACATAGTTGATAGAATGGTGAGGACTTAATCTTGCAAGCGCATGACAGTAAGTAGAGCCGGTAACTTTGTTCTACAACATGATTGACGAGAGCGCTATCAACGCATTTATTGTTTGGCTAGCTTTAAACGGTGAAAACAGCAGCCCCAACATAAGAAAACCCCGTGCATTTCTGGTTCAACTGGGAGAAGAACTTCAGGAATAAAGGTTCAGGCTGGATTGTCGTATCCTTCTTCTTCTGCAGTCCAAACAAATAGATAAAAACGGAAACTTACAGCAGATAAGTTACCGAGGCCAAAGAAAGTCAGGTGCCATATTTGTGAAAGAAACAAAAACCAAAAAATCTTTCACCACGTGCTGCCTTTGCAAAAACTTTGTTTATATTCAACATTCTAAAGTAGTTTGTGAAAAGTGTTAGTAAAATTTTTTGATAAACTTCTAATGTTAATTAGGCTTTTTTGTTCGTTTTTAATTAATTGTTTATTAGTTTATCGTTCGTATTATTCACATAATCGTTTTTTCATTTCTTAAATTTTGTTTATTTTGAGTTATTATCTTCAACAAAAACTTTTTTTATTGAATTCAATTAATAAAGTAGTGTAGGGTCCAATTGACCCCATGATTCTTTCACGATGCATGCAATTTTTTGCAGTAGACGAAGGGTTAAGGCTCATCAGAACAGACCAAAGGGCTGCAATAAAGAAAAAACTCACAGAAGCCTTTTGTTTTTACCCGAAAATTATTAAATTAAAATTTTTGAAAATTAAAACTTACTCTTTTTGCTCTATTCCTTCAAAAAAAAATATCAACCAATAGTTTAGAACCAAGGGAAATTTTTTAATAATTTCCTAATATGAATGTCAATAAACGGCAGGGAGCTTGCATGTTCAGTCTCGTACAAAAGTACAATAATTGAAATATTCATGAGATAGAAACTACAGATCTCCTTTTATTTTGTTTACAAAATTCGACAAAATTCACATATATATTCTTACTATCAATATATAACAATGAATTACTGTGAAGAAGATGGACAGAACGCACATTTAGGTGGCGCTATAGATGGTGCTATAGGTGGCGTTAAAAATAATCGCACCACTGCGGAACAGTGGTGCTCCATCTAGCGGATCCAGCGAAATCCAAGAAGGCTAAATCCACAGAGGTTAAATTCAAAAGGGTTAAATCCACAGAGGTTAAATCTACAGACACTAAATCCAAAGAGGTTAAATCTACAGACACTACATCCAAAGAGGTTAAATCCAGTGGAAGACTATAATCAATATATTTGATAAGATCAAATGTTAATAACTCCTTAGCCTCAGCTAGCGGTGGTTAAAGATCTAGATGAAATTAGGTAATCAGGTTTGATTATCTAATTTCATCTAGAAACAGGTTCGGTTCCTGAATGCAATGAATTAAATACTTAGTTATTGTTCAACAAAATCTAAAATCTAACTTATCCGAGTTGGTCAATTAATTTCGATTGAAGTATATTAGATAATATAGTTAAAAAGCAGTCAAAGAAATAGACCAAGAACATACTAGTATGACGATTAACCTTATACTCAAAACCGATCTGGACAAATCAAAAACAGTCGTCGCATTAATAAATAAACTCATTGGAAATTCCCTATACTCAGCAAGTTTATTAAATAAGGATAAGCATCGAAATATAACGTATCACTCCAAAGACACCATCAATAAAACAATTAACGATCCTCATTTTGTTCATCTAGACGAAATCCTTTCGGATGTGTATGAAGTGAAAAGTTTAAAACGCAGCATACGCCATTATCTACCAGTACAAATTGGCTTCAACGTATATTTGAATTCCAAACTACATATGTTGAAATTTTTTTATTGTTTTTGGAAAAAGTACATACCTGAACGTTGTTTTGATCTTCTGGAAAGCGACACTGACTCCATGTATTTCGCTATCATTTGTCGCTCTCTAGACGATTGCGTCCTCGAAGATGTGAAGGAAGAGCATTTTTGAGCCAGACTTTGCTGGTTACCTGCTGAAGCATGCCCACAACACACAGAGACTTACATTAAACAAAGAACAACTGGTCAGGATTGGGAAAAACAGGAATGTTGTCAAAAATATAATAAATTTACACAAAGAACATTAGGTTTAATGAAAGTGGAATATTCTGGAAACAAACAAATTTCGTTAACGTCTGTTACAGGACGTTCCTCGCGGTCTAAAACTCCGTGTGGCTGTCTCCGAAAATTTACGCATCCTTGTTTTGATTCAATTTAAATTTTTATTAACAAGATATAAAAACGATGCAAAATAAGACGGACGAAAATAAGATGGACGAACGAAATGAGAAGGACGAAATAAAATGGACGAACAAAAATAAGATGGTCGGACAAAATCGGACGGACGGTTTTCTATAAATAAACATAAACACTAATAAATAATGCAAAAGCAAGACTTATAAACATTCACCAGCTGTAGACTGATACGTTAGCATTACAAACAAAAGCTACGACAGCACAAGAGCAAACTAAGAAAAGTTGGCTGATCGTAAGGTGGTGTTAAAGACCAAAAAACAACTCGTTCAAACAACAAAAAAAGTTCAACAAAAAAAGAAAAGTAAAGCAAAGAAGGCAGTTGCGATGGCGAAGGGACGAACGTATGACAATTTGTATGCTAGATTGAAAATAAAAAAAAGGTGAAAAGGAATTCTACAGATTGACAAGCCAGAGAGACAGAGCAGGAAAAGATGTACAGCACTTGAGGGTTATAAAGGATGAAAACGGTAATGTTACGGTAAATTCGGAGGTAGTGTTAAAGAGAAGGAAGGAGTACTTGGGGAAACTGATGAATGAGGAAAATGACAGAGAGCCTAGGACAGAGGTAGCAGAAGTGGTTAACGAAGAGGTAAATTGCGTCAGTAGAGAAGAAGTAAAGAACGCACTAAGAAGGAAGAAAAAAGGTAAAGCGGTAAAGCGGTTGGGCCAGATGAGTTGCCAGTAGAAGTTTGGAAGTGCATGAGAGAGATGGGGATAAAGTTTTTGACCAGACTGTTTAACAGACTATTAATGGGTGAACGGATGCCAGAAGAATGGAGAAGGAGTGTGCTTATCCCAATCTATAAAAACAAAGAGGACGCACAATGCTGTGGAAACTACAGAGGAATAAAGCTAATGAGCCATACAATAAAAATATGGGAACGAATTATTGAAACCAGGCTAAGGGATAGTGTAGAGATCAGCAAACAGCAATATGGATTTATGCTAGGAAAGGGAACCACCGATGCCATGTTTTCCTTAAGAATGTTGATGGAAGAGTACAGGGAAGGTCAAAGAGAGCTCCATTGTGTATTTGTAGCTTAGAAAAGACTTACGACAGGGTTTCGCGGGAAAAGCTGTGGTACTGTATGAAAAAATCAGGAATGGGGAAAAAGTATGTGCGACTTGTACAGTATATGCATAAGGGAAACAAAACAATGATGAGGTGTGCAGTAGGAATTACAGAAAGTTTCAAGGTCGAGGTTGAACTGCACCAGGGATCAGCGTTAACCCTATTCTCCTCAAGCTTTTTCGAGCTCTTGACTCCTCAACGGCCGGGCTTTAGAAGCCCACCAATTTAACGTTTTATAACTCCAAAATTACTTAAGCTTTCTTTATGAAATTTAAGCAAAGTAAAGATCATTTATTTAACTTTTGTTAGAGCAAAAAAGTTTTTGAAAATTCATTTGATAAAGTATGAAAAATTGCAATTTAGCAAGGTCACTACAATTTTTACGTTTAGACACTCATTTAACTAGCGTGAAATGCGATTGTAACGGATTCGCTGTTGTAACAGTTGTAAACTTAATTAAAAATTGGACGTAAAGAGTGACGTCAACGCGCACGACAACTAAGAACAATGAAGAAGCCACGGGAAGCTTGCTTTATTATTTTGGTCGAAGTATAGAAATTATTTTAGACTGGTTTCAATTACTGGTTCACATATTTGTCCACATGTTTTTGTAGATACCAATAGTTATTGTTGCTTTTTTAAAAAAAGTACAAAATAATGAAAATAATTTTTTTTTACATAAAAAAATTTGAAATAGGCTATATTTTAATATTTAGCAGTATTAGAATTTCGACATACCAATGCTGTAAAACCAACAAACCTTTATCTTTTATATAATTATCATCGTTTGTATGCACTTGTTTTGTTTTTTCGCAATGTATTTCACCGCCACAAAAAGAAAAACAATATTACTCTATATAATTGTGACTATTAATCGTGGAACATATCTCGGCATCATTCGAAGCACGATTTAAAAATTTTACTTTTTTCAAATGCGTTGTGCTTAATTTTTTGTTGTGGGAAAATAGCTTTTGACTTTAAACTTGAAAGTCAAAACTTAGCTTGCTTTAATAGCTAATTCAACATAGTCATAGTAATATTGATCACTTCCAGTGACATATTTGACAAGCAAAATTCTACAAATTTTCTGACTTTTATAAATTTATCAATATAAGCTACGTAAACTCTTCTTTATCTTGATCATATTCTTTATACTTATGCGCATATAAATTGAAAATAAACTTATAAACATCACATTACATACACAATCACGTGTTCTAAAATTCTTTTCTTATAGCTTTATGAATATTAGCACAATAATTGCCAATTAAACAAAAAAAAATGCATTTTATTAAATTTTTTGTCGTACCTTTTTTTAATTTTATAAGCTATCTTTTTAATTACGTAAATAAGATTACTTTTTATCAAAATACCCGAGATTATATTTTGCGATGACGTAAAGTAATCTTTTTAGAAATGTATACCAACACACTGTGCGACCTGGGCGATGTTAATTAATAATTTCTTAGAAATAGTGATCTTATGGAACAGTGTGTTTATTCATGCCAGCACGTAAGAAATGTTCCAAATCTTTTGGCAATAAAATTTAACAAAAACTTTGTCTGCTTTCTATAAAATTAAGGAAAAAATTAATTTTATAATATATTTGTTGACAGTATAGCAAGAGGTTGTGAGTGTCGATTTCATGGGAACGGATCAAGATCGTATACGTTCGTTTTTGTCACATTTTATTAGAAAAACATTTTACGGCACTTTTCCTACTTGAAAGTCTTTGTTAGAAACTCTAAATTACAATTATACCAGTTAATAAAAATTAGAGTGTCCAATAAAAAAATTTTTCAACAACAATATTGTGGCATTTATGAAAATTCAAGATTCACGTTTGTCACTAAACTATTACAAATATTCGCAGAACATATAATTGAGATTAAATATAGGACAACGTGACTGGCAAATAACCATAAGTTGTCTTGGTCAAGCAGTTACTTTTATTGCATTATTTAAAATAACAAAAAAATTAAAATAAAATAACCGTTTGAAAATAAGTTGCGATAAGGCAAAAAAGTAATGAACAAATGAAAACCTAAAAGCAAAACTAGAAAATAAGCAAATCTGGACAACAAAGGTAAATTCTCTTTTTTATTTTGCACTATGAAAAGTTTCGGATGGAATACGGGATAAAATAACACATTTTGGTTCCAATATATTTAATTAAAAAGTGCGTTTTTTTGTTTTACACTTTGAAATATTAGATTGATTATCTTCAAAAGATGCTAATTACCACAAGACCTCTCCAAGATAACTTGGAGAAGGAAACGTTAAGCTATAAAAGCCTTTTTTTAACTTTACATAAAACAGGGCAATTCTATGCCGAAGTTGTTGTAGTATTTAAAAGTATCCACTTCAAGTAAAGCAAATAAATGGGACTGGCCCCCATGGTTTGTTTACTTACTACGAATCGCTATTGTATTGCCTGAATTATGTACTGTTAGTGATGCACCAAGCCACAACCGTTTTTTATTATCTAAAACTGTTCGAATTTGTGCTCTTATAATGCCTAATTCGTATGACACTCCTATACAACTTTATCTCTGTTTTGTGCAATGACAATGCATTTGCAATGAGAGAAAGTAACGAGACCCTATTTGTCCATGCATAAATGAAAACGCGCAACTTTGGTTCGCAGGCAAAATGTGCCAACTGGCCGCAACCGACTGGGCGCAATTAAGCTAGACGCAGCCGACTGATTAGTTAAACTGTGGCCAGTCGGCTGCGGCCAGTTGTCCTAAACCCGTCCACAGGCATTTAAGCATAACTCAAACTATTTTGAAAACGCTATTTTGAACGAACCTAGTACAGGCAAGGCGCTGGTAATAAAAGCATGGAGCCGGAATGTACCACCACAGTACTCTGTGTTCAATGTATGATTTATGTACTGGGCAGCAGGGCTACCTAATTCGGAAAGATTACAAACAAGCTTTTAGACCTTTGTGTTTATCGGTAAGCATTTGATAACCGATGAATAAACCATAGTCACGATCTACAGTAATGTTTGTAACTCGTAAGCTGTGGAAAAACTGAAACAAAATCTTTCGAATAGATAAAAAGTTATGTTTCTTTGAAGTAGCAACCAATAAACTTAAAAAATTCATTGTACAGTACATCTCATCGTGAAATGTCATGACTTTTTTTTGGCCTTTACTAAATTTCAAACGCTTTTTTTCATATGAAACTTTATTTAGTGCACATAAAAACTCTTTACAAATAAATTGATAGCTTTTTTTTGATCAATTTTCTCCCAGGCTGGATTGTGCTCGATATGCGCAAATTGGTAACTTTAGATGAAAAAAACTCATCACTTTATTTTTAGAGTTCAGATTAAAATTTTTAGGCTTTCTATGGCAGCCAAAGAAAACTTCAGGTAACGGAAAGCGTTCAAAATTTAGCTCTTCACCTGGTCCAGATGCTCTGCAAATTTTTAAAACCTTACAAAGTGTGCCAGAGGTTTGAAAAAATAGCAGAGCATGTCTAGAGTGCTATCTTTAGCCAAAAAGAGTATCGCTTCTTGTTTTCAAAGCTCAGATGGCTGGATGTCTGAAAAAACTGTTAAGTAGTCTGTTGAAGAGGGACGGAGGCATTCAGTGACTACGCACAAAGCATTATTCAAGACACTGTATATAAACCAAGTACATGCGCTGCAAAAACAAACAAGATTCCAGTACTCGGCTATTGAATAAACAAAAATAGGAGAGTTATTTCTAATGTTTTGACCAGTGACAGATATTCAAAATAGAGCCACGAAGCAAGGATTCGCAAAAATTGATGTTCTCTAAAAAAAAAGGGCTTTGATCTCGTATTTCCCTTATTTTTCCCTAATTCATGGTGATCTCTAAAGAAAAAGGTCCTCACTTCGATTTGATCTCTCATTTTTCTATTTTTCTCCCAAAATCATAGTGACCTCTAAAAAAAAAAGAAGGTCTTCACTTCGATTTGATCTTATATTTTCCTATTTTTCTCCCAAAATAATGGTGATCTCTAAAAAAACATATACAGCAAAAATGAAAGTATATGCAATATTTTCAAGGAGGGGCCCGAGGCAACTGCTTCATTCGCCTCACCCAATATCCACCACTGGTTTTGGCACCAGATCCCACCCTAAGGCTGCAAATTACTTCAGCGCCGGGACACAAAAAAAATTTTTGCGCAATGCAAACGGTGGAGAAGAATCTTGGGTGATTTATTTAGTTTTACCTCAAGATAAGTCGAAATTAAACGCAACGATGAATGTTGATTATTGTAAACTTTTAGCTCACAATACTCTTAATCTGAAGATTGTGGAACGCAGATTATACTTCTAGATGTTAAAAAGAATCAGTTGTGACTGATTTTGGAGGAACACTGTTTCTCTGACACCCGAGACTGTTTTGCTTACCGTCGCCGTTAGAGTAAAACTTTTGTTGTGAACTAGTTAAACAGAACAAAAGCTTTAAAAACACTGAACCGTAAATATTACTGAACCTGTAACATATTAACAAACACTCCTGCTTGGAAACTATTGCTGTTACAAACAAATATATGTTTCAAAAACACAACCTTTCTTAACCTTACTACCTTGTCTAAAAGTGAAATTTTTGTAACTTCATGGCTAGTTCTCGTATCCAACATCGAAATAAGAAATTGAGTTTCTGACGACTTTGCGGCGCCATAAACAATATTATGGTCTTTTTTTCCCATTTCGCAAAACTGGTTTAAAAACTATGCTTTTGAAGTTGCTTTTATTCTTGATTAATGGCATCCATCTGAGCGAATGAGCAACTTTCACACAATGCAGCACTACAAAACATGCACATTGCACAAAAACGTGATGTGATAGAGAAAATTTGAGCTCTGATTCGGATTCAGTACCCCAAAGTTACCCAACTCCGTTCTCAAAGTCCATGCAAGAAAAAAAAAAGTTTTTTGTTGACCAGTGTAATCTTAGCGGAAAGTAGCCATAGTCTAGTATTGAAGTTGTAATAAAATTATGTGAAACCGCGATTATTGTTTCATTTGATTTTGATAACAATATAATATTAGATACGCTGAGTTCCTTTGAAAACATTACCGTGGTAAACAGAGAAAAATTCAAAATCTAAAAAGAAAAAATGTGAAAAAAGAAAATCAGTTAGAAATTAAGTCGCTTAAAAGCAGGAATATTTGATGGGCCAAAAATAAGACAGCTAATGAAAGACAAGAAATTTATCGAAACTATGAATGAAGATGAGAAAGAAGGTTGGATAGCTTTTAGGCAGGTTGTGAGCAATTGTTTGGGTAATACCAAATCACCTAATCATAAAGAACTTGTTGAGAACTTGTTTTGTGTATTTCAAAATCTTAGCTGTAACTTGAGTGTGAAAGTACACTTTCTTTATTGTCATTTGGATTACTTTCCAGAAAATTTAGGAGCTATGAGTGAAGAGCAGGTTGAACGCTTCCATCAAGATATCAAAACCATGAAAAAACAATACCAAGGTCGGTGGAACGTTGATATGATAGCGGATTACTGCTGGTGTCTTATGAGAGATAAGAAAACGTATAAGCATTCTCGAAAGTCAAAAAGGAGAAAGAAGCTTCTTCCATAAAATGACACTGTTATAAATGTGCTTTTATTAACTTTTATTACTTTTTTACACCTTGGCATATTTACATATTCTGAATAATGCTCTATGCTATACTTATTTCCTTTAACCGTCAAAATTTTGAATTACATTTTGTGAAAAAAGTTGACGTGATAGAAAAAATCTAAGGTTACTTTTGGAATTAGCACCTCAAAACTAACTACGAGTATAAAAATTTTTTTTACTATATAATTAATGTTTTTGATAAGAAACACCGGAAAAAACAAATCAATATTATTAACCCTTAGTAGGTAACCTGGGGTCTCCGCAAACCCCATGTTTTTAATTTTTTATGTTTTCTATGTTTTTATTTGAAACTCGTGCGTGTTACTTCATTTCCCCTCCTAGTATGTGTTGTCGGTAGCGTGGTCGAATGTTTAGAGCGCCGGGCTCGTGACCAACACCGTCTCGGTTCAAAATCCACTCGCGCCATTCTGTTGTGATCTTGGGAAAGACACTTTACGGCACATTCCCCTGCTTGGTCGTCTTGGCAAGCAGTTCTAAATTACAGTCATATCTCTATTAAATTACAAGCGGACAGCAATATCTTGGCATCTCCGGAAGCAGGTCGGGGTAGTTGCCTACCCTATGTATTAACGCCTCCGTCGCTTTTCTGCGAGTCAGGAGGATAAATATAAAGATAAAATAAATAAATAAATAAATAAATAATAGTATAGGAATCTGAAAAGTAAAATGGAACCAAAAAATTAAATTGTAAAATAATATAGGTAACACAAACATTTTGATGTCGCCCGTGACCCCAGGTTAACTTTAACATATATTTTTCTTATTGATTTATTGTTTTTCCATTTTAGGTATTTCAGCACCTATTTGTGCTACCCAATTGTGTAGTTAGTTTAGTTTTAGACAAACTTTATTAAAATTGTATTGCAAATGTGTTAAGCAATGTTGTGTGTTTATTCGTAACATGTGAAAATTTTTTGAAATTTTCTGTTAACTTTATTAAAGGAAATACTTCACACAGTAAAGGAGAATTTATTTGGAAAATAAAGCACAATTTTGTTATATTTTTTTGTTTCATTGCTATTCTTTCATACTATAAGCAATAAAGTATTGTAACTGACTAAAAAATAACATTTCTAGATGTTTCATTACCATAAAAAACCTGGGGGTCTAGCTGGACCCCAGGTTACCTATAGCGTTGGGGGACACCATGGTTACCTATTAAGGGTTAAAGTTTATGGCTGGTTCTTTATTTAAGTATATTAGGATAGGTATATATAATTATATAGTTATTTATTTATTTATATTAAAAACATGTTGTAGTGTTTTTAACTTAAATAAACTGCTCTGATTTGTTCATCGCGCACTGCGCCAGCATTGGGAGACAATTCGGTTAGTTTTTATATAAGTATATAATATAATTATACATATATAACAGGGATGGCAAACCTTTTTTATTGAACGGGTCAAAAATTTACAATTTTATAAAACTTACCATAAAGTGGGCCATTGGCTTTAATTTCCGCCAAAATTCAAAATGAAAAAAAAGAAAAAGTTTTCACTTTTGATCAGCATTCAAAACCTCTAATTTTGTTCAAAATTCAAGGTAAAGGCTAAAAAAAATCTTCGTCTTCAATTCGTTCTAAATTGCCAGAAATTTTCCGAATATGTTTCAAAACTACTAAAAATTTTAAAGCATAAGTTGAATCAAAAAATTTAACTATTGGTTCAGTGATTCGCCATCCCTGATATATAATTTTTTTAAAATCATCAAGTGTGGTTTCACGCAATCAAATTTTTGTATTCCATGCCAAGATTTTGTATACCTAATATTATTTTTCCATTTTGTTTTTTACCCGTTTAGATTGAAGTGTTTTGCATTTGCTTGGTGCATTGTGTGTTTATTCTAAAGAAATACTTTTTTGTGTGTTTTGTTAAGCTTGATGAAAACGTTTTATAGTTTTTTTAGTTTATCCAGCATTTGATAATTTGATCTTATTTCTATTCGTTTATCTTTTTATAAGGCAACAATAAAAGCAAATAGCCTTGATTTAATCTAGAAAGATTGAAAAAAACCTTCTTCACGGGATCACGGATCAGTGCGTTACGATCTGGACAGCTTAGATCGTGAAGCTCTTTTAAGTGGGCTGTGCAACAAAAATACTTGTAAAATTAAATTGGGGACCTTTTTTACATGTTGTTGTTTTTTGAATAAAGTGAAGACGCACATCAGGCCGCTGCAGTTGCTTTCCAACTTTTTCCGGCCGCATTGTTAAAAAGTTGAGTTATTATACAAAAGATAAACATGAAGTTAAATAACTGTTTGCCTACATTATTTTACCAGCGCAGTTTGAGATGGTTTGTAAAAACAATGAAATGCATGTAAATAGGCGAGACATTGCCACTATTATGACAATGCCACTTTTTGGCTATTTAAATTTATTTGATTTTTATTTCATTTCATCTGTATATTTTTCCTCCTGACTTGCTGGAAATTGTCTGAAGCGCTAAACATTGGACAAGCAATTACCCAGACCTGCTTCCGGAGACGCCAAGATTTTGCTGAGTCCGACAAGGTCAAGATATAAGAAAGAGGAAAAAAACTTTGTTGAAAAAGGTTGTTAATAGACCTAAATCGTATAATCAAAAAAAATGTTTTTGTTGTGGAAATGCTGGTCGTTAAGCAAAAGTTGTTAATTGTCCGGCGAGAAACCGTGAATGTTTTAAAAGCTGTAAAACGGGACATTATATGTGGTCTTATAAAACTAAACTTGTGCCGAATAAAATGAAAGAATTTAAATCGAAGCATTAAAACCGTAAAACAACTGTGCAATGGGGGTAAGTCCCTAGGTGATACTTTTCTTTTCTTTTTCCTTCCAATACAAAATATTAAATTGAAAGACAAAAAATATTGGTCGATGGGTTGAAATTGAAATGCTGATTGATTCGTGAGCAATACGCAATATTTTAGACAGACAATTGTGGGAATTTTTATAAGAAATTTAGTTAAATGTAAATGTTATTTTACTGATAAGAAAATTTATATAAACATCTACTTGATAAATTGTCACAAAAATTGAAATAATTAGAACTTGACATCATTGAAAAGACAACTGGTCCGAGACATTAAGCATCACCTGTGATTGCTGTGCCAAAGTCAGATGGAGAATATCATTTATGTGTTGACGTGGGGAGAGCAAATTTAGCCATAAAAAATAAAAAAACACTTTATTCCAACCATTGAAGAGTTATTCTCAAGAAATGAATTAGAGTAAGATATTTTGTAAGCTACACGTGAAATGGGCATATCATTAATTTGAATTATATTCGAAGTCGAGAGATATAACAACTATTGCTGCTCATGAAGGATTATTCAGATAAAAAATATTGATACTTGGAGTAAGCTGTGCTTCAGAGATGTTTCAAAGAACAATGCAACAAATCTTGTCTGGATGTAAATAAGTGCATCGCAGCCTCAATGACATTATTGTATTTGCCTTTTTAGAGAAAAACAAAATAAAAGTTTAAGTATTAAAAACATTGAAAGAAAAAGGCGTGACACTCAAAAGATAAAAGTGCTGTTTTAAAATGGTAAAATTACAATTTATGGGCCATGTACTTTCCAAACATGGCGTTGCACCAGAAAAATCAAAAATAAAAGCGGTAACATCTGCAAGAAAAACGAAAAGTTCCAGTGAAGTTTGTTGTTTTCTGGAACTGGTGAATTATTGTGGATGATTTATTCCTGATTTAGCAACTATCTCAAAACCATTGCAAACATTAGCGCAGTAAAGTACTGTGTTTACCGTGGGGTGAATCCAAAAAGAAGTTCTTGCGTTAGTGTGGTTGTGTAAACGTTTTCATGTGTATTTACAGTGTACAGTGCTAATTTTGATTTATTGACTAATCATAAAGCGTTAGAATACATATTTTCTCCAACGTCAAAACCTAGTGCGCGAATCGAACGATTAGTGTTAAGATTGCAACCTTATTGCTATAAAGTAATTCACATTGTGGAAAGCAAAAACATTGCAAATTGTGTGATGTTTGTCGCAAGCAAAATATAACGCAAGCAAAAAAATTTAATTCTTGAACAAATGTACATATGTGATTTTTCTCGAAATCACGTAGGGAAAACGCATGATTCTGATTCCACACTTAATCATGTAAATAGTGATTCCACAAAGGGAACATGACGTAACTTCCTGTAAAAACTTGTTACGAACCTAAAATTTTGCGAAAAGGTTATTTATCACAAGAATGGCAAAATACTTAAAATTTATAAAAATCCGACTTGCGGAACTATAAGCGGTAAAATAAAGATTAAAATCATTTTTGAAGTCGTTCCCATTTTGAAACTTAAGCTAGTTTTTAACCTGTCTACGGCTACGTCTTTCTAACTGATTGGGTTTGCCACAGCAACCAAATATAGGAACTGCATGCCCACGGGCGCCAAAGCCGAGGCAGAAGGCATTTGCGGGGACATGGGGGAAAAGAAAACAATTTTTTTCTATCCTGTAATATTTCAAAAATGCGGCGCTCAGGGGGTCATATAGTGCTTTTTGAAATTTGCAAGCAGAAGCATTTTGTTAGATATACCTCTCTACAATTAAATAACCTCAAACAAAACTAATTCAACAAAGTTTTTCAAATATCAAATTAGACATGGGTCACTAAACGTTTCTCGAAAAAGAGCCACACAGCAAACAAACAAAATATAATTTAGAAACGGGGCAGATTTTGAAAAATAACCTTTTCTTTATTAAAAAGGTTGTTTCAACAAACGTAAATTTTAGTGCATAGGAAAAACTTTTTGCTAAACATCTAATTAAGACCAAAAAAGCTAAAAATCTTATTTTGTGCAAATTGAACAAAAAAAAAAATTTATCTTGGTTACATTTTTCATCAAAACACCATAAGTATTTGCAGATCAAGAAAATAAAGTCCTGGCCGGAGATCTTACTATTTTAGTCTTTGCTAAGTTTTTAGTAAAAATATTCTGTAATACGTAAGATTTGCGTTATTAAGATTGCCTTTTTCCACCAAAGTCCTTTTTTTATTAAATTTTTCCTCCACCGCCAAATAATTTCCGGGTCCCTGACAGCGCCAAACTTTTATGCGATCCAAAGCAAATAATTTTTTCTCTTAAAGAAAACAAAAACAAAAAAGGTTTTATTTTTGTTAAAATTGAAGGCAAAAAAGTAAATCTTTTGTTTTTTAAGAGAAGTAAAAACCAAAAAACGGCTTACATCAAATCAAAAACTAAAAAAAAGCTTTCTTTCCAATTAAAAGAAAAAAAGTCACTACACAAAGTAACTTTAAAGCACAACTGAAAGGGTATACCAATCATAAACTTATTTCTAAGCTTTTCGTTTGACATCGGCCGCAAGATAAACGTCGGAATGTAGGAAAAATACAATCGATTGTCTTTTAACACTGAACAAAGAAAGATTGACAGACAAAGAAGATTGGTTGTAAGGGAAGACGTCACCATTCGTAATTTGTGCCACATTTTATTTTATTTCATCTCTATATCTATCCTACTGATTGGCTGGAAAGTGACGAAGGCGCTATACATTGGGCAAAAAATTACACAGACCTTTTTTTGGAAATGCTACGATAAAATTGTCCCGTAGAACATTTCTTTTTCAGTTTTATTGAAATATGACTGAAATTTTAAACTTCTTTTCAATACCACTAAGTTGGGGAAAATACTGTGAAGTCTTTTTCTAAGGACAAAACAGAATGTTTTTTTAACCAAGATTAGCCTGGATAATATGATGTATAAGGCTTTCAAATAAGACAAAGGAAAAGAAAAATGACCAAATGAAAGAAAATTTAAATTTATCACTATAATATTGGGTGTACGATGTTTATCTAAAAGTTGTTGACCAATCGCGGTTTCATTGAACATGCTTGAGTTAAATATTTGCAAAAACAATGAAGATGTTGCGAGAGTTTTGTAAATCAGCCAGTTCAAATACATTTTGGCACCTGTTGACAAATTCTGTTTTGTAACCGTTGCTTGTGGGGCCTATTCACAAAGCACAAAAAACTGTGCTCTACGTTGCTTAAAATAATAAATCATTTTTGGTTATAGGAAGAAGGGAGCAAAATGTAAAAACAAAACGTAGTTCCACTGCAACGAAACATTTTTCTTTTATATCTAACGATATGTTGTTTTGACATCTTGTCTACTGTCCTGCAACCAAAAAGAATGTCTAGTCTGCTTTGCTCCTAACCAACATAATGTACAATTTATACATGCAGTGTACATGACAAGTTGCTACATAATCTGGTATATTCTATAAAAAAAGTAATCTTGTACCCAAGGGCGCCGAAACGCTTTTGGCGGGGTTGGGGTAAAATGTCAAAAAAGGCCTTTTTTACAGAGTTGCCACTTAGTTTAGCGATCGGTTTTACCGCAAAAAATTATTGATGACTAATAGAAGTCATCATTTTCAGTCAGTGTCTAAAATTTTGATTTTCTTCCTAAATTTAAGGTAAATACTAAAAGAAAGATCAATACTTTCCGTGTCCAAAATCTCGATTTTGATCTTAAATTTAAAAAAATAAAAACAAAAGGTTGCCGAAGTATTATGAAAAAAATTATCCCATACTTTGACGGATGATCAGTCTTAACAATTAGAAAAAGCTTTCTGCAAATTTCTTAGCTTACCTTTTCCCAAATTATTAAAATTATTTAACTTAAGCTTTATGATTTGTGCAAATTATATTTTGATTAGGATGTACGGTCTATTTTCTCATTACATTTGATCTGAAAGAAAAACAAAACAAATTTGCACTACCGGATGCAGAGCTAGATGTTCTTCTATGCATTTTACTTCTTAGCGGCTACCACTTCCACTGTCAATGGTGGTTTTATTTTAAACGACGAAATTATTGATGTTGATTTAAGCCACAAAAAATGTTTTGAAGTTTGTCTTAAAAAAGAAAAAGTTACTTATATCTCGCTGACAAGAGCCATTTGGCTGAAAATAATGAATTTGAAAAAGTTAGAATACTCGTATTTAAATTTTATGAAAAAATACTTAGTTTTAAAATTTTTCCAGAATTTATCAGTCGATCAACAAATTTGTTCCATACTATTGACACTTAATTTTCTGAATAAAGGTTTATGCAAAACAAAGCAGTAAAGCATTCATGTCGCAACATATTTTTATAATAGATTTTCATGAAAAAATAAGATATAGTCTGAGTGAAAAGGAAACTCAAAACCTGATAACACAAAAGGTTGAGTTTAAATTTTTAACTTATTATAACATTATTAGTATTGCAATCTAAGATACGTTTTTTAAAGTTTTTTAAATCATAGTTGGCAAGACGTAGTTACCGTAAAAACAATAATTGCGTTTTACCATAATTTATCAATAAAGAAAAAAGTTTCTTTTAATTAAAAATCAATAAAATAATAATACAATAAGTTACTCGTACCTTGAGATACTTCTTCAAACTGATATTATTATTTTATAATGGTTAATTTTTGCAATACATCAATTATAGTTTTTTAGTTCGCGGACAAACAAATGCAAACAAGTAAAAATAAAATTATTTATGTAGATGTAGGCCTAGAGTTTTGCGTACACATATAAAATACAATATAGGGTGTGCAAACTTTGATAAAAGCCAAAATAAAAGTAATAAAATGAAAGTATTAAGAATAAAAGTAATAAAAATAAAAAGCAACTATTGTAAAGGTGGCATAGTGATGACTCTTGTACACAATAAAAATGAATGTGACACAATAGGCTATGTTATAAAAAAATTTTGTTGAATTAATAAAGTACAATAAATATAATTTAAATATATTAAAAAGTATAAAAGTTAAGCAAAAGTTTGCTTTAAGATATGTCAAATAAGTGCTTCCCCAAACAGCAAGGACATAATTAAAATAAAAATGAATAAGTGAATAATATAACTTCAATAAAGCCGAGCTGGGTGAAAAGAAGTTCAGTTCATTTAGAATTACAACTGATTGAGCTATTTTTGCTTCAAGAATTTTTATATGCTCATGAAAGTTTAACACTAGAATTACCGCATTTTTTACCTATCTAGAATTACCGCCAGCGGTCAAAATGACCGTTCGTCTAATAAATAACAAAATGCGTAATAATTTAGCTTTACTTCATGTTATAAATTTTTTTTAAATTATTGTAATATATATATAAAGATAACTTGAATTCTTGTAGGTGTGAGTTTGGTGCGTTGTGGGCTTCTTTTTAATATCATGTTCTGGAATATATTGCATAAGCCTTAATCTCCGAATTGAAGACCTTCAACCTGCTTTTAAGCTGTCTGGTTGAAATTTTCTCAAAGTTTCATTGTACTTACAACAAATATGAGCTCTGAAACTAAATAAAAAACAATTTACTTTAAAATGAGCTCAAAATATCAAATGATTATTTTTCATCATGCTGCTGTTTACATAGACCATAAGCGGCTATTCAAAAGTATACAAAAACAATGAAAAGTGCAGCGCTCTACACAATTCACACATTCAACTTTTACGCAACCTGTAGGCCTACACTTTCCGCAAACTTATCTACGGCATCCACAATATAATTTTTCAGTTTTATTTTGTTCACAGTTCACATTAACTTGGCATTGCTTTCGCTTTCTGCTTTTCTAAACGATGAAATTTTGATAAGAATTGTTGAAAAGTGAAAGCAAAACTGCTGCTAGTGGAGCTGTCTTTCCTTGAACATGAGCTTCTCCTAGTTCAGTGGCGAGTTGAAACATAAAGTTTCTTTTCGAGATAGCATCTCCAGTTTTCTTCTTGAACAACACATAGGCGTTGATACAAGCAAGGTCCAAAATATTGTAAAAAACAGCCACCGGCCACCGCCCGGTACTTGCCTTCACCGTGTATTGTCGTGTCATCTGGTCAACAATACCCACACCATATTTAGTTTTGTTGTGGAATGTAACTGCTTCCAGTTTCTTTTTTGTTGTTGTATGGACTATATAAGATGTTTAGAGTATGCTAAGAATACAAACGTTCTTGTTTTGTTTGCACTGGTAAACTGTCAAGGTTGTGGTTTGTTTGTGTGGCTTTTTGTTTGCAAGAGTTTGCTGGAATATCTGCTCTGCTGTAAAGCTTTTACCAGTGGCTAAACTTCCTTTCAGATTTTGTTTAGGGTCCCGACTAGTAACGCCTTTCTTTCCAGAGCTGCGTGGCAAGATGAGTGGAAGTAAAAAATCTGTCAGATGTTACGTATCTTCTTCCTTTGCCCAAGTATGGCTCCACTCTCTTTATTGTAACACTCTCCGACAATCTTTGTGCAGCTGGTCTGGCTTCATCTTTGCCAAGATTATTATATGGCGTTTGGTATATATTTAAATTCCACATCAACAACTAGCCAAAATTCGATACCGAATTCGTCCTGTTTGTTGGCCATATGTCGAATTGTATAAATCTATAGCAGGCTTTAGTTGGGAATAATTGTTTGTCCACTGTAATATTTTCTACTGGTTTGAGCAAACGATACAGTTTTCAATAAACTTACTCCAGACGGCAGAAATTAAAGCAAATTTATCCGTTTGAAGTCGAGATACCCTTGTACTTCGCATATCAAATCGAAGAAACCTCATGATATCGCAAAAGCAATTTTTACCCATAATTTCTGGAAAAAAACATACTTCCTAATTTTTATCCAAAACTCAAGAATCTGTTAGTTCTTTTCACATAATGCTCCTCGTACATACAGCAAAAAAATAAAATTGTTTAATTTACTTAGTGGTAGTTTCCACTCATTACTCTTTTTGACTCCATGAGCTTCAGCTTCTGTACATTGCTGAATATGGGTAAGCATTGAATTATCGACGAGTAGCTCAAACGCACTCAGCGACCATCTAACATGCGATTGGCATATCGCGTTAGATTCTGGCTTCCTGTTAACACGTTTTGAGCTTGTAGTCTACCCCTCGATTCTGAAGAAAATTTGCTGTATTCCCATTTTGTTCCGTTCTTACCAACCAATTCAATATTCCAGAAGTTTGGAGTAGGCTCATCACCCTGCGCTTGTGCTGCAGCACTTGTATTGTTGCTGCCACTGCCAGAGCTGACAAGTTGACATGATCAAGAATCAGTTTGCCCCAGGTCATCAATATCAGTCTTCAAATCCATTCCATTTGAAGAAATCACTTTCCATATAGGTCGAACTTGGCGTTAGGTTGAAGTGAATTTTCCAAACCCTGATCACAGCCTTTACAAACCTTTTTACTTTCGCTTTCATTCTCTTAATCATTTTCTGCAATCGCGTTCAGCCAACCCAGAGCTTTAATACTACAAACTCGTTCTGACCTGCGTTACAGCAACAAAGCTACATCTAGGCGACGGCCTTTAGCAACGTTTTCAATCTTTTGGACATAATTTGCTTGAACTCAGTTGCTATAGCCAAAGATATACGCATGACGGACGGCAGCAGGCGCGAGTTTCTCTTACACCTAGGAGAATTGCTGTGTGCTACAGAACGACAAAGGCATGCAGCTTCACGCCAACCTATACAATCATCACAACAGTCTATAATTGGAAGCAAGGTTGCTGCATTTCCTGACCAAAAAAGAACCACCTGCAAATTTTTTCAGAAAAATAAAACTTGAAATAAGTGCTGCAACTGCAGAACATACGTGTGTGGATCATGTGCCAAATCTGTGTGCCAATCTTGCTTGCCATTGCCAGACTAAATCATAAGTTACGTGACCGCGTGGAAGTCGGCAGAAATATTTCTGGGAGGGTTGCAAATATTTTTACTGCATCTACAAAATGGTTTTCTGTTTAGGTTTCCATTATGTCTACAAATAAAACATTTAGCTAAGCAAAAACGACTCTTTATTTATTTAAAACGTAGACTAAAATATTGCGTGCCAAAGGCGTACGAAAAGTGTTTATTGGACATAGCCTACAAAAACTACCGCTTTTCCAACTTTCCAAGGAGAAAAATGCCCCCTCTCGCCCTCTCCTGCCATTTTCCATGCTTGTCCAGCTACTTTTTTGATAGATTTAATCTTTCTTTAAACTTCGTTTGTTCTAATGGTAAGAAAAAAATAAAATGTTTGCATCAATTTCTTGTATTTAGCCATTATCTCTGTTTACTGGTGAATTGACCGGTACTGCTGTTCCAGGTATATCTATAATTTTACAGAAGTTACTGGAAGAAAATCACAGTTCCAACCAAATTTAAGGATTATACGAATTATCAGCGGAATTTAAGCTCATTTGCAGAAAATACCTGTCAATTGACCGGTGTGGTCGTTCTAGGGTTAACAAAATTCTTTAACAAAAGTTTTAATATTTTGGCATTTATGCTAGATCGGGACTGCTGAAATTAAAATTGTAAGAGTACTTTTTATGTGCTTAAAAGCAATTAATAAAGTTCCAAAAGTGTACCTTGCAATCAATTAAAATAAAACAAAAGCGTTTTTTACATGATTTCTAAATGATCCAAACGTGTTTCGAATTTTGTGTAATGCAAAGTAGAGATAACAAACTGTAAACAGTATTCCGCAGCCAATGTCAAAAAAGGTATGACTGAAAGCTCTTGATCTTTGTTTTAAAACTAATTTTGCTTTTTTTGATTGAAGGAAAATTGGTGATTTTAGTCGCTTCTATTTGAAAATTTTTTTTATTTATTTATTTCATTTTTACTCACAATCAACTTGAAATTAATCATAGTGCATGTAGAAATAAAGATTGTGAATAAGGAAGCAGCGACTAAACGAAGTACGTTATTACATGCACAACGTCATGCTTGCATGGTCGTGCATGGTCGCTGTACCTTTGAACAAAGCGATGTGATGTTAATAAGAAAAGGAAAGCGAAAAGAAGATAATTAATACACACATCCGAGCCATAGTCAGAGAATGTTGTGTAATCATGGGTGGGAGAAACAACAAACTCAAAGACCAAAAGGGTCTGGACCAAAAGGGTCAGGCAGGCAAAGAAACCCACCAAAAGAAATCCTGTCACGGGTCAAAAGGACCATTTCAAAAGCATATGGCTGGACAAAAAAAAAAATTTATATGCATAAGATAGAACATACAAATAGTGAACAAGAATAGGTGCAAAATAATTAAATTATGTGAATTTTCATCGAACTGGATGGGCCGAAATGATCTGGATGTTGCCTTTGAAGTCGCATCGGGCTTTTATCACCTTCAATTTCTTTGTACAATTTGGTGGAGTTACCTGTAACATAAAAAACCAGCAGCAGAAGTTTTTAAATTTATGAAGTCTATTACCATTAAAAATTACGTTGCAATAAGATGCTTTTGAAATTCTGTACGAAATTTACTATATGATTTTATCTGTTTAATGCTTGTTGGGACTTTATTCCAAGCAAGAGGACCTCTGTATCTTAAAGATTGTTTAGTTACATTTAATCTACAAAATGAAGGATAGAATTTGGACTGGCTTCTTGTACATTTAGTGAATTTGTCGCTTATCAGGTTATTTTGAAAAAAATGATCAAAACATGGTGGTAACATGCCTTTTATATATTTGTACATAAAACAAGTTATTTCTAATTCGGTTATTTGATCAATTGTCATTACGTTGTTGTTTCGCAAGATGTCAGTAACGTTAGCTCTATGATGTAATCCAAATGTTAATCGTATGAATTTATTAGCGATTCGTTGAATTTTTGAGGCTGTAGTTTTATTACCAATATGCCAAGTTGTAATACAATATCTTATATGACTGATTATCAGGGAGTTATACAATACAAGCAAAGTTTTTTTGTCAAAGTGTTTTGAAATTTTTTTGATAGTACCATAACTTACGCAGATTTTTCGTAGAACAAAGTTCATATGCAATTTCCAACTTAAATGTTCATGAAATATTATTCCCAAAAAGTTTTTGGTTTCTGAGAGATAAATTTATTTCTAATTGAAATTGTCAGTTTTTTTGAGGGAGGCTTTGTTTTGGGTGTGCGAAAGATCACATAATATGTTTTGTCAGTGTTTAGAAATAGCCGATTTGCCAGAAGCCACTTATCTATGTTCCCTAACTCCTTATTTGCAGCTTCATATAAGGTTTCATAGCAATTACTTTTTAAAAACATGTTAGTGTCGTCTGCGTACATAATACATTTTCCTAAGGTTAAGCAATTATTTAAATCATTTACATAAATTGAGAATAGTAAAGGGCCTAAAATTGAACCCTGAGGGACACCATATTTTATTGACTTAGTATTGGAGCAGATATTATTTATTTCAACTAATTGTTTTCTGTTGCTAAGATAGCTACAAAACCAATCATGCGCTACACCACGAATTCCACAATGCCATAATTTGGATAATAAAATTTTATGATCAATGGTATCGAATGCTTTAGATAGATCAAGAAATATGCCAAGTACATGTTTTTCAAAAGCTTCAGCAATATTTTCAATTAATAATGAAGTTGCGTGACTAGTTGAGTGATTTTTTCTAAAGCCAAATTGATATTTATAAAAAAAGTTTTGTTTTTTTAAGAATAATACTACACGATTGTACATTAACTTTTCCAATATTTTTGACATTGAGCAAAGTAAGCTGATTGGGCGATAATTGCATACATTAGTTACACTACCCTTTTTATGAATTGGTACTACTTTTGCAGTTTTAAAGTCAGAGATAAATTCACCATAAGCTAACGAAAGATTAAACACATGTGTCAGAGCTATTAACATATTGTCTGGTGTGCTTTTTAAAATAGTTGAGGGAATTTCATCAATGCCAGTACTTTTTTTAGGCTGAAGGTCACTGATTAATTTTTTTATTTCAGTTAAACTAGTTGGATAGAGATAAAGTGTGCTCAATGTGGGAGATTGCATAAATGTTTGAAAACTATGAGATGTTTGGGGTAAATCTGATATTAAATTATTTGCAACATTGACAAAGTAATCTGGAGAGAGTCATTTACCAAATTATTGTTTATGGATATGGAAGAACATACTGATGATTTAACTTTACCTAATTGTTTGTTTATATTTTTCCAGGTCTCTTTTAAATTATTACTTAATTTCTTAAATGTTTGTCTAAAATAACTCTGTTTTTTTTCTTGTAAGGCGCGATTGTATGTATTTCTTTCTTTATTGAAGTTTGTTTGCTTTACATTTTCCATATTCCGTTTGTTTACATGAACCTAGTTACTTTTTAAATACATATAGTTGGTTCATGGCTGTTTTACCAATTTTTTTCTATACTTTCTAAATTACAATTTTTATACAACATGTCTAACTTGCCTTCTCTCACTTAAAAGCAAATCCATTTTCTCTGTTATTAATTTTTTTTTATTCCAAGTTATTTGTTTTTTTACGATGTCACAGATATTGCAATATTTGCTATATTAGTTATGCACTAAGTTTTTACCAGTTTTTACCTGAAATCGCTCTTATGTCTTTATTTTCTAGTATGATCTAACATTTTTGTAAATGATACAAATTAATATTTTTTGTTAAAAGTAATACGAAAATCCAGTGTAGACCAAAAACAGGTCTCACACCAAAACCAAAAGGCGATGAAATCTGCAAAAAACTAAAAATATTATTTTACAGTTCCACATTTTTCCTTTGTTTTGTTATATGGAGATAGCAATCATTAATGTGTTAGTCAGCATGAAATAACAGCTTCATGCTAAATCCGACCAAAATTAGATATGTAAATTGATTAAAAAATATCTTTTGTAAACTAAACCGAAAATAACTGAAATTTTGTTTTGTAAACTTTTTAAATAGCAGACAACTTTAAAACTGGCCAGAGGCTTTAATAGTTGCATCCGGCCCAGGGACTACTCAATTAGTTCATCACATGTGTAGTTACAATCAGGCTTGTAATTTTTCCAACTTTGGTTGATAAAATCCGCCGTTTTCCAAAAGCTTAAATTTGTTAACTAGTTCCATCTGTCTTAATCAGGGGCGCCACAAAATTTTTTCACCGGAGCAAAAAGAAAAGACACTTTATTAATTAAAAAGACTCTTTTAAAAAAGGAATTTTAGCGTTTTGAAGAAAAGCTTTACCAAAAAAGTTGGTGAAAAGCTAAAAAGATTTTTATTTGTAAAATGTGTTTTATTTGATTCACAAATATTTTTGATAAGTTTAAAAGATCCTTGGTATAAAAAGATTGAACGCTTCAGTCGATTAAGACGTGCATTCCCGTTATACGAACCGAGAAAGCGCCTGGCTGTGATAGATATCATATACGTTATGTGCACTTAACGCGCGAATTCTGGTATTTTTGTAAATAGTCTTCTGAGTGTATCATATTTTGAATTGCACTGCTTATTTGAAGCAAATAAACTTTTTCCCACTGGCTAAAACAATTCTATTTCATTGTAAAATTAACTTGCGAGGCGTCACCACTGACTTTTAACCGACTTAAACACATTTACACAAGCAACAGTAACACAAAACGATTTTTAAACTATATTCCAATCAAATCAATAATAGAGTAGAAATTGTAAGCCGGAATTTAATAAAGCAAATAAATCAAAATCAAACATTGATCTCATTTATTTGCATTTTCCAAAAGGCTTTTTTATTAATTTTTATAAGATTTTTGTCAATTTGTTAATTTATATCAACTCAGTAGTCACAAACAATCCAAGAATGACAATAGCCATAAAAATCCAGGATGTAAAAGCAAGAAGTCCTGATCCGTTGCATTTAGGATCGATCAGACGAGATTCAATATTGTTGCAATTGTCGGTGTCACAGCATGCAGCACAACAACCACTGTGAAGATACAAAATCTTTATTGTTTTTTTTAAAATTACGGTAATTAAGTGCTCTTAACGCTTTCAGCTAATTTATTGAAAAATGTTTGAAGTTTTAATCTTATTGCAAACCAATTTTTTCTGTAGCAGATTAGAACCTTTACACTGCTTTGATTGTAATTAGACACAGGCCTAACTACAATCATGTGGAGCTCCCGATCTTAGAAACTCTGAGATTCAAACGCCCGTTTATGCCAGCTGCACTAAAATTATTGATCAACTCAGCAGAACTATGCATGCATGCTACCTAGTGAAAAATTTTTATATAGAATACCAATGATCGTGTGAGTTTACTTAAATACCGTAATTTTATTTTTTGTAACGATACTAGATTTATTGAAATAAACAAAACAGCTTGAATCAAAATCAATTGCCAAGGAAATGGTTTTGACTCTTTTTTATTAGTTTATAAACAATTTGCTCTTTCATTAAATTGCGAGTAAGGCCTTGTTTACACTAGGCGTAGTTTCTCAGACTAAAAGTGTTCATTTATTATACGTATTTCTACGCCAGCTCTGGCGTAGAAATATAATAAAGGCTTGAATACGGGCTGAGAAGCTAAATACAAAATGCACATTGTAGTAGTTGGACAAAACATTTGACTGAAAAAACACTAGTTGAAACGTTTAATTTTGCATTTAAACAAAAATGGAAGACAAGATATCTGCAGCCTTAAACAGATAATTTTGTATTATTTAAAAAAGAATAAAATCTCGTACAGATCTGCAATGAGTTTGTGTATGAATGGCTGAGGACAATTACAAAAAAACAAATTGATTCTTTTAGATGTTAGAGCTTCACAAATTTCGAATCAGCTTGAAATTTAAATCATTTTATATACCTGATTTCAGAGTTTGGTGGTAAACTAGTATAAGTTTGTAAAGCACTGCAAGTAATCGATGGACAGGCTTCTTTTAAGACACACTGGCTGACCACGATTTTACCTAAAGTGAAAAACATAAAATCAAAGAATATTTTAATCAATGAAATTATCTATCCTATATAGGTTTAATTCTATTTTCGATTCTAGTTATTTGGGTGAATTAAATCATAATAACTATAATTGTAGATATTCTTTTTCAATTAAAACATTACATAATGGATACCGTAATAAATAGATTTCAGAAAAGTAAATTTTTACTTGTTCTTAACTAAAATATTGTTAAGAGTTTTTTTTTGGTACAGAATTTTAATATCGCTTTAAACAAAGTCTATTTCATTGGAGCCATAAGCTTTTCGTGACGCTCTCATCAGTAGCAATCGCATCGAAATGGGACAAACCGGAGAAAATCAAGGTATTCCTAGTCTCAACAGTTAGGAGAAAGGTACAGTAATCTCCCGGTTAAGTTCGCACCCGTTTAAGTTCGCATCCCAATTAAGTTCGCAAAAAATTTTCAAAAAATCAAGATTCAACTTTTACAAAAATTTGTTGATATTTACAGCAAATCAGACAAGTCATAGAAATATTCGCAATTTAAGCAAGTCATGAATTGTCAACTGATGTATATTTTGTTCTCTTTTTCGTCCAAAATAACCTGCCTTAATTTTTGCTGAAAAAGCTCAAAAGAATTTCTCAGCTCATTATAGTAATTTCTTGCTTGAACTTGCACATCGGGACACAACAACTGATCCTCAACTTCAAGAACTTTATTGTATATGGCTGTGGCATTCTGTTCTTGTGGCATTTGCACAAACTACAAGTGACACTCTTTCTTAGGCTTTTTTCTTTCCTGGTGTGCTGCTAACATCCTCAAATGGCATAAGCAAGGTGAACTTAGACATTAGCCGAAAAAATAAGCCTGTTTTATCCATGTTATGTATATTTTCTAGATCATACTTTTAAATTGAATTAAATTAAGGCATATAACTTATCCAAAGCTGAAACAAGATCAGGATTTTCTCGGTCCATCTGTGCTCCTTCACCGTGAAGAAAAAGCTGTTGTATTTCACGGCATTATCTAAATCGGCTAAACCACTGCCATGATGCTTTAACCCATATCACGCCTGCGTCAGTTTAAACTGACGCTAGAAAAAATTGATTTTCAATAGGTTGAAAATATCAAATTGAGTAATATTATGAATTTTGTTACGAGTAAAAATGAGTTTAGCCACTTAGCGAGTGTGAGAAATTGCAATTGCAGTCGAAGTTGCTTTGTGAATCAAAAGTTAAGATAAAAATAAATTTAATTGGTTTCATTGTTGAAGTTGAGATATTTTGATTAAATTTTGTGCAAGTTTCTCTTCAGGTAATTATACAGTTACTGTGGTAATATTTACTTGATTATGAATGTTTATGAAGCCTTAAAAGCATTGCAAGAACTAGAAAATAACGGATCTACAGCTGAATTGGTAACTGATCCAAGTCTTATTTTATTTCCTCCGGAAGATGATGGAAATGAAACTGAGGAAGATGATGGAGGTGACATTGCCGGAGTGCCTGATAACCTCAATCCCGATCAACTTCTATCAAGAGCTGAAGTAGAGTTGGGAGAAATTAGAAGTACTGATCAGGTACGTCTAGAGATTTTAGCTTGCAGCATTTGGAACAATATTTTAAAAATTCATAGAAGAAAAGCTTCAACATATGTATACTGTAGTGCTACAACTTCCTATCTGCAGTATTGTCATAACTTTAAATAAGCAAAATCGTATATGGTCTTTTTCGCTTTTAGTAAACTACAGTAACTAAGAATTATAGTTAGCTTTGATATGTTACTAATAATCTGCTATATTTCGCGGTTGGAATCAACAAACGAGACGAGCAGAGAATCTACCACTGATCCGCCAAAATCCAAAAAGGTTAGTTTTAATCGTTACGCAAAGCAAGCACGTGCTTTTCATTTGACTATACAATAATTATTACTCCGTGGCAGGATTATTTTTGTAAAAACAGCTGTTGCTAAAGTTGAGCTCCCGTCCTGTTATGTTTCATTTGTCAGGCTGTTTGGACTACGTAAGTACTTTGCCCACGAGCACGCAGACTTCGCATCTTTTAGACGGCTGTTCCATACTAATAGAATAAGTATGTTCATTGCCTTTTAACGATAATAGTTATTGTTGAAGTAATCATGTCTGTTGTTTTAGAGAAAAAAGACATCCAAGTCTACAGAAAACAAAAATGCATCTAGCAAAGACAAACCAAAATGGCAACACAAAGATGTTAATTCGCACTCTCTGTTGAACAAATGGGATTTACCTCCTCCAACGTTTGATGAAAATTTGTTGCCACATCAATTATTTGAAAGATTTATTACTAATGAGGAGCTGGAACGGATATGTGATGAATATACAAGATATGCTCGACAAAAAGGCAATCACAATTTTATTATGACCAAAAGAAAATTAAAATCGTTCTTGGCGATTATTATTGTCAGTGGCTATATCAGTCTACCCCGGCAAGATATGTATTGGCAAACGCGCGATGATACGAACAACCGTCTGGTGTCATCCATGATGTCAAGAGGAGAATTTGAAGAATGCAAAAGATATCTGCATTTATGTGACAACGATCATCTGGATAAAAATGATAAATTTGCCAAAGTCAGACCTTTGTTCGATTCTCTTAACAATGTTTGGAAACATACCAGAGCAACACGTCAGCATCAATGAGTCCATGGATCCATATTTTGGAAAACATGGAGCTAAGCAGTATGTTCATGGCAAGCCCATCAAGTTTGGCTATAAAATGTGGGTTATGGCCAAGCCCTTGGGGTACTGCATCCAATTTCGTCCATATGCTGGAAAAGATACGGTGATGAAAAATCCACCACTAAAAGACGTCAAAATGATGGAAAAAGAAGCTCGAGGTGCTAGCGATGTTGCAGTTGATGCAAATATCAACATGGCAGCTGTTCGTTGGAAGGACAATAAAAGTGTTAACGTTCTGTCTACATTTGCAGGCAAGGAACCTGTGCAAAAGGTCAAGCGATACAGCCAGGAAGCAAAAAAAAGAATTGATATTCCCCAACCAAAAGTTGTGCATGTATATAACCGCTACATGGGTGGTGTAGATCGACTGGATCAAAATCTTGCGGCGTACATGATCAACTTGCGAAGCAAAAAATGGTGGTGGCCTTTATTTTGCTTTTGCATAGATGTGGCTATTAACAACGCTTATCAGCTTTACCGCATAAGACAATTGAATGAAAGCGAAAGCAGAATGGATGCTTTGGAGTTTCGCCGGGTAATTGTGGAAACTTATTACAAAAACTATAAAACAAAAAATGATTCTGTTGCATTATACCCAAAATCGGCACCCAAGAATCATGTGCGAATGGCCAAAGAAAATCACCATTGGATTAGGAAAGGAACGCAAAGACGCTGCGCTAAAAATGGATGTAGAGGCAGTTCCAAATTTTTCTGCATTAAATGTAATGTTGGATTGCATCCTAAGTGTTTTGAAAGTTTTCATTTTAAATAAACAACTGGATTTTCTTCAAATCCATGGTGTTGTATACTAATATCTACGTCAATATATTGCAGTAATAATTTGCATGAATGCATAATATCGGCGACAATTAATATAATTTAACATATTTTACTTACACTAGTCATTAAAAAGAGCGCAAAATAAATAATCAGAATCGTACACGCAAATAAAACCGGACGCATCATGTGCACGTAGTTGAACGCTATAACATTCTACACGTACCCGCCTACCGCCAGCGTCAGTTTAAACTGACAAAAATTGTTTTCTTTATAAAATCTTTAAAAAAACTTTTTTTCAAAAAATTTTTTCAGTTATGATCTGTTTGTGACCTATAGAACATGCAACATCAAAATCATCAATTTTTTCGGGGTTGGGGTGATATGGGTTAAAGTCATCTTGCGATATTAATAGTTCTTCAGCAATTTTTTTTGCTTTTAAAATGGCGAGGGAAGGTGGAAAAGGCAGGTTTTCTCGACGCACGCCATCAATCCACAGGTCTAACTTATCTTCTATTTCTGTAAACCTACCCACAGACGCTCCAAACGTTTTCCTTTTTGCTTCTTCGGACATCAGAGCAGAACGCTTACGAATATCTTCACGGTTCGATCAGACTTTTCTAATAGTAGTCTCACTCACTCCGTACTGTTGTTTACTAGGAGGATTTGGCTTATTCAACTCGAAGATTACTTCCAATCTTTCTGACTCATTCAATCGCTTAACTTTGCCTTACATTATTGTGTGAATAATATTAACTTTGCCTCCTAAAAATTAATTTTTATTTTAAGTCAATGCAGCAATTAGTCTCAAAACTCTAGCTTAATGACGAGAGTTTTCACTTTAACTGATAATTGTGCAGGTTCTATGTTACTTAATAATGGCTTCGTTATAGATGTTAAGTTCGCACCTGCCAGCTAAGTTCGCACTCGCTGTTCAGATTCAAGTTGCAAACTTAAGCGGGAGATTACTGTACTGTGGTCTCAGAAAGGAGAAACGCACAACTGCACAAAATCAAAGAAGTGTGGTGGAATACAGTGTAACCTCGGAAAGGAGAAACGCACTTTGTGCAATTACCAAGAAGCAACACTGTTACTCACAGCTTAGGTTATTTGAAGTTTTAATGTGTAAACACATTCCTTTTGTTTACATAAAATCGAATGTCTGGTTTTAATAAAAGTTGCCTTGAGTCGACACAAATGGAACGAGTTGCGTGCCGCAGCAAGAATTTTAAAACGTTTGTCATTGTAGTTTGCAGGACATTGCTCGTTATCAAGCAAGTGTTGTCCTATGGCAGAGTCACAATCTGGGTTATTACGTTTTAGCTTACAGGATCTACCGGGTTGAGATCGTGTAGGGCGCCTCGCTTTCTGCTGTTGCCATTTAGGAATATGCTGCTTAATTCTATCTTGTGGTCGCTGTGATGTACGTCCTACGTACCTACTGTCACAGTGGCACGAATATTCATAAATAACGGAGTTTTTAAGCGTGGTAGGTAAAACATCTTTGCGGGCTACAGGCAACATGCGTTTGGATGTACTGTAAATACCACTCTGGTGGTAACGGAGCCATAGCAGCTTTCAACAGCCGTTTTAACATTTTTATCAAGACCAATGGAAGCTGTCTCTATCCAAGGAACTCTCAAACACACTGGGCACTTCTCAGGGCCAAATCGTTTGGGCATAGAAAACTATGCAATTTCCTTGGAAATGTTGCTGTCAATAATCGATTCACAATGACCATTGTCCAATAGAATGTTCATAATATGCTTAATTTCTTCGTTTAGTTTAGATTTTGTGCATATCATTAGTGACCAGAGTACTAAAGTTGATATAAGGTTTGTTTTTTGTTTAATGGGACTGAAAGATTTCCAACGTAAGTACTGTCCAGTAAAGGTAGGCTTTCTATAGATACTAGTTTCAAAATCGGTAATTGTTTGTTCCACGTTAACGTCAAGAAATGGTAAACAATTATTTTTCTCTTTCTCAAAGGTAAATTTGAGAGAAGGGTGGAGACAGTTTAGTTGTTTGAAAAAGTTCTTTATTGCGAAAAATAGCAAATGTATCATCAACGTACCTAAAATATGTGGAAGGTTTTGATATTTGAGAGAAGAGTTTTTGTTTATAAAATCCAACAAAAATATTTACTAAGTCTGGACCTAGTGGTGAACCCATTGCAACCCTATCAGTTTGCTTGTACATGATGTTGTTGAAGCTAAACTCTACTCCAGATGTAGCACTTTTTATCAGTTCAATGAAAACAGCCTTAGAAATAAATGGTTGTGCATCCGATTCATCGCAATATAAGGCATCTGCACAGATGTTAATGGTCTCTTCAAGTGGGACGATTGTAAAAAGTTTGAAATGTCGAAGGAGCACATGATTTTAGATTTATTAGAATCTTTAGAGTTGTGAATAGCATCAGCAAACGTAAATGAGTCACAAATGCGATGTGTCGAGAAACGCTTTAATACCAGTTCCAAGAGACTTGCTAACCACTTGCTAAGCTCATGGTGAGATGAGCCTGTCATAGATAGTATCAGTCGCAACGGTACGTTTGTTTTGTGCGTTTTGGGTAAACCATACATTTTGGGTCTTTGTAATACGGTAGGATGAATATTTTGGTAAAGGGTATTAAGTCTTCTTGAAATAGTTCTAATAAACGTTTTTGAAGTTTTGATTCAATATCAGCAGTGTTGCTATTGCTTGAGGTTGGTCCAAGTTTTACGAATTTCGATGGATCATCAAGTATTACTAACATTTTATCAATAAAGTCGTTCTTGTTCAGAATGACTAATCCTGAACCCTAGTCCGGTTTAGTGATGACAATATTTTCATTAGAATGTAAGCTGTTGATTGCTCCAAAGTATTCTCCATGAAAAGCAAAATCACGTGAGTCAATCTTTTCACCACAGTACAGATGGGCAAGGTCTGTAAGTCTAGCCTTCAAAGAAGATTGTAAATTCTTGCTTTGACAAACGTTTTAAAATTTTTGCTGTGGCACGCAACTCGTTCCATCTGTATCTACTCGAGGCAACTTTTATTAAAACCAGACATTCGATTTTATGTAAACAAAAGGAATTTGTTTATACATTAAAACTTTTCAAATAACCTAAGTTGTGAGTAACAGTGTTGCTCCTTGGTAATTGCACATAGTGCGTTTCTCCTTTCCGAGATTAAACTGTATTGCACCACACTTCTTTGATTTTGTGCAGTTGTGCGTTTCTCCTTTCTGAGACCACAGTACCTTTCTCCTAACTGTTGAGACTATGAATACCTTGATTTTCTCTGGTTTGTCGCATTTCGACGCGATTGCCACTGATGAGAGCGTCACAAAAAGCTTACGGCTCCAATGAAATCGACTTTGTTTAAAGCGATACTAAAATATTGTTTTAAATTGTTAATAAGCTAACAAGACCAGTTCAGTCATTTACGTTACTTATCAAGTTATTTCACAAAAAACCTTAATGTTTCTTTTATTTTATCTCCATTAATGCGTAATGTTCAATTGTTGATGAGTTTTTGTAAACAAAAATAATCAATTTATTTATTAAGTAATTGTCGGTTAAATCTTGCTTAATTTACTTCTGCTTTCGTATTGTTATTCGAGAAACCCTCTACCAACGCAAATTAAAACAGGGTTTCCCTAACTGTGTGGCTCGGCACATCTGGTGTACGTGAAAGAGATTAAAGTGTGCTGCAAAATTTTCGTAGTTTGACAAAAAACCATTAGGATTTCGGTCTCTGAATGACATTTGCTTTGCTTTAGTTTTAGTATTGCGAAAAATCTTAAATAAATGTGATACAAATAGATCTATTTGAATAAAATTGCTTGTTTTTCTGGAACTAAACGAACAACGTCATGCAAATAAAACAGTTTGTATTCAATACAAACAAAATAAAGAAAATAAGTCCAAGCAATGAGGAAGTGCTATCAAAACAGTCTAAAACAATGCTTTTCAACATTTCTAGCATCGCGAACCAAAAAAGTTGCTGCGGCCTAGTGGTGTCTCTTCGTTTCACTTTGGTAAATAAACATTAAAATTAAAATGAAGACAAAAAATCCTTCACTTTACTTACTCATGCTTTAAAAGAACAAACAAACAAGATAGGTTTCCACCGATAATGCCAGTTTTAACTGAGTTATCAACTATCAATTAAAGTATAAAAAGCTTTTACTTCCGCCTATCAAATTGAAATGCTTCAGTGAAAAGTGTACAACCCACTTGAAAGAGCCTTGCAGCATACCAATGGACTGCGGACCATAATACATTCAAAGTATATATTTTTTGACCTGGTAGCACACGAATAATTACTAATATTATGCATGAATCGTTTCTTACAAACTAAAACACATTGATATTGGCAGTTTTTGCGTAAACGCTTGACATGATTTCCCGATATTGTCAACAAACCGTTCATATTTTATTACTGTTCAAAACGACTTACTGTTCAAAATCTATTTTTTATTGCCTTAAAATTATTAATAACAGCTGATCAAATAGTTTGCAAAGTGCATTTAAAACATTATCCATAAAAACATTTAATATAAATTGTTAATTTTTTACCTGAAGTACCAGAAGTTGTAAAACTCACATCATATCGATGGCACTCGTAGGATTCGTCGGAGGGACATGATATTTCTGTTGTGTCATTTATATTAAGTGACTCGATCTTAGTCTTTGACCCTTGCTGGCATCTCAAGCTGTTATTCAGAGACAACAACGACAAGCAAATAATTACAACAAACAAAATGTTACTTTTAAAGCACATTTTTTTACAATCTTAAAAAGTGCTTAAAAAATCACTATTTTTATAGAAATATTTTAGATTTTAGTAATGTCGTGTTTTAATTCTTCATCAAATTTTCTCATTAAATTAAATTTTGCAATAATTTTTTTCATTGCCATAATGCAATTACATTCATTTAATTACTTCGCTTGTAAAAAACTAAGATATTAAGTTAATGTTCTTTATATTAAGTGTACTTTATTATTGCTTTTCATCTTTTTCGAGTTGATTGAAAAGTTTTTTGTTGTTTATTTTTCTTTTTAAATGTTATAGATGGTCAGCTTGCTAATGTGCAGCTTTTTTATTAAGGTTAAAGCACAGGGCTGGCATAGCCTTAGCGAGATCTCTTAAAACTAAAATAGGGGCAGCTGAAAACTATGAAAGTAAAGGAAAAGTATCTATTCGTTGGGCAGGTACTCTCAGAGTGTGAAGATTTTTTTGATTTGTCTGATTTTACAACAAAGTTCTGATTTTTTATTAAAATATTTGATACTTGCTTGGAGTGGCTTTCCAAACCAGAAAGTGAGATTTTTGTTTCTATCGTCTGTTCGGGGGGCCCCTAGACAAGTAGAAGTACCATAATTGGGACTTTGGGGTGGTGATTACGCCGTCCATCCCTAAAACTTACAAATGCTATTAGTCCACAAATGGTGATCTTTTTGCTTTGCAAATAACAATACTGGGGCTTGTTTTAAACCTAAACTTTACCGACTGTTGGCATTTGATGTACGTTTGTTCGTTTGCCAACAATTGGATTTCATAAAGCCAATTTGTATACAAAGATCAATTTTCAACCTTTAAAGTGTTTTAAATTTCTATATTTTTTCAAGTCCAAAATGTTTTTTTTAAAACCAGATTGGTTTTTCAACATCAAAATATTTTTTTTCAAATTCGAAATATTTTTTTCAAAATCACAATTGTTTTTTAAAAAATCAAAAAAGTTTTATAAACCTAAAATGTATTTTTTAAGAACAAAGCATATTTTTAAAAAAATGAAGCTATTTCAAAATAGAATAAAATAAAAACAAATTAAAACAAATCGAAAACATATGAAATAAAAACAAATTTTGAGAAAAATAAACATAAAATATATGGAAAGGTCACATTCAGCTCATCATTTTATTAAAATTCCATATCATATTCTTTTTGCACTTGAGTACAAACAAGAGACAGATCCTATAAATCTCCTACATACTTCAGGCGTGATTTCTTCACAAGATTTCTTAATAAACTTTTTTAACAATTCAAGTCTCTATTCTTCAATTGCTATATATAATAGTTTATTTTTTGAAAGTTTTTATTTTGAAATAAACTATTTTGAATTTGGAAAAAAACCATTTTGCTTTTCAAAAAACAATTTTGAAATTAAAAAACCATTTTGTATTTGAAAAAAAACAATTTAGACTTGAAAAGGTAAAGATCTTAATCTTTTAGATAAATGGTAATCAATAAAAATAGTCGCAGTAGACAACATAAATTCAGTATGGTTCTAAGTTCATGTGAGAAGATCGGACTGGTTCAGCAGACTTTTTATTAAGTAAAATAAAATACATTAAAATCTTAATTATTTCGGTAATTGTCAGCAAGTTGGCCTGTAGGTTTCAACATGTTTCTAGATTTTTATAAGTTAACAATATAGCACTCAATTTTTAAATTTAGAATATAGCACTCAATTTTCTCACGTTGACAAAAATAATTGTTGTGGTTTCAAAGCCGGAGGCCTATTATACACACGCAGATATAAGAGTTTTTACTATAATTTTATGTCTTAAATAGGGATGCAGATTATCTGCAAGTGATGGTCACCTATTTTTTGAAAACGTTTTGGTTTTTACTTTGCTTTCATATAAGCTTGTACTTAATACAATAATTATAACAAATTTTGATAATTTTTGAAAAAAGTTTACATGTACTGTTGCACGTAAGAGCAAATTAACAATTTTTCCGGCGTAAAATCAACATTTTTTTTTTAGTTGCCATGGTGCAGACATTTATATAGGTGTTTCTTAGACAATCAAATAGAATATTTTCATTAAATTCAAAAATTGTCTATTTCTTTAACAGCGTCTAACTTTTACAAAATATTAGAGAGCAAGTTTTCTTATTATAACAGAATCCACAGTCTATTTTGTTTTTAAAAAGAAGGAAACCAAAAAATTGTTCTTGTCTCATTATAACAAGTGTAAATTTATAATGGACCATAATGCTCTGTTTTATTTTTATTTATTACTTGTTCTTTAGATAGAAATAAAACAAACTACTACTGCTACTACTAAAATTGATTGAAAAATAACCTGTACAAATTTTCATTTTTTACATATCGTTATTAATAACATTGAGCCTTTTATTAACTGTGACACTTTTGTAAAATTTGTCTGTCACTAATGCCATCACGTGATACAGTAGCGAAATACTAATGGTTATTTTTTGCCTTTTTTTTTTGTCAACTGAACCATTGACAATTTTAATTCCGTATTTGTCTCATATTTAAATAGTCTGTCTTTAATGCTACCACACCATGTATTTTTTATTTTGGTTGTGTTATCTTGTTTTTTCTTCACAATTTTTAGTGGAATCTTCTGTTTTTTATAAAAAAATGTTTAGCCGTAAAATAATTTCTAAAATTTTAAATTACCTTGTTAATTCGGTAGAAGAAATAAATAAAACTTGAACTGATAATATTAATTTATTTCAAACTTTATTCAATTAAATTAATTAGGCCAAATTAGATTTAAAGACGCCAAATTAGTTGAAATACACCAAGTTAATTGAACTACACTAAATTAGGTTTGAACGAATTTGTTCCTTTCCGAATTTCTGCCAATAGGCTATTTAAATTTCCAAGAGGATATAAGAAAGCGACTAGCAGTCTCTACCAGTAACCTTCTCCTACGCAGGTCAAACCAAAAAAAAACAGAGGTTCTTCATGCTAATTGTTGCAATATGAGATCGCCAAAGGGCATGCAACAGCAGCGCGCATGATCACCAGGCGACATGTGCGAACTTTAAATTAGCGCGCGATCACAGAGCTGGTTCGCGTCTTGGCGACGCTACATACCTTTTTTTTAATGCAAAACAAACACTTTTTAGTTAAAAAGACACTCTCTAACATACTGATTCTGTGCCTTAATGTAAAAATATAAAAATTTAAGCTAAATCATCTACGTATATGTTTACCTTAAGCTAATCAACTATATGCTATCGACATCAGGTACAAGGAAGCCATTATAATTAAATTGTGTATTTTATTTTTCTGTACATTAAAATTCGTTTATTTTTTTTAATAAAACAGCAAATCTTTTACTATACGAGCAAAAATTGAGCAAAAACTTGTTTATGCTCTAAACTTTTACGTTACTTTTTCCAGAATTGGGGGCGTTAGCAGTTAAATTTATGCTAATTTCTAAAATTAAGGGGCGTTGTAACAAAAAAAGGTTGGGAACGCTGGTTTAGAGCTAAAAAATAAAAAAAATTTTACTTACACTTTGTCACATTAAAATGTTATTGTACTGATCATTTTGCTTTGTTCTAAAGATAAATATTGATTTGATCAGTTGAAACAATTTGGTTAATTTTATAATCTTTAGAGTCTAATTTTCTTTTATCATAAAAGAAGGTGTTGCATTCTTATTAAATAGAATGTTTGAACCAATCTTAAGTCTCGCAATCATTTGAATCAATATCTTGCAATAAATCATTAGATAAATCAATTTTTTGTTTTTGATATACTCGTACATATTTTTTTTCATTAAATTTGTTTTATTTTAACCATGGCCGAAGCTGTAGACATCCGAGACAATGCAGCTGCAAAGAACCCCGCGTCTAAAAGGCCCCGCCCCCGTACTTCCATAAAGAAAATTAACTGTTCCCCAATTTTTATTAATTAACTAATTTTATGTTCCTTGCCAACCTAGCCATCAGAGGCACATTTCTGTGTCTCTTGATGCCGGTCCCAAGCCCGGATAAATGGGGAGGGTTGCGGCAGGAAGGGCATCCGGTGTGAAACTTTTTGGCTAGATTTATACAAATGCGTAATCATTGTAAATCCATACTGGATCGGTCGTGGCCCGGGTTACCAACAACCGCCTCAGGTGTCGCACAGCAGGGCACCTTCGGAAATTATGCTACGGCTAAATATAGTGAAAATAAGAGCAGAAAGAGAGTAGGAAGGCGAGTGAAGAAGCAGCGACAAGCATGGAAAGGAAGATGCTCACTCATAAGGGTGGGTACTTTAAATATTGGAACGATGACTGGAAGGGGAAGAGAGCTGGCAGATATGATGGAGCGAAGGAATGTAGACATATTGTACTGTACCTACAAGAAACTAAGTGGAAAGGAAGTAAAGTAAGGAACATTGGAGGTGGATATAAAATATTTTACAACGGAGCTGATGGAAGAAAAAATGGGATAGGGATAGTGCTGAGGGAGGAGCTGGCTGAAAGTGTTCTGGAGGTGAAGAGGGTGTCGGACAGACTGATGGCCATGAAGCTGGAAGTAAATGGGTCCATCCTAAATATAGTAAGCGCATATGCTCCACAGGTTAACTACAGCATGGGGGAAAAAAATGATTTTTGGGAAGACCTGGATGGATTGGTAGAAAGTATATAAACAGAAGAAAGGATAGTTCTTGGTGCAGATCTTAATGGACATGTGGGCGAAGCAAACATAGGGGATGAGGAAATAATGGGGAGGTATGGTGCTGGAACAAGAAACAAGGAAGGATCAATGGTTGTGAATTTGGGGAAAAGAATGGATTTGGCGATTGTCAAAACTTATTTTAAGAAGAAAGATGAACATAGGGTGACGTATAAGAGTGGAGGAAAAAGTACCCAAGTAGATTATGTGATGTGCAGAAGGAGGAACCTGAAGGAAATGTGCAATTGTAAGGTAATAGTGAATGAGTGTGTCGCAAAGCAACACCGTATGGTGGTATGCAAAATGGCTCTTATGGTGAAAAAGAAAAAAGCAGAGAAAGTAAAGCCAAAGATACGATGGTGGAAATTGAAAGAGACAAGCTATCAAGAAGCGTTTAGACAAGAGATGACCAGGATTTTGGGAGGCGAGGATGGGTTACCTGATGAGTGGGACAAAACGGCAGAAATGCTAAGAAAAACAGGTGAAACTGTACTGGGAGTGACATTTGGGAAACGAAAAGGATACAAGGAGACATGATGGTGGAATGAGGAAGTTCAAAAAAGCATAAAAGAAAAGAAAGAGGCAAAGAAAGCATGGGACAAAAAAAGAAATGAAAATACTAAAAAGATATACAAAGAAAAGAAGAGTAAGGCAAAGAAGGCAGTTGAAATGGCAAAGAGACGTGTGTATGATAATTTGTATGCTAGATTGGAAACAAAAGAGGGTGAAAAAGAGTTGTACAGATTGGTTAGGCAGAGAAACAGAGCAGGGAAAGATGTACAGCATGTGAGGGTTATAAAGGATGAAAATGGTAATGTTATGATAAATTCAGAGGCCGTGTTAAAGAGATGGAAAGAGTACTTTGAGAAGCTGATGAACGAGGAAAATAACAGAGAACCTAGGACAGAGGAAGCAGAAGTGGTTAACGAAGAGGTAAATTGTGTCAGTAGAGAAGAAGTAAAGAACGCACTAAGAAGGATGAAAAAAGGTAAAACGGTTGGTCCAGATGAATTGCCAGTAGAAGTTTGGAAGTGCATGGGGAGATGGGGATAAAGTTTTTGACCAGACTGTTCAACAGACTATTAATGGGTAAACAGATACCAGAAGAATGGAGAAGGAGTGTGCTTATCCCAATCTATAAAAACAAAGGGGACACGCAATGCTGTGGAAACTACAGAGGAATAAAGATAATGAGCCACACAATGAAAGTATGAGAAAGAATTATTGAAACCAGGTTAAGGGATAGAGTGGAGGTCAGCAAACAGCAATATGGATTTATACCAGGAAAGGAAACCACCGATGTCATGTTTGCTCTAAGAATGTTAATGGAAAAATACAGGGAAGGTCAAAGAGAACTACATTGCGTATCGTGGACCTAGAGAAGGCTTACGACAGGGTTCCACGGGAAGAGCTGTGGTACTGCATGAGAAAATCCGGAATAGTGGAAAAGTATGTACAACTAGTACAGGATATGTATAAGGAAAGCGAAACAGTGGTGAGGTGTGCAGTAGGAACTACAGAAAATTTCAAGGTTAAGGTTGGACTACACCAGGGATTAGCGTTAAGTCCATTCCTGTTTGCAGTGATAATGGACAGTCTAACGGATGAAGTAAGGAGAGAACCACCATGGACGATGCTGTTTGCTGATGATATTGTGATTTGCGAAGAGACCAGGGAAGAAGTAGAGCGGAGATTAGAATCCTGGATGTATGCATTGCAAAGAAGAGGGATGAAAGTCAGTAGGTTGAAGACCGAATATCTTTGCATAAATGGAGGAAATGACAACGAAAAAGTAAAGATGGAGGATACAAAAGTGCCAAGAGTAAAAGAATTTAAGTATTTGGGATCAACGGTGCAAGAAAGTGGTGGTTGTGAGAGGGAGGTAAAGAAGAGAGTACAGACAGGATGGAACGGATAAAGAAAAGTATCAGAAGTAATCTGTGACAAGAGGTTACCAGCTAGAGTAAAAGGAAAAGTGTACAGTTCAGTGGTAAGACCAGCAATGATGTATGAACTTGAGACAGTAGCAGTCACAAAGAAACAAGTGGAAGAGATGGAAGTCGCAGAGATGAAAATGCTGAAGTTTGCTATGGGAGTGACGAGAAAAGACAAGATTAGATACGAGCACATCAGGAGTACTGTTAAGGTAGAACGGTTAGGAATGAAGATGAGGGAGGGCAGGCTGAGGTGGTATGGACATGTCATGAGGAGAGACCAAGAGTATGTAGGAAGAAAGATGATGGAAATGGAGTTACCAGGAAAGAGAAAAAGAGGGAGACCAAAGAGAAGATTTTTAGATGTGGTAAAAGAAGATATGGAAGAAGTTGATGCGAAGAAGATGGACATTGAAGACAGAGAGATGTGGAGAATGATGATACGATGTGGCCACCCCTGACTAACGGAAAAGGCCGAAAGGAGAAGAAGAAGAAAATGTTCCAATTTATATTTATAAAAAAAACCTACTAGTTAATAAATAATTAATGGATTAGGCCACTGACGCCAGTGTTGTTCAACCCACGTGTCCTTGTTAAATTGTAATTGTTAACAGACAATTGTAGTTGTTAAAAAATTATATCATTTTGTTAATCAAGTGTGCTTTGGCTAATTTTTTATTACGTCATAGTCTTATGCATTTTTATAGAACAATACTAAGTTAACTGCTTGGTACGGTTTCAAGATAAACTTTTGTATTAACATGTATCATATTGCTCTTGCTGAGCGGTACTTCGGTAGAGAACGTGAAAATTCTATTAATGTTTTAGCTAAGATTGAAACAGTGGCTAAGTAGCAAAAGACAGACATTGACTGACAGTAGCAAAAACAACGTCTTCACTTCAGTTTAAAGATAAAATTGTCATTAGTGTCAAGTGAAGAACAATTTAAAAAAACTTTATTACGACGTGACCGTTCAACCTTTATAAACCAAAGATCTTTTTAATTTTCCAATATACTGTATTTGTGAGTCAAGTAAATAAAACGCATTTCACAACTAGAAATCTTTTTAGGTTTTCAACGAGTTTTCTGGAAAAACTTTTCTTCAAAACGCTAGAATTTGTTTTATAAAGAGTCTTATTAATAAAAAAAAAATGTATTTTTTAAATTTTTTCCTTGGTGAAAAAATTTTCTGGCGCCCTTGATTAAGGAAGATGAAACGATAGTTAACAAATGCAAGCGTTTGGAAAACGGCGGATTTTATTATCCAAAGTTGAAACAATTACAAGCCTGATTGTAACTGCACATGCGATAAACTAATTAATTAGTTTCTGGGCCGTATACCATTAAAGTTGTTTACGATTGAAAAAGTTTACAGAATAAAATTTCAATTAGTTTCGGTTTAGTTTATAAAAGACGTTTTTTAATCAGTTTACAAGAATACTGTCATAGGATTTCAAGAATATTATTAGTATCGTCTTATGCACCTTAGATGGTGGAAAAATGTTAAGCTTATGCAAAATTTTTACAAATTGTCATATTTCAAATTTGTAAAATTTAGGCGTTTTTTTATAAATTTTACGACTTAAAATGTTGTAAAAGTTATTAATCTTACACAATGTCTTATAGTGACGATATTGTAAAATTTACATAAATTAACAAAAATCTATAGCTAAAACTACATATCAGCGTTTATTAATTTTTACAATATATCCTTAAAAAATTGAATACTTTAAGTGCAAATTAGATACGCAAATTTAAAAAAAAGTACTTGAAAATATTTGTTTTCAACTATCATTTTTTTTGCCTTGTTACAATGTGTGACAACTATGTCCAGAAAAACTTCATCTTTGCTCATAATTACTAAACCAGTATAATCACGCATTGCATAATGCATATAATTCTTGATTAATTATTCTCTTTTGTATTATACTTTGAATGTAATCTATCATGCGCTTATCGCGGCGCGCTTAGGAAATATGCAAAGAAATGCACGCGACGATAGTCGAAAACCACACTATCATTCGTTTTCTCATCTGAACCAGGAAATTCATGTCTCTAACGTTGATCGCGCATGTTGACTTCCTTCTGGATCAATAACGTTGTTTGTCTTGTTGCGTAAGCCATTATCCTATTTTCAACATATCAAGTTTTGTTACGCACTTGTGAGTCCATGATTTTATTTCTTTGTTTATCGTACCTTACTACCCTACTACTACCGAGCCAAACGTCTAAACTCTGATATACTGTAGGAATACGTTTCTGCATTGTTTTATCACAGTGATTTTGAAAACATTTACAAGTTTGACATCAGGTTAGACATTAAAGCTTAAATTTCCTGTATAAATGCCTTCTCCAAAACATTTCTTCAAAATTTGTTCGTGACAGTGCACATGGAAATCCTTTTCAGCTTCAAAGCAACAATAAAAATTTATACATTATTGCCCATTTCAACTTTGAACATTGATATTCACGAGCCCCCTAGACTCTTACGGGCTCTGATGTGGCCCACCTCCCTCCACCCTCCTCTTGTTAGAGCTCGTCAGTGATGCTTATCTGGTGTTCAAACTCTAATTTAGTGCTTCTCGTTTTTAAAGCAGCATGATTTGTAATACTTATCAGTTATCTCACATTGTAACAAGGCAAAAAAATGATAGTGTATAAAAAGTTTGTTTTCAACTATTTTTTTTTAATTTGCGTATCTAATTTGGAATTAAGAGCATTCAATGCTTTAAGGATATATTGTAAAAATTAATAAACGCTAATATGTAATTTTAGCTATTGTTTATTGTTAATTTATGTAAATTTTATATTATCGTCATTATAAGACATTATGTAAAATTAATAACTTTTACAACATTTTAAGTCGTAAAATTTGTAAAAAGACATTTAAATTTTACAAATTTGAAATATGAAGATTTTAAAAATTTTGCATAAGCTTAATATTTTTTTCACCATCTAAGGTACATAAGACAATATCAATAATATTGTTGAAATCCTTGACACATGTTTATATAGCATACCATATTTTCGAAGTGGTAAATCGGGACGTTTGTTAAAAGAAAAAATTTTGTCATTAAAAACTAAAGTTCTCTAAAAAAATCTTCATTCTGAATATGTTCAGGGCAGGGGTGGGTAACCTTATTGCATTCACAGGCTAGTTTCAAAGATTAAAAGTTGGTGCCGGTCGCACGAACGTTTGGGGATCAATACAACTTTTCATCTCAAAATGATAGTGATCTCAAAAAAAAGAGAGAGAAGAAAAAGGTCTTTACTTGAAAGCAGTCTCTGATTTTCCAATTTTTATCCTGAAATCATAGTGTTCTTTAAAAAGAAAAAAATCTTCAGTTTGGATCAGCCTCAGTTTTTCTTATATCGTCTTAAAACTGTGGTGTTCTTTGTCCAGTTAAAACAAGGCTATTACGCGGAACTTTGCTGGTCATGCAACGACCGCACTTTTTGGATTCGAAGTTTCCATTCAGTTTTTCGGCTGCAGGTTCCCCACCCCTGGTCTATGGTTTCTTAATTTTTGTCCTTAAAACGTAATGTTCTCTAAAATAAAAGTCTTCACTTAAAATTGCAAATACCGGGACATATTGGTAAACAGGGCGGGATTCGGGACAAAGGCCTAAAAATCGGGACTGTTCCGGCTAAAACGGGACGTATGGCAGGCTTATACTGTATTTATACAGCCTGTTATAATATAAACAACTTCATTACGATAGACTCTAAAAACTATTTAATTGTGACAAAATTCTTTAAAAAAACTTTCGTTTCGGAATTTATGCTAAATCGGAATAGCCCAAATTAAAATTCTGAATGTACTTTTTATGGTTGAAAAGCTATTGATGACGTTCCGAAAGTGGAGCTTGGTAAACAATTAAAATAAAAGCGTTTTTTACATGATGTCTAAATGATTCAAACGTGTTTGGAGTTTTGTATAATGCAAAGTAGAAATAATAAACTGTAAAGAGTAGCTTATCCCCTAGCCAATGTCAAAAGTGATATGGCTGAGTGCTATTGATCTTTATTTTAAAAATAACTTTGATTTTTTGATTGAAGTAAACCTGTTGATTTTAGTCGCTTCTGTATGTCTTATATTTTCCATATTCTGTTTGTTTATTTGGACCTAGTTACTTTTAAATTACATATAATTGCTCTACGGCTGTTTTAGCAATTTTTTTCTTTTATACTTTTTGAAATACAATTTTTATACGACATGTTTAAAACGCCTTCTCTTACTTAAAAGCATATTCATTTTCTCTGTTATTAAATTTTTTAATTCAAGATTTCTTTTTGCGATGTCACAGATATTGCAATGTTTGCTTGATTAGTTGTGCACTATGTTTTCACCGGTTTTTACCCCAAATCACTCTAATTATTTATATTTTTAGTAATGACCTGAGTTTTTATCTTTTTATTTTTAAAGTGAAGTGAAGACCTTATTTTTTGCCATTGTCAGTCAATGTCTGTCTTTTGCCACTTAGCCACCGTTTCAATCTTAGCTAAAACATTAAAGAATTTTCACATTCTCTACCGAAGTACCCTCAGCAAGAGCAATATGATACATGTTATTACAGCAGGTTTATCTTGAAATGGTACGAAGCAGTTAGCTCAATACTGCTCCATAAGAATGCACAAGACATCGACGCAATAAAAAATTAGCCAAAGCACACTTGAATTAACAAAATAATTTTTTAACAACTGCAATTTTTCCTGACACGTGGGTTGAGCAACACTGGCGTCAGTGGCCTAATCCATTAATTATTTATTAACAAGTAGGTTTTTTGTTGTATAAATTGGCAAGAAACATAAAATTACTTAACTTGCTATACATAAGTTCATTAATAAAATCGGTCAAAGCTCAATGAGCCGAATATTTAATATAAAATTTAAAAACTGAAACAAACTATTTATCACAAAACATCGATTTTGACCCAAAATGTTTATCATTAGTTTCTATAAAAAATCAAAGTGTTTTAAAAAAATATTTATACCCAAGGTTCATACCCATGTGGAAAATACGCTTTATCTGGGAACTTCGAAGATTATAAAAATACGATTAAAACAGTTAATTCTATCATTTCGCTCTCAAATAGCAACAAGTTTAATTTAAAACAACATCTTACTTACAAAAATTATGGTGTATGAGTGACAGAGTGTAAATTTTGCAAAATGTAATACGTAGGACAAACAAAAATAAATTTTCTATCCAATGAAATATCCACCGCTTAACCTGGAAAAAATTTAATGATGACAATGAACAAGCTGCCCTCCTTAAAACATTTTTATAAATTTAATTTTGAAGTTCTTAATGCTAAACATGACATTACAGAATGCTTTATGGTTTTATTTGTGCAACAAGAGAATAAAACTTTATTGAATTGATGTGAAAATAAATGAATTAATTATTTGAATGCTAAAATTAATCTTAATAGATTTTTCTTTCTTATAATTGTGATTGATATTATAGTACAATATTTGATTGACGAACTCTAACAACACCAAAACTCGAGTCTGGTGCTTCTCATATTTTAAGCGTCTTGATTTCTAAGTGATTTTCTTCTTTTATAATTTTTTCTTTTCAGATTTTGGATTTTTCTCTGTTTACCACGGTAATGTCTTTTAAGAAACTCAGATGTATCTAATATTATATTGTTATCAAAATCAAATGAAACAATAATCGCGGTTTCATATGATTTTATTACAACTTCAGTACTAGACTGTGGCTACTTTCCGCTAAGATTATTTATTGCCCCAAAAATATCTTTATCACCACAATCCTGTTATTGCTTTAACCATCATTAGAAAGCTGAATAAAAAATGTAGCAGAAGCAATACATTAACCTAAAACTGCGAACATTGCAGGATATTCATTAGTGGGCGTACGTGTAAATTTCCGGCCAATCTCACCGTTGGGGAAATTCAAAACGCGTTAATGACAACCCGGCAAACTTGTCTTGCACTCGACAACAGTGAACTTTATTAGGTTTTTTAAGAGCAAGTGGAAAAATGCACAGATTTACGGGGCAGCCACTGCACTGTTTCTTGAAACAAAAAAGTCTTCAACATAAAAACAAATAAAATTAATTAAAGTTTTACTGGCTTAATTTTTTGACTCAAGTTTTAGAAATTACGGTACACTAAAACGGATTTAATAAGCAGCAGACATGAATCAATGTCTGAAACAAGAAAAAGAAACATATTCAAACAAATAAAGCAACGAATGATGGATGTTGATCACAATAAAAACAAGTATCGAGAAGGTTTTCAACGCAGAGGCACGAGATAAATAATAATCGGCAATGAGAAATTAAACAAAGGTTCAAACCCAGGTAAAGGCAAAAAAACTTCTATTAATATTCTACAAGCACTTTTTCAAGAGTTTTAGGCCCACACCTAAAAATGATTTAACTATTGCAAAATGGTTTATTTAGTATTGAATGTGTTAGGGAAAGAGATAACTTGACATGTTGACCCTAAACGTAAATACGCTCGTATAATCAAAACTGCCAAAGTTACTCCACCGTTCTGTTACTTGTAAAAATATCAAGTCGATAAGTCTACAATAAATAAAAGAAGGACCTCAGATATAACTATGCTTGCTACCATTTGTATAAGTAACTTATTGCGTTATTACTGCTCTGAGTTTTCATTAAGCTTTTTACTATCAATTTCACCACTTCTATAACTAATTTTAATTATATTTTATTAAAGAATTTCTTAAAGGTTACAAGTTCTAATCTAAAACCTTTTTTATGTTAAAGTTTTTTTATCAAAAATCTATTACCCTTCTTCCAGTAAAGTTACATCGACAATTTTATTTAACTGATCAAATTGTGATGCATGAATTTATTAATAAAATCGGACAACTTTCAATTTATAATAGCAAATAAAAGTTAAAAATTTAAAACCAACTGTATCATTATGAAAAATCGATTTCGACCTATAAAGATCATCATCAGTTTCTTATTCAAATGCAGGTAGAATCATTCTGTTTGAATAAGAAACTGATGATGACCTTTATAGGTCGAAATCGATTTTTTATAATGATACAGTTGGTTTTAAATTTTTAACTTTTATTTGCTATAATAAATTGAAAGTTGACCGATTTTATTAATAAATTCATGCATCGCTAAAACCGTTTTTGTTATCTATTGGATCATATCTGATGTTCCGGATTGGAAACATTAACATATTTTGATTTATAACTCAAAACAATTAGTTCAAGTTTACAACTTTTCAATAATGCACAAACGATGAATTTTTAGTTTAACTAAATCACGATAAAAAATTGCATCATTTATAATATTTCTGTTTCAAAATATTACCACTCTTTTGGAGGACTAACAAACATCTTGAGCTCTCTAGAAAACTTTCTACAACTTGCAAACAACGTTATTAACAGTTATTAAAGGCTATTCCGAAAACTCTGAAACAAAGAAATCTACTAATCAGGCCTCGGAAAAATATTTACAGAAAAAGTATAACCACTCTGCACCAATTGTGCTGAATTGGAAGCAAGAGATGTTTTTAGATAATTCCTGTGCGCTGATTCCAAAAATGCTATCAGTTTTTGTTTATCACCTTGCCTTCAGATACAATCAAACAATTTTCCATCAGCTAGTTTTACACATTGCGTTGCTGCAAATAGCCTACCTCAGTTCTTGTATCAGCCTACAATTACATCGTACTTTGCAATGAAGGCCTTCTAATTCTTTATAGACGATCAATGCTTTACCTTTTAATGATTAACCTTTTGTTGTTCAATGGATGGAGCGCCAAGAGATCACCTTCTCATTTTGTTGCTTGACTGGTTAGATGAAACTTCAAAGCAGCTTGCCTTGAATGATTAAAGTCTTCTGCTGATTGTTTTAGTTCAAAGTAGTACTAGCTAATGTTATGCTTTTCAAAAGCTGGCAGCATGTCCTAATTACTTACGTTAAATTACTTAAGTACATATAGAGAAATCTTTTAAGATATTTGATATTTTTAGACTTCTTTATAAAGTTTTTTGCAAATCTGTGTTACTAATCTTTTTTGTTATTTAGATAACTTGTTGCCAATGGGTAGTATTTTTGTTGAAAGAAGAAGTTTTAAGCTACACCAAGATGTTTTCTGTTCTATTTGTAGATTTTTTACAGTTCCAAAGCAAAGGCAGAACATCACAGATTTTGTGAAAAAAAGCTTATTTAGCATACTTTGGCATCAAACTGGGTCATCAGGACAAATCTTGGGCACCTCTTAAGGTGTTTAGGACATGTATCAAAAATCTAAGACAATGAACCAAGGGAAAGCGAAAGAGTTTAAGCTTTGGCTTTCCAATGATATGGAGAGAGCAAGCAAACCACGTAGATGACTGTTATTTCTGCATTGTAAATGTAGCTGGATTTAGCTCCAAAAATAAATCCAAAATCAACTATTCTAACATTCCATCAGCCATGAGACCCGTACCTCATTCTGACAGCATCCCTGTACCTACATTTAACTCTTTTACTCAATCATTGAATGAGACGAATACCTGTACATCAGATGACAGTTTCATTCAAAATGATGAGTATCATCCATTTTCAGATGAAGAGAAGCTGCCGGTACTAATCAAGCAGAGTGTTTTTTAATGAATTAGTACGTGATTTGAATTTGCCAAAAGATGCTGCAGAGCTTTTCAGATCCAGGCTACACCACAACAATCTACTAGCTCCTGAAACAACATTTTGATTCTACAGACGAGGGGAAAAAAGTTTGGTTCCGTACTACAGCATGGACGATGCAATTGTGTTTTTTCATGACATAGATGGTCTCTTACATGCAATGGGTTATGTCTATGATCCAAAGAAATGGCGGCTATTCATAGACAGTTCAAAAGCTACCTTAAAGTGTGTCCTGTTGCACAATGCCAACAGATATGCCTCTGTACCAGTTGGTCATTCTGTACATCTGAAGGAAACTCATAAAAATATGAAAATCTTAACGACTAAAATCAAATATTTTGACCACAACTGGTTAATATGTGGTGACTTAAAAATTTTGTGCATGCTACTGTACTTGGCCAACAAGGTGGCTATTCTAAGTGTCCTTGCATTTTATATCTGTGGAATATTAGAGCCAATACAAAACATTGGGAATAGGAAAAATGGCCTGAGAGAAAAGAATTTAAATCTGGAGAAAAAACATTTTTAACAAAGCATTAGTAGATTCAAGCAAACTGTTACTACTACTTGTACACATTAAGCTGGGCCTAATGAAGCAATATATATGAAAAATCTGGATAAACATGGGAAATGTTTTGAGTATATTTTCCAAAAATTTTCTGCTTTGAGCAATGAAATGTAAAAAGCAGAGATATTTGATGGGCCAAAAATAAGACAGCTAATGAAAGACAAAAAAGTTATCAAAACTATGAATCAAGATAAGAAAAAAGGTTAAATGGCTTTTAGGCAGGTCTTGAGCAATTTTTTGGGTAATACCAAATCATCTAATTATAAAGAACTTGTTAAGAAGTTGCTTTGCGCATTTCAAAAACTTGGCTGTAACATTAGTGTGAAACTACACTTTCTTCATAGTCATTCGAATTACTTTCCAGACAATTTAGGATATATGAGTGAAGAGCAGAGTGAACGTTTTCACCAAGATATCAAAATCATGGAAAAACGATACCAAGATCAGTGGAACGTTAATATAATGGCGGATTATTACTGGTGTCTTATGATAGACGAGAAAACGTACAAGCATTCTCGAAAGTCAAAAAGGAGAAAGAAGCTTCTTCCATAAAATTACACTGTTATAAATGTGCTTTTATTAACTTTTATTGCTTTTTTACACCTTGGCAGATTTACATATTCTGAATAATGCTTTATGCTATACGTATTTCCTCTAACGTCAAAATTTTGAATTGCATTTTGTAAAAAAAGTTGACTTGATAGAAAAAATCTAAGGTTACTTTTGGAATCAGTACCTCAAAATTAACCACATTAATCCATAAATTTTTCTTTATTATATAATTAATGTTTTTGATAAAAAACACCGGAAAAAAAATAATATCATTAAAGTTTATGTCTGGTTCTTTATTTAAGTATGTTTAGTTAAGTATATATAGTTTTTTATTTATTTATATTAAAAACATGTCCATGTTTTTAATTTAAATAAACTGCTCTGATTTGCTCATCGCGCACTGCGCCAGCATTGGGAGACGATTCGGTTAGTTTTTTATATAAGTATATAATATAATTATACATATATAACAGGAACGGGAAACGTTTTCTCTATAACGAGTCAAAATTTTATAATTTTATAAAACTTACCATAAAGTTGGCCATTGGCGTTAATTTCCGCCAAAATTTAAGATGGAAAAAAAGAAAAAGTTTTCATTTCGATCAGCATTAAAAACCTCTAATTTTGGTCAATATTCAAGGTAAAATCTTTGCCTTCAATTTGTTCTAAATTGCCAGAATTTTTCCGAATATGTACCGAAAATACTAAAAATTTTGAAACATATGTTGAATCAAAGAATTTTAACTATTGGGCCAGTGGTTCGCCATCCCTGATATACTGTATAATTTGTTAAAAATCATCAAGTGTGGTTTCACGGAATCAAACTTTTGTATTCCATGCTAAGATTTTGTATACCTAATATTATTTTTCCATTTTGTTTTTCACCCGTTTAGATTGAAGTATTTTGCATTAGCTTGGTCCATTGTCTGCTTATTCTAAAGAAATACTTTTTTGTGTGTTTTTGTTAAGCTTGATGAAACGTTTTATAGTTCTTTCTAGTTTATCCAGCATTGGATAATCTGATCGCTATATTTCTATTCGTTTATCTTTTTATGAGGCAACAATAAAAGCAATTAGCCTCGTTTTGATCTAGAAAGATTGAATAAAACCTTCTTCACGGGATCATGGATTAGTGCGTTACGATCTGGACAGCTTAGACCGTGAAGCTCTTTAGATGAGCTGTGCAAAAAAAAAACTTTTAAAATTAAATTGGGGACCTTTTTTTACATGTTCTATTTTTAAAATGAAGTGAGGACGCACATCAGGCCGCTGCAGTTGCTTTCCAACTTTTTCCAGCCGCAATGTTAAAAAAGTTGAGAAGTTTTGGATTACAGTTTTTTATACAAAAGACAAACTTGAAGTTAAGTAACTGTTTGTCTATATTATTTTACCAGCGCAGTTTGAGATGGTTTGTGAAAACAATGGAATGCATGTAAATGGGCGAGACATTGCCACCATTTAACTTTTTGGCTATTTAAATTTATTTGATTTTTATTTCATTTCATCTGTATATTTTTCCTCTGACTTGCAGGAAATTGTCTGAAGCGCTGAAGTCTGAAGGCAAGCAATTACCCAGACCTGCTTCCGGAGATGCCAAGATTTTGCTAAGCCCGACAAGGTCAAGACAGAAAAAAGAGAAAAAAATTTTTTTGAAAAAGGTTGTTAATAGACCTAAATCGTATAATCAAGAAAAATGTTTTTGTTGCGGAAATACTGGTCGTCAAGCGAAACTTATTAATGGTTCGGTGAGAAACCGTAAATATTTTAAAAGCAGTAAAACGGGACATCATGCGTGGTCTTATAAAATAAAACTTGTGCTAAATAAAATCAAAGAATTTAAATTTCACACTTGATCATGTAAATAGTGATTGTAAAAATAACGTGCAAAACAATATTAATGCGAAGTACTTACGCCCTCAAAAAATTCTTAAACAACCAAAACGTTTTAATAATTGAATAATGTTTTTGAGCAAGAAAAGAGGGGATGTAGTGTTTGCGAATAATTGTTCTGTAAAAATATGGTTATAGTTGGCAATACTGTATAAATAATTATGGAATTGCTTTTAGTTTTGGAAAATAAAAGTTTGTAAGATACTCCGTGCACAGTCTGTTGGACTAGGTAAAGTTAAATTTGTTTAGATAGCCAGTAGTTATTACAAAGGGGTCTCGAACAGTTTTTGTTAATTTTAAAAAAGGCTCATTTTTGCTTCATAACTCAAAGGTAAACTGTTAAAGTTACTTCAAGAAAAATAAATACCAGACAGACGTTTGAGTTAAAAATAGAAAGTCTTTACTTTGATTATGACTTATATGTTTATGATTGAAATTTTTACTAAGACACGTATAGACATTACAAAGAGGTTTTAACAGCCTGACGACCAGTCCAAAAAGAGTGTTGACAGTATTTGAATTGAAATTAGTTTAGGGTTTTACTTTGAATTAACGTCTTTGGTCGGTCTTTATAAAAGTCTGTGAAGTTTATCAAACACTTAAATTACCTTGGCAAAACGTTTGAACTCATCAAACTTATTAAAAGATAAAAAATTTTGGTATTGAGCCAGCATCAGGTTTCGCCAATCAAAGCCATCAGCCAAATAAGGGCACTTTAATTTTGATAAAAAACAGTTAAAATTTTGTATCTTCACAGGGATTAAGATCTTTGTTCATGTTCTTCTGGTAAAATTAAAGTCTAAACTGGTGTTAAATTTTTATTAAAAAGTAAAAACAATAGATAAAACTTGACGTTTCGGTATATTATAAAATCAGTAAACCTTCTTCAAAAGATTAAATGAAACATAAACATCATCGACAATCACAGCGGGCGAAAAAAAGAGAAAAAAGAAAAGAACAATTATAATCTATAACGATATCTAACGAATTTCAAGTATTTTAAATTTTAAGATTGTGATAAGCAGTTGGATAAAAGCAATTGATTTTGTTACAAAAAGCATGATTATTTGAATGAATTAAAAAGCACTTTAAAAATGTTATTTTTGCATAATCTGTTTCCTTTGTCAAAATTTTCGAATTAATACAATTTATATGATGACTTTGCAAATATATATGTTTGATCAGAGCAGATTTGTTGTTCATATCATTACTTTCTAATCGTGCTAAATTTTTCGGGCTCACACTACGCATGTGTTTTTTATATCTCTTACAAAATGCCCTACCAGTTTCACCTAGCCAAGATATGTCCACACTGTCAGCGTATCTCCAGTCTTGGAGGTTAAAGCTCAGTCACACTAAGACGGTGACGGCAGCCTTTCACTTAAATAACCGAGATACCAAACGTGAGCTAAAGGTCTACAATAATGGTAGACTTTTACCGTTCTGTCCAACCCCTACTTATCTTGGGGTAAAATTGGACAGATCGCTCACGTTTCGTCACCATCTAGTGGCATTGCCAAAAAACTATCTTCGCGCGTCACACTGCTGAGGCGACTCGTGGGCTCGGGATGGGGTGCTGGTGCTAAAACACTACGCATAGCCACCTTGTCTCTTGTCTACTCAGCAGCAGTACTGCACGCCAGTCTGGTATCGCAGTGCTCACACTCGCCTCATTGACAGTGTCTTGAATGACGCCTTGCGCATAGTTACTGGATGCCTGCGTCCCACTCCAACGGACTACCTACCTGTACTCTCAGGCATCCAGCCAGTTGAGCTTCGCCGAATGGGAGCGACACTCTCCTTGGCTTAGCGTGGATCTCTGGACCCTGATCATATCTTGCATGGTCTTTTAAGTGGGTCCTCAGATAATCGCCAATTGAGACTAAGATCCAGACGCCCGTTTGTGCCAGATGCGCGGAATCTTTTGGACAACCTTGCCAGACTTGGCATCCGCGCCTCTGAATGGACAAATCACAAATGGAAAACGGAGTACTGTGAAAGTGCTTCCAGGCTCTGTGCTTTTGTGCCCGAGACCGGTGCCAGGCCTGTTGGGATGGGCTTACCCCGAGCAGCTTGGGTTAAGCTCAATTGCCTGCGGACTGGTGTTGGGCGATTCCATTCGTCCATGCACAAATGGGGTCTCGTTCCCTCACCGAATTGCGAGTGTGGGGCCTCAGAGCAAACCGCAGACCATGTACTAACAGCGTGCCCTATACATCGGGCACCACATGGAGCACGAGGTCTGACGGTTTTGGATGACGAAACTCGATGCTGGCTTAATGACATCACTGCCAGCATCTGATCCAGGCAGTGCAGCAGTCTGGGGTAGTAAAAGGATAAACCTTCGGGCCCAGTCCTGTTTGTGTCTGACCTGGAGTGGATGCCCTTCAAACGACGACGACGACGACGACGACGAGTTTCACCTACGTAAATGCCATCACAATCTAAACACGAAATTTCATAAGTTACTCACGGCTGTTGCTTGATTCAATTCGATCTTTTAGGTTTTGTAAAATTTACTTAATTTTTTGAAAAGATTTTTTACATACTCTGATATTTTGTTTTGTAAATATACGGTTAAAATTTCAGTTACATCTGGTAAAAAGGTAAGGTTACTATTCTTTTTTTAATTTTTGCTTACTATGGTTCTCGACCTCTGTGCCGCTAAACTTTTCAGAAGAAGTTAGTCCATTGCTTCGCAACCTTTTTTTTTATAGTTGACACTACTTTTTGGACGAAAATCAATATCGGCAATCTGGTCCAAGTATGCTGTAAATTTTAAATAACTTTCAAGGTGGGCCGCAAGCGCAAAAAGTTCAGAACCACTGCTTTAAGGAATACAGTTTATTAAAATCTTTAAAATGTGTATATTGTGTTGTAGCATTAAAATTATTGTTTATAATTAATTATTTTTTGTTTCTTTGTATCTTCCGGTTTATTGTGTATTTTCATATGTATTAACATTAGTTGTACAGTACATTCGTTGAAAAGATTAATTCTTTAAAACAATAAAAACGTAATTAAATGTGCTTTACTTTTCTTTAATTTCTTAACTTTAACTTATTTTTTTATACGAGTATTTTTTGCCTGCTAAAACCTATTTGATTAATCCCGTAAATTTAGCTTTTTATCTCATATTTTAGGTTGATCTACTAAATTTATGAATATTTTAGGTTCTATGGAAACGAAACACTTTTTACTTTAGAATGCTAGCATTTGTTTAATCAATAAATAGTGGCTGTTTTTTCCCAAATTAACTAAGAATTCCATGAAAGTGCTTCATATTAATGTTGCTTCCGGATAGCGAAATGTAATTTATATTAATGGTCGCCAAACTTTTGTACCTCCTGTAGCCTTTTTTAAATTTTGTAGTTAACGTTCATAGCTACAATAGCCAAATAAAGCTTGGGGAGCAATGTAATATTGCCCAAATTGACGTTCAACAAACAATATTTTGTTCTATTTTACAAGATTGCCACTTTAAATTTGCGACCGTTTTCAGTCTAAAAGTTTAGTGTAGTGAAGACTAAAACAAAAAAAAAGATAATCGCATTCAATCAGTATTTAATTGCATTTAAAATCCTTTATTTTCCCCGCAAAGTTAAGGTGAAGCCTAAAAAGAAACCTTTACTCTCGATCGATTTGTTATTTTGGTAGAGTTTCTTGAATTGTAATGCTAAGTCTAACCCAATGCTTTTGAACTGATATTTCAAAGGGCACTATATCCCCATCGGTATCCTCCCTTTTTGAAAACTGCAAGACTGTGATAGTTTAAAGAAGTCAATTGCTCTTTGTCTCCCCATTTTTGGCGTCCCTAGTTGAAAGGGTATAGTTTTTGGAATCCGGTCAGAGAGGTAATTTTATCGGAGCTAGTGTCATATTCTTATCACATGCATCACTCAAGTTGTGCAAAATAGACTGCTAATTCTCGTTAACTGATATGGGAGCGTGACTGAAACTGAAAATTGACCATAGAAATGTTTTTCTCGTCCACTAAAAACAAAAACTGCAAAAATAGTTTTTTGATTTTCTAAACTACTACTTGTTACTAAAGAGTTAGCAACTTACATTGCACATCTGTCTATCAAAACCTATTTAATTCCAAAAAAGTGTGGCAAGACACTTTTTTCAAAAATAAACTCAATCTAAGTTTCATTGAAGATATGCGTCAAAAGAAGAAAAACCACATCCTATCGCTGTGAGTGTAATTTATTGCCATCCTGTGCCTATAGTTAAAAAGATTAATCAATTTATTGCCATCTGTTATCAATAGTGTAATTTATTGCCATTCTGTGCATATAGTTGAAAAGATTAATCAATTTGGTGATGCATTAATAAGATTAACGCATGATTTGAAGTTGAAAAAATACTAATTATTTTGTTTATTCAACAAAAAAATTATGAAAAGTGCTCAATGAAATTATTGATACAAACAATAGCAGAACGATGAAATTAATGACCTTCCAACAATCTATCGCTAAAATGTTTAATAATTATTTTGCAAAAATAGGCACAAAAATTTGCTGCTATCATTAAAGCGGAAGACTTGATATGCAGCAAGTCGTTATCACGAAATTGCAGCAATTCGCTCTAGTTTAATGCGTCGAGTTTAAGTGAACTAGCATCCATTAAAAAAGGTAAACAATATCAAATTGAATTGTTAATTAGATTTTGAAACTAAATTTATGAAATAAAGCAAAGCTATTATTATACAGTATACTCTCTTTAGGTCAGGGTTTCTCAACCTATGGCCACACGGCCAAAATGGGCCACAAGTAATTTCAATTGGGCCAAGAAAGCTTTATGATTCCAGAATATGGGTTTTAAAAAACAAAGACTTTTAACAAAAGAAGGAAGAAATTTTTGTGTGAGATTACAACTTTTAGTTATAATGTCATGGTGATTAAGACCAATTTTCGTCCTGGATTTTTGCTTATCTCTCTAAAAGAAAGGTTATCACTTGAATTGTTGCCTGGTAATCACTTTTTCTCCTCAAAATGCAATGAGTTTTAAAAAAAAAGGTCATCGCTTGAAATCGTTCCGTGTGATGCACTTTACGTCCTCAAAATGCATGGCTCTCTAAAAAAAAATTCATCACTTGAAATTGTTGCCTGGTAACGCAATTTTTCTCCTGAAAATGCAGGGCTCTCGAAAAAAAAAGTTTTTACTTCAAATCAGTCTCCGATTTTACTTTTTGTCCTAAATTCACAGTCTTCTTTAAAATAACACAAAAAATGGATCTTCGTCTCGGACCGGCCTCAGATTTCATCCCGAACAAGTAATATTTCTCATCGAATTCAACGATACCCAAAAGTTTGTCATGCAATTCTTAAAAATTTAGTCATGCAACGCATGAATTGCATGCTCTGACCGCATGCTACTGGTTTTTACTATATATAAACATAAATAAGTTTTATTGAAGTAATTTCATGGGCCACAAAAAAATTTGCGTTCAAAGTGAGCCATGGTTAAAAAGGATTGAAAATCCCTGTTTTAGGTGATTCATTTAACTTGTGCGTATTGCAAGGTATATTTCCTAAAGATCTCGAAATTGCAGACGTTATTCCTACACTGTTATAAAAGTTTAAAAATATTAGTTTTTTCTTGGTAAATTATTTTTAACAACAATTTTTTTTGCTTATTTAAAATCATTTTTGAAGTCGTTCCCACTTTAAAACTTAAGGTGGTTTTAATCTGTTATGGCTACGTCTTTCTTACTGATTGGGTTGGCCACAGCAACCAAGTATAGGAGCTGCGTGCCCAAAGGCCCCTAAGCCGAAGTAGGAGGCATTTGCGGGGACATGAGGAAAAAGGAAACAATTTTTTCCTATCCTGCAATATTTCAAAAATATGGCGCTCAGGAGGTCACATAGTGCTCTTTGAAGTTTACACATAGAAGGATTTTGTTAGATATACCTCTCTAAAATTAAATAATCTTGAACAAGACTAATTCAACAAGGTTTTTGAAATATCAAATTATACATGGGTCACTAAACTTTTCTCGAAAAAGAGCCACACAGCAAACAAACATAATAGAATTTAGCAATGGGGCAGATTTTAAAAAATAACCTTTTCTTTATTAAAAAGGTAGTCTCAACAAACGTAAATTTTAGTGCATAGAAAAAACTTTTTGCTAAACACTTAATGAAGATCAAAAAAGCTAAAAATCTTGCTTCGTGCAAATTAAACAAAAAAAAAAGCTTTTATCTGGTTACTTTTTTGATCAAAACACCATAAGTATTTGCCGATCAAGAAAATAAAAACCTGCGCGGAGATCTTACTATTAAGACGTTTTTAATCTTTGCTAAGTTTTTAGTAAAAATATTTTGTAATACGTAAGATTTGCGTTATTAAGATTGCCTTTTTCCACCAAAGTTCTTTTTTTATTAAATTTTTCCTCCATCGCCAAATAATTTCCGGATTCCTTATAGCGCCAAACTTTTATACAATCCAAAGCAAATGATTTTTTCTCTCAAGGAAAGCAAAAACAAAAAAGATTTATTTTTTTAAAATTGAAGGCAAAAACGTAAATCTTTTGTTTTTTAAGAGAAGTAAAAACAAAAAAACGCCCTATATCAAATCAAAAACTTTAAAAAATTTTCCTTCCAATTAAAAGAAGAAAAGTCACTACACAAAAGTAGCTTCGAGCACAACTGAAGCACAACTAAAAGGGTATACCAATCAAAAACTTATTTCTAAGCTTTTCGTTTGGCGTCAGCCACGAGATGAACGTAGAAATGTAGGAAAACACAATCGATCATCTTCTAACACAGAACAAAGAAATGATTGGTTGTAAGGGAAGACGTCACAATTCGTAATTTGTGCCATATTTTATTTTATTTCATCTCTATATATATTTTACTGATTGGCTGGAAAGCGACGAAAGCGCTATACATCGGGCAAAAAATTACACAGATCTTCGTTTGGAGATTCTACGATAATATTGTCCTGTAGAACATTTCTTTTTTAATTTTATAGAAATATGACTGAAATTTCAAACTCCCAAGACCACTAAGTTGAGTAAAATACTGTAAAGTCTTTTTTCCAAGGACACAACAAAATTTTTTTTTAACCGAGATTAGCTTGGATAATATGATGATTAGGGCTTCCAAAGCAGACAAAGGAAAAGAAAAACGGCGAATTAAAAGAAAAGTAAAGTTTATCACTATAATATTGGGTGCACGTACGTTTATCTTAAAGTTGTTGACCAATCGTGGTTTCATTAAACATGCTTGAGTTAAATATTTGCAAAAACAATAAAGGTGTTGCGAGAGTTTGGAAATCACCAGTTCAAATCCATTTTAGCATGTGTTGACAAATTCTGTTCTGTAACCGTTGCTTGTGCGGCCTATTCACAAAGGCACAAAAAATTGTACTCTACATTGCTTAAAATAAGAGATCATTTTTGGTTTTACGAAGAAGTGGGGAAGATGTAAAAACAACACGTAGTTCCACTGCAACAAAACATTTTTCTATTCTGGCTTTGGTTTTTCTTTTATACCTAACGATATGTTGTTTTGACATCTTGTCCACTGTCCTGCAACCAAAAAGAATGTCTAGTCTGCTTTGCTCTTAACCAAAATAATGTACAATTTATACATGTACTATACATGCCAACTTGCTACACACTCCGGTATATTCTATAGAAAAAGTAAGCTTGTACCCAAGGGCGCCGAAACGCTCTTTGGCGGGGTTGGGGTAAAATGTCAAAGAAAGGCTTTTTTTACAGAGTTGCCACTTAGTTTAGCGATTGTTTTTCGCGCAAAAATTTATTGATGATTAATAGAAGTCATCATTTTCAGTCAGTGTCTAAAATTTTTGGTTTTCTTCCTAAATGTAAGGTAAAGACTAAAAGAAAGATCAATACTTTCCGTGTCCAAAATCTCATTAGCTTACCTTTTCCCATATTATTGAAATTATTTAACTTAAGCTTTATGATTTCTGCAATCATATTTTGATTAGGATCTACGTCTATTTTCTCATTACATTTGAATTTGAGAGATAAGCGAAACAAATTTGCACTACCGGGTGCAGAGCTAGATGTTCTTCTATGCATTTTACTTCTTAGCGGCTACCACTTCCACTGTCAATGGTGGTTTTATTTTAAACGACGAAAAAATTGATGTTGATTTAAGCCACAAAAAATGTTTTGAAATTTGTTTTAAAAAGAAAAAGTTACTTATATTTCGCTAACAACAGCCATTTGACAAATGATGAATTTGAAAAAGTTAGAATATGTTTGAATTTTATGAAAAAATACTTAGTTTTAAAATTTTTCCAAAATTTATCAATCGATCAACAACTTGGTTCCATACTATTGACACTTAATTTTTTGAATAAAGGTTTATGCAAAACAAAGCAGTAAAGCATTCATGTCGCAACATATTTTTGTAATAGGTTTTCATGAAAAAATAAGACGTAATCTGAGTGAAAAAGAAACTCAAAACCTGATAACACAAAAGGTTGAGTTTAAATTTTTAACTTATTATAACATTATTAGTATTGTAATCTAAGATATATTTTTTAAAGTTTTTTAAATCATAGTTGGCAAGACGTAGCTACCGTAAAAACAATAAACGCGTTTTACCATAATTTATCAATAAAGAAAAAAGTTTCTTTTAATTAAAAATCAATAAAATAATAATACAATAAGTTACTCGTATCTTGAGATACTTTTTCAAACTGATATTATTATTTTATAATGCTTAATTTTTGCAATACATCAATTATAGTTTTTTAGTTCGCGGACAAACAAATGCAAACAAGCAAAAATAAAATTATTTATGTGGTTGTAGGCCTAGAGTTTTGCGTGCACATATAAAATACAATATAGGGTGTGCAAACTTTGATAAAAGCCAAAATAAAAGTAATAAAATAAAAGTATTAAGAATAAAAGTAATAAAATTAAAAGCAACTACTGCATAGTGCTGCCTCTTGTACACGATAAAAACGAAAGTGGCACAGTAGGCTATGTTATAAAAAAATTTTGTTGAATTAATAAAATACAATAATTACGGTTCAAATATATTAAAACGTATAAACGTTTGCTTTAAATTTAATTAGGTTTAAGCGAAGAACATTTCTTGCATTCGACTATCGAAAATTGTAAAGTAGGTTTTCGACATCTTTCTGTAGGTTACATAAAAACATAGAGCTGACGAATGCAGATTTATTCTGTGCAAATGTTTACCGAGTCCGAGGTGATCTGTTCTTAAACAAAAAGAAATGTTCAAGTTAAAGTACTTTTAGAAAAAATGGAAGGAAACAAAGATTTACAACCACATAACGCTTTGAGCACGATTAACCGAATACTGAGAAAAACCGTAGTGATTTTGCCACTCTCTTATATTTGTGTTAGTAAATATTACGAAAAAAATCAATTCATGCAATTTCTTTTTTACATTTTCGTTACTCGAAAAGTTTTTTTCTAAAAAAACTTTCTGAATTTTTTATTAATGCATAGTACACATTTGTGTCAATTAAAAAAAAAATTTTTCGGCAATTGAAACATACTTTACTACTACAATTATAAAGCGCGTCAATTGACCAAACCAACCACTTAAGGCTCGTTCACACACAATGAGACCAACGAGACGTTGTCTCATTGACAATGAGACATTGAACAAAAATTTGGTTCAGACTGAATGAAGCAATGCGACATTTTGTTTCAATGAATGAATTTTGATCAAAAAAGAAGTTAACAGGAATGGAAATTAGTTAAGCTTTTATTTACACGCTAAAGATTTATAAAAAAGTAATTTATAAGCGTAGACCCTACATGTAAGAAAAATGCTGAAAATCTAACATGTGGCTGACATTCACAATCATCCCTATTGTAAAAACAGGCGGATTTTACTATAGTTTTGCTTATGACGTTTTTCTAGTTGTTCTTTATAATCAAACCTCGTGGTTTTGCAAGTTTAACTAGATAATTACCAAAGTTTCATGAAAAGCTAGTTAGAAAATCTAGTTTGTTTAATTTTTCTAGGCCTACTTTCAAAGTGCGGTAGCCGTAAATAAAAGCAGGGTAAAGTTTTTCAATATTTTTTTACTTATCAGTTTGATTTTAATGAACTATTATTTATAAGCTTAATTAATTTTAATTATAATTTAGTCACAAATTTTTTCTATTTATTTTCTCTAGTTGTATGCTAAAGAGTAAAATTTGTAATTATTGTATATGGCAGAAAAATCATGTTACGCAAAGTGACATTGAACTTGTAGAATAGGATTCGTTATTTTGTTGTAGCTTTTCTTTTTTTTGTAATTAGCTTATTGCAATATATTTTCGTTACAAAAAGTTGAACAGTCGACAAAATATAATTTGTAGGTACAAATCTGTAATATGAGGTAAAGAAATCTCAGACCAAACGTAAAAATTAACTACTATTAAAGGGTTAAAAAACTGATTTAACGGTAAAAGGCGCTTAAGTTGGTCGATTGCCGCAAAGTGAATAGTCGAATAACGCGGTTCTGCTTCGACAAAAAAAGTCAAAATAGCCAAGGATGTTTAATATAAAAAGAAAATAATGATAAACGAAACGAAGCAGTATCTGTAAATAAATAAAACAAACTAAAAACCAAACATAGAAAACACACAGTTGCCTTACCTTGCAGTTCACGTCAGCGCTTACTCACGGGGAACATACAAACGGGTAAAATTCACAATATTTAATCAGGATTACACTACAATCTCTCAGACTTCAAGTAGCTGCCACAATTATTGCTGCTGGTTGCTTTACAAACTGAAGCGTGAAAAAAATGCGAATGAGCCAGCAGTAATTGAACACACTGCAGAAACAAACTATGTTCGGGGAAAAAATTAACCAAGTAAAAAACAAAACGATACTGTTTTGTCAGCATGGTGGTCGAGTGCTTTGAGCCCCGGGTTTGCGATCAACATGGTCTCAATTCAAAACCTACTCGCACCATTCTTTTGTGTCCTTGGAAAGACACTTTACGGCACTTTTCCCTGCTTGGTGGTCTTGGCAACCAGTTCTAAGTTTCAGTCGTATTTCTATTAGCGGATAGCAAAATCTTGGCATCTCCGGAAGCAGGTCGGAGAAATTGCTTACCCTATGTATTAAATCAGGAAAATAAATATAGAGATAAACATAAAAAAATAGCAACAACCAGTGCACGCGCAAATAATGATTAGAAAAACAAAAGAAAATAAACATACGCGTTGCTAATTTTCTACAATGATCTTGTGCAAAAAACAGGTAAAAAAATATAAATTATTTACGTACTAACTAAAAAAGGTACCACGTACGGAACTAAACCAAATAAGTAGAGATCAAAATAAGCAACTAGTAAAAAACATAAAACAACAAACTAAATAGAAATATGTAGAGAACTTATACAAGATAAGTAATAAACAAGAAATATAACAATACAGTGCTAAACACAAAACAAAATTATTGAATTAACAAATTAAACTTGAACAAAATATAAATTTTAGAAAACATAGCTAATCTTTTAGAAACGCCACGGAACCCAGGGAAAAAAAATTCCGCAAATATTTTTATGTTCATACCAGCAGTGGGCATTCGTCCCAAGGGGCAGTTACTTATGTTCTGCATACCACGAGATGTTTCTACATTAACATCATGCGTCAGAGAGAAATCACGCATTATAAGGTTGTGTAGACAACATGATGCTTTTACTATTTTATCATCCACATCAACGCGTACAGCAATCGGCCTTAAAAAAACACGAAAACGTTGAGTAAGAATACCAAAGGCATTCTCAACGACTCGACGAGCACGCGAAAGACGATAACTGAACACACTTTTTTTTGCTCTAAATACCGTCCAGGATAGGGCCACATTAAGTACGGCCTTAAAGGAAATGCCTCGTCGGCTACAAAACAGTAAGTTCTGGCCCGCCATCGTATATGGGCACACTGCTCGGCAAGGGAAACGATCCGTTTAATAGTGCCTGGCCAAAGCTGGAAGAAGCAAATATTCCACCGTCGGAATTTCGCCCATAACTTCCGACGTCAATAATTCGAAAGCGGTATCTGCAAAAATATTACAAATGAAATTTGAATTCAAAAGTTCAGCGTAAAAATACATTGGTTCACAAAAATTTCAAATACAATATAATTATAATTTTATCGCTTTAGCAGTTCTAAATTTCAATCGTATCAATTTATTAAAGCCAAAAAAAATCAAATAAATAAAACCTTCAACACAACAGCAGTTTCTTTTAAAGTGCGGGTAATCGTTTTAGGTCCCCGACGTTGACCAGCGAGTCGGGAGCATAACTTTTAGTACTACAAAGTTGATCTATTAAACTATTTCTGCGTACAGCCTTTCTACTCTGCTGTAAACCATTATAATACTAAGAATTTTGTAGGAAAAGTAACAAAGTTTAAACTTTTTTGCTGATTTCTATCACAGCAACTAAACTAAAGCACTGACAAAAAGCAAAGTGTCGGCAGCGTGATCGAGTGGTTAGAACGCTGGGATTGCGATCAACATGGTCCCGGTTCAAAACCTACTTACGCCATTCTGTTGTGTCCTTGGGAAAGACACTTAACGGTACTTTCCCCTGCTTGGTGGTCTTGACAAGCAGTTTAAATTGAAGTCATATCTCTAGTAAATTACTGGGGGACAGCAATATCTTGGCATCTCCAGAAGCAGGTCGGGACAATTGCTTACCCTATGTATTAGCGCCTTTGCTGCTTCCCTGCAAGTCAGGAGGATATAGAGATAAAATATAAATAAATAAAATATTAAGCAAGAATGCTAAATGGAACTGCTATTAAAGCATGTAATTAAGTACACCATAAAATATTTAAAGTTATTACAAAGGGAAAACTTACTGGGCATCAACTACAGCAAGTAGAACAATGCTGAATGTTCCTTTATAGTTGAAAAACAAAGAACCAGAGTTTTTTGGGCACTGAAGGACAACATGCTTCCCATCCATGGCACCAATGCAATGAGGAAAATTCCAAATTTCTTCAAACTGTGATGCAATTTCCAGTAAATCTTTGCACGTTGGTGCCATTAAGTGGGTTTTACTTAATTTTTCCCAAAGAGCATCACAAACTTGTGGAATGATGCCGGAGACAGTAGATCTTCCAATGCGAAAAGAATCTCCAGTGGCTAAATATCTACGAAAGACAACAATTTTAAAAACATTTAATAATAATTTATACAATTAAAAATATTACCTTAAAGTAATGGCTAGCTGCTCACCAGGTGAAATTGCCTCCCTCCAATTAGTTTTCAATTTTAAAATGGAAGGACTAACAATTTTGAGCAGGTCATTAAATTGGGAAGGGGTGCATCTCATGTAATCCCTAAAATATGATGCTCTTTCTAGCTCCAATTCTTTCAATAATCGATGATATTCACCTAAAAATGTTACTTTTTTAACTTGTGAGTTTAATCATAAAAATTTAACATAGTTTGGGTAGCTTAGTAACAAAAATAAATAAACAATAGAAGCTTATAATCACCTAGTGCTTTTCTTCTCTTTAAAATAGGATGGACCCAAACACACCTTCTTTTTTTTTTTAATGTTTAAAACAGTAGCAGTTAAAATAACAGGATCCATATTTTAAATAGAGCTACTAAAAACAGGACAGAACAAAAAACTGTCATATTATTCTACAGTTTTAATCATGTCAAAAAAGAAACGATCAGCAATCTTTATTGCATATTAGCTTAAAGAGGAAATATTATATGTAAGAATCTTTCAAAGCAAATGAAGCTTATCACTTAATTTTTATAATAATGCAAACAAGCAACATACCATAATCTAAATCGAGTGTCAAAAACTGTCTAAAAAAACTGAAAACCAATAATTTACCAAGACTTGGTCAACTAGTTTTTTCAATGAAACAAAAAGTCGCAATGACATTTGTTACAGAAACTTTTTAGATACAAATCTATTATGTCTATTTGTCATTGAAATTAATGAGACCAATGTAATTTTTATGTGTTAACATCATAATAAAAAAAACCTAAAATGTTGGATTGATTCATTGGCTTCTATGTCTTGCTAATTTCATTGTGAGCAAACATCTTATTAGTACAAATAAAAAAACTATTAAAAACAATATTTAAATGCAATAAATTTCATTATTCATTTTTATACAAAATTAAGCAAGCACCAGGCAATGTTTTTTAACCAAACATTAGAAGATTGTAATTATTTGCTTTGATTGAAATCATTTATTTGAAAGGTCACAAAAGAAATGCAATTACTGTAAAAATTATGGATCTATTACAAACTCACAGGTTCATACAATTAATTGTAGCTGGACAAAAGCCAGAATAATAACTAATTAAAAAAAAACTTAAAAATGTACACAGAATAACTTATTCTTAAAGTATTAAACAATTTTCTCATCTAAAAAAAACCTTTAGCCTTATACTTTTTTGTAAGTTGCTATACTATTTATTTTTAGCAGGAAAATTGCCTATTTTTCTTTTATTTAACAAAAAACATCCAAAACAAGCAATGACTGGATTTGACTGAAAGTGTTGGAGCACCAAGTCAAAATTTAATTAGGTTAAAAATATTCAAAGTTGTGGAAAATAAGATGAAATAACAAGAAAAATTTATTAAAAAAAATTATACCAACATTTAAGCAGCATTAAGTGCAATTCCAAAGAAAAATTAAATAAATGTTTTTTTTCAAAAAATTTCTGTCTAAATTTGATGATAAAACAGTCTTTTTTCACTAAAAACCAGTGATTAAATTTTTTTTATACTTTTCTATACCTAGAATTTTATATTTACCTATCATTTTATGTGCAAAACGTCACAAACCGTCAAAAAAAATTAAAAACCAGTAAATTTGCTAAATAACTAGCTTAGCGAGACCTGGCTAACTAGTTTTTTCATTGAAGCAAAATGTCTCAATGACATTTGTCAATGAGACTTTTTAGATACAAATCTAAAATGTCTACTTGTGATTGAAACCAATGAGACCGTTTCATTGTGTGTGAACGTCATAATAAAACAAACACAATCTAAAATGTCGTATTGATTGGTTTTTTTCAATGTCTCGTTGGTCTCATTGTGTGTGAACGGGCCTTTACCGTGTATAAAAGACAGTATTCTGCAACTGGCGTGCCATAGCACAGTGATGTGCTACAACAGGGATGGCCAACACTTCGATCGCGGCGTCTTACTGGTTGATCACATTTGACTTGTAGTGAACTAGATGGTTTTACTTATGGACTTAAATTTCAACACCACTATTTAGGGACAAAAAATCAAGAAAACCGAGACAGATTTAAAGTCTTTCAAACAAAATTTTTTGGCATCTGAATTCTAACTGCAAAAATAGTTTTAGATTTGAGGTAAAAACTTTTTTTTATTTTTTTGAGATTACTACTTTCTATGGCCGTATTTCCGCCGGACACGGACAATTCCCCACCAACAATTTTACCACCAGACTAAATAAGTATTTTTTTAGGAGGGGTTTTATTTTTTCCTACTTTTTATTTTTATAATTTGGTGTTGAAATTTCATTTGTGGCAAAAGTCATCGTCGGCCAATTGTTGGAGGCAAATTGTCCTATTTCCATTTCGCCATTGGTCGATCGTAAGTTGTTAATGAATTTTAAGTGGATCAAACAGCCAGATAAGTTAGCTAACTTTGTGCTGCAAGACGATAAGAGGTGTACCGCGGAATAATGGTAGTCTAAACATGCTTCTTAAATAAATAAAAAAATTGTTTTTGTTTTAAAAGACTAGTGACTTTTTCGATTTTGAAGTTTTTTGTTGTTAATATACAAACAAAAAAATCTTGTAATTAATTAAAAAGATAAAATAAAGTTAAAAATTTTGGCCGTTTCTTGTCAATGCTTTTAAAGTCAAGCAAGGACAAAAAAATCAAAAATTTTACTTGGTCAAAGTCTGACGGATAAATTTTGGAAGTTTCTTAAGTGTGCCGTTATTAAAGAAAAAGTTGCGGAGCATAAAAAAAAGTCGTTCCGAGGTTTATTTTGACGGAAATCGGAAGTTAATTTTTGAATTTATTTAAAAAGATGGTAGCAAACTCATCTTCAGTACGCTGTTTGTAAAAAATTCAATTTTGGTGTTTTCGTTAAATATTTTACACATGTTTCGTTTACTGGTTGATATGTACGTTTCATTCATAGTCTGTAATCAATGGCAAAAGTTGGCTTTTCAAATCTTGAAATATTAAACAAACTTTTAATCGAATTTTAAATCAATATTTTTCTAAAGTCTTTTTTTATTTCGATGTTTACTTTTTAATTTCCTCCTTTCATAGCAGATTGCAAAATTGAAACTGCGGTATTTTTATTGTTTAATTTAACGGTGTCTATAAACTTTAAAATTGCTGATCGCTTAGTCCAAAGTTAAGTGACTTTTGTCAAAAACAAGTATAACCGTTACAAAGAAATAGAAATTGCTTTTTTAAATTCAGCAATTCAATTGAAGTTTGTCAGAGAGAAAGATTCAGGACAATGAAGTTAGGCAAAGAACAAATCCCAAGAGCCAGAGACTCTTCCAGACACTGCTTAGATAACTTGTGAATATTAATTTTGTTGATTTTCGTTATTAAATTAAGCGTAAATTTAACTTTATAGCCACAAGAAAAAATGCTTAGGTTTTTGAGCGACAATAAACTTAATTTTGCAGTAGGGCAAACATAAAATCTTTAGAACTCAAAGTAGTAGGCTACGGTCAGTAGGATAATTAAACAAATTAAGGTATTTTTAGCACAAAAAGCTTTAATAATAATTTATTATTCTTTACTTATTTCCAAATAATATATGGTTTTCTAGCATGGGAAAATACTTATTTTAAATATTTTTGTAATTGGCTAGGTTACGAAATAAAGCAATAAATGTTGTAGCGAGTTTTAATTAAATAGAAAAATCTATGCCCATTTACTAAAAACTGCATGTTTTTTCTTTACCAAAAATAAAACATTTAAAATTGCTAAATATGTTTCAAAACAATGATGTAAGTTTACTTAAAATATTGGAGGGCTATTTTTGCCTGACCAAATTAATCCTTGTTCATGACAAACATAAACATATAAACACAATATTGGCGCCAAAATGTGGAAGTCTTTTCCCTATTCGATTTGAAAAGTTTTAACTTGTAAATTATAAAAAGAATAAAACTTACAATTGATTTAATTTTGTCACCCATATTTGGTTATTTTTTACTGTTGTTTTGAGTTTTCAATTCTTAATTACTTCTTTGCCTTACCGCTGTTTGTTTTCAAACAAGTTTTACTTTTGTTTCTTGTCATTGCTAATTATGCAATAAAATGGCAACTTGATAAAAGAACTTGCAGTCAATTTCCAGTCACCTTGCCGCTATATTTTTTCCCATTTCTTTTGGCTTGGTTAAAAGCTATGTAGTTTTAAAACACTGTTAAAAAGCCAAATTTGAATCTCGTATACAAGTTGGTATTATAAACTTTTATTTTTAGGCTTGGTTTGCTCCGGGCTGGTCTGTTCAATTCGTGTTTTTTATTGAATTTTACATAACAATTGTATAAATTTTAATAAACAACAAACGCACCTTGCACCAATGCTTTTGGAAAAGGTTAGGTATAAAACAAACCCTAACATCATTATTTTCTCAAAAAAATTTCTATAAAAACGTAATTTTTAATTTAATATTGTAATTTTTAAACTTGGCCGTCTTTTAAACTTGACATTATGGACCTCAAAAGCTTTGATTGGTTGGACTTCTACCGGTTTCCTGACATTTCTAATTAATGCACATCAAACAGGCTAACAAAAAAATTTTGGCATATAAGGTGAAAGCTGTTTAAGGGCAAATTGGGAGCGCTAAGTTAAAAATGACTTTATTTTTTGCAGATTGGCTCTAGTTTTTGAGATATTTTGAATTTTTTATTTATTTTTTACCGTAGTTAGGGGTACTTTTAAATGGAAATTTATATAGGGCTGGTCAATGAGTAAAATGTGTTTTCAGTGTAACTAATCCATGTTGGTGTGACATGAATGATTACTGAGCCAAAACAGGCAAAGCTCTTACTTCAAGGAATAAATAAAGCATGCTATACAGTAAACTTGCGAACCCAGCCATCGGTGGCACATTTCTCTGTTTCTTGATGCCGGTCCCAAGCTTGGATAAATGGGGAGGGTTGCGGCAGGAAAAGCATCCGGCGTAAAACTTTTTGCCAGATTTATACAAATGCGTAATCATTGTAAATCCATACCGGATTGGTCGCGGCCCGGGTTACCAACGACCGCCTCAGGTGTCGCACAGCAGGGCACCTGCGGAAATTATGCTACTGCTAAACATTGTGAAAATAAGAGCAGAAAGAGAAGAGGAAGGCGAGTAAAGAAGCAGCGACAAGCATGGAAAGGAAGATTTTCACTCATAAAAGTGGGTATTTTAAATATTGGAACAATGACTGGAAGGGGAAGAGAGCTGGCAGATATGATGGAGCGAAGAAATGTAGACATATTGTGTCTACAAGAAACTAAGTGGAAAGGTAGTAAAGCAAGGAACATTGGAGGTGGATGTAAAATATTTTACAACGGAGCTGATGGAAGAAAAAATGGGATAGGGATAGTGCTGAGGGAGGAGCTGGCTGAAAGTGTTCTGGAGGTGAAGAGGGTGTCGGACAGACTGATGGCCATGAAGCTGGAAGTAAATGGGTCCATCCTAAATATAGTAAGCGCATATGCTCCACAGGTTAACTACAGCATGGAGGAAAAAAATAATTTTTGGGAAGACCTGGATAGATTGATAGAAAGTATATCAAAAGAAGAGAGGATAGTTCTTGGTGCAGACCTTAATGGACATGTGGGCGAAGGAAACATCGGGGATGAGAAAATAATGGGGAGGTACGGTGCTGGAACAAGAAATAAGGAAGGATCAATGGTTGTGAATTTTGGGAAAAGAATGGATTTGGCGATTGTCAATACTTATTTCAAGAAGAAAGATGAACATAGGGTGACGTATAAGAGTGGAGGAAAAAGTACCCAAGTAGATTATGTGATGTGCAGAAGGAGGAACCTGAAGGAAATGTGCGATTGTAAGATAATATTAAATGAGTGTGTCGCAAAGCAACACCGTATGGTGGTATGCAAAATGGTTCTTATGGTGAAAAAGAAAAAAGCAGAGAAAGTAAAGCCAAAGATACGATGGTGGAAACTGAAAGAGACAAGCTATCAAGAAGCGTTTAGACAAGAGGTGACAAGGATTTTGAGAGGCAAGGATGAGTTATCTGATGAATGGGACAAAACGGCAGAAATGCCAAGAAAAACAGGTGAAACTGTACTGGGAGTGACATTTGGGAAACGAAAAGGATACAAGGAGACATGATGGTGGAATGAGGAAGTTCAAAAAAGCATAAAAGAAAAGAAAGAGGCAAAGAAAGCATGGGACAAAAAAAGAAATGAAAATACTAAAAAGGTATACAAAGAAAAGAAGAGTAAGGCAAAGAAGGCAGTTGAAATGGCAAAGAGACGTGTGTATGATAATTTGTATGCTAGATTGGAAACAAAAGAAGGTGAAAAAGAGTTGTACAGATTGGCTAGTCAGAGAGACAGAGCAGGGAAAGATGTACAGCATGTGAGGGTTATAAAGGATGAAAATGGTAATGTTATGGTAAATTCAGGAGCAGTGTTAAAGAGATGGAAGGAGTACTTTGAGAAGCTGATGAATGAGGAAATAACAGAAAACCTAGGACAGAGGAAGCAGAAGTGGTTAACGAAGAGGTAAATTGTGTCAGTAGAGAAGAAGTAAAGAACGCACTAAGAAGGATGAAAAAAGATAAAGCGGTTGGTCCAGATGAATTGCCAGTAGAAGTTTGGAAGTGCATGGGAAAGATGGGGATAAAGTTTTTGACCAGACTGTTCAACAGACTATTAATGGGTAAACAGATACCAGAAGAATGGAGAAGGAGTGTGCTTATCCCAATCTATAAAAAACAAAGGGGACACACAGTGCTGTGGAAACTACAGAGGAATAAAGATAATGAGCCACACAATGAAAGTATGAGAAAGAATTATTGAAACCAGGTTAAGGGATAGAGTGGAGATCAGCAAACAGCAATATGGATTCATGCTAGGAAAGGAAACCACCGATGCCATGTTTGCTCTAAGAATGTTAATGGAAAAATACAGGGAAGGTCAAAGAGAACTACATTGCGTATTCGTGGACCTAGAGAAGGCTTACGACAGGGTTCCACGGGAAGAGCTGTGGTACTGCATGAGAAAATCCGGAATAGTGGAAAAGTATGTGCGACTAGTACAGGATATGTATGAGGGAAGCGAAACAGTGGTGAGGTGTGCAGTAGGAACTAAAGAAAGTTTCAAGGTTAAGGTTGGACTACACCAGGGATCAGTGTTAAGTCCATTCCTGCTTGCAGTGATAATGGACAGGCTAACGGATGAAGTAAGGAGAGAACCACCATGGACGATGCTGTTTGCTGATGATATTGTGATTTGCGAAGAAACCAGGGAAGAAGTGGAGCGGAGATTAGAATCCTGGATGTATGCATTGCAAAGAAGAGGGATGAAAGTCAGTAGGTTGAAGACCGAATATCTTTGCATAAATGGAGGAAATGACAACGAAAAAGTAAAGATGGAGGATACAAAAGTGCCAAGAGTAAAAGAATTTAAGTATTTGGGATCAACGGTGCAAGAAAGTGGTGGTTGTGAGAGGGAGGTAAAGAAGAGAGTACAGGCAGGATGGAATGGATGGAGAAGAGTATCAGGAGTAATCTGCGACAAGAGGTTACCAGCTAGAGTAAAAGGAAAAGTGTACAGTTCAGTGGTAAGACCAGCAATGGTGTATGGACTTGAGACAGTAGCAGTCACAAGGAAACAAGTGGAAGAGATGGAAGTCGCAGAGATGAAAATGCTGAAGTTTGCTATGGGAGTGACGAGAAAAGACAAGATTAGATACGAGCACATCAGGAGTACTGTTAAGGTAGAACGGTTAGGAATGAAGATGAGGGAGGGCAGGCTGAGGTGGTATGGACATGTCATGAGGAGAGACCAAGAGTATGTAGGAAGAAAGATGATGGAAATGGAGTTACCAGGAAAGAGGAGAAGAGGGAGACCAAAGAGAAGATTTTTAGATGTGGTAAAAGAAAATATGAAGGAAGTTGGTGTAAAGGAGATGGACATTGAAGACAGAAAGATGTGGAGAATGATGATATGATGTGGCCACCCCTGACTAACGGGAAAGGCCGAAAGGAGAAGAAGAAGAAGAAGATACAGTAAACTTGCGATGTTCAACATCATAAAAAAGTGCAAAGAATTATATCGGTCCATCATTTGCAAAACACAGTTTCTGTAACAAACAGTTACATGGAGATGTTCATTGGTTTTCCCCCAGCTCGGCTTTATTGAAGTTATATTATTCACTTATCCATTCTTATTTTAATTATGTCCTTGCTGTTTGGGGAAGGACTTATTCGACATATCTTAAAGCAAACTTTTGCTTAACTTTTATACTTTTTAATATATTTGAATTATATTTATTGTACTTTATTAATTCAACAAAATTCTTTTATAACATAGCCTATTGTGTCACTTTCGTTTTTATCTTGTACAAGAGGCAGCACTATGCAGTAGTTGCTTTTAATTTTATTATTTTTATTCTTAATACTTTTATTTTATTACTTTTATTTTGGCTTTTATCAAAGTTTGCACACCCTATATTGTATTTTATATGTGCACGCAAAACTCTAGGCCTACAACCACATAAATAATTTTATTTTTGCTTGTTTGCATTTGTTTGTCCGCGAACTAAAAAACTATAATTGATGTATTGCAAAAATTAAGCATTATAAAATAATAATATCAGTTTGAAAAAGTATCTCAAGATACGAGTAACTTATTGTATTATTATTTTATTGATTTTTAATTAAAAGAAACTTTTTTCTTTATTGATAAATTATGGTAAAACGCGTTTATTGTTTTTACGGTAGCTACGTCTTGCCAACTATGATTTAAAAAACTTTAAAAAATATATCTTAGATTACAATACTAATAATGTTATAATAAGTTAAAAATTTAAACTCAACCTTTTGTGTTATCAGGTTTTGAGTTTCCTTTTCACTCAGATTACGTCTTATTTTTTCATGAAAACCTATTACAAAAATATGTTGCGACATGAATGCTTTACTGCTTTGTTTTGCATAAACCTTTATTCAAAAAATTAAGTGTCAATAGTATGGAACCAAGTTGTTGATCGATTGATAAATTTTGGAAAAATTTTAAAACTAAGTATTTTTTCATAAAATTCAAACATATTCTAACTTTTTCAAATTCATCATTTGTCAAATGGCTGTTGTTAGCGAAATATAAGTAACTTTTTCTTTTTAAAACAAATTTCAAAACATTTTTTGTGGCTTAAATCAACATCAATTTTTTCGTCGTTTAAAATAAAACCACCATTGACAGTGGAAGTGGTAGCCGCTAAGAAGTAAAATGCATAGAAGAACATCTAGCTCTGCACCCGGTAGTGCAAATTTGTTTCGCTTATCTCTCAAATTCAAATGTAATGAGAAAATAGACGTAGATCCTAATCAAAATATGATTGCAGAAATCATAAAGCTTAAGTTAAATAATTTCAATAATATGGGAAAAGGTAAGCTAATGAGATTTTGGACACGGAAAGTATTGATCTTTCTTTTAGTCTTTACCTTACATTTAGGAAGAAAACCAAAAATTTTAGACACTGACTGAAAATGATGACTTCTATTAATCATCAATAAATTTTTGCGCGAAAAACAATCGCTAAACTAAGTGGCAACTCTGTAAAAAAAGCCTTTCTTTGACATTTTACCCCAACCCCGCCAAAGAGCGTTTCGGCGCCCTTGGGTACAAGCTTACTTTTTCTATAGAATATACCGGAGTGTGTAGCAAGTTGGCATGTATAGTACATGTATAAATTGTACATTATTTTGGTTAAGAGCAAAGCAGACTAGACATTCTTTTTGGTTGCAGGACAGTGGACAAGATGTCAAAACAACATATCGTTAGGTATAAAAGAAAAACCAAAGCCAGAATAGAAAAATGTTTTGTTGCAGTGGAACTACGTGTTGTTTTTACATCTTCCCCACTTCTTCGTAAAACCAAAAATGATCTCTTATTTTAAGCAATGTAGAGTACAATTTTTTGTGCCTTTGTGAATAGGCCGCACAAGCAACGGTTACAGAACAGAATTTGTCAACACATGCTAAAATGGATTTGAACTGGTGATTTCCAAACTCTCGCAACACCTTTATTGTTTTTGCAAATATTTAACTCAAGCATGTTTAATGAAACCACGATTGGTCAACAACTTTAAGATAAACGTACGTGCACCCAATATTATAGTGATAAACTTTACTTTTCTTTTAATTCGCTGTTTTTCTTTTCCTTTGTCTGCTTTGGAAGCCCTAATCATCATATTATCCAAGCTAATCTCGGTTAAAAAAAAATTTTGTTGTGTCCTTGGAAAAAAGACTTTACAGTATTTTACTCAACTTAGTGGTCTTGGGAGTTTGAAATTTCAGTCATATTTCTATAAAATTAAAAAAGAAATGTTCTACAGGACAATATTATCGTAGAATCTCCAAACGAAGATCTGTGTAATTTTTTGCCCGATGTATAGCGCTTTCGTCGCTTTCCAGCCAATCAGTAAAATATATATAGAGATGAAATAAAATAAAATATGGCACAAATTACGAATTGTGACGTCTTCCCTTACAACCAATCATTTCTTTGTTCTGTGTTAGAAGATGATCGATTGTGTTTTCCTACATTTCTACGTTCATCTCGTGGCTGACGCCAAACGAAAAGCTTAGAAATAAGTTTTTGATTGGTATACCCTTTTAGTTGTGCTTCAGTTGTGCTCGAAGCTACTTTTGTGTAGTGACTTTTCTTCTTTTAATTGGAAGGAAAATTTTTTAAAGTTTTTGATTTGATATAGGGCGTTTTTTTGTTTTTACTTCTCTTAAAAAACAAAAGATTTACGTTTTTGCCTTCAATTTTAAAAAAATAAATCTTTTTTGTTTTTGCTTTCCTTGAGAGAAAAAATCATTTGCTTTGGATTGTATAAAAGTTTGGCGCTATAAGGAATCCGGAAATTATTTGGCGATGGAGGAAAAATTTAATAAAAAAAGAACTTTGGTGGAAAAAGGCAATCTTAATAACGCAAATCTTACGTATTACAAAATATTTTTACTAAAAACTTAGCAAAGATTAAAAACGTCTTAATAGTAAGATCTCCGCGCAGGTTTTTATTTTCTTGATCGGCAAATACTTATGGTGTTTTGATCAAAAAAGTAACCAGATAAAAGCTTTTTTTTTTGTTTAATTTGCACGAAGCAAGATTTTTAGCTTTTTTGATCTTCATTAAGTGTTTAGCAAAAAGTTTTTTCTATGCACTAAAATTTACGTTTGTTGAGACTACCTTTTTAATAAAGAAAAGGTTATTTTTTAAAATCTGCCCCATTGCTAAATTCTATTATGTTTGTTTGCTGTGTGGCTCTTTTTCGAGAAAAGTTTAGTGACCCATGTCTAATTTGATATTTCAAAAACCTTGTTGAATTAGTCTTGTTCAAGATTATTTAATTTTAGAGAGGTATATCTAACAAAATCCTTCTATGTGCAAACTTCAAAGAGCACTATGTGACCTCCTGAGCGCCATATTTTTGAAATATTGCAGGATAGGAAAAAATTGTTTCCTTTTTCCTCATGTCCCCGCAAATGCCTCCTACTTCGGCTTAGGGGCCTTTGGGCACGCAGCTCCTATACTTGGTTGCTGTGGCCAACCCAATCAGTAAGAAAGACGTAGCCATAACAGATTAAAACCACCTTAAGTTTTAAAGTGGGAACGACTTCAAAAATGATTTTAAATAAGCAAAAAAATTGTTGTTAAAAATAATTTACCAAGAAAAAACTAATATTTTTAAACTTTTATAACAGTGTAGGAATAACGTCTGCAATTTCGAGATCTTTAGGAAATATACCTTGCAATACGCACAAGTTAAATGAATTACCTAAAACAGGGATTTTCAATCCTTTTTAACCATGGCTCACTTTGAACGAAAATTATTTTGTGGCCCATGAAATTACTTCAATAAAACTTATTTATGTTTATATATAGTAAAAACCAGTAGCATGCGGTCAGAGCATGCAACTCATGCGTTGCATGACCAAATTTTTAAGAATTGCATGACAAACTTTTGGGTATCGTTGAATTTGATGAGAAATATTACTTGTTTGGGATGAAATCTGAGGCCGGTCCGAGACGAAGATCCATTTTTTGTGTTATTTTAAAGAAGACCGTGAATAAACATTTGGTGGTACAGAATTTGAAGATTGCTTGAAGTAAAAGATTTTTCTTCCCAAAGCTTTTCATCTGACACTCTTTAGGGGAAATCGTCAGAATGAAGCAGAATTGAAACCGAACTAATTTATAAAGGAAGAAAGTAGAGTTCTCATTGGCTGAAAGAGTCAACCAATGAGAGAAAAGATTAAGAAATTTTCAAAGAGTATACGAATTCTTTTTGCTTACACAGAAGGGGATTGAGAGATTTAATGAAAGTCGCTTCAAGAGCAGAAAGGTGAAAGAAAGAGCAACCTCGAGCGAGAATAGAAAATTTTTCGTTGCTGTAATGGAGGGCACATTGGGCGTTGTCAAGAAGATGTTGACCAATGGCGGATTCGTGAAATTGTTGTGGGCGTATGTTGTTTTTGCAAGAGCGGGAAAGACTTTGGCGGTTGGCCGAGGTACGAGGATTGGTGATGGATTTAGGAACGTGTTGTTTAATTCGCTCTTCTAGCCGTTGAGACGTGCGACCAACGTACCGACTATCGCAGTGGCACAAAAACTGGTAAATAATATTGCTGTGATGATGGGAAGGTAACACGTCTTTCTTAATCGCTGGAAGGAGCTGTCGGGTGTTGAAAATAACACGTGGTTGTCACAGACTATCTACCTACACATCCCATGGATTGGAAACGTTTCGATGAAGTTCGAAAAGCAGATTACGTCTGCTGTGAAACGCTGCTTTTTCTCCGTCGAACCACGTGTTATTTTCAACACCCGACAGCTCCTTCCAGCGATTAAGAAAGACGTGTTACCTTCCCATCATCACAGCAATGTTATTTACCAGTTTTTGTGCCACTGCGATAGTCGGTACGTTGGTCGCACGTCTCAACGGCTAGAAGAGCGAATTAAACAACACGTTCCTAAATCCATCACCAATCCTCGTACCTCGGCCAACCGCCAAAGTCTTTCCCGCTCTTGCAAAAACAACATACGCCCACAACAATTTCACGAATCCGCCATTGGTCAACATCTTCTTGACAACGCCCAATGTGCCCTCCATTACAGCAACGAAAAATTTTCTATTCTCGCTCGAGGTTGCTCTTCCTTTCACCTTTCTGCTCTTGAAGCGACTTTCATTAAATCTCTCAATCCCCTTCTGTGTAAGCAAAAAGAATTCGTATACTCTTTGAAAATTTCTTAATCTTTTCTCTCATTGGTTGACTCTTTCAGCCAATGAGAACTCTACTTTCTTCCTTTATAAATTAGTTCGGTTTCAATTCTGCTTCATTCTGACGATTTCCCCTAAAGAGTGTCAGATGAAAAGCTTTGGGAAGAAAAATCTTTTACTTCAAGACCGTGAATTTAGGACAAAAAGTAAAATCGGAGACTGATTTGAAGTAAAAACTTTTTTTTTCGAGAGCCCTGCATTTTCAGGAGAAAAATTGCGTTACCAGGCAACAATTTCAAGTGATGAATTTTTTTTTAGAGAGCCATGCATTTTGAGGACGTAAAGTGCATCACACGGAACGATTTCAAGCGATGACCTTTTTTTTTAAAACTCATTGCATTTTGAGGAGAAAAAGTGATTACCAGGCAACAATTCAAGTGATAACCTTTCTTTTAGAGAGATAAGCAAAAATCCAGGACGAAAATTGGTCTTAATCACCATGACATTATAACTAAAAGTTGTAATCTCACACAAAAATTTCTTCCTTCTTTTGTTAAAAGTCTTTGTTTTTTAAAACCCATATTCTGGAATCATAAAGCTTTCTTGGCCCAATTGAAATTACTTGTGGCCCATTTTGGCCGTGTGGCCATAGGTTGAGAAACCCTGACCTAAAGAGAGTATACTGTATAATAATAGCTTTGCTTTATTTCATAAATTTAGTTTCAAAATCTAATTAACAATTCAATTTGATATTGTTTACCTTTTTTAATGGATGCTAGTTCACTTAAACTCGACGCATTAAACTAGAGCGAATTGCTGCAATTTCGTGATAACGACTTGCTGCATATCAAGTCTTCCGCTTTAATGATAGCAGCAAATTTTTGTGCCTATTTTTGCAAAATAATTATTAAACATTTTAGCGATAGATTGTTGGAAGGTCATTAATTTCATCGTTCTGCTATTGTTTGTATCAATAATTTCATTGAGCACTTTTCATAATTTTTTTGTTGAATAAACAAAATAATTAGTATTTTTTCAACTTCAAATCATGCGTTAATCTTATTAATGCATCACCAAATTGATTAATCTTTTCAACTATATGCACAGAATGGCAATAAATTACACTATTGATAACAGATGGCAATAAATTGATTAATCTTTTTAACTATAGGCACAGGATGGCAATAAATTACACTCACAGCGATAGGATGTGGTTTTTCTTCTTTTGACGCATATCTTCAATGAAACTTAGATTGAGTTTATTTTTGAAAAAAGTGTCTTGCCACACTTTTTTGGAATTAAATAGGTTTTGATAGACAGATGTGCAATGTAAGTTGCTAACTCTTTAGTAACAAGTAGTAGTTTAGAAAATCAAAAAACTATTTTTGCAGTTTTTGTTTTTAGTGGACGAGAAAAACATTTCTATGGTCAATTTTCAGTTTCAGTCACGCTCCCATATCAGTTAACGAGAATTAGCAGTCTATTTTGCACAACTTGAGTGATGCATGTGATAAGAATATGACACTAGCTCCGATAAAATTACCTCTCTGACCGGATTCCAAAAACTATACCCTTTCAACTAGGGACGCCAAAAATGGGGAGACAAAGAGCAATTGACTTCTTTAAACTATCACAGTCTTGCAGTTTTCAAAAAGGGAGGATACCGATGGGGATATAGTGCCCTTTGAAATATCAGTTCAAAAGCATTGGGTTAGACTTAGCATTACAATTCAAGAAACTCTACCAAAATAACAAATCGATCGAGAGTAAAGGTTTCTTTTTAGGCTTCACCTTAACTTTGCGGGGAAAATAAAGGATTTTAAATGCAATTAAATACTGATTGAATGCGATTATCTTTTTTTTTGTTTTAGTCTTCACTACACTAAACTTTTAGACTGAAAACGGTCGCAAATTTAAAGTGGCAATCTTGTAAAATAGAACAAAATATTGTTTGTTGAACGTCAATTTGGGCAATATTACATTGCTCCCCAAGCTTTATTTGGCTATTGTAGCTATGAACGTTAACTACAAAATTTAAAAAAGGCTACAGGAGGTACAAAAGTTTGGCGACCATTAATATAAATTACATTTCGCTATCCGGAAGCAACATTAATATGAAGCACTTTCATGGAATTCTTAGTTAATTTGGGAAAAAACAGCCACTATTTATTGATTAAACAAATGCTAGCATTCTAAAGTAAAAAGTGTTTCGTTTCCATAGAACCTAAAATATTCATAAATTTAGTAGATCAACCTAAAATATGAGATAAAAAGCTAAATTTACGGGATTAATCAAATAGGTTTTAGCAGGCAAAAAATACTCGTATAAAAAAATAAGTTAAAGTTAAGAAATTAAAGAAAAGTAAAGCACATTTAATTACGTTTTTATTGTTTTAAAGAATTAATCTTTTCAACGAATGTACTGTACAACTAATGTTAATACATATGAAAATACACAATAAACCGGAAGATACAAAGAAACAAAAAATAATTAATTATAAACAATAATTTTAATGCTACAACACAATATACACATTTTAAAGATTTTAATAAACTGTATTCCTTAAAGCAGTGGTTCTGAACTTTTTGCGCTTGCGGCCCACCTTGAAAGTTATTTAAAATTTACAGCATACTTGGACCAGATTGCCGATATTGATTTTCGTCCAAAAAGTAGTGTCAACTATAAAAAAAAAGGTTGCGAAGCAATGGACTAACTTCTTCTGAAAAGTTTAGCGGCACAGAGGTCGAGAACCATAGTAAGCAAAAATTAAAAAAAGAATAGTAACCTTACCTTTTTACCAGATGTAACTGAAATTTTAACCGTATATTTACAAAACAAAATATCAGAGTATGTAAAAAATCTTTTCAAAAAATTAAGTAAATTTTACAAAACCTAAAAGATCGAATTGAATCAAGCAACAGCCGTGAGTAACTTATGAAATTTCGTGTTTAGATTGTGATGGCATTTACGTAGGTGAAACTCGTCGTCGTCGTCGTCGTCGTCGTTTGAAGGGCATCCACTCCAGGTCAGACACAAACAGGACTGGGCCCGAAGGTTTATCCTTTTACTACCCCAGACTGCTGCACTGCCTGGATCAGATGCTGGCAGTGATGTCATTAAGCCAGCATCGAGTTTCGTCATCCAAAACCGTCAGACCTCGTGCTCCATGTGGTGCCCGATGTATAGGGCACGCTGTTAGTACATGGTCTGCGGTTTGCTCTGAGGCCCCACACTCGCAATTCGGTGAGGGAACGAGACCCCATTTGTGCATGGACGAATGGAATCGCCCAACACCAGTCCGCAGGCAATTGAGCTTAACCCAAGCTGCTCGGGGTAAGCCCATCCCAACAGGCCTGGCACCGGTCTCGGGCACAAAAGCACAGAGCCTGGAAGCACTTTCACAGTACTCCGTTTTCCATTTGTGATTTGTCCATTCAGAGGCGCGGATGCCAAGTCTGGCAAGGTTGTCCAAAAGATTCCGCGCATCTGGCACAAACGGGCGTCTGGATCTTAGTCTCAATTGGCGATTATCTGAGGACCCACTTAAAAGACCATGCAAGATATGATCAGGGTCCAGAGATCCACGCTAAGCCAAGGAGAGTGTCGCTCCCATTCGGCGAAGCTCAACTGGCTGGATGCCTGAGAGTACAGGTAGGTAGTCCGTTGGAGTGGGACGCAGGCATCCAGTAACTATGCGCAAGGCGTCATTCAAGACACTGTCAATGAGGCGAGTGTGAGCACTGCGATACCAGACTGGCGTGCAGTACTGCTGCTGAGTAGACAAGAGACAAGGTGGCTATGCGTAGTGTTTTAGCACCAGCACCCCATCCCGAGCCCACGAGTCGCCTCAGCAGTGTGACGCGCGAAGATAGTTTTTTGGCAATGCCACTAGATGGTGACGAAACGTGAGCGATCTGTCCAATTTTACCCCAAGATAAGTAGGGGTTGGACAGAACGGTAAAAGTCTACCATTATTGTAGACCTTTAGCTCACGTTTGGTATCTCGGTTATTTAAGTGAAAGGCTGCCGTCACCGTCTTAGTGTGACTGAGCTTTAACCTCCAAGACTGGAGATACGCTGACAGTGTGGACATATCTTGGCTAGGTGAAACTGGTAGGGCATTTTGTAAGAGATATAAAAAACACATGCGTAGTGTGAGCCCGAAAAATTTAGCACGATTAGAAAGTAATGATATGAACAACAAATCTGCTCTGATCAAACATATATATTTGCAAAGTCATCATATAAATTGTATTAATTCGAAAATTTTGACAAAGGAAACAGATTATGCAAAAATAACATTTTTAAAGTGCTTTTTAATTCATTCAAATAATCATGCTTTTTGTAACAAAATCAATTGCTTTTATCCAACTGCTTATCACAATCTTAAAATTTAAAATACTTGAAATTCGTTAGATATCGTTATAGATTATAATTGTTCTTTTCTTTTTTCTCTTTTTTTCGCCCGCTGTGATTGTCGATGATGTTTATGTTTCATTTAATCTTTTGAAGAAGGTTTACTGATTTTATAATATACCGAAACGTCAAGTTTTATCTATTGTTTTTACTTTTTAATAAAAATTTAACACCAGTTTAGACTTTAATTTTACCAGAAGAACATGAACAAAGATCTTAATCCCTGTGAAGATACAAAATTTTAACTGTTTTTTATCAAAATTAAAGTGCCCTTATTTGGCTGATGGCTTTGATTGGCGAAACCTGATGCTGGCTCAATACCAAAATTTTTTATCTTTTAATAAGTTTGATGAGTTCAAACGTTTTGCCAAGGTAATTTAAGTGTTTGATAAACTTCACAGACTTTTATAAAGACCGACCAAAGACGTTAATTCAAAGTAAAACCCTAAACTAATTTCAATTCAAATACTGTCAACACTCTTTTTGGACTGGTCGTCAGGCTGTTAAAACCTCTTTGTAATGTCTATACGTGTCTTAGTAAAAATTTCAATCATAAACATATAAGTCATAATCAAAGTAAAGACTTTCTATTTTTAACTCAAACGTCTGTCTGGTATTTATTTTTCTTGAAGTAACTTTAACAGTTTACCTTTGAGTTATGAAGCAAAAATGAGCCTTTTTTAAAATTAACAAAAACTGTTCGAGACCCCTTTGTAATAACTACTGGCTATCTAAACAAATTTAACTTTACCTAGTCCAACAGACTGTGCACGGAGTATCTTACAAACTTTTATTTTCCAAAACTAAAAGCAATTCCATAATTATTTATACAGTATTGCCAACTATAACCATATTTTTACAGAACAATTATTCGCAAACACTACATCCCCTCTTTTCTTGCTCAAAAACATTATTCAATTATTAAAACGTTTTGGTTGTTTAAGAATTTTTTGAGGGCGTAAGTACTTCGCATTAATATTGTTTTGCACGTTATTTTTACAATCACTATTTACATGATCAAGTGTGAAATTTAAATTCTTTGATTTTATTTAGCACAAGTTTTATTTTATAAGACCACGCATGATGTCCCGTTTTACTGCTTTTAAAATATTTACGGTTTCTCACCGAACCATTAATAAGTTTCGCTTGACGACCAGTATTTCCGCAACAAAAACATTTTTCTTGATTATACGATTTAGGTCTATTAACAACCTTTTTCAAAAAAATTTTTTTCTCTTTTTTCTGTCTTGACCTTGTCGGGCTTAGCAAAATCTTGGCATCTCCGGAAGCAGGTCTGGGTAATTGCTTGCCTTCAGACTTCAGCGCTTCAGACAATTTCCTGCAAGTCAGAGGAAAAATATACAGATGAAATGAAATAAAAATCAAATAAATTTAAATAGCCAAAAAGTTAAATGGTGGCAATGTCTCGCCCATTTACATGCATTCCATTGTTTTCACAAACCATCTCAAACTGCGCTGGTAAAATAATATAGACAAACAGTTACTTAACTTCAAGTTTGTCTTTTGTATAAAAAACTGTAATCCAAAACTTCTCAACTTTTTTAACATTGCGGCTGGAAAAAGTTGGAAAGCAACTGCAGCGGCCTGATGTGCGTCCTCACTTCATTTTAAAAATAGAACATGTAAAAAAAGGTCCCCAATTTAATTTTAAAAGTTTTTTTTTTGCACAGCTCATCTAAAGAGCTTCACGGTCTAAGCTGTCCAGATCGTAACGCACTAATCCATGATCCCGTGAAGAAGGTTTTATTCAATCTTTCTAGATCAAAACGAGGCTAATTGCTTTTATTGTTGCCTCATAAAAAGATAAACGAATAGAAATATAGCGATCAGATTATCCAATGCTGGATAAACTAGAAAGAACTATAAAACGTTTCATCAAGCTTAACAAAAACACACAAAAAAGTATTTCTTTAGAATAAGCAGACAATGGACCAAGCTAATGCAAAATACTTCAATCTAAACGGGTGAAAAACAAAATGGAAAAATAATATTAGGTATACAAAATCTTAGCATGGAATACAAAAGTTTGATTCCGTGAAACCACACTTGATGATTTTTAACAAATTATACAGTATATCAGGGATGGCGAACCACTGGCCCAATAGTTAAAATTCTTTGATTCAACATATGTTTCAAAATTTTTAGTATTTTCGGTACATATTCGGAAAAATTCTGGCAATTTAGAACAAATTGAAGGCAAAGATTTTACCTTGAATATTGACCAAAATTAGAGGTTTTTAATGCTGATCGAAATGAAAACTTTTTCTTTTTTTCCATCTTAAATTTTGGCGGAAATTAACGCCAATGGCCAACTTTATGGTAAGTTTTATAAAATTATAAAATTTTGACTCGTTATAGAGAAAACGTTTCCCGTTCCTGTTATATATGTATAATTATATTATATACTTATATAAAAAACTAACCGAATCGTCTCCCAATGCTGGCGCAGTGCGCGATGAGCAAATCAGAGCAGTTTATTTAAATTAAAAACATGGACATGTTTTTAATATAAATAAATAAAAAACTATATATACTTAACTAAACATACTTAAATAAAGAACCAGACATAAACTTTAATGATATTATTTTTTTTCCGGTGTTTTTTATCAAAAACATTAATTATATAATAAAGAAAAATTTATGGATTAATGTGGTTAATTTTGAGGTACTGATTCCAAAAGTAACCTTAGATTTTTTCTATCAAGTCAACTTTTTTTACAAAATGCAATTCAAAATTTTGACGTTAGAGGAAATACGTATAGCATAAAGCATTATTCAGAATATGTAAATCTGCCAAGGTGTAAAAAAGCAATAAAAGTTAATAAAAGCACATTTATAACAGTGTAATTTTATGGAAGAAGCTTCTTTCTCCTTTTTGACTTTCGAGAATGCTTGTACGTTTTCTCGTCTATCATAAGACACCAGTAATAATCCGCCATTATATTAACGTTCCACTGATCTTGGTATCGTTTTTCCATGATTTTGATATCTTGGTGAAAACGTTCACTCTGCTCTTCACTCATATATCCTAAATTGTCTGGAAAGTAATTCGAATGACTATGAAGAAAGTGTAGTTTCACACTAATGTTACAGCCAAGTTTTTGAAATGCGCAAAGCAACTTCTTAACAAGTTCTTTATAATTAGATGATTTGGTATTACCCAAAAAATTGCTCAAGACCTGCCTAAAAGCCATTTAACCTTTTTTCTTATCTTGATTCATAGTTTTGATAACTTTTTTGTCTTTCATTAGCTGTCTTATTTTTGGCCCATCAAATATCTCTGCTTTTTACATTTCATTGCTCAAAGCAGAAAATTTTTGGAAAATATACTCAAAACATTTCCCATGTTTATCCAGATTTTTCATATATATTGCTTCATTAGGCCCAGCTTAATGTGTACAAGTAGTAGTAACAGTTTGCTTGAATCTACTAATGCTTTGTTAAAAATGTTTTTTCTCCAGATTTAAATTCTTTTCTCTCAGGCCATTTTTCCTATTCCCAATGTTTTGTATTGGCTCTAATATTCCACAGATATAAAATGCAAGGACACTTAGAATAGCCACCTTGTTGGCCAAGTACAGTAGCATGCACAAAATTTTTAAGTCACCACATATTAACCAGTTGTGGTCAAAATATTTGATTTTAGTCGTTAAGATTTTCATATTTTTATGAGTTTCCTTCAGATGTACAGAATGACCAACTGGTACAGAGGCATATCTGTTGGCATTGTGCAACAGGACACACTTTAAGGTAGCTTTTGAACTGTCTATGAATAGCCGCCATTTCTTTGGATCATAGACATAACCCATTGCATGTAAGAGACCATCTATGTCATGAAAAAACACAATTGCATCGTCCATGCTGTAGTACGGAACCAAACTTTTTTCCCCTCGTCTGTAGAATCAAAATGTTGTTTCAGGAGCTAGTAGATTGTTGTGGTGTAGCCTGGATCTGAAAAGCTCTGCAGCATCTTTTGGCAAATTCAAATCACGTACTAATTCATTAAAAAACACTCTGCTTGATTAGTACCGGCAGCTTCTCTTCATCTGAAAATGGATGATACTCATCATTTTAAATGAAACTGTCATCTCGTCGTCGTCGTCGTCATCGTTTGAAGGGCATCCACTCCAGGCCAGACACAAGCAGAACTGGGGCCGAGGGTTTATCCTTTTACTACCCCAGACTGCTGCACTGCCTGGATCAGATGCTGGCAGTGATGTTGTTAAGCCAGCATCGAGTTTCGTCATCCAAAACCGTCAGACCGCGTGCTCCATGTGGTGCCCGATGTATGGGGCACATTGTTAGTACATGGTCTGCGGTTTGCTCTGAGGCGCCACACTCGCAATTCGGTGAAGGAGCGAGACCCCATTTGTGCATGGACGAATGGAATCGCCCAACACCAGTCCGCAGGCGGTTGAGCTTAACCCAAGCTGCTCGGGGTAAGCCCATCCCAACAGGCCTGACACTGGTCCCGGGCACAAAAGCACGGAGCCTGGAAGCACTTTCACAGTACTCCACGTTCCATTTGTGATTCGTCCATTCAGAGGCGCGGATGCCAAGTCTGGCAAGATTGTCCAAAAGATTCCGCGCACCTGGCACAAACGGGCGTCTGGATCTTAGTCTCACTTGGCCAGTATCTGAGGACCCACTTAAAAGACCATGCAAGATATGATCGGGGTCCAGAGATCCATGGTAAGCCAAGGAGAGTGTCGCTCCCAGTCGGCGAAGCTCAGCTGGCTGGATGCCTGAAAGTACAGGTAGGTAGTCCGTTGGAGTGGGACGCACGCATCCAGTAACTATGCGCAAGGCGTCGTTCAAGACACTGTCAATGAGGCGAGTGTGAGCACTGAGACACCAGACTGGCGCACAGTACTCAGCTGTTGAGTAGACTAGAGACAAGGTGGCTATGCGTAGTATTTTAGCACCAGCACCCCATCCCGAGCCCACGAGTCGCCTCAGCAGTTTGACGCGCGATGATAGTTTTTTGCGCAATGCCACTAAATGGTGACGAAACGTGAGCGATCTGTCCAGTTTTACCCCAAGGTAAATAGGGGTTGGACAGAACGGTAAAAGTCTACTATTGTTGTAGACCTTTAGCTCACGTTTGGCCTCTCGGTTATTTAAGTGAAAGGCTGTCGTCACCGTCTTAGTGTGACTGAGCTTCAACCTCCAAGTCTGGAGATACGCTGACAGTGTGGACATGTCTTGGCTTAATGTCCCCTCCAAGTCCTTCCAGTTTCCAGAAGAATGCAACAATGCTAAATCATCAGCATAAGCAAACTTTCTGGAAATCATGGAAGGAAGATCGTACGTATAGATGTTAAATAGGAGGGGAGCCAAGACCGATCCCTGAGGAACGCCGTTTTTAAGACGACGTAGCCTGCTTTGCTTGCTGTCACCGGTGGTGAGGGTGAAACTTCGATTTCGGACAAGCTCCATGATCATTTTGACCATGTGCTTATCCGGAAGTAGTCTCAGCAGCTTGCAGGTAAGGCCACGGTACCAGACAGTGTCATAAGCAGCTGTCAGATCGATAAATACGGCACCGGCCTTGTTTTTAGCCTCGAAAGAATCCTCGATGTTCTGGGTTAGCAGAACAACTTGATCTACGGTTGACTTCCCGCGTCGGAACCCAGCCTGCTCTTTAGGGAGCAGTGGATCGATTAATGGTTCAACGCGGGCGTAGATAAGCCTCTCGAGGATCTTGTAGGGGACACAGAGCAGAGATATCGGTCGATAACTCTTTGGGTCCCCCACGGGCTTTCCTGGTTTTTGGATCGCGACCACAAGCGCTCTTCTCCAGATTTTGGGAATTTTGAGTTGGCGTAAAAAACTGTCATCTGATGTACAAGTATTCGTCTCATTCAATGATTGAGTAAAAGAGTTAAATGTAGGTACAGGGATGCTGTCAGAATGAGGTACGGGTCTCATGGCTGATGGAATGTTAGAATAGTTGATTTTGGATTTATTTTTGGAGCTAAATCCAGCTACATTTACAATGCAGAAATAACAGTCATCTACGTGGTTTGCTTGCTCTCTCCATATCATTGGAAAGCCAAAGCTTAAACTCTTTCGCTTTCCCTTGGTTCATTGTCTTAGATTTTTGATACATGTCCTAAACACCTTAAGAGGTGCCCAAGATTTGTCCTGATGACCCAGTTTGATGCCAAAGTATGCTAAATAAGCTTTTTTTCACAAAATCTGTGATGTTCTGCCTTTGCTTTTTTTAGAGACATGTCTTTCAGGATAATTGCTTATGAACTTGTTAAAAAATTGTTGGTTAGAAAGCTAATTCCGGTTTAAAAATATTTATGTTTACAAAACTTTGTTTATCTTTGTTACAAAGCTAATTGTTTTACTAACATATTTTTAAAGGTCATTCTTTGTTTTTAAACTTTTTACAAGACTCTAAATTAGTTACAAATTTGTTAGAAAGTTCACTGTTGTTTTTTTAGCCATGTGTCTTTAAACATAATTAAATCTTTTATAAGACTTTAAAAAAGCATCTGTTAGAAAGCTGTCTTTTACTGTAGTTATAACATACTGTTACGTCGTTCGCGTAATGTATTTGAGAAGTAGATGTTGGGTGCGGGTTTTGAGCCAGTGCGCCTTTTGTATCCGCGCTGAATAATCAGCGCTACCTTTAATGCGTTCTCGCGCGTCTGTGGGCATAAAGTGATGCCACGTTGTTTAGTGAGTCCTTTGACTTGAGCTGGCTGTAACTTGGCTTTTGAACAGAGTCTTTAGATTGATTTGGCTGCTGTATTTTTTGTCCCTTTGGACGTTGTCTACTTTGGTAGAGAATTTAATAATTTGATACTTTTCTTTGCTCGTCCGCCCAACATCGTTGAAAACTTTTGTGACGGAGTCGCAAAATTGCCTCGTCCTTCCAGCTCCGCACAACGCGCTTCACGACCAGCACCAGACTTTATGTTTTGTTTCTAATAAAATAAATCTTAAAGTCTGGTGTTGGTCGTGAAGCGCGTTGTGCGGAGCTGGAAGGACGAGGCAATTTTGCGACTCCGTCACACATACAGTTAAATAATCCCTTGACAGGTTCAGTATAAGATTAATCGTCATACCGGTATGTTCTTGATCTATTTCTTTGACTGCTTTTTAAATATATTATCTACTGTAATATACTTCCATCAAAAATTAATTGACCAAGAATCCATTATTTAGATTTTAGGTTTCGTTGAACAATAACTAAATATTTGATTGGTTACATTTAGGGACGGAACCTGTTTCTAGATGAAATTAACGATCTAATGTACTTATAAGGATGATTTTGAACTCGGTTTGAATTCGTTATAATAATTAAAACAATTTGTTAGAAAGCTACTTGTTCTTAGCGACATATCTTTCCAGATCCTTGTTTATACTTGTGAACTTGATAAAAATCATTAGAAAGTTGTTTTAAAATAACACATTACAGTTTAACAAGACTTTGAACTCGTTTGACTTTCAATAAGTAACACCTTTGTTAAAAAGTTAACTGTTGTTAGTGACGTGTCTCTCCAGAGCCTTGTTTATACTTGTGAACTTAATAAAAACCATTAGAAAGTCGTTTTAAAATAAAGGATTATACTTTTACAAGACTTCAAACTCGTTTGACTTACGATAAGTAACACCTTTGTTAGAAAGTTATTTGTTGTTAGTGATGTGATCCTTGTTTATACTTGTGAACTTGATAAAAATTATTAGAAAGTTGTTTTAAAATAACAGATTAAAGTTTAGCAAGACTTTGGACTCATTTGACTTTCGATAAGTACAACATTTTTGTTAGAAGATCAAGTGTTTTTAGTGATCCTTGTTTATATTTGTTTGATAAAAATTCACTAGTTACAAATTTAATTATTATTTTTTTTTTTAGAGGTAGGTATTTCAGGATAATTGCTTATGAACTTGTTAAAAAATTGTTGGTTAAGAAAGCTAATTTCGGTTTAAAAATATATGCTTCTACTTATTTTTACAAAACTTTGTTTTTCTTTGTTACAAACCTAATTGTTTTTTTACTAAGATGTTTTTTTCAAGGTCATTCTTTGTTTTTAAACTTTTTACAAGACTCTAAATTAGTTACAAATTTGTTAGAAAGTTTATTGTTGTTTAACAACGTGTCTTTAAACATAATTAAATCTTTTATAAGACTTTGAAAAAGCATCTGTTAGAAAGCTGTTTTTACTGTAGTTATAACATACAGTTAAATAATCCCTTGCCAGTTCTGTATAAGATTAAACGTCATACCGGTATGTTCTTGGTCTATTTCTTTGACTGCTTTTCAACTATATTATCTAATATACTTTAATCGAAAATTAATTGAACAAGAATCCATTATTTAGATTTTAGGTTTCGTTGAACAATATTTGATTCCTTACATTCAGGGATCAAACCTGTTTCTAGATGAAATTAGGTAATCAAACTTGATTACCTAATTTCATCTAGATCAGGGGTTCCCAACCCGGGGCCAATGGCCCCCCTTGGGGGCCACAGGACGTTATCTGGGGGGCCACAAGCATGGCCTACTTAAAACACGGCCTTGTATGTCACATTTTGCAATCGATTTCTAAGAGGCCTAAAATGAAAATGCTGTACTGCAGCAAAATACACTCAATATCATTTGCTCTGGCTAGTGCCCTAATAGTGTCATGTTTATCAAATTCTAGTTTGAACAACGACAGACAGAATAAATAATTTAAATATATAACTTATACAAGAGAAATCGTTTTTTAAGTAATTTAGTGTTGATCATTATATTGTAGAGTATAATGACATCACAATACTCGTATGCTATAACCTTGCCTCGTGTACTCTTACAGTTCAGTCACTAATTGTCAACGTAATAAAAGGCAGTTGTTTGAGCTTGAAGTTTTAGCAGTTATAGTTAGAAGAACGTTACAATATTATACTAACGCACTTAGTGTAAATATCTTTCTGCATAGTAGGCTATGCATTTTTTGTTTTTGGTTTTGAGTGCTGTGGGCTAGTGCGTTACAGTACAAGTTGTAGGTGGATAAATTTAGTTTGCTATTCTGTATGGAGGTTAGCCAAATATAGTAAGTTTTAAACATTGAATTTGTAATTAGAGGCAATTGTTGTATTTTCCACTGTCTTACTTTAAAAAAACACTTACTTCCAACACTTACTTCTAACTTACTTACTTCCAACACTTTTTTAATGAGATATATTAGCTATAGGAGCTTTAGAAAAAGTAGAAAAAGTAAAGATCTAGATTCTAGATCTTTACCCACCGCTAGCTGAGGCTAAGGAGTTATTGAATTAATAACCTTAATCTTTATCATATATATTGATTACAGTCTTCCACTGGATTTAACCTCTTAGGATTTAACCTCTGTGTATTTAACCTCTGTGGATTTAGCCTTTGTGGATTTAGCCTCTGTGGATTTAGACTCTGTGGATTTAACCTATGTGGATTTAACCTTCTTGGATTTCGCTGGATCCGCTAGATGGAGCACCACCGTTCCGAGGTGGTGCGACTACTGCTAGCACCACCTATAACACCACCTATAGCACCACCTATAGCACTACCTGTATTGCAATCAAATGACGCGAGGCTAACTACTAGCATGAGCAACGAGTATGATAAGTTTTAAAACAAGTCTTGCTACGCTCCTATGGAGACGAATGTTGCATTTTATGCACATACTTCTTGTATTTTTTTGCACACTTTACATCGACCTTGCGTTGTTGCACGTTCAAGGAAGTGGTTTACCCATCGAAGCGTACATTTAGTGATAATTTAGCAGCAACACTACTTTCTATATCACGGTATTATTAAACTATGAGAAGGCCAGCGTTACTTGCCTTCTAGAATCGATGTGGGTTATTTTCTTATCTTCAATCTGACAGCGAATCTTCCATGCAGCGACAACCGTAGTATTGAGAAGATTGACAAAAAGTGGCCAGTGCCATTTTTACCACGCTTTGTTGGGCGGTAAGCTGCCAACAAGCAATCTATGAGATCGACGCCCTCCATCCCTTTATTATAAAAGTTTACGAGATGAGGCTGTGGTACTTATTTTACACCTCCCTTTACCTGGCGTCAAATCTTGTGAACTGGAATGTGACTTTTCCAGTTGCTTCCAATCGTCACAACTAAATTGTCAATGTCACGTAGCAATATAAACCGTCCCATCACACCACTATTCAAAACATCCACGCTCCTGCTTTTGAAGCTGTTTTGAGCTGATCATCTTTTGATTGGTGCTTGCTGTTCTGTTTTCTCTTATTGTGCCAGTCGCTCGCACTTATAACCCGTAAAAAAGTTATTGAAGTACAATTCATGCAGCAAAGCACTGGAATTCGCAGTGATAACATTAACCATGTTGTTGATTACGCGAGGTCCCAAAGGTTGATCTTGTAACTTTTTCTCTTTTCCTTGATAAATCTTCATGTTGTGTAGATAACCATCGCTGCCACATAAGCACTAAATTTTAAAACCAAAGCGAATAGGTTTTCCTCAAATGAACATTTTGGCACTGTGCCAACCAAGACAAGGTACCGTAGATTTGTCCACACTTTAAAGTTTGTTAAATATGCCAAACTGAATTAGGTTTCGATTTAGCATATCATAAAGTGGCGCTATTTTACTCATTTTGTCCTCTTCTTTTAACTTTTGGTTGTCAAGTGGAGATACTTCTTTGTTTCGTAATACTTGTTCCTGCCCATTGTATTGGACACAATTGCTACGCCTAAATCTTGTTGCCTAGACCAATAATGGTGCTTTTCAGGTAAAGAATGATACCCTGAAAGTAAGAGTATACCTAAAACAAAAGCCGTTTCTGATTTTTTATTACTCTCAAAGTCTTCCTCCACTTCAAGTTTCCCAGCTGGATCAAAAATTTCTTCCAAACTTCAGCAACATTTTCAACATTGCTCTTCTGGCTACCAGAATCTCCTGCCTCAGGCGTCAATGCAACAACATTGACTACGTTTTTCTTTTTCTATAGTTTCGTTGACTTCTGCCAACGTTGATACATGGGTTGCCTTTCTTGCACCGTAAAAAGCTCTAGTATCCATATTTGACTCAATTTTCTAAACTCTGCTGCTACTGTACTTGAAACAAACTGTTGATAAACCTGTTTCTTTGCTCTCTGAGTGTTTGAAACTAAAGCAACACCGTTGCCGTATTTCTCAATAATCTGCTTTGTGACGTTACAAAAATAAAACAATGAACTAAATCCTATAACAAATAAAATCTCGGTCAACTGCATTGAATTCACAGCTGAATAGTTTTATACAAAAACTGCTACTTTCCTAGCGTAAGACAAAGCCCAATGTATTGCGGAAAACCGCCATTGTTCCACAAATGGAACAAAAATTTTTCAGATAAATTTTACCCTACCCAATATCTATATTTTGGATTGCTTTTTACATAGGGATGTGACCGAATGCGTTTACTAAATATGATAGCACGCTAGAAGCGTTTTGAAAATGACAAAGATTTTTATAGATTCGTAAGTATGCCATACCAGGAAACCGTAAATTTTATGAAAATGGCGATCACACAAATATTCATATGCGCAAAGTATTTTTCAGTAAGTTGGTCAATATGGCAAAACAACTCCTTAACAACACACAAACAACGTTATACTATCTATAATGAATAGTAAGGGTGTTAAAACAGCTCTAAAAAATTTGTTTTCTTTGTGAAACAATGGTAAGAAAAAGGTTAAAGAAACATTAAATAGCATGTCATATTGCATTTAAACTGTTCATCAGAAGAAAAGTTCGCTTATATGATTTCCGCCTATGGCTTTATTCAGTACAATTATGGATCAATGTCCAGCAATAATCTGCCATCATGTGAGAGTCCCAACAATCTTGGTATCTTTTTTTCATTGTTCTAATGTCTTGATGCAGCCTCTCTCCTTGTTTCTCGCTAACATCACAAGATTCTCAGAAAAATAATCTAAATGGTTAAATAGATAGTGAAGTTTGATGCTCATCCTTGCACCAAGAGCTTCAAAGTTTTGAAACGTCACATCCACAAGGTTCCGGTAGTTGCTAGCTTATGTGTTACCTAGAAACTCTCGTATCACTGAGACATATGAGCACCAGGTAGCCCTCTCAGCCACTGTCATACGAGCAGTGAAGATTTGATTTTGTGTCGATTTGCGAATTTGGGGTCCATCAAAAATACTTGCTTTAAGTTTTTTCATGCTGATACCAAGAAAGGTTTGGTGATATAATTAAAACAATCACCATCTTAATCAAGAGCCTTCACAAATTGTTTTATCAAACCCAACTTTATGTGAAGCGGAGGCAGGATGATGCGATCCCGATTAACCAGTGGCTCATTTATGATATTTTTATCGACTTCTGCACGATCTTCTTGTGCCGGCCAATTCTTCTTTACCCAGTGTTGATCAGTAGCGCGATTGTCTCAGTAACAGAGAAAACAAGGATGTTTGGTATAACCTCCTTGCTTTCCTAACAAAAATTGACCATTTTAAAGTCTACGCATATAGCCCAGTTGTGCTCACTGTAGCGCAGTTTCTGCAAAACCATCTTCACATTCAGATAGTGTTACAGCAAGTTTCGAACCCGGTTTAGTTTTGTTTCAGTTAATTTCTCGTCTTTGTTATTGTACAATTCATTTGCCTTTTTTACTGCGCCTGACGTATTTTTTTGTTTCTTATAAATTTAAGTTTGATCATTGAGACAGGAGACCGCAGACAAACGGACAGATAAAGAAGGATTGCATTTGTTAATCGGTAGAGTGGAATTGTTAACTTTGTTAAAGCTTTGGTACTCGGAACTTATTGACTACTGTTTTGAACGTCGATAAGTACGTCGACTACTGTTAGAACGTCGATAAGAATATTGTTTGAAACTGAAATTGGATTTGTGTATTGTTCTTGTGTTTTGGGCAGGTTTGGCTTGGTATCCAAATCAATTAAATATTGTGAATTGTAGTCAATCGCGAATCGCTTTGTAAACTTACCGTAGTTAATCTTAAATCGTGAATCGTGAATTGTACAATATATCGCTTTGTAACGTACTGTAATATCTTAAATTGTACATCGTAACTAGTAATCGTATTGTATCTTTCTGTCTTTATCTATTTTTGGGTTCTTGTATCGTTGTTAAATTTATTTTATTTATTAATACATATTTACGCCTCATAATTCAGATTTTACGGATCATTTAATTGAGAGCTTAAGAGCCAAAATTATCTGTAACACAAATATATTTAATTGATTTGTAACTAATTTGACAAACATATTTAATTGTTTCTTTTAAACTGCTAATTGTTTTGGACAAATATATTTAATTGATTTGACTGCTTTGAAGATTGTATTTGGTTGATTTGCTGTATTTGACTGTTTTGACAAATATATTTACTTGTTTTGTAACTAATTTGACAAACATATTTAATTGTTTCCTTTAAACTGCTAATTATTTTGGAAAATTATATTTGACTGCTTTGGTTGTAAAATTTAGCTCTGTTTTGTGATTGTATTTACTAGAAATATGTCGATTTCCTCTAAAGGTTTTGAAGAAGCAGAAGAGCGACTTGAAGAGTTGTACGTCAAGTGTGACTGTTTAATGGCGGATAATGCATATAGTAGTTTGATTAAAGCTGCCATTTCTTTAATGAATAATGTTTTTGCAGACATGGAGAGACTTGACGTAAGAGAAAGTTCTGACGATAGTAAACAATTGCTTCAGATTCGTTTGAAGAAACATTACGAGTTTTGATGCAAGTTCGATGGACGCATTGCTAATTATTTTCAAGGTAAGCTTAGCGAGAAGGAAGTAGCAAGTGCGCTTTCGGTTCCACGCACCCTTCGATCTCGCGCTTTAAAGACAACATAGAAAAGAAGTTCTCTATCAACATCGAGTAGCATGGCTGCAGCCAAGTTGGTTGCAAAGGAAGAGGTTGCTAAATTAAAACTAAAGCAACTAGAAGAAAAGAGAGAATTAGAAAGGAAGCAACAAAGACAACGTAGACGCGCTGAAGAAGAGAGTAGACGTGCTGAAGAAGAACGGGAAGAAGAAGAGCAATTTAATCTAGAATTGCTAAAGGCTCGACATGAAATTGAAGAAGCTTCTCTAGAACGACAAGTTATAGAGGAAAAAATTGAACGAGGAGGCTACATACCGTCCGAATCCGAAACTAAACCCTTGAAATCGGATATTCCCAAGTCATCACGACGTTTTTTGGCAAAAGAAACTCAATTTGTTTCTAGGGTACGAGAAGCTCCTACGTTTAATCATGAGCGTAGTGCAACTCATCCAACTTTGGAACAAGCAGCAGGTAAAGTCTCGTATAGGCCTAATGTTCCTGTGTATGTAGATCCTACTTTTCCGAAGATAGAACTTGGATAGTTCAACGGCAATCCGATGCACGACATTCGTTTCGTGAAAACATTCGAAGCGAACGTGGAATCAAGGGTAACTGATCCGAACAAACGGTTGCTGCTACTCGTCCAACACTGTGAAGGTGAGGCGAAGAAAGTAATCGATCATTGTTTATTATTAGAGCCGCATGAAGGTTACAATCACGCTAAAACTCTGCTGAAGGACAATTTTAGACGAAGAAACCAGATAGCTAGAGCATTTATTGATAAATTACATTCTGATTCAATTATTAAGCGTGATGATAAAAAAGGTTTGGTTAATTTAGCTCGTGATTTAGAAGAATGTGACTTAACATTTAGGCAACTAAATCTCCATTCTAGAATAGATAACTTTGATGCTATTGGCAAAATTGTTCAGCGTTTGCCTTATGATTTACAAAATCGTTGGATTCGCAAGGCAAGCAAAATCGAATGCATGGGAGAAGAACCTACGATCAGTGACTTGATTCAATTTGTGAAAGAAGAGGCGGAAGTGGTCAAATCCACATATTCGAAGTTTGTTTACCAAAAATCCAAGCGAGTAAGCGAGTTCTTGACGAGTTCAATTGAAGTTGCTACAAAGGGTAATCTGACTTGTTATTTATGTTCAAAGGATCATTTGTTAAAAAATTGCTTCGTTTTTCGTAACAAGAGTTTAAAAGACAAATATGAATTTATGAAGCAAAAGCGATTATGTTTTAATTGTTTTAAGCAAGGCCATATTGCAAAGTTCTGCAGTCAGGATAAAGCATGCACGGTAGAAGGATGTCGAGGCAAGCACCATGAATTAATACATCGAAGTTTCAAGTGTGATAAAGAAGAGACTAATCAGCCATCAACCAGCAACTCTTCATCGGTCGACAGAACTGTTGGAATGATCACTGCTGGTTGCACGACAGAAAGATCATACCGCACATTTTTAAATGTGTTTCCGGTAAAAGTGCGCGCTGGTAATAAAACTGTAAATACCTATGCGTTCCTAGATCAAGGTTCTACGGCGACTTTGTGTGAATCACGTCTACTGCAACGTCTCGGAATTTCTGGAGAGAAAGCGAAGTACTCTCTCACCACAGTAAATCAGACGGAGGTAAATCTCAATGGAAAAAAGGCAACGTTATTGGTTTCGGCTTTGAACGATGATCAGTATACTGAACTAACAGAAGTTTTTTGTGTGGAGAAGTTACCGATATCTTCTAATCCTTGTTTAACAGAGAAAGAGTTAAATAATTGGACACATCTTCGAGGAATTGAAATACCTAAATTGAGCAACCCGGATGTTCAACTATTAATCGGAATCGATAACACGGAACTATTTTGACACATGATGAGCGTTATGGAAAGCGAAGCAAGCCGTTTGCCATTAAGACTTTTTTGGGATGGTCGATTATCGGTGGGTCTACTTACAGTAAAAAAACGTTAAATATAAATTTTGTGAGTAGAGCCGATCAGTTGTTACAGGAACAAGTTGAATGCTTGTGGAAATTAGATATGGTTCCTAACTCTGATTCGAAACCAGGTATGTCGCGTAATGACAGGTATGCACTGGATTTACTTAATAGTTCGAAAAAGCAGGTGAACGGTCACTACCAGGTAAAAATTTTGTGGAAACCAGGATGTCCTAAATTTAACAGTAATTTTAAACAAGCTATGTTTCGATTAGAGTCCTTGCGTCGACGATTTGCTCGAGATGAAAAATTTCAAACGCTGTACACGGAAACCATGCAAGGATACGTGGACAAAGGCTTTGCTGAACGTTTAAGCGAGCATGATTTAGATGATAACAATTGCTGGTACTTACCACATCACGCTGTGTCCCATCCAAGGAAGGCTAATAAGGTAAGAATTGTGCAGCTCGCTACAATGGTACTTCATTGAACGAACAACTCTTAACTGGACCTGATTTGTTGAACAATCTATTCGGTGTACTTACTCGTTTTAGAAAGGGAAAGGTGACGCTAGTGGCGGATATTGAATCTATGTATCACCAAGTCTTAGTCGATCCTCAAGATCGAAAGTATTTGAAGTTTTTATGGTGGCCGTCCGGCAATACTAATCTTCCTCCTGCAAGGTATCGTATGAAAGTGCACGTGTTCGGAGCGGCGTCTTCGCCTGGTTGTGCTACCTACGCTCTTCAGCAAATAGCTAAAGACAATGACTTTTTGTCTCCTCAGGATGTTATTGATACTGTTTTAGAAAACTTTTACATGGATAATTGTCTTAAGTCTGTAGACTCTGAGGAGGAAGCCATTAGAATGAGCGATGAACTGTCTCAATTGCTGAAGAAGGGAGGATTTAATCTAACAAAATGGCTAAGCAACAATGATCGGGTAGTATCAAATTTTGTTTTGGAGAAGCGAGCAAAGGTTTATTTGATTTAAAAAAAGCCAAGAACATTCTACATCAGGTACTTGGTGTAACGTTGAACTTTGAAGAAGATAGTTTTCAAATTGATTTAAATGTAAAAGATAAACCAATCACCAGAAGGGGTGTTCTTTCCCAAGTAAGTGCTGTTTTAAATCCGCTCGGATTTGCAGCTCCAGTAATACTAAAGGCCAAATTGATTTTACAAAAGCTGTGCCGGCTCAAATTAGGTTGGGATGAACCCATACCTGAACAACTGGCTATTCGTTGGAGTAAGTGGATTTCAAATTTGACTTGTTTAAGTGAGCTAAAGGTTGATCGTTATTTTTCAGATTTTGATGACGCTGATCATATTGAACTGCACATCTTCTGTGACGCATCACAAGATGGATATGGAGTTGTAGCGTATCTAAGAATTTGCAAGTCTAGTAACGTGCACATTAAATTTGTAATTGGTAAATCTCGGCTAGCATCTATTAAATCTGTTTCAATACCGCGTTTGGAACTTGAGGCCGCGACTTTAGCGGCAAAATTAAATGTCGCTATTTTAAGAGAAGTGAGAAAAACAGAATTGATGACTACCTTTTGGATTGATTCTACAACAGTTCTTCATATGATCCACAATTCTTCCAAACGCTTTCCTACCTTTGTCGCAAACAGACTTGCAAAAATCGATGAAACATCAAACCCGAATCAATGGAGGTACGTTCCTTCTAATTTAAATCCGACAGATGACGCTACAAGAAGTTTGGATGCGTCGAAACTAATTAACCAGTCGCGCTGGATTAATGGACCAGATTTCTTAAAATTTGAGGATGATTTATGGCCTGTAGCTCCTTATGCTTTGCCGGTTATACCGGAAGAATTCGCGGTTTTGAAAAAACAAGTTTTTAATGTAAATGCTCCACGAGGAAAATGGCCTCTGGGGAGGATAATGGAAGTCTTTCCAGATCAAAACAATCGTGTTCGACAAGTCCTTGTAAAAACTGTCTCCAGTACATTTAAGCGACCGATTTTAAACTGTACAAGATCATCGATTCAACAGGATGAACTTTCATGGACTGTTACGGACTGTTTGTAGTATTTAAGTTTATTTCAGTTGTGTGTGTGTGTGTGTTGTCAGTTTGAAACTTGCTTTTGGGTTGGTCGTTAATGTACGTTGGGTTCGTACATTGCGGGGGGCTATGTTACAGCAAGTTTCGAACCCGGTTTAGTTTTGTTTCAGTTAATTTCTCGTCTTTGTTATTGTACAATTCATATGCCTTTTTTACTGCGCCTGACGTATTTTTTTGTTTCTTATAAATTTAAGTTTGATCATTGAGACAGGAGACCGCAGACAAACGGACAGATAAAGAAGGATTGCATTTGTTAATCGGTAGAGTGGAATTGTTAACTTTGTTAAAGCTTTGGTACTCGGAACTTATTGACTACTGTTTTGAACGTCGATAAGTACGTCGACTACTGTTAGAACGTCGATAAGAATATTGTTTGAAACTGAAATTGGATTTGTGTATTGTTCTTGTGTTTTGGGCAGGTTTGGCTTGGTATCCAAATCAATTAAATATCGTGAATCGTAGTCAATCGTGAATCGCTTTGTAAACTTACTGTAGTTAATCTTAAATCGTAAATCGCTTTGTAAACTTACCGTAGTTAATCTTAAATCGTGAATCGTGAATCGTGAATTGTATATCGCTTTGTAACGTACTGTAATATCTCAAATTGTACATCGTAACTAGTAATCGTATTGTATCTTTCTGTCTTTATCTATTTTTGGGTTCTTGTATCGTTGTTAAATTTATTTTATTTATTAATGCATATTTACGCCTCATAATTCAGATTTTACGCATCATTTAATTGAGAGCTTAAGAGCCAAAATTACCTGTAACAGATAGTGATCTTTAACAATCACGGAATGTCCGATTGAAACACATGCAAACTTGTTGTCATTATGAAGTAACACACATTTCATAAATAATCTCTATTCATCAGGGTTGTACTCCGCAAGACCCATTTCTGAAAGGAGGCCTTGGATTTTGTTGCAATAAACAAAGTTATCTTCCATAGTTAAAAAACGAATCAATAAATCATCCCTATCACGGTAAAATGTAATTTTAGTTCCCGAATCCAGTATGCTATGTTCACCAAGACGAGATGCCAAAATCTCAGACGATTGCTTGGATAGGCCGAGATCACGAACTAGGTCACTCAGTTGGCCTTGATTAAAGGGTTTTGGTTTTGCACTGAGCAAAGAAGCTGCAGCAGCCATGCTGGAAAAGCTACCTATACTACTGTCGCTTCTATCAGTATCATTCATGGCTTCCAGTAGCATTTCATCTTGCAGTCAGGTCAGATAAGAAAGTGAAAATTGGAACTGAAAGCGAAATGTGGTATGGGTTGTCGAGCAGACTCAATATCAGGATAATACTAATCTTTCTTTCTTTCCTGATTCCATACAGACATATCCACCATGCAAAAATAACAATCATCGTGGTGATTTTTGGGCTCACACCATACCATAACCCAGCCATCGGAGGCACACTCCTGTGTGTCCCAATCCCGGATAAATGGGGAAGGTTGCGGCAGGAAGGGTATCCGGCCTAAAACTTTTTTGCCAGATTATATAAATGCGTATTGCTGATAAATCCATACCGCATCGGTCGCGGCCCGGGTTACCAACAACCGCCTCAGGTGTCGCACAGCAGGGCACCTGTGGAAATTATGCTGCGGCTGAACATAGTGAAAACAAAAGCAGAAATAGAAGAGGAAGGCGAGTGAAGAGGCAGCGGGAATTGTGGAAAGGAAGACGCTCACTCATAAGGGTGGGTACCTTAAATATTGAAACAATGACTGGAAGGGGAAGAGAGCTGGCAGATACGATGGAGCAAAGGAATGTACACTTATTCTGCCTACAGGAAACAAAGTGGAAAGGGAGTAAAGCAAGGTGGATGCAAACTATTTTACAACGGAGCTGATGGAAGAAAAAATAAGATAGGCGTAGTGGTGAAAGAGGATCTGGTTGAAAGTGTCTTGAAAATGAAGAGAGTGTCAGACCGACTAAGGGCCATGAAAATGGAGGTAAAAGAGTCCATCCTAAATATAGAAAGCGCGTATGCTCTACAGGTTAACAACAGCATGAAGGAGAAAATTGATTTTTGAAAAGACCTGGATGGGTTGATAGAAAGTGTATCAAAAGAGAAAAGGATAGTTCTTGGTACAGACCTAAATGGACATGTGGGCGAAGGAAACATAGGGAATGAGGAAATAATTGGGAGGTACAGTACTGGAACAAAAAATAAGGAAAGATCAATGGTTGTGGATTTTGGGAAAAGAATGAATTTGGCGATTGTCGATACTTGCTTCAAGAAGAAAGATGAACATAGGGTGACGTATAAGAGTGGAGGGAAAAGTACCCAAGTAGATTATGTGATGTGCAAAAGGAGGGATCTGAAGGAAATGGGCGATTGTAAGGTAATAGTGAATGAGTGTGTTGCAAAACAGCACCGTATGGTGGTATGCAAAAGGACTCCTATGGTGAAAAAGAAAAAAGCAGAGAAAGTAAAGCCAAAGATACCATGGTGGAGACTGAAGGAGACAAGCTGTCAAGAAGCGTTTAGACAAGAGGTGACCAGGGTTTTGGGAGACAAGAATGGGCTACTTGATGAGTGGGAAAAAACAGCAGAAATGCTAAGAAAAACAGCTGAAACTGTACTGGGAGTGACATTTGGGAAACAAAAAGGATACAAGGACACATGTTGGTGGAATGAGGAAGTTCAGGAGAGCATAAAAGAAAAGAAAGAGGCAAAGAAAGCATGGGACAAAATAAGAGATGAAAATACTAAAAAGAGCTACAAAGAAAAGAAAAGTAAGGCAAAGAAGGCAGTTGCAATGGCGAAGGGACGTGCGTGTAACAATTTGTATGAAAGATTAGAAACAAAAGAGGGTGAAAAGGAGTTGTACAGATTAGCTAGGCAGAGAGACAGAGCAGGAAAAGATGTACAGCACGTTAGTGTTATAAAGGATGAAAACGGTAATGTTATGGTAAATTCGGAGGCAGTGTTAAAGAGATGGAAGGAGTACTTTGATAAACTGATGAATGAGAAAAATGACAGAGAGCCTCGAACAGAGGAAGCAGAAGTGGTTAACGAAGAGGTAAATTGCGTCAGTAGAGAAGAAGTAAAAAGCACACTAAGAAGGATGAAAAAAGGTAAAGCGGTTGGGCCAAATGAATTGCCAGTAAAAATTTAGAAGTGCATGGGAAAGATGGGGATAAAGTTTTTGACCAGACTGTTCAATAGACTATTAATGGGTGAACGGATGCCAGAAGAATGGAGAAGTAGTGTGCTTATCCAATCTATAAAAACAAAGGGGACACACAGTGCTGTGAAAACTACAGAGAAATAAAGCTAATGAGCCATACAATGAAAGTATGGGAAAAAATTATTGAAGCCAGGCTAAAGAATAGCGTAAAGATTAGCAAAAAGCAATATGGATTTATGCCAGGAAAGGGAACCACTGATGCCATGTTTGGTTTAAGAATGTTGATGGAAAAGTACAGGAAAGGTCAAAGAGAGCTCCATTGTGTATTCGTAGACCTAGAGAAAGCTTACGACATGTTCCGCGGAGAAAGCTGTGGTACTGTATGAGAAAATCAAAAAAGGGAGAAACATATGTGAGACTTGTACAGGATATGCATGAGGGAAGCAAAACAGTGGTGAGGTATACTTCGTGTCTCTAAACATAGTCTTTCCAAAACTTCACTGTTTTTACAGCAATGTTGTTAAAGGCTGAAAGGTTGTATCAAGAGAACACTTGTGAACACTTTTAAGCTTGATTTAAACATGATTGTCATCATTGATTCAAACATGATTGTCGAAGATAAATCTTTGATTTCGAAGCTATTTCGAAGAAAAATCATGTATGTTCCTTACCAGAAATTAACGAGTTTAAATACTTGATTTAAACATGATTGTCATCATTGATTCAAACATGATTGTTGAAGATAAATCTTTGATTTCGAAGCTATTTCGAAGAAAAATCATGTATGTTTCTTACTAGAAATTAACGAGTTTAAATACTTGATTTAAACATGATTGTCATCATTGACTTAAACATGATTATCAAAGATAAATCCTTGATTTCAAAGTTATTTCGAAGAAAAATCATGTATGTTTCTTACTAGAAATCAAACGAGTTTAAGGTTTAATTTAAATATGATAGCATGTTTTTGTTTATGTATGGTTATTGTGAATTAATACCCGTTTTAAAAGCAATTTTGTGAAAAACATTTTTTATTACTGTAGAATATTACAGAAAAACTCAAAACTAATATCAATTTAGTATTTTAATTTGATTAAAATTGCAAAACAAAACCTCAGCAATACTTTATATTTAAAAGTTTTACTATTGAATGTAGCTACTGTAGTGTTCCTAAGTTTGAAGCAAAAAGCCGGTTTTGCAAATGGACTGGTAAGCACCTTTTTTAATTGGTTATATACTACAAAATTTTAGTTTTTATAATTCTACTTTATAAATAGTATGTTATACGCTTTTAGAATTCTATATACTTTTGTTCAAACCCTCAATCAATACATGTTTATTTGCGGAAATATAAATTAAACAATAAAACATTTAATGCATTGTAGAATAGACAATAGCCAATGCCGCAGTACCTTTGATTTAAAAATAAAATCGAAGTGAATGATAAAAGAATTAATAACAAACAAAAAAACACAATACACAAAATATACACTTTGAACCATTTGGAAATTTTTGACATAAAAACTAGATTCAATAAAATATTCCATACGATTCAAAGTGAGGTCACAATTCAAAGTTTTTAAAAGTTATTGTCAAATTAGCATGTTTCTTCTTCGTTTCTCATTTTCTTACTTTGCTCAGCTTCCCAGTTTTCCGTCTGAAAACCACAATTACTGCACATTGCAGCGAATCCAGGGCTGGTGCACTTTGCTTTTCTAACGTGCAAGGACTTCTAAACAAAGAAATAATGAGTTGATTTTGTAATATTAATATATTATATAAATTCTAAAAAGTAATTTAAAATTATTTAAAAAAACATAAAGATAAGAATTATTCTTTCTAATTGCAGAATTATCATAATTATGTAGAAAGCCTAAACAAGTCAATTTTTGTTCTAAAACTGTTTAAAAATTGACTGCAATTAGATGAACGTTCTTAATTTTATAACGAGCCATAAAATTTTTTTTATTTCTGAAAATAATAAACCAAGATTAAGTAGGATTTTTTCATTGAAGTTAGTTAATTAAAAAAATTAAATTAGTTGAAAAAAGATCTTTATCTTTATACGCTGAGAATAAAATTGTGTCTAGTTGAATAAAACATTCTTTATGTAGGCTACAGTCCACGGTCCTACAATTGCTGAGCCCTGGTTATAGCTAACATTAAAATTGAAAACAACTTCAAAACTCTGTTTCCTTTATACATTAATACAGATAGAGATATATTTAACAATACTAAAAAATATTTAATGTTATATAACTTACTTGCTCTATTGTGCAATTAAATTTCCAGCCACAAGAGAGATAAGTGACATTTTTAACTAACTTTTAAATGTCGCTTCCAGACTGAGAACACATATTTGAATTGATCATCCGCCTTTTATGCACCGTAGCGGTTGAATTGTCAGTCTCACTTTTTTTACAAATTAAACTTTTTGTGCTTTATAATTGGCAGAAATTTTTAATTTTAAAAATAATTCTAAAATAAGAAATTAAAAATTACTTTATTTTATTAATTTTTAAAAATAAAGTCAAACATAATCAAAGGCGGTTCTCAGAAATTACTAGTGGCATTTTCAACACTTTCGGCAATAGAGATGTATCAAAGCCAGAGCTTTGCCAAACTCGAAGCTTCAATCGAAACCATACTAGAAGGTAAAACTTATTTATGAGCTTGATAAACAGCATCATGTCACGAAATTTTTCGCGATCTTGAGAATATGAATAAGCGTAATTTCCGTCCTGTGCTGCAATATTTGCCAATAAGTCTAACTTGATGACTGCCTGTTAGCTTAACAATTATGTATTTTGACTTGACTAGTTTTTTGTTCTTTGAAAAGTGTGCATTGCAAATATTTGCATGTTGTTTAATGAACAGCGATGCAGAAGATGATAGACAAAAAATCATTTATAATCGTCGCGTGGTTGGCAGCGTGGTTGAGTAATTAGACCGCGAGGTTTGTGATCCACATGGTCTCGGTTCAAAACCTACTCGCGCCATTCTGTTATGTCCTTAGGAAAGATACTTTACGGCACTTTCTCTAACTTGGTGATCTTGATAAGCAGTTCTAAATTTCAGTGATTTCTCTATAAACTAAAAAATTAAAATAAAAAATTTGAAACGGACAGCAATATTTTGACATCTCCGAAAGTAGGTCGGGTTAATTGCATGCCCTACGTATTAGCGCCTCCACGGTTTTCCTGTGATTCACAAAGATAAACATAGAGGTACAGTAAAATAACTGAAAAATGAATAAGAAAACTAAAAAAATAAATATATTGATTTGTCAAGCTCGAACCATCAGCAAAGCGTAAAATAAAATTATATTGTAATCGTCACTGAAATTAGACATTTAACAAACTTTGACTTGTTTTAAATTAAATAAAAGGTTTTATCAAAAAGTTTTTTACAATTTGGTATTTTTTGATTAGTAAATGCTTATCTCAATTATAAAACTTGGCATTAACTACTTTGGCAATAAAATTGTTAACAAAATCTGTTGAAATCAGCATTGCTGTGAATGCTGATTTACCAACCAGAATAAAAGTAAACTATACGAAAATGAGAGCAAACTCTACAATTACAAAGCTTACTCTATTATTTCAATCATAAAATTAAGCAATCCATATGTGACTAATCCAAGGTAACATTCAAAAGAAAAACAACAAACATTGTCTACTGAGCCAAATAATTTGAAATAATCAACTAAATTTATTCTACTGTGATTGCTAAAAGACATAAAAATTTTACCGTATAAAATTAAACAATCACCGGAAATATTTTGAAGAAGGTAGGAACAAAAAAATATATATACGACAAGAGTTTTAGTAAAAATTAAAAGTCTCGTAGAAGAAGCAAACTTAATGCAATTAGCATATTGTTATTAAAAATTTTTTTTCTTGCGGTTTAAGATGACAAAATCCAACATACAACATAGCTAAAACTGAATTCTGTTGCTTTCCAATATGCAAGTTCTATTACAGGTCTCACTTTTTCGTTAAATTCTGATGATATTTACTTTTGTGCATTATACATTCCAACAATCATAGCAACATTTGCTGCAAAGAAAATCGTCCTTCATACTCTCTAATAAAAACAATAAAAATTTTCTTCGCCTGATGTTAAAAAATTAAGAAAACAATAAAATTTTTATATTTAAAAATTTATCATATTTTAAATTTTAAAAATTTGAAATTCGGTACCGGACCTCTAACCATTGCCTATTTTTTAACTTAAATAAATAATGTTTCTAAGATAAAATCTATCCAAATTTTGAAAAAGTATTTCTCATTACACCAGAACCAAACTAACTTTATTACTACAACCTTGTTCATAGTATATTTATTTATGTAGCTCTAGCGTTTCTCTGGTTAATCAATATAAATGCTCTTCTGCTGATATCACTGTTTAAAAGCTTGTCTTTACCACCTATAGATCGCGAAATGTTCAAAGTCGAAAACCACAAAAATTGATCAAAACCTACACGTACCGTAACGTACGCATTTGTAAACCGGCAAGAAATAGAATCAATCTAATAAAGTGATTTATAGACTTTGCGTCGGATGCAGTTTCGGTCATCGACTTTAAGTATTTCACTATTCAGCTGTGATAGGACGGTGGCGCTTCCACAAGTTAATTATCCGCTTCTTACTATAAAAGAGATTTAGTTTTATGGCAAATCACGAAAAAAGCTTTTTTTGCATTTGACCTTACTGCCTATCCCTGTATTTAGCTTCAAGACATAAATCTGAAAGGCAATAAAACTATTCAACATCATTCTAGTTGAGAGAGGGTCACTTTTTATTTTCAAAATTAAAGCTTTTCGCCAGTCACATGATTTTGCTTCGCGGGCCGCAGATTGCACATTCCTAAATTAAAAAAGTAATTACCGTTTATTTATCCGATTGTGAACCGCTTTGAAAGTAAGCGCACATACAACTTTAAAACTTAATTCTTTAACGTATGACCGTCTGTGATGCAACAAGAATAAAAATAAGAATTAAGTCAAAGAAACGCGTAAACAAGTTTCGGCTATTATTCGTATATTATAAAACAATCTTTACAGTAGCTTTCCACTTTCCTAACACCTTGCTCTTTTACTATTAAGCAGCTAGCATCGACTGCTTCCTGGTTTTCTTTCAGTCACATTTTCGGGCGATAAGCCGATTTGTGCTGCTGCTACCAAGGCAGATACCGGTACTAATCTTGAGAAGTCTATGCTCAAACAATAAAAACTACTGGTGATTAACCTAGTTTTTCGATGGTAGTTACGCTTCAATAGTTCTCAATTCGTAGCGGGTGTTTACTTCTGAGGTCGATACAATTTGTGTGATTCTTATTTTCACTGAAATGCTGCAATGAAAAAATTGTAAACCGTTCTTGAAAGTAAGCCCCACAAAATGAAAGCAGAAAACAATGTACCAAACTATCATAACTACACACAATGGCGGTAAATCAAATTACATGAAACATAAATGAAAAACAAGAATATATGAATAAAATTTTATGATGCGAGTTTTATTCGAACTTTAATCAGGTACGGCGACCACGCACAATTGACGTTGTGCGTGTAATAACGTATATCGCTTAGCCGCTGTTTCCTATTTCGCAATCACTTTTTCAATAAGAATTTCGAAACGTAATACCTTGATTGCAAACAAAATTGAATTGAATTGAATTGAATTAATTTGATTTTAAAAAATTTTTGCATTCGCAAATGTAAATCCAAATCTCTCACTAAAATATGCGAAGCTCTATTAATTAGAAACAGTGGCGTACCGAGGATTTTTTAAAAAAAAAGGCATACGACCACAATCAAATATGTTTAGTGGAAAAATTTATTTTAGTGGCAGCCAAAAAGAAGGTCTTCACTTTGAATCTGTCCGGGATTTTATGAATTTCGTCTCTGTAGACTAACGATTTCTAAAAAAAACAAAACGAAGGGGGCCTGCATATGAGTTCTGTCTTCGTTTCTGGCGTGGTTTCTGCCCCAAAAGTATTGATGATCTCCAGGGAGGAACCATAACACAATGTTCCCCCAAATATGCTAGTGATAAGAAAGTTTAATCCTAATTTAAATTGTCTATTATATGCCAATGGTTCTATCTTTTTACTAAACATATTTGAAAGCATCATGAAAAATCATTCATTATGAAACCTGATGAGGACTTAAGTTTTCTTTTGTCTTCTTTTTTCTTATCGTAATAATGTAGATATATAGATGGCAATAATAAACAAAATCAGAAATGCTAAATCCAATACGGCTGCTTTTCACAGCAATTTCATGGTATAAAAAAGTAACTTCTCTCCCAAAGTTTTATACGTGAAGGGTAAACACAATTTTTTCACCCTATTTCAATAAACTGTGAATGTTTGTTAATGAAAGCAGATATTTCTATTTCGAACATTCGAATGCTAGAATGGTATTTAAATATGGGATTTTTTTAAATCGAACATAGCAGAAATTCTACTTAGAACATTACTAGTTTTGAATTCAAATTTGTATTACTTTTCGGGAAAGTATTGTAAATGACCGAACTCTTCAGTTGCAGGGATTTTTTTACTACTGCAACCATACTAAGATTTCGCCAATTTGACTTTTGAAGTTTAAATAGGCCAAAAACAAACTTAAACTTAAACAGTTAGTTCCTTTTGTTAACATAAACAATCCGCTTCGCTAAATGAGATTGAAAACCTTTTATTACCTGGTAAACATTGAGTAAACATAATTAGTCAGCCATTCAATCAAATTGAAATAAATAAACAGCTGTAACTTTGCTTTTTATTGCTTTTTACGTTTGCTGAAATAATTGAAAAACTAATTGTCCTAATTTAAGTTTTGATTTTGGTCTCCTCCTTCAATTTTAATAGAGTCCTAAATGTTCGGAAAAAAACATTTTCTAAATTTCTTTGTTTTCCTGTGGCATATTGCACAACAACTTTAACAAATAATGCAAAAAAAATAAAAAAATTAAAAAAAAACTCTTGTTCATTGTCATTGAATGCCTATGTCCCATTCCAATAGACAAATTACCAATTCTTTTAGGCATTCAGTCAGATGAGCTTCGCTCATGTGAACTGTGTGATGCTTAGTGTTACAATGAATCTATATGCTGCATATTATTCTTCATATGCAGTTACTCTGATAGCAATGTGAAAGCACATGAGAAACAATTCTTACGCGTTGTCTTCTCAGATGATTTAGCAACTTCTGTATACTCCTTCTCTGACTTCAACATGTCCAAATCATTTTAATTGTCATTCATATTCTCTAGCAGTTCCTACTTCAGGTGTTTGTAGCTCGATGAAACTGAGAAACACTTCATCCTGTAGTACCACTCTATCAGTTTCTGGTGCTGCATTAGCAATCAAACTTAGCTCGACGTTTTGTGGAGATGCCAAGATTTCAGAAAGCCTGTTTTGATTAAAGCAGGATATCTGCTTATAGAATTTCTCATGAGACAAAAATCTAGCTCGCATGCTGGAGAGCACAGCATCAGTTACTGCATTATGGTATGAAAACTCAAAATTTTTCTTCTGCTCTGTGATACCTTCTGGTGCTGAGCGACTAGATCTGATAATTGAGAAGCTCTTAGGGACAGAATATTTCACCTCTTTTGATTTAAAATTTGCATGAACAACAAAATTAGATGTTGTTTCAAAAAATGTCACTAAAATCTCTTGAGGTTTTTCCACATTTTCAATGGCTTTGTTAATCATATGGTAAGCTTGCATGATATTCAGGCCTGATTTATGCAGATAATCTGACACTGGTATGGTAATATCGAAAATTCGGATGAATGTAAGTACTACTAAGATAGTTTCAAATTCAAATTTAAGGTGCAGTGAGCATTCAGATAATAATGTTGTTTGTTATATCTGTTCAATGTATTGTTTATATGTCCTATAACGTATAACGTTTTTCACTGCTTCCTTTTTGTCAACTTTTAACGCTCTTTTGTGTTTGATTTGTGCTGTTGTGGCCAAGAAATATAAATACATACATATATACAAATTTGCGCAAGTTTTCGTTTAATTTCTGTGCTTCATAGCAAACTGATTCTTTGAGACCATATATTTTACTTACTTGCTGAAGAATGATCAGAAGGACTGAACGAAATTTTGATGACTAATTTGTGTAGCTACCAAACAATTTTGAAAGTGCTCTACCTCTACTTGACCACCTAGTTTGACCAATGCGATCTAGTCTCAGGGTTTCTTCTTTCTTGGTTTTACTTTGCATATGCTCTTTCCAGACCTTCATCCTTTTGCAGAAATCATTGAAAAATGTAGATAGCTCAGTAAGCAGACCAAAAAGACTAACTGCTGCAACACATACACTGCTTGCACGACTGATCACCAGATTCAATACATGTTCATACAGTGATGGCTTTGCAAGAAGGGAGACCCGCTCCGAGAAAAGTAGGTTGGCACTTTTTAGTGTTCCAAAGCAAAGCGGCAAAGGATCTCTACAAAAAGGTTATTGTTTTAGGGGGCCACTTTTCAGTGTATCAAATAAAGTGACCTCTAAAAAAAATCTATATTTTTGGGATGCCACCGTCTTAGTGCTTCTATAAAATAGAGCAATATTTTGCGTAAGAGGGATCAATTTTTGATATTTTTTAGTAACTCCTACTGAAGCAATCACTGTGTGTATAACATCAAATATGGATGTAATTTGGGCAAGTTGCTTTCATAAGCGCTTAAAGAACAGAGTAAACACTACTCAAAATAGCTCGATTCAATGAATCTCCAATACTCTGTTTTAGTATCAGGCCTATCTCTGCAAGTGAATTTTGTCTTTTCTTGGCTCTTTCCCCAACAACATATCTAAGGACAGTGGCACACTGATAATTGAAAGAAATATCTTGACTTCGATTGCTCGGGAACGATTGTTCGGAACATGGTATACAGCTGAGTAGAGGGTTGAGTCCAGACAGAAAAACCAGTTGGTGCATGCAAAATCAGTGAAAGGTAGAATAAAACATGGGCATTTAACTAATGCCCCAAAGCATTTTAATAAAAGATTGCTGCTCATGAGCAATATGTCAATTGCGCAGGAGTAAATAAAGAGCCAGACAGTGGTACATAATGTTTGGTAACAACACCCAATGCTTGCATTATTTTCTCTCCAAATCATGACTAGCAATTGTTTTTCTGCGTAATACGGATAATACCGAAGAGAGTTTCACTTATTTTAATCGCGTAGTAGATAAAAACTAGGAAGAATGGCTGCAGTTTGGTGTTATTTGACATTTTGGTTGTTAAGCTAAAAGAATGGTTTAACCGCTTTTGTGTAACTAAGTTTCAACCAAGAAAACAAAAATTTTAAAGAAGTGTTAACTTTTAAGATTGACTTCTTTAAAAAGTAAATTTTAAATGTTTTAGTTTATATTTTTGTATAAAAGTTGTCTGATTGTAATAAAAGCCCGCTTTAGAAAACCAACCTGCAGAAAAATTATTGGAACGTTTTTGCACTTGGTAAAACAAAATGGAATTTAAACCAAAATCATATCAATTATGGTTGCGATTGAAATAACCCTTTCTAACTTTCCGTCACGCTGCGAACTGTTTTCAAACTTTCAGATAAGCAGAATCAAAAAATAGTAAAACTGAATATTTTGTATGACTTAGTGGTTGTCCTGGTTGTCTTTTATCTTTTCAATCTAATGGAAAATTCAAATTACGAATTAGATATTATCTATATTAAATAGAATTTTAGTGTTGTTCGTTAAAATGGCCGAAAGATTACTGAATAAATAATAAAGTATTTCAATGAAGTTGCAATTCACTTCATTATGATTCAATGACTTTTTTAAAAAAAATTTAGGTTTTTTTATCGTTTACAAAATATATAATTAATTCAATAAGCAATAAAACAACCTAAATTCCAAAAATTAAGTATTTGTCACGCCTGAATGCTCAAATATTGCATCAATCTGGAGTACTATCAATGTGGTCTACTACTACTACTGAAAAAGTAAAAAAAATTTATGATCTGAAATATTTCGGAAAGTGTTTAAAAAAATTGTTGTGATTGAAGCAATGAAGCCGACCAATTTTTCAAATTGAAACAATTTTATGTGATCGAGCAAGTATGAAATTAGTTTCTGAGATGTAACCAAAAGAAATTTGATTCTCGGTAAAGATAATTTCTTGTTCTTTTGATTGAATAAAAAAATTTTTGAACTAATTGTTTAAAACCTTGAGAGAATCTTAAAAATTCTCTATAAGTTGCAAAGATTGAAGCGTTCTAAAAACTGGTAAATCAGCATTTAGTAGATTTCGCTGAGATAAGCTTTTCTTTTCTGAAAAGTGTAAAAAGATCGCTTCGCGAGTTTCAATTGTCGAGAATCTTAACTTCGACTTTAAAATTACGTTTGAAAATTGACGAAGTCGTTTGTGTGTGGAAGATACCTTCTAATCTCTGAGTGAAACAAAAGTCGGGTTGGCCGACATCCGCTCTAATTGCTATTGTAATAAACACAAGGAAAGAAAGCAGCGGAAAACTGCTTTTCACCACAAAGAGATCGAGCTTTTGTAGGGCAACTAAAAAATTTCAACAGACTATTGGTGAATTAATGCATTACAATTTTGTAACAAAGCGTTAAACATATTCACTAGCAAGCAAGTATACTATCAAGTATAAATGATTAAATAAAGTTTTGGTAAAGATGTTGTTTTTTTCAACCAGACGACAATTGAAAAAAAGCAGCCATAATGGATTCAGCATTCTTCATTTTATTAACAAACATTAAAATTATTTACAAAGACGAACATTTTCGGCTTACTTCAGCCCTCATCAGGTTAATGTTGCTAAAATTGTAGAAACCTGCTGAGGGTTGAAGTAAGCCGAAAACGTTCGTCTTTGTAAATAATTTTAATGTTTGTTTAATAAAATGATTAAATGTTGGCTATTGATTGCTAATAATTATAAGTAGATTTTAAAAAAGACCTCTCTTCCTAAATTACGTTAATTTAATCGTTTATAAAATGACAATTTTCTTTTCTATACGTAATCAGATTGATTGTTTTTCAATTAATAATCAAAATTGAAACTATAAAAACAGCAAATTAAGAATACAATTTTGGAAACGTGAACATAAAATATAGAACTTAGTTTAACACTTGATATAGTCTCTGTTGAACTTCTTTGTTTTTCAAGAGGCTATTTATTCGCATTAATCCGTTTTCGTTCGAATAAAAAAATTTTATTTTTAACGCTAAATTCAAACCAAAAAAAGGTCTCGGTTGATGCTTAAGAAGATAAAGCTGGTTGTGAAAATGAAAATCGTTGTAAAAAATTAGTGAAGACCTTTTTGTCGTCTGGACTTCATAAAACACTGCCTGACTGCAAAAGTTGTTTTGATTTATTACCAGAAGGCAATCATGAAATGGTTAAAAAGCCTGCAATAAACATGAAAATTAAACTTTTAGTTTTTTTAAAAACTTCATGTTGAATTTCATCAAGCGAACATTGACATCCTGTAATTCCGAAGGCAAATATGTGATTGCATTTGCTTTTAGTGAAACATTTTAATCGATTATCAACAAAGTAAAAGTATAAATAGTAGATGGCTTTATCACTGGATGAGTATTCAGAATAATTAACTAAAAACCTGAGCTGATTGACAAAGTGTTGATTGCAAAATTATAAAAAGACTAATGTTACGGATTTCGATATGTGCTTGCGCTTTCGGTGGTCACATAACTCCGCGTTCGCGTTTGTCGGTCATATAAATCGCCTTTTTCTTGTTGTCGGTCCTTCGTTGTTTTCTTTCATTTTTTCGTGTCGTAGTTGTTATCGAAGGCGCAGATGTGCAAAGTTTAAAACTTTAATGGAGATTCTTTAATTATATCAGACCACGTATAAAGTAAGTAAGAACAGGCAGATAATTAGTGAGACTCTATCTGGTTTAAAGCACTCGCCAAAACAACTACAATTAATATTAAATAAATGATTTGAAAATTTTCCAAAACAGAGAAAAAATGTGACAATATTCATTACGGTACATAATACTCTTTGTCGTCATTATCATCTCTATTATCAACTTATTCGAGACTGTAGGACATAAACAGATATACTTGTTGTATTCTTAAATTTAATCAAAACTTAAAAAACACATGGTATCAAGGCATTTATTGTGGTTATCATAGCAGGACAGAAAAAATTAGATTTTGTCTGCAACTGTTTGCACATCGACGGAGCAAACATAAAAAGTGTTGACAGAATTATTTAAATGCAACAATAAATCGCAAACATCTAGTTTGAAAATTTAAAAAAATTGACATTTTCGCTTGTCAATTACATTAAAAAGTTAAGCTTTCAACTTTTTTTACAGAACAAAAAGTAAAACCTATCCATACACACCGAAAATAGTTTTTTTTTTAAATACGATTCAGAAACGGCTTCGATTTTTATTTTAAACATATTTAACTGTTCTCTTTTTGTCTTTTCAATTTTTTTCATTTTAGCCACTGTACATAGGTAAAAAATGTTTAAAAAAGTCTATGTGACTAATTTCAACTAATACGTATTATGACAATAAACAATCTCTTTAAAATAATTTTCAAGTTTCAACCAAACAATGGTTTTCTTACTTTAGCGCTACCTAACGGAGAGAAATCATTACATTGTTTTTGGCTGAGAAAATTCTTTACAAAATCTACAGTTCAAAATTTTTTTACATGCAGTAAAAAGGACACTCCTTTTTTAGATCATAATAACCATACCGAATTATTCCAATTAGCTGCCGATTAATTATTATATCTTGTTTCTTAAAATTGTTTATCAATTACTACCAAAAATAGTAAAACAATAATAAATAGACATAATCCATTAATCCAACTTCTAAAACAAATTTGTCCATGCTCTAGATACAGATTACTTATTACCAGTGATGGCTTTGGTACGGAGGAAACGCAGTGGACGCACCGCCTCCCCTCACCTAAAAGCGTTAATAAGCAAATCCCCTAAGCAAAATAATGCTCTATTTCTTCATAATGGCACTATGAGGTTGACACCACAAAACGAGACTTTCTTTATTGGAAATCCCTTTATTTTGGAACACTAAAAAGCGGCCTCCTTTAAAATGATGACCTTTTTTTGGGAGGGTCAAAAACATTTGGAAAAAGAAAAAGTGGCCCTCTATTTTTCTTGCATTGGGCTCCTCTTTTGTGAGCCCATCACTGCTTATTACATACGTAAATATAAATATAAACGTTAAACATATATTCATAAATGAAAATGAAATATAATTCATTTTTATGAAAACAAGATTGGCTTATCGAAGATAAAAATGCATAAAGCATAAGTAATATACGTATGTATACATACATATGCAAAGCACTTACGATTCAAAGATAATTCATTTTTAAAAACAAGCTTGGCCAAATCAAAGATATAAAATATATATAGTATGTATGTTTTATCTATGTAAACATACATGAGTAAAACAATCATAAATCAAGTATAAATAATATTAAAAAAAATAACTTTGACCAAATCAAAGTTATAAAATATATATAATATGTATAGTTTACCTACGTAAACATACATATATAAAGCAATTATAAATCAAGTATAAATCATACTAAAAAAATAACTTTGAGCAAATCAAAGTTATAAAATACATATAACATGTATGAGTTATCTATGTAAACATACATGAGTAAAGCAATTATAAATCAAGTATAAATCATACTAAAAAAATAACTTTGGCCGAATCAAAGATATAAAATACATAAAAAATGTATGATTTATCTATACAAACATACATGTTTAAAACAATTATAAATCAAATATAAATCATACTAAGAAAATAACTTTGGTCGAATCAAAGATATAAAATGCATAAAACATATATGATTTATCTGTGTAAACATACATGAGTAAAACTATTATAAATCAAGTATAATTTATATTTAAAAAAAACATCTTTGATTATCTCTAAGATAAACCATATATATTTCTCAGATAAAACCTCGATTTATCTCTGTAAAAAACAAGTTTGGCAAAATCGAAGATATTGCAAACATGATCAGAGATAAATCGAGTGAATTCTACGACTGATTGCCAGTTTTGTATCCCCAAGAGAAATAAGGTAGTTTAAATTGCCTGAGTAAATGCTTGAATGGGGGAAATGTGGAGGTGGTTCATATTTTTCAGATGGGGAATTATATATATTAATGATATTCATGGAATTTTTGATGGCTATAACTATCCAGTAGGTAGAATGTTTAAATAAAGGTGTTTTTAAAAGCTCGAAAGGCAGGTTGTTCTTAACCAGAGTACAGATGGCATGTTTATTGTGATGAACGGCAACAGCAAAAGTGTATTCTATTGTTTTTACATCAGCATTTGATTGGTTAATTGTTTCTTGAAGTAGTATATTTTACATATATATTGTGTTTCTTTGCAAAATGTTTGTTAAAATGTGATTTAGTTTGAGTCAAACCTTCAAGGATTAACTGAAAAATACTTGGTTCATTGTCTTCGAATCTTCTCCTGTATTGATTTTGAGACGTTTGTTGAATGACGACCTGAGAAGCCTTGATTCTTCTCTTGCCGGACGAGGAACCAGTGCTATTTAAGAAAACGGCTCCGTTTACGTCGTAATTGTTTTTAAATTAATTTTTGTTTATCATGATTTGTTCGGTCGCTGGCATCAAAAAAATGAAAAAATGCCCCCTCTCGCCCTCTCCTGCCATTGCCTATGCTTGACCAGCAACTTTTTGGTAGATTTGATCTTTCTTTGAACTTCGTTTTTTTCTAATGGTAACAAAAGAATAAACTTTTTGCATCAATTTCTAGTATTTAGCCATTATCTCTGTTTACCGGTCAATTGACCGGTACTGTTGTTCCAGGTATATCTATGATTTTTACAGAAGTTACTGGAAGTGAATCACTTTGTTTAATAGGACACATAGTTTCAAACAATAGCAGACAACTTTAACAAAACTGGTCCGAGGCTTTAATAGTTGCATCCGGCCCAGGGACTACTCAATTGTTCATCACATGTGTAGTTACAATCAGGCTTGTAATTGTTCCAACTTTGGTTAATAAAATCCGCCGTTTTCCAAAAGCTTAAATTTGTTAACTAGTTCCATTTGCCTTAACAGGGACGCCAAAATTTTTTTCACCGAACAAAATTAAAAAAGACGATTGTTTGATTAAAAAGACTCTTTTAACCCATATCACGCCTGCGTCAGTTTAAACTGACGCTAGAAAAAATTGATTTTCAATAGGTTGACAATATCAGATTGAGTAATGTTTAATTTTTTCATGTCATGACATCCTAGACTTTTAATTCCAAACATTTTTTTGCTTAATTTTTGCGTAAAAAGAAAATTATAATAAACATAACAAGAAAATGCATAATTGTTGTTTTTTGCTGCAAGTCATTTATTGATGACGTCACTGCAACTTACTGTGAGAAAGCAAAATTTTCTAACCTTGAAAAACAAGGAATAAATTTATACCTAAAGATGACAATAGCTGAAAATTTGCGAAAAAACGTTTTTGACTTGCTTTATTCGGGAATTTTCCTGCGTCAGTTTAAACTGACGCTAGTGGTGAATGAGTACGTGTGAAATTTTTTTTTGCTAATTAGATTTTGAGATTAAGCAAGCTGTAATGGTTTGTTTTATTGCACGTAAATCGTTTTGATGAAAGATAATCCGCATTTTGTAACATTAAATTAGAACTTTTGTGATTATTTTATTGCACGGAAATCTTTTTATAAAAGGTAATCCTCATTTTGTAAAAGTAATTGGAACTTTGTGGTTGTTTTATTGCACCTTAATCCTTTTCTGGAACAATGACTTGTTAATCCGCAATTTTGTTTTAGCTTCAACTTTTCTCTAATTTTCACCACGGATAATTAATGAAGTGATCTAATTTCTAGTACAGAACAATCTTTGTCAAATAACAGTTGTGGGTCTTGCATTCTTCGAGAAAATTTTGTTACGAGTAAAATGAGTTTACCCACTTACCGAGTGTGAGAAATTGCAATTGCAGTCGAAGTTGCTTTGTGAATCAAAAATTAAGATAAAAATAATTTAATTGGTTTCATTGTTGAAGTTGAGATATTTTGATTAAATTTTGTGCAAGTTTCTCTTCAGGTAATTATACAGTTACTGTGGTAATATTTACTTGATTATGAATGTTTATGAAGCCTTAAAAGCATTGCAAGAGCTAGAAAATAACGGATCTACAGCTGAATTGGTAACTGATCCAAGTCTTATTTTATTTCCTCCGGAAGATGATGGAAATGAAACTGAGGAAGATGATGGAGGTGACATTACCGGAGTGCCTGATAACCTCAGTCCCGATCAACTTCTATCAAGAGCTGAAGTAGAGTTGGGCGAAATTAGAAGTACTGATCAGGTACATCTAGAGATTTTAGCTTGCAGCGTTTGGAACAATATTTTTAAAATTCATAGAAGAAAAGCTTCAACATATGTATAATGTAGTGCTACAACTTCCTATCTACAGTATTGTCATAACTTCAAATAAGCAAAATCGTATATGGTCTTTTTCGCTTTTAGTAAACTACAGTAACTAAGAATTATAATTAGCTTTGATATGTTACTAATAATCTGCTATATTTTGCAGTTGGAATCAACAAACGAGACGAGCAGAGAATCTACCACTGATCCGCCAAAATCCAAAAAGGTTAGTTTTAATCGTTACGCAAAGCAAGCACGTGCTTTTCATTTGACTATACAATAATTATTACTCCGTGGCAGGATGATTTTTGTAAAAACAGCTGTTGCTAAAGTTGAGCTCCCGTCCTGTTATGTTTCATTTGTCAGGCTGTTTGGACCTACGTAAGTACTTTGCCCACGAGCACGCAGACTTCGCATCTTTTAGACGGCTGTTCCATACTAATAGAATACTGTAAGTATGTTCATTGCCTTTTAACGATAATAGTTATTGTTGAAGTAATCATGTCTGTTGTTTTAGAGAAAAAAGACATCCAAGTCTACAGAAAACAAAAATGCATCTAGCAAAGACAAACCAAAATGGCAACACAAAGATGTTAATTCGCACTCTCTGTTGAACAAATGGAATTTACCTCCTCCAACGTTTGATGAAAATTTGTTGCCACATCAATTATGTGAAAGATTTATTGCTAATGAGGAGCTGGAACGGATATGTGATGAATCTACGTACAAGATATGCACGACAAAAAGGCAATCACAATTTTATTATGACCAAAAGAAAATTAAAATCGTTCTTGGCGATTATTATTGTCAGTGGCTATGCCAGTCTACCCCGGCAAGATATGTATTGGCAAACGCGCGATGATACGAACAATCGTCTGGTGTCATCCATGATGTTAAGAGGAGAATTTGAAGAATGCAAAAGATATCTGCATTTATGTGATAACAATCATCTGGATAAAAATGATAAATTTGCCAAAGTCAGACTTTTGTTCGATTCTCTTAACAAACAATGTTTGGAAAACTACATACCAGAGCAACACGTCAGCATTGATGAGTCCATGGTTCCATATTTTGGAAAACATGGAGCTAAGCAGTATATTCATGGCAAGCCCATCAAATTTGGCTATAAAATGTGGGTTATGGCCAAGCCCTTGGGGTACTGCATCCAATTTCATCCATATGCTGGAAAAGATGCGGTTTTTACGGAGTATGGAGATATTGGTCTTGGGCTGGGTGCCGCAGTTGTGGCTCACTTGCTAAAGATGTTACCACCTCACCCTGGATCCAATTATCACGCCGTGATGGATAATTTTTTTACTAGCACAAAGCTAATTCGGTACCTTCAACTGAAATCGATTGCAGCTACAAGAACTGTACGGTTGTGTGGGATGGAAAATCCACCACTAAAAGACGTCAAAATGATGGAAAAAGAAGCTCGAGGTGCTAGCGATATTACAGTTGATGTAAATATCAACATGGCAGCTGTTCGTTGGAAGGACAATAAAAGTGTTAACGTTCTGTCTACATTTGCAGGCAAGGAACCTGTGCAAAAGGTCAAGCGATACAGCCAGGAAGCGAAAAAAAGAATTGATATTTCCCAACCAAAAGTTGTGCATGTATATAATCGCTACATGGGTGGTGTAGATCGACTGGATCAAAATCTTGCGGTGTACATGATCAACTTGCAAAGCAAAAAATGGTGGTGGCCTTTATTTCGCTTTTGCATAGATGTGGCTATTAACAACGCTTATCAGCTTTACCGCATAAGACAATTGAATGAAGGCGAAAGCAGAATGGATGCTTTGGAGTTTCGCCGGGTAATTGTGGAAACTTATTACAAAAACTATAAAACAAAAAATGATTCTGTTGCATTATACCCAAAATCGGCAACCAAGAATCATGTGCGAATGGTCGAAGAAAATCACCATTGGATTAGGAAAGGAACGCAAAGACGCTGCGCTAAAAATGGATGTAGAGGCACTTCCAAATTTTTCTGCATTAAATGTAATGTTGGATTGCATCCTGAGTGTTTTGAAAGTTTTCATTTTGAATAAACGACTGGATTTTCTTCAAATCCATGGTGTTGTATACTAATATCTACGTCAATATATTGCAGTAATAATTTGCATGAATGCATAATATCGGCGACAATTAATATAATTTAACATATTTTACTTACACTAGTCATTAAAAAGAGCGCAAAACAAATAATCAGAATCGTACGCGCAAATTAAACCGGACGCATCATGTGCACGTAGTTGAACGCTATAACATTCTTCACGTACCCGCCTACCGCCAGCGTCAGTTTAAACTGACAAAAATTGTTTTTTTTATAAAGTCTTTAAAAAAACTTTTTTTCAAAAAATTTTTTCAGTTATGATCTGTTTGTGACCTATAGAACATGCAACATCAAAATCATCAATTTTTTCGGGGTTCGGGTGATATGGGTTAAAAAACGAATTTTAGCTTTTTGAAAAGTTTTACCAGAAAACTTCGTAAAAATCTAAAAAGATTTTTATTTGTTCAGTTCAGTTCAGTCGTTTTTTATTTCCGCCACTTGTCGGACAAAATACTTACATCAACGTAATTGCACTACGGAAAAAGGGACATGTAACAAAACGAAACAACGTTGTAACATGCAAAAACTCAATAAACTACACTAGCAAAGGTAACGGCTTGCATGGTTGCATCACCTAGAGAAAAAATATATGTACGAGTATAAAAAATTAAAAAAAAAAAATAAAAAAAAATATTTGTAAAATGTGTTTTATTTGACTCACAAATATTTTTAATAAGTTTAAAAGATCCTTGGTATAAAGAGATAAAACTCTTCCGTTGTAAAAAAAAGATTTTTTGAATTGGTCTTCACTTGACACTAATGATAATTTTATTTTTAAACTGAAGTTAAAATCTTTTTTGCCACTGTCAGTCAATGTCTGTCTTTTGCCACTTAGCCACTGTCTCAATTTTAGTTAAAGCATGAGTAGAATTTTCACGTTTTCTATCGAAGTACAGCTCAGCAAGAGCAATATGATACATGTTAGTACAAAAGGTTTATCTTGAAACAATAACAAGTAGTGAACTTAGTACTGTTCTATAAGAATGCACAAGACTATGACGCAATAAAAAATTAGCCAAAGCACATCTAAATTAACAAAATAATATAATTTTTTAACAACTACAATTGTAATCAACGGATAAGTTGAGCAACACTGGCGTCAGTGGCTTAATCCATTAATTCCATTATAACAAGTAGGTTTTTTGTTTTATAAATTAGCGAGGAACATAAAAATAATTAATAAAAATTTTGGAACAATTAATTTTCTTAATGAAAGTATGGAGGCGGGGTCCCTGAGACGCGGCGCCCTTTGCAGCTGCATCGTCTCGGATGTGTATGCTTCGGCCCCGGTTACCATAAATTAAATTAAATTGAAAAAAATATTTATATCAAAACAATAAAATTGTTTCTTCCTATAATTTATCGCAAAATATTGATCCAAATGACTGAAAGGTGACTTAAGATTGGTTCAAACATTCTATTTAAAAAAAGGCGACACATTCTTTTATAATAAAATAAAATTAGATTTTAAAGATTATGAAATTAATCAAACTGTTTCAACTGATCAAATCGATATTTACCTTTAGAACAAAGCGAAATGATTAATGCAATAACATGCTAATGTGACAAAGTTTAAAATAAAGTTTCTTTTAATCTTCTCTGCTAAGCTTTATTAAAAAATCTGTCGTTAGCAAAGTTTCTCAACAAAAACAGGTTGTTTTTTTTTTAACTATTCTAATCAAATTTCCAAAAATATGTTGGATCAAAATTTTAAAAAATTTTTAAGCTTGTAAAGTGATTTTTTAATTCAAAGATAGCAATTGGAAATATGAATAGAGAAGTATTTTATATTTTTTCAAACCTTATATTTCTAAATTTTATACGTACAGCAGCTGAGAAATATAATCTAATTTCGAACAATTATTTTTTAGTTGCCATTCGTTAAATCCAGGAATTGGTAATCTGCGGCTCCAGAACTGCATACGCGGTTTCGCGAACAGTGCTCATATAAATGGATCATTGTCCTATATAGTCAAAACCCACTTTTTAGCCATTGGTTTGCAGTAAAAACTTTCTTTTCAAATTTTCACCGACTTTTAAATCCCTTTTTGACACTAGAAGGACCAAGCGCGTCAATTGACGCATCTAAATTTTTACATGCCCATAAATTGCGCTTTCTGAAGTATTATGGCTTTGTACTTTTTGACTTTTATTATTTTATTGGTAGACACTCTCAAACCCAATTTCATGATCTGGGACGCAAAAATTAGTAAAAGTATTACAATATTACCTAAAAGGAACAAGTGCGTCAATTGACGCAAGGCTCGTTAACACGTCGAAATACCCATACCAACCTGTTTACAAACAGTTTTTTTTGTAGATATCATTGTGTTATTTCTTTCTGAAGCAGTTTTTTCTATGATATCAAAGAACGTAGACAGCAAACCTTGCTTATGACGTAATACTTGTGTTTTTAGTTAACTTATTCTTATCAAGTTAGTCTTATAAATTGCTTGTTGTGCTTCTACTGTCCTGCTTTATGAAGAAGTATTTTCAATTGGTTGTCACTTTTTATCTGGTGATTCTGGGCATCACCGGCTAAGCAAATATGTATTATGGAAAATTCAGAAGGCACGGCTGGGGGGGGCTGGCGGACAATACATAGTAGTTTTCTGTTATACATTAACTACAAGAAGATCAGGTATAGCCTAGCCTAGTGTAGTGAATATTGCTGCCATAGAAGTTAGTATTGTGAGCAATAAGACGCAGAAGAGGATAAGTTGTATTTTAGCGGCATCGTTAATACCTTGATCAAGCTATATCTCAGTCTGGGAAGATCTAGATAGATTGTTCTTGGCATTAACCCATTAGTGCCTACTGCACCCTAATAGGGTATCATTTGAAAATTGCATTATTTTGCACTACGCATAAATTAGAACTTTAAATGTGGTTACACTGTTACATTGGTCCATTTATTGTCATTGTTTCGTAAATAAAGAGCAAACAAACGTCATCATTAGCAAATAATGCAATTTTCGAATGATACCTTATTAGGGTACAGTAGGCACTAATGGGTTAATATGTTCATTCTTAGCACCACAGAAGCAGCAAGGTTGAAATAATTTGTGCAACAAGCATTTTACATAATGTCTAACAATGGGTTGTGTTTTCACATGTCACAAACCAAGTCAATTACTGATATAGTATTTTCTTTACGTGTAAAATGTCTCAAAGGTTTGTTGTGATCAAGCGTTGCAATTGTTACAAAGTATTGCTTTAGAGTCTTCTGATGGTAAGTACCCAGATTCTGTACCTGATAAAGTCAATAATGTGATTGGAAATATTAAAAATGGGTAGGATTCTTATGATTCAGATGACGAATGTACACACCAGGAAGCACCAACGAACACAGATGATTGTGAAGTGCTCGAAGCAGCAGTGATTAATGAGAAACAAACTCTTTTATGCAAAGACGGATCCCACTGGCGGCGCTCGGTTTTCTTCCAAGTCACTGCAGGTCGACTACAGTAGCACTATAATCCATGCAGAACCTACATCATATTCAACATACCGCATCATACGTCCTCTTTCTTCGTTTCACATCCTATTCAACGAACTTATGCTGAGAAATATTCAGAAGTGCACTACTACAAAGGCACATCGTGCCACTGGAAACAACAGCTGGACGGTTACTTTAGATGAATTGGACAAACTTATGGACAAATTGTGGCACGTAACATAATTGGTGAAAAGAATTTGCTTATAAAAAGTATGTGGGATAAGTCTTGGGGATGCCCTTTGGTCAACACTAATATGCCACGTTGTAGATTTTTGGAAATCATGAAGTATCGCAGGTTTGATTTAAAAACTGAAAGGAGGAGGAATTTGGAAGGGGACAAGTTTTGCTCGGCATTTTTGCTATGGAATCCGATTATAGAGTATTGTTAAAAGGCCTACAATCCCAACGTGAATATAACCATCGATGAGCAACTGCATCCTTGCGGAGCCAAGTGCAAGTTTATATAGTATATGCCGAACAAGTTAGATAAGTTCGGTCTCAAGTTTTGAATGGCCGTCGATCTAGAGAGCAACTACATCTGTACAACGGATTTTCTTATTTTGGGAAGGACTTTACAAGAAGTGGAGATGCCAACTTGCCAATATATGGCGATGAAGCTAATGAGTCCTTTATTCAGGCAAGGTTCAATATCACGTGCGACAATTGCTTCACTTCCTTGGACCTTTTATTGAGACTCGCAAAACGGCAGTGCAGTTTGTTGTGGACGATTCGAGCAAACCGAAAAAAAATTCGAGACTTGTTGAAGAAGAAGCATATATTGCATGACACCATGGTTGTACACTCCACAGGGAACAATACACTGTAAAAAAATTTTGTAACTTTTACAATCATATGATTGGGAGTAGTTTTAAAATATCGATTTGTAAATTCTACAAGCATGTATTTTTAATTTTTACAAAATTTTACACAATTTAAAAATACAAGCTTGTAGAAATTACAAATCGGTATTTTAAAACTGCTTCCAATCACATGATTGTAAAAGTTATAAAATTTTTTTACAGTGTACAACAACTATCACTTGTTATCAGTGCAAACAGTCGAATTCTATAAACATTCTGAGCACCCTACATAAAAACGTTCTTATTCCAGAGCACAATAATTGGAAGCGTAAGCTTAAAACCGTGCTCTTTTATAACCAGACGAAGGTTGGTGTGGATGTTTTGGATCAAATGTCCAGGTTGTATTCAGTGAAAGCTGCTAGCAGAAGATGGTTAGTACACGTCTTTTATAAGGTCATTGGCATGGCTCTAATAAACAGTTGGGTTATCTACAAAGCTGTGTGCCAGAACAACATCAGCCATAGAGCGTACATACAAAAAGTATGTGAAGAACTGGTAGCCTTATAGCCATCAACGTCCACACACACAGCCACTCGATCTCCGATGTCGGTGGAGATTGGTCCAGTTTTTATTCCGGCCGCTGGAACACTGGTACCAATCCAGACATAGCTTTTGCTAGCGTAGGTCCAAACAGTTGCTTACCGGATAGACGTGTCCTTGACAAGTTCCTCAGGTCACAACATCGACCCTCGCTTATTACACCACCAAGGTTTGCTATGGCAGTGCCAAGCATGCCTGTGAAGCGATGGAACTTCCGCAAGGCCAAATGGAGTCACTACATTGCTTTGACGAAGAAATTTGCAAAGACTTTGTTGCCGCCTGATTCACTTGATGTGGATGCGGCTTACCAGGACTTCTGTAACACCATTAAGAAAGCAGCCAAAAACAATATCCCACGCGGGTATCGAAATAACTATATTCCGTGTTGGAATGCAGAGTGTGAATCCTTCTATAAAACCTTTTTGCAGTCTCCTCAGGGAGACGACTCAAGTTTGGCTGCTACAGCTCTGCTTGCCAAGCTTGACAGAAAGCGGAGGGATTGATGGTCCGAAGCAGTTCGGAGCATTGACTTCTCACACTCTAGTCGAAAAGCGTGGAGTATTTTGAACAACCTTACTGGTAGGTCACGACACTCTCCTCGTCACTGTCCCGTTTTAGGCGATGCTATTGCATCTCAGCTGGTTAGAAATGGGAAATACGAGGCTGTTGATCGCAAGTCATCTCGACTTGTCTTTCAAGAAGTGTCTGACCTTTGGAGGGCCACAACACCAGACGCAGTAAATATCTCTGACAATTTTTCACAGAGAGAATTTGCTGCTGCCCTTCAGCACTTAAAACCAGGTAAAGCTCCGGGTCCTGATTCCATCTGCCCCGAGCTTATACTCCATGCTGGAGCTGCTTTGAAGTCCTGGTTACGTGACTTCCTTTCTTCCTGTTTGTGCCGACTCAAAATTCCCAAGATCTGGAGAAAAGCGCTTGTGGTCGCGATCCCCAAACCAGCAAAGCCCGTGGGGGATGCAAAGAGCTATCGACCGATATCTCTGCTCTGTGTCCCCTACAAGATCCTCGAGAGGCTTATATACGCCCGCGTTGAACCATTAATCGATCCCCTGCTATCTAAAGAGCAGGCTGGGTTTCGACGCGGGCTGTCAACCGTGGATCTAGTTGTTCTGCTAACCCAGAACATCGAGGATTCTTTCGAGGCTAAAAAGAAGGCCGGTGCCGTATTTATCAATCTGACAGCTGCTTATGACACTGTCTGGCACCGTGGCCTTACCTGCAACCTGCTGAGACTACTTCCGGATAAGCACATGGTCAAAATGATCATGGAGCTTGTCTGAAATCGAAGTTTCACCCTTACCACCGGTGACAGCAAGCAAAGCAGGCTACGCCGGCTTAAAAACGGCGTTCCTCAGGGATCGGTCTTGGCTCCCCTCCTATTTAACATCTATACGTACGATCTTCCTTCTACGATTTCCAGAAAGTTTGCTTATGCTGATGATTTAGCATTGTTGCACTCTTCTGGAAACTGGAAGGACTTGGAGGGGACATTAAGCCAAGACATGTCCACACTGTCAGCGTATCTCCAGACTTGTAGGTTGAAGCTCAGTCACACTAAGACGGTGACGGGAGCCTTTCACTTAAATAACCGAGAGGCCAAACGTGAGCTAAAGGTCTACAACAATAGTAGACTTTTACCGTTCTGTCCAACCCCTACTTATCTTGGGGTAAAACTGGACAGATCGCTCACGTTTCGTCACCATTTAGTGGCATTGCGCAAAAAACTATCATCGCGCGTCACACTGCTGAGGCGACTCGTGGGCTCGGATGGGGTGCTGGTGCTAAAACACTACGCATAGCCACCTTGTCTCTAGTCTACTCAACAGCTGAGTACTGTGCACCAGTCTGGTGTCGCAGTGCTCACACTCGCCTCATTGACAGTGTCTTGAATGACGCCTTGCGCATAGTTACTGGATGCGTGCGTCCCACTCCAACGGACCACCTACCTGTACTTTCAGGCATCCAGCCAGCTGAGCTTCGCCGAATGGGAGCGACACTCTCCTTGGCTTACCGTGGATCTCTGGACCCCGATCATATCTTGCATGGTCTATTAAGTGGGTCCTCAGATACTGGCCAAGTGAGACTAAGATCCAGACGCCCGTTTGTGCCAGGTGCGCGGAATCTCTTGGACAACCTTGCCAGACTTGGCATCCGCGCCTCTGAATGGACAAATCACAAATGGAACGCGGAGTACTGTGAAAGTGCTTCCAGGCTCCGTGCTTTTGTGCCGGGACCAGTGTCAGGCCTGTTGGGATGGGCTTACCCCGAGCAGCTTGGGTTAAGCTCAACCGCCTGCGGACTGGTGTTTGGCGATTCCATTTGTCCATGCACAAATGGGGTCTCGCTCCTTCACCGAATTGCGAGTGTGGCGCCTCAGAGCAAACCGCAGACCATGTACTAACAATGTGCCCCATACATCGGGCACCACATGGAGCACGCGGTCTGACGGTTTTGGATGACGAAACTCGATGCTGGCTCAATAACATCACTGCCAGCATCTGATCCAGGCAGTGCAGCAGTCTGGGGTAGTAAAAGGATAAACCCTCGGCCCCAGTTCTGTTTGTGACTGGCCTGGAGTGGATGCCCTTCAAACGACGACGACGACGACGATGGTAGCCTTAATGGTGCTACGGAGTCATTAAATTTTGAAAAAATTACTAGATCCAGTACAGTCTCTTCTGCTACACAAAAACAGAAATAAGAGAGTGTGACGCCCTACTCCAAAAGAGCGACGCATGTGTTCTGGTAAATCGTGCAGAAATAGAAAAGCTAATGTCTGTATGGTTTGTCAAAGCCCACAAGTGGAAAGTGTTGCAGCAAATAATGCTTGTCGTGTACGTGATAAAGCTTGGAAAGCATGCTCGTTTCGTAGACCTAGATACTTGGCAGCGTTATCACTTTTCAAATGTGTATGCCTTACAATATGCAGAGAAACGCATACAAATTTAAAAATAAAACGCGTGCGTTAATTGACGCATTTGGTCCTTCTAGGTAGTCGCAAATTTTGGTCCTTCTAATGTTAATTTAAAATGTTCTTTTTGGCTATTTCAAATTGAAGACTTTATGTTGTCATCACTGACGAACTCAAACAGTTTTAGCTGATATCCTTGTGTTACCAATTTTACAATTTTTGAAAAGCGGCCCATTACTATAAAAAAAGCTTTAACCAAACTAACATGTACAAAATATTTTAAAAAGTATTTTTTGTTTCTTATTCGTATTTTAGTTCCAAATATTCTATTTTAGAGTATTTGAATTTTTCAGATTATTTCAAAACAAGCCTTCCTAAAATTATTATTTTGCTTAGCATATTTTATACAATATAAATATTAAATCAAATATATTTAAATGCCGACTTACTATTTATCAAAAACTAGGTGATATACATTATCCTAAACCTGATCATTTTGATCAATTTTGTGTCAGTTTTAAATAAATTTTATAAAATACATTCAAAACGGTCAAAGTTTTTTTAAATCATATTTTGTTGTTTAAAAGCGACAATAGGCTGCTACACTTTCCCGAAAACGTTAATTTACACGAGATTAAGCCATCACTGCTTTTATACAGTTAGTTTCTAAATCAAACCCATATTGTAACGGTATAAGGGACCCATTACAATATATCGCCGGACTCACATTGTAAGAGGAGATTATATTTTGGAACTGAATACAAAACTTAATTTAAACTCAAGTTATCAAAACCAGGATTTACGCAATAAATCAAATCGGTTTAAAAGGCCAAAAAATCTTTGAAAAATTCTGATAAACAAATAAAGCAAAGAAAAATAACTCTTAATTGATCACTTATATTTTGTGTTCAAAAATTAATGATTTCTACAAATATACAAAGACATGTTGTCATTTATGAAAATACACAATTTGCCGGCAGATGCAAACAAACAAAATATAATCGTTTAAAAAACAATATGTTTTAATGTTACAACACAATGAAAAACTATATTCTTTAAAACTCCATACAGTACATTTGGAGGGACTAAATAAGTTAGATAATTTTTAGTGTTCGTTTGAAAAAACTATTATCATAAATACAACTTCTTTCTAACAATTTCTTTCTAAAACAAATTGTCAGCAATATATTCAGTCAGTTTTTTCAATATGTTGATATTTCTATCTAAAATCAACTAAATTAATAGTAACTGTTCAATAATATTATAGCAAATGAATCAAAATCAAACATTGATCTCATTTATTTGCATTTTCCAAAAGTTTTTTTTATTAATTTTTATAAGATTTTTATCAATCTGTTGATTTATATCAATTCGATAGTCACAAACAATCCAAGACTGAGAATAGCCATAAAAATCCAGGATGTAAAAGCAGGAAGTCCCGATCCGTTGCAGTTAGGATCGATTTTGCTGGCTTCAGCATTGTTGCAATTTTCGGTGTCACAGCATGCAGCACAACAACCACTGAAGTGAAGATACAAAATCTTTATTGTTTTTATGGAAAATAATTAACTCTTCTTAACACTTTCAGATAATTTATTGAAAAATGTTTGAAGTTTTAATCTTATTGCAAATAGATTTTTTCTGTAGCAGGTTAGAACCTTTACCTGTTTTGATTGTAATTAGACACAGGCCTAACTACAATTAAGTGGCACTCCCGACCTCAAAAACTCAGAGATTCAAGCGCCCGTTTATGCCAGCTGCACTGAAATTATTAAGCAACTCAGCAGAACTAAGCAACCATGCTACCTAGTGAAAATTTTTTGACATAGAAGACGGATTATCGTGTGAGTTTACTTAGGTTCCGTAATTTTATTTTTAGTACCGATACAAGATTTATTGAAATGAGGAAAACAGCTTGGGTTGAACTCAATCCCCTAGGAAATGGTTTTGACTCCTTTCTATTTGTTCATAAACAACTCTCTTTCATAAAATTTCATAAACTATACTCTTTCATTAAATTGCGAGTAAGGCCTTGTTTACACTAAGCGTTATTTCTTAGCGTTAAAGTGTTCATTTATTATGCGTATTTCTACGCCAGCTCTGGCGTAAAAATATAATAAAGGCTTGAATACACATTGTAGTAGTTGAATAAAATACTTGACTGAAAAAACATCAGTTGAAATGTTTAATTTTGCATTTAAACAAAAATCGAAGACGAGATATCTGCAGCCTTAAACAGATAATTTTGTACTATTTAAAAAAGAATAAAATTTTGTACAGATCTGCAATGAGTTTGCGTACGAATGGGTAAGGACAATTACACTGGTCAACACAAAAATTTTTGCCACAGATATTATATTGATTTTAGGGTATATCAGGTGCGTAGATTTCAAAAATGACATTCATTTTTGCTAGTTGGCTCTAGTTTTTGAGATAATTGCATTTTTTTGTAAAAATATTACTTAGACTGTGTTATATGGCATTGTTATTCATTTAATGCTATTTAATCAATACTGTACGCTTCGATCTTCTTTTGTAAACGCAGTGAAACAAAAATGCAAAGCATCCATGCAAACTACAATGCTAAAAAAGGATGCAACACCAATATTTACCGTTAGTTTGTAAGAAACGTATTGGAACTAAAACCCAGTATTACAGCGTATAAATGTATGTTGCCGTTATTTATTTAAACAAACGAAGCTTGAAAATACTGAGCTTTAACAACTACCATTCTGTCAAATCTACGAAACCAATCGCCTCTTGTAAGACTTTCTAGCGTGAGGAGCAAATGGCTTATGTCGTTGAAGATTCCAACAATAGTCCGCCATCATGTGGGTGTCCCATCGTCCTTGATACCTTTCTTCCATTACTTTAATGTCCTGATGGAATCTTTCTCCTTGCTCTTCACTTAATTCCCCAAGATTTTCTGGAAATTTATCTAAATGACTAAAGAGGTAATGAATCTTGATGCTCATCTTTGCTCCCAAACTTTGAAATTTTGAAAGCATATCTTCAACTATTTGAATGTAATTGTTTGCTTTATTGTTTCCCAAAAAGTTTTTTACAACCACAGTAAAAGAAATCCAAGCAACAAATTCCTTCTCAGTCATAGATGCAGCAAAGTTTGGATCGTTCATCAGCTTTCGAATTTGAGGACCATCAAATATTCCTGCTTTTAGTTTTTCATTGCTCATCCCTGGAAATACTCTGCAAATGTAATTAAAACAATTTCCGTGTACTGGCAAAGCTTTCACAAACTGCTTCATTATACCCAATTTGATGTGTAGAGGTGGCAAAATGATTTTTTCTCTTGGGACAAGGGGCTCATTGATGACATTACATTCATTAACTGTTAGTGTAATTCTTTCAGGCCATTCCTTCTTCACCCAGTGGTCACTGCGAGCACGGCTGTCCCACAAACAAATACAGCACGGATATTTAGTATAACCACTCTGCTGACCAAGCAAAAAGTTGACCATTTTCAAATCAACACATATTAACCATTGGTGGTCACAGTAGTTCAATTTTTCTAGCACTCGTTTAATATTGTTGTATTTTTCTTTGAGCAATGTAGAGTGGCCAATGGGAATCGAGGCATACTTGTTTCCATTGTGCAGCAATACACACTTCAAACTTCTTTTTGAACTGTCTATAAATAAACGCCAATCTTGAGGTTTATATTCAGGTATTCCCATTTTTAAAAGAAGTCCTTCAACATCTGAGCAGAAAACAAGCCCTTCTTCTGAACGATAGTACGGAAGTAAGTCGCTCTCCCTTGTGCGGTAAAAGGTTACTTTCGTACCAACACTAAGGCATTTCTTGTCTTTAAGGCTGGATGCCAATACTTCAGAAGCTTCTTTAGATAGATTATGATCTCTTATGAGATCGCTCAGTTCCTCCTGATTAAACTGCTTCGGACTGGTCGAACTTTCTTCAAAAATGCTTGAAACATCACTTTCACTCAGCTTTCTGAAGCTTGGTGGACAAAGTCCCATTCTGATAGTTTTTCTGGAAGATGACTAAATTGTGGCACGGGTATATCTTCACAGTGGGGTACAGGACGCCTAGCAGATGCTAAGTCCGGGTAAATCCATGATTTATTCTTGTGACGATTAAAACCCTTCAAATCTACCATACAAAAATAACAATCATCAAAGTGGTTTTTCTGTTCTCGCCACACCATTGGCACACCAAATCTAAAGCTTTTAGTTTTTCCTTTTGTCCACATTCGTAAGTGCTCAACACATGATTTGCAGACAACATGTGGTGCCCATGGCTTGTCTTGGTCACCAAGTTTAACTCCAAAGTAAGCACGGTATACTTTGCGAACAAAATCTGTAATAGACCTTTTATACTCTTTAAGAATATATTCTCCACATATGTAACAGAAACTGTCAGGGTCATTACAACAACTTCTTCTTCTTGAACAACTCATAGCAGGCAACATAAAACAATTGAAGGGTTTAGAACGAAAAGTAACTAAGTCACAAAATACTGCTTTTGAGTAAATTGCATTTAAAGTTTTTAAATGAGTCATAAAATCATGTTTCACAGCGATTTTTGTTTTTAGGATTATTAAGCATTTACATATTGTATAATGAACTTATTTCATCATTTACAGATATTTTGGATGAACATGTCAGATGATATTAATAAAATACTAGATTGGACTTAGGCACTTTTATTGTGATTTTATGGACTTAGGCACTTTTAACCACAAACTATGGACTTAGGCACTTTGCTTTTAAAGTCCATTAGTCATATTTAAGTAAAAATACTTAATATTGAATTATTTACAAAGAGAATTTCAGGACACGTCAAAATATCCAAGTAATCACTCTTTTTCATTGTCCTTGTAACTACCTTATTAGATTTATTGGGTAAAAATTAGCTATAACTTCTGCAGTTGTCCTGCTATATTCTGCCATTTCATCACTGCGTAAGGCTTGTAAAATCAAATGCTCCATAACAATAATACTTACAAACTGTTTCTCAATGTTTTAAAAACGCATATGAGACTAAAATTGTTAGGTCCGTAGTCAAAGCACTAATAAGATTTATGAAAAAAAAATTCGAAGCAGTAAATATAGGGTGAAGTTTAATTTAAGCCTCTCCTTCTGTTCATTACAAACAATACTTTTATTTACAAAAAGTTTATTGATGAAGGTGATGCTTAAATTTAAACCCTCTCAAACAGGAAATGTCTGTTAAAAATTTTTGAAAATGAATAAAATGTCCGACATATATTTAAAATACTTTGATTTTACCATTGCTCACAAAGTACGCTTATGAGTAAGCAAAGGTTTGCCAACCTAGCTTTTAATTCTAATTAAATTCTCTGTGTTTACTTCATTCTTGATTACTGTATTCAATTTAAGAACCAAACATTTTAATAGAACATTTGTGCATATTTCTTTGAAGCCTACACCTATATATGAGTAAACTAAAAATGAAACTTAATTTACCAGTTTTTATGTTATATAGTCAAAGCACCAAGCTACAATATTAACAAAACTGATTTCGTATCACGTGACTAAACCTTACAATGTGATTGGATAAAATGGACTTAGAAACTTTTAAAAGAAAAATTCAGCATTTCCAGCAAAACCTTGCATTTAAAAAAAAGGACTTGGTAACATTTTTTAGAAATAATATTTTGCATGGTGATTAAGGACATTGTAAGCAACGCACTACAATGGCTAACTCAATTCGGGTAAAAATGTGACTTGGTTACTTTTCGTTCTAAACCCTTCAATTAAAACTGAAAACATGAAAACCTAAATATAGTAAAAGTTATTGCATTTCAACTTTCATTAGAATTTTTTTAGACTCCAAGATTGCTAATGGTCAGTTATTGACTTTTCTGCTTTGTTAACCTTTCTAAAAATGAGACAACTGGTCCTTTATTGCAAAACAAAATCTCCTTGTCAGCACAATTGCCTCTTACGTGTAGTTTATATGGCCGTTATCTGAGCTTTTATAGCCAGTTATTGTGTCTGCATTATCTCAAAAACTAGAGCGAATTCAGCAAAAGTAAAGTCATTTTTGGAATCAGCGCACCTGATATACTATAAAATCGTTGAAAGATCTATCGCAAAAAGAAAAAAATATTTTTTTGTTGAGCTGTGTTATAAAAAACCAAATTGATCTTTTTTAAACATCGTAGAGCTTAATAAATTTTGAATCAGCTTGAAATTTAAATCATTTTATTTACCTGATTTCAGAGTTTGGTGGCAAAGTAGTGTAGCTTTGTAAAGCACTGCAAGTAACCAATGGACAGGCTTCTTTCAAGACACACTGGCTGACCACGATTTTACCTAAAGTGAAAAACATAAAATAAAAGAATATTTTAATCAATAAAATTATCTATCCTATATAGGTTTAATTCTATGTTCGATTCTAGTTATTTAGCTGAATTCTTCTTCTCCTTTCGGCCTTTCTCTTTAGTCAGGGAGGGCCACAACGTATCATCATCATCACAGCTATTTAGCTGAATTAAATCATAATAATAATAATATATTATTTTTCAATTAAAACATTACATAATGGATACTGTAATAAATTGATTACTTGTTCAATAATAAATGGTTTTGTAATAAATGAGTACTTGTACAAAAGTAAATTTTTACTTGCTCTTAAGTAAAATATTGCTTTAAATTTTTAATAAACTAATAAGACCATGTGGTCACTTTGCAGTCATTTAGGTCACTCATCACATCATTTAATAAAAAACATTTATGTTTCTTTTATTTTATATCCATTAATGCGTAATGTTTAATTGTTGATAAGTTCTTGTAAACAAAATTGATCAATTTATTAATTAAGTAATTGTCGGTAAAATCTCGCTTAATTTACACCTGCTTTGGTATTGTTAGTTAATCGTTAATCTTATTCGAGCAAACGTACACCAGCGTGAATTAGGACAGGGTTTCCCTAACTGTGTGCCTGGGCACATCTGGTGTGCCTTGAAAGAGATTAAAGTGTGCTTCAAAAATTTCGTGGTTTGACAGAAAACTATTAGAGTTTCGGTCTCTGTGATGTTTATGCATGAATTGTTTCATGCAACTAAAACACATTGATGTTGGCAGTGTTTGCGTAAGCACTTGACATGAATCCCTGATATTGTCAACAAACCGTTCATATTTTATTACTGTTCAAAATTTATTTTTTTATCGCGTTAAAATTTTTAATAAAACCAATCAAATAGTTAGCAAATTTTATTTAAAATATTCTCTATAAAAAAACGTTGAAAATGAATTGTTAGCTTTTTACCTGAAGTACCAGAAGTCGTAAAATTCACATCATATCGATGGCACTCGTAGGATTCGTTGGAGGGACATGATAGTTCTGTTGTGTCATTTATATTAAGTGACTCGCTCTTAGTCTTTGACCCTTGCTGGCATCTCAAGCTGCTATCCAGAGACAACAATGACAAGCAAATAATTGCAACAAACAAAAACTTACTTTTAAAGCACATTTTTTTTACAATCTTAAAAAGTGAATAAAAAATCACTATTTTTATAGAAATATTTTAGTAATGTCGTATTCTCATTCTTCATCAAATTTTCTCATTAAATTAAAGTTTATGATAATTTGTTTCATTACCATAATGCAATTATATTCATTTAATTACTTCGCATGTAAAAACTAAGACATTAAAAGTCAATGTTCTTTATATTAAGTGTACTTTATTATTGCTTCTCATTTTTTTCGAGCCAATTTAAAAGTTTTTTGTGGTTAAAAATTTAAAAGTTTTTCTTTTTAAATGTTATAGATGGTCAGCTTGTTGATGTGTAGCTTTTTTATTAAAGTTAAAACACAAAGCTTTCCAAACCAGAAAGTGAGATTGTTGTTTCTATCGTCTCTTTGGTAGGCCTCTAGACAAGTAGAAGTTTCCTGATTAGGACTTTGTGGTGTGGTGATTACGCCGTCCATCCCTAAAACTTACAAATGCTGTTAGTTCACAAATGGTGATTTTTTGCTTTGTAAATAACAATACTGGGGCTTGTTTTAAACCTAAACTTTACCGACTGTTGACATTCGATGTATGTTTGTTTGTTTGCTAACAATTAGATTTCATAAAGCGAATTTGTATACAAAGATCAACTTTGAATGTTTTCAGTGTTTTTAATTTTTATATTTTTCAACATCAAAATATTTTTTTCAAAATTGAAATATTTCTTTTTCAAAATTAAAATGGTTTTTTAAAAAATAAAAAGGATTTTATAAAAAGAAAATGTATTTTTTAAGAACGAAGCATTTTGTTAAAAAAATTGATAGTTATTTCAAAATGTAATAAAATAAAAACAAATTTTGAGAAAAAATAAACATAAAATATATAAAAAGGTCTAAATTCATCTTATCATTTTATTAAAATTCCATATCACATTCTTTAATTATACTTGAATACAAACAAGAAACAAATTCTATAAATCTCCTACATACTTCAGGCGTGAATTCCTTACAAAATTCCTCAATAAACTTTTTTAATAATTCAAGTCTATATTTTTCAATTACAAAAGTTTATTTATTGAAAGTTTTTATTTAGAAAAAACAATTTTGAAATTGAAAAACCGTTTTGATTTTGAAAAAAACATTTCGATTTTTAAAAAGAACATTTTGGCTTTGAAAAAAAAAAAACAATTTGGACTTGAAAAGGTATAGATCTCAATCTTTTAGATAAATGGTTATCGATAAAAGTAGTCGCAGTAGACAACGCAAATTCAGTATGGTTCTAAGTTTATGTAAAAAGATCGGACTGGTTCAGCAGACTTTTTATTAAGAAATAAAATAAACTACATTAAAATCTTAATTATTTTGGTAATTGTCAGCAAGTTTGCTTGTAATTTCCAACGTCTTTCTGGATATTTTTAAATTAAGAATACAGCACTCGATTTTCTCACGTTGACAAAAATAATTGATGTGGTTTCAAAGCCGGAGGTCCTATTATACGCAAGCAAATATAAAAGTTTTTACCATAATTTCATGTCTTAAAAGGGGATTCAGATTATCTGCAAGTAATGGCCACCTATTTTTTGAAAACGTTTCGGTCTTCTCTTTATTTTTATATAAGCTTGTACTTAATACAATGATTACAAGAAATTTCTGATAAGTTTTGAAAACCGTTTATATATACTGTTGGTAGTAAGAGCAAATTAACAACTTTTCCGGCGTAAAATCAATATTTTTTTTCAGGTGCCATGGTGCAGACATTTATATAGGTGTTTTTTAGGCAATCAAATAGAATTTTTTATTAAATTCAAAAATTGTCTATTTCTTTAACAGCGTCAAACTTTTACAAAACAATATAGAGTAAGTTTTCTTAATATAACAGAATCCACAGTCTATTTTGATTTTAAAAAGGAGAGACCAAAAACTTGTCCTTGTCTCATTTTAGCAAGAGTAAATCTATAATGGACCATATTGCTATGTTTCATTTTAAATTATTGGTTGTTCTTTTCGATAAAAATAAAACAAACTACTACTGCTACTACTAAAATTGATTGAAAAATATCCTGTCTTGTACAAATATTTACTTTTTTCAAATCGTTATTAATAACATTGAACCTTTTAATAACAGTGACACTTTCGTAGTTATCAACCTGCAGTGCAGCCATATCATTGATTCATTCTGTTTTCTAATCTATCTGTCATCAATGCCTTCACGTGATACAGTGGCGAACCGCTAATGGTTATTTTTTGCCTTTTTTTCTTTGTCACGTGAACCATTGACAATTGCCAATTCCTTATTTGTCTCGTATTTGAATAATCTGTCTTTAATGCTACCACTCCCTGTATTTTTGATTTTGGTCGTGTGATCTTGAATTTTCTTCACGAGTTTTAGCTGAATCTTGTGTTTTTTATCAAAACAATGCTTAAGTGTAAAGTAATCTCTAAAACATAAAATTAACTTTTTTACAATGCAAAACGAACACTTTTTAGTTAAGGAGGCACTCGTAACATATGCCTTGATGTAAAAATATAAAAATTTAAGCTAAATTATTTCTATGCTACATAGTTATAAAGTTAAAAAATTGGTGTCATAAAATTTTTAATTATATATTTTTGGGTTGTTTGTTGATATTTGCCAATACTTTCCATTTTTAATAAAAACATTTTACAAAAACTTTTGAAAAGGTTTAAAAAATTTACAATTAAACTTGTAATTGATGAATATAGGAAACTAGTAAATTTCTTTTAGCTTTTCTGCAAATTACCGATATTTTTCTTACGGGATTACAGAACTCTAATAACAAAATAAAAGGAAGCAACCTTTATTGACTTGCTTCCAAAGGAGAATCGGAGGATGCTGGCAACCTTCTCGTGGTCTTCCCGCACCCAAATTGTGTTGGGTAAAATAGCTACCAGCAACCGAACAAACCACAGTAAACAATAATTAATTTCAAAACAATTACAACGTAAACGGAGCCCTTTCCTTAAATAGCACTAGTCGCTCGTCAGGCAAGGAAAGAATCGAGGTTTCTCAGGTCGTCATTCAACAAAATTCTCGAAATCATTACAGAAGAAGATTTGAAGACAATGGACCAAGTATTCTTTAGTTAAATCTTGAAGGTTTGACTTGAGCTAAATCACATTTTATCAAACAGTTTTGCAAAGAAACGCGATATATCTGTACTGCTACAAAGACACCAATAGATGATGATGATGATATTTTATTCATGCTTAGTAACATTATTAAGTATATGCAATGTACTATGAAGCATGAAGAGGAAACGCGACACAACGACAAACGTTAAACATGCAGGAAATATAGAGAGAGTTGAGAAAGAGAAAAAATGAGAAGCACGGCCGCGCTACTTTTAATTCAAACTAAATATTAATATATAAAAAAATAAAAAAGACAAAAAAATGTGCAGTGCAGGAATGGTTATGTAAATCATTGAGAGGCACAACCGCCCTATATTGCTAACTATGAATTTAGCTCAACTGAGCATGGTGAGTAAAGAAAACCTCCCGAAAAGAAACCTCACCAGGTACGGAAACCTTTTCTGGATGCACTGCAAATACACAAACATGAAAATAAAACAAAATATACTTATACATACACACATTTCGAAGAGAGAATAAAGAAGTATAAAGTTTAGAAAAGAATAGAACACGCCAACTGTGTAAGTTGATTGAAATAATCAACTAAAAATAATGTTGATTGTCTATTCAACGGTTTTGAATTTGTTATATCAATTGATTTCAATTCTTTTGCGTAGCATACACTCTTTCTTGATAGAGATTGAAACAGTTTTGAAGATTGTGGCCTAATTGAAAATTAATAAGAGAACCAATATTGATGATTGCTCCTTAGAAAGACATGTGCTTGAACTTCCTGAATTTATTTTTATCTGAAATAGAAATGCTTTTCCGCAGTACGTAGCTCACTGAAATCATTAAATTTAGATCTTGTTGAATATTTAATTATACACTATTTCTAGTTTACAAATGTATAAAAATATTGAGAACGGTCTTGGAATTTTAGAAGCCATATCATTCATATGACACCAGCCAAATCACCCTAAAGGAAGCACTTACATAAATATGATAAAGTCTAAGAATATGAAGTCTCACCGGCGTTTACTGACACTCCACACATAAAAACAAATGCAATTCATGGATTATCGGACGAAGCGTTTATATATTTTATCTAATCACTTATGTCATTTGTTCACAGGCTCAAAAGCTGCCCCACAGCGATGCACTATTGTAAGCACCGACACAACAACCGTTGCATAAAGCCGGCAATACCTTCATGCACTGTCAAGTTATGGCGCCGAAAAGACAAAGCGCCATTAAAACGTGTTTATAATTTTATAACTTAATTTGTAAAATCTTTTATTGATCCTTATTTATATTGATTCATTAACACTAGAAGCCCCAAGGTTTTTGACTACCTAAAAGGACCGAATGGGTCATTTTTGACCCATTAGTTAAATTTGCTTTTGTTTTGATATATTTTTTGTGGTGTTAACTCTACATACCATAGACAAATAAAACCAGTTATTTTCCAGAATTTTATTGAAAAAAATTTGTAATTTTACTTATTTCACAAACTTAGCTGTTACAAAGTTACATGTATGCCATAGTCCAATATGCTGTACTATAGGTTATATGTTTATATAGTGACAAAACCAAATCAACGACAAACAGTCACAAATTTTTGACACACTTTGAACAAGTTACAATTAACTTCTTTGCTTTTGTATGAAACCCACAGCAAAATTTTTTGCATTCAATGCAATAGTTATTAGATTTATTTGGACAATTATCTATTTGGCAGTGTTTGCGCTTCAGAGATCTTGGTGAATTTGTAGAGTCAGAACATTTTGGATTTGATGAGGGTTCAGATTCAGCAATTTTGTTATATCTGCATAGTTCTTTTACTAATTCTAAAAGAAATTTTCTTCTTGAAATTGAACTTTTGGTAACTTCTTTATAGACAATGAAGGCATTTATGCAAGCACAATCAATAATGTTGAAGAAACATGCAGCTGGCCATCTTCGAGTTGCTGATTTGCATGTATGGTAGCGAGACATTTGATCCAATACATCGACTCCAGCTTTAGTTTTGTTATAATATTCAACTGTTTCAGGGCGTTTTTTCGAGTGATTCTTGTCAATTGAGACATCTTTATGCATTGAACTTAGAATATAAACAATTTTGTTCTTCTTTGTTTTGTATATGGTAAGTGAACAGCCTGAATCAGAAAGAAGTATTTCTGAAGAAAAAATAGATGCTTTTTTCATTGTTGATTCTACACTTGATATTTCTTTTCTTTGCTTTCTTACAGTTCCTACAATAGTTGTTTTTTCAAGTTTTAGAGTTTCAGCTAGTTTAACATTTGTGAAAAAATTATCTGTAGTAACATTGTATCCCTTTTTGAAATATGGTTTCAAAAGGGAAAGACACACATCAGTGGGAAGATCATTTTCCTTTTTGCGCAATTTTTCCTAAATATGGTTTTCCATTGCACAAATATTTTGATTTTGAATCAGCTAATAGCCAAAATTTCATTCCAAACTTATCTGGTTTATTTGGCATGTATTGGATAAATGGACAGCGAGTTTTACAAGGGAAAAGTTGTTCATCTATTGTCAAATTTAGGTTTGGGACATAGCACGTTTGACAGTTTTCTATAAAAGCATTCCATGTTTCTGAAATAAGACAAAACTTTTCTGACTTTGTCCTTCTTTCTGCACGAGTGGATACGTTATCAAACCTTAGATGTTTCATTATGCTTTCAAAGCGATTTCTGCTCAGCGTACTTGCAAAAATAGGATGACCCCATTCTTTACTCCATAGTTGTTTCACTGGAGTATTTTTTCTCTCCAAAACACCACGAGCAATTTGCAAACCAATAAATTTTTCCAGTTCTTCTAGAGGGCAATTGAAATTTTTATCATCAAGGTGTGCATGATGAATTGTATACCTTTGTATTGATCTCAACATTATTTCATCTATGTATAATTGGAAAGCACTTAGAGGACTTTCTTTCATCACTTGTCTGCAACTGTAAGCTGTTGGTCCTGGTTTTGGGGTAAACACATTTTCCGAAGGGAATCGTCCTCTGGAACTTTGCCCTTCCTGGAATCTTCTCCATATGATTCCACTGCGAGTTTGTACTTCTTCATTACTAAAATGTGAAGATGAACTTGCTTGAACATTGGACAAATTTTCTTGTTCAATGCATACCACTTCATCTTCAATAATAGAGTCATCTTCCTCACTATCTTCAGATGAAAAAGACTCAATCAGTTGAGTTTCATCAAAGTCACTTTCATCACAAGATGAGTAAATGTCATCACTTTGTAAAAGTTTGAGAGTTTCTTGAAAGTTTAATTTTTTCATTATTAGGGTCAAAAATATCTTAGGAATAGGTAACAAATCACACTTATTTTCTGAAAGATAGAAATGAATGTCAATTGAACGAACTTTACTCTTTGACTCTTTGGAAAATACTAACAAGTTCAAGTTTGAAACAAAACTAATTGTTCTAAAATGTAAATAAGGTTGCAATATATACCATATAATACACTAAATAATTGATTGTAAGTATAAAAAAATGCTTGTTCTTTTCTAGGCTTTCTCTACAAATATATTAAAGCAACACTAAGATTGTTTATGTAGATGGGTCAATTTTGACCCATGTGGTACTTCTAGGTATATCAAGATTTTTTGGAAAAAACTTTCACATTTTAACAATTGTGCATATACCATATAAAAGTATAAACCGAATTAGGAAAAGTCACCAAGTTTTGTTGAAAAAAAATTTTCACTGATTGAATGGTAACTATTTAAAATCATAAATGGGTCAAAAATGACCCATTGGGGTTTCTAGTGTTAAGTAGGAATTTTTTAAGATTGTTTCTAAAACATTTGAAAGTCTGGTTGCTAGTTTTTAAATTGGCGGGGAGAGAATTCCAAATGAAAGGGCCTTGATAAGAAAAAGATTGTTGTGCAACAGTTGTTTTACAATGATGTGTTATGTATTGAGCTTTGTTTCTTGTATTGTATTTGCATGGGTTTGAATGCAAATTACAACTATAAGCAGGAGATTTGTTTCCACCTTGTATTTGTTTGAACATAAGGAACGCAGTTTCCAACTTATATAATTGATTTATTTTTAAAATGTTACATTGTTTTGTAATGCCATTTACGTATATTGGAACAATAGGGCAATTTGAATACCATTCTCAAGAGATTGTTACAAATTTGCTGAAGCTTTGTAATTAGAGTTGAATTATCAAAACAGCAGTTTGAAATGCAATATTGAAGGTGACTGTTAATTACAGAATGATACAGAAGGAGTAGTGAATCCTTGTTTAAAAGAGATTTTATTTTGCACATTACACCATAACAGCTTCTTAGCTTTGAAATCAAATATTTCATGTGTAGACTCCAGAAAAGATTATTATGAATGAATACACCCAGAAATTTTAGAGAATTTACCTGATTAATTTGTCTATTTCTTATTGACAAAAAATGTTTACCTCCAACATTTGAGTTTGGAGTACTAAAAAGCATAAATTTAGTTTTTTCAATATTTATTGACAATTTATTAGAAATTAGCCTTCGATCAATTAATTCCACTTCTGATTGCATGAGTTGGAATAGAGTTGATGTATTTTTATTGCTAGTCCAAACAGTTGCATCGTCAGCAAACATAATGGCTTTGGTTTTAGTCAAGCAATTTTTAAAATCATTTACATATATAAGAAACAGGAGTGGGCCTAAAATAGACCCTTGCAGAAAACCCATGGTTGATGAATTGTTTGTGGATGACAAAATACCAGAACACACAACTTGTTGTTTTCTGTTGAGTAAATAGTTCTTGAACCAGATATATGCTTCTCCTCTTATTCCATAGTGGTCGAGTTTTTTTAGTAGTATTTTAATGCTAATTGTATCAAATGCTTTTGATAAATCCAGGAAAATAGCAAGGCTTTTTTCGTTTTTGTTGAATGAATTGGTGATTCTATTTATGAGAAGCGAAAAAGCTTGGGAACTAGAACATTTTTTTTTCAAACCAATTTAATTTTCGAAAAAAAATTATGTCTGTTTAAAAAGCTAAGTACTCTGCGGAACATTATTTTTTCTAAAATTTTGGAAATATTTGAAAGTAAACTGATAGGCCTATAGTTATTTATGTCACTAGCATCACCCTTTTTATACAAGGGTATGACCTTGGCAATTTTGAAATCACTGATTACTTTACCAGCAGAAAGAGAAAGGTTGAATATATGTGAAAGTGCCATGATAATATTATAAGAAGATTTCAGTAATTTAAGTGAGATTTTATCAAAACCTGCACCTAGTTTTGGTTTGCTGTTTATAAGTATATTTTTTACTTCCATAGGGAAAGTAGGCCAAACATACATAATTTCTTGAATTTTGTTTCCAAGATATTCAGAATAATTATTTTCTTACTTAGGAAGTTTACTAATATATTTATATGCAATAGATGAAAAATGATCATTGAATAGGTTAGCTAGTTGCTATGGATCAGTTACTTTGTTGGTATTTGTGTAACGAGATTTACACTCAGTTATATTTTTCTTCCCCAAAAGGCTATTGAGAGTCCTCCAGGTAGCTTTTATGTCGTTTTTATTAGATTCCAGTTTATTTTTAATGTGTTCTTGTTTTTTTTGTTGAATCTTTCTAAAATAAAGATTGCAAGCTTTTGTAAACTGTCTTTTTGTTTCAGGGGATTCTGTTTGCATGTATTTCTTATATAATGCTTCTTTGTTGGAAAATAATTTTTTGAGCTCATCATCAAACCAATTATGATTCTTTTTATTGTCTTTGATAACCTATTTTGGAAAGTATTTTTTAAACAGATTTATATAAAGTACCTTGAAGCTTACATCCGGATCTGTTTCTTTTAATACTGGGTCAATATTGACTTTTTGAAGTTCAGTGTTGAAAAGAGCTATTTTGGCACTTGAAAAGAATCTTTGCATCTTATGTTCAGATTGAGGATCAATGATGTTTGCATAACTCAGGAATAATGGAAGATGATCAGAAAAGGGATGAGTGATAATTGCTGCACAAATAGATTTGTCCATACTGACATTTGTCCAGATTGATCAATCAGTGATTTACTATTTGCATTGAACCTAGGTGGTTCCTTAATAAGTGGTATAAAGCAGTTTTCAAAGAGCATATCTGCATAGTTACCTATGTGTGGATCATCAAAATTCAGTAAATTATAATTGAAATCACTGAATAGAAAGCAGGGTTTGTTTTTAATTGATTTGAGAATATTAATGAGGTCCTCAAAAAATAAAGCTTGACTTTCAGAGTTTTTAGATGGTAGTCTATATATTACACCACAAATCAATGCTGAGTTATTTGATTCAATTTCAATAAATAATGATTCAAAAATTTTTTCATGCATTATGCTTAAATCTGATCTCTTTGTAAAGTTAAGTGAACAATTAACATATAAACCAACACCTCCTCCTCTACTTTGAGACCTCAAATTTGAAACAAATGTATAATCACAGAGGTTAGTACGTGGACCGGTTTGATTTTCTTTAAGCCATGTTTCTGTTATTGCTAAAATACTTGGCTGTATATTAATTGAATTCAAAAAGCTTTCCAGTTTTAAGAAATTATGAACATTATTTAGTGATCACACATTTCGACTAAGTGCAGTGAAAGAGGTTTTAGTATTTTGATTTGATAGAAGTTTGCGTATTTTATCACCAGGAATATATTGTTCATCATTCAAGATTGAGTTATGCTAGGAACATCCAAATTATTAATTTCTGGCATTACTTTAGCTTGCATGGAGTTAGCATTGCTATTTATAAAAGAATGATATGTAGGCCTATTTATTTTTTCAGACTGAAAGAGATTAATAAATTCTTCATCAGGAATGTTATTGAATGGAAAGAAAGGATTTATGCAATTTCTACATTTCCAGTCACTATATGAACTGTTAAGAGTTTTTGTTGACTTTATTAATTTTAACAGTGCATGATTTATGAAATGATGTAAAACAATTTGAACATTGTATTTGTCTATGATTTTTTCTTATGTGTTTCAAACAGAAATGGCAATTTAAGCAGTTGTTTGACTTTATGCTTGTTCACTATTGTTAGAGCTTACAATATGTACAGTGGATAAATTGATTGAATGTCTATGAATAGAACTATGGTTTCATTTATTAGCATATATAAAGAACAGAATAAGAATAATAACCAGAATTAGCAAGTTATAAGCAGAGCTAGAATTCTATTACACTTAAAGCTAAATAAATTAATAAAAAATATGATATTTAATTATAAATATGATCTAGGCTCTAGGTTATTTAAAATGAAAAGAAAACACAATTTAAGTAAACTAATCTATTTATAAAATTATGTGGCTAATTTATCAATATCACTAAAATCATCAATTATGTACCTTTTATTTCTGTGCATACAATATACATTACCATTAAGTTTCCAAGCAGAACCTAGGCCAAAGATTTGCTTAATTAACACTTCTTAGCAGTTGCAATCGACGTCTTGTTAGAGATTCAGTGATAAATAATCTTTCATCATCATTTTTCTTTGCCTTAAGTTTTTTCTTCATTCCTTATATGGCATTCCGAACAGATCTTTGTACAAAATTGATGATGATTGGCGTGTTATTCAAAATCTTCTTCCTGGAAGGAAAAACATGACATGTGTCAATGTCATGTGTTGTTATTGCAGGTGAAATCTCAAGTTTAGAATTGAGCTTATGAATAACATAAGACTCAAATTCTGAATAACTTTCCTGAGCTGGAATTTAACATCAATGAAGAATAAGATAATTCCTCCGGCTGTACTGCTCAAGGTCATCAATGCGTCTGCTGTTTTTCCAAACATTTGTTTCTAGCTTTTTAAGGATATCATCCATGTTCTCAATGGCCTTTCGAATACTTTTCAGTTGTCCTTCTTGATTTATTTTTACTGAGCCTGAAACAGAAGCAGCAGCAGCAGCAGCAGAAGGTTTTTGTATATAATCCTTCTCATATTTGGTTTGAGCTTCCTTAATAGATTTTAATTTTTGCTGAACAGATTTCAGCATCATCTAGAGGTTATCCGCCATCACAATCACAATAAAAGTAAAAATTATAAAATATTAAGTAAAGTTATAAATTAATTTGTAGCTAGCCCAAATTAATACAACTACAATCTTATTTTCTGAAACTTATTCAAATAGAATGCCGATTAAATGCTAATGTAAAAATATAGCCGATTAAATGCTGATGTAAAAATAATAGAATACACTTTAGCTGCTGCCATTCATCACAACAAACATGGCATCTGTGCGCTGGTTAAGGACAACCTGCCTTTCAAGCTTTTACAAACATCTTTATCCAAAAATTTTACCTACTGGATAGTTATAGCCATCAAAAATGCTATCAATATCATTAATATATATAAGCCCCCATCTGCAAAATAGAAACAACCTCATCTTTCCCCCATTCAAGCATTTACTCAGGCGATTTCAACTACCTTATTTTTCTTGGGAATACAAAACAAGCTATGGTGATTGCGAACGACTCGCCGACTGGGCATCAAATTTTAACTTCGAAATTCTATATAATTCCGAGTTTCTAAAGCTTTCCGTTCTGGAAGATGGGATACGTACACAAATCCAGATTTGACTTTCAATAGCTGCAACCAAAAAACAACCTTCCCAAACTACGCCATATCATTCGACCAAACTTTTCTTCTTCTAAATCTTGCCCAACTATAATTTATGATCCAGCCATAATTAAAATTACTCCTACAGCACCAATTTCAAGATCGAATTTTAAAACGGCAAACAGGGAGCAATTCAAAATTTTAAACAAGCCGCCTCTGTAGCTCTTTACCAAATCCTACTACAGAAAACATTGATCACTCGTAGAACCTGTTCGCAAAAGAAATCAAAAAAATAGCATTACGTAGCATACCACGTGGCTACAGGAAAGAATACATCCCTGGTTGGGACATCCACTGCAATTAGTCAGATAAGTCAATGGAAAAAGCGAAATCTTTGGAAGAAAAGCAATCAGCAAAATATAACTTAATAAACTATATCAATAAACCTAAAAGAGAAAACTGGATTAAAACTACAGAAACTATCGATATCAACACCCCAGTAGACATGCATGGAAAACATTGACAAACTAACAGGCAAACAGAGACAATGTCATCCCAAACAGAAATCTCTGCTAATTCTATTGCAAGATGCCTTGTTAACAACGGGAAATTCAAAGATCGCAACTGAACATTTACACACTATGCCAATATAAAACTAAACGAAGCATGAAAAGTTCCATATCCACCTGGCAAAGAAGTTGTGGACTTGTGTACAAATTTTATTAAAGAAAAACTAAAGGCTGAGACAAACAATGAAACCGGAAGAAGCCCCTGGACCTAATAACCTCCACCCTGAGTTCTTTATATATCTGCATGATTTGTGCCTCACATGGTTATTCACATTGTTCTCAACATGCCTCAGCCGGAAAAAAAGTGCCAAAAATCTGGAAATTTTCAAAGACTGTTGCTATCTCAAAGCCGAATATACCTGTAAATGAACCTAAAAGTTATAAATCAATAAGTTTCCTGTGCATCCCTTTCAATCTCTTTGCAAGGCTCATCTACAATAGGATCCAAACCATTATGAAAACATTTTTTTACATGAACAAGCAGGATTTAGGCATGCCAGAGGTACTATTGTACAGGTTGCTTTAATGACAAACGACATTGAACATTTTTTTGACAAGAAGAAGAAAATAGGCGCAGTCTTTGTGGACTTATCATTAGCATATGACACAGTCTGGCATCACGGACTTACTCTTAAGCTCTTGAAAACGTCACTAAACAAAAATATAGTTAAAATCATAGTAAAAATGATAAGTCAAAGGTTTTTTGTATTACAGGTACACTTAAGCAAAAAAGATCAAGGAAAAGACGCCTAGCTAATGGCGTCCCACAAGGCTCAGTCCTAGCGCCAATGCTGTTTAACATCTACATGGCAGACATCCCACTGACCAACTGAAAAAAATAAATGTATTTTGATAACATAGCAATCACAACTAGTTTCGTATTCAGCCCCAAAATACAATTTCCTTTTATAATGTGAGCCCGGAAAATGTTTTGATGAATCTTTTATAGTTTACAATTTGTGTTTAATTTGCAAATTAACTGTATAAAAGCAGGGTTGCTTAGTTTCCAGTAAACTAACGTTTTCGGGAATGTGTAGCAGCCTATTGTCACTTTTAAACAGCGAAATGTGATTTAACAAAAACTTTCACCGTTTTGAATATGTTTTATAAAGTTTATTTAAAACTGACAACAAAGTTGGTCAAAATGATCAAGTTTAGAATAATGTATATCAGCTAGTTTTTGATGAATAGTAAGTCGGGATTTAGATATATTTGATTTAATGTTTATATTGTATAAAGTATGCTAAACAAAATAATAATTTCAGGAAGGCTTGTTTTGAAATAATCTGAAAAATACAAATGCTCTAAAATAGAATATTTGTAACTAAAATGCGATTGATAAAGAAAAATTACTTTTTGAAAATGTTTTGTATTTCTCAATTTAGTTTAGCTTTTTTTTTATGGTAGGCCTAATAGGCGGGTTTTTCAAAAATTATAAAACTGATAACACAAAGATATCAGCTGAAACTGATTGATTTCGTCAGTGATGACCACATAAAGTCTTCAATTTAAAATATCCAAAAAGAGCGTTTTAAATTAAAAAAGAAAGTTTTTACTGGAAACCAATGGCTAAGAAGTGTGTTTTGACTATATAGGACAATGAGCCATTTATGAACACTATTCGAGAAACCGCGTATACAGTTCTGGAGTCGCAGATTGCCAATCCCTAGATTTAATCAGTATTTACTAAAAAAATTAATTCAAATTGAAATGATTAAGAATGCGTCTTAAATCTATAATTTAAAAAGTCAACATTTACCTACAAAGTTTCAAATATTTGAAATGTTTTCCGATCACAATAGGATTATATTTCTCAGCTGCTGTGCGTATGAGATTTAGAAATATAAGATTTGAAAAGACATAGATGTATGTTAAATCTCTTTTCAAATTTCTAATTGCTATCTTTGAATCAAAAATCACTTTTCCAGCTAAAAATATTTTAAGATTTTAATCCAACGTATTTTTGGAAATTTGATTTGAATAGATAAAAAAACAACCTGTTTTTGTTAAGAAACTTTATTAACAACAGATTTTTTTATAAGATTTAGAGCAAAAGATTTTTAAAAAAATTATTTTACACTTTGTCACATTAGCATGTTATTGCATTAATCATTTAGCTTTGTTTTAAAGGTAAATATCGATTTGATCAGTTGAAATAATTTGATTAATTTCATGATCTTTAGAACCTAATTTTATTTTATCATAAAAGAATGTGTCACATTCATATTTAATAGAATGCTTGAACCAATTTTAAGTCTCTTCAGTCATTATCCTGCATATCCTGCAATATCCTGCAATAAATCATTAGATAAATCAATTTTTTATTTTTGATATATAAATTTTTTTCATTAATTTTTTTTTATTTTATCCAGGCCCAAAGCTGTAGAAATCCAAGACGGTGCAGCTCCAAAGAACCCCGCGTCTAAGAGACCCCGCCCCCACACTTCCATTAAGAAAATTAACTGTTCCCCAATGTTTATTAATTAATTAATTTTATGTTCCTTGCCAATTATTGAAACAAAACCTACTTGTTAATAAATAATTACTGAAGTAAGTCATTGACGCCAGTGTTGCTCAACCCACGTGTCGCGGACAATTGTAGTTGTTAAAAAATTATATCATTTTGTTAATCAGGTGTGCTTTGGCTAATTTTTTATTGCGTCATACTTTTGTGCACTCTTATAGAACAGTACTAAATTAACTGCTTGGTACGGTTTCAAGATAAACCTTTTTTATTAACATGTATCATATTGCTCTTGCTGAGCGGTACTTCCGTAGGGAACGTGAAAATTCTATTAATGTTTTAGCTAAGATTGAAACAGTAGCAAAGTAGCAAAAGACAGACATTGACTGACAGTGGCAAGACGTCTTCACTTTAGTTTAAAGATAAAATTGCCATTAGGGTCAAGTGAAGACCAATTCAAAAAAATTTTTATTACGACGTGACCATTCAACCTTTTTAAACCAAAGATCTTTTTAACTTTCGAAAATATTTGTGAGTCAAGTAAATAAAACACATTTCACAAATAAAAATCTTTTTAGGTTTTCAACAAGTTTTCTGATAAAACTTTTCTTCAAAACGTCAGAATTTGTTTTATAAAGAGTCTTTTTAATTAAAAAAATGTCTTTTTTTAATTTTTTCCCTGGTGAAAAAAATTTCTGGCGCCTTGATTAAGGCAGATGGAACAATAATTAACAAATGCAAGCTTTTGGAAAACGGCGAATTTTATCATCCAAAGTTGTAACAATTACAAGCCTAATTGTAACTGTACATGTGATAAACTAATTAATTAGTTTCTGGGCCGAATAACAATAAAGACTCGGGATAGTTTCGTTAAAGCTGTCTGCTATTGAAAAAGTTTACAGAATAAAATTTTAGTTGAATTTGAATGGCAACGTGTAAAAACAGTCAGTGCTATCACGTGTAAAAACAGCAAATATCAATTTTATTGTTCAATTTCTTTCTTCATTCTAGTGTTGGCTTCCAAAGAGTAAAGATGGCTTCAAGAGCCCGAAAATCAGCACTGTCACAATATCAAATAAGATAATTACTATTCACTGAGTCAGGCGATGAATCTGATGGAAACGACGACAATTATTGTAATGAATTTATAATGAGTGAGAAAGAATATTCATCGACCTCAGATGAAGACACTTTTCTTGATGCTGACACTTCAGTCTTAGATAAATTTATCTATCATAGTATGAAAATCTATACTTTATCTCTAGTATCCAATCTATTTTTTTATTTCACATTTGAAAACTATTTCATTTACAATGTTGTTTTGATTTCTAAATGAAGTAAATATTTGACAGATAGATTTGATATTAATCCTTTATTTTTATTTTACAGATGAATTGGACTCTTTTGAAGTCACTGGTGATGCTCCAGATTTAGATTCAGCAGTCAATAAAACTAATAATAGTTTTCTATCTCCGGATGAAACAATGTGGGTTGAAGTAACAAATCATAATGAAGTTGCCACAGGACGCATGCCCTTTCAGAATGTTCTTAGATCCAGTCCCGTCCCCACTTCATGGGCAAATAGAAAAGTTATTGAAAGAAGTATCATGTCAGCATTCAAATTGTTTATTGATGACTTCATAATTCCAAAAATATTGTGATATATTGAAAGAGAAGCTTGGAGCAAACTGAAAAATGCCACTTGGTCAACATCCAAAAAAGTAATCTACGCCCTTCTTGGAATATTTTTTGCTCGAGGTCTCACTGCCAAAGGACAGCCAATCAATGACCTATGGTCCAAAGTTTGGAGTCCCTCGTTTTTCAGACAGACCATGAGTCGTGATCGATGTAAAGAACTACTGAAATTTATCTGGTTCGATGTTCGATCTTCCAGGATTAAACGAGTTCAAAGTGATAGGTTTGCACTGATTTCCACTATTTGAAATAGATTCATCAAAAATTGCATTTTGTGTTACAGGCCTGGTGCTAACATCACATTTGATAAGCAGCTGTTCTCAACAAAATCTAGGTGTCCCTTCATTCAATATATGGCAAACAAGCCTGATAAATTGGGAATAAAATTTTGGTTAGCCGTTGATTCTGAGTCACATTATTTAGTGAATGGATTTTCCTACTTGGGAAAAGATGCCCAACGACCAACAAATCAGTCACTGTCAGAATATGTAGTCACGAAACTTGTAGAGCCGTTTCTTAACGGAGGACGAAACATTACTTGCGACAATTTTTTCACTTCGGTAACGCTGGCTAAGACACTGAGACAAGCATTGTGGGTACTGTGAACAAAATACGGAGGGAGGTGCCCAAAGCAATCAAGACTATCAAGCTACCTTTGTATTCAACATGGATATTCAAGAATGAAGAGCTCACTCTAACGGTCTACCAAGTCAAACTTTCGAAGAATGTTCTTGCCTAAGTTCTGTGCACAGATCAGTTACTATTTCAGATACACGCAAGAAAATCTCTGAACGTGTCACATACTACAATAGGACCAAATATGGAGTTGATAATATTGATCATATGGCTCGTTTGTACACTAATAACGAGGCATCTAGACGATGGCCTCTGCAGGTTTTTTACAATATATTAGACATTGTAGCTATTAATGCCAAAATTGTCTATAATCAGATCAATGATACCAAGATTAGTTGTTGGAGGTTTTTTCTGTAACTCATCTAAGAACTGAGCAATGTCAACGCAACGATGATGGTGAAGAAGCTGCTAATGAAGAAGAGGAGTATGAAGAAGGAGAAAGACCAACAAAAAGGAAAGTTTGCCAGGTGCGACAATGCAAAAACTATAAATCAAACGTGAAGTGTTACAAATGTAAAAGAATCGTCTGTGGAAAATGTACTGGAAAACTGGAAAGTCGAAGTGTATGTAAAATTTTTCACCCGTAAAACTCAGTGGTACTATTAGTTAAAGGAATCATGCATGCAACTGAAACATTATATATGATACATGTTTTGTCTTTGAATGAATAATTAATGGTGTACGTATTAATTTTTTTTTATTGGATCACTATAAAATTGAATTTTTTTTATTAAACAATGGTTTGCTAATTATTTTTATTTACCCAATAATAATATTCTGATCATATTTACTAATATTCAATTCAATGTTAAGTATAAACTAAGAATATTAATAAAAAATAACAGTAAAGTCAAATTGACTGTTCAGTTATTTTAAGAGGTGAGACTTAACCGTCATTCAAGTTTTTATAGATTGCTATTTCCATATAGGAACACAAAGCTAAGATTTATAACTGTAAATATTACTTTTAGTTTTCCGCAGACTTTATCGGCTTCTGATTTTGTTTCGAGACCTGTTTTTGATCTTCATTGGACTTTCGTATTACTTTCAACAAGCAACAATATTCCGTTTCATTTACATATTGCTACTCTTGTCATTACTAAAAAATTAAAAAATTAAGAGTGATTTGGGAAAAAAACCTGTGAAAACATAATGCATAACTAATCAAGCAAACATTGCAATATCTCTGACATCGCAAAAAAGACAAATAGCCTTGAAAAAAAATTAATAACAGAGAAAATGAAGGTTTTAAACATGTCGTATAAAAAATTGTATTTCAGAACGTATAAAAGAAAAAAATCCCTAAAACAGCCATAAACCAACTACATGCATTTTAAAAGTAACTAGGTCCAAATGAACAAACAGATTATAGAAAATGTAGAGCATTCAAAAGCGACTAAAATCAACATTTTTACTTCAATCAAAAAATCAAAGTTATTTTTAAAATAAAGATCAATAGCACTCAGCCATATTACTTTTGACATTGGTTAGGGCATAGACAACTGTTTACAGTTTATTATTTCTACTTTGCATTATACAAATTCCAAACACGTTTGGATCGTTTAGATATCATGTAAAAAACGCCTTTCTTTTATTTTAATTGTTTACCAAGCTTTAATTTTGGAACGTTATCAATAGCTTTTAAGCCATAAAATGTACTTTTAGAATTTTAATTTGAGCAGTCCCGATTTAGCGTAAATTCCGAAACACTAAAATTTTTTTAAAGGATTTTGTCACAGTTAAATAGTTTTTGGAGTCTACAGTGATGAAGTTGTTTATACTATAACAGGCTATATAAACAGGCGGTTATAGGGATACAAGAATACTATTGGTATCGTCTTATGCACTTTAGATGGTGGAAAAAATATTAAGCTTATGTAAATTTTTTACAAATTGTCATATTTCAAATTTATAAAATTTAGGCATATTTTTATAAATTTTACGACTTAAAATGTTGTAAAAGTTACTAATCTTATATAATGTCTTGTAGTGACGATATTGTAAAATTTACGTATAGCTAAACTTACATATTAGCGTTTGTTAATTTTTATAATATTTCCTTAAAAAACTGAATGCTTTTAATTGCAAATTGAATCGGCAAATTTAAAAAAAAACGTTTGTTTTCAACCATCGTCTTTTTTGCCTTGTTACAATGTGTGACAACTATTAAATATGTCAAGAAAAACTCCATCTTTGCCCATAATCACTAAATCACTATAATCACGCATTGCTTAATGCATATAACTCTTGATTTATTATTCTCTTTTGTATTATACTTTGAATGTAATCTATCTTGAGCTTATCACGGCGCGCTTAGGAAATATGCAATGAAATGCATGCGACGGTAGTCGAAAACCACACTATCATCCGTTTTCTCATCTGAACCAGCAAACTCATGTCTCTAACGCTGATCGCACACGTTGACTTCCTTCTGCATCAATAACGTTGTTTGTCCTGTTGCGTAAGCCATTATCCTACTTTCAACATACAAAATTTCGATACGCACCTGTGATTCTTTGATTTTATTTCTTCGTTTATCTTATCCTACTAATACCAAGCCAAACCACTACACTCTGATATAGGACTATTTTTCTGCATTGTTTTGTCACAGTGAATCTGAAAACGTTTGCAAGTTTGACATCAGGTTAGACATTAGAGCTTAAATTTCTTGTATAAATGCTTTCTTCAAAAAATTCCTGCAAAATTTGTTCGTGACAATGCACATGCAAATCTTTTTCAGCTTCAAAACAACAATAAAAATTTATGCATTATTGTCTATTTTAACTTTGAACATTGATATTCACCGGCCCCCAGGACTCTTACGGGCTCTGATGCGGCGCACCCCTGCACCCTTCTCTCGTGTGACCTGCGTAATACTCCTTTATATAGTGTTTCTTTAGATGCATTGAAATCTTTAATTAGCGTCGACTACCATATTTTTTTTTAATCATTAATGTACTATAATACTCTCTGTTGTATTATTCGTTTGCTGAATTTTTGGTACGGTGAACAAAAGATGCAAGTGTTTTAGAACAGTGTTTCAGTTTAGTTCAGGTCAGTAAATTTATTTTGTCAAGCAATTTACATACATATAATAAAACGAAACAAAACATACATAAATTAAAACAGTAAACGCTAATGCAAAACATTAATTTACAAGTCAAAATCGCTTAGATAGACAAACAAAGACAGACAAAGACCAAATGAAGACCCTCTTTCTAAAAGTACCTAATTTAAATCTTTGAAAAAATGAGATAAGCTGAAAAATTGTTTGTTTACTCGCCAGAAATATTGTGACAAAAAATTTTTTCAGGATAATGTACGGAAATTACTTTTTGAATAGCACAGACGTTTTAAATCTTAGTGTATTTTTATTGAAGAACCGAAGTCCTACTAATTTATGTTAGAAATTCCTATACACACTTGATAGTTTATTAAATCTATGATTAAACCTATTAAACCTATTGTACAAATTTTTTTTACTTTTTTCAATAAAACTTGAAATAAGAGTTTTTGATAGTTTGTTAAATGTTATAATTAGGGCAAGTTTTTGTTGCACTAAAAAATTGAAAAAATTGCATTTATATTTAACGAAAGTTGCAAAAAATTGCATTTATGAACAAGCATTTTAAATGACAGTGATTTACTTAAGCGATTTATTCACATATAATGCTAAATATTTGCAAACATTATTTGGGGAAAAATGGCGATCTTTCGCCAACAGTTTGCCTAGCATGCTAAAACTTCGCTCCACAGTGCATGAAGTTGCTTAGCAATTTAACAATTTGGCATACTGTTCTGGACTGATGTTTGGCCGGATCATTTCTACAATTGCTTTTAGGTCGTTATTCAGTTCGGATTGGTGAGCCAAATACAATTTGATTCCAGCTGGATCGCTGCCAAACTCAAATGTGTAACCTCTTTCATAGGCTTGAGCAACAGTATATTTGGTGCTCTCTGCTCTTTGTATTTAATCAACGAGTTTAGTATAACATTGACAAATTTCTCTTAGGCTTCTAGAAAGGCTTTCAGCCGCGACTGCTTCCTTCGCTTTCACCACTAACTGCCTGTACCTTCAAAAGCATTAACAGTCTCACAAACTTGTGGAAAGTTTTTGGCATAGTATTCTACTGCCTTCAACCAACTTCCGCATCTGGTGACCACAGGTTGCGGGGACTGTTGATTTTGAAAACTTTACTCTTCGATCTTTATTTTTCATCACTGAAGCTTTTACTGCAGCAATTGGCTTGTCAACATCCTCATAGTTAGCACGGATTCGTTCAGCTGCATTATGCAAACCATGAGCCACGTAGGTAATGTGAAAAAGCCTCGGATACGTTTGTTTAACCACATGACCTGCTGCTGTCATATACCTGGCAGCATCTGTGAGCAATAAAACAAAATTGTCTCTGTCTGTTTGAAGGGTGCGAATTGCATCATCTGTCATGCGACACAATTGTAGAGCATAGTGTACAGAACAGTTCTCCACGAGCAGTGGCCATGAACTCCGTAGGGTAGCGTACTTCGTAGGTTCGCACCTTGGAAAGTGACGATTGCGCTTTTTTTGGCATTCTTGTGTAAATTTTTACAAATTTTATTATACGATATTGATAGAACACTAGCTCTTTTAAACAATATATATATTATATCTAAAAATCAAAAACTTATTCTTTGTATATTACCCACAACTCGCAAAGCAACTTTACTTAAAGGTACCAGTAGCCTATGATCGATTTTACTGACTGCTCTATTCCGTAGACTGTCGTCTTAATCATATCAAAGTTATTGTTTCTTACTTGCAAAATAACTAATGCACTTTCATAAGCACATAATTTAACTAACTAAGCTATCTCAACAAAACTTGACCTCGAAATACTATATAGACACAACCTATTACCGTTTGTGCGGACTTGGCTAAAAGCCAAGTCATACTTCGGCTTCTAATTGAGTTCGGGCACTGTCGTACTTGGCTAGGGTTGTAGAACTTTTGCTTGTAAGCCAACTGTTGCGTCATAGATAACATTGAGACGCAGGTAATCCATCACATAGCTCTTTGTTATGCAAATCAAACAAAATAGAACTGTACTGAAATAGTTTTATAGCATGTTTTTTAAATCACAGTTACATTTTTGTGCCATACTTGATAAAAGTTGCAGTAAAAAGTTGCATGTAAAAAAGAAAAAAGTTGCGAAAAGTTGCAATCTCAAATTCCTTTAAAACAGCTTAAAACATTGTATTACATAAATTCTAGCATTTAGGGAGCTGTCGGAAGCTGTAAAAAAAAGTGGCAAAAGTTGCAAAAACTTGCCCTAGTTATAATATAAGAGTAACGAAAACATTATAATGAAGTAATAACTTTCATTTTCATTATAGGCAAGCTTACTCAATAACTTATTTTTGCATTAGGTTTACCTGTATTATTGTTTTAATCATTATTTTTAAAGTAATTGGAAATCCTAGAGTATTATTTGAGGCTGTTGATTCCCGTCTATCACTCAATAATTTAGTTACATAGCATTCTATTGGAGTCACAAAGCATCAACTCATCTATTGACATTCAGAAACATTTTTTTTTTAAATGTGTACTTAATAAGTTTATATTGATTTAGCTTTTAGTTAATAGATCATGAAAAAATTTTTTGTTGTTTTCTTGGTTTGGATAAACAAATTTTGGGAAAATTAACTTCTCATCACTTGGTTTTTTATTTCCCCCAGATTCTAAATTCCTTTCTGATATGTCACTCTATAAAAAATAGAATGCATATTATTATTATTATTTAATATTGTGTTGTTACAGAATTTTGTTTTGACCAATTTTATGTTAAAATGAGATTTGTCAATTTTTTTTATTATATAGTTTATTTTATTGTAGTTGATTGTTAATTTACTTATTTGCATCCGATTTTCAATTTTTTTGCAACTCATCATTTATTCTATTTTGTAGTGTAACAGGATTTTTATCTGTATATGTTAAAACGGCATTATCTACAAATAGTGTTATTTTTAGATCTGAAACCTGTGTTAGGTCGTTAATGTACATTAGAAATAAAAGTGGACCCAAGGTAGATCCCTGTGGTACAACATAAGTGCTATTACACCAATTCAATTTTACTTTATTTACAATTGTGCATTGCTTTTTGTTGGTTACATAGCTTGTAAGTAGATTGTGAGGTTCAGTTCGAATACCATATAAATATAATTTTTTGTAGTAGAATTTTATGTTTAACAGTATCAAAAGCTTTTGCTAAATCTAAAAATATTGAATAAGTTGTTTTATTGTCTTCCAAATTTTTCATAACTTTCTTACACACCTTGGCCACTGCAAGCTATGTGCTGTTTTCTCAAAAACCAAATTGAAATTTGTAAAACATATTAATTTTGTCAAAGTAACAATAAAATTGTTTGTAAATACATTTTTTAAAAATCTTAGATTCTGTAGGAATTAAAGATATTAATCTGTAATTACGGCAGCTAGATCTATCTTCTTTTTTATGTAAAGAAATGATTTCAGAAGTTTTTAAGCTGTTGGGAAAAGTGAAAGTAGAAATTGAAATATTAAATAATTTTGTTAAAATAGCTGCAATTACTCTTGACGCTAATTTAAGATATTTTACGGGAGGATTGTAAGATGGTGCACTTTTGGATGGATTCAAGTTTTGTAGTTCGATTAATACCTCTTTCATAAATATTAAACGTAAGAAAAAAAATTTTTAGATGATTTTGTATGTGTATTTGATTTGAATGCATTGTTATTTTTTGATTGATTTAATTTATTTTCCACATTTTTTCCCAAAGAAGAAAAATAATTGTCAAATTTATTGCTAATGTCATGCAAGTTTTCAATGATTCCATTTTCATTATCTTTTAGTTCTAAGATTTTATTTGATGTTTTGCTTTCTATGAGTTTTATTATGTTGTTAATAGTTTTTCATAACAAGCCGCTATTATGTTGTGATTGTTCTATTTCTTTATTATAGTACATTTTTATAGCGTATTCTTTAACATGTATAGGGGAAAGGAGGGTGGTTTGATACGGCAGGTGATTTGATACACCCCCCATACTGGATTACACAAAATAAACTTTAGTTAATTAGCGCCACCACATGAAAAAGAATGTCAAAAAAGTTCATCCGAGCTACAAGTAAAGATAATTAGATTGAACTACTAAACAAAAATAAAGAAAATTCTTTTTATAAATTTTTTGTAAAATTTTTGTCCTAAATTTCAGCTTGACTGCTGAACTAAAAAAAAAAATAAGAAAGCTGACAATATGATTGAATAATTGTTGCTAGATTAAGTTGTTAACCAGCAAAGTTGTTCCTTCGAAATTACTTTTGTTAGGATGTTGGTTGCCAAATTTTTATAAAAAGTGCTAATAAGGAGATTTGATACAGTGTATGGAAGGAGATTTAATACAGTATATCAAATCTCCTTTAATATTATAAAAACATAGTAAGATTTAATATGTTAAACTTTTTTGATGTTTGAAACAAGGAAAATTATAAAAAAATGTATAAAGCATTTCATTAGTGGTTGTATGCCTCATAATAGTATTTATTTACTGGTTTTATCTTCTGGTATAATTTTACAGTGATTATTGTATGTTGCTGATAGCAGCTATAAACTAACAATTTTTTCATTTGATTTTAGACATTTTGTTAATATTTTCCTTATCAACATAAAACTCTTTCTAATTTAACTCTTTACAGTAATTTTACAACTATACCTGTATATGTACAATATGCCGTTTAAGCATAAAAGAAAAACTAATCGATGTTTTCGATCTTTGCTGGATGTGTTAAAAAGAGCAGCTAAATGTGTGACAGAAGAAGGCAGTTCTTATTAAAAAGCTGCTGCCAATTTTAATGTTGACAAAATGACATTAATAAAGTACATAAAAAAAAAGGAGGCAGACCCAAATTGTGTAGTTGGATATCAAGCAACAGCTTTAAAAAATCAAATTTTTACTCTGGAAATGGAGCAGTTATCGTCTCACATAGTGCATTTGGCTGATATGTTCTTTGGATTATCAGTTGAAAAATGCAAAGAATTTGCTTTCCAATTTGCTGGTGCAAATAAATTATCTGTTTTTTAATCACAAATATTTCTTTTTTCAGTTTCTTGTTCTCTTTTTTTACATAGCTGACTTCTTTCATGACCTCATCAAACTTTTCATACATGAATTCAATTGAGTTTTTTACACCTTAGACCATATATTTCATTTTGCTCATCATATTTTTATTTAGATCATTCATCATTTCTTTTACAGTATCAATTGTCAAATTTGGTTTTGTTCTAATATTCATTTTTAACTCAAAACCCAAAATCTTATTCAAATAGAATTTCAACTCTTTTTATATTTTTAACGGTGTTTGTCAGGATTCGATTTTAAATCCTTATCTTTTTTGCTTTAAATGTACATAAATAGTTTGTTTAAAAGTTAGAATCGCTATCGTATGTATTGCTACATTGGAAATAACAAACTAAATCATGTCGTTTTTGTACATAATAAATGTCTACTTGCCCCCGGTTTAAATGTTTTGCAAGCTTTTTTAATGTATCTACAACTTATGCTAAAATACTTAAGACCTTGTTTTACAGCACTTATCAGTTGATGTGCTTCTTAGTCGGTTGCCGTATTTAGTCAGTTGCTGTATTGCCATTTATAAAAATACATGCATTATATGTTTTTAGTGTTTTTTGTATTGCTAACTTGATTTAAAAAAGGGTTTTCCAGGGTTTTGCTAAACGTATGTTGCGTTATATCCTTCATTAGCCTTTATTTTGTGTTTTAGTTTGTTTTTTTTCTTTATTATTTTGTGTTTTATTTAATTTTATCACTTTTGTTTTCTTTAAAGATTAGTAAAGTAAATTGAGTATTAAGAAAAAAAAGTTTTTACAGCAAGTTGTTCGCTGAGAACTGGGTATGACTATAACGTTTTAGAAAAGTGGAAAAATTGAAGTGCAACAAAATAAATACAACCAATATTTTAAACTGAATGTCAAAGAATAAATTATTAATCTCAATGTCAATGTCAGTGCAACCATAACAGCAAAAAAACTTAGCACATCCGTTTTTCTATCACTTCCAAAATAATTCAAAACAAGCAGATTTAATAAAGATTAGTAATAAAAAATGAATAAGTACGCAACGTCAGACTTTAAAAACGTGAAGAAAATAGTGAAAAAAACAAAGAAACAATGAGGCATGGCGGTAACAACTTGATAGATTATATTCAAAGTATACTGTAATACAAAAGAGAATAATTAATCAAGAGATAAGTAGTTAGAAATGGGTCATTTGGCGCACGTTTAGGTGGTGCTATAGGTGGTGTTATAGGTGGTGCTAGCAGTAGTTGCACCACCTCGGAACGGTGGTGCTCCATCTAGCAGATCCAGCGAAATCCAAGAAGGTTAAATCCACATAGGTTAAATCCACAGAGTTTAAATTCACAGAGGCTAAATCCACAAAAGTTAAATCCACAAAAGCTAAATCCGAAGAGGTTAAATACGTGCACATAGGTTAAATCCAAAAAGTTTAAATCCAGTAGAAGACTGTAATCAATTTATTTGATAAAGACCTAAGTTATTAATTGAATAACTAAATCCTCGGCGGAGGTCAAGTCCAAGTTGGAGGAGGTTAAGTCCAAGTTGGCAAAGGCTAAGTCCAAGTCGGCAAAGGTTAAGTCCAAGTCGGAGAAGGCTAAGTCCTAGTCGGAGGAAGCTAAGTCTAAGTCGGCGGAGGTTAAGTCTAAATTGGCAGAGGCTTAGTCCAAGTCAGTATAGACTAAGTCCAAGTTGGAAGAGGCTAATTTTAAGTCGGCGGAGGTTAAGTCCAAATCAGCGGAGGCTAAAACCAAGTCGACACAGGCTAAATCCAAAACCACAGAGGCTAAATCCAAGTCTACACAGGCTAAATCCAAGTCGGCGGTGGCTAAATCTAAGGTGGTTAAATCCAAGGAGTTTAAATCCAAGGAGATAAAATCTAAGAAAGTGGAAGACTGTAATCAATATACTTGATAAAGATCAAAGTTGTTTTTTTTTGAATAACTCCTTAGCATCAGCTAACAGTGGTTAAAGATCTAGATGAAATTAGGTAATCAAGTTTGATTACCTATTTCATCTAGAAACAGGTTCGATCCCTGAGTGTAATGAATCGAATATTTAGTTATTGTTCAACGAAACATAAAATCGAACTGATCCGAGTTGGTCAATTGATTTTCGATGGAAGTATATTAGATAATGTAGTTGAAAAGCAGTCAAAGAAATGGACCAAGAACATACTAATATGACGTTTAACCTTATGCTCAACCTGTCAAGGGATTATTTAACTGTGTGTTATAAATACAGTAAAAAACAGCTTTCTAACAGATGGATTTTTCAAAGTCTTATAAAAGATGTAAATATATCTAAAGACATGTTGCTAAAAGCAACAATAAACTTTCTAACAAATTTGTAACTAATTTAGAATATTATAAAATTTTAAAAACAAAGAGTGACCTTGAAAAACATGTTTGAAAAAAACAATTAGGTTTGTAACAAAGACAAACAAAGTCTTGTAAAAATAAATAGAAACATATATTTTTAAACCGGAATTAGCTTTCTAACCAATGATTTTTTAACAAGTTCATAAGCAATTATCCTGAAAGGCCTATCTCTAAAAAATAATTAAATTTCTAACCAGTGAATTTTTATCAAACAAATATAAACAAGGATCTGAAAAGACACATCACTAAAAACACTTAATTGACCTTCTCACAAATGTTGTACTTATCGAAAGTCAAACGAGTTCAAAGTCTTGTTAAACTATAATCTGTTATTTTAAAACAACTTTCTAATGATTTTTATCAAGTTCACAAGTATAAACAAGGATCTGGAAAGACAGGCCACTAAAAAAACACTTAACCTTCTAACAAATGTTGTACTTATCTAAAGTCAAACGAGTTCAAAGTCTTGTAAAACTATAATCCGTTATTTTAAAGTAAATTTCTAATTAATGATTTTATAACTTACAAACAAGTATAAATAGAGTCTTATAAAAAGTTCAAAAAACAAGTATAAAGATTTACCTTGAAACTCATGTTAGTAAAAACAATTAGCTTTCCAACCAGCGGTTGTAGCAAAGACAAACGAGTCTTGTAAAAATAAGTAGAAACACATATTTTTTAAACCGGAATTAGCTTTCTAAGCAATGATTTTTTAACAAGTTCATAAGCAATTATCCTGAAAGACATGTCTCTAAAAAGTAATAATTAAATTTCTAACCAGTGATTTTAACAAAGACAAATGAGTTTAAATTCTTGATTTTGATTTAAAACCTAAGATATATTTGTTCAATTTTTAAGACTTTATTGTAAAGCGTGTTATTCAAATAAATTAACCCTAAGATCGGGCTAATCTAAGTTAAGTTTGACTCTTGGTCAACGAAGTTGTTTTTATGTGTGAGTTCGATCCTCACTCAAAACAACTAAGTTGCACTTATCTATGATTTTGATATTTTTTTTAATGATAGACATTGTAGTTATCTTATTTGAAATATAGTTGCAGTCAAGTAAAAGGACAAGTTTATTAATTCATTAAATTAATTTTTTTAAAGTTTTTCAAAAATCTTAAAACCGAATTTTGTTTTTTAATTAAAAAAAAATTCTTTCTTCTAATTGCAGACAATCTGATGCATTTTCTTTCCTAAAACAATGTTTATACAGTATAAATTATTAGCTTTGTATCAGAAAAACATAAAATCATAAGTCATGTAGTAGAGGTCTTGTTTTAACTCAAATAATTCAACAATAGACTACATGTTCAGAAGTTTTTAAAAACAGACTTTGTCATAACAGTACAAAGACACGCCAGTGAAATGCCTCCGGTCTTATTCTAGCAATGCAATGAAGTCAGGTACCTTTTTATGTTAACAAAACAACGTGTGTGTTGAAAGAATCCTTAAAAACCTTTATTATTTATTTTGAAATAAATCAGAATTTTTAAGAAAATGACGTAATTAGGAAGCCGTAGCAAAAACTTACAATCTATAAAAATATTACGTCTTCTCTGATAGGCAAATGAAATCAAATGTAAGGACAAGTTTACTATTTCATTAATTTCTTTGAAAAAGCTTTGCGGTTTTTCTAATTATTTCAATATTTATAATGTACAACCTTAAGACTAAAAATTGTATTCAAATTTTGCTTTTTTTGTGAGCATGAGATTTAAACGTCCTGTGTTCAATTCTTGATCCATCTATTAACCGGGAGATCTTGCGCTTAGTAATCTGTTGCAAAGTTTTATCGTATTGACATTTTAAACATATCTAAAAATAGGTTATGCGAATTTTTGGAAATGCTTGCATAATGTTAATAACAAACGATTTTGTTTTTAAAGAAAATTTAGTAATTCAAAGTTTAAAATTTACCTTTTATCTAATACAAGCTAGATTTTTTAAAAACTTTCTGTGATACTATATTTTTATTTTGTTTCATTTTATCTCTATATTTATCCTCCTGAACCACTGGACTAAATTTCTTAAAATTAATTCCAACTTTTTAGGTATCTTAATTAATGGCTTGCAATCTGACAACAAACAAAAAAGAAGGAAAGCAGCTTCAACTTCATGCAGATAAACAAACTAATAATCAAATTTTTTAAAAAAGTCACTTTGAAAGACATGTTTTTCGAGTGAACAACGCAAAATGTAGTACACAAATGAAATGTATCTCGAACGATATGCTTCTAATAAAACGGAAAAGTTTAAAATGTTATGGTCCCCTTTATTTTTTTTTTCAAACATGTTTGACAGTGACCCTATAAAAGAAAGTATATTGAAAACTGATCCATGAAAATCAGTTTGTACATTTTTTTCACACTGACATTTGTGGTCAAGTTCTTAACCCTACGTTAGTACCCTGGGGGTAGGAACGTCATTAGTACCATGGGGTGTTTCAGCACCCCATTATTAAAACTGTTGTCAATAACAAGCAATATACACATTGGGCTTCAATGCTTGTTTATTAAATAGATTTAAACAATAATAAAACATCAAAGCTGTTTATTGAATAAATCTAAACTGTAAAGTGATTAATGTGCGATAACTTACAACCAAAACGAGTACCCCGGTAGTCTTTTTCCAACCTTATCGCCATCAGTGTTATTTGTTACTCTGATTCTTCATCGTTAGATGCGGATTCATGGCATGTTATGCATTGCACAAACAACTTGCTGTGGTCTTAGCAAACATGCTTACCACAAGTGGTACAAACTGTTTTGACTTTGCGGTCACGTGACCTCTCGCACAATTCACATCTCTTTGCACGATTTGATGTCGATGCCTTTGAATATGTTGAAGATTCTTCTGACTCTGGCAGCATTCTTCTAATTCCACTTTTGAGGTCTCTTGACAGGTGAATATTCTGCAATCTTCTTTTCAGAGCCTCTTGAACAAGCTGCATACTTACACTCTTAATGAATAGACGGCGTTTTAGCTTGTTTTCAGGGTTATGACAGTAGAGTATGTATGCATTTTTAGTGGAAACGTTCAACAGCGTGTAAAAAACAATCAAAGGCCAACGTCGACTATTTCTTGAAGTGTCGTACTCCCCTGCCATTTGGTCAACCATATCCACTCCGCCCTTGGTCGAATTATAAAAAGTAATAATTTCAGGCTTTTTTATGTCACTAGACTTTGGGTCAATTTTATCATCATGATGCATGCTACTGAAGAGGACAACATTTTTCTTTTGCTTGGTCTGAGGCACATAGGATACTAGTGTCACATTACCTCCAAATCCAAACATACTGTCACACGCAGCCCTGTTCTTGACCGATAAAAATTCGTCGGGGATCTCACGTTTGTTCTTGCGAAGTGTTCCCACAGCAGATAATTTATGGTCATGAAGTAGACTTACGATAAGTGGGTAAGTGGTATACCAATTATCAAATGTAACGTTTCTGCCTGAACCTGAGATTTCAGAGATAAGTCTTGTAACTACAGCAAAAGATGAATTGTCAACTTTGAATGGGCCATCAGGCTGTTTTCCAGCATAAATTTCCATTTTTGCAAGTATAGTACGTTCTAGCATCAGCCATTGCTTGTATTTTTATGCCATATTTTGCTGGTTTGTTCGGGATATATTGTCTGAATGGACACCTTCCCCTGAAAGCCACCAGCATCTCATCAATCGTGACAAACTCTGAGAGCGAATAGTTCCTCAAACAATTTTGAACAAACGTCTCAAAAAGGTCTCGAATTGGGGCAAGCTTAACCAAAAGTTTTCTTGAAGCCCGTGTTGCTTTGTCATCGAACCGTATGCAACATAGTAGAAAGCGAAAGCGATGCAGCGACATCGTCAGCCGAAAAACATTAATACCAGTGCCATCAGTCTTCCAAAAATTATCAAGGTTCATTCTGTTGCTGTGATAGGTACCAGCCAATAGTAGTAGACCAAGAAAAGCCTTCATTTCTACATTATCAGTGTCTCTTGCTTCACTTTTTTGAGTATAGTTCTCTCTCTTGTCTCTGATAAACAAGTTGGTCTTTTCAACCAATAATTCCAGCATTTCGGGAGTAACAAATAGTTCCCAAAACTCATAAGGAGTTTTCGCTTGAAGAGCTGGTCCTCTAGGTCCTGGTCTTTCTCGAATAATATTTTGAGGACGGGTAGGAACTGCTGAATTAGGCATTTCTTTCTGCCACCATGATTTCTTGTCTTTTCCCAGCCATCCATCACACTTTGGCTGTTTTTGGCAGGGCTGTTTTTCCGGTTCGTCATGTTCCGAGTCATAGCACTCAGAATCAGAAATAACTTCATCTTCTATAACGAAATCTGATTCACCTTTACTGTCATCTTCAGCATCACTCAAAACGTCACATTCTTGCAACATTCTTTGCAACCTTTCTACATTTCTACTGTAACTATCCATAATTTACCCTAAAAACATAAGAAGAACAAGTCACAGTACTGTAAGATTTTCAGCATTTTTTCTCTCACCTATTCAAAAGGGTATTTAAAAAAACAAAGTTGCAAGTGTTGCCAACTCAAAACGGCATATAAATTTAATACCCTGGGGTGTTTCAGCAAGGTACTAACGTAGGGTTAACAAGAGCAGAAAAATCACAACGTTGTTCATAAGGCAGACTAATCTAAACATCCAATGCGATACCTTTAGTAACCTCATCCCATTCATTCGCACGCGATATATTTAAAAAATGTTGAAAATACTATTTCAGTTATTGCCGGAAAAACTCTCTTGCAACGCCACACTGTTATTAACAAAGTTTAATTTTTCTTTATTCTCGGGTAATCAAGTTGAAGGCATAATGGGTGCCATACCTGGAGCCGACTGCAGAACGAGCTCAAATATTTGTTTAGAAACATCCTCTTTATCTTTTGGTAGGTATACATAGTCTCCTAGCTTTCTTAAGAACCTTGTATTTCCACTGGTATCAATATATTTTAAGCCCTCTGCTTGCTTGTCAATTCCTTTCAAATAACTGCAACGAACTGCTGTACTATTCAAGTGGGCAGGAATTTCGTACAGTTTTTCTTTTTACTTAATTTGGAACAAAATTACGTCCGCCATTCTTCACTCTGTTTAATTTGTTTTTTTTTATTTGGGTCCTGGCGTGCTCGCCAAAGTGTAGCGTTCTACTAACTACAGTACAACTGCTTAAAACTATAAGCTCAAAACAACTGCCTTTTGATTTACATAACGAACAACGACTGAGCTGTTAGCAGTACACGAAGCAAGGTTATAACATACGAGTATTGTGATGTCATAATACTCTAGCCAATGCTTCCCGTGAG